>BSBM01000011.1:21985000-23257500 GCA_027924585.1 Larix kaempferi | reverse complement strand
AATGACTGGAAGCTTAACCAATCGATGGAGTAAACTGAGAAACAAGTACAGCTCCTAAGGTCCAACTATAGTCCCGACTCATAATGTATGGAGTGGAATGAATGTTCTGTTCAAAGGAGACACAACAACTACCAACAAAACGTAGTAACCATAATCCCGTCCGGCTTTTTGGAATATTGATTTTTTTTGGTCTTTTTCATATTTGGGAAAGCTTGAAAAAGAATAAAATTGCTTATAGTACAACAAGTGAGGAAATGAGTGTCAAATAGCGAGCAGACTAGTTCCAAGCAGTGGAACATACCTATGATCAATGCAAGGAAGCGTGTGCAGGATGTGGACACTCGAGGGGGATGTTCCCTCAGGGTCAAAAGGTCATCAAATTGTGAAGGGAAAATGTAAGCTCTGAAGGGCTTGACAGGGAAAGTGCTTAGGCACCAGGCTAATAACTGAGTAAGCGGGAGCTGGCACAAGGCTTAAGCAGCAAGCAGGATGATGCAATGCTATCACAACTTGATATACATGGGGGAGCCCTTATGGGAGATGGCGAGCATAAGACAAAGTAGAGTATGGGTCTTTATCGCAACGTCATGGAGTAACTACAAAGGACTCCCAATCCTAAGGACAAACAACGACATGGGCACCATAATGCAAAAAGGGGTTCTAACTAGGGTACCCATGTTCGGAAAGGCCCTACCGCCACATAATGACACTTCTATAACAGTGTGGAGGTTCCGTGTCAATTAAGAAGCGGGGTCGCACCTAGGGTTTATGAAAGTGGTCAAGCGGGAGCTACGGGCGTCCGATCATCGAACCGTCAGGAGCAGGTTAGTAGTCTCATTCATACCTTCCATTTCAATGCTTTTATTTCAATTTTCATTGGTTAATTTTTTTGTTTGGACATGCCCTACATGCTCATGGCGCTACCAACAGGCTATAACTATGCGAGCCGCAGATAGGGCTGGGTATGTGCAGTAAACGCATGCGTTGACCGTGGGTACCTGCCTCTGTGAGCACAATTTCTCGCGGGTACGGCCGTGAAGCTAGTTTTTTAAATGAAATTGACTAAATTCTTTGGTTTTTCTCTCTCCAAGATGGTTCTAGAGTGGAGAGAGAGAGAACATGAACTAGTGGATGAGGCCGTCCGCAATGATGTGCGTGCACATCAAGCACTACAAGCATGTGGTTTATACAAATTTTGGAGCATAGGGGGTTTGAGGGCCTAAAACCTATTGCTCCGCCGTTTGTAGACTATTGAGACATTGATGCGCAAAACTTCAACCTAGACAGGAAAATACTCTCACTAGAAGTGGAATATATCTACTTCATTACTGGTTTGTCCCCTTGAGGTGAGGTGGCAAGCCTTCGATCTCGATCTGTGGGTGGTGGGATCACCATCCTCGACTATATAGAGTGGTATTATGTTCCAAATACTTGGGCAGTGGGGATTCAGGTGCCCATCAGAGCCATAGTCAACCTGAGCATGAAGGTTGTCGTGGCTACTTTAGTGCGGATTACTGGTTCAAAAGTTCTTCACCAGGCATCCAGGAAAGTTATGTTCTATGCATTGCAGTGTATGCAGCCTATGATATTTGATTGGTGTACCATGCTACTGGGGTCCATGAAGACCCAACTGACAGAGTGCAAGCAAGGGGATGCAAAAAACTTTGGATACGACAGTATCTTGTGCAACTCCTTCTTTGAGCGAGTTTCAGGGCTCAGTCCGAGGGTTGAGGTCCCTCCTCATAGTCTCTGTGACCTAGCTGGGGAGCTCCCAATATGGATTCCTAATGAGGGAAACTATACCAAGAGCCTACTTTAAATGTCAACCCAGGGAACGTACAAAATTTAGAGGTGCATGCACTATCTGTGCTCTTATAGGATAATCTTGGTTGCAGTTGAGTGTCGGTATCGATGTTTTTAAGTGTTGCTTATTCAATATGTAAAAATGGTTACACTAGGGAATTAAATACTGGAAAGCAATACATCTATTTTAAAGAATCAAAGTGCTGAAAGCAGTAAATATATGTTTAAAGAATGAAGATACAAAAAGCAGTAAATCTATTTGAAATAATTAAAATGCTGAGAATGAAAATGCCATAACAGAGCTATTATACTATTGGGGAAACAAAGTATGTAACTACTATCTGTGCATAAAATTGGAGTCTTGATCTAAATCGTTTTAAGTACCAAACTAAAATTGAAGTGCGATCATTCCATGCTACCCATCTATTACTAAGAAGTCAAGAAAAATTAATCACGATGAGAAACTGCAGTAAACTTCAGATCTAAACCATGACATTGAAAGTAAAGTTGTTACACATGTAATCGTTGGTCAAAATATGCGTTGAAAGAAAGAGCCTACATGACTACTGAAATCGTTGTGCTGTACTATAGAATACGTTATGAACTACTACATAAATAATAAATCATTCAATCACTTCCATATGCAATATAACTGTTCATCAATGTAAAACGCATACTTGGAAAAATACCTGCAAATAGGAATATCCTGACTTACGTGTTGGAGGGGCCCTCTCCAACCTGTACTCAGGAGAGAATAAAACTTATAAACGCTGGCTGGTACTAATCATCAATCTCTCATTAAAATATAAAATCCATGTCAAAATAGAAGTCTGTACTTTGCAATATCTTAATAGTGCAGAAAACATTAAAACAATGTCTTTCCAAAATGTCAACAGAGACCTCTCGATACCCGAGAGGTCCATATTTATATGATTTAATGCTTATCCTAACTAGTTGTCTAAATGCCAATTCCTCTTGAAAGTGGGAGTGTGTCCTCTATAAATCAGGAAACAGGGCGCCGAGATTGGTGATCCTTTAGTCTTCTACACGTCCATCCTTTAATGACCCTGAACCTGCTCAATCACCCTTGGTTTCCATATAATTAGTTTATTTGATACGCATTCTAACATACAAGAATAATCATAAAACAATTTCATTAAATAATTAAAATAAAACATTTTCCCCCAAAAATGAGTATGTTTCATCGCCATTGCTTGAGTTTGGCTGCTGAAAAAAAGTTTATCAAATACCTGAAAACTTGACTCATCATTCTCTCCCACACTTGAAGGATTCACCCATCCTTGGGTGACTTATTCAATTCATTGATGACCTCCCTGATGTCCCATGCTACCACCCTAGGGATCCCTGCCTTCCTATGTTACCCAAAGTTCTGATCCTCCCTGGTCCATGCCCTCCTTTCTTCCTCTTCATTTATCTGTTCCTTGATGACTGGGGAAAGAAAGAATGGGGGATTCAGTCTCATCCCCATCCATCTGAGTTGGTTTCTTGCCAGGGATTCTTTGTAGAGTGTGGCTTTGAAAAGGGCATCACCAAGCCTGAGGGGAGAGTGGAGTTCTCTTCTCTTCAGATCGTTTTCCACCCTGCTCCACCTTTCCTTAATGGACTCATTAACTTCCTTCTGTGTGCTGTGGAGTGTAATGTCAAAATGAGTCACGACCTCCTGTTGTTTTGCGAGGAGAATGGGTATCAGTTCCTCGTCTTGAGTGAGGATCCTATGGTTATATATTATTCCTTCAGGGTGAGTTGGCTCAGGTTTGATCATCAATGGGGTTTTCCATTTTTGTGAAACATAGATATGGTAGTCCTGGGCTCGCTCAATTTCGTGGTTCATCCACGAACATAATGCCCTCAACTGGAAATCACCCACATATGGGTTTGGCGATTAGTTGGGCGAGCCAGAAATCACGAAGTTATGCAAAAAGAACTCACTTAATTTGTCTTTATCCAGCTTTGTGGAGTTCAAACATGCATCCATAAACTCCTTGGGGGTGCTTACCTCTATAGGGAGTCCTTGCTTCAACCTATCGAGTTGGAATTCGCCCCATTTCTTCTTCATATAGACTGCATAGATTGTCAACGGTGGTTTGAGGTCCCTCAGTCTTTCATATATGCCAGCAGTAGTGGCCAAAATGTCTTTTAATTTGGTGACCTCCTGGTCCTTTTTGGCCAATTTGGCTTGTGCCTTCGCCAACTTTTCTTGAAGCGCTAAATTCTTCTGCTCGACCAGCCGTAGCTCCTCTGCATGGTGCATCTTCAGTATTTGAGTCTTCTCAGCTGAGAACGGGGGAGGTGTGGGCTGGCTTCCTGGCCCAATCTTTAATGATGCCAGCTCGTTTATGAGCTTCTCCAATTCTACTTGTGCCTCAGCGAGTTGAGTGACGGCCTCGGGGTTATTATGTGCTGGAGTGTTTCCCTAGAAGTTTCCTTTCACTCGTAAGCTATGCTCTTCTCCTTTATCTATTTCTTCTGATTGTTTATCCATTTATTCTCCTTCGTCCTGCATTTCTTCATCCTGTTCCTCTTCTATAGTCCGGTCTTCCTGATCTACCCATTGATCATTGTCCCCATTCGAAACATTTTGAACAATGGGACTGGGTTCCCTGCTCTTTTCCTTTTCTATTCGGATTCGGGCTGTTTGGTTGAATCTCTTACTCCTCCTCTTGGGTTCTTGATTTTTGGCAGGAATTTCTGATTTTGCCTGGGGGAGTGCTCTCTTGAATTTTTGATTTCTACCAGGGTCTCTGCTACATGGTCCAGGTCAATCTTCCTTTTCGCCCCCGATATAGAGGCAGTTCTATTCCCTTCTCCAGGTGGTATGCTAGTTGTGGGTGTACTTATCATCCTTTGAACATCTTCTGTGGATACCAGCACGAATTCCTCCCATGAAAGTTCTGGTATTTGCACCTTCAATTCCTCGCAAACAATTATCTTGATTAGCCCATGATGGGCCAAGGCATCATCTTTACCCTTTGCCACCTTCTTGCTCATTTCCGATAGGGATTGGAGCAGGTAAAATGGGATGGGATACTAATGTTGTTATTTGAGGGATGACGGGTCCTGTGTCTTATCAGTTCTAGGATCCGAAAATGAAAGATGGGATCATATCTTAACCTACCAGAGCATGTGATGTACCTCAGGACGATTTCAGCTACGTCCTCCCATGGCATTGGCATGGAGAGTATTTTGACTCTGTTTTTGTCCTCGTCATAGACCTCTCCTTGCTCAAAGAATGCTGCTTTTGCTTCTTGGTTTGCCTCCCTGTCATCCTTGGTCCAATACAAACCCCTCTGTAGGCCAGTAAATTTGGCAATTGTCTCCTCATCCAACTTGATACATAACCCCTTCACCTGAGTGACGTACTATTTATCTTTAATGTGTTTGAAATTCTTTGTGAACTCCTGAGCTATCCCTGTATCATGTCCTTTCAGTCCCAGGATGAAGGGAATCTAGCCTGCGCTGCGAATGATCTGCAGGACTCTCATGTTCTGGTATATGGAGCTGTGATCCTCTGGTTCACTCTTCTTAAAACCCTTTGTCATTTTGAGAACCTCTCTTATGATCAGACAAAACCAGGTCTTTTGGAATGCAGTTTTATACCTTCAACTTGGTCGGGCTCTGCCTATAGGATCAAGGAATACAATGGTGGCTGCTTCTCGGGAATTCCGGGTGGTTACTTATATGCAAAGTCGTGGAATATTATGCACCCTAATTCACTGCCTTTCTGCACCTATCCTTTCCATCATACCTGAACTTGCCACTTTTAAGCCCCTATTTTTCATGATCGATCTCTGCCTTCTCATGATCGACCTCTGTACTGAAGGTTGTGATCATGATTTGATGAGGTGACGGAATTTGAGTAGTGATCATGACTTTTTAGGGTCGTTCCATCATGCTGCCAATTTAGAGTAGAAGTTGTTCTCAGCTGACGAGAATTTCATGTAGCATGGGATAATGTTTTACTTTAATCATAAAATAAAATCGTGTTAGAGATTACCTTGGTATGTATGCGTACCTGCTTTGATGCTCTGGTGCGATTTTTATGGATGTCGGATTCTGTAGTAGATTTGTGCATGTCAGTAGTTATGCGTGTGGGTTGCTTTTTCCATTTCTTTTCATTTTGAATTTGCTGCATTGCCTTCTTTTGAAAGTTGTGCCTGTTGATGATACGAGTCATGTGATTTTGTTTCTTATTGGATGGTCTAATGGCTGTATGTGACTGGATGTCTTGAATACATGGCAGCCTCACTTGAATCATTTTGCAGGCTCGCTTGAATAGATGGCACCCTTGCTTGAATTTATTTTGCAGGCTTGCTTGAATAGGTGGCACCCTTGCTTGAATTATTTTGCAGGCTCGCTTGAATAGATGGAAACCTCGCTTGAATTTATTTTGTAGGCTCGCTTGAATAGGTGGCACCCTCGCTTGAATTATTTTGCAGGCTCGCTTGAATAGGTGGTATCTTCTTGTGATGATACTGTAGAGTGAATGAAGAGTCCGTAGTTGTAGAAATTTTTGCTAGCTCTCTTGAATGGTGAGTTTGTTTGGGAATTTGCTGGCCCGCTTGAGTGTATATTATTTTGCTTGAATTGTGGTTGATGCCCTGTAAATTTCTGTTACCTTTTTTGTGTTGTTTTCTTTTTCTTTTCTATTTCCATTTTTTTTTATATATTTTTCTCTTTTTTTCTTTTTTTCTTTTTTCATGATATGTGTTGAACTTAACTAATTTGCAGCATGCTCTATCAGCATCAATTGTTGCTGGTAGAGTACTTGTGTAAATTCTTCTTTGGACTGTGGTTTTTTTGTAGAGTTTTAGGCGATGTCCATTCACTATCATGGGGAACTCATCATCATCAATTGTAATAATTCTCACAGCCCCATTGTCATAAATTTTCTGTATAATGTAAGGTCCAAGCCATCTAGTGGTTAGCTTTCCTTTGAATGTGTGAAATCTGGAGTCGTAGAGTAGTTCCCAATCACCTTCGTTGAATTTCTTATCCTTCAAATGTTGATCGTGCCATTTTTTTCTTTGTTGTTGGATGATTTCGGTATGTGTGAGTGCTTGCTGGTGGTACTCATCTAGTTGATTGAGCTACATCATGCGCTCTTGTTGAATTTCTAATAGGTCCATATGTAAATCTGTTGTAATTCTCAATGTCTTAATTTCAAATTCGATTGGCAGCATGACCTTTTTCCCATAGATTAGTTCATAAGGTGTGAATCATGTAGTTGTTTTCCATGTAGTATTGTAGGCCCAAATTGCTTCACTAAGTCTGTCAGCCCAATCCCTTTTGTGAAGTTGGATAGTTTTTGTCAAGATTCTCTCTAATTCCTTGTTGGTTACCTCAACTTGACCATTTCCTTGAGGGTGGTAGGAGGATGACTGTCTGTGCTTTACATTGTTTCTTTTCATCAAGTCTTCAATTAAATTTGATGTGAATTGTGGGCCTTGATCAGAAACTACTTCTCTTGGCACTCCAAACTTGTGAAAAATCTGCTTAGTAAAGAATTTGGCCACACTGGTTTTGTTTGCAGCAGTCAGTGCTGCTACCTCTGTCCATTTTGTAAGGTAATCATTGCATACGAGGATGTAGCTCTTCTGATTGGACTGTGGGTTGAATGGGCCAACAAAATCAAATCCCCACTTATCAAATGACTCTAAGGAGATATGTGGATGTAGTGGCATTTCTTGTTTTTGTGTTGGTTTTCCCATTCTCTGGAAATCATCACAGTGGGACACATACTCATAAGCATCCTTGTGGAGTGTTGGCCAATAATACCCTGTTTGCAAGATCTTGTAGGCTGTCATTTTTGCAGCGTAGTTTCCTCCACAGGGTTCATTGTGGGTGGCATGCATTATGTCATGTACCTCATCTTCCCTAATGCACCTTCTAAGTACTTGATCTGGTCCCTGTTTAAAAGGCATTCCCTCTATCCATGTGTATGTGGCACTTTGCCTTATTACTTTTGTCCTTTCTTTATAACTGTAATGTTCTGGAAACTTTCCCGATACTAAATAGTTTTCTATGTCAGCAAACCATGGGATTCTTATTGATATGTCAAAAAGGTGCTCATCAGGGAAGTTATCGTGAACCAATTTGTTATCTTTTCCATGTCTGAATCTTGACAAAAAGTCGGCTACCACATTATTCTTGCCTAGTTTATCTATTATAGTAATGTCAAATTCTTGTAGAAGTAGCATCCATCGAATAATCCTTGCATTGGTATTAGGCTTGTTCATAAGATATCTGATCGCTAAGTTGTCAGTATGGATAAAACTTTGGTACCCTGCGATGTAATGCCTGAATTTATTGATTGCATGTATGACTGTTAGAAATTCCTTCTCTGTGACCATGTAGTTGAGTTCTACCCCAGCCAAATTTTTGCTTATGTAGTATATGGCATAGGGTTTCTTGTCTTGTTCTTGTCCAAGTACAGATCCGATGGCTTTATCTGATGCATTTGTGTGGATGTGAAATGGAATTACCTAGTTGGGTCCTTGAAGGATTGGCGCTGTGATTGTTTTTTCTTTAAGACTTTCAAAGGCTTTCATGCAGTTGCTTGTCCATATAAACTCATTGTCTTTTGTGAGAAATGCAAACATAGGGGCAGAAATTCAGCTATAATTTTCAATAAACCTTCTGTAGTATCCTGTCTGCCCAAGGAAGCTTTTCACATCCCTTTGTTTGACAGGTGGGGGCAGCATTCTGATTACTGAGACTTTGGCTTGATCAACTTCTATACCTCTTTTTGATATGTGATGTCCTAGAATGATGCCCTCTTCCATTAACATCCTGCATTTGTCATTGCTTAGGAACAAACTCATTTCAATACATTTCTTTAATACTAATTCAAGATTGTTCAATGCCTTATCAAAGCTCTGTCCATAGGGTGTGAAATCATCCATAAAGACTTCCATTTTGTCATTCAGGAAATCAGAGAAAATACTCAATATGGCTCTTTGAAATGTTGTTGGGGCGTTATATAGACCAAAGGGTAGGACTCTATAGGCGTAAGTTCCCCATGGACATGTAAATGTCATCTTATCTTGATCAGCTGGGTGTATCAAAATTTGATTGTACCCACTGAAACCGTCTAAGAATGAAAAGTACTTATTTCCAGATAATGTATCCAGCACCTGGTCTATAAATGGAAGTGGAAAATGATCTTTCTTTGTTTCTTTATTTAGCTCCCTGTAGTCCACACAAATTCTCCATTTGCCTCCTTTTTTGGGTACTATGACTAGTGGTGAGACCCAATCACTATCAGATATTGGATAGATGAAACCTGCATCTAACAACTTTTGTAATTCCACCTTGACTATGTGTTTTAGTGCAGGGTTCAGCCTTCTTTGTGGTTTCCTGATAGGAGTAGAACCTTCTTTGATGTAGATGTAGTGTTTGTAGATATCAGGATGTATTCCTTTCATGTCTCTATATGTCCATGCAAATGCTTTACTCTGTTCTTCTAGTATCTTCATTAATTTCTTTTCTTGCTCTGGTTGTAAATTAGAGTTTATGTTGACTGTTTTTCCAGGGTGAATTTCCATGACTTTTACCTTTTCAATCTGTTCTTCGAGGACTTCTTTCCATAAGTCATCCATGTTCTGTTTTGAACTGTCACCTGTTTTTGTGGAAAAAAATTCTTGAATAACATGATTGTTAGGAGATACATTATGTATAAATCTATCAATATGGCCATATTCATCTATTGCTTTTAGTGATATTGTAGCATCAATCGTTAGGATAGGTTGGAGGTTTTGATTTGGCGTGTTCTGGTAATCATCAGTCCAATTTTGATATTCTAATTCTGAAGATTTCATTGCTGGTGGGTAGATTGTGATTTTTTTCTTGGTATGTCCACTGGTGATTGTCATGTTTCCTGATCGAAAACCTATGTAAGCGTCCGCTATTGCTAACCAAGGTTTGCTCAGGATAATTGGATAGCCACTAAGTTTGCTTTTGATTTCAATTATTATAAAATCAGCTGGGTACTCCCAGGACTCAATGTTGATCATAATGTCTTCTAGCATTCCTTTGGGTTTCACAGTGGACGTGTTTTCCAGTTGGAGTACTGTTGTGGTTGGTCTTACCATTGATTGGAGTCCCAGGTATAACATGGTTTCCTTAGTCATGACATTGATCGTAGCTCCCAAATCTATTAAGCTTTTATTTATTTGCTTGTTATTTATGGTGACGTTTACTACAATATTCCCAGGATCAAGATATTTCGGGTTTATTATGACACCCAGCATCAAATCGGCCAATTGTCCCACTACATTAATAGTTGGTGGATCACGCTTCCTCCTTCCTGGTTTCTTTAGGCAATTCTCTCGAATAAATTTGTTGCAGATGGGCACATCCCTTATGGCTTGTAAAATTGGGATTTGGATGTTTAGCTATTTGAATTCGTTTAAAATTGTATTCTCTTCCTCTTCTTTTGTACTACGGACTAGTTTTTCTAGAAATGGAGGGTTTCTGTTTCGTGGGAGTGGTTGGGTTTCGTCCTCAGGAGGTTTTGGTTCATCAGGATGCTGAACATAGGGTTCTGATGTTTGGTTTTGAGCTTCAGGTTGTTGGATGTTGGTCGGGGATGTATTATGCAATGTTTTTCTAGATCGTAGGTTGATTTCGTTTATTTCTATGGTGTCTACAACATAAGTTGGGAATTGTGTGATATCAACATTATAAGACTATTGCTGTTGTGGGGGTCTGTTATTATTAGGATTTGGAATTGGTTGGGTAGGAATGGGTGGAGGTCTAGGGGGTGGTTGAGGTTGTGAGGGTGGCATAATAAGTGGCTGTTGTAATGGAGACCCTCCAATTTGATGGATGGGGGTATTGATTTGCATAATTTGTGGTGGATGGAAAAGGTGGAGGGTATTGAGGATAAGACGGTGGATAATATGGTTGTTGATAGGATGGTTGATATGTTTGCTGATTCTATTGCCATTGGTTTTGATTTGGCTGTGCTTGCCATGGTGTTGGTACAGAGTTCCAATTTGGATGTCCTTGATTATAGTAGGTTTGATTGCTCTGTTGATATGGTCTAACAAAATTATTCCTCCTCTGATTTATAAAATAGAGTTGTTCTATTGCTCCTTCAGATGCTGGGTCTTGAATAGCTTCCTTACATGAGGGTAAGAGGGGACACTTATCAGTGGAATGGTCGTTGGTGCAGAGACCACATACTTCTATTGTGTTCAAGGTGCACTGCCCCTTCTCATGTTTCTTTCTACAACAAGGACATAATACTGCGAAGGCTTGGTTAATTTCATCCTGTTTCTTTTTGAATTGAAGAGCATCAAGTTGCATGGACAAAGATTGTAGTATGTCAGTCTTCATGTCATCCAGCAGGTTTCCTAAATCAGATTTTGTAAGCGTTGGTCCTGAGGATGATGATCCACCTGTGGGTGCATGTGTATCCCTTGTCCCATTCTTAATTTTCCTTGATCTAGAGTAGTTTTTGAAGATTTGCAGGATTTGGTCAAAAGATTTCTGGAATATATCTCCATCCCCTAGAAGATTTAAGACTTCAAAATTTTCTTCTTTCACACCTCTAAGAAGGACAAGTTTTAGTGATTCAGGATCCAAGGTGTAATGACTGGCTCATTTGTAGCTGAGTTGAAATATTTGGGCATAATCTTCTAATGAATCTCTTTATCCTTGTTGCATCCTAAAGATTTCATCCTTTGTATCTTTGGACTTGCAGTAGTCCCTATATTTTTCTAAGAATGCCTGTTTCATTTGATCCCAGCTAAAGATACTATTACCTTCAAGGCTTATAAACCACCGAAGTGATAGGTCTTTCAATGTGGAAGGAAAAATCCTAAGTTTTTGTGCATCAGTAGTGTAATCAAATGATCTGTAGACTACCTCAAATTCAAACAAGAATCTGTCCGGATCTTCTGAAGTCAAACCATGAAAGTTTGGCAGATTATTAGGATTGATGTTCTTCATTCTGGCATCTCCAAGGGGTATGCTAATGGGAAAGGTGAAAAGCTTCCTAGGTTCCTCCTCTTTGTTTTCCATTGAGGTGTTTGAGCTGGAATTGGTAGTGAAATGTTCTCCATTTGGATCGTATGTATGGTCAGTTTCGTCTTCAGAGTGTACCAATTCAAACTGAGAATGGTCAGAACTGTTATTACCATTGTTGCTCATGGGGTGCTTGGGAAAAAAGCGACCAAATCTATCCCTTTGCCGATGAGGCATTCATTGGCGAAAATATTTTTTGTTTTTGTTTTATGTGATTTTTGTTTTCTTTTTGTGTTGTTTTTAGGTGATGCTCCTAAAATATTTAGCACCTCCCCGGCAACGGCGCCAAAAAGTGGTGAGCTCCCAATATGGATTCCTAATGAGGGTAGCTATACCAAGAGACTACTTTAAATTTCAACCCAGGGAACGTACAAACATTAGAGATGCATGCACTATCTGTGCTCTTATAGGATAATCTTGGTTGCAGTTGAGTGTCGGTATCGATGTTTTTAAGTGTTGCTTATTCAATATGTAAAACTGGTTACACTAGGGAATTTAACACTGGAAAGCAATACATCTATTTTAAAGAATCAAAGTGCTGAAAGCAGTAAATCTATGTTTAAAGAATGAAGATACAAAAAGCAGTAAATCTATTTGAAATAATTAAAATGCTGAATAATAAAAATGCTGAGAATGAAAATGCCATAATAGAGCTATTCTACTATTGGGGAAACAAAGTCTGTAACTACTATCTGTGCATAAAATTGGAGTCTTGATCTAAATCGTTTTAACTACCAAACTAAAATTGAAGTGCGATCATTCCATGCTACCCATCTATTAATAAGAAGTCAAGAGAAATTAATCACGATGAGAAACTAGAGTAGACTTCAGATCTAAACCAGGACATTGAAAGCAAAGCTGTTACACATGTAATCATTGGTCAAAATATGCATTGAAAGAAAGAGCCTACATGACTACTGAAACCGTTGTGCTGTACTACAGAATACGTTATGAACTACTACATAAATAATAAATCATTCAAGCACTTCCATATGCAATATAACTGTTCATCAATGTAAAATGCATACTTGGAAAAATACCTGCAAATAGGAATCTCTTGACTTATGTGTTCGAGGGGCTCTCTCCAACCCGTACTCAGGAGAGAATAAAACTTATAAATGCTGGCTGGTACTAATCATCAATCTCTCATTAAAATATAAAATCCATGTCAAAATAGAAGTATGTACTTCGCAGTATCTTAATAGTGCAGAAAACGTTAAAACAATGTCTTTCCAAAATGTCAACAGAGACATCTCGCTACCCAAGAGGTCCATATTTATATGATTTAATGCTGATCCTAACTAGTTTTCTAAATGTCGATTCCTCTTAAAAGTGGGAGTGCGTCCTCTATAAATCAGGAAACAGGGCACCGAGATTGGTGATCCTCTAGTCTTCTACACGTCCATCCTTTAATGACCCTGAACCTGCTCAATCACGCTTCATTTCCATATAATTAGTTTATTTGATACGCATTCTAACATACAAGAATAATCATAAAAACAATTTCATTAAATAATTAAAGTAAAACATTTTCCCCCACAAATGACTATGTTTCATCGCCATTGCTTGAGTTTGGCTACTGAAAAAAAGGCTATCAAATACTTGAAAACTTGACTCATCACTAGCCATGACCCGGTGGGCCAGGTTCTTGACATGACAGGGTGGTGGCTGTCAGGCATCACCATACACAGAGGAGTTCTTTCACTGGTGGGACCGACAGGTCATAGTGATAGAGGACTACCCCTATGCAGGGATAGACTTCTGGAAGGATCGAGACATGCCGCTCCCACTAGATGTAGCGTTCAGAGACATAGGTGAGTACTCTTTTTAGGTTTTTGGTATATTAATGTTTTTATGGATTTTTGATTATAGATGTAAATGAAAAAATATTTTTTGGGGTAGTATCATGTATTAATGTTTGATTATTTGCTCGCAGACAAGGGCTCAGTGAGACCCAAGGGTTTTCCGAGACATCGTCATCAGGGCAAGGGTGATGAGGTAGTAGGTGTTGCAGCAGAGCGAACACTACAAAATTTGTGGGCCAACCTATCATGGATGACCGCCAAGGTACCACAGGTAGAGGTGGTGCGACTACCAGAGGATATGCAGTGCCAGGTAGTGGGGGGTGCCGGGAAATTGGGTGCAACTACTGTGGTGTGTCACAAATGCAGTGCATTATTTCTATCATACACATCCTGTCGAGGCAGCAGCTAGGCCTCCTTGTATGGATTAGACATCTCGGATTCCCATTTTGTATCGATATGTATATCTTGAGAGCTATGGGCTCCAGTTTTGTATCATGACACTACCATTTTTTGGACATATTATTTATAAAAAACTTTGGTTCTCCGGTTCTACTATATGTGTGTATGTACAAATGTACGAATGTATCTTTTATTTGTGTGCTTCATTGGGAATGTGACAAATGCCAATCTAATAAATAGTTAGCGTATGCATCATATATATGATTAAAACTTATCGGAACATGAATGTATGTAATTGAAACAAAATGTCCTTCCAAGAGTCTTACCTTTAAAGATTTTCCGTAGTAACGTAGGATCCCTCACATGGTACTGACCATTCAACTGAGACACAACTAGTTGTGAATCTAGGTGGACTTCTAAAGACTGGATACCATGTGAAATAGAATCCTGAAGTAGCTCAATCACGACACTATACTCAACCACATTGTTAGATGTAGGACCAAGACAAGCACCTCCTGAGGACACAACTAGGTGGTCGGGTGAGAAAATAAACCAGGCAGCAGAAGCAAGCTGCCGCATATGAAGGCTAGCACCTTCCGTGAATCCTAAGAACGTAGGATATTCCGCTAACATCTGTCAATCAAACGGAAGCTAATCAACATACCTGAAAAAAATAAAGAAAGCTAACCTATGTACATAAATAACTATACAGTAGTATACAGAAGTATTAGCTCGAACTAGAAGGTCAAGCGTAATACCGCTTGAGGTAGAGCCCATTTCTAGGCTCCTTCAAGATGTTACCCTCATAGTCCTCTAATTCATAGGCTCCTTTTTCTAGGACATGCCTCACATTGTAAGGACCGTGCCACATGGGGTTGAACTTGAATGCCCCCAGGGGTTCTTTAGCTTGGTCATATAAGAGGACCAAGTCACCTTCAACATATTGCCGGGGACGGACAGACCTATCATACTGAACCTTAACACGATGTTTATTGGCATCAATAGCCATGGAGGAATCTTGACGTTGCTCGTCAAGTTGCTCAAGACCCGTCATATCAGGGAGGAGCTCTATGGCCAGTTTAAGTGAAGGGATTTTGCATTCAATCGGTAAAATTGACTCCACACTGTGTACTGGCTGAAATGGTGAGAACCCGGTGGAAGTCTTGACTGTGGTTTGATATGCCCACAAAGAAGGATATAACATAATGTGCCAGTTGTTCTTGCTTTGTTAGATGGTACATTGGAGAATGGTCTTTAAAGACTTATTGACTGCTTCAACTTGACCATTCGCTTGGGGATAGTAATAGGATGAGTGTTCTTGATGAAACCCAAGCTTGAGAGACAAATCCTCCATCATTTTGTTCTAAAAGTGAATGCCATGGTTAGTGAGAATCTCTTTCGGAATACCGAACCGAGTAATAATCTGATTGAACACAAAATGGGCTGCTGTAGCACCATCGACTTTTATGGTAGGCATGGCCTCATCCCATTTGGAAAAGTAGTCCACGACCACTATGATATGGTGATGTCCCCCAACCGAAGCTAGTTTGCAATCCATGAAATCCACCCCCCAGTTGGTGAAGGGACCGATAGTGACGACCGGATGAAGGGGCGCTCGATGCGAGTGTATATTCCGAGAAAACACTTGGCAAGGGTGACATCTCTTCACAACGTTTATACAATCCTTAAAGATTGAAGTCCAAAAGTAACCAGCTCGCATAATACGTTGGGCTGTAGCAACCCCGTATAAGTGACCGCCACACGCCCCAGCATGGCAATCATTAAGCACCCGCTCCGCTTCTTTGTGAGTCAAGAAACGACGGAGAATAGAATCCTTTCCTCGGTGATACAAAGTGTCACCGATGATAGTATAATCTTTAGCGTGATGTTTCACACGCCGTTGCTCGTCCTGTGAATAATGCGGAGGAAACTTCAAAGTTTGGAGATATACAATGACATCCCCATACCAAGGGTCCTCGGACGAGATGAGAAAGAAGTGTTCATCAACAAAGGAATCTTCATGGATGACATCCTCATCAAGTCTCGAAAGGTCCAACATAAGCTCAACGAACACCAACGATTTCATCGACTTCGTCGAAGAAAAATCGAGATCGAACTTCTAAAGGATCACAATCCATTTATTGTACTTCCCCCCTATAAGGAGTCGTGATAGCACGAACTGAAATGGATTGATATGTTCTACAGCTGTGGTTGTTCTAAGAAAAATATAGTGTTGTAACCGTTGGAATGCATGTACAGTTTCAAGTGCAAACTTTTCTACGTGTGTATATCTTAGTTCAGCGTTTACTAGATTTCGACTGAGGTAATAAATGACATGCTCGACGAGTGCATCATCAACCTGAGCTAATACCATGTCAATCATCTCTTGGGACGCAACCACATAAATTATAAAATCTCGTGCAAAGTTGGGTGGACTAAGCACAGGGGCTAATACCAAATCTTTCTTAAGGGCATCAAAAGACTGCTGGGCTCACTCATCCCAGATAAACGGTGTGTCTTTCTTCAACAAATGCAAAAAACCTTTGGTAGGATTAGCATAATTGACTACAAAGCGACGCAGAAAAGTAGCTCTCCCCTGGAGGCTCTGAAGTTGAAACAAGTTGCGCAGAGGAGGCAACCAAAGTATTGCCTCAACTTTGAGAGGATCGACTCTAATACCCTCTTTCGAAACTATAAATCCTAGAAGGAAACTAGAACTCACTGCAAAGATGCAATTCTTGGGATTCAATCAGATCTTATAGCATATACATCATTCGAGAATCCAACGAAGGTGCTTGGGGTGGTCCATTCTCTTACGAGAATGGCTAGCAAGATCATCCAAGAAAACCTCCATTATACTTTTAAGGTAATGGCACGCTGAAACGTAGATCTGATGTTTTAAGGCCAAAGGGCATTTTTTGATATGCAAACGTACCCCAAGGACAAATGAAAGCAGTCTTATGTTGGTCCTCAGGTTTGATTTGAATCTAGTGATACCTTGAAAAGCCGTCCATAAACGAAAAAATCTCACTTCCCTCACATGCATTCAAGATCTGATCAATGAATGGGGTGGGGAAATTGTCTTTCAGACACGCACGATTCAAGTCTCTAAAATCAGTGCATACATGGATCATTCCCTGCTTCTTATCCACAGGAACGAGGTTTGACACCCATTCGGTAAGGGGAATGGGGTATATAAAACCAACTTTGAGCAGTTTCTCCACCTCTACCTTGATATCAGCTACCTTCCTAGGGTTTACAGGATGAAGATGTTGTCGAACTGGTTTAGCATGAGGATACATTCTAATCTCGTGCTTGACAATACTAGGTTCTATTCCTGGCATCTCCTCGTATTACCAGGTGAAAGCTTCTTGAAGCTCAGTAAACAATTCGGTGTAGATGGAAACCTCATCAAAAGAGAAATCATCACCGCTGTAAACATTCTCAATCTTTTCGGGAGTGCGAGAGATGTTAATCGGTTTAGTTGGGGAAATATTAGCCATGTTCTCCTCCGCATAAATATCATGTGAGCCAAAAAGAGCCACAGGGTGACCAACCATCTCTGTAAGAGTCGTCCTAAACTCTTCTTGCTCGGCGAGATCAAGGTTGGGAAGGAAATAAGACCGATGATGCATATCCTCCCAAGGTCTCTCACTACCACACATGGCCTTGATAATAGATTCATCCGAAGGTAAAGTACTATCAAGGAAATCTTTCGAACAAGACGAGTCGATTGCCCAAACTAGCAGCATAATGGGATCTTCCTCATCTGTCTCAGGAGAGGGGAGATCCGGCTCTGCAGTGGCTTGTTGAATATCCTGATAAGCAAGCTCAGCAGCAGAAAGTGGCATAAACATCCCGACATGCGCAATGTCTCAATACGTAGAACGCATGGATGGTAAAGTCCATGGATCATCAAAGTATGAAGTCCAGAACGGTACATTATGCAAAGGAGGAGGTGCATTGTTGAAAATGGTTCCATTAAAATTCATGGGTGAAGGGAAATCATAAGAATGAAGGGTACATACCAACACCCATGCTCCCAGTTGCTGGATGAGAGTCTGTAACTTGCAGGACTACTGATCTCGTAGATGCTGTGGGAGGATCAACAAATTCAAGTTGATCGATGGTCACAATCCTATCTTTGTGGGGAAAGCAAATGATCATGAATATAGTAGATGCGGCAGCTTTCATAGCGTACATCCAATTCCGACCCGGTAAAAGGTTGTAGTCGATGGGCGCATCAACCACTTCGACTTCAATAGGAATAGGTTTACTTCCCAAGTGGACAACAAGGGAAGGGATTATCCCATGCGGCTTAAATGACCTACCGTCAAATGCAGTGAGCATGTTCCTAGACGTGAGTAGAGGAGGAGAGCCAAGATATTTCCAACAAGCTAAAGACATCACTGGCGTGGAAGCGCCTTCGTCAACCACCGTTCTCTTGACGAAAGTTTTAAGGCACTCCACATGGATTTGAAAAGCCACGTGGTAAAGTAAGCGAGGTTGAACATCAATAGTGTTGAACTTGATAACGTTGGGACTCCCTCCATCTTGAACTCCTAACGCACACAAAAGGGCATGCCCTTGAGAAGGACACACCTGTAAAACTTAAAGAGCCAACATGGCACACGGAGTTTGGCCCAAATATTCTACAATGGAGTAGTTCTGGGCGGCTCGGGCATTGGGATTATGCATAGAGCACTTAAGCACACCTTTCGGTATCCATAGCATAATAGAGGGCTTCTCGATATGAAAGGAATTATCAGGAGGAGGGGGAGGCTCATTCCCCATATTAGGTTGTGGTGCACCATAATTGCGTTGAAGAGTAGCAACACTAACCTCTGATTGGACCATATTCATGCATCCATAACCACTAGTATTGGAAGAAGACGTTGGAGTCTCATTAGGTCCATAACTAGCGACGGGAGCATGCGAAGCCATGTTTTGATGGTGATGAGGAAGGGGATCGTTCAACACAGCTGGGCTCTGTGCCAAATGCTTCGATTCTTCTTCGATTCAAGGACACAAGTGAGTAAGATGATCTTCCCCACAAAGCTTACAAGGAAATTTCACCTTTTGCCTAGGTTTACGGTCCTCACCAGCATTTCTGCCTTCCCGAGGAGGGTTGGCATTCTCCTTACGAGGGGTATTGTGTTGAATATTGTAACTTCTACGAATATTATATTTGTATATTATTTATTCTGGAGATGTTCCATACCTCCGATGTGATTATACTATGAATCCGAAGATGTTTATTCCTCCGAATTGGTTGTGGTAACTAGGGTTATTAGACCCACCATGTGGGGGTCGGCCCAGTCAGTTATAATAGGGTATTTAACCTAATGGTTAAATACGAGCCTACATGTACTTGTGTAAAATACATGTCAGTGTAGTGTATAAATAGAGGAGGCATGTTCCTCATTTGACACACTCACTCACTTGAGAGAGGTGCACTTGTGGAGGAGAGGTCTGCTATGGTGGAGGAGGAGATCATGTATTTGGTTTACATCTTTGTATATTGCTGGTCATCTATATTGAGGAAGCTTTACTGGGTTTTCTACCCCATGAGGGTTTCCCAGGATAAATTTGTGTCTCTTGTGTTTATGCTGTGCTTGTTGTTTCTTCAGTGATCCTGTATATGCTATTATTGTGAAATGGAATGTAATGTTGCTATTTTATGTCTTAGCATATTAAATTTTAACATATTGCGATTTCTATTATTGTTCCCATTGTTTCCACCCTTATGGTTATTTCTCCCCTTCTTCTTACCACCAGGCTACTGGTACCCGATGATTTTGTCGTTTGCACAGTGTGTACATCGGACGATGGGGTGGAAGTGGACACGGTGTGAACTTGTCCTGGAGTAGACTGGTTTAGCGACAAATTTTGCATTTGATTAGACACCAAATCTACAGGGCAAGTACTTGCGAATCTCACAATACCGTCGACATGCGGTCCAGGAACTGTCTTGGGATCATGTCTTGTTCGCGGTGCATCAGGGATGTCATATAAAATGCCAGAATGATAGTATAGTAAATCTAACTACTGGACTTTTAAGATGGCTTGTTCCTCAGTCATAAGACCGAACATCGAAACATCCTTAGCAATATATGGAAGTAGAGACTTGAGGAACCATTCCAACAGAAACTCTGGAGGAATGTTGGCTTTCACTAATCGCTTCCGTCGATGCCACTCTTGAATGTGGTCGGAAATACGCATGGCCTTATTCTGACGAAAGGTAGACAAAAGTTCAGTACCCGTATCGTAATGAATTGGAAACTGGAAATGATCCAAGAAAACAAAAGCAATCTCATTGAATCCCCTATAAGTGTTCCCTGGCAACTCAACATACCATTTCATAGCTGCCCCCGTGAGGGTGCGTTGAAATAGTCGCAACCTAACGGAATCGTGATTCAACGAGTTGGAAGAGCACAAAAGGTGAAATGTCGTGACATGATCACCCGGATCCTCACCACCTTTCCCCTCAAACTTAGGTATGTCTGAAGGAAGCTTGAAAGGAACCGGAGGCCAACTAGGGTAGTGACACACCAGATCATTCGTGAGCTTCGAAAGATCCGAAAGATTCAAACGTGCAAGGAACGGGAGCTGCGGCTGGAAAGCTTGATTATAACCTCCCATAAAAGGTTGATTGTAACAACCTGAAGGATAAGAAGGACCAAATGCTTGACCATGAGCATTAAACTGCTGATTATGTGGTCCCGACATACCATAAGTTTGACCATGGCCGTAAGGTTGATAACCTCCTCCGACCCGACCCATATGAGAGTAAGCATGTATATATGTGTTTTGAGCACCATATTGAGGTGGGTTGTACTAATGGCCAGTGCTGACTGTATTGTAGTAAGGGTTTCCACCATAAGTATGGGGCATATACATACTATTCATAGCGGGAATCGTGTTGTAATAACCATGATTATAGGGTATGTTCCCACCCCCAACGTAAGTATTAGGATTAGCGTGAGCAGTTGTGTGCTGACCATAAGCATGAGATGTATTCGCAGCCCCAACATTGGTGTTACTAGTAGCAGGAATGGTGGCATTATGACCATGAGGATAAGGTATATTCCCACCTCCTACATTAGCATTACTAGTAGCGGCAACGGATGTAAAAGTATGCGGTATATGTCCACCACTGTGGTTGGGAGGAGCGTTAACATTTGCGAAAGTGGTCGTGGGTTGACGGGTAGCGACATGTGTATTAAGTGGTAGATGGCTAATCGGGTTGCGAACAATGTTCCTATTAGGTTGGGTAGTCCTAGAAGGTGACTATCTTCCAACATTAGCATTGTTAGGAGGAACGTGGCCGGTCCCCATACTATGTCTGTGGGTGGACAACGTGGTGCCCCCAGAGAGGGTAATACCCCCAATGGGTGCAGTGTGGTTAACACCATGACTAGTGCCAGCGTGACTACCAAAAGCAGTGGAGGGATCAACTGTGTTGTATTTAGGCATACCATAAGAGAATGCGGTAGGGTTTATCGTAGGACCTGTGTTGTCATGTAACTCTGGCATCCTGTATATATAATTATGCGGAAACGAAGGATCGAAGGAGTCATCCTCGGGCAGATTTGGACCAAACAAACTAGGTTGAGTCTCGGGTGGATCCGGACCAAACAAACTAGGATGGGTCTCAGGTGGATCACCCCCCCACATCTCACAAGGAGTAGGGGTGTATGAAGTGTGCTCGACTCTACCCGAGGGAGTCATAGGGATTTCTTCCGTATCAGAGTGTGAAGCAGTCATGAAATCTAGGATGTATGTCTCGTAAGAATCCGAAGACTCGAAGGGAGCCCGCCGGCGTCCCCTAGCAACACGACGTGAAACCTCGACTGGTTTTAAACTAGCCAACCAATGAGATTAGAAAAGAGTAGGACTCCGCGCCACGATATCTCTAGAGAGAATATAAAATCAAAACGTCCCCTAATGGCCAATTATCGATCAAAAACAGTAAATCAAAAGCACACACCCAGAGAAACTATAGCCAAGAGTAAACAAACAGAGTGGATAAATGATCTCCCGACACTAGAGCCGGTATGTCTCACCTAGGAGAGGCTTGAGACTCCCAAACTGTAGCCGGAGGTAACATAATCAGTTATAAAGGCACCTAGGCTTTACTGCGTACAAAGGGCCGTAACCCTCGGCAACAAACAACTATGCTATCCAACCTCTATCTGACTCAGGACACAAACAGTATAACCACTACAAGTACCCTGTGCGATACCTAGGTAAGGAAACTATGGTCACCGTAGTATAACCAATGCTCAGGGGGACAATCGAAGGTGGGATCCATACTGTGGGTAGGGTAGCTAAGCCCGAAACTCAAGAGGGTCATATCCCCCAAGAGTCCCCAGATACAAAGAAACCTTGGAAATATCTCCCACGTTCAGCTGGTATTGGAGGGATATCTCCGCAACCAACCTCCCGTGACCTCGTGATTAACTCTAGTAAGAGTCAGCTAATGGAATGAGCTTACAAATTAAAAATGGGTAAAAACCAATGAGGCTCAAAACCAAGAGAAAAGAGGAGTTCTGGTCACAAACAAGGCTTGGAACAGTCAGGAACAAGGCCAAAGAAGACTCAGGAACACTCAGAATCAACCCAGCAACAACCAAAGGCCAAACAAAAATCACCCCTGGAGTTGTACGCTACTGTCGAAGGAAAACCTGCGGGCTATGGTTCAGATAGATGCGGGTAGACGCAGGCAGAGCTAAGCTCACCCACGGGTAGGGAAAAGTAAATGAGTAGAAAAAGAGTCCAATGGCTTAGAAAAATGATGTTTTTTATAATGTATCCTAACGTCCAATCAATGACACAGAGACTCGACGCACAACAACTATAAATAAGGACTAATGCTAAAACATCGCCAAAAATGGATATTATCCCCAGGGGAGTCGCCATTTCTGTGTTGGAGAAATATTCCTATGGCTTGGGGTGGACCACAACAGACAGCTGACTACCAGAAATGAACTCAATTCTCAATGCTATGCTATATAAATGACAATACTAAGATAATGAAGAGCATAACCAACCTTGATCCAAACGTTTGATGTAGATCCCCGTTGGAGCTTTCAATCCGTGCACTTGAACCTGCAAATTAGTCTTGACAGCCAATATACAACAAGCGCATATAATATATAAACAACATTAACATCATCAATACCAATGGTCCGTGATAATATAAGTAAATGCAACCCAATGTAACATAAAAAACATTCACAACATTAATGGACGAGAATATGAGTATTTCTATTAATAAATAACAAGAAGTACAACGTGATACGACCTCTTGCTGCCAACAAATCTGAACCAAGATTCGGGTCTTTCCACTTGTTCCTCCACCACTTCAATCCTCCATGAAATGGAAAACTCAAACTTTGATAGGAGTTTGGAAGGTGAACATAAAGGGTTCACAACTACAAGGATCAATGAGTGTAGACTCAAGATAGGGAAAAAATCCACTCGAGTTCTCTTGCTCTCCTTTCCCCTCCCGTCCATAAGCCATATGTGCTCAAAATATAGTCCTCTCAAAGGTAGGTGAAAGGACACATCGAGGCATTTCTGGGGAAAATGGAGGGCCAAAGTTCACCCAATGACCGCCTTTTGGGAGTAAAAAGTAATTAACTAGTGATTTTTACCATTTTACATGCTACCCGCGGGCTATAATGATGCAAATCGCGGGTACGCCCACTGTAATGATGCAGCTAGTGTACAAGGGAAAAATAGGGAAAATAGTGTGTCTGAAGGATATAAAGTGGATTTGAGTTAGTAAAATGGATCCTGCAGGCCAAAGAGTGTTGATGCTCACAAGGTGGAAAATTATGTTGTAACATGGAGGACATGCATCAATACTACTCTACTACTAGTGAAACCAGAGATTATACATTCACATCATTCATAACAATCTATGCATTCAATATGTAATCACATCCATCAATCGCATCAAAATAACTTACGAAACTGCAGAATTATTAAACATAGAAGAAATAGAAATTACATTCACCATTCAACACCTGCGAAATAGAAGAAATGACATAACCGAACGTCTCCATGCATTAACTTATCAAAACTTGTGGTACAACTTTCACAGAAAGAATACAAAAATACTTATTGTTGAACCATACAAAACTTGCGAAAAGAACAATCCCACCAAGATAAGATGCCCTTAGGCTTACAATCATAGTCCTATTTATATGCTACTCGGGTAGTTACAAAATGGTACAAATGACCCATTCTATGAATTAAACTAACGTTGTGCTTCCATCAGTTCTATGAACGCTCCATTTTTCCACGGATGGTCCTTTCGCACTACTATCGACTTCCTCACTTTATGTGGTTCAACCCTGTGCCAATAGGCCCCCAACACAAACTTGCGGCTCACCCTCGAGCCACCTCAGTTGGACACCTCTGGTGTAGCTACTTGTGACCGAAACTCAGCATATGCAGTGCTGATTTGGTCGACTGTTTCTTTTATCGATGCCTTGAGTGCCGCACAGTATTCTACCTATTGTTCCGTTGGGTGATCTTCATTCATCTGATTTTCCTGTTCCAAATTTTGTTTTACCTGCGCCATTCCGGTTAATGCCTCCATTTCCAACTGTTCTTCTTTTTTCCTTAACTTGTCCAGGTGCGTTGTCCTCCTTTGCTGCCTTTCGGGGGCTTTAATTACCCGCTGCTCGAGTGCTTTCAGCTCCGAAGCCTTTGTCATCCACATCAGTACTGGTATTGTCTTGAGTGATTCCTTTGTCACCAAGCTTCCCCAAAATTTCGTTACGTCTTTTGCAACTTTCTGAACCGCCTTTTCCAATTCTACGATCTTCGTCGCAACCTCCTCTATTGCATCCTTCCGACTCTGGATTTGCTCCTGTGGTGTGCCTGGTACTTCCCTTTCCTGCAGCTCTGCATTTTCTTTCCTCAAATGATCAATAACGACGCCCAACAAGATGGCTTTGGCCTCTGGTTGGAGATCTGAATCCACTTGTGATACTTCGCTTGGCTTTAGTATCACCTCTTCTAACTTAATTTTCTCTATGATCACCTTCTCTTTCTCGGCTAGTGTCTGTTCCTTCTCCTCTTGGAGTCCCTGGACCTCCATGTCACTATTGCGCCACTGCTGCTTATACTTCACCATTTTGTCGTGCATGGTGGCCTCACAGATGTAGATCTCTTCACTTGCCACAGCTTGAATCATGTGGATTGACAACATTGGTAGCAAGTTGAAATCAATCATTATACTGTCGACCTTTCTCAACTCTAGGTCCAGTGCCACCTCCCCTGTCGCCATGGTGTGTGGAAAAAATGGCACAATTTGCGGATGTGTGCCCACCTCTATCTCGTATCGTTCTGTCGACTGCGCTTATGAACTAGACATGGGTGGTTCGCTTGACTCTATCTCGTATCGTTCTGTCGACTGTGCTGCTATTTTCTGTCTTAGTATACTAAATTTTAACATGGTATCAGAGCTAACCTGAAGGAAGGCAATGTGTGGCACTTACGACACTTGCTTCTCTTGCGACAATTTGAAGGTTAGGGTTTTATATAGCAAAAACCAGTCATCGTGGAACTTTCGCTATAAATCCATTTATGAGAATTTTTAGGATCTGAAAAGTTTACAAGTTGTATATAACATCCCCAGGTACCTTGTGTCCAAAGGGAACCCTTCGATTCGTTGTACTTTGTGAGTTATGATCAGTACAAGTTAGGGTTTCTGCCTCTTCCAGATCTCAGTCAAAATCAGGTGACCTAGGAAAACAGGTCATAACTTGGGCTAGGAAGCTCTAAATGAAATTTCGTAAAAAGTGACAGGTAGTACACAGACTGTACTATCTCAGGAAACGTTTTTAGAGGCCGAAGCTGAACCAGCGACACGTGGCATGCCGTACAAGTTTGCTCTCCTGTTTTATCCCATGAACAGGTCACGTTGCGACACTTGGCATAACTCTCTCTCAGAGAGTCCAATTGAGGTCAGACCTATCGGGATGGAAATATAACAGGGTGAGCTATATTAGGAAAAGTTCTCAAAGGCCGAATTTCAAACAGTGACACGTGGCATGCCGTACAAGTTTGCTCTCCTGTATTATCCCAAAACAGGTCACGTTGCGACATTTGGTATAACTCTCTCTTCGAAAATCCAATTGAGGTCAGACCTGTAAGGATGGAAAGATGACAGGTCAGGCTACTGCAGAAAAATTTTTCAGACCCTGTGGAGCAAAAATTTCGGAGTTATAGCAGAAACAATCAGGTACATATTTCTGTCAAAACAAAATTATTTTTGGAGCTCCTTTATTCATGGCTTCCGGAATTTAGGGTTTCAGAGAAAGTTAGAATTTTTGGAATCGGAATCCACGTCTGAATGCTACTCAGGAAAATCAAAATTTAGAGACCAAGATCGAATTTTTTTGGTTGGTTAGAAGACCGGGCTTGATCAAACCCTAGCTCGGGATTTTGATTGGAAAGATGGAAAATTAGGGCTTCAGCAAAAGTTGGAATTTTTGAAGTCTGTAACCACGGCTGGAAGCTCCTCAGAAAAATAAGAGTTTAGAGCCTTGGATCAAACCTTTTGATTGAGCAGAAGAGTGGGCTTCATCAAACCCTAGTTCGAGATCCTGTCCAGAAGATCCAGAAGTTTCAAAGACAATTTTGAGGGGTCAAATTTTGGAATTGAAGTATGCTAGTTTGATCAGCTCAGCAAGACACATCCTTCCATTCATTCGGAAGTGTGAAAGTCAAAGATTGAATTTTTAGGGTTTCTCTAGAAAACCCTAATCAAGCTCCAGATCAAGTTTCAGGGGGAGTTGAGGCTAAGGCCTTACATAAGAAGACTACAAGAAGTCTCGATAGGTATGACTTAAGGAGGTTCAGGTATGTCTTGAAATCTTATTCTTGATTAAGTTCATGATGTGTTTGTATTCATATTATTTATTAGTAAAATCTTGATTAATGTTAGAATTGTCTTATCACCCTATTAACAGTATGAATGATCGAAGACATTCATTGATTAGGGCTATATGATTGTACTTATGCATTATGGTGTTGTGTGAGGTTGATGTTGTCTACTAACAAGATACAGGTACATCACAAAACACAAATCAAGTTCCATGACCATGACAACATGAAGACAAAGACTCACGAGGTATGTATGACTTTGTTATATTATGTTAACCTATGAGACATGCAGGTTCTAGCTCAAGATCTCTAAATCATTGAAGAGATTGTTTAGGTATGTTGTACATAACTAAGCAGGTATACTAATCCAGGTATGTTTTCCTATGTCATGTTAGAATCTTACCTTGTGTTAGGATCCCTTATGTAAGTATACTTGGTATGATTGGTTAGTAATCAAGGGTTTATGCATATTATGTCTCTTATCTTGGTCAATGATTTAACTAACTAGATCAAACAAGAATATGCATGAGTAAAAGAAGACTTCCTTGAAACCTTGAATACTAATGATCATGACTGTACGTATTCAAGATTATTTATAATTAGAATGTTTTGATAATATTGAGAATATACTAATGAATGTATGTTTGTGTATGAGATCATGAGGATGACACTAGTGTACACTTGAGCATGCACAGTGGTACATAATGAATAGAAGTTCAGGAGACATACAGAAGATCAAGCGGGAGGAAACCACACAAACATAAAAGATAAGTATTTGAGTTGTTATTAGAAATAGTAAATGATATTGCTTGTATGCATATTTGTATTCCTAGAATATATCATGCTGAGTGTAAACATTCATAAAGCATTGAACAGTATACTACTAATATGCATATGATTGGTAAGTTGGACAAACATTCCATTGTTGCTTGTCTAGAATGAAACCTCTTTGCTGACA
Source organism: Larix kaempferi (assembly GCA_027924585.1). Lineage (NCBI taxonomy): Eukaryota > Viridiplantae > Streptophyta > Pinopsida > Pinales > Pinaceae > Larix > Larix kaempferi. Next base: position 23,229,579 of record BSBM01000011.1, on the reverse strand, counting down.
TGCTGAGAGTTGTGCACACTCTCGATAGTATGTTCTGGTAAAGATGGAAGGCATCTAGATAGCTACTGTATGCATACAGGATATGGGAAAGTGTTGTGCCAAAGTATTGGCCAAAATAGTCGCATAACTATGTAAATGATATATGTATGCATAATAGGTTATCATGTCAATAAGATTTGATGATTATGAAGTATTACTAATCATGTACTTAATTTTGATTTGTAAGAAGAGAATCATGATGAGATGTTTTGCTCCAAGGGACTAGATAAGACCATTCTCTTAATGATGTAATTAAAGAAGAAGTGTGAATCAGGTTCTGTATGGGTACCCAAGATCGGTAGTCAATTGATGAGCTTAATGATCATCATGGGTGATGTGGATCTCAACCTTTGCTACAAGGTTGAATATGGATTCTATACACATATGACATGGATGCAAGAAGGAACTCACCACAGAGTTCGAATGATTTTGAGGCTCATATTAGTAGACCCATCTGACGAGAGATGGCACAGATAGATATGCAGAAGATCACTCAATGCAGAGTGTGAATAATGGACAATTGACAGCTTCATGACAAAGCTTGGGCTTTACTAGAAGTAAAGTTGTTCCTAACCTTTACCTTAAGGTTGTGGATGATGAACCTATCATACCATTATTGTATGACGATGATCTCTTTCTGAAAAGGAATGAGAAACAGGTCATGAAAATGGCTGCAGAAATGAAAATGAAAGATCTCGGATTAATGCACTACTTCTTAGGTCTAGAAGTATGGCAAGATCCAAAAGGAATCTTTTAAATCAAGGTAAGTATGCTGTGAAGTTTCTAAAAATATTTGATATGTTGGAGTATAAATCCATGGCCACTCCCATGGACTCCAACTTGAAGTTATTAGTTAATGACTCATCGTATTTAGTGGACCTAACCCTATATAGACAAATCATTGGGTCATTGATGTATTTAACAAATACTAGGCCAGATATATGCTTTGCTGTAAATACCCTAAGTCAGTATCTAGTAGAACCTAGAAAGGTTCAATTAATAGCTACAAAGCATGTAGTGAGGTACCTAAAAGGTACATTCGATTTTGGGCTATATTATCTCGGAGGTCATGAACTCCGTTTACATGGTTACTCAGATTCTGATTAGGCAGGAAGTGTCTCAGACAGAAAGAGTACATCAGGTGGATGTTATAGTCCTGAATCTGCCATGATCTTATGGTTCAGCAAGAAACAATCTAGTGTGGCTCTCAGTACTACTGAAGCAGAATATATGGCTGTTTGCTCTGCCAGCTGTGAAGCAGTATGGCTTCAGAAGATTTTATATGGAGTGTTTGACTTAGAAATGGATCCCACTGTGATTATGTGTGACAATCAAAGCTGCATTAAGATGACTGAAAATCCTGTGTTCCACGATAAGTCAAAACACATATAGATCCGATGCTTCTATATACGAGATATGGTGCAAAGAGGAGTTATCAAGCTCGAATATATAAGCACTGAGGAACAGATTGCTGATATCTTGACTAAACCTCTGTCTCGAGTGAAGTTTGAATACTTTCGAGACAAGCTTGGTATAGTTCAAAAGAACTCTCCTCGAAAGGGGGAGCAGCATAGTATCTGATAACAAGTCTGCCTCATCAATGATGAGGTTACCTATTCACTACACTTAGTTACCTAGAATTATTTAGATTTAGGACTCTTATATTTTTACTTTTGATGATAGATGTATTAGTGAGAATACATGCTTTTGATGATAGATGTATTAGTGAGAATACATGCTTTTGATGATAGATGTATTAGTGATATACATGTTTTGATATACATGTCTCGACGATGAGGATACATGTTTTGATGATGATATACATGTTTTGATATACATGTCTCGATGATGAGGATACATGTTTTGATGATGATATACATGTTTTGATGATGAGGTTACATGATGCCTTGATGTATTGATACGTGTTTGTACTTGTGTGGATGAAGATACTTGTACCCATAGTGATGTGGGGATTGGATCATCCTTGGACTTCAGTCCTAAAGAGAGCCGTAGACGTATGTCTTCGAGAATGAAGTCCTTGGTGGACTTGAGGGGATTGGATCATCCCTGGACTTCAGTCCTAAAGAGAGCCATAGACGTATGTCTTCGAGAATGAAGTCCTTGGTGGACTTGAGGGGATTGGATCATCCCTGGACTTCAGTCCTAAAGAGAGCCATAGACGTATGTCTTCGAGAATGAAGTCCTTGGTGGACTTGAGGGGATTGGATCATCCCTGGACTTCAGTCCTAAAGAGAGCCGTAGACGTATGTCTTCGAGAATGAAGTCCTTGGTGGACTTGAGGGGATTGGATCATCCCTGGACTTCAGTCCTAAAGAGAGCCGTAGACGTATGTCTTCGAGAATGAAGTCCTTGGTGGACTTAAGGGGATTGGATCATCCCTGGACTTCAGTCCTAAAGAGAGCCGTAGACGTATGTCTCCGAGAACAAAATCCTGAATGAACAGGTAAGGGGATTGGATCATCCTCGGACTATTAGTCCTTTGAATTGAGCCGTAGACATGATGTCTCCGAGAACTAAATCCTGAATGAACATGTAAGGGGATTGGATCATCCTCGGACTATGGTCCTTTGAATTGAGCCGTAGACATGAGGTCTCCGAGAATTGAATGATAGGACTGGATCGTCCCTGAACTTTGGTTCAAAAGGTACATGATAGGACTGGATCATCCCTGGACTTCGGTTCAAAAGGTACATGATAGGACTGGATCATCCCTGGACTTCGGTTCAAAAGGTACATGATAGGACTGGATCGTCCCTGGACTTCGGTTCAAAAGGTACATGATAGGACTGGATAGTCCCTGGACTTCGGTTCAAAAGGTACATGATAGGACTGGATCGTCCCTGGACTTTGGTTCAAAAGGTACATGATAGGATTGGATTGTCCCTGGACCTTGGTTCAAAATGTACGTGACAAATCCTAGAATTGTTCTAGGTTACATCCAGCATGAAACAGGGCTGGCTCTGTAGATGTGATACATCCAGCATGAAACAGGGCTGGCTCTGTAGATGTGATACATCCAGCATGAAACAGGGTTGGCTCTGTAGATGTGATACATACAGCATGAAATAGGGCTGGCTCTGTAGATGTGATACATCCAGCATGAAACAGGGCTGGCTCTGTAGATGTGATACATCCAGCATGAAACAGGGCTGGCTCTGTAGATGTGATACATCTAGCATGAAACAGGGCTGGCTCTGTAGATGTGATACATCCAGCATGAAACAGGGCTGGCTCTGTAGACGTGACACATCCAGTATGAAAGAGGACTGGCTCTGTGGCGGTAAATCCTAGATCTGATCTAGGTCACATCCAGTATGAAAAAGGACTGGCACTATGGTTGGGATTAGATCGTCCCTAGACATGAGACTTGTCTTAAAGAGATAAGGATTGATCATCCTGGAACTTGATCTGGATTGTATCATCCATGGACCTATGTCCTAAAGAGAGTAGGATCGATCATCCTGTAATATGATCATGTGATGACGATGCTGATGATCGATGCTGATGATCGTGTGATGACAATGCTGATCGTGTGATGACGATGATGATGATCGATGCTGATGATCGTGTGATGACGATGATGATGATCGATGCTGATGATCGTGTGATGACGATGCTGATCGTGTGATGTCAATGCTGATGATCGTGTGATGACGATGCTGATCACATGATGGCGATGCTGATGATCGTGTGATGACGATGCTGATGATCGTGTGATGACGATGTTGATCATGTGATGACGATGCTGATGATCGTGTGATGACGATGCTGATCGTGTGATGTCGATGCTGATGATCGTGTGATGACGATGCTGATCATGTGATGGCGATGCTGATGATCGTGTGATGACGATGCTGATGATCGTGTGATGACGATGCTGATGATCGTGTGATGATGATGCTGATCGTGTGATGACGATGCTGATGATCGAGTGATGTCGATGTTCCAGTAACTAGTTGAGTTACTGATGATGATGAACTGAAGAAAGCTTCCGATGATATATAGATGTATCATGTATGATGTATGACTCGTTGCTCCTGCGGATGTTGTTATAATATCCTTCTCGTTAAGGGGGAGTGTTGAATATTGTAACTTTGAAGAATATTATATTTGTATATTATTTATTCCGGAGATGTTCCATACCTCCGATGTGATTATACTATGAATCCGAAGATGTTTATTCCTCCAAATTGGTTGTGGTAACTAGGGTTATTAGAACCACCATGTGGGGGTCGGCCCAGTCAGTTATAATAGGGTATTTAACCTAATGGTTAAATACGAGCCTACATGTACTTGTGTAAAATACATGTCAGTGTAGTGTATAAATAGAGGAGGCATGTTCCTCATTTGACACACTCACTCACTTGAGAGAGGTGCACTTGTGGAGGAGAGGTCTGCTATGGTGGAGGAGGAGATCATGTATTTGGTTTGCATCTTTGTATATTGCTGGTCATTTATATTGAGGAAGCTTTACTGGGTTTTCTACCCCATGAGGGTTTCCCAGGATAAATTTGTGTCTCTTGTGTTTATGCTGTGCTTGTTGTTTCTTCAGTGATCCTGTATATGCTATTATTGTGAAATGGAATGTAATGCTGCTATTTTCTGTCTTAGCATATTAAATTTTAACATATTGCGATTGCTATTATTGTTCCCATTGTTTCCACCCTTACGGTTATTTCTCCCCTTCTTCTTACCACCAGGCTACTGGTACCCGATGGTTTTGTCATTTGCACAGTGTGTACATCGGACGATGGGGTGGAAGTGGACACGGTGTGAACTTGTCCCAGAGTAGACTGGTTTAGCGACAAATTTTGCATTTTATTAGACACCAAATCTACAGGGAAAGTACTTGCGAATCTCACAATACCGTCGGCATGCGGTCCAGGAACTGTCTTGGGCTCATGTCTTGTTCGCGGTGCATCAGGGATGTCATATAAAATGCCAGAATGAGAGTATAGTAAATCTAACTACTGGACTTTTAAGATGGCTTGTTCCTCAGTCATAATACCGAACATCGAAACATCCTTAGCAATATATGGAAGTAGAGACTTGAGGAACCATTCCAACAGAAACTCTGGAGGAATGTTGGCTTTCACTAATCGCTTTCGTCGATGCCACTCTTGAATGTGGTCAGAAATACGCATGGCCTTATTCTGACGAAAGGTAGACAAAAGTTCAGTACCCGTATCGGAATGAATTGGCAACTGGAAATGATCCAAGAAAACAAAAGCAATCTCATTGAATCCCCTATAAGTGTTCCCCGGCAACTCAACATACCATTTCGCAGCTGCCCCCATGAGGGTGCGTTGAAATAGTCGCAACCTAACGGAATTGTGATTCAACGAGTTGGAAGAGCACCAAAGGTGAAATGTCGTGACATGATCACCCGGATCCTCACCACCTTTCCCCTCAAACTTAGGAATGTCTGAAGGAAGCTTGATAGGAACCGGAGGCCAACTAGGGTAGTGACACACCAGATCATTCGTGAGCTTCGAAAGATCCGAAAGATTCAAACGTGCAAGGAATGGGAGCTGCGGCTGGAAAGCTTGATTATAACCTCCCATAAAAGGTTGATTGTAACAACCTGAAGGATAAGAAGGACCAAATGCTTGACCATGAGCATTAAATTGCTGATTATGTGGTCCCGACATACCATAAGTTTGACCATGGCCGTAAGGTTGATAACCTCCTCCGACCTGACCCATATGAGAGTAAGCATGTATATATGTGTTTTGAGCACCATATTGAGGTGGGTTGTACTGATGGCCAGTGCTGACTGTATTGTAGTAAGGGTTTCCACCATAAGTATGGGGCATATACATACTATTCATAGCGGGAACCGTGTTGTAATAACCATGATTATAGAGTATGTTCCCACCCCCAACGTAAGTGTTAGGATTAGCGTGAGCAGTTGTGTGGTGACCATAAGCATGAGATGTATTCACAGCCCCAACATTGGTGTTACTAGTAGCAAGAATGGTGGCATTATGACCATGAGGATAAGGTATATTCCCACCTCCTACATTAGCATTACTAGTAGCGGAAACGAATGTAAAAGTATGCGGTATATGTCCACCACCGTGGCTGGGAGGAGCGTTAAAATTTGCGAAAGTGGTCGTGGGTTGACGGGTAGCGACATGTGTATTAAGTGGTAGATGGCGAATCGGGTTGCGAACAATGTTCCTATTAGGTTGGGTAGTCCTAGAAGGTGACTGTCTTCCAACATTAGCATTGTTAGGAGGAACATGGCCGGTCCCCATACTATGTGTGTGGGTGGACAACGTGGTGCCCCCAGAGAGGGTAATACCCCCAATGGGTGCAGTGTGGTTAACACCATGACTAGTGCCAGCGTGACTACCAAAAGAAGTGGAGGGATCAACTGTGTTGTAATTAGGCATACCATAAGAGAATGCGGTAGGGTTTATCGTAGGACCTGTGTCGTCATGTAACTCTGTCATCTTGTATATATAATTATGCGGAAACGAAGGATCGAACGAGTTGTCCTCGGGCAGATTTGGACCAAACAAACTAGGTTGAGTCTCGGGTGGATCCGGACCAAACAAACTAGGATGGGTCTCAGGTGGATCACCCCCCCACAGCTCACAAGGCGTAGGGGTGTATGAAGTGTGCTCGAATCTACCCGATGGAGTCGTAGGGATTTCTTCCGTATCAGAGTGTGAAGCAGTCATGAAATCTAGGATGTATGTCTCGTAAGAATCCAAAGACTCGGAGGGAGCCCACTGGCGTCCCCTAGAAACACGGCGTGAAACCTCGACTGGTTTTAAACTATCCAACCAACGAGATTAGCGAAGAGTAGGACTCCGCGCCACAATATATCTAGAGAGAATATAAAATCATAGCGTCCCCTAATGGCCAATTATCGATCAAAAACAGTAAATCAAAAGCACACACCCAGAGAAACTATAGCCAAGAGTAAACAAACAGAGTGGCTAAATGATCTCCTGACACTAGAGCCGGTATGTCTCGCCTAGGAGAGGCTTGAGACTCCCAAACTGTAGCCGGAGGTAACATAATCAATTATAAAGGCACCCAGGCTTCACTGCGTATAAGGGGCCGTAACCCTCGGCAACAAACAACTATGCTGTCCAACCTCTATATGACTCAAGACACAAACAGTATAACCACTACAAGTACCCTGTGCGATACCTAGGTAAGGAAACTATGGTCACCGTAGTATAACCAATGCTCAGGGGGACAATCGAAGGTGGGATCCATCCTATAGGCAGGGTAGCTAAGCCCGAAACTCAAGAGGGTCATATCCCCCAAGAGTCCCCAGATACGAAGAAACCCTAGAAATATCTCCCACGTTCAGCTGGTATTGGAGGGATATCTCCGCAACCAACCTCCCGTGACCTCGTGCTTAACTCTGGTAAGAGTCAGCTAATGGAATGAGCTTACAAATTAAAAATGGGTAAAAACCAATGAGGCTCAAAACCAAGAGAAAAGAGGAGTTCTGGTCACAAACAAGGCTTGGAATAGTCAGGAACAAGGCCAAAGAAGACTCAGGAACACTCAGAATCAACCCAACAACAACCAAAGGCCAAACAAAAATCACCCCCGGAGTTGTACGCTACTGTCGAAGGAAAATCTGTGGGCTATGGTTCAGATAGATGCGGGTAGACGCAGGCAGAGCTAAGCTCACCCACGGGTAGGGAAAAGTAAATGAGTAGAAAAAGAGTCCAATGGCTCAGAAAAATGATGTTTTCTATAGAGTATCCTAACGTCCAATCAATGACACAGAGACTCGACACACAACAACTCTAAATAAGGACTAATGCTAAAAAATCCCCCAAAATGGATATTATCCCCAGGGGAGTCGCCATTTCTGTGTTGCAGAAAAATTCCTATGGCTTGGGGTGGACCACAACAGACAGCTGACTACCAGAAATTAACTCAATTCTCAATTATATGCTATATAAATGACAATACTAAGATAATGAATAGCATAACCAACCTTGATCCAAACGTTTGATGTAGATCCCCGTTGGAGCTTTCAATCCATGCACTTGAACCTGCAAATTAGTCTTGACAGCCAATATACAACAAGCGCATATAATATATAAACGACATTAACATCATCAATATCAATGGTCCGTGATAATATAAGTAAATGCAACCCAATGTAACATAAAAAACATTCACAACATTAATGGACGAGAATATGAGTATTTCTATTAATAAATAACAAGAAGTACAACGTGATACGACCTCTTGCTGCCAACAAATCTGAACCAAGATTCGGGTCTTTCCACTTGTTCCTCCACCACTTCAATCCTCCATGAAATGGAAAACTCAAACTTTGATAGGAGTTTGGAAGGCGAACATAAAGGGTTCACAACTACAAGGATCAATGAGTGTAGACTCAAGATAGGGAAAAAATCCACTAGAGTTCTCTTGCTCTCCTTTCCCCTCCCGTCCATAAGCCATATGTGCTCAATATATAGTCCTCTCAAAGGTAGGTGAAAGGACACATCGAGGCGTTTCTGGGGAAAATGGAGGGCCAAAGGTCACGCAATGACCGCCTTTTGGGAGTAAAAAGTAATTAACTAGTGATTTTTACCATTTTACATGCTACCCGCAGGCTATAATGATGCAAATCGCGGGTACGCCCACTATAATGATGCAGCTAGTGTACAAGGGAAAAAATAGGGAAAATAGTGTGTCGGAAGGATATAAAGTGGATTTGAGTTAGTAAAATGGATCCTGCAGGCCAAAGAGTGTTGATGCTCACAAGGTGGAAAATTATGTTGTAATAGGGAGGACATGCATCAATACTACTCTACTATTAGTGAAACCAGAGATTATACATTCACATCATTCATAACAATCTATGCATTCAATATGTAATCACATCCATCAATCGCATCAAAATAACTTACGAAACTGTAGAATTATTAAACATAGAAGAAATAGTGTTAACACCCAAAAAGTGTTCACTATCTCATCTACCACATTACATGGCTCATTTGTCCATTTTCCTACCATATTTCCCAAAAAATCCCAAAAAATCCCATTAAAAAGCCTCCAAAAGGCCTAAAATGCCTCCAAAAGGCCAAAAAAACCATCAAAATATCCTCAAAAAGGCTAAAAAACCCCCTTTTCCTCCAAAAATATCCAAAATTCCTCTAAAATAGCAAAAACCCCCTAAAAAGGGAATAAAAAATATAAAATAATGAGGAAAAGGAGGAAAAAACCCTCTACAGTTGCCCTAAACCATGTGTTTCCTAAAACCATGGGTCAGCACTCCACCACCAAAAAACTATAAATAGGTGATGGAGATCCCTTATTTCATATCCACAATCAAGTATACCCTTACTCTGCCAAAATCTCTCTCGAAACCCTAGTTCACCATTGAACTACTTTCACCTTGAGAGCCTCTTTTGGCCCATCCTCACCATTGGAGAAAGAGAAGGAGCACATTGGAGCTTGGAGCACATTGAAGGTGATATTAATACAAAACCCTTGTTTACAAATTGTTGTTTATTTTTCATGCACATGTGTTAGAGTAGTTTCTATTTCTGTTTTAGCTTAATTATTTACATTTACTGAACTGCTACTAAGGAGTCCCTTCTCCTTAGTAGGTGCTCATTTGCACAAGCTAGGGGTAAAACCCTAGCTACAGTTTTGGCGACTCCCCTAGATTTTGAATTTCTGGTTTCCGTTTAAATTTTTTTTCCCTTTCGGCTGTCCCTTTCGGCTGCTGTACATCACGTCTTTTCCCTCTGCAGTCGCGTCCCGACCGCGCCTTTCAGACCCTTACCTGCGACCCGATCGTGGCTCTCAGACTGTTTCCGACGCCCTGCCGACGGATTCAAGTCTGTTACCTGCGATCCGACCGCGGCTAATAATCTTGTTTGCTGCGATCTGGCGGCGCCTGTCGGCCATTTTGCCGCGTCCCGACTGCGGCTTTCAGCCCCTTTCGTGCGTCCCGACTGCGGCTTTCAGCCCCTTTCGTGCGTCCCGACTGCATCTGTTAGCCTTTTTGTCGCGACCTGACTGCATCTTTTTCCCCGTTTCCTGCGTTCCGACTGCGCCTGTCGGCCCGATAGCCGCGACCTGTCTGCGTCTGTTTCCCTTAAACCCGCGGTCTGCCCGTTCTTATTCGCCACAGACCCGCGATCTGATTTTTGCATTTTTTCCCTAATTTGAGCCCAGCCCCTTTTGCTGCAATATTTTCTACATCTGAATAGCCATCTGTCCTACCTGCAGCCTCACTTCCCTATAGCCTTTTCTGCAACATAATTTCTGTTCCCTTTACAGCATATTTTTAAAATTTTAGTATTTTTAATTCAGAAAATTTTGCAAGTTAAAGTTTCAATTCCAGCATTATTGATAGTTAAGAAGTTGCCCCCCCTTGTGGCACTTCTATTTTGGGTTCATAACCTCACGAGCACACACTCTGTCACATAATTCAAGTGAGCCTTAAAAAGTACCTAACTCAACCAATATTCTAACCCCACTTGGGGAACACAAAAGCATCTTTCTAGTTAGGTAGGATCGGGGGGATAGGCTTCCAATAACACCCCTCGGTTACTTACACTTGAGACATAGTTGTTCTCCAAATAGGGAACCAAAATCCCCTAGTACTTTTTGGCACAGTCACGACCAGTTTATCAGAGGTCCTCTCCCTTAGGAGGGTTGAAGTCAGGAGACTGGTTCCGGAGGCCTGAGTGGAATACCGCACTCCATTCAGTAACCGAAGGGCTACCTTTCGCGGTTCGCGGGATATCCCTGTATAGGGGTATTGCGGTAAACGGACTAAACGACAGATTCACCTTTCTGGACGTGTCATGAACGGGGTATCTTAGTTTCCATTCTTCTAGGATTGACTACCCGGTGTCCCTCCCGGTAGGGGGATATCATAGCCACTTGGATTTCCTACTCATATTGTCTGACTTGGATTTCATCACCTTGCAGAGAATATGTTTAGTTGAGTCAGAATACTTTTAGTTAGGTGTTTGCATGCTCCTTTAGCTCCCTTTGGTCTAGAGAGTCCACCATTTTTTATTTTCAGGAAACCTGCTGCTTGTTGGTATTCTGACCATCTTTGTTGATACTCCACCTATTGTAGCACAGCTGTTGCAGTGGGTGTTTTGAGTTGGTTGTTGGCCTGAGTGCCTTGTTTTTTAGCTCTACTTCTGCACACTCGGTTGCATTAGGCTTTTTTGAGCTATTTTTCTGCTCACCTCAAACCACATAGATTTGACACCATCTGTCACCATTGAGTCCCCGAGACATTCTCGGCGCCTCAGGGGCGAGCCCCCACAGCACGGTTCTCTTGACACCACCCGTCATAGATTCCGATCATCATCCGTTGATACCACTCATCACATATCTAGAGCCTTGTCACTTGACTCCACTCGTCAGCGACATAGGACTCCGTCACCAGATATTGACGCTCCTTACTTTACCTCCGATTCTGATGAAGAGTCTGAGAACCCTATTTACACTGCCCCTACTAGCCCCATGGCTGGCACGACTTCCACTCCTTTTGTTATAGGGACCATTGGTGGTACATCCACCACTACACCAGTTTCTACTCCTATTTTGGGTATTCCCTCCATGGGGCCCCCATCTACCGTTCCCCTCACGGTACCTATTCCCGCAACGGGAATTCCTATCCCCACTACATCAGTGGCTCACACTACCCATGGTGGCGCAGGCCCCTCCTATACTACCTCCGTTCCCCCACTGGGGGGAAACACTCCCAATCCTGTCCCTCCACTTGGGGGCATTGGCCCCAACTTGGTCCAACCCACTACTGTGTCACATCCTTCTTCTAGTTTGCCATTCATGGCTAGCCTCAATCTACCTGACCTGGCCAGATTGACCAACGATCCTATTCGACACGACCCTACATGGCCTCATATGCCTACCAAGCTCCCCTCTGACATCCCTAAGTTCGAGGGCAAGGCCGGTGAGGACCCACAAAACCATATCATGTCTTTCCACCTATGGTGTTCCTCTAACTCCATAGTGGACGACTCTGTTCGCCTCCGTCTCTTACAGCACACCTTCACTGGCTCTGTAGCCAAGTGGTATATCGAGCAACCCCATGGGACCCATGCCACCTTTGCTTCCCTTGCCTCGACCTTCCTATAGTTCTTCCAGTTGCCTGTCCGCTATGATGCGGGCATTGAGATCCTCCTATCTTGTAGACAAAACATGGCTACCCATATCACGGACCACATCCATGAGTGGCGTCGACGCCGTAGCTTATGCAAGATCAAACTAGATGACCGTATCTTCCTAGATTGGTTCCTCAAATCCCTTCTCCCTGTTATTGCTAAGGATGTGGCATCAGAAAGACCCCATTCTGAAGAAGAGGCCATCCTTAAGGCCCAACAGTTCGACCTCATTTACGCCCAGTCGGGTTACCTTTATACCATTATACCTGACGTCCCTCGCGGTGAGTCCTCCCAACACGATGCACCGGGGGCATCCCACGCTGCAGACGGTATCATTGGCCACGTTTCTTCGCATCCCCAACCATTTTCCATTGCACGTCCTACCCTTGGCCCCGACCTTTCACGGGCTACCTCACAGTCTGGAGCAACCAACTCGTATGCTCCCATGACACATCACCATCACCATGGACCCTCATGTCCTCCTCAATGCTTCAGTCACGCGACTCCCGCTTATGCCCCCCCAGTCGCACCTCAGCCCTACTATCATCAGCAGGCTGCCCCAGCTCCTGCGCCTTCACAAGCCCAACCCGCTTATTATCCGCCACAGGCATCCCCTGCGGCAAACCCACAACCTACTCCGCAACCATATCAGCAACCTCCTCAAGTCGCTGCGCCTACTTAGCCTCCACCTACATATCATCCCCCGCAGCCTGCTCCCGCACCTGCGCAACCTCAGAATCCACCTGCTTCCCAAGGGAAAGTCTACGCCCAACACAATCCGCAGCAAAACCAGAACAACCAACTTAACCAGGGCCAACAAAACCGCGGCAAGGGCCGTAATCGTGGGAACAACCAACCTGCTGACCAAGCTGGTCAACCGGCGAATCCCCCCGATAATAACAACAATGCGGCCCCCGCTAATCAAAACCCTGATCGCCCACCCAAGCAGGATAAAAACCCTAATTTGCGAACGAACCATCCTTGTTCTATCTGCGGGGTCTATGGCCACTACACCCATGCTTTCCCACACTTGGAGCGAGCTCGACAACTTTGGGTTGATGAGGCCCATCGCCAAGGACATGCAGCTCCTCCAGTGCAACCCAACCCCCCACAACCTCAGCATCCACCTTTGGTTCTGTAAAACCCCTTACCAACCCAAGGCGTCGTGAACACTCAGCCGTTGGCTCCCCCTCAAGCCAACGCGCAACCCCAACAACAGCAGATCACGTACGCCACTCCTGATCAACCCATGTTTGACTCAGGGACCCACCACCTGTTGATGATGTCATATGTTGACGTCAACCTTCAGACCCGTCGGAACCAATATGGCTCCACCACTAAAACACTTCCCACTGATAAACCCACTAACGCCCATCCCATCGATCAGGCGTTACGTATACCTCCACCTCCACTAGATGGCGCTCCCAAAGCCCCTCGTTTCCTACTTCGCCGTATCAACAATAACCCTAATGCGCGCGCTGCGTCAAACTACAACATAGTAGACGACCTAGCCCAATCTCCCATAGCCATGTCTGCGTTAGAAGTCTTGAAGAACTTCCCTTCCCAGCGCAAGACTTTACTCTCAGCCATTGGGGCTATTGACCCCAATGATTCGAATTTAATGGCATTTGATTTGGACCAGTCCGAACCACGCCTGCCTTCCACCTTAGCGTTCCAAGTTTCTGTTTCCGTTCGAAATCTTGTCATCCATCAATGCATCATCGATGAGGGTGCCTCGACATGTGTTATGTCTACATTCGTATGGCAGAAGTTGGGATCCCCTACCGTCCAGCAGTCCACCACTGCGTTACATGCCTACGACGACCGTTCGGCTCAGCCCCAAGGTCTCCTAGCCAACGTCCCTGTCCAGTTAGGTGGTAAAACCGTCCTCATCGATATCAAGGTCATCAACGCCCAGCTTGATTACAACCTCTTACTCGGTCGCAACTACATGTATGCTATGCGGGCGGTCGCTTCCTCTGTCTTTCGTACCATGATGTTCCCCCATGATGGATGCGTGGTTAAGATCGACCAACTTACTTACTATGATCCAAATGCTCCCGCGGCACCCGAAAATGTTCTCCCCATGGTTGAACAACTTGTTTCTTGTGCCTCCACCTCATTTGTTTCCTCTACGGGACCTGGAGTTTACTCAGACGCGCCGATGACCTCCACCTTCCAATCTATTCTTCCTCCATCAGCCCCCATGGACGTGTCTGACTTATGTACCTTGTCCCACGATAACCAACCACCTAATAATAAACCACCCTTGTTGCTTAAACCACCATTGGTACCTAGCCACATTGGTGTTACACCTATCCATACGATCCCCTTCCTAGTCCCTCCATCGGGAGTAGTAAGCGCCCCAGTTATGGCTACCCTTAGCCTCCCTGGGCTAACTTTGGGATTACCCGTATGGTACCTTTCGCCTCTCATTCGCCCGCCGACACCAGATGTCGTCCTCCAACCGGTGCAACCCATGGCTACTACCACTCAGCCACCTCCCGGTGTCTCTACCCCTTCGTCCTCCACGACTCCCCCTCCTACTCCCAAACCCACTGGGGGCAGAGGTCCACAACCTTACACTGCTGTACCACCTCCCAAGACAGTCAAAAACCCCCCAGTATTTCACGCTTCTCCCAAATGCTCACTGTGCGATGAGTTAGGCCATGCCACTCATCAGTGTCCACAGTTACCAGCCTTATAGAAGCACATGCAGATGCTTGACGATGACCCCAACATCCCAACTGTCAAACTAAATCCCACTCCCAAGCCTAAAGACAAATCCTGCGTACCAATCACCCTTGTGCCATATGCGATGTTTACGGGCATTACTCACATCATTGTCCTGATCTCCCCGATTACAGAGCGGCTCTCTATGAGATGAGCAATCTGGATCTTGAGACGGCCCCAACCACTATTGAGGAGATTCACCCCCCGATCTCCCCCTCCTCCGGGGAGGTCAACACCATTTATATGATCTCTTCCACCACTACTCCTTCATCAACTGATTTGACAACGCAAACTTTCCGTACTGATGAGGAGATTCTCGAGGCCCTTACTGCCCCGGATTATCCCTGGGATGATATGCATCATCGTTCCTACTTCATCCCAGAAGCATCTTCCTCTAGCACCGCTACCCAATTTGCGGTTGAATCCAAAGACTTCCTTCCCACTAAGGTCGACTGGTTCAAGGACCCTATTCCTGCTCCTGATGCCTTCAAGGAGGGTAACATGGCCAACATCTCACCCGTCATCTAAGTTGATATCGCTGCCCCAGGATGTGCCCCTGAACTCATCACTTTAGGAGCATTCTGCAGTAAACAAGAGATTGAAGACTACATAAACCTTTTCAGAGAATTCCGTGATGTCTTTGCCTGGTCCTATACCGAGATTCCCGGTCTTGACCCCGCCATTATAGAGCACCACATCGACACATGGCCTGATGTACCCCCCGTCCGTCAGAAACAGCGCCCCATTCATCCCTCAAAGCTCCCAGCTGTCAAAGCTGAGATTGAGAAACTGCGCAAGGCAGGGTTCATTTATCCTATTGCCTATACCACTTGGGTTTCAAACCCCGTTCCCGTTAACAAAAAGCAAGGCACCATCCGAGTATGCACTGACTTCCGTGATTTAAACCGTGCTTGTCCCAAGGACAACTTCCCCACGCCATTTATTGACCAACTCATCGATGCGTGTGCGGGGCATGAAGTCCTCTCCTTCATGGATGATTTTTTCGGATACAACCAGATTCAGATCCGTAAGAAAGACCAATACAAAACTACCTTCACTACCCCATGGGGCACCTTTGCCTATCGCGTTATGCCTTTTGGCCTCAAAAATGCTGGTGCCACCTTCCAACGGGCCATGACCTATTTCTTTCACGACTTAGTCCATATCCTACTGGTCTACCTTGATGACCTTACAGCTCGTTCCCGGAAACGATCAGACCACCTTAACGACCTTCGGCAAGTTTTTCTGCGTTGTCGCAAATACCAGATCCGCTTGAACTCACACAAGTGTGTCTTTTGCGTTCCGGCAGGCCGATTGTTGGGTTTCATTGTTTCCCAGAAAGGAATTACTGTTGATCCTCTGAAAGTCCAAGCCATCTTAGACCTACCCTCTCCTTGCACGCTCCGGCAGCTCCAAAGTCTGCAGGGGTGATCCAATTTCCTTCGACGCTTCGTTCCTGATTACGCCACTACCGTTCACGGTTTCTTGCGCCTGCTCCGTACTCACATACCCTTCATCTGGGATGAGCAAGTAGAAGCTGCTTTCGAATCCCTCAAGAAGGCTCTCACACAAGCCCCTCTGATCTCCCCTCCGGATTTCTCCCAGGACTTCATCCTATACGTCTCGGCATCCAAGCATGCCGTGTCAGGAGTCTTGGTTCAAGAAGACGCTTCTCACCAGGAGCATGTCATTTACTACGTCAGCCAGACTTTGTCTGGCCCACCCCTACGTTACCCATATGAGGAGAGACTAGCCCTAGCAGTGGTCTTTTCCGTCCAAAAATTATGACACTACATCTTAATGAGTCATACCACCGTCGTCGCCGACTCTAACCCCATGGTTTATCTCCTCAATCGGCGGCTACTGCAAGGTCGTGTGGCTAAATGGGTCATTATCCTCCAGGAATATGACCTTACCTTCAAAACACCTAAGAGCACTAAATCCCTCGCACTTGCCCAACTCATTATTGATCTCCCTTCCCTTCTCCCAGCCAAACAAATCTCCGACGAGTTACCCGACAACCATTTGTTCACCATCTCGTCCGATGACCCATGGTACGGTGATATTTTGCTATATCTGCGCATGCAGAAGTTTAGACCCAAAGTCACCCGTAATGGACACCGTCGCATCCATCACCAGGCCTCTCGATATCTCCTCTTAGGCGATGTCCTTTACCGACGAGGGGTTGACACCATTCTTCGTCATTTCCTTACACACGCGGAAGCTGAACACGTCCTTAATGATTGCCATAGCGGTGCCTGCGGAGGCCATTTCTCAGGGATGGCCACTGCCCAAAAGGTCGTCCACGCCGGATACTTCTGGCCCACACTTTTCACTGACTGCATCACTGCGGTGAAACATTGCCACAACTGTCAACTTTTTGCTCCCAAGGCCCGGACACCACCTGCTCCGTTACACCCAGTCGTCACCGTTGGTCCCTTTTGTAAGTGGGCCATCGACTTCATGGAGTGCAGACCTTCGTCTGCCAACGGTCACAAGTATATCATTGTCGCCATTGATTACTTCACCAAATGGGCGGAAGCCATGCCTACCTTCAATTGTACCGCTGACACTGCTGCCCGTTTCTTTTTCAACCATGTTATCACTCGATTCGGGGTCCCTAAATAGTTGGTCTCAGACCATGGTTCACACTTCGAAGATGCCGTCTGGCGTGAGTTATCCACCCTCCTCAAATTTGAACACCAATTTTCTTCTGCTTACTACCCCCAAGGGAACGGTCAAGTAGAGGCCATTAACAAAATTCTCAAAACCATCCTCCAACGAACGGTTGACAAGCATAAGTCCAATTGGCACCACATGCTGTTTCCTGCCTTATGGGCTTACCATACTTCCACCAAGACCGCCACTGGTTTTACACCATTTCACTTAGTTCACGGCGTTGAGTCTGTCCTCCCCATCGAGTGTCAGATTCTTGCCTTACATATCGCTGTTGAGTTTCTGCCCGACACTTCCCCCCTCGAGCAGCGTTTGCTGACACTCGAACAAGCTGATGAAGACCGTCGTGCCACACTCCAGAACATCGAAGCTGCCAAGAACCGCTCCAAAGCCGGTTATGACAAACATGTTCACCCTCGAACTTTCCATGAAGGGGACCTCGTCCTTGCCTATGACCAAGCCCATGAAAAAACCGGTAAAGGGAAGTTTGAATCCATGTGGTAAGGCCCTTACATCGTGCAGACCTGCCTTGATAAGGGGGCATACATCTTAGCCGACTCTGAAGGCCATCCTTTGCGCAACCCCCATAATGGGTTGTATCTTAAGCGTTTCTACCCATAAATGAAATCGTGGCCTCATTGGTCCGCATTGTACAGTTTGCTCTCTTTTTTGTTTTTCACCTTTTTTACCATCATCTTACATTCATCATTTTTGCATGACCACAGATGGACCATCTTCCACCTTGTTACACTGGCTTTGCTGACGGCGCAAGCCGCTGGTCTCCCAACTTGGATTCTGCAGCATGGGTCTTGTACTCCCCTTCCAACGAGATGATTCACCTTGACGAAACCTGTATAGGCGCTGCTACCAATAACCAGGCAGAGTATGATGCTGTGACCGGTCTCTTGACTTCCGCCCTCCATATGGGAATATGTCACCTTCATGTGTTCCTCGACTCCCAGCTACTTGTCTCCCAGCTCAACAACTGCTACCAGGTGCGTGATCCCTTCCTTTTTAGAAAATTCCTGCGTGCAAAACAACTCAGTCGATAGTTTGAATCCATAACATTCACACATGTCCCAAGATCCCAAAATAGTGTCGCAGACCAAATGGCAAACAACATCCCAGATTGGCATATCAATCACACCATGTAACACCATGCATCATCATCCCATAACATCTCATAAAAATATATAAAAACCCAAAAAGATTGCATCGCATCAACATTTGCATCCATGTACATAAAACCACATGCATATCCATAGGGGCATCCACGTGCCTAATCATACATACATCATGTTGCATCACATAAAATACACAAGGGGCATCCACGTGCCCAACATCCTAGCCTACTTGCATCCACGTGCAATGTAAACATATCACAAATCATAAAGCGCATCCACGTGCGTACAAATAAAACAACATCATACAAAAAGGTGCATCCACCTGCATATATATATATATATCAAAAAATATACATGTTCAGTGCTATACATGTCCTGAGTACCCCTATACTCAGCTATACAAAAAATGGCTATACATCCCTAAAGCCTCATCAAAATACATGCCGTAGCTACAAAACTCGGGGGGAGTCCCCTGTACTCCCTAATGAGAGTCGTATCCTGCATCACTGCCGGCATCGGCTGCCTCTGAGTCCTCCCCTCGCTCCTCCTCTGGCAAGTCCTCATCTCCTACGGGCTCCTGTGCCCGTGCCCAGTCCACCAAGATCGCCACCCAGATCGCGATGGATCTGAACTCTTGGGGTGCCCTCATGCAATCCTGAACCACGTCTGGATCGACGTCCCGCCATCCCTCGTCGGTCACCCCTATCAGCAACCGGTCTAGTAGTGCCCGGACCGACTCCAGTGTCCCCTCCGCATCGCGGTGACGGACCTCCCCTCGCCCAGGTAGAGCTGGAATGGCCACAATACCCCTCCGTGCCACATGTCCTGGAGGCAGCCTTGGGCCCACATTTGCAAATCACCCATATGTCAGTCACAGTATATCAATCTACTATCATATATATAAAAAAATTGGCATCCATAGAATGCAAGCAACACCATACGTACCGTCGGGACCCCATGCCTGTCCTGGCGCTCGCGGTGCCTCTAGATCTCCCGTGTAGTCCATGTCCCTATACGGGAAGTCGTCCAGTGTCAACGGTATCTGGAGCCACTGCAGGTACAACTCCTGCGTAAAATACCTTCCCACGTCGCCGCCACCATGGCGGCGCATCATCTCGCCCCACCGCACCATCCGCGGCTCCCTCATACCTCCTGCCCTGATCGGCACCCGTGGCCACAGTGTGGGTACCCTCTCCATAAAGAAGGCACACAAGAAGGAACCAAAACAAAAGCCCTTGCCAGCTTCCTTCGCTACCGTCAGCTGTCGCTGAACGTAGGTCAGGAACATCTGGCCCCACGCGTAGTACACCCCATCCAGTACGCGCTCTATCATCTGCATCTGGCCCCCAGACACCTTCTCAGGTGACTGGGACCCCAATACCCGAACCACACATGCTGCCATGGCCTGCACTGCTGGCTCCTGTAGGTCCCTCACCAGGAGTGCATTCCGATGCAGCCTTGCCTCAGGACCACAGTATCTCTCCAACATGTCCTCCATGTCAACATCCGTGGCGATCCGCGGCTGTGTGTCTGCTACCCTGCCTAGACAGGGAAACCCCGTCAGAAAGTATACGTCAGTCAGGGTGAGGTCCACCCTCTCACCCTGTACTCGGAAAGCCTGTATGTCCGGCTCCCAGAAGCTGATCAGCCGGTTCAGCAGCAATGCTGCTGACCGTATCATGGGTATCTATGCGAACTTCAGTAGTCCGCACAGTCCCAACACAGATTGCACATGGTGCTCCCCCTGGATCACAGCCACGATCTCATCAGGGATCTCCCGCTCTCTCCAGAGCACCTGCGACATCCTGTCAATCACACAAAGGCAACTCATCAGACTCATGTCAAGTGAATAAGTCCTTTTCCCTCTCCTGGAAGACCCTAATAGCTCGGCCCAAAACCGCGGCTTCTGGGCTTCCTGCCGCGATTTTCGACCGCGGCTGTCAGGCCTATAGTCGTGGTTCTTAACCGCACCTGTCAGACCTAACCTCACGGTTTGACACCGCGTGTTCCTCCTTGGAACGCGCGGTACTAGACCGTGTATCCATCCAGGAACCACGCGGTTGCCAACCGCGTGGTTCACCCTGAAACTCATGGTCGCCAACCGCAGTTTCGACCCCCTAACCCGCGGTCCACCCCACGTGGACCGTACAAATAAACCCTGGGACCCACTACCCAACCCCCGACCCTAAAAAAACATGCAGGTATGAGTTTGACGGAATACCTGTATCTCCCGGATCTGAAATCGGCCGGTCGGATCGTCCAGAAATTCCACCTAAGCTCTGGTCCACTCTGATCACAAGTCAAAGTCAAATAGTACAAATGACACATGTCATGATTGGACCCACCACTATTTATAGTCAGTTGACTTTTTCTTGTTACGGCCTTTCTGACCCCATACGGAGTCCGTTTTTCGAACCGTTTCCACCACTAGAATCAGCACGACGAGACCGTCATGATGGTCACCTCGTTGCATTATTTTTACCCCGTCATTTTTTGCCTATTTTTCAGACACCATTAGTCGCTCAGTTTGCGTGCCACATCGGCCGTTCTCCGTTTTCCACATATTTTATATCATCGGATTCATTTTTCCGAGTTGGTGATGATGCTTGAGATCATTTCTCGCTCTCACCCCCATATTTTTTGGGTATTTTTCCAAAACGCCCTTGTCTCCTTGGTGTGCGTGCCACATCGGTTGTTACCCTTTTTTGACACCCTTTATATCACCAGATTCATTTTTCTGAGCTCGTGATGATGCTTGAGATCATTTCTCGCTCTCACCTAGTACAATTTCCACATTGTGTCTCGACACCTTGTTGCCTCGGTTTGCGTGCCACATCGGTCGCCATCGAATTGTCCCACACTTTTACATGAGCCATTCACTCCTGTCATACTGCAAATATTTCGTTATTTTGCTACCATTCCATTCACCCCGCAAGGAGGCCCACCAGTGTTCCCCCCTACCCTCGTTCTTGGTCATCATTCCTGATCCTTGATTGAACACTTCCTCCTTGCCTGGCCATTCCTTTTGTTCGGTATACTTTTATCCCTTTTTCGGGCCGGACAAGTCCTTTACGAAAAAGGCACTTAGGGAGTTTCCGTTAAGCTCTTTTCTGACTCCTAAAAAAATGAAAAGATCGCCGAGCAATCTTGCTTCCTTTCATGCTCGTTAAAGTACCTGAAAGGGCGTCTATCTGGTATAAGTTTACCCCTTTTCCGGACCTGGTAGACTAATTACGAAAAAGGAATACTCTAGTCACACCGGCTAGAAGAGTTCTTCATTGCATCCTTTTATGCTTCTTTGGGCCCTGGAGACTAAATCTACGAAAAAGCAACCCCCTGGAGTCTTCTTATTTGCTTTCAGACTCTCTAAAATTGAAAGCAACCACGAGCATGAACTGTCTTGGGCTCATTAAATCCACACGACAGTACCATTCCATCATTTCAGAGTCTTCTTATCGCTTTCAGACTCCTTAAAATTGAAAGCAACCACGAGCATGAACTGTCCTGGGCTCGTATAAATCCACATGACAATATCATTTTACACACACTTCTTCTAGTTCCTTAACCCATGAAGAAGTCTCCTCCTGTGCCTCCTGGCACTATGATTGATCATCTCGGCAGCACTCCCAATCAGGTCACCTTTGTTCAGAGTATTCTGCAGTCTCCTGCCATTTTATACCAGTTTGAGTCTCCCTCAGACCAGTCACCCTCCCAGATCCAATACAGCTATGATCCCTTTCCCCTCAGTCAGTTTCATATGCTGCCAGATCATCCCCATTATCATACTCTGAACAAAGGAAGTTTGAGTCCACCCACTCTACTTGCCCAGTTGTCCCCCCACAGTTTGATCAGTCCTGCCATCAGTACTATCACATTTCGGTTCTACACCTCGCGCTACTGTCAAGGAAACATCATTGCCTTGATAGTTGCAGGTCTCCCTCTGTCGACGACAGCCCCTCTATTCCAGAGGATAGGCCCAGAGGTCCCTACGCCTTGGACTTATCACTATCTGTGGTAAGTGCCTACGTATCATTCTGAGAGGAGTCATCATTGCCTCTTTGAGTGGTTGTTTCTCACATGCTCGACTTCAGCACCTTGATCGCATTGTCGAGAATCGCGTAGGGTTACATCCTTTACATTATTTGTCGAAGACCCTGGATTTCCCCCGACTCTAGCACATTGGTGAGTCACTTCGGAACGACCAGTTATATGTTCCCGTGGATGTCCGGGCTGCGTTGGCGTTTGTATTCGGAAGCCATCCAGTTACATGCTTCCTTGAGTACCCAGTTCAATCCCAGATCAGTTCCAGTTCAGTGTACCATTATGAGTGTGACCCTTGTCACTGTGATCCAACAACTCATCCGTTCTTTTGGTACCACACTCGGTAGCACTGTTGATTGTTCCAGTGTATCAGTTCTTCAGCTCAGACATGGTCTGCCCAGCAGTATGTCCCAGATTTGTGTCCCCTCTGGACTCTTATGATGTACACAGTGGTTATGTATCTTACAGGTCCCCCTTTTCGGGCCTCACAGTTCTGTTTATGTATCTTGATATGAGCATGGGTATGCCCGCCTCGTCCATATATTGAGATTATTCCTCAGTCAGTATTTGAGGTTATGTGTATTTCAGGTCCCCATTTTTTGGACCCCATTGTTATTATTATGTTATATTCTGATACAAGCATGGGTATGACCGCCTCGTCCATATGATCAGATGATTCCTCATCCATTATTGAGGTTATGTACTTTTAGTTCTTGCAGTTGTTCGGGATCGTTGTTCCGGGCTTCAATTTGTTTCTTCTCTTCTCTCCACACCCAGGAAAACCATTCATGACTTATGATGTCCATCTGCCATACGATGAGCTCCTGCCCTCGCACATCAAGGGGCAATCTGTTAACACCCAAAAAGTGTTCACTACCTCATCTACCACATTACATGGCTCATTTGTCCATTTTCCTACCATATTTCCCAAAAAAATCCCAAAAAATCCCATTAAAAAGCCTCCAAAAGGCCTAAAATGCCTCCAAAAGGCCAAAAAACCATCAAAATAGCCTCAAAAAGGCTAAAAAACCCCCTTTTCCTCCAAAAATATCCAAAATTCCTCTAAAATAGCAAAAACCCCCTAAAAAGGGAATAAAAAATATAAAATAATGAGGAAAAGGAGGAAAAAACCCTATACAGCTGCCCTAAACCATGTGTTTCCTAAAACCATGGGTCAGCACTCCACCACCAAAAAACTATAAATAGGTGATGGAGATCCCTTATTTCATATCCACAATCAAGTATACCCTTACTCTGCCAAAATCTCTCTCGAAACCCTAGTTCACCATTGAACTACTTTCACCTTGAGAGCCTCTTTTGGCCCATCCTCACCATTGGAGAAAGAGAAGGAGCACATTGGAGCTTGGAGCAACCCTCTTGGACATTGCAAGGAGCTTCATCAACCTTCACATTGAAGGTGATATTAATACAAAACCCTTGTTTACAAATTGTTGTTTATTTTTCATGCACATGTGTTAGAGTAGTTTCTATTTCTGTTTTAGCTTAATTATTTACATTTACTGAACTGCTACTAAGGAGTCCCTTCTCCTTAGTAGGTGCTCATTTGCACAAGCTAGGGGTAAAACCCTAGCTACAAATAGAAATTACATTCACCATTCAACACCTGCGAAATAGAAGAAATGACATAACCGAACGTCTCCATGCATTAACTTATCAAAACTTATGGTACAACTTTCACAGAAAGAATACAAAAATACTTATCGTTGAACCATACAAAACTTGTGAAAAGAACAATCCCACCAAGATAAGATGCCCTTAGGCTTACAATCATAGTCCTATTTATATGCTACTTGGGTAGTTACAAAATGGTACAAATGACCCATTCTACTAATTAAACTAATGTTGCGCTTCCATCAGTTCTGTGAACGCTCCATTTTTCCACGGATGGTCCTTTCGCACTACTATCGACTTCCTCACTTTATGTGGTTCAACCCTGTGCCAATAGGCCCCCAACACAAACTTGCGGCTCACCCTCGAGCCACCTCAGTTGGACACCTCTGGTGTAGCTACTTGTGACCGAAACTCAGCATATGCAGTGCTGATTTGGTCGACTGTTTCTTTTATTGATGCCTTGAGTGCCGCACAGTCTTCTACCTATTGTTACATTGGGTGATCTTCATTCATCTGATTTTCCTGTTCCAAATTTTGTTTTACCTGCGCCATTCCGGTTAATGCCTCCATTTCTAACTGTTCTGCTTTTTTCCTTAACTCGTCCAGGTGCGTTGTCCTCCTTTGCTGCCTTTCACGGGCTTTAATTACCTGCTGCTCGAGTGCTTTCAGCTTCGACACCTTTGTCATCCACATCAGTACTAGTATTGTCTTGAGTGATTCCTTTGTCACCAAGCTTCCCCAAAATTTCGTTACGTCTTTTGCAACTTTCTGAACCGCCTTTTCCAATTCTACGATCTTCGTCGCAGCCTCCTCTATCACATCCTTCCGACTCTGGATTTGCTCCGGTGGTGTGCCTGGTACTTCCCTTTCCTGCAGCTCTACATTTTCTTTCCTCAAATGATCAATAACGACGCCCAACAAGATGGCTTTGGCCTCTGGTTGGAGATCCGAATCCACTTGTGATACTTCGCTTGGCTTTAGTATCACCTCTTCTAACTTAATTTTCTCTGTGATCACCTTATCTTTCTCGGCTAGTGTCTGTTCCTTCTCCTCTTGGAGTCCCTGCACCTCCATGTCACTGTTGCACCACTACTGCTTATACTTCACCATTTTGTCATGCATGGTGGCCTCACAGATGCAGATCTCTTCACTTGCCACAGCTTGAATCATGTGGATTGACAACATTGGTAGCAAGTTGAAATCGATCATTATACTGTCGACCTTTCTCAACTCTAGGTCCAGTGCCACCTCCCCTGTCGCCATGGTGTGTGGAAAAAATGGCACAATTTGTGGATGTGTGCCCACCTCTATCTCGTATTGTTCTCTCGACTGCGCTTATGAACTAGACATGGGTGGTTCGCTTGACTCTATCACTACCTCCGCTAAGGTGGAAAACATTTGCATTAGCTGGTCGAAGTATGTTGTTGCGTGCAGTGTGACCTTCTCACTGTTGTCTTTGAAGAACTCTATTATCTTTGATAGGAGCCTATTATCGGACTCCGCATTAAGACCCCCACCAAGGTCCATCCTGTTCTTTGTTCTCATCTCTTCTTGTTGCGCCTCCACTTCGGAATCTGTCGGGGTGACCGATGAACCAACATTATGACTTACTGTGTCCATCGAGCCACTTTGTCCCATACCTTGTTGCCGACTAACTAAATCCTTATCCTTCACTGATTTCATTGTTTCCTTCATTGAGTGATTGTTATCATGGTCCGATAGTTCTTGTTCGTCGACCAGAACTTTCCACTCAGCTGGCCATCCTGTGATAATTGCATCCATTTTTGCATCCGTGAGCTTATACGGAGTGGGTGACCAACACTTTGACAGGTCTCTTCTTGCTTGAATTAAAACTGTGTGGTCCTCAACTGATAGTATAGCTATCCGGCGATACTTCCGCGCTACCTGCTCTGTGATCTGTGGTATTGCTTTCACATCTAACCGCATCCTTTCTAAGAACAAATAAAACTGTATAGTGTTACCTTCCTTCTGCATTTTATCGATTGTGGCCCACAAATTTTGGTATCTTGTGCCTTTGCGCACCCTAGATTCCACTGTTTCCATGCCTTTGTAATGCTTAGGCTCTCTCCATCCTACCTGTTATCTCTAGGGTTGTTTTCCTAGATTTACTTTAGAATGTCCTGCCTTGTATAGTAACTCTTCTTTTTCCAACTAAGTTTTCCTTTAGAAGTCTTCTTTGTTTTCTTTTCATTTTTACCTTAGTTTGTTTTGATTTAAATGTTTCACTTATTAAAATAAAACAAAGCTCATTGTTCACATTGATTTTCTAAAGGGGTTTTATTCCTTGATAAAATGCTATTTCAAATAGTATTATCATGCTTAGAACATTGGTATTAGTCATTTGATTAATGAATTGTAGCCTGGCAGCATATATTAAAATGATTAAGGGTTATAACGCCGCCAGTGATAAAATATGCACATTTATTGATGGATATGGGTGGCAAGATCTTGTACTATGATTTTAATGAACCATGCTTATTCATTAAAACATATACAGTATCATTGGAATCATGGCGGTCCCCAAGTATGAAGTGTTAATTTCAAAGTTGTACATATAGGCAGCGATATCATCACACATGATGGACATGAATTATTAAGTAGCTAATTCAACTCTGCTATGTTTTGTTATTGTATAATTTGACCCTGTTTTAGCCTGCATTGTATGAACTCTTCGAAATATTTAGGGTAAATATGGATGAAATCTCATACAAGATGGCGAAGAAGAGGCTCGGAGGTTTGATTTGTAGGCTTGAGCTAGATAATATACAATGGATCACCCAGTTTCCAAGATCAACACAACTAATGAAAGATGCTGGATGGTTTCCTTTCTATCAGAAATTGCAGGGCTACAACGTTCAGGTGACCAAAGATTTTATTAAAAATTACAGAGATGGAGTTGTGGATTTTAAAAGCTTAAAGGTTATGGTTAATGAGGAGTCTATTTCAGAGGCCATCGGTGTTCCGACATAGGGAGAAAAATGGTTTAAACAACAAGAGTTTGAAGGAGATTATGGCGAGTTTCTATTACTAGGGTTTGAGAAGTTAAATTGGAAAAATGGTATTCATATAAGCAAGCTTAAGCCAGATTGGAAGATTCCATTAGAAATGGTGCAAAATTATATCACTTGCAAGGGTCGTTATGACAGAGTGCTTAGGTTCCATTTACGACTTCTAATGCATCTTAGTGGAAGTCTGAAGCTCAATTTACCATTTTATCTATTTAAAAGTCTGCAAAGGATGATTGCATGGGTTCAGACCCATCCAGAACATACTACCCATTCCATTTTCCATCAGGTTTTGATTAAGTTGCTGGTAAATTCTCACTTGAATAAGAATGGACGAGATTGGTATTGTTTTCTCCTTGAATCAGGGTTTGAAGTTAAAATGAGAAAGATTGCTAAAGAAAAGGGAAAAGGAAAGAAGCCAAAGAGTTCATGCAAGCAAATAGAGGACGTAGGTGAGCAGACTAAGAAGCTCGCAGAACAGATCGAGTAGGATGAAGATGAAGGTAAAGATCTTGCAAACAATTTGTTTCCAGAGGTGTCAGTTACAGGGGAAACATTGTTTAAGAAAATGAAATAGGATTTGAAGAACCCTGGCATGCTTAGCATTATTGTAAAAAATCCAAGTTCGGAGGAAGGAAAACAGGCTGAAACCCTCAGGCAAAAGACTTGAGTTTAAAACCAAGGACCAGGTTAAGAAGTAAATTGGAAGCAGAGTTGAAGGTGGTGCATAGCTCTGTAAGGGGTAGAAAACTTGTTGTTGTGAATGATTCTTTTAGTGAAGAAAACATACAGGAAGGGCACTTCTCAGAAAATGATAATTGTTGATGTATATGTAACTTCGGAATGTATTTCACATATATGTATATTGTATTCCTATAGAGATGGTATTATTCCTCTATAAGGAAGTGTCGTCATTTATATTGTAAGTGTCGTAACTTATACTTGATGGGTTATTAGACCACCTTGTTTGGGGTCGGCCCTATATAAGTCATGTGGGTCAAAGGGTTATTAGACCACCCTATTGGGGGTCGGCCATGTGGGTCAAAGGGTTATTAGACCACCCTATTGGGGGTCGGCCCACTCAGCATTATGTTATGTGGTTAAGTTCGAGCCGACATGAGTTAGGTAAAAAGGCAAGTCAAGTCAAGTATAAATAGAGTGCGGGAGGCACTCTATTTACTCACTCACTTCTCACACATGCTCTCAAGGAGGAGAGGCGCACTTATGGAGGAGGAGGATCTGCTTCTAGGTTATGTCTATCTCTTGGTTGGTTGTATCATTGCTCTATCTATCTCTGAGGAAGTTATTGGGGTTTTTCACCTTTATGGTTTTCCCCAAGTAAATCTTTGTGTCTCTTGTGTGCTTGAATTATTGTCTCCATGATTGATATGCTGTAGATATGCTGTACATGTTGTTCTCTCAGTTAAGATCCTAGATCAGATTGAAGTAAATTCAGAAAATTCAACATGGTATCAGAGCTAGCCTGAAAGAAGGCATGATATGGCATGTATGACACTTGTTGCACTTACAATGCTAGGGCTTGATATAGAAAAAACCAGTCATCGTAGCACTTTCGCTATAAATCCGTTTTGGCGAAGTTTTCGGATCTGAAATTGTTACAGGCCGAAGCTAAGATCTCCAGGTATCTTGTGTCCAAAGGACAACCTCTAATTCGTTGTACTTTGTGATTTATGATCTGTACAATATAGGGTTTCTGCCTCTTCCAGATCTGAGTCAAAATCAGGTGACCGTGGGAAAAAGGTCATATCTTGGGCTAGGAAGCTCCAAATGAAATTTCGTAAAAAGTGACAGGTAGTACACAGTCTGCACTATCTCAGAAAACGTTTTCAGATGCCGAAGTCGAACCAGTGACACGTGGCACGCCGTACAAGTTCGCTCTCCTGTTTTATCCCAAAACAGGTCACGTTGCGACATTTGGCATAACTCTCTCTCAGAGAATCCAATTGAGGTCAGACCTATCAGGATGGAAAGATAACAGGTCAGGCTATCTCAGGAAACGTTTTCAGACCCTATGGATAAAAAAATTTGGAGTTACACCAGAAACAATCAGGTACATATTTCTGTCAAAACAGAATTATTTTTTGGTACCTTCATTCATGGCTTCCGGAATTTAGGGCTTTGGAGAAAGTTGGAATTTTTGTAATCGGAGACCACGGCTGGATGCTACTCATCAAAATAGAAATTTAGAGACCAAGATCAGAATTTTTGGTTGGGCAGAAGGCCGGGCTTGATTAGACCCTAGTTCGGGACTTTGATCAGAAAAGTGGAAAATTAGGGCTTCTGTAAAAATGGGAATTTTTGAAATCTGTGACCACGGCTGGAAGCTCCTCAGAAAAATAGAAGCTTAGAGCTTTGGATCAAACATTTTGATGGGGCAAAAGAGTGGGCTTCATCAAACCCCAGTTCAGGGTCATGTCCAGTGAATCCGGAAGTTTCAAAGGCAAAATTGAGGAGTGAAACTTTACAGTTTTCAAATTCTGAATATACCAGTTTGATCAGTTCATCAAGGCGCATATTCCTATCCTATCGGAAGGTTGAAATTCAAAGTTTGAATTTTTGGGGTTTCTCTGACAAACCCATATCCAGCTCAAGGTCCAGTTCTTGCAAATCAAGTGGATTGGGTTAATCCTAGAAGAAGATGGATTGATCACCTGCATAAGTGAAAGAAGTTCCTGTCTCAGAGGGAGATGAGGATAAGGCCTTACATAAGAAGATTACAAGCGATCTCGACAGGTATGACTCATCGAGGTATGTTTCGATATTTGTCCATGATTAAAGTTTATGGTATGTTTGTCTTCATGTTATTACGGTTAGTACAATTTTGATTTTAGACTTGTCATATCACCTTAATAAAATTATGAATGCATGATAGAAGTCATTCATTTATTAGGAGTATGAAACTTATGTTTGTACTAACACATTGTGATGTTGTATGAGTTTTATGTTGTCTACTAACATGAAAGGTACACCAAGAAGAAAAATCATGTTCTAGTTCAAGAACATATGATCATGAGGACAAAGATTCATCCATTGCCATGGATCTCATAGAAGATCCATTCTCGAGGTATGTATAACTTAGTTTTATAATGGTTAACTTATGAGACATGCAGGTTACTAGCACAAGTCACTAAAGAGAACCAGAAGACATTATGCGGGTATGTTAGACATAAATAGCTAGCATGCTAATCCAGGTATGTTTTTCCTATATCAAGCTAAAATCCTACCTTATGTTAGGATCTTATACTGTTGTTGATAATAATTATTCATGAAGTCATAGGTTTGAATAATCATGGTTGGATGTATATTATTATAATTGATGATATGACTAACCAGAAGAATCATGAAAGTATAGGCTTGAATAATCACAGGTTTTATGCATTTTATATCTTATCTTGATTGATGATTCAACTAACCTGAAGAGTCATAGGCTTGAGTAATTACAGGTTTAGACATGTTATGTTTCTTATGATTTGACTAACCATAAGAATCCTTGAATGCTCATGCTTATTATTTCTGTTTGAAATGATCATGACTATACATGCTTGAGATTATTGTGTTTTAATAGTATACTAATGAATGTATGATTTTATATGAGATCACAAGGATAACACATTCATGATACTAATAAGCATGCATAGGGACCAAGGATGAATATGAGTTCAAGAACAGGTAATTCAGGAAGCAAAGATCAAGAGGGAGCACACTCCAGTTGCTCCTGCCAGAAAGCAAAGGAGCACACTCTAGTTGTTCCTGCAAGAAAGCAAAGGAGCACACTTCAGTAGTTTCTGCAAGGATGCAGATATTCAGAGGGAGTTGATCATCTCTCTACATTTCACAACAGAAAGGTGTAGAAGAAGCTACCTCAGATTAGGACTCCAGCAGCTCCTGCAAGGAAGCAAAGACTCAGAGGGAGTCCACCCAACGAACAAACAAAGATAAGTATTTGAATTGTCATTTCTTAAATAATACTGTTCAATAATGTATATACTGATGTTCCTAGAATTAGGTTGTGTATTATGCATATTAGAATAATTGCATTGATGAACAGTATACTACTAATATGCATGGGTAAGTAGCCTATGGCACTGTACAACATTCCATTGCTACTTATCTAGAATGAAACCTCTTTGCTGACATGTTGGGAGTTGTGCACACTCTTAACAATGTTCTGGTAGAGATTGGAAGGCATCTAGAAAGTTACGGGATATGGATAAATGTTGTATTGAAGCATTGGCTAAGATAATTGCATGACTGTATGGCATATTTCTTTATGTGTAAGAATTTGTTCTGAAAACTATAAGATGTTTTCTAATCATGCAATTTAACTTGTTGTGTAGGAAAGATCATATGCCATCTCCTACAAAAGGACTACAACATTTGTTCCAGCAAGAAAGATATCTATTGAAGATATTGAAGTTCCCAGGATCTGGGATGAAGAAATGGAATGCCATGATCCGTAGATCATGAAGAAGATGTTTGGGATGCAGTCCCAAGACCTGACAGGGAGTCATATGTATGCAGATTGAAGAAAGCCTTGTATGGCTTGAAGCAAGCTCCCAGAACTTGGTATGGTGAAGATAGATTGATTGCCGACACGCAGCGGAAGCTTACTATCGAGTTCGAGATGAAGAACTTGGGGATGATGCACTATTTGTTTTTGGCATGGAGGTGTGGCAAAGTGCAGATAGAATCTTCCTTGGACAAGGGAAGTATGCAGTAGAGATCCCAAAGAGGTTTGGGATGATGGATTGCAAGGCCATGGCCACACCTGTGGCATCGAATCTGAAGCTTCTATGTGATGCTTCATCTGAGTCAGTTGATGTCTCTATGTATCGTCAGATGATTGGGTCCTTGATGTACCTGACGAACACGAGACCAGACATTTGCTTTGCTATGAACACATTGAGCCAGTTCCTGACGGATCCGAGAAGTGTTCACCTAGTTACTGTAAAGCATGTTCTGAGGTACCTGAAGGGTACAGTGGATTATGGGCTCAGGTATGAGGCGAATCAAAAGTTTAACCTGGAAGGTTATGTTGATTCAGATTGGGCTGGCAGTGCTGCAGACAGGAAGAGCACATCTGGGTGCTGCTTCAGTATGGGATCAGGTGTGATCTCTTGGTTTAGCAGGAAGCAGTCCTGCGTAGCACTGAGTACAGCTGAGGCAGAGTATGTTGCAGCCTATTCAGCTAGTTGTGAGGCAGTATGGCTATGGAAGCTACTGTCTGAGTTATTTGATCTCCCGTTGGAGGCTACTGGTATCTTCTGTGATAACCAGAGTTGTGTGAAGCTGTCCGAGAACCCAGTGTTTCATGACAGGTCGAAACACATAGAGATCAAATATCACTATATCAGGGATATGGTGCAGAGAGGAGCTGTGAAGCTCCTGTATGTTGCGACGGACGAGAAGATTGCAGATGTGTTGATGAAGCCACTAGCCAGGGTGAAGTTCGAGTACTTCAGAGAGAGGCTTGGCGTGCTTCAGATCAAGGATACTTCGAGGAAGAAGTGATGGACACATTTGCTGAAGCCATTCCAAGCATGTTGGAAGGAGGATCCTTCACATGGCTGTGGATGTAAGCGCTGGATGATGAGCATCAGGATGATGTTCTGGTTTCTGCTTGGATATGATCAGTTGGATCATTTTATGTATGTATGTATGCATCATGTTGGATGCTTGGACCATGTATCTGTATATGTATCAGGTGGATACATTGTATGATCAGGTGGATCATGTATGGTGATATGTATCATGTATTTGTATCAGGTGGATACATTGATGATCAGGAGGATCATGTATGATACTTGGTATGCATCAGGTAGATGCATTGATGATCAGGAGGATCATGTATGATGATATGTATCATGTATTTGTATCAGGTGGATACATTGATGATCATGAGGATCATGTATGATACTTGGTATGCATCAGGTAGATGCATTGATGATCAGGTGGATCATGCAGCAGGATGTTGCAGTGATGATCAGGATGATCATAGATGACGAGCTTCAGGATGTTGCTCCAGATGACATGCAGCAGGACGTTGCAGTGATGATGATCAGGATGATCATGGATACATCAGGATGATGTATGGTGAGTATCAGGTTGATACTCTATGGCCGTGGATCAGGTTGTGCAGATGAGCATGTAATTCGTTTCCCTGGGAGATTTGCAGATGGTCTTTCGAGGTTTTGCCTATGGCATGTAATTCGGTGCCCTGGGACATCTGGCAAATGCTCTTTCGAGGTTTTGCTCTGGGAGGACATGTAATTCGTTGCCCTGGGAGATCTGCAGATAGTCTTTCGAGGTTTTTCCTATGGCATATAATAGCGCCCTGGGATATCTGGCAGATGCTCTTGCGAGGTTTTGTCCTATGGCATGTAATTCGTTTCCCTGGGAGATCCGATAGGTTGGGCTGTGTGCCCGTAATCAGTCCTGGGATGCTCTTGCGAGGTTTTTCCATGACCACATGTAATTCGTTGCCCTGGGAGATTTCAGGTTGGAGTTGTGTACCCGTAACATCCTGAGATGCTCTTGCGAGGTTTTGTGGTGGACCACATGTAATTTGTGCCCTGGGAGATTTCAGGTCGGAGTTGTGTACCCGTAACATCCTGAGATGCTCTTGCGAGGTTTTGTGGTGGGGTCACATGTAATAGCGCCCTGGGAGATCCTACAGGTCGGAGTTGTGTACCCGTAACATCCTGGGATGCTCTTTCGAGGTTTTGTGACGCACGTAATAAGTCCTGAGGATTCCACAGTATGGCCAGTGATGACGAACACCTGCAGGTGGTGGGCCTACATCCAGTATGAAAAAGGACTGGCTCTGTAGAACTTCCTATGACGAGTAGATTCAGAGATTGATTGAGATAGCAGCAGCAGTGACAATGATGATGACTCGATGACGATTATCCAGTGACGATGATCCAGAGAAGATGACTTGTGCTAGAAGAACTGTGCTGAGAAATACCTTCCTAGTTAAGAGGGAGTGTTGATGTATATGTAACTTCGGAATGTATTTCACATATATGTATATTGTATTCCTATAGAGATGGTATTATTCCTCTATAAGGAAGTGTCGTCATTTATATTGTAAGTGTCGTAACTTATACTTGATGGGTTATTAGACCACCTTGTTTGGGGTCGGCCCTATATAAGTCATGTGGGTCAAAGGGTTATTAGACCACCCTATTGGGGGTCGGCCATGTGGGTCAAAGGGTTATTAGACCACCCTATTGGGGGTCGGCCCACTCAGCATTATGTTATGTGGTTAAGTTCGAGCCGACATGAGTTAGGTAAAAAGGCAAGTCAAGTCAAGTATAAATAGAGTGCGGGAGGCACTCTATTTACTCACTCACTTCTCACACATGCTCTCAAGGAGGAGAGGCGCACTTATGGAGGAGGAGGATCTGCTTCTAGGTTATGTCTATCTCTTGGTTGGTTGTATCATTGCTCTATCTATCTCTGAGGAAGTTATTGGGGTTTTTCACCTTTATGGTTTTCCCCAAGTAAATCTTTGTGTCTCTTGTGTGCTTGAATTATTGTCTCCATGATTGATATGCTGTAGATATGCTGTACATGTTGTTCTCTCAGTTAAGATCCTAGATCAGATTGAAGTAAATTCAGAAAATTCAACAATAATTTCATAGATCTTCAAGGGAATGCAGGGTATATACCTGAAGCATTTTGCATAAATAAACAGGCTTATTCTGAGAATGAAAATGGATCAGTTTCGAAATCTTTGCAAGTGGATGAAGCTTTTATGGATATAGAAGAAATTGAAGTAATGTCAGATTTAAACAAAATTAAGAAGTCTTTACAATTTTACAAGGAGTAAAATAAATATCTTCAAAGCATAACTGAAAATCTAATGTTTGCCAACAAAAGGTTATGAGAATATTTGGAGGAGAAGGAGACTGATTATCAAAAGCTTGTTCTTATATCCAAGGACATATTAAAGGATAAAAGGGCCATTCATAAATAGTATGAGCAAATGAAGATCCAGAACAAGGAATTGCAGAATCGAGAGCAGAACAAAGATGCTGAATACTCCAGGTTGCAAAAGAGATCCCACGTTCTGAGTGATATGACTGTCCTAGTAGAAGCTTCAAAAAGTCTTTAGTTTGTCGAAAGTCTAAGATAGTTTATTCATAGATGATAGAATTCAACAACTAGTAATAGATAAGAGTTGTTTTTATTTTGATTACACTTGTCTAGTTTTAAAGTTTAAAGTTTAAAGACTTTACTATTTTTGAGAAGGCCGATCCATGAAAATAGGATCTCAAAACTGTTTCAAACTTTGAAGAATTTTGTATATAATAGACAGTGATGAAATATGAGAGGGGTTGGAACATATTATGGAAGTCAGACTCTAAGCTCGAATTGCAGGCATGTATATGTGTTACTTTATATTAATATGAATAGCTATTTTGAAATGATTGTGATCATATGAGCTTGTTCTATTTTAATAATTGTGTTACATGTTATCATTATTCTATCTGTGTGTGGTCTTATCAATCCATGCCATGATTCTCTTGATTAATATGTAATTATCTTTAATGCTTGAATACAGAACCTGATTCATTTCCTTTACAAAGTTATGATCATAGCTCTGTCCTATTAATATCCATAGTAATCATACATTCGCCGTTGTTCAATATTTACGTATGCTTGATTTCTGTAATGATTGTTTACCTACCACCAAGTTCCATAGAATAATAACCTAATTATCTTGTATTTACTGTTAAGATTTCCCTAAGATTGAACCCTAGTAGTCTAGGTTCAAATTTAGTGATAACACTACCAATGTAATTAACATCAGTAGCCATGAATATGTGAAAGGTTTTGCGTGGTCCTACACATCGAAGGCATCATCAGTCAACTCCTTAAGCAGGAACCTAGACCAATTAATTCGTACTCCCGCAACACACTGTTCCGCGGAAGCGATGATGCCGGAACTGCATTCCCTTGGCCTATTCTTTCTTACTAA
Source organism: Larix kaempferi (assembly GCA_027924585.1). Classification (NCBI taxonomy): domain Eukaryota; kingdom Viridiplantae; phylum Streptophyta; class Pinopsida; order Pinales; family Pinaceae; genus Larix; species Larix kaempferi. The sequence continues at coordinate 23,193,131 of BSBM01000011.1, read as the reverse complement.
TTTAACCACTAGAATCTTTGCTCCTACCTTAATAGTCAGATCCCTAATCGTGTCAATTAAGTAGCCATGGGAATTATTCTCTACCCCGTATTTTGTTTTTCGTGTTACTGCCAACTTCTTGTCATTGTCTTTCCCTTGGAAAAAATGCGATGGGTCCTCGCCATTCTTAGGCAACCCTGTTATGCGCGAAATGAGTTCGACTGTGACTGGGATGTGCTCATGTAGCCATAGGTATCCTCCATGGAAACATGCGAGCAGTTGCTTGACACATGTGTTGACCTCTGTTGTCTCCCAAAGTGCGGAATGTGGGTGATCCCCAACAGTCCTGACTGTTATATACCTTGTGCCTACTGTACTGGTTCCTTGGTGACCGAGCCTCCCTCACCATGCGACATATACTTAAATGCTGCCTCTATGCAGTCCGAATAATTTTCTAAATCATGGTCATTGTAGTGCAGCCGCCGCAATTTCTCCTTAATCTTGTTGACTCGCGGAACCCATTTTGGTCTTGGTGCTGTCACGATTTTATACTTCTCATTCTTTCCGAATTTGATGACTGGTCCACCTTCTTTGCTCGGCGGAACATATCCTAAAATCGTTGGTCCCTAGCCTTCTGCGTGATGCTGATTCTCTTTTCACAATGCCAGAAGTGTCGCCTTGCCCTTCTTCCAATCGTGTCGAGTTCCAAATCCCCTTCTTTGATGCGCGACCAGTGTATGCTGGTCGAACTGCACTTCACTTCTTCCTCACTGCTGCTCTTGACATCACTTCTGGTTGTTCTTGCATGACTGGGGTTGGCTGCAGTCGTCCGGTACTGGTGCTGGAAATATAAACTACCATGCGTTGCTGTGCGGCCTCTAGATTAGCTCATAGTTCCCTAAATTGTTGCTTCCTTCTACATTTATAACTCCAATATGCGGGATCCCATCTGTATGGCCAATCTGGGATAATTATTGCCAAGTCCATCATCAATTTTTTGGATCCTCTGCACGCATTGAGACTTAAATGCGCCATTAAACGGTTTTTCCTCCATTTCGCGCGGGTTAATTACTGCATTTATGGAAGGATTTGACACTTCCGCATCCTCAGGACTATCGACAATTGCTGAACTGCGTGACTTTTTCCACAAGCCTTCGACGAGGAATGATATCGCTTCTTCCATGATACATTTTTCTTTCAGTACTACGATACAGCGTTATTCTGGTAGCGATACAGTGAGTTGTGCTGTGTCGACATTTCACATGATGCCTAATTTTTTCAGTCTTCTTATCTTGGGCCACCATTGGGATGATCCACTATGATTCCTCCACTGGTTCAATAATTTTTGCATCCAACATTCGCTCCAGTTCTGCTTTTACTTGTTCCTTGTATCTACAATTCAATTTGTATGGTCGTTGCTTAATTGGCTTCACATCAGGCTTCAAAGGGATTTTCATTTCTCTTAAGTCTCTAGATATACCTTTAATCTCTGAGAACTTTGTCGGGAAAAAGTCCTGAAAATCATGCAAGAGATCAATCATCTTGGCAATAGTCGATTCGTCCCAATAATCTCCAATACTGGCGAACTTGGGATTTTCCTTCGACCCAATGTTCACCTTTTGGATTCGCAGTGGCTACTAAAAATTATTAGAAGGGATGTCTGGTGCCTCAATGATGCGAATTACTTCCGACTTTGGTATATATGTGGCCCTCGGGTCATCCTCATCATCTGGTTCCCCTGTGATATTGTAGCACTTCATGAGCATTAATAGTTTCCAGTCCATTGAAGTCCCATAGACTTTTCTGTTTGTACTGGTGCGAGCACTTTCTCTCTGATCTCCTGTAACACACTGTGAATGAACGGGTTTTCATCAAAGAACTTAAACGTTTGGCTAAAGCCAATAGTTATCTGTTCCCATGAGGTTGTTCCGTGTCGCAGTTCTACTGCGACATACCAACTCCACAACACTTCATCCAATGTGTGAATGAATGCATGGACCCACTCTTGTTTCGCTCGTGGTCCCCACTCACTTTGACATGCCTTCAAATGTTCCTCAGGATCCCCTCTACCATCATACTCCCTTCCACAGTAACTTGTAGTGTCACCGAACCTAATCTCCATTAGGTGTTGACATAGTGGCTAGTTAGTTATATTTGACTTATGGGATTCCCACCAACGCATTGGTGTAGCCTTCAGGGCTTCCCCCAAGGCCAATAGTTGTTGTAGTTCTGCTACTTTTTCTTCGATATCCATACGAAATGTATCCAATTTAGGCAACCCTTCATACATTGGTAGTGCATATTCTTTTGTAGCTACCCATCGCAGCGACTGGGTGATTCTCACACATGTCCTAAATGAAACTTCATGTAGACAGTTCTGCCAATTTTTAAGGGCTTCATCTGAATATGATGATGTCGAGATGCTGCTGTGCCATTCCAACTCCCCATCTCCAGTCGGATTGATTTAATCTTCTAATATGTTGTAGAGGGTGTCCCATCCCTCTGTGAATTCATCCCTAGTTGTTTCAACATATCTTTTCCCTTCTACGGGATCGAGGGGTGCGATTATCCTCATCTTGCGATTTTCAAACGACATAGTTCGCTTCTTGAAGTTTATAATAGCCTCGTTCTCCATTTCCCAATCTATCCATAGCTACACTAGATAGGGGCTCGTATTGTCAACAATCTCAATTACATCGAAGTCAATGTAAGTTTTGAGACCTTCTATCTCCACACGGACTTAGAATAACCGACCAATCAAGGTGACCTTGCTCTGATTTGCTAATCGCAGTTGTATTGAGGACCATTCCAACTAAGGTTTCCCCATTGTTTCCCAGGTCTGCTTTGTTAATATGTTTACATCGGATCTCAGGTCTAGGATAATCGAATCAACATCGAATGCTCCAATCTACGTAGACATTCTCATTTCTCTGCCAGTCTTCCTTTTGTGTATGTGGTTGACGGTGCGCTCCTGTCGCATATTCTCTCCGCGCTTCAATAAACTGGATATTTCTGCCAGCGCATCCTGATCTCTTTCCAATTCCAAGAAAATTTCCAGGAAGGTTCTGAGGGTGCTATCCTTTCTCTATGAGTTCGTTGGATCAAATGTACGTGGAATCTAATAGGTAACTTCCTTTTGGTGAAGAGGTGGCTGTCGCATCTGTCTCATGGCCTCTTGTGCTTTCAAGAAAATATCCTTCTCTACTTCCACATCAAATGTGACCCGTTTCTCTCCTTTCGGTTGCATGTTAGCTTGTGACTTGTCAGCTCTTGTCGTAGCCCCTCCTCTAGTCACAATACCAATAGTTGCAGGTTGACTTCTGACTTCTGCCGATATCTTCTGTATTGCCAGTGGATTTTTGTTCTGGTTCAGAGGTGGAGTCAGAGGTAGGTTTTTAGTTTGCCATTTCGCAATGAGTTGAGGACAATCTTCAACACTATGATCCACAATGCTACAGTAAGTGCACTGTGGGTTTGGATTTGGGAAATCCCTCGCATAATTCCCTTGCTTACCACAATTGTAACATATGACTGGTCCTCTACCTCGTCCAACAACTCCTCCTCGTCTGCTGCCAACACCTCAGCCTCCATGGAAATACCCTCTAAAACCTCCTTGCAGTGGTCCAGATGGCGGGTATTGCAGTTTCCCATACCATGGTTGTTGATGTTGCGGTTGACCATACTACGGTGGTTGGTACTGCAGTTGCGGATACTCCGGTTGACCATACTACAACTGGTCATACTGCGGTTGTGTGTTATAATGAGGCTGCGGTTGATTGTACTATGGTGGCTGATGTACTGGTGGCTTCTCTTCACCCTTTATGAAATATGTGTCCGCAATCTGTTCTTGGAGTAGGTCATAAGCCTTACAGTCTTTTTCATCATGTCCAATTGAGCGACAGAACTTTCAATACAAGTTCACCGGTTTAGACACCATCTTCTATAGGTATGCACACTCTTCCGGTCGATGCCCTCTTGTGTGAAAACTGTGACACCAAGGAATCCATCCCTTACTGAGGGGATTCGATGCTCCTGATTGTAAATACTCCCAAAACTCAGGGCACTGATCCTTATGATGTCCTTCTGACTTGCACCGAGTGCACCATATATCTTCTCGCACTTATTTCCCCTTTTTCATATCTTGGAGCTGTATCATTAGATTCGCCAACTGTGCTTGGATATGGTTCATGCCAATACCTACCTCGCCAACTGGTGAAGCTTATAACTTCATCACAATCTCTAGTGCCTCTGATTGAGATATAATTTGTTGCTTCATCAGTGGCCCGTGAATGTGTGGCACCAGTCCCGCAATAAACCACTCTTTGTGTTGCACATCGCGCATACCAAAACTGACTTTTTCCATCAACGTTTTGTATCTTTGATCAAACTCCGATACTGACTCGTTCGGGAACTATTTAATTTCCTTTAACTTAGTGATGTTTTGCGACTCCGAATTTGGTTTCCTGAACTCATCTATCAGGCGTGCCCGGATATGCGACAACGTCTTTTCTGGACTTTTGGTCTATACTTGTATAAAATTCATAAACCAATCTAGCGCACGACCCCTGGAATTCGTTTCCAACTGTCCTATTTTTATATCATCATCCTGGACTTGCTTCACAGTCCATACAGCTTCGCATAGAAACCAATATTGCTTGGGATCCTCAGTCCCATTGCCATGAAATATAGGCATTTTGACGTTGTCTCCTGCCATTTTTGTTTTTCTACTGTTGTTCACTGATTCGCTACTGTTACCACTATTTTGACACTGTGGACAAGGGTGTGATGAACTTTCATTTATTCCTCCAAAATTTGGTGTAGTGAGTGGGGTTGTAGGTATGTTGTAACTTTGGGTCTGCATTTCAGCTTCAGGGGTAACCTGGTCACTTACTTCTTCACAATTTGGTCGCTTAGTCCTGTGTGGTCCTGTTTTGCAGTCCTCTGTTTCGGTCACTGAAGGAGACTCTTTCTCAGTATACCTCTTCTTCTTTGGTTGCCAGAACCTTGCTCCACTTCGCAGAGTACCACAACCTTCCTCGACATCTCTCAAAAATTCATCATCACTCATATCCATCTAACCCTCATCCTTCTATCAGACCCGTATTCATGCGGTACCCACAAACTCTGCGCACATATCTTTTACTCATCGAAGATCATTCTTAATATGCCTTTTTCGCAGAAAAGCATCTTAATCCACAACTTCAGCGATAATATGAACCTTCCCCTAGGTCCTTTGAAAAAGTTCCTTTCTGCGTCGCTATAAGATTTAATTGTGTCAACCGCAAAATCAGTGATGTATCATCATCGTCATCATCATCATCATCATCATCATCATCATATTCATCATCATCATCATCGTCATCATCATCGTCATCATCATCTTATTCATCTCCATCATCATCATCTTCATCATCATTGTTGTCATCATCATCATCCTCATCCTCATCCTCATCCTCATCCTCATCCTCATCATCCTCATCATCATCACCATTATATTCGTCATCATCATCATCATTATCATCATCTCTTTCTTCGTCATCATCATCATCATCATCATGTTCGGCATCATCATCATCATCTTCTTCATCTCCATCATCATCATCTTCTTCATCATATTCATGATCATCGTCATCATCGTCATCATCATCCTCATCATCCTCCTCCTCCTCATCATCCTCCTCCTCCTCATCATCATAATATTCGTCATCATCATCACCATCATCTTCTTCTTCTTCTTCGTCATCATCTTCGTCATCATCATCATCATCATCATCATCATCATCATCATCATCATGAATATGATGATGAAGATGATGAATATGATGATGAAGATGATATTGCTGATGATGATAATGACGAATATGATGATGATGATTAAGATGATGATAATGATAATGAATATGTTGATGGTGAAGATGATGATTATGATGATGGTGAGACGAAATTTCATTACGAAAGGTTGAAGAAATAAAATGATTATGATAGTTTGAAACATTGGGGACATCAATGGAAAAAATGATGGGAACCCCCTGGGTAATAGCCAAAAAAATGGGCAAGGAGCATGAATGGATTGATCTAAGTAATGATAGGATTAATGGGATTCCTACACCTTTAATAAAATTCATAGCATGGACACCAAAAATTAATGGCAAAGGTGGTGCTAACTAGGGAATCCTGTGTGGGGTATGCATTGCCGACTAAGTTGTGGCAATGAAAAAAGTTTGGGTGAAATAATCGTTACTTATAGTTGAGGGGTTGTTTGACATGGTCAAGTTTGATTAAGTACTGTCCCTTATATTGACTCGTTTGATAAAATAATTATTTATATTATATGGTTAGCCTAATGTTTATGAACTTTGTTTACAATATTGAGGTATATTCATACTCAATAAGGGCTTTGCTTCCCTTCATAAGGATGAAGGGTATAAGGTCATGTTGTATTTTATTGTCTTTGAAAATATTATGCTTTAGCTTCATGTCACTTCCCATATAAATGGAATCGAGAATGCCTCCAAAGGTATTACCCAAGGTTCGTAATCTTGGAAACCAAAGCAATCACCTAAGGGGGGGACATTATTTGCGGTTTTTATTTGGAGGGGGGCATAAGACCACCTCGGCATGACTTAATGGCCACAATGGTTTTATCATTTTCAAATACCCTTACCGAGCTAAGGTGACCACTTTTTTGAGATTCTAGCCTTGGTGAGGACCAAGACAATCCTCACTTTCATCAACCCAGTTAACTTCTTGCGGTTGCATCCCATCTTAAATGGTCACAATATTTTTCTAAAATTGAAAGTGAAATAAGTTTTGTATTTTGTTCCATCCAGAAATATACCAATGTGGAATGTATTAAAAAATTAATCATCCAAAAAATTAAAGTTATTAGAGTTATTACAAATTAATCATAAGAGTGTAAACTTTCTAATGAAATAAATGATTAAAATGCATCAAATAATAAAACAAAAACAAAAATGGGTTAAATGGGAGGATTAAAGGTCGTTGTTGCCTCTTCCAAAAGGTAGGGGGCTTGATAGGTCATCCCAGGCTCTAGACTGGTGACTTCTTCTGAAGTCCAAGCACCTAGATCCCCCACCATACCTTCGCATTGTTGGTTGTGGAGACTGATCTCCAGATTCAAAGATATTATTATTCAGCCGTGTTTGTACGCCAGTTTTATATGATATGTAGGTGGATTGTACACTCACCCCAGCGGGGGGGCATCGCCCCCCCATTAGATTCCAGGGGGGACCAGGGGCAGCACCCCCAAGAAAACTTTTGGGGTTGTTTTCGCTAATAATTTTTGGTCCCATGGTTTGGGGTAACCCGTGGTATTTTCCCATTGTATTCCCTTTATAAAAAAGACATTTTAATACGGCTAGGGTTGATGTATTAGGTTTTATGCATTGTAAATATCTTTGAGATTAGGAAGAGAGACCGTGAGACAATGAAGAGGAAGTCCAGCGGTTGTGCTGCAGGTTGTATCCCTTCACTTTGCTGGACAGTATAATAATAAGGACTGGAAACTTCAGTGTGGAGGTAGCCCATCTTGGGGTGAAACACGATATATCTGTGTCTCTCTTGTAATGCGTGTGTGATTATATTTACATTTTTTTTATTGTTATTGCTCTGCGATCCTTTTTTTCTAACAATTGGTATCAGAGCCAAAGGTCTATTTGGAAGATAAACCCGCAGGAAGCTAGTGTTTCTAGTTCGAGTGGGAGCAATGGAAGAAGAAGGAAATTTTAAGGTTGAGAAGTTTAACGGCCAAAACTTCCAATTATGGAAGATGCAAATGGAGGACTATCTATACCAAAAGGATCTATTCCTACCATTGGGAGGAAGAGAAAAGTAACCGACGGCTATGAAGGATGAAGAATGGGAGGTTCTTGACAGAAAGGCTCTGGGAACAATATGGTTGAGCCTGGCTTCGTCGGTGGCTTTCAATATCTCAAAAGAAATGACAACGGAGGGGTTGATGAGCACATTGGGTAAGCTGTATGAAAAACCCTCGGCCCCCAACAAGGTATTTCTAATGAAGCGTTTATTTAATATGAAGATGTCTGAAGGTGGATTTGTTACTGATCATTTAAATGAGTTTAATACGGTTACAAATCAACTAAGTTCTGTAAATGTGAACTTTGATGATGAGGTTAGGGCTCTTCTAATCTTGTGTTCATTGCTAGAAAGCTGGAATAGCTTGGCATGGCTGTAAGTAACTCTATCTCTGGGTCAAACACCTTGAAATTTGATGATGTTATTGGTGTTATTCTTAGCAAGGAAATGCAAAGAAAAAGCACAGGTGAGACATCAGGTAATGCGTTGACCATGGAGAGCAGGGGAAGAAAAAAGGAGAGAGGAAAGAGCTAAGGTAATCACGGGGACTCTAAAATGGGCAGATCCAAGTCCAAATTGGGAAAAATAGAGTGCTCGAACTGTGGAAAGAAAGGACATCTGAAGAAAGACGACAGATCTCTAAAGAAGAAAGGAGATGCACAAAAGGAAACTACCCAGGAATCAAATGTAGCAGGTGATGTGTTACAATATGCTTTGATTCTTGGATTAGATAATACAAATGATTATTATGTAGTAGATTCAGGGGCTTCATGTCATGCTACACCCCATAGGAAATACTTTCATGATTATGTTCCAGGCGATTTTGGACATGTTTTATTGGGTGATGATGAGCCATGTAAAATTGTTGGAATGGGTAAGGTATGGATAAAAGTTAAGAATGGAACTGATTGGCTGTTGAAAGATGTAAGGCATATTCCTGCTATGTGTTAAATTTTGAGCATTAATTCAAGATACTCTAGGATCTTTACTAAGAGAATAACATGTAAAGTATATCAATGCATATCAATCATAGAAGCATGTCAATCATCACACGGAGCAAACATAAGAGAAAATAGACACAAAGAGTTTCCGTGGGGAAAACCCTAAGGTGAAAAACCCCACAACTTCCTCAGAGATAGATAGATAAATGATACAACCAAAGTACAACCCAAGTACAAAGAGATAGAATCCTCCTAGAAGCTGATCCTCCTCCTCACATGTGCGCCACGTTCCGAGTGAAGGAAGAGTGAGTTCTGAAGTGATCCAAATAGAGATCTCCCGATCTCTATTTATACTTGTCTGACCTTCCTAATAAACTAGTGGGGCTGACTTGTCTTCTTTATTCTAATAACCCCTAGTTACTTTAATCCGGGTCGACCCCTTACAAGGTGGTCTAATAACCCATCGGCAAGTTAACACACTTGTGACACTTGCCAATACAAATGACGACACTTCCGTATAGAGGAATAAAACATCTCTATAGGAGTACAATAAATATATATATGAAATACATTCCAAAGTTACATATACATCAACACTCCCTCTTAACTACGAAGGTATTTCTCGACACAGATCATCTAGCACAATTTTTCTTCTCTGGATCATCATCAACAAATCATCGTCCTCGAATCATCGTCATCGTCACTACTGCTGCTATCTCGATCAATCTATGAATCTACTCGTCATAGGAAGTTCTATAGAGCCAGTCCTTTTTCATACTAGATGTAGGCCCACCACCTGTAGGTCTTCATCATCACTGGCCATACTGTGGAATACTCAGGACTTATTACGTGAGTCAACAAACCCTCGAAAGAGCATCCCAGGACTGATTACGAGCACATAGCTCAACCTATCGGATCTCCCAGGACCTTTTACATGCTACTGCACAACTTGTCCACAGCGACAGAGTATCATCCTAATACTCATGATCATACTAATCATAACATTGTTCACGAAGCATAGTCCAAATGCACACAACACAACACTACACTTACACTCACCGACATGGAAGGAATTTCCTCTAACCATCTGGGAAAGGCTCATCATTCACATCAATACACATGGGAGAACACATCTACCACCATGTCGGAAAGGCTTTGCACTTACATCAATGCACATGGGAGAACACATCTACCACCATGTTGGAAAGGCTCTGCACTTACATCAACACACATGGGAGAACACATCTACCACCATTTCGGAAAGCCACTGTGCATCTGTGTCTTCGGAACTCATCACACATAATCCAACTAATTATGTAATGTATCCACCTGATACATATGATCATCCCGATCATCATCATTGCATCACCCTGATGCATATCATCTAGAGTATCGTCATGATACTCATCACTGCATCGTCCTAATGCATATTTGGAGCAACATCCTGAAGCTCGTCATCCATGATCATCCTGATCATACAATGCATCCACTTGATGCATACATAGTATCTTCCTGATACATATCATCATACATTATCTACCTGATCATAAAATGTATCCACTTGATACATATACAAATACATGATCCATCTGATCATACCTGATACATATCAACATACATGATCTTCCTGATCATACAATGTATCCACCTGATACATCTACAGATACATACACATGATCCAACTGATCATATCTAGCATCCAACATGATGCGTACATACATATATATAAATGATCCAACTGATCATATCCAACATCCAACATGATGCGTACATACATATACATATAAATGATTTAACTGATTATATCCAGCATCCAATATGATGCTTATACAGAGCAGTAATTGGAGCATCGTCCTGATGCTCATCATCCAGTGCTTACATCCACAACCATGGGAAGGATCCTCCTCTCACCATGCTTGGAATGGCTCCTGCAAATGTGTCCATCACTTCTTCCTCGAAGTGTCATCAATCTAAAGAACACCAAGCCTCTCTTTGAAGTACTCGAACTTCACTTTGGCTAATGGATTTTTCAGCACATCTACAACCTGCTCATCTATCTCAACATACAGGAGCTTCACTACTCCTCTCTACACCATATCCCTGATATAGTGGTATTTGATCTCTATGTGTTTCGACCTGTCGTGGAACACCAGGTTCTCAGATAGCTTCACACAACTCTGGTTGTCACAAAAGATACCAGTATCCTCCAGCGGGAGATCAAATAACCCTAACAGTAGCTTCCGCAGCCATTGTGCCTCACAACTAGCCGCACAGGCTGCAACATACTCTGCTTCGACTGTACTCAGTGCTACGTAGGACTGCTTTCTGCTAACCCAAGAGATCACACCTGATCCCATATTGAAGCAGCACCCAGATGTGCTCTTCCTATCTACAGCACTGCCTTCCCAGTCCGAATCAACATAACCCTGCAGGTTATTTTAATTCGCATCATACTTGATCCCATAATCAATTGTACCCTTCAGGTACCTCAGAATATGCTTTACAGCAACCAGGTGAACACCTCTGGGATCCGTCAGGAACTGGCTCAATGTGTTCACCGCAAAGAAAATATCTGGTCTTGTGTTTGTCAGGTACATCAAGGACCCAATCATCTAACGATACATAGAGACATCAACTGGCTCAGATGAAGCATCACACAGAAGCTTCAGGTTCGATGCCATAGGTGTATCCATGGCCTTGCAATCCATCATCCCGGACCGCTTTAGGATATCTACTGCATACTTCCATTGTCCAAGGAAGATCCCATTTGCACTCTGCCACACCTCCATACCTAGGAAATGGTGCATCATCCCCAAGTCCTTCATATTGAACTCGACAGCAAGATTCCTCTTTGTATCGACAATCAATCTATCATCTCCTGTTACAAACAGCTCATCCACATATAGGAGTAGTATCACAGGATTTCCTTCCTCAACCTTGTAGTAAAGGTTGGAATCCTCTTTACTCTTGGTAAGTCCCAAACTAGATAGGAAAATATCCATCCTACCATACCAAGTCCTAGGAGCTTGCTTCAAGTCATATAAGGCTTTCCTCAATCTGCACACATATGACTCCCTGTCATGTGTTTCAAAACTGAGTGGCTGCTCCACATACACTTCCTCTTCAACTACACCATTCAAGAAAGCAGTCTTGACATCCATCTGGTGTATCTTCCATTTCATCACTGTAGCTAGATCAAGTACTGATCTGATGGAAGTGTACCTGGATACAGGAGCAAAAGTTTCTTCATAATCTATTCCCTCTTTCTGAGAGAAGCCATGAGCTATGAATCTTGCCTTGTATTTTTCTATGCTGCCATCTGTAGCATGCTTGATCTTGTAGATCCATTTGGAAGTCACAGTAGACTTCCCTTCAGGTCTTGAGACAACATCCCAAACATCATTTTTCATTATTGATTGGTATTCTTCGACCATGGCATCCTTCCATTCTTTCTTTTCCGCTGCTTCTTCATAACTGGAAGGTTCTTTGTTCATGATATCATAGAGTAAAGCAACATAGCTGGTATGTGATATAGTTATCGTCTTTGCTCTGTGTTCTTCTTCTGGAATTCCATATCTTTATGCATCTTGAATGAGCTCTCTAGCCCATGCAGGTTTCCTCTTGTGAGAGTTATTCTCATGGGGTGGATCTATAGGTTGTTGCAGATATTCAATTTCACGATCAACATCTGGAATTGCTTCAGTCATGGTAGTGTCTTGAAATCTAGTTTCCTTAGGTTCTTCATAAACTTCAACAGGTGTTTTCCTTGATTTGATGAATGTTGAGTTTTCATCAAATGTTACATCCCTACTGACATCAATCTTCTTGAACCCTGGAAAGTATATTCTGTAAGCCTTCGAGCTTTCACTGTAACCCACAAAAATACCCTTCTTTCCTGAAGGATCTAGCTTGGTCCTCTTTTACTTTGGGACATGAGTGTATACTGGACAGCCAAATATTCTAAGATGGCTGACTTCAGGTTTCTTACCAGAGAAGACCTCTTCTGGTGTCTTGTTGTCCAATATATTGTGGGGTTTTCTGTTCTGTACATATACAGCTGTCCTGGCTGCTTCTGCCCATAGATGCACAGGTAGATCCTGGTCATGCAGCATTTCCCTTGCTGCTTCCAGGATTGTTCGATTCTTCCTTTCTGCAACTCCATTCTGTTGTGGATTGTAAGGAGCAGTCAACTCCCTCTTAATCCCTAAATCACTACATAACTTCTTGAAATATCTTGAAGTGAATTCTTCGCCATTGTCGGATTTGAAGGTCTCGATTTTCTTATCAGTTTGGTTCTCTATCAAGGTTTTGAATTCCTTGAACTTATCAAACACTTCATCCTTGTTCTTCAAGAAGTAAACCCAAGTCTTCCTGGAGAAGTCATCAATGAAAGAGACATAGTAAACATATCCACTTAGAGAACTGGATGACATTGGACCGCATACATCGGAGTGGATAATTTCCAAGATACCTTTTTCCTTGCTTTCACTACTTGGAAATGCCTTCTTTATGTTCTTTTCTTTTGCACATCCTTTGCAAACACCTTCATGCTTGGTCTTGATTTCAGGAAGACCTTCTACAAATTTACTTGCAATTGGTAATGCTCTGTAGTGCATATGAGCAAGTCTTCTATGCCAAAGTTCACTTGGCTCCATGGATTCATGCACCATGGCATGTTAAGGTTGTCCTTTCAATTTATACAAACCTCCCTCTTGCTCTCCAATCACTACTGCATCATCAATAGTTTTACCTTTTGGCCACATTAGAACTTGGCCATCTACAAATGCAACCCTCATACCTTTTGCATCCAATGTAGATATGGAGAGTAGGTTCTTCTTGAGCCCAGGTACATAGAGAACTTCTTTCATCTTCAAGGAATTTCCAGAATCTAGGTTGTAGGAGGCTTCACCACTTACTTTGATGGGGTATTGATAGTCATCCCCAAGTTTCACTTTATGGGGTGATTCATGTTCAGATAGATTTACAAAGGATTCTTTAAACCCAGTCATGTGGTTTGAAGCCCCATTGTCCATAAGTCAATCATTACAACCATGAGAGATAGTACCTGTGAAAGCAGAGATTAGAACATACTCTTCTTCGCTTGATGAGTCATCATCATCACTTTCTTCTCTAGCCTTCTTCTTGGGTGGTTCATCATCTTCAGCAGCATGAGCATGAAATCTCTTCCTGCTGCCCTTCTTCTTCTTGTTGAAAGTGTTGTTGTTGTTCCTTTTGTTCTTAGGACATTCTGAAGCAAAATGACCCTTCTCATTACATGTGAAGCATCTGAGGTCTTTATTATCTTTATGTTGATGGTGGTGTGAAGATTTCTTGGCATGAGAGTGCTCCCTCTTTGACCTTCCTTTCTTGGTGTGTGCTGTGAGGGCTTGATATTCATTTCCCATCTTTTCTTCTCGGGCCACTAGCCTATCTTCTTCTTGAGAGAATTCCTCCCACAGTCTACTGAAGGAGATCAATTTCTTTCTTGCACAGATTCCTTGGATAAAGGAGTCCCATGACATAGGTAGGCCATTCAAAGTGGTCATAACAATTTCACTATTTTCCACCATTTCATCTACAACTTCAAGTTGTTCCTTGATCTGAGAGACTTTGGAGAAATAACATTGAATGGTCTCTCCATTCAACATCTTGAATCCTTTCAATTGATTCCGCAGAGTCATTTTCTGATTTATGTTCTTCCCTTCAAATAGCTTGGTCAAAGATTCAAACATCTCCTTGGGTATCTTCAGAGATGACACATGTGGTATGAGATGGTCTTTGATAGAATCAACAATGATTCTCTTTTCCTTGACCAAGTTCTTCTTATGCAATACTTTAGCCTCTTCATCCTCTAGGATAGGGATCTCTTCTTTTATGTATGAGTCCAACTCATTCTCTTCCAGGATTAACCCAATCCTATACTTCTAGGATCGGAAGTTATCATCCCCTTCAAGCTTATCCTCAAGCTTGGTGTGGTGAGACATATTAAAGAGTACTTCAAATGGAAATAGAAAAAATTTAGGTCTTACCACTTGATTTGCTGAAAAATGGATCTAGTCCCGGATTAGGGTTTGTCAGAGAAACCCTAAAAATTCAAAATGTGAATTTCAACTTTCTGAAAGGATAGAAAGATGTTCCTTGATGAGCTGATCAGCCTGGTGTATTCAGAATTTGAGATCTGCAAAGCTTCACCCTTCAGAAATTCCTTTTAGTCTTCCCGGGTTCATTAGGGAGGATCCTGAATTAGGGTTTGAGTTTCCCAGAGATTTACCTAGCCCAAAATCTCGATCCAAATCTCTAAAATTAAATTTTTCCAAGGAGCTTCCACCTGTGTCTTCAGATTCCAGAAATTCCTATTTTTGAGGAAACCCTAAGTTTTAGGGCCAAAACTGAAAGTGCTCAGAATTGAATTATGATTGGACAGATAGATTCTCCTTGATGAGTAGAGTCAATCTACCTTACTACTTTTCCAAAATCTGTGGAGAGAAACCCAATAAACAAGAAACCCTTGGTTTCCATCTCTGCACAATGTCTTCTTCTCAGCTTAGCTCTGATACCATGTTAAATTTTGAGCATTAATTCAAGATACTCTAGGATCTTTACTGAGAGAATAACATGTACAGTATATCAATTCATATCAATCATAGAAGCATGTCAATCATCACAAGAAGCAAACATAAGAGACAATAGACACACATAGTTTCCATGGGGAAAACCCTAAGGTGAAAAACCCCACAACTTCCTCAGAGATAGATAGATCACTGATACAACCAAAGTAAAACCCAAGTACATAGATATAGACTCCTCCTAGCAGTTGATCCTCCTCCTCACATGTGCGCCACGTTCCGAGTGAAGGAAGAGTGAGTTCTGAAGTGATCCAAATAGAGATCTCCCAATCTCTATTTATACTTGTCTGACCTGCCTAATAAACTAGTGGGGCCGACTTGTCTTCTTTAGTCTAATAACCGTTAGTTACTTTAATCCGGGCCGACCCCTTACAAGGTGGTCTAATAACCCATCGGCAAGTTAACACACTTGCAACACTTGTCAATACAAATTACAACACTTTCGTATAGAGGAATAAAACATCTCTATAGGAGTACAATATATATATATATATATGAAATACATTCTGAAGTTACATATACATCAACACTATGAAAAGAAATATGATCTCAACAGGGCAGTTGGGAGATGGCGGCTGTCTATGTATATTTGGAGAAAAGTGGTGGAATATCGCTGAAGGATCAATGATGATAACAAAAGGATACAGGGTAGGTACGTTGTATTTATGTCTTCATAATACTGACCATTCTATCTCTTTAGCTTCCAAAGGAATAAATACAGCATTGTGGCATCATAGGCTTGGCCACATGAATGAGAAGGGGATGCAAATTCTCCACTCAAGGAAGTTGCTGCCAGATTTGAAGCAGGTAAGTTTGGAATTCTATGAGAACTGTGTTTATGGAAAACATAAGAGAGTTAGATTTCTTAGGGTTGGGAAACAGAAGAATAATGAAAAGTTAGAGCTAGTGCATATAGATGTATGAGGACCGGCGCAGGTACAATCTCTTGGTAACTCTCATTATTATGTTACATTGATTGATGATGCAACTAGGAAAACTTGGGTTTATTGCATTAGACAGAAATCTGATGTGTTTGCTACTTTTAAGAAGTGGGAAGCTTTGGTTGAGAATGAGACAGGAAAAATGTTGAAGTGTCTCAGATCTGATAATGGAGGTGAGTACTGCGGCAAGAAGTTTGATAATTATTGTTCATACCATGGGATTCGTAGAGAGAAGACAGTCCCAGGAACACCACAAGAAAATGGTGTGTCAGAAAGGATGAACATAACGATCATGGAGCATGCAAGGTGTATGAGACTGCATGCAGGGTTTCCCTTACAGTTTTGGGCGGATGTTATAAATACTGCTGTTTATTTAATAAATAGAGGACCTTCAAGTGCTTTGGATGGTGGTATTCCAGAGGAGGCATGGATAGATAAAAAGGTAAACTACTCATTTATGAGAATGTTTGGTTGTGAAGCATTTGTCCATATTGATAAAGAAAATGGAAAAAAGCTTGAATCTAAATCTAAGAAATGTACCTTTATTGGATATGGGGTTGATGAATTTGGTTATCGTTTATGGGACTATGAAAATAACAAAATCATCAGGAGTAGAGATGTGATATTCAATGAAAATGTCATGTATAAAGATCAGTTGCAGGGAAAGAAACAGGAAAAAGAAATCACAGAGTACACATTGTTTGAGGAAATTAAAGAAAATGAAGTTCCGAAGGTGCCAGAAAATCAAGAACATCAGCAAGTACCTGAAACTCCTGCAAGTGTAAGAAGATCTACCAGGTTAAGTAGACTCCTTGAACAATACTCTCCTTCAATGTATTATTTATTGATGACTGATGCTAGTGAACTAGAGTGTTATGAAAAAGCAATATAGGTGGAAACTAGAAAGAAGTAGGAGCAAGGCATGAATGAGGAGATGGACTCATTGGCAGGAAACTAGACTTGGGATTTGGTTCATTTGCCTGCTGGTAAAAGAGCATTGCAGAACAAATGGATTTACAGGTTGAAGGAAGAAGAAGGAGGTAAGAAGCAGTACAAGGCGAGACTTGTTGTAAAGGGGTTTGCACAAAAGAAAGGTATAGATTTTGATGAAATATTTTCTCTTGTTGTTAAGATGACTTCAATTAGGACTATTTTAAGTCTAGTGGCGGTAGAATATTTGCATTGTTTGGGTACACAGGGTACTCCCAAAATACTGAACACCTAGAGAAACCACTTCACACAAACATATCACATATCAACACACGATGTTTTGACGTGGTTTAAACCCTCGAGAGGGAAACACTCCACGAACCTGACCAAATAGCTTCTACGGAGCAATTTATTATGCAAAAAAAGAAAGTTACAAATGAGCTTCTCATAATCGATCAAATTTTCAATGACCCTCCATGCTATTTAAATAGAGATCATGGACCAATCTGGTTTTAAGCCACGGATCAAGGGTAGGTATGATCTAAGAGAAGTTGAGCCGTCGGATCACAACATATCGTGACCGTCAGATTAAATATTTACAAATGCATACTAAAGAAACACACTTTTTCGAACGGATATATTATACAAGTTGATCTTAACTAACTCCTAAGTGTCTAAATATCCTAACATCCCCCCTTAAGAACAACTTGGGATAGGATTGAAGGATTTAAAAAAGTGACACTATTAGGAGAAGGAAGGATGCATTAGAGCCTATCCCCCTTAATGACAAGTTACTGAACTCCTAACATAGATCGAAATTTAGAAAACTTCGCTTCTTTAAGAGACTTGGTAAAGATGTCTACAACTTGATCATCTGTAGGAGAAAAGAGCACTTCAAGAATACGATCATGAACAAGATTTATGATGAAGTGCATATGTAGCTCAATATGTTTGTTGCGTTGATGTAGGACTGGATCTTTGGCAAGCTTGATGTCACTTTGATTGTCGCACCAAAGTGGACTAGGCTGCTACTGCTCGAATCCAAACTCTGAAAGGATCTGTCGAAGCCATAAAGCTTCCTGACTTGCATTAACTGCAGCTCGATATTCTTCCTCTGTTGAAGAAAGAGCAAGAGCTTGTTGTTTCTTGCAAGCCCAAGTGATAGGTCTAGATCCCAGACTGAAAACATAACCTGCAGTAGAGTTTCGATCATTAGTATCACCAACCCAATCTAAATCAGTGAAACCAACCAACAAAGGTTTCTCCCTTGTACTGTAATGAATCCCAAACTGAATTGTACCTTGAATATATCGAAGTATTCTTTTAGCTGCTTTCCAGTGACTTTCATGAGGTGTTTGCATGTAACAGGAAACACGACCAACGACAAAGGAAAGGTTAGGACGAGAATGAGTCAAGTATAAGAGACTACCAACAAGCTGACGATACAAGGTGGAATCTACTTCAGGTGAAGTACACATGGCAGAAAGTTTGACTCCAGACTGAAAGGGAGAAGGGGCTGGTGTACAATCTTCCATGTGAAAGCGACGAAGAAGGTCACACGCATACTTATACTGAGAAAGAAAGATTCATTCTTTGGTTTGCAAGACTTGGAGACCAAGAAAATAATGCAAATGTCCTAAGTCTAGCATTTCAAAATTTTCCTTAAGATTGGATTTCACATGGGTTATAAGCTTAGGGTCACTACCAGTAAGAATAAGGTCATCAACATATAGAACAAGTATGGTGAGATGTTTTCCTACTTTCTTGGTATAGACATTGGGGTCAGAATGGCATCTAAAAAAACCAGTGTCAAGGAGAAAGCTATCCATTTTGGCATACCAAGATCCAAAAGCTTGCTTAAGGCCATATAAGGATTTCTTAAGGTGACAGACAAGGCTAGAGTTATTCTGAACATATCTAGGAGGTTGTTCCATGTAAATTTCCTCCTGTAATGCAGACTTGACATCCATTTGATGGACTTCCCAGTTATGTAAGGCTGCAAGGGAAAGAATAAGGCAGATGGAGTTCATTTTTGCGACAGGAGCAAAGGTTTCATTGTAGTCAATCCCTTAAACTTGGGAAAAACCTTTGGCAACTAACCTTGCCTTAAGTCTTTCAACACTTCCATCTGATGCATACTTAGTTCTGTAGACCCATTTATATCTAAAAATTTTTCTTCCTTTTGGAAGAGGTACAAGATCCCAAGTATCGTTCACCATTAAGGAACGATATTCTTCATCCATAGCTGCATCCCAATATGGATTTCCTGAAGCTTCTGCAAAAGTTTCTGGATCATGATTCCCAGAATCCTGAGCCAAAAGAAAAGAGGCTCGCTGAAACTGAGAACGTGTTTGACGTTGATCTCTAGGATCACCGACAAGATCACCAGCTGCTTCACATGTTGAACGTACCCATTGAGGAAGCACTTGTGCTGGTGCAACTAGAGGAACATGAGAAGGCGGAGGTGGATTTTCCTTCTCACTGTCATCATTAGAAACTGGAGTTGGATGCCTGTCAAGGAAGTTGGAAGAAGGCATAATTGCCGAATCAGGCTCGCATGCCAAAGATGGCACAATCGATAAGTTAGGCTCGTAGGCCAAGAGATTTTCATCAAATTTAACATCTCTTCGAATGATTACATCATGAGAATGTGGTTGAAGAAGTCTATAACCTTTTACATCTTCAGAATATCCAACAAATATGCACTTTTCACTTTTAGGCTACAATGCTTTCCGTTTTTTATCGGGAATGTGAGCCCATGCTTCACTACCAAACATATGGAAGTGACTTACATCTGGTTTAATTTTACTCCATGCTTCTTCTGGTGTGATACCCTGTAAAACTTTAGTGGGGGTGCGATTAACTATGTAATTTGCACAATTAATGGCTTCAGCCCAAAATTGAAGACTTAGTCCCTTAGATTGGATCATACAATTAGCCATTTCTTTTAAAGTGCGGTTCTTCCGTTCAGCTACACCATTTTGTTGTGGTGTATATGGAACAGTGTGTTGTTGTTGGATTCCTTGTTCAGTGCAAAAAGTAGTGAACTTTTTGTTAACATATTCTCCTCCATTGTCAGATCTTAACTTAATAATTTGATGACCAGATTGTTTTTCAACAAGGGCCTTGTAGGCCAAGAACATGTTAAATACTTCACTCTTAAGTTTTATGAAATAAACCTAAGTGCGTTTGGTGTAATCATCAATGAAAGTTAAGAAATATTTAAAGCCAGAAAATGAATCAAATGGAAGAGGACCACACAAGTCACTATGCATGAGCTCCAAAGGAACCAAGGCGTGCCAAGAGGCACATTTGTCAAAACTGTCTCGATGATGTTTTTCGAGTACACAACCGGAACAAACACCATCTCTGCAAGATACCATAGGAAGACCTGTTACCATATTGTCTTTACATAGTTGTTGCAATGAAAGATAATTTAAGTGACCAAATCGCTCATGCCAAAGTTTGCTCAAGTTATCACTATGAGAAACAAAAATTGAAGGAAAAGGTGATGACCCAAAGTTGTTAAATTTGTACAATCTGATAATATCATCAACAATTCTGGTAGCTAAGACCTGTTGAGGATATTTAAAATCCTTGATTACAACTTGGTGAGGTGTAAATGTCACAGTTTTACCTTCACTAGAATGAGTGATTTGATAGACTGATAAAAAATCGCAGAAAATTATTGGAACAGATAGTACATCACTAAAATGACCATTATATACTGGAACTGTTCCAACTCATACAACACTTAGAGATCTATCATCACCAACAAATATTTGTTTGGTGTTACATTCATTCATAGTAGAAAAGATGGTTTGATCCTTAGCCATATGATAAGATGCTCTAGAATCAATGAGCCATTCATTTGACATAGAAGAAGAAGATGCATTATAAGAATAACCATAAGCACACAGTGCATGTCCATGAGAGGTAGATTCTGAATATGAATCTAGGCTGATGTGGTGCTTCTTCATTGTTGCTTCCAAGGTTGCCATCTTCTTGAAAAACTTAGATTCATCATGATTATCTTTCTCGCAATAGTTACAATGACGCTCAGTCTTCTTTCCTTTTGGCTTGGATCCTTTGTCATTTTTTAAAGGAGCTGACTAAAAAGGTTTGGGACCCTTGTTTGACTTATTATTGTGAAAATTTTGTTTCTTGGGAGACTTGGACTTTTCTTTCTGTTGGGACAACAAGGTTTTCCCAGATGTATCTGCATTGTTAATTATTCCAAGATGGATGAAATTATCTTTTTCTCTAATCAAGGAATCACAAAAGGATTCAAGACTAGGCTATTGATAGCTAGCTGCATTCAAAGATTCTTTCATGGAGTAAAATGTAGATACAAAAACAGAATATGCAGGTCCAAGTTTGGAAAGAATATGATAAATGCATTGTTTGTCTTCACTCATAATCTTGCATTCTTCACATAAAAGTTTTGTACTTAGATAAATAATCTTGTATGCATGAAAAATCTCTTGGATTTAGAGAAATCAACTCATTTTCGAGTTGGTGACCTCAAATTTCATTGTGTTTACCAAATACAGATTCCAACTTGTCCCAAGCAGCATCATGTTCATCATTTCTAGATATGTGGAATCGCAAACCAGTAGAGATTGACATCCCAATCAATCCACAAGCTTCGTCACATCTATTTTCCCATTTGATTTTCTTATTATCATCAGTGGGTTCTGTTTCTTTCCCTGAGATAATTTTGAAAAGTCTTCTACTTCGTAGAACATCCTCTATACGATATTTCCATGAGAAATAGTTGGAATTGGTAAGTAGAATATCAAAAGGGGTGCCCATATTTGTAAATTAATGGATGTAAAATCAGAAACCAATAGTATGGATGCGAAGAGCTAAAAACAATAGACGGTTTAAAAAAAACGGCATTGGAAATTGACTCCGTATGATGAAGTTATGCTTGATCAAAGAAAATGTTGAAGATGTCCCCAATAGTGACGTGGCAGATAGAGAATGACCAGCTAAAAAAAAGACCCCCCTCTTTTCAAGATGAACCTTTGACAATCACTTTACAAGAAAGTTGCTTTAAGTGAATCACTTTTGTAAAATAAGTGATTTCACTTTTACAACAATGTTACTTTAAATAATGCAGCAATAAAAAAGAACTTAAGTGACTCACTTTTTATTTTTATTTTTTATTATTTAAGTGAGATGCACTTTTACAATAAAGTAACTTGAGAATATAAATTGCATGCACTTTTTCTTTTAAAAGTAACTTCCTAAGACTTGAACTCAAGACCTATTAAGAAATAAATCAACTTTGAACTAAGTGAGTTAGATTAAAAAGTACATAAAATATGGAAAGGAGGAAGGGTTTTTTTGTTTGTTTGTTTACTCTTCTTGCTCGGTTTTTGTGCTTGCCTTTTTTCCTGCAAATCACACCATAAACCAAAACAAAAAAACTTTTCCATGCTTATGGGGTTAGATCTTGTTAGCTTACCCGGAAAGTCTATGTTTTCTTTCTATTTCTGATTTGCATACACAGTCGAGAAAAACCCTTTCCCTTTCTATTTCTGATTCGCCAAGATCGCACAAGGTGCACGACAAAGAGCATACGCAAACAGGGAAAGCAAAAATCCAAAACTAAAAAAATCTGATAATAAAAACTTATAGAATATGAGATTTTTTTTTTTAAATTGAAATAAAAAAACGTCACTGTAACATTATACCTTCAGATCTGATGAAATACGCGTTTCTGAAGCAACCGGGAAACGTTTTCGATCAAACGAAAACTATTTCCCAATGGAAACGACGCTCCGGACGCAATGGAACACCTCCTACACCCCATAAATGCACATAAATACCAAAACCAAAAACCCTTTCAAGTTTGGACAACAACAGTTCAAGATCTAGATCATAACCGGAAGCGGCTCTTCATGTTCGGGTACACAGGGTACTCCCGAAAGACCGAACACTTAAAGCAACCAATTCACACTAACATATCACAGATCAACACATGATTTTTTGACGTGGTTTAAACCCTTGAGAGGGAAACACTCCATGGCCCCGGCCAAATAGCTTCTATAGAACAATTTATTATGCAAAGAAAGAAAGTTACAAATGAGCTTCTCATAATCGATCAACTTTCCAATGACCCTCCATGCTCTTTAAATAGAGATCATGGACCAATCGGGTGTTAAGCCACGGATCAAGGGTAGGTATGATCTAAGAGAAGTTGAACCGTCGAATCACAACATATCTTGATAGTCATATTAAATATTTACAAATGCATACTAAAGAATCACACTTTTCCTAATGGATATATTACACAAGTTGATCTTAACTAACTCCCAAGTGTCTAAATATCCTAACATGCATCTTGAACAGTTAGATGTAAAAACAACCTTTATCTATGGGATTTGGAGGAAGAGATATATATGCAGTAGCCACAAGGGTATGAGGTCAAAGGGAATGATGATTTGGTATGCAGGTTGAAGAAGAGCTTGTATGGCTTGAAGAAAGCTCCAAGGAAGTGGTATTTAAAATTTGACAGGTTTATGACAGAAAAAAGTTATAGTAGATGTCATTCTGACCACTGTGTTTATTTCAAGAAGCTAGACAATGAAATATATATTATCTTGTTATTGTATGTGGATGACATGCTTGTTGGAGGGTCTAATTTGTAGGATATAAATGTACTCAAAAGGAAGCTAGCTAATTCATTTGCGATGAAGGATCTAGGTACTGTAAAGCAAATCCTTGGTATGAGAATAATGAGAGACAGAAAAAATCGCAAATTGACATTGTCTCAGAGTGAGTACATACAAAAGGTGTTGGAGAGGTTCAGAATGCAGAATACAAAACTAGTAAGTACACCTTTGACCATCATTTCAATCTAAGTAAGGAAATGTGTCCCAAGACACAGGAAGAGATAGATTACATGTCCAAGATCCCCTATAAATCAGTAGTTGGCAGCTTGATGTATGCCATGGTGTGCACAAGAACATATATTGCACAAGAACAGATATTTCACAAGCAGTGGGAGTTGTGAGCAGATATATGAACAATCCAGGTAAAGAACATTGGAAGGAAGTACAATGGATTCTCAGGTATTTGAGAGGTACCACCACTCATGCATTATGTTTTGGAGGTTCAGACACTGTTCTAGAGGGATATGTTGATGAATATATGGCAGGTGATAAGGATAGCAGGAGGAGCACCACAGGGTATGTGTTTACTATAGGTGGAACAACAGTAAGTTGGATTTCAAAATTGCAGAAGGTTGTTGCACTTTCAACAACGGAAGCAAAGTATGTTGATGTTACAGAGGCTAGTAAAGAGATGATTTAGTTGCAGAGGTTTATGGAGGAATTGGGTAAGAAGCAGAATGATAGAAGGTTGTATAGTGATAGCCAACGTGCCATTCATATTGCAAAGAACTCAACATTCCATTCCAGGACTAAACATATATAGCTCAAGTACCATTTCATATGTTCTATTTTGGAAGATGAACTGATGAAGCTGGAAAAAATACATACTAGCTAGAATCCTGTAGACATGTTCACAAAGGTAGTGACCAGAGAGAAACTGAGTTTCTTCTTGGTTTTAGTTGGCCTTCTAGCATGAAGGTGAAGATGAGAAAGTTTCCAAGTCCAAGGTCCAGCAAGTGCAACATGTTGGGATATTTAGACACTTAGGAGTTAGTTAAGATCAACGTGTGTAATATATCCGTTAGGAAAAGTGTGTTTCTTTAGTATGCATTTATAAATATTTAATCCGACGGTCACGATATGTTTGTGATCCGACGGTTCAAATTCTCTTAGATCATACCTAACCTTGTTCCGTGGCTTAACACTCGATTGGTCCATGATCTCTATTTAAAGAGCATAGAGGGTCATTGTTTAGTTGATCGATTATGAGAAATTCATTTGTAACTTTCTTTCTTTGCATAATAAATTGCTCCGTAGAAGCTATTTGCTCGTGGCCGTGGAGTGTTTCCCTCTCAAGGGTTTGAACCACGTCAAAACATCGGTGTATCGATATGTGATCTGTTTGTGTGAAGTGGTTGCTCTAGGTGTTCGGTATTTTGGGAGTACCCTGTGTACCTGAACATGGTATCATAGCTTTTATGAAGAGCCACTTCCGGTTATGATCTAGATCTTGAACTATTGTTGCCAAAACTTGAAAGGGTTTCTGGTTCTGGTATTTCTGTGCCGTCGGAGGTGTTCCATTGCATCCGGAGTGCCGTTTTCATTGGGAAATAGTTTTTGTTTGATCGAAAACGATTTTCGGTTGCTTCAGAAACGCGTATATCATAAGATCGAAAGGTATAATGTTACAGTGACACTTTTTTATTTTTATTTTTTAAAAATATCTCATATTTTATCAGTTTTTATTATTAGATTTTTTTAGTTTCGGATTGTTGCTTTCCCTGTCTGCGTATGTTCTTTGCCGTGCACCTTGTGCGATCTCGGCGAATAAGAAACAGAAAGGGAAAGGGTTTTTCTCGGCTGCATATGCTCTTTGCCGTGCACCTTGAGCGATCTCGACAAATTAGAAACAGAGATAAAACATAGACTTTCTAGGAAAGTTAACAAGATATAACCCCAAACGTGTGGAAAAGTTTTTTTTTGTTTCGGTTTGTGGTGTGTTTTTGTAGGAAAAAAGACAAGCACAGAAACTGAGCAAGAAGAGTAAAAAAAAAAAAAAAACCCCTTTCTCATTCCCATATTTTACATACCTTTTAATCTAGCTCACTTGGTTCAAAATTACTTTATTTCTTAATAGGTCTTGAGTTCAAGTTTTAGGAAGTTACTTTTAAAAGAAAAAGTGCATGCAATTTATATTTTCAAGTTACTTTATTGTAAAAGTGCATCTCACTTAAATAATAAAAAATAAAAATAAAAAGCAAGTCACTTAAGTTGCTTTTTATTGCTGCACTATTTAAAGTAAATCATTGTAAAAGTGAAATCACTTATTTTACAAAAGTTTTTTACTTAAAGCAACTTTATTGGAAAGTGATTGTCAAAGATTTATCTTGGGAAGAGGGGGGTCCTTTTTTTTAGCTGGTCATTTTCTACTGCCACGTCACTATTGGGGACATCTTCAACAGTTTCTTTGTTCAAGCATAACTTCATCATAAAGAGTCAGTTTTCAGTGCCGTTTTTTCTGAAACCGCCTATTTTTGAGATCTTCGCATCCAGACTATTGGTTTATTCTTTTACAGCCATTAATTTATAAATATGGCCACCCCTTGTGATATTCTACTTACTAGTTCCAACTATTTCTCATGGAAATTTCTTATGGAGGATGTTCTACGAAGTAGGGGACTTTTCAGAATTACCTCAGGGAAAGAAACAAAACCTACTGATGATGATAAGAAAATCAAATGGGAAAATAGATGTGACGAAGCTCGTGGATTGATTTGGATGTCAATCTCTACTGATTTGCGATTCCACATATCTGGAATTGATGAACCTGATGCTGCTTGGGACAAGCTGGAATTTGTGTTTGGTAAACACAATGAAATTCGAGGTCACCAACTTGAAAATGAGTTGATTTATTCAAATCCAAGTGTTTTTTCATGCATACAAGATTATTTATCTAAGTACAAAACTCTTAAACTCTTATGTGAAGAATGCAAGATTAAGAGGGAAGACAAACAATGCATTTATCATGTTCTTTCCAAACTTGGACCTGCATATTCTGTTTTTGTATCTACATTTTACTCCATGAAAGAATCCTTAAATGCAACTAGCTATCAAGAGACTAGTCTTGAATCCTTTTGTGATTATTTGATTAGAGAGCAAGATAAGCTCATCCATCTTCGAATAATTAACAATGCAAATACATCTGGGAAAACCTTATTGTCCCAATAGAAAGAAAAGTCCAAGCCTCCCAAGAAACAAAATTTTCACAATAATAAGTCAAACAAGGGTCCCAAACCCTCTTAGTTAGCCCCTTCTTTAAAAAATGACAAAGGATCCAAGCCAAAAGGAAAAAAGACTAAGCGTCATTGCAACTATTGCGTGAAAGATAATCATGATGAATCTAAGTGTTTCAAGAAGATGACGGCCTTAGAAGCAGCAATGAAGAAGCACCACATCAGCTTAGATTCACCTTCAGAATCTACCTCTCATGGACATGCGCTTTGTGCTTCTGGTTATTCTTATAATGCATCTTCTTCTTCTACTTCAAACGAATGGCTAATTGATTCTGGAGCATCTTATCATATGGCTAAGGATCAAGCCATCTTTTCTACTATGAATGAATATAACACCAAACATATATTTGTTGGTGATGATAGATCTCTAAGTGTTGTAAGAGCTGGAATAGTTCCAGTAGATAATGGTAATTTCAGTGATGTACTATGTGTTCCAAGAGTTTCCTGCAATTTGTTATCAGTCTATCAAATCACTCATTCTGGTGAAGGTAAAACTGTGATGTTTACACCTCACCAAGTTGTAATCAAGGGTTTTAAAGATCCTCAACAGGTCCTAGCTACTAAAATTGTTGATGATATTACCAAGTTGTACAAATTTAACAACTTTGGGTCATCACCTTTTCCTTCAGGTTTTGTTGCTCATAGTGATAACTTGAACAAACTTTGGCATGAGCGATTTGGTCACTTAAATTATCGCTCATTGCTACAATTATGTAAATACAATATGGTGATAGGTATTCCAATGGTATCTTGCAAGGATGGTGTTTGTTTCGGTTGTGTACTCGAAAAACATCATCGGGACAGTTTTGACAAACGTGCCTCTTGTCACGCCTCGGTTCCCTTGGAGCTTGTGCATAGTGACTTGTGTGGTCCTCTTCCATCTGCTTCTTTTTATGGTTTCAAGTATTTATTAACTTTCATTGATGATTACTCCAGATGCACTTGGGTTTATTTTCTAAAATTTAAGAGCGAAGTATTTAAAATGTTCTTGGCCTACAAGGCCCTTGTTGAAAAAAAATCTGGTCATCAAATTATTAAGTTAAGATCTGAGAATGGATGAGAATATGTTAACAAAAATTTCACTACTTTCTGCACGGAACAATGAATCCAACAACAACACACTGTTCCATATACACCACAACAAAATGGTGTAGTTGAACGGAAGAACCGCACTTTTAAAGAAATGACTAATTGTATGATCCAATCTAAGGAACTAAGTCTTCAATTTTAGGCTGAAGCCATTAATTGTGCAAATTACATAGTTAATTGCACCCCCACTAAAGCTTTACAGGGTATCACACTGGAAGAAGCATGGAGTAAAACTAAACCTGATGTAAGTCACTTTCGTGTGTTTGGTAGTGAAGCATGGGCTCATGTTCCGGATGAAAAACAGAAAGCATTGCAACCTAAAAGTGAAAAGTGCATTTTTGTTGGATATTCTGAAGATGTAAAAGGTTATAGACTTCTTCAAACACATTGTCATGATGTAATAATTAGAAGAGATGTTAAATTTGATGAAAATATCTTTGCTTGAGAGCCTAACTCAGCGATTGTGCCATTTTTGGCCTGCGAGCTCGATTCGACGATTGTGCCTTCTTCTTCTTCCAACCTTCTTGACAGGTTTCCAACTCTAGTTTCTGATGATGATAGTGAGGATGAAAATCCACCTCTGCCTGCTCATGTTCCTCCAGTTGCACCAACACTAGTGTTTCCTCGATGGGTCCGTTCAACATGTGAAGCAGCTGGTGACCTTGCTGGTGATCGTAGAGATCAACGTCGAACACGTTCTAAGTTTCAACGAGCCTCTTCTCTTTTCGATCAAGTTTTCGAGAATCATGATCCATAAAATTTTGTAGAAGCTTAAGAAAATCCAGATTGCGATGCAGTTATGGATGAAGAATATCGTTCCTTAATGGCGAATGATACTTGGGACCTTGTACCTCTTCCAAAAGGAAGAAAATTTGTCAGATGTAAATGGGTCTACAGAACTAAGTATGCATCAGATGGAAGTGTTGAAAGACTTAAGGAAAGGTTATTTTCCAAAGGTTTTTCCCAAGTTGAAGGTATTGACTACAATGAAACCTTTGCTCCTGTCGCAAAAATGAACTCCATCCGCATTGTTCTTTCCCTTGCATCCTTACATAACTGGAAATTCCATCAAATGGATGTCAAGTCTACCTTCTTACATGGTGATTTACATGAGGAAATTTGCATGGAACAACCTCCTGGATATGTTCAGAATAACTGTATCCTTGTCTGTCACCTTAAGAAATCCTTATATGGCCTTAAGCAAGCTCCAAGAGCTTAGTATGCCAAAATGGATAGCTTTCTCCTTGACACTGGTTTTTCTAGATGCCATTCTGACCCCAATGTCTATACCAAGAAAGTAGGAAACCATCTCATCATACTTGTTCGATATGTTGATGACCTTATTTTTACTGGTAGTGACCCTAAGCTTATAACCCATGTGAAATCCAGTCTTAAGGAAAATATTGAAATGCTAGACTTAGGACATTTGCATTATTTTCTTGGTCTCCAAGTCTTGCAAACCAAAGAAGGAATCTTTCTTTCTCAGTATAAGTATGCTTGTGACCTTTTTCGTTGCTTTCACATGGAAGATTGTACACCATCCCCTTCTCCCTTTCAGTCTGGAGTCAAACTTTCTGCCACTTGTACTTCACCTGAAGTAGATTCAACCTTGTATCGTCAGCTTGTTGGTAGTCTCTTATACTTGACTCATTCCTGTCTTGACCTTTCCTTTGTCACATTGGTCGTGTTTCCCGTTATATGCAAACACCTCATGGAAGTCATTGGAAAGTAGGTAAAAGAATACTTCGATATATTCAAGGTACAATTCAGTTTGGGATTCATTACAGTACAGGGGCGAACCTTTGTTGATTGGTTTCATTGATTCAGATTGGGCCGGCGATCCTGATGATAGAAAGTCTACAGCAGATTATGTTTTCAGTCTGGGATCTGGACCTGTCACTTGGGCTTGTAAGAAACAACAAGCTCTTGCTCTTTCTTGAGCAGAGGAAGAATATCGAGCAACAGTTAATGCTAGTCCGAAAGCTTTATGGCTTCGACAGATCCTTTCAGAGTTTGGATTCGAGCATCAGCAGCCTACTCCACTTTGGTGCGACAATCAAAGTGCCATCAAGCTTGCCAAAGATCCAGTCCTAAATCAACGTAGAAAACACATTGAGCTACATATTCACTTCATCAAAAATCTTGTTCATGATCGTGTTCTTGAAGTACTCTTTTGTTCTACAGATGATCAAGTTGCAGACATCTTCACCAAGTCTCTTACAGAAGCGTAGTTTTCTAAACTTCGATCTATGTTAGGAGTTTAGGAACTTGTCATTAAGAGGGGATAGGCTCTAATGCCTCCTTCCTTCTCCTAATAGTGTCACTTTTGTAAATCCTTCAATCCTATACCAACTTGTTCTTAAGGGGGGATGTTAGGATATTTAGACACTTAGGAGTTAGTTAAGATCAATTTGTGTAATATATCCGTTAGGAAAAGTGTGTTTCTTTAGTATGCATTTGTAAATATTTAATCCGACGGTCACGATATGTTTATGATCCGATGACTCAAATTCTCTTAGATCATACCTAACTTTGATCTGTGGCTTAACACTCGATTGGTCCATGATCTCTATTTAAAGAGCATGGAGGGTCATTGTTTAGTTGATCGATTATGAGAAGCTCATTTGTAACTTTCTTTCTTTGCATAATAAATTGCTTCGTAGAAGCTATTTGGCCGGGGCCGTGGAGTGTTTCCCTCTCGAGGGTTTAAACCATGTCAAAACATCGGTGTATCGATATGTGATTTGTTTGTGTGAAGTGGTTTCTCTAGGTGTTCGGTATTTTGGGAGTACCCTGTGTACCCGAACATAATAGCGATGGAGTTGTTGTGATCAGTATCCAAGTGGGAGATTGTTGATTGTGGAGCCTAATCTCCAGATTCAGAGATATTATTATTCAGACGTGTTTGTACCCCAGCTGTATATGATATGTAGGTGGACTATACACTCACCCCAGCGGGGGGGGCATCGCCCCCCCATGGGGTTCCAGGGGGTACCATCCCCCCTGGCTGGGGGGTCCGGGGGCAGTGCCCCCGAGAAATTTTTTGGGGTTGTTTTCGCCAATAGTTTTCGGGCCCATGGTTTTGGGTAACCCGTGGTATTTTCCCATTGTATTTTCTTTATAAGAAATACATTGTAATACAGATAGGGTTGATGTATTAGGTTTTATGCATTGTAAAGATCTCTGAGATCAGGAAGAGAGACTGTGAGACAGTGAAGAGGAAGTGCAGCGGTTGTATCCCTTCACTTTGTTGGATCATATAATAATAAGGACTTGTAAGTTTAGTGTGGATGTAGCCCATATTGGGGTGAACCACAATATATTTGTGTCTCTCTTGTAATGTGTGTGTGATTATATTTGCATTTCTGTTTATTGTTATTGCTCTGCGATCCTGTTTTTCTAACACGCACTATGCGTCGAATACAACTAGAGAGGTCGGCCCATATAAATGCATAGCAACATGACTGCACTGCTAATGTGGGATAAATCCCAATAACCGAATCAATCGCAACTGTCAGATCCTTTGATCGAACGGTTGCTGATTCTTCTCCATTTCTCCAGCACGATGACAAGCAGGAAGACTCTGTGTTAACTTGCTTTTGGCATCCCATTTCAATATCTCCCCTTTCCAACTCCTCTCTCTCATTAAACGCTCAAGATAGATACATTGTCGAGTCTAGGAAGCATATTAAGAATAAAGCATCTTAATATAGAAGCTTCAATCACCGCAGTTCAAAACTTCCTAGTAAATCTAACTAACTTCATTAACCTCCTCCCCCCACAAAATCTACTTTCAGAAGCCCCAAACCCTCAGGAGACTCCAAGTGACAAGTTAGAATCTGCCATTCGGGGGAATAGATAGCCAGTACCTGTCAAATATTTTAATTTTCTTTGGTGTTTTAATTTTATCAAAGTGCATATTTTTGTTAAAAAAATTTCCGCAAATTCTATCCCTGCAAGTTCTCGAGCATGAACTTTTGGTTGTGTGAAAAACAACAAGTCTAATATCTTGGACCTAATCTCTTTTTAAAATCTGCAGAAAGCAATTTATGGACCATATCATATGCGTAAGGCCGTAGTGAGTGTAAGTAACAAGCCTGATATCTCTGAGCTAAATCTCTATTTGAAATCTATAGAAAACAATCTCTGGACCGAATGAGAACAATGTCTAGATATGGACAAGATAATAATTGAAATGCAATGTGGTACAAATGAGTAGTATTTATTAAGGAATTATGTCCTATGAAATCTGGAAAATGAAGTAGGTATGGATAGTATGAAATAATATAGATACTATATAGCTTACATTTGTATTTCTTAGTGGAAGATGTTCCATCTAGGAGTAGTTGTCCCTTTGTAGTCCCTATTCTTCATTCACACATAAGGAAAATTGTGAATGTTTTGAAAGATGTTCAGAAGAATAGGAAGCGTTGACTCTATCAGGTATGAACAACTCGTCGAGCATTTTATGTCAGTATTTGGCTCATTAAATTCAATTATTAATGACACTGAGCTAACTCTTTGTTCTTTCTCATGCTCGTAAAACGATGAGAATAAGTTAGCGAGTTGTAGTTTATCACTTTTTCGGGCTCGTTAAACTCCCATGAAAAAGGAACACCTCAGAGTCTTTCTTTAAGCTCTTTTAGGCTCTCAAAATACAAAAAGATTGCCGAGCGAACTTGTTGCGTTCATGCTTGTAAGAGTATTTGAATGATCGTCTTTCTGGTGATAGTTTACCCCTTTTTCGGGCCAGGAGGCACTATTTACGAAAAATGAGCACTCCATCCAATCATGGATGGAAGAGTTCCCTCTCGCATTATTTTACCCCTTTTTCGGGCAGAGAGACTAACTTTACGAATAAAGGACATTTGGAGCCTTCTTTGGTTCTTTTCAGACTCTCTAAACATGAAATGACATCGAGTTTACCTTCTTTGGAATCGTTAAACTCTAACATTGAAGGGCCCATCATGGGACGACCCCTCCTATCCTAGGTTAATAAAACATTTGGGATTGGAATCATCCATGGGATGAGCTATACCAAGCATATTTCTACCCTCCTCAAGCTCAATAAAAAACAAAAGAGGCACTCATCAATCATGATGGGGAAAAAGGAAAGATTTTATGTTACACTATAACTCATGGCAGTACATAGTCTCTCTTGAACATGGCACTCGTTTGCATTTGCATTTGGTACTTGGGTAATTTGTTTGTCTTCGAGTCCTGCTAACTTCATGAGTCTTGTCACTCCTTTGGGTCATCCAAAGAATGCTTCCATCATAAGTTGCATTAGGGTTTGGTGTTGTTTTCATCGTGTCAATACTGCCAAGTCATGCCATGCCCATGTTCAAGAGATATTCATTGCTCATCATCTGCAGTTAGTACACCTTCCATCATTTTGGTGTACCTTGATTCCATTTTGCATGTTACTCTACCATCCGACCTACTCCAACATATGTTATCAAGTTTCGTGTCGATGATGGGGGATTCATCATGGCCCTCCTTCGACGGATTCATCCTATTCGACTTCAACACATCATCCGAGGACTGAATCTAGAAACCAATTGAGTACCTTGGGCCTGCATGCCTCAATGGAAGGTTACCTCTCTTTCAACATGAGTTTACATCATTGAATCTTGATTGAAAGATCCTGTTGAGTGTTCGACCTCAACTCATTGGTTCACACTCGATGGTATGTATTGTGATACCTTGAGAATCATCGACATCAATGGTGATTTCTCTCGCGCTTGTTAATGGTATACATCAATCACCGGTAATCAAGTGGTTTCTACCATGTTTGACTCCAAGACATTGTAATCACATGCATAGATTCGTATCATTGCAGGTTCAACTTGAAGACCCTGGGAAAAATCATCTCTTACCCAAGTTGCGATGGATATTGTTTGAGTCATATTACACAGATACACTTTGTATTGGTTGTGGTTGTGTTATCGTCTCATAATGGATCTACGCTTGTGTCTAGTAGCCATGATTATGTTCAGTTGGTATTTACTACCATATAACTGCATTGTATTGGTTGGCATCCATGGCGTGATTCATGTGAGATTGAGATCTTAGAGTCAATTGTACTGCAACAACATATTCCATCCGACAAGTCCTTTCCATTTCATCTTTCAAAGAATTTCACCTGTTTTGTTTTACCATCTTCATGCTTTGGGGGGAATTCTGTTACACCTAAATCTCATCATCATGAGACCTATGTCAACTTAGTGCCCTAAATCCCTGAAGTCTCTTTGGCTGGGAAGTTGACCTGAGTAAGTTGTTGACCTTCTTCCACAAGGTCTGGTTAGGCTGACGCATGTTTCTCTCTAGTAAGAAGTGCCCAACTAGGCCAGGCATAGGTTGTCATCTTCCAAACTACGTCGGTGGCCCATGTTTACCTTGTGCAGCATGTGCTTTCCCTCTCAGGTGCAAAATGTCTTCATACAACATGCGTTAGAGTCAGTTAAAGTGGATAAAGGAGGCCTTCGAGCGAATTCTCAAAGGTGGATGAGGTGGATATATATCCCTAACTTGTAGGTGAGTTGGCCTATGATTCCCTAACCCCTAGGGAGGATTGGTAAAACTGCCTCCAATCCGTAAACTAGTTGGAAGGGTGTGAAACCGGTGGCAGTATTAACGGAGGTCTTGTATGCCCAAAGGGTGAAAAAGAGCATGTTGTGCCAGCTTGATTTGTGTGTACCCACCATGCATTGAACCATGATTTTAAAGACCTTATTGATGGCCTTTACTTGTCCGTTGGACTGTGGGTAGTATGGGGTTGAGTTCTCATGACGAAAACCCAATTGGTTGCTTAGTTCATCTACCATCTTGTTTTGAAAGTGGGATCCATGATAGGTAATGATGGCTTGTGGAACTCTGAACTACGTAATGACATGGTTAAACATGAAGAGTGTAGTGGTTTTTCCATCCTCATTGTATGTAGGAATCACCTCGGCCCATTTAGTGAAATAATCCATGGCTACTATGACGTAACCATGCCCCCCCGCCAAGGTGGGCTTAGAATGCATGAATTCTATGCCCCATTTTGCAAAGGGGCCAGAGAAAATTATAGGATGAAGAGGGGATGGATGGGAGCACTTCTTAAATTGGAAGTGCTTGCATGGAGGACACTTCTTAATGACCTCAATACCATCCTTGAGGATCGAATGCCAGTATTATCCCACGCTTAGTATTTTCTGGGCTGTAGCCATCCCATAAAGATGACCACCACAAGCATCGATGTGATAGTCATTCAATATGTGTTCAGCCTTCTCATGAGTTAAACAACGTTGAAGAATAGAGTCAATGCCGCGACAATACAAGGTATTACTAAGAATCAAGTAATACTTGGCATGGTGGCGGATACGATGACGGTCGTCATGAGATAATTGGGGGTTGAACCGTTGGGTTTGAAGATATAATGTAATATATCCATACCATGGGTCAAATGTGTCGATGAGAAACAATGACTCATCTGGAAAAGAGTTGATGGGCTCAGTTCATGTATCAACATGGGGAAGGTCGCAAATGAGCTTTGCAAACACTAAGGATTTCTTCGACTTGGATTTCTTGAAGAGGAGATCAAACTCCTTAAGTATCACGATGCATCGTGATTACTTGCCCCCAAGCACCTGACGTATAAGGATGTGGTACATGGGGTTTGAGTCGACTATAACAGTAGTGGTGTGGAGTAGAATGTAGTGATGGAAATTTTGGATGACAATGACTGTCGCGAGAGCGAGTTTATCAACATGTGAATAACGGGTTTCAGGGTCCATAAGACCCTTACTGAGTGAGGTAATAAATCACATGTTCCTGTGCATTATTGTCTTCTTGGACCAAAACCATGGCGATCGTGGTGTCAGAAGCGACAAGATAAAGGATGTAATGCTTATACTAATTGGGTGGATGGAGCACATGGGCGTGAGTAATGGCATATTTTAAATCATCAAAGGATCACTGGGCTTGGTCGTCCCAGATGAAAGGGACATCCTTCTTCATAAATCACATGTAGCCCTGTGTCTTCTAAGCGAAATTACAGACAAAACGTCGTAGGTAAGTTGCCTTCCCTTACAAATTTTGTAGTTCTATGATGCCAGTAGGAGGTAGGATAGCGTCAATGGCTTCCACCTTCAAGGGATAAATACGGATTTTGGAAAAATAGTGTTTCAGACAGATTGCTCCAAATCCAGGAAAATGCAAAAATTGTCGAAGTATAGAATTATTGGTAAAACTGCATGAGTGACCTCAGTAAAATGCCCACCATTTCCCGTGGTTGATGTATTAAAATAGTTTGAGAGTATGGATCTATAGAATGTTTTATGGTGCATCAAACCATATCATTGGTTTGTCCAAATAGTTTTTGTAGGTGAAAATATTGATCTTCCCAAAGTGCTTCCTAGCTTGATTTGCACTGCTCCAAAAAAATGCCCGCCGAGGAGAGAGAAAGAAGTTTTCAAAGGATGAAATTGGTCTGGATGGAATCACCTTGTTGGACTTTATCCATTGGATGTCTCACATTTCAAATTTGATGAAAATAAAAATCACTTCATATTAACCTAGGGTTTGATAATCTTGCCTAAGTGTCAAATCAGCAGTTTGGAAGGCTATTTTCAAATGCTCGCTAGAAGATGTATGTGTGTCAATAAATTTATATTTTGACATGGTCTTGTTCATTGTTGAAGTGTCTTTCCATCTATTCTTTTATTTTTCCTTATGGTGATCATATATGAAAGAAATCAATCTGCGAAAGTGAAGGAAAACGGGTTTTGCATATTAAGAACAAAAATTTGTCTAAGTGTCAAAATCACATGGCTA
The DNA here is from genome assembly GCA_027924585.1 of Larix kaempferi. Lineage (NCBI taxonomy): Eukaryota > Viridiplantae > Streptophyta > Pinopsida > Pinales > Pinaceae > Larix > Larix kaempferi. Next base: position 23,156,056 of record BSBM01000011.1, on the reverse strand, counting down.
AGAGGCCATTTGGAGATTCCCGCAAGAAGGTGTCCTTGTGCTGATAAAATTATTTAGATGGAATAGGCTTGTTCTTTAGTGAATTGGTTATCTAACCACGAGCTCAGATTTTCCTATGGAGTTCACACGTGCGAAAGACAAGCCTGCCAAAATGAAATAAAGTTTGTCTTGCTGCCTAAATGAAGGTTGAGAGGCATGTGGAAATGCCCACCATAAATTGTCCTTGAGCTTATAATTTTATCATATTGCATGGGTCTATTCCTTGATGTGGAAATTCCCACCATAAAGAATAAGTGCATACTTACTATCATTAGGATATGGTGTATGGGATTTAGTAATCTCTGATTATATCCCACCAAAAAGAATAAGGATTACATCTCAGAAAGAGTCCAAGAAAAATAACTCAAGGGAAATGGAGGCCATACTTGATGGATTATCTCAACCCATCAAAAAGAAGGTAGGAAAATGCATCTCAGCTAAGGAACTCTCGGTCAAATTAGAGAATCTTTATTCAGTAAAAGCAAACCTTGCTATTTTCAAGAATGATAGTGATGATAAAGGAACTTGTGGGCCATAAGGAAGATCAAAAGAACAAAACCATATGCAAGAAAATTTTTAATGACAGGAATAAATTCTTCTATTCCATGGAAGACAGTGATGATGAAGGAACTTGCAGCCATAAGGAAGATCAAAAGAACAAAACCATATGCAAGAAAAATTTTAGTGACAGGAATAAATTCTTCTATTCCATGGAAGATAGTGAAGATGAAGAAAATCTATTCATGGAGACAGTAACTTTAGAAGATAATTTACATATGGAAGGAAAGGTGGACCTAAAAGCAAAATTCATAAGTACCCTTGAAGAATTGAGAGAAAGTAGATTGGAGAACAATTCTTTGAAAGAAAATTTGTCAAAATACTTAGAAGAGAAGAAATCAAAAGAAGAGGAAGTCAAGACCCTCCAAAATAAGTTGCACAAGTAAAAAAAACAAACAATCACTAGCATGAAAGACGCTGAGAGCTTAATATAAGAAGTTGCTAACTTCAAGAAAGAAGTAAAGAAGATAGAAAACCACATGAAAGAGGTTGAGAGTTTAAAACATGAAGTTGCTAACTTCAAGAAAGAAATTTAATATAAAAAACCTTAAAACATCCAAAACCAAAAATAAAAATACCTTATAACTTTATTTTGCACTGTAAATATCTGCGCACTGTAAATATCCGCTCACTGTAAATATACGAAGTGTAAATATCCGAAGTTGAGTTTTTATGGAAATAAACTTTCGGGCGAGAGTATATATATAACTATCGGGCGAGAAAGTTTAGAATCTTGCCAAGAATCACGGGCATTTAATAGGTCGACCCCTAAAGATTCTCGAGGCTTTATGTAATATAACTCTCGCCTGAGAGTTGTTTTATTTTGTCGGTTGAGAGTTTAAACAACCTCTTAGGAAAGAATTTGATTTAACCCCGGGTTACTTTTCAGGCTAAATATCTCTCGACCGAGAAATACATTTAATTCTCGGTCGAGAAAGTTTCTCATTTGAGAGTTTCTGGTCAACAAACACAACAACTGTTTCTACAGTTTTATGAAATTTGTGACTTTCTGACTGTGGAAACACTGCAAAATATGAGAATTACCTATCAGAGTTTATACCAATAGATTCATCATTGAATCTACTTTCTCATAGTATAAAAATTTATGAATTTCATTAGTGATTTCTATTTTTTACTATTTTTTTCTAAACTGTATCATTACAAAATTTAGTGACCTAAAAATCAGTCACAATGAAAATTCAAGATCATCACAATGACAACAAAAAAAATGTAAAAACTCACAACGTTGTTACTTTCATTGTCCTCTTCAAAAGGGTAGTTTTAGTTTTTTTGATAAGAGTCACATTTGAAAGAAAATGAGAGGGTCCCAACCTGTGTCAATAAGGCATTTTTTTTAAACATATGTTGTTTCGATAAATAATAAAAAATAGTTTTTAAGTATGAAAATCCTTAACATATAGTCCACTGCAAAGTACAATCTGTGTAGATTATGAGTGTACATTTTTTTCTTCATAAAATTAATAACCATCTCTAAGAAAAGGAGGGGAACACAAGTCACTCATTATCCAAACCTAAAATTTTAAAGTATATCTCGTTAGCGCCCTTCAAATTTGTCCTTCTATATGTCCATAAAAAAATTTCAAAAAAATATGAATACGAATCTAATACAATTCTCTAAAACTCTTATGTTTACCTCAAGTTGAAATTCCTAAGGGAGATATGGGTTTGAAGGGGTTGAAGTTGAAAAACATAAAAATTTGCAGTTTTTTTGTCAAAAAACAGGCGAAAAGTGTATCCCAACTTCATGTTTTCACCATGTTATAACTTGAACTACTACCATCACATAATTATTTATCTAAGCATTATCCCCTTTTTTGTTATTTCCAAGTTGGATAGATTAATGGCTTATTAATGTTGGAAATTCCATTCTTGCTAGCTCACGAATGTATGGATTTTTTTGCCTTACGTGTATTGGTTTAACCTCTTTCCTTTCCATCCTCTTGTTGATTGGAATAATGTTTGTTTTGAATATTTATTTATTTATAAATCTTATCATGTTCTTGGTTAATTATTCTTTGGCAGTGAAGAGCTACGTGCATGGTGGCTTACTTAGCACCACGTGCTAATACATATCATTGAATTATAGGTATAAGCATGGATCCATTCACAAAGGTGTTTTCCCCTAGAAAAAATTCATTGAGTTATCTCAGGGTCAATATTTGGTTCGTGGTTTACACCTAGACTTAAACGTTAGCATTAACTGCTTTCCAACTAACTAGCAGACTTGATATGTGTACTGAGCATGCATATGATCTCCACCTGGAATTGGTTCTTTAATACCTTGTACTTTCTTTGTAAGTGGTGAAAAGGATGGTTTTACCTTGGTGGAATGAGTCTTCAAGATTCATTTGGTTTGCTTGGGGTTTGGCTCTTCTCTGCGTAGTCATGGCAGAGCCCGAGCCCTTCGTTTCGGGTTAAAATTTTGTATACAACTCAGAGTGCTACCTTCGCAAGCCTTTATCCATTGCTTTGTCCAATATAGTGTTTATAATAATTCTAAGATTCGGTGTTGGTATTGCAACCAATATTTCGTGGGATTTCATAGCTCTATCGATAAATCCTTTAAACGATAATGTATATTACTTGGTTGCTCTGGTTAGTTCTTTATTTATTCATGGATTCTCTATTTGTATTATGCATTTAGTTATACACTTGTTTTCTGCTATAGGTAAACGCCATCCCTATTGTTTGTGGAGGTAAACTTGTTTTAGGAAGAGCAATGGCGTTTTTTCCTAAGTAAGCCTCCTTCCTCGACTCATTTTCTCCATGGAAGAGATTCGCAGGATTTTAATCCCATGCACGAGTTGTACATAGTTTACTTGGTTTTAAGAGGTTATCTTTTGTAAAGATTCAAGGCTTAAGTCCTGTAAGTGCAATTTTGATATGTAAATCTTCTTTAAAGGTTTGATTCCCATGCATGTTTATTGCAAGACTCTCTATGGCTTGATATTTCCTTTCAAAAATAATAAAGTTATGGGACTGGGAGGTTCATCCCATTTTTGTATTTGTGCAAACAATTTTATTAAATGCTTTTATATAAATCGCACGGTTAATCCTGTAGCGTCTCAACTATACACACTTGAATATGATTTTGGTGTATTGTTTACTAGGTTTATCCCTAGTTTCTTTTAGCTTGGGCGTATAATAGGAAATCCCCAAGTTGTTTTAACTTTAAGTCTGTGCAGATTTATCATGATCCTTAATCATTTTGTTTATAGACTCATTGTATGTATTTTCACTGTCTTCGTTATTTATTTCTGTAATGGCCTCACCCGAAATCCCTTTCTAAATGTAATGTCCCAAATAAAATTGATAATATAAACAAATAACATTACTATATGCATAAGTAAATTTCCAATAAATAGTTATAATGAATAATCAAAGTAACCAAAATAACCACAAGTAACCTATTCTGTGATGGTCGATCCTGCGTTTGTTGAAGTCCTCGAAGTAGTTGCCACATGATCCAATCAACTCTCGATGGTATTACCGGCTAAACCCTCGGTTGATCTTCCCACCTTACCGCGAGTACTCTCCTTCCTCCCGATCCCCCGAGAAATTATGGGGATTAAGAACATATAAGCCTTGACTCTCCGATGGGATCTCCCAATCCCCAAAGAAGCTATCAACCAAACTCCTATGAACCACACTCAAATGAAAACTTCCATTACGAAGTCTTATTGCACTTAATGCACATATTGGTCATAATGATATGGAAATAAAGTTATAATTTCCTTGTTCCATTTACGCGCTCAATTATTAAGATAGATAGGCTAGTTCTTAAGATATATTATTATATGCATAGTTCTTACTGTGTAGATCTTAGTGCAAAGTTTTTGTATAACTTATGTTATGAATATGATTATTTAATTTTTCCTTGCCATTATAATAAGAAAAATTCATAACATGAATATTGATTTATCATGGGTCCAGTATTAATTTATCATGGGTCCATTATAAGTATATTTTTAATGGAAAATATTTATTATGTGAATTAATGATGAAGCAAAATTAGAATTGATAAATGCATGACATATAATTAAATTAAGATTCAACTAAAAGATTTAGTTAATATGTTTTTGCTATGCATTGTTGCGCATTAGCTTAAATGATGCACATGAACATTTTGCATGTTATATTTAGAAAACAAATTATTAGTATATGTGTTAAGTTAATGTGGCACTGGGTGTGCTACGCTAAACGAAAAATATATTTCATGTTTCATGGAAATATATATGTTGGAATATTTTATATTCCTTGGAAGGTAATAGTGTCTTTGTATTATGTCGGAAGATATCCACAATCTTATGTAAAAGAGTAATACATTATATCCCATATTCATTATGGTAAAATATACTCTTGATATTCATTATTATATAAAGAGATGTTATTATGGAGAATTATATTATCCCACATGTAATATGTGAGAGTAATTCCTCCTCATCTCTTAGTTAGATCTTAATCTCTGACAATATATCAATCTTTGTGATGTTGGACAATGATTTTTAGTAATTCCCTTTCAGTTACTTCTTTTGCAAATATGTTGTGGATGCAGCAGAAAAAGAAAATATACCAATATCCAAAAGTAAACTACATGATCTATTGAACAAACCTTCTTTGCATGGGATTCCATTGTTGCTTCTTGGAAATAAAATTGATAAACTAGAAGCACTTTCAAAGTAGGAATTTCAAGACCAAATGTGAGTATTTAATCAACAAGTTTTAGGTCACTACAAGCATTGAAATACATGACTAGTACTTTAAAATTTTGAATGAAATCCAAAAAGCTCTAATTCTTTATCTGAATAATGTTTTTAGTTTTAGACACTTGGAAGTGAAACTATTTCCTTAAAGAAAAGTCAAGGCTATTGAGAGTATTCCTGTAAGTTCTCACATGTTATTTTTATGAGTGTATGATGGTTGGATTTGGCAGGGGTCTTGAGTCCATCATTGATAGAGAAGTTTGTTGTTATATTGTTAGGAACCCGTGTCAACCCTTCTCTTTATTTTGTTAATATATTGTTGTTGGATGCATATGCTTTGTAAGTCGTCCTGTAGTATTTGTTGACCCATAGTTTGTATTAGCCCATGGTATTGACCCATAGTATTGGACGCATATGCTTTGTAAGTTGTCCCATAGTATTATATGTTCCATGGTATTGGCTGTAGATTTAGTATATAAGTGTGTGTTGAGGCCAATGAAGGAATCGTGACGTTATTTGTACTGAGCTTGCTCAAAGGAGGTTCCCCCCTCGAAGTGGCCCATGACTAATAAAGCGATTATGAGTTTTGTTATTTATGATATCTCATTCATTTTCATTAATTAATTATTGCAGGTTCTTCACATCTGGTATCAGAGCACTTTCTTGGGCTCATTGGGTGAAATTTCTGCCAAAATTATTTTTTTTTCGCATTTGTTGCAGGTTCAGATATGGGAATAATCCGTATCTGCTTAACTGTGGCAAGTACTTGGGTATAAGCCATAAAACGCATTGTGAGGAGTACCACCGGAACCCCGAAGTAGCTGGCCCATTGAGAGGACCTACCAGCGAAAAGGGAAACGACCCCTACCTGATTGATTAGTTCCCACCCATGAGGTAAACCAAGAGCTACCGTTTGTGGCAAAGTGGTTATCAATTTTACTTGAGTCGTGGAGTGAGGGGTACTGCCCCAATACACAATCCATTAAACAACATTGGTGGCCGAGTGAATCCCCTGAACCATTAGGAAGCCGAGCATACTTGGGGTCCATATCTATTTTCAGTTGCTAAATCACGGATTTCCTCTGTCTAGAACTATTTCCGATCACTTCTGCGCCATTGCAGATCCATCTATTTCCGATCACTTCTACGTCATTGCAGATCCATTTGTTGCCTATCCCTTTTGCGTCGTTGCAGTTCCATTTGTTTCCTATCTCCCTTTTTTAACTCCGTTTACCTTGAAACTTCATTGACACCCCTGCAATCCCATTATGCATATTTCATTCCTGAGGACCCTATCCCAAATTCCACTTCCCAAAGCCAGAAATCCCACATTTGGCTATTTTTAGGGTTTTCCATAACTTCTTCAATTTTAACCGAATCGCTTTCAAATTTTGCCACGATGTTCATTTCCTATTTCTTCTTCTTTGCCCCTCTCTGACAAATTTTCCCATTCTTTTCCCCCACTTCTAAAATTCTCATTTTCTGCTTCCATGTCCATTCGAAAGTGTCCAAAACCTAGTCAACCCCAATTCCCCATTAGAGTTTTTCCCAAATCCAAATTTCCCTTTACTAAAGAAGCTTTTGCTTGTGTTTTTCTATCCATTCAAAAAAAAAAACTCATGGTTATGGTTGTCACCCGCGTAGGAGCACAAATCATGGAGGAAGAACTTGCATCCCTCAAAACCAAACTCCAAGCTTTGGATGACAAATTTCTCAGCCTCCATCTTCAGCATTCAGCCATGAACACTAAATGACTGCCAGACTCTTCTGCATACACTTAGTTCTCTTCTTCCAACAATTTTCGTGGGCCGAAGCTTGATTTTCCTTGTTTCAATGGAAATGATCTGACTAGATGGATATACCTGGCCGAACAATATTTCAGTCTGCATAATACTTTTGATTTCCAAAAAATTCCACTTGCATCCTTTCATTTGGAACAGGAAGCCCTTCAATGGTACCGTTGGTACATCAAGGCTCATGGCGAGCCAAACTGGACATATTTTTGCCAACTCCTTTTGCAACGATTTGGTCCTAGTGCTTGTGATGACTTAATAGGAGCACTCACTACACTTCGCCCAATTGGAACTGTGAGAGAGTATCAGATATAATTTGAGAAACTGGCCAATCGCACGAAATGATTGTCCGATGAATTCTACAGGAGTTGTTTATCAGTGGTCTCAAGGACAACATCTGCTCAGAGGTTAAAATGTTTTGTCCCAACATAATGATGGAAGTCCTATGGTTGGATAAATTGGCGGAGGAAAAAATCATAGCCCAACAATGCTCCAAATCCACTTTTGTTCCATTCAGACATATGGTTTCCCAACGACCTCCCATCACGCCAGCTCCTTGCACAACTCCTATCAAGCATTTGTATGAAGCAGAGATGCAGGCACGTAGAGAAAAATGGATTTGTTATAATTGTGATGAGAAATTCACTCGGGGACATAGATGTGTTGAGCAACAACTCTATCTTGTGGATATGGATTCTCTGCAGGCCGAACTTGGTGAAGAAACTCTAGATACACTAGATGATCAGGTCGACACTCAGCAGTCGCTTGTTGACCCTTCATCTCCAGATGACCACCTAGTGATATATCTCCATGCTTTAGTCAGAGTCACCACCCCAGAAACAATGCAAGTCAGGGGTTACTTCAAGAAGCTCCCTCTTACAATACTCATTGATTCTGGTAGCACTCATAACTTCATTGACGCTTGGATTGCTAAAAATGTTGATTTTTTTGTCCATCCTTGCTCCAACTTTGAAGTCATGATTTCCAATGGAGGCACCTTACCTTGCAAGGGGAAGTGTCGCAATGTGTGTATCTCTATGGAATATTATAACTTGTGCTGTGACATGTTTTCCTTGTCCTTAGGTGGATGTCATGTGGTTTTGGGCATTCAATGGTTATGCACACTTGGCCCCATATTATGGGATTTTGCTGAACTTTGGATGCAGTTTTCAGTTCATGGGAAAAAACACACATTTACGGGCTTGTAACCAGGGTCTCTCTGCATCATCAGTTCACATTGCCTATAAAAGATCCTTAAGAATAATTCATATGGTGTCATTGCTTAACTCCATTCCATTCAGTTGCGCCCATCAACGGTCTCCACTACTCCCTTGGATAGATATGCAAGTTTCTTTGTTGAACAAGTGGGATTGCTACCTTCAAGAGACCTTTTCGGTAAGAATGTATCCACCTGTACATCTACAGAGGACATGATGGCTATTTTGCATGCAATATAGAAGTGGCAACCATACCTGTTAGGGAATTATTTCTGCATCCAGACTGCTCACTAGAGTCTAAAACATTTCATGGAACAACGGGTCTCCTCCCTAACACACCTGAAATGGGTTAGCAAACTCATGGGTTATGCCCACTTACAAGAAGGGTAAGGACAATCTGGTGGCAGATGCCCTTTCTCCCTCATTTGATGACCCAGTTTCTCTTTCAATTATTTCTATGTTTGTTCCAAATTGGTTGCAATATGTTCAACAAGGCTATTTCTTCTATGAACTCCATGATTCTCCATTAGTAGGTCACTCTGGCTTCCTCAAAACATATGAGCGGGAATTGTATAAATTCTTTTGGCATGGACTGAAATTGACAATTCACCAGATGGTGGCTGAATGTGATACTTTTTAGGTCAACAAGGGTGAAACGACACTCCTTATGGGATTGCTCGAACCCTTTCCCATCCCTACACAGATTTGGACAGATATTTCTATGGATTTCCTTGAATGGTTCCGGTGGTACAATGCTGCATCTAAAATGAATCCATATGAAGCAATCTATGGTCAGGAACCACTAGTTATTCTTCCATACACCCTCAGCAGTTCACCAGTTCAGGAAATTGACTCGGTTCTTCGAAATGCGCGATTAGATTCTTCTGTTACACCAAAATATTCCACCCTATGAGCATCATCATTGTTTGGCCTATAGGATCCATTTCAGTGACTCAGATACACTTATCTCCTTCATACACTAGCCTTATTTTTATGCCTACCCGCTTGTTGCATCCTTGTAGTAGGCGTACCCGCGAGTTGCATCACTATAGCCCGCGGGTAGCAAGTAAAATGGTAAAAACCACTATTTAATTACTTTTTACTCCCACAAAGTGGTTATTGGGTGACCTTTGAGCCTCCATATGCCCAAGTAACGCCTCGATGTGTCCTTTCACCTACCTTTTAGAGGACTATATATTGAGCACATATGGCTTATGGACAGGAGGAAGAAGAGAATAGCAAGAGAACTCGAGTGGATTTTTGCCCTATCTTGAGTCTGCACTCATTGATCCTTGTAGTTGTGAACCCCTTATGTTCACCTTCCAAACTCCTTTCATAGTTTGAGTTTGCCTTTCATGGAGGATTGAAGTGGTGGTGGCACAAGTGGATTGATCCAGATCTTGTTTCATATTGGTTGTCAGGAAGAGGTCGTATGACTTTGTACTTCTTCTTGTTGATTAATAGAAATACTCATATTCTCGTCCATCATGTTGTAAATGTCTTTTATTATACATTGGGTTGCATTTGCTTATGAAATTATGGACCATTGTTATTGATAATGTTAATTTCATTTATATATCATATGTACTTTTTGGATATTGGCTGCCAAGACTTGTAGATTACAAGTGCGTGGATGTGCGTGGATTGAAATCTCCAACGGGGATCTACATCAAACGTTTGGATTGAGGTTGGTTGCATTTCTTCATTATTTTAACATTGTCATTTATATAGCATTGTTTTGAGAATTGAGTAGATTTCGGGTAGTCATCTGTCTGTTGTGGTATTCCCAAGCCATAGTGAGTTTTCTCCAATACAGAAATGACGACTCCACTGGGGAAAACATCCATGTTTGGAAAAATTTTTGAGCATTAGTCCATTTTTAGAGTTGCTGTTTATCGAAGCTCTGTGTCACTGATTGGCTGTCAAGATACGCTGTAGAAAACTTGCTTTTTCTAATCCTTTGGACTCTTTATTTTCCCATTTGCCTTTCCTCACCCGCGGGCTAGCTTAGCTCTACCTGCGTCTATCCGCCTTTGTTTGCTCTACTGCTCGCGGGTACCTGCAGGTATTCCTTCGACAGTAGCGTGTAACTCGGGCTTTTGTTGGTTTATGGCTATTGGTTGTTGCTGGGTGAGTTTGGTTGGTTCCTGAGTCTTTGTTGGCCTCTTTCTTGACTGTTTCATGCCTTGGTTGTGACCGGAACTCTTGGTTTCTCTTGGTTTAGCCTTCTTGGTTTTTTACCAATCTTTGGTTTTGGCCTCTTGGTTTTTTCCTTTTGAGCCCATTCCTTTGGCTGAGTCTTACTGTTTAGGACCTGCTGGGTTGTCTTAGTGATCTTCTCGGCACTTCAGTGACTGAATAGTAGGATTTTGCTTGCATTTTTTCATTTCATATATATTGAAAAAATACAAAAATATACATTTAGTTTTTGCATTTTCCTTCTTATTTATAAGCGAAAATACAATTTTTTTTTTACTTTTCTGTACTGCATATTGCATTGAGTGCTTGTTGCCTTCATCTAGGTTTTGCTTGTGCATTGAAAAGATAAAAGATTGCATTTGTATTTCGGAATTGTTGGTTGATTTTGCATATTAGTGACATTGGTTTTATTGGATAGATGAGTCTAGGTTTGGACGATGGTGCATACTATTGAGTCTACACATCACTAGTTTCACGATCATATCCCTTGAGTAACCACAACCACTAAAATTAACGCTTAATCTAAAATTTATTAGACCGATTTTATTTATAGGGTACACCAACTAGCATAGGTTTAGAGTCTTGGAGTAGATCATTGTGAGTAAAAAATCCAAGAGTACTAGATGAAACATTAGGTGTCTGATCAGGAAGTGGAGGAATCCATGGTATAGATCGGTGTTCTCAGGAAGCTCTACTCAATCCAGACTTAATCATGAGGTTGCGGGAGGTTGGTTGAGGAGATATCCCTCTGATACCGACTGAACGTGGGATATATATCCAGGATTTGTTTGTATTTGGGGGTACTGGAGGCTAGTCCTCTTATGCTTCGGGCTTAGCTACCCTGCCATACGATGGATCCCACCTGCGACTGTCCCCCTGAGCATTGGTTATATTGCGGTGAACATAGTTGCTTTACCTAGGTACTGCACAGGGTACTTGCAGTGGTTATGTTGTTTGTGTCCTGAGTCAGATAGGGATTGGACAACACAATTGGGTTTGTGCAGTGGACTTGACCCTATCGACGCAGTGAAGCCCGATTGTCTCTATAACTGATTCTATTACCTCCGGCTATAGTTTGGGAGTCTCAAGCCTCTCCTAGGTGAAACATACCGGCTCTAGTGTCGGGAGCTCATTAAGCCACTCTGCTGTCTGCTCTTGGATGTAGTTTCTTTAGGTGTGTGCTTTTGATTTATTGTTTTTTGATCGATAGTTGGCCATAGGAGACGTGTTTGATTTGATATTCTTTTTATAGATATTGTGGCACGGAGTCCTACTCTCCGCCATTCCCGTCGTTTAGCTGGTTTAAAACCAGCCGAGTCTATATGTCATGTCGCTCGAGGACGTCGGCAGGCTCCTTCTGAGTCTTCAAATTCTTATGAAGCATATGCAACCGAAGCATTGATGGTTGCACGCTTCGAAATGGAGGACATCCCTAAGATTCCATAAAGAGGAGTCGAACGTACTTCTGACATCCCCACACCTCGTGAGGCCTAGGGGGGTGATCCACCCAAGACTCAACCTGATGTTGTTTGGCCTAATCCACCTGAGAACGATCCGTTCAATCCATCGAACCCGGATAATTATATTTATGGGATGCCTTCCTTACATGAAGATGAAGATCCCGTGATCAATGTTGATACATTTTCACATGGTATGCCTAGTCATAGTACTGTCAAACCTTCAGTTATGTTTGGTAGTCAAGCTGGCACCAGTCTCGGTGTTAGTCATACTATAACCACTGAGGGCACTCCCCTCACTGGGGGCAATATGTTGTCCACTCACACACATAGTATGGGGACTGGTCATGTTCCTCCTAACAATGCTAATGCTGGAAGACGACCACATCCTAAGATTTCCCAACCGAATAGGAAGATTGTTCAAAAATTCACTCGCCATCCACCACCCAATACACTTATTGCTACTCGTCAACCTCAGATATCTTTTGTGGATGCTAATGCTCCTCTTGACCTTGGGGGTGGACATATACCGCATGATTTTGCATCCACCGCTTCTACTAGTAATGCTAATGTAGGGGTTGGAAATATACCACATTTTCATGATCATACTATTCCTACTACTAGTAATACCAACGTTGGGGTTGGGAATACTTCTCACACTATGGGTCACCACACGACTGCATATGCTAATCCTAATGCTGGGGGTGGGAACATACCATACCATTACGGTTAATACAACACGGTTCCCGCTATGAATAGTACATATATGCCCCATACACATGGGGGCAACCCTTACTATAACACAGTCGGTGCTAGCCACCAGTACAACCCACCACCCCAATATGGTACCCAACACACACATATACCTGCTTACTCTCAAATGGGTCAGGCAGGGGGAGGTTATCAATCCTATGGCCATGGGAAAGTGTAATGTCCCCATTCAAATAAGTGCATAGTAAGACAATCCCATCAATCCTACTAGTTTTCTAGGTTGGATGGGCACATGTGGGATGGTAATAAGGAAGCTAATAAATGATATTTAGACATTAGAGGGGTTCAATCATTTAATAAATATGGTGAATAAATAAATTCAAGATAAATTCTAAGTGGCAAGTGGTTTTGGAGACATATGGAGGTGGTGGGACCCACACTAGCTTGATTTTTCATAATACATGGTATCTCTCTTTTGCAAATTCAAATTAATGGGAATGTGAACACTCTTGGGTGAGTTGGTAAGTCATAACACATGTCATTGAGCATATTAGGTCGAATTGGGAAGTATTGGTAACTTCCATGGAAGATAAAGAGTCAAAGTAGAAGTTTGTGGATACTTGGGCTAGATTCCCTAGCTCCTATGACACCAATGATGGAGCATCTATGAAAACTATGACAAATTGCAGACCTGACCTCTGACATCTGACCACTATTACATGTCAGCACCGAAAATAGGCTCAAGGAAGGCAAATTTTGGAGTTGGAGAATCCAAAGAGACTCAAAATCGAATTTGGGAGAAGATGGAAGGTTGGAACTAGGAGACAAGTGGCAAATGTGGAATATTTCCTAAATGGAAATCTATTGAATCTATTGAGAGAATTTCGACCCTTAGAAGGCTAATGTTGGTTATAAAATGTAGAAATGAAGAATGAGAATGTCTTTTGATGATTTGAGAAAAAATGCATTTGTGAAGAGAGAGCTAGTGGATGAATAGTTTCTTGCCTTAGCCAATTTCGAGGGTGAAAGATTCCCATCCAAGTTGGTGTTTGGAGAGGCCACTCAGGTCTTTCATGGTGCTTTAATAGAGTTTGTATTTTTCAGGTATCAGCTACAGGAAGTTTCATGGTTTGGTTTAGTGCAGCACTTTCTCTCCATCGTTTCCAGTTTTGAAGGCATATTCATGCTCCTTGAGGGAGGGCGTTTTTGGTGAGCACTTGTGCTTCTTGAGAGAGCTTATAATTATATATTTCTGATTGTAATAGATTCATATCCTCTTTTATTAATATTCAGAAAGTATCAGGTCGAAATACCCACTGGTTGTATGCAAAACTATTGATTAATGAGCAAACAATGTCCATTTCCCCAAGGCATTGATGTATGACACTATAATGTTGATTATTTCGAATGTATGGATGATTATATGATATATTTGTGATAAATATACTTCCATGGATGTCTTCTACAATTTTCATGTACTGTACTTGAGCATTTGAAGCATTTTTACTCAGTTTAGTTGTATTGGGAGGTGAAATAGTGCCATTTCCCCAAGGGTCGAATTGGGGGTTTTTTCCGTTGAATGTGAGAGAGTTAGAACAGTATTAAAAATCAATTAATGGTGCATATGAGACCTTAATCACATACTTAACACATTATATACCTCTGTTCATAAATTTGTGGGAGTTTGGAGGCATTTGGAAGGCCATTTTCAGTGTTACCCGGGGGGGATTTGATGCACAAATTACTAGTCAAAATTACCTATATTGATCAGAATACAAATCAAGTTTGAAGCAGTATTTGGAGGGCCATAAAACATCCCTAAACCTTATATTCAAGTCTAAATACCATTCATACACTCCTACAGAATATTTGGGAGCATTTGGGTTGATTTGGAGGTCAAAACAGTTAAACTAGTCAAAGGTCGAAATTGGGGAAAAAGTGGAAAAATTGGCATTTTAATAGAATTTTGAAAAAGGGTCATTACAAGTGGTATCATAGCATGGTCTTGGAACCTGATGGTATTAACAATAATCCAAACAAATAAAACACCACCCTTTGAATCAGTAGTTGAAGAAGTTTTGGTTGAAGAAGAGATAGTAGCAGAAAAAGAGTTTTTTTCTAAAACAATGGGTAGAGAGGAGGAGGAAAAATTAAGACATAAGGAGGAATTTATTGAAGCCTTAAAACCATGTTTTGAAGGAATTACCATGGTTATGCTAGATATGAATAAACAAATGATGAAAGGTTTCGAATTGTTGGGTAGCCAACTTTCAAGCAAAGGGATGATAGGAGATAATAGTGGTTCACACTCAGGGGAAAAGATGAAAGGGAATGAGGATATTTTCTCAAGTACAGGACCTCATAATAGACCTGATGAATTTTAAAGCACACAAAGGCATACTGCACCTAAATTTCTCACACCCAAAGAAGAGCCCAATCTTGAATTGGATTACAAGAAACTAGTAAATGATTTGAATGAAGAGTGTAAAAGAGGTGTACCACTCAGTGACTACATTGATGCTATGCAAAAGATTAAAATGAAGGGAGACAATAGGAGTCCATTCCAAAACAAAGAATTGAATAGTGCTATTGGAAAAATGTCACTTCCTACTTTTGATGGTTCTTCTCAAAATTCTGCTAACACTTGGGTGCAAAAATTGGATGTATATTTTCAGCTGAATCCTATGTTGGAAGATGATGCATTAAAAATGGCCATTTTGCATTTGGAAGGAGATGCCAATGAATGGTGGTTTCATGGGCTGAAAACCTTGGGTCATAATCAGGTTAAAACATATGGAGAATTTGTTGACAGGGTACTAGAAAGATTTGAACAAAAAGATCTAGAATTGCCTTTCAAAGAACTAGCTCAATTGAAGCAAACTGGGTCCCCTACCGAATATATGTTGGACTTTCAAAAATTATCAGTCAAGGTGGTTGATGTATCTATGGGAAGATTAGTATTGCTGTTCACTAAAGGTTTGGCTGAACCCTTAAGAGGTTTGGTCAAATCCCACAAGCCAACTACATTAAAAGATGCAATGAGCTTGACTAGGGATCTCCAAAATGTGCTTCCTAGAACGAGATTTCCTCCTAAGCCTAGCTACAAATTTGAAAAGAAACCTTGGCAAAGGGATGGATATGATAAGAAACCTTGGCAAAGAGAGTCATTTGAGAGAAATAAAAAAGAGGGACTAAACAGGGATGAACTTAGAAAAAATAAATTGTGCTTCACATGCTTCCAACCATGGACACCGGGGCACAAATGTACCAAAGGAAAGGCTCAATACATAGAAGTATTTTCTGACAATGAGGGGTATGATGGGGGAATGGATGAAGATGGACATATTTCAGATCAAGAAGAGGCATATGAGACAGCAGTAGAAGAGGAAAGACAAGAATAAAATCATCCTTCACCGGACAAAGCAAGAATGGCAGTGCTTTCAGCAGTACCTCGCTATCATACTATCCGATGCAAAGGTGTGGTACAAGGACAAAGAACTTCAGTTTTGGTAGATGGAGGAGCCACTCATAACATCATTGATGCAGAGATGGTAGAGAAAATAAAGATACCTATTGAACCATTTGATGGCTTCACAGTTGTCATTCCCGGTCACAACACAATGCAATGCAAAACATGGGTTCCAAAGCTGCAAGTCACCGTAGGTAACTATACTTTTGTTGATAGTTTTTATGTGGTTGATGTTGCTGATACTAATGTGGTTTTGGGAGTGCAATGGTTGTATTCAATAGGAGAGCATACAATAAATTATCAAATTCCCGAAATTAAATTCCAAGATTCAAAAGGAGTACAAAGAATTGTGAGAGGGCAACACACTTATCCAAATCAAGTAGTAACTTGCAATAGTATGAGATCTATATTGAGGCATGGGGATATAGAATGGGCTGCTGAATGTCATATTACATCTCCCAAGCCAACTATAAATATTGTCAAACACCCAAAGGAGATAGAGAGACTTTTGCAAAAATATGAAAAGGTTTTTAGAGACCTTCCACATGGTAGGCCACCGGATAGGGGGGTTGAGCACAGTATTATTTTGGAGGAGGGCACTTCACCCATTCAAATACCACCTTATAGACATCCTAAAAAGTTCAAAGATGAGATTGAAAAATCTATCCAAGAACTCCTAGAGTTGGGACTCATTAGACCAAGCTCTAGCCCTTATGCTTCTTCAGTAGTGCTAGTGAAGAAAAAAGATGGAACATTGAGAATGTGCATAGATTTTAGAGCCTTGAACAAAAAGACTATCAAGAATAGGTATCCTATTCCTAGGATTGATGAGCTCATGGATGAGCTACATGGGGCCAAATACTTCTCAAAAATTGAGATTAGATCAGGGTATCACCAAATTCGAATGAAAGATGAAGATGTGCAAAAGACCGCTTTTCGATGTCATTTTGGCCACTTTGAATTTCTTGTCATGCCTTTTGGGTTAACTAATGCTCCAGCCACCTTTCAAGCATGTATGAATAGGATATTTTGCAAGCAACTAAGAAGGTTTGTTTTGGTTTTCTTTGATGATATTCTCATTTACAGTAAAACATGGGAAGAGCATTTGCAACAGTTCGAGATTGTGTTGAAAATCTTGCAAGAAGAGTCCTTATTTGCTAAATTATCAAAATGTGAGTTTGGGATGAAAGAAATACTGTATCTTGGGAAAATTATTGGGAAAGAAGGAGTGAAGGTACACATAGAAAAAATCAGGTCTATCTTGGAATGGCCATCACCAAAAAATATTACCGAATTGAGAGGCTTTATTGGCATATGCACCTACTACAGAAAATTTGTGAAAGGGTTCTCCAAGCTGACTTCTCCACTCATTGATTTGACTAAGAAGGATGCTTTCAAGTGGGATGAAGAGTCTGAAAAGGCCTTCCAAAAAATGAAAGAGGTAATGAGTAGTTGTCCCATACTTGCACTTCCTGATTTTACTAAACCTTTTGTTGTGGAATGTGATGCTTCAGGTGGAGGAATAGGGGCTGTCCTAAAGCAAGGCCAACACCCCATAGCATTTGAGAGAAGAAAGTTGTAGCCACATGAAAAAATTTACTCCATCTATGATAAAGAAATGCTGGCCATTATGCATGCATTGGCCAAATTCAGACAATACTTGGTGGGCAGCAAGTTTGTGGTGAAAACTGACCACAATAGTCTAAGAAACTTTCTCACCCAAAAAGATCTAAATGAAAGGCAACAAAAGTGGATAAGCAAGATTCAAGCTTATGATTTTGATATTGAATATGTCAAAGGAAAGAATAATATAGTAGCAGATGCTTTGTCAAGAAGGCCTTCTTTTTCTCTCATGGATATTGCCAAGGTTTGGAAAAACATGTTACTAGTTGAATATGCCAAAGACAAATTTGCTTGTGATGTGTTGGATGGAATCAAAGGGGATGATAATTATAGGATTTTGAATGGGATGATATATTATAAGGGAATAATTTATTTAGTTCATAACTCCAAGATCAAGTACCGAATTTTGCAAGAAGCACATGATTCCCCACTAGCGGGCCATCCGGGGATCTTCAAAACTTATAGACAGTTGAGGCAAAGATTTTTTTGGAAGGGGCTGAAGGAAGATGTTCAGAAGTATGTGAATGAATGTAAAGCATGTCAACAAAACAAATCAGAACTTACATGTCCATCCGGCCTATTACAACCATTGCCCATTCCGGAGCAAAAATGGGACAGTATTTCCATGGATTTCATCACCAGATTGCCTAAATCCTTGGGTAAGGATTGCATCTATGTGGTAGTTGATAGGTTGACAAAATTTGCTCATTTCTTTGCTGTTACATCATCTTTTAGTGCTGCACAAGTGGCTGATATGTTTTTCAAAGAAATCTTCAGATTGCATGGGCTCCCCAAGAGCATTGTCAGTGATAGAGATAGTAGATTCATGGGTGCTTTTTGGCAAGAACTTTTTAGATTGGTAGGCACTCAATTGACTCCAAGTACCAGCTATCATCCACAAACTGATGGACAAACAGAGAGGGTAAACCAATGGTTGGAAGGATACCTAAGAAACTATGTGGGAGGGCAGCAAAAAGCATGGGCAAAATGGCTACACTTGGGTGAGTTTTTCTACAACACCACTTATCATATGTCAATAGGAATGTCTCCTTTCAAAGCATTATATGGTTATGATGCACTTACATTTGCTGACATTATATTTGGTGATAGTAGAGACCCAAAGTCTAAAGATTGGGTGGAAGAGAGCCAAGAAATTTTAAAGCTCTTGAAAGACAATTTGCAGGTTGCTCAAAATTAGCAAAAACAATATGCTGATAGGCATAGAGAAGAAAGAACCTTTCAAGTCAATGATTTAGTATATTTAAGGTTGCAGCCTTATAAACAAACATCTCTAAAAAAGAATGGAGCAGAAAAATTAAAACCAAGGTACTATGGGCCATACAAGGTAGTGCGGAAGGTTGGAGAAGTAGCATATGAACTAGAACTTCCGGAAGGGAGTAAAATCCACAATGTATTTCATGTTTCTTGTCTCAAGAAATCTCTTGGTCAGAAAATCATCACTTCATAAATACTTCCTCCTTTGGATGATGAAGGTCAGCTCACACTTGTTCCGGAAAAGATTTTGAAGACATGGGAAAGAAGGTTGAGGAGTAGAATCATCAAAGAATATTTAGTGCAATGGAAGGACTTACCAAATGAAGATGCCACATGGGAAGATGAGAATATTTTGCAGCATCCAAATCTGAAATTGCTTGAGGACAAGCAATATTGGGTGGGGAGGACTGTAATGTCCACATTCAAATAAGTGCATAGTAAGACAATCCCATCAATCCTACTAGTTTCCTAGGTTGGATGGGCACATGTGGGATGGTAATAAAGAAGCTAATAAATGATATTTAGACATTAGAGGGGTTCAAGAATTTAATAAATATGGTGAATAAATAAATTCAAGATAAATTCTAAGTGGCAAGTGGTTTTGGAGACATATGGAGGTGGTGGGACCCACACTAGCTTGATTTTTCATAATACATGGTATCTCTCTTTTGCAAATTCGAATTAATGGGAATGTGAACACTCTTGGGTGAGTTGGTAAGTCATAACACATGTCATTGAGAATATTAGGTCGAATTAGGAAGTATTGGTAACCTCCATGGAAGATAAAGAGTCAAAGTAGAAGTTTGTGGACACTGGGGCTAGATTCCCTAGCTCCTATGACACCAATGATGGAGCATCTATGACAACTATGACAAATTGCAGACCTGACCTCTGAAATATGACCACTATGACATGTCAGCACCTAAAATAGGCTCAAGGAAGGTGAATTTGGGAGTTGGAGAAGCCAAAGAGACTCAAAATCGAATTTGGGAGAAGATGGAAGGTTGGAACTAGGAGACAAGTGGCAAATGTGGAATATTTACTAAATGGAAATCTATTGAATCTATTGAGAGGATTTAGACCCTTAGAAGGATAATGTTGGTTATAAAATGTATAAATGAAGAATGAGAATGGCTTTTGATGATTTGAGAAAAATTGCATTTGTGAAGAGAGAGCTAGTGGATGACTAGTTTCGTGCCTTAGCCAATTTCGAGGGTGAAAGATTCCCATCCAAGTTGGTGTTTGGAGAGGCCACTCAGGTCTTTCATGGTGTTTTAATGGAGTTTGTATTTTTCAGGTAGCAGCTACAGGAATTTTCATGGTTTGGTTTAGTGCAGCACTTTCTCTCCACCGTTTCCAGTTTTGAAGGCATATTCATGCTCCTTGAGGGAGGGCGTTTTTTGTGAGCACTTGTGATTCTTGAGAGAGCTTCTCATTATATATTTCTGATTGTAATAGATTCATATCCTCTTTTATTAATATTCAAAAAGTATCAGGTCGAAATACCCACTGGTTGTATGCAAAACTATTGATTAATGAGCAAACAATGTCCATTTCCCCAAGGCATTGATGTATGACACTATAATGTTGATTATTTCGAATGTATGGATTATTATCTGATATATTTGTGATCAATATACTACCATGGATGTCTTCTACAAGTTTCATGTACTGTACTTGAGCATTTGAAGCATTTTTACTCAGTTTAGTTGTATTGGGAGGTGAAATAGTGCCATTTCCCCAAGGGTCGAATTGGGGGTTTTTGCTGTTGAATGTGAGAGAGTTAGAACAGTAGTAAAAATCAATTAATGGTGCATATGAGACCTTAATCACATACATAACAAATTATATACCTATGTTCATAAATTTGTGGGAGTTTGGAGGCATTTGGAAGGCCATTTTCAGTGTTACCCGGGGGGGATTTGATGCACAAATTACTAGTCAAAATTACCTATATTGATCAGAATACAAATCAAGTTTGCAGCAGTATTTGGAGGGCCATAAAACATCCTTGAACCTGATATTCAAGTATAAATACCATTCATACACTCCTACAGAAGATTTGGGAGCATTTGGGTTGATTTGGAGGTCAAAACAGTTAAACTAGTCAAAGGTCGAAATTGGGGAAAAAGTGGAAAAATTGGCATTTTAATAGAATTTTGAAAAAGGGTCATTACAGAAAGCTTATGGTCCGTGAGCTCCTTATCATCAGCCGTTTAATTCTCATGGTTAATCTTACAATCCACAATACAATCCGGTTCCTTTTAATCAACCTTTTGTGGGAGCTTATAATCCTGCTTTCCAGCTGCAGCTCCCGTTCCTTGCACACTTGAATCTCTCGGATCTTTCGAAGCTCACGAATGATTCGGTCTATCATGACCCTAGTTGGCCCCCGGTTCCTACCAAGCTTACTTCAAAAATTCCAAAGTTTGAAGGGAAAGGTGGTGAGGATCCGGGCGATCATGTCACTACGTTTCACCTTTGGTGCTCCTTCAATTCTTTGAATCATGATTCCATTAGATTACGACTATTTCAACGCACCCTCATGACGGCAGCCGCGAAGTGGTATGTAGAATTGCTGGGGAACACTTATAGGGGATTCAATGAGATTGCTTTGGTTTTCTTAGACCATTTCCAGTTACCGGTTCGTTATGATACTGGTATTGAGTTGTTGTCCACCTTTCGTCAGAATAATACCACACATATTTCTGACCACGTTCGAGAGTTCCTATTGGAATGGTTCCTTAAGTAATTACTTCCATACATTGCTAAGGATGTTTCGATGTCCGGAATTGTGACTGAAGAACAAGCGATCTTGAAAGTCCAGCAGCTAGATCTTCTTTATTCTCAGTTTGGCATTCTGTATGACATTATCCCTGATGCATCGAGAAAAAGACATGAGCCGATGTCAGTTCCTGGACCACATGCCGACGACATCGTGGGGTCTGCATGCACTCACCCTATAGACTTGGTAGCTACTCAAATGCAAAATTTGTCGCTAAACCAGTCTACTCTCAGACAGGTTCAAACCATGTCCACTTCCACTCCTTCGTCCGATGTACACAATGTGCAATCGTCGAAACCTTTGGGTAACCAGCAACTTGGGGGTAAGAAAAAGGGGAGAAACAATCGTAGGGGTGGAAACAACGGAAGTAATAACAATAGAAATCGTAGTACTCCTTGGAAAGAGAATGCCAACCCACCTCGGGAAGGCGGAACTGCTGGCAAGGATCGTAAACCTAGGCGTAAGGTAAAACTCCCTTGCAAGCTTTGTGGGGAGGACCATCTTACTCACTTATGTCCTCGTATTGAAGAAGCATCGAAGCACTTGGCACAGAGCCCAACTGTGTTGAAGGATCCCCTTCCTCATCACCAAAACATGGCTTCACATGCTCCCACCACTAGTTATGGTACTAATGAGACAACCACGTCTTCTTCCAATACTAGTGGTTATGGATGCGTGAATATGGTTCAGTTGGAGGTTTGTGTTGCTACTCATTAGCATGATTATGGTGCACCACAACCGAATTTGCGGAATGAGCCTCCCCTTCCTCCTGATAATTCCTTGCATATCGAGAAGCCCTCTATTATGCCGCGGATACCCAAAGGTGTTCTTAAGCACTCCACGCATAATCCCAATGCTCGAGCCACCCAGAACTACTCCAACGTAGAAGATTTGGGCCAAAATCCATGTGCCATGTCGGCTCTTGAGGTTTTGCAAGCCTGCCCTTCTTAGAAGCATTCCCTTTTGAGCGCATTAGGAGTTCAGGATGGGGGAAGTCCTAGTGTTATCAAGTTTGACACTACTGATGTCCAGCCTCAAGTACCTTACCACGTGGCTTTTCAAATCCAGGTGGTTTGCTTTAAAATCTTCGTCAAACGTACTATGGTTGATGAAGGTGCTTCCGCATCGGTAATGTCATTAGCTTGTTGGAAAGCTCTTGGCTCTCCTCCTCTACTCGCATCTCGAACTACACTCACTGCATTCGATGGTAGATCTTTCATGCTGCACAGAATTATCCCTTCCCTTGTTGTCTCCTTGGGAGGTAAGTCTGTGCCTATTGAAGTCGAAGTGGTTGATGCGCCCATCGACTACAACCTTTTACTGGGTAGGAACTGGATGTACGCTATGAAGGCTGTCGCATCTACTGTATTCAGAGTTATCTGCTTTCCTCATGAAGGAAAGATTGTGACAATCAACTAGCTGAATTTTGTCGGTACTCCTTCCATAGCATCCACGGGATCTGTAGTCCCGCAAGTGTCTGATTCTCAACCGACAACTAGGAACATAGGTGTTGGAATGTACCCTTCATTGATGGGAACTTATAATATTTCTACACCTATGAATTTTATCGGAACCATTTCCAACAGTGCGCCTCCTCCTTTGAATAGTATGCCATTCCGGACTTCCTATTGTAATGATCCATGGATTTTTCCATCTGTGTATTCTATGTCTGGAGACATTGCACACGTTGGGATGTCTATGCCTTTATCTGTAGTGGAGCTCGCTTACGATCATAGCCAACAAACCACTGCAGATATGGATCTCTCTTCTTCCCAGACAGTCAAAGAAGATCCCGTTACGCTGCTAGTTTGGGCAGCCAACTCATCTTGTTCACACGATTGCCTCGATGATACTTTGCCATCTGATGAAGCTATCATGGAAGCCATGTGTGGTAGTGAGAGGCCTTGGGAAGATATGCACCATCGCTCATATTTCCTTCCCAACCTCGAGCTCGTTAAGCAAGAGGAGTTTAGGATGACTCTAGCAGAGATGGTTGGTCACCCTGTGGCTCTTTTGGAGTCGCATGATGTTTTTATGGAGGGGAATATGGCCAATATTTCCCCAACCATTTCGATCAATATCTCTAGCACTCTTGGAAAAGTGGAGAATGTTTACATCAGTGCTGATTGCGATCCCGAGGAGATTGCTATTTACAATGACTTGTTTACAGAACTTCGGGAAGCTTTCACCTGGTCATACGAGGAGATTCCAGGAATAGACCCCTGCATTGTTGAACACGAGATTAGAATGTATCCTGATGCTAAACCAGTTCGACAACGCTTATGAGCTGTGAAACCTAGGAAGGCAGCTGTTATTAAGGCAGAGGTGGAGAAACTACTCAAAGCTAGTTTCATCTACCCCATTCCTCTTACCGAATGGGTGTCAAACCCCATTCCTGTGGATAAGAAGCAAGGAATGATCCGTGTGTGCACTGATTTCAGAAATTTGAACTGTGCATGTCCGAAAGATAACTTTCCCACACCATTCATCGATCAAATTTTGGATCCTTGTGCGGGGAGTGAGATTTTTTCATTTATGGACGACTTCTCGGGCTATAATTAGATTCAAATCAAACCTGCAGACCAGCATAAAACAGCATTTATCTGTCCATGGGGAAATTTTGCATACCGAAAAATGCCCTTCGGCCTCAAGAACGCTGGAGCTACTTTTCAACGAGCCATGACCTATGTTTTTCATGATCTTAAGAAGATTATGGAGGTTTTCTTAGATGATCTTGCTGGCCATTCTCGCAAGAGAGTGGACCACCCCAAGCACCTCCGTATGATTCTCTAACGATGTATCCATTACAAAATTCGATTGAATCCAAACAAATGCATCTTCGCAGTTAGGACTGGTCACCTTCTAGGATTCATAGTTTTGCGAGAGGGTATTAGATTCGATCCTCTAAAAGTTGAGGCAATACTTCAGTTGCCTCCTCCGCGTAATCTGTTACAACTTCAGAGCCTCCAAGGGAGAGCTACTTTTATGTGTTGGTTCATAGTAAACTATGCTAATATTACCAAAGGTTTCGCATGCTTGTTGAAGAAGGACACACCCTTTATCTGGGATGAGCGAGCCCATCAGTCTTTCAACGCCCTAAAGAAAGCTTTGGTATTGGCCCTCGTGCTTAGTCCACCGGACTTTACACGAGATTTCATCCTTTATGTGTCCGTGTCTCAAGAGACTATTGGCATGGTCTTAGTTCAGGTAGATGATGTGCTCGTCGAGCATGTTATCTATTATCTTAGTCGAAATTTAGTAGACGCTGAACTAAGGTATACCCACGTAGAGAAGCTGGCGCTTGCGACTGTTCACGTAGTCCAACGGTTACGACATTATATTTTTCTTCGAACAACCACAGTGTATCTTACATCAATCCATTTCAGTTCGTGTTATCATGACGCCTTATCGGGGGTAAGTATAATAAATGGATTGTGATCCTTTAGGAATTCGATCTCGAGTTTGCTTCGAAAAAATCGGTGAAATCGTTGGTGTTCGCTGAGCTTATGTCGAACCTTCCACGACTTGATGAGGATGTCATTCATGAAGATTCCTTTGTGGATGAACACATATTTCTTATCTCGACCGAGGACCCTTGGTATGGGGATATCATTGTATATCTCCAAACTTTGAAGCTTCCTCCGCATTATTCACGGGACGAGCGATGGCGTGTGAGACATCACGCTAAATATTATACTATCGTTGGTGATACTTTGTATCACTGAGGAAAGGATTTCATTCTCCATCATTGCTTGACTCACGAAGAAGCAGAAAGGGTACTTAATGATTGCCATGTAGGGGTGTGTGGCGGTCACTTATCCGGGCTTGCTACAACACAGCATATTATCCGAGCGGGTTATTTTTGGCCTACTATCTTTAAAGATTGTATTAACACTGTGAAGAGATGTCACCCTTGCCAAGTGTTCTCTCGGAACATACACTTGCATCCAGCGCCCCTCCATCCAGTCATCATTGTCAGTCCCTTCATCAAGTGGGGGGTAGATTTCATGGATTGCAAACCAGCTTTGACTGGGGGGCATCGCCATATTATCGTGGCCATAGATTATTTCTCTAAGTGGGCTAAGGCCATGCTGACCGTAAAAGTCGATGGTGCTACTGCATCCCATTTCGTGTTCAACTAGATTATCACTCGGTTTGGTATCCCGAAAGAGATTGTCACTGACCATGGTAGTCACTTTTAGAATAAGATGATGGAGGATTTGTCTCTCAAGCTTGGGTTTCATCAGGAACACTTGTCTTCCTACTATCCTCAAGCGAATGGTCAGGTTGAAGCAGTAAATAAGTCTTTGAAGACCATTCTCGAACGTACCATCCAACAAAGCAAGACTAATTGGCATATCATGTTGTATCCTGCTTTGTGGGCTTATTGAACTGCAATTAAAACTACCACTGGGTTCTCACCGTTCCAGTTAGTTCATGGTGTGGAGTCACTTTTACCGGTTGAATACGAAATCCCTTTGCTCAAGCTAGCCATAGAGCTTCTCCCTAATACGAAAGATATTGAACAACATTTAGTACATCTCGAGCAACTTGACGAGCACCGTCGAGATACTGCCGTGGCCATTGAAGTTAACAAGCGTCGTGTCAAGGTTCAATATGATAGGTCTGTCCATCCCTAGAAATATGTTGAAGGTGACTTGGTCCTCTTATATGACCAAGCTAAGGAACCCCTGGGGGCAGGAAAGTTCAATCCCATATGGCATGGTCCTTACATTGTGAGGCGTGTCCTGGGAAAATGAGCTTATGAGTTAAAAGACTATGAGGGGGTTGCCTTGAAGGAGCCTATAAATGGGCTCTACCTAAAGCGGTATTACGCTTGAACCTCTAGTTCAGGTTGATACTTTTGTACACCATTGTATAGTTTTTCTGTATATAGTTTAGCTTACCTTTTGGTTGTTGGGTCTGCTGATTAGCTTTTGTTTGATTAACAGATGTCAACGGGATCTCCTACGTTCTTAGGTTTCGTGGATGGTGCTAGCCGATATACGCAGCAGCTTGCTTATACTGCTTGGGTTATCTTCTCACCTGAACACCTAGTTGTGACCTTAGGAGGTGCTTGTCTTGGTCCTACATCTAACAATGTGGCTGAGTATAGTGCCGTTATTGAGCTACTTCGGGATTCTATTCTACATAACATCCATTCTTTAGAAGTCCGCCTGGATTCACAACTAGTTGTGTCTCAGCTAAATGGGCAGTACCATGTACGAGACCCTACATTACTACGGAAATTCCGTAAGGTACAACTCTTGGAGAGACATTTAGTTTCAATTACATATATTCATGTTCCGAGAAGTCTTAATTACATATCTGATGCATACGCTAACTATGTATTAGATTGGCATTTGTCACATTCATCATGAAACACATAAATACAAAGACATTCATACATTTGTACATACACACATGTGGTAGAACCGAGAACCAAAATTTTATATATATATAAATATGTCCAAAAAATGGTAGTGTCATACAAAACTGGAGCCCGTAGCCCTCAAAATATACATATCGATACAAAATTGAGACCATGAATATCTACTCCCTCCGAGGAGGCCTAGCTGCTACCTCGACAGGATGAGTATCATAAAATTACTGTACTGCGTTGGCAACCCGCTGCAGTAGCTGCACCCACTGCCCTGGAACACCCACTACCTGGCGCTGCATGGCCTTAGGTAGTTGGGCTACCTCTATCTGTGGTACTCTGGAAACCATCCATGATATGTTGCGCCGTAGTGTCTGTAGTGTGCGCCTTGCTGCAGTGTCTGCTACCTCCTCACCTCTACCTTGACGACCATGTCTCAGGAAGCCATCAAGTCTCACTGGGCCTTTGTATGCAGGCAAACAATCAAACTTTAGCATTTGATACTACCACCAAAAAGATTTTTGCATTTTCAACTATAATAAAAAATCCATAAAAATTTTATAAACACAAAACCAAAAAGAGTACTCACCGATGTCTCTGAACGCAGCCCTTGGTGGGAGCGGCATGTCACGGTCTTGTCTATAGCCTATCCCCGCATAGGGGTAGTCCTCAATAGAAATCACCTGCCGGCTCCACCAACGAAAGAACTCCTTAGTGTATGGTGACGCCAGACGGCCACCACCCTGTCGTATCAGAATCTCATCCCACCGGGTCAGGGCTGGATCTCGGAGACTATGAGTAGGGACATCCACCCTCGGACTAAGTCTCAGAACCCTCTCAAAGAATAAGCTGCATAGGATACTACCGTACCCAAAGTTTTTGGCGTTCCCCTCTTTGCATTCTGTCAATTGTGTCTTCATAGACACCAACAGAGTAGTACACCAGTCAAACACGGTAGGCTGCAAGCATTGTGATGCATAGAACATCACTGGTCTAGATGCCTGGTGCAATGCTTTGGATCCAGTGATCCGCACCAGGGTAGCCACTATGATCTTTGTGCTCAGATCAACTATGAGGTTCACTGGAACTTGACTTCCCACTGCACGCATGTTCGCGGGACAATACCGCGCTATATAGTCCTGTACAATGATCCCACCACCCACTGTCCGAGACCGAAGGCTGGCCACCTCCCCTCGGTGGGACAAATCGGTAATGAAATAGATGTCCTCTACTTCTAGTGTCAGTTTTTTCCCGTTGAGGATGAAGTGTTGAGCATCCACATCCCAGTAGTCTATTAGATGACTGAGTAATAGGTTTTGGGCCCTTAAACCCCCTATACTCCAGTATTTATACAAACCACATGCTTGCAATGCTTGTTGTGCTTGCAAATCGTTGCGTACAGCCTCATCAACCTGGTCATGCTCTCTTTCCCTCCACTCTAGAACCATCCTGGAGTGCAAAGCAAGTGACATTTGGTCAGTTTATTGATTAAAAATTTCTTCACGGTCGTACCCGCGGGCTAAATTGTATACAGTGGCGGGTACCCGCAGGCAGTCAGTTTTTTGACTGCGCATTTTGTGCCCTACCCGCGACCCACATAGTTATAGACCGCGGGTAGCACCAAAGCCATCAAGGGCTTAGCCAAACAAAAAATCCCACCGACCAAAATTGAAATAAATGCATTCAAATGAAAAGTATGGCAGTGACCATTAACCAGCTCTAGACGGTTCGCTGAATGATCGCATGTAGCTCCCGGAATCAACAACTGAACTTTGAGGTACAAACTTACCACTAAACTCCAAAATGGCGAATAGTGCAAATGAATTGAAAATTATAAAATTTTATTACTAT
Source organism: Larix kaempferi (assembly GCA_027924585.1). Classification (NCBI taxonomy): domain Eukaryota; kingdom Viridiplantae; phylum Streptophyta; class Pinopsida; order Pinales; family Pinaceae; genus Larix; species Larix kaempferi. Next base: position 23,126,975 of record BSBM01000011.1, on the reverse strand, counting down.
TTATAGTTTTTTGGACCCACCTTTCTATACTGTTTTCCGTTTTGGGCCGTTATGGACTAATATCGTGTCATGGAGTAGTGTTTTTAATCATAATTCTTCGGCGAAAGTTGTTTTGAACCATTTCACGCCTACAGCAGGTACGTTTCACAGCTGGCATATAGGATAGATACCATTTTCGCGTGCATTATGCATTTGACCTATTGACCATTTTCATAAACCCTAGGTGCGACCCCGCTTCGTAACTGACACAGAACCTTCACACTGCTATAGAAGGGTCGTTATGTGGCGGTAGGGCTTTTCCAAACATGGGTACCCTAGTTAGAACCCCTTTATGCATTCCAGTTCCCATGCCGTTGTTTGTCCTTAGGATTGGGAGTCCTTTGTAGTTACGCCATGACATTGTGATAAAGACTCATACTCTACTTTGTCTTATGCTGGCCATCTCCCTTAAGGACTCCCCTTAGTTATATCATGTTGTGATTGCATTGCATCATCCTGCTTGCTGCTTGAGCCTTGTGCTGGCTCCCACTTACTCAGTCTTTAGCCTGGTGCCCGAGCACTTTTCCCCTGTCGAGCCCTGTAGAGCTTATATTTTCCCTTCACAATTTGATGACCCTTTTAACCCTGAGGGAACATACCCCCGAGTGTCTACATCCCACACTCTCTTCCTTGCATTGAGCATAGGTATGTTCCACTGCTTGGAACTAGTATTCTAGCTATTTGACACTTGTTCCCTCACTTGTTGTACTATAAGCAATTTTATTCTTTTTCAAGATTTTCACAAATATGAAAAAGACCAAAAAATCAAATATTCCAAAAAGCCGGACGAGATTATGGTCACTGTTTCTTGTTGGCAGGTGTCGTGTCTCCTTTGAATAGAGCATTCATTCCACTCCGTACATTATGAGTCGGGACTATATTTGGACCTTAGGAGCTGTACTTGTTTCTCAGTTTTCTCCAGTGATTGGTTAAGCTTCCAGTCATTATGGAGCCCTTTGTGATGCCTCCTGCATTACACAATCTATATCGAGTCTATGCTTCCTGAGTCTATCCATCTGCTCATGCTCTTGTTCAAAGGAAGTCCTGAAACCAGTGTCGGCCACTCCTCATATCTCTTGACTATTGCATGTCGGCCATCCTTATTGAGTCAGTCTGTTTCACCTGAGCTCTTCCAAATCTTTCAGCATTGTTGGTACCTTGTGCTGGTTGATGGGGGATGCCTTAATGCCCTCCTTCCAGCGAGTCTCATTCCATCGACCTCAACTCATTTATTCCGGGACTTGAAGCTTAGAGTTCGGTTGAGTACCTTGAGGCTTGCAGTCGTTAGTGGCAGGTTCTCTCACCATCGATAGTCTTGGGAATACATCAATGTCCACTGATTAATGGATTCATCCTAGTGTTAGACTTCAACCCATTTATTCACACTCCGATGATTGTGCTCTGTGACTTGATGCCCATTTTAATTATTGGTGGGTTATCTCGCATCTGTTAATGGTATACATCATTGACCGATAATCAGACGATGTCTCATTAGGTTCGACCCCAACTCCTTTATTCACTTGATGGGACTTGCACCGTCGAAGACTTGTGTAGAAGACCCCAGGCACTTGTGACATTCAGTATGCTACATATGACTTTGACTTTACATCTGAGATATCAACTCTCAGATTTCAGTAGTTTGTACCTCCAGTTTGTCCCAGTTGTCTTCTTTTCAGCAGAAGACCATATCTTACTGTAGAGGGATCATGGCTATGATCACTTATGACATGTATCTATTATGTACTGCTTATTCATGGCCATTGGATCAGATTGTTGTACTATACTGACATGTATCCAGAGATATTATTGTATTATGACAAGTGACCTACTCTTTCCACTTGTGTCTCCATCACTCCACTTCTGAGTTTTATAATGTATTTTGGCCATCGTAGCATCAGTCTTTGACCTCACACATTAGGGGGCATCTGTTACACCAGAATCTTCCATCCCTGTGAGAATCAACATTCTTTGGCCTATAGGATCCATTTTAGTGACTCAGATACACTTATATCCTTCAGACACTAGCCTTATTTTTATGCCTACCCGCTTGTTGCATCCTTGTAGTAGGCGTACCCGCGAGTTGCATCACTATAGCTTGCGGGTAGCAAGTAAAATGGTAAAAACCACTATTTAATTACTTTTGACTCCCACAAAGCAATTATTGGGTGACCTTTGACCCTCCATCTGCCCATGTAACGCCTCGATGTGTCCTTTTACCTACCTTTGAGAGGACTATATATTGAGCACATACGGCTTATGGATGGGAGGAAGAAGAGAATAACAAGAGAACTCGAGTGGATTTTTTCCCTATCTTGAGTCTGCACTCATTGATCCTTGTAGTTGTGAACCCCTTATGTTCACCTTCCAAACTCCTTTCATAGTTTGAGTTTTCCTTTCATGGAGGATTGAAGTGGTGGAGGCACAAGTGGATTGATCCAGATCTTGTTTGAGATTGGTTACCGGCAAGAGGTCGTATCACTTTGTACTTATTCTTGTTGATTAATAGAAATACTCATATTCTCGTCCATCATGTTGTAAATGTCTTTTATTATACATTGGGTTGCATTTGCTTATGAAATTATGGACCATTGTTATTGATAATGTTAATGTCATTTATATATCATATGTACTTGTTGGATATTGGCTGCCAAGATTAATTTGCAGATTACAAGTGCGTGGATGTGAGTGGATTGAAAGCTCCAACGGGGATCTACATCAAACGTTTGGATCGAGGTTGGTTGCATTTCTTCATTATTTTAACATTGTCATTTATATAGCATTGTTTTGAGAATTGAGTAGATTTCTGGTAGTCATCTATCTGTTGTGGTATTCCCAAGCCATAGTGAGTTTTCTCCAATACATCTTCTCATTTTGCAGGATAATCTTCACATGGAAAGAATTCAACTGAAACAACAAGTCAATCAACACCGTTCTGAGTGCACTTTTCAAGCAGGTGATATGGTTCTTCTTCGTCTACAACATTCCAAGCAATACTCCTTAAAACTCAACAGGTGTTATCTTCTCTCTCAATCTATCACAGAGGTATTAATTCAGTGGCACATAATGCAACCAGAGAATGCTACAGGGGAACCACTCCTTCACATTCTGCATCGATTTCCACATCTAAAGCTTTGAGGACAAATCTTTTTCTAAGGGAGAGGGGATGTTAGGAACCCGTGTCAACCCTTCTCTTTATTTTGTTAGTATATTGTTGTTGGACACATATGATTTGTAAGTCGTTCCGTAGTATTTGTTGACCCATAGTTTGTATTATCCCATGGTACTGACCCATAGTATTGGACGCATATGCTTTGTAAGTCGTCCTGTATTATTATATGTTCCATGGTATTGGCCCATGGTATTGGGTGTAAATTTAGTATATAAGTGTGTGTTGAGGCCAATGGATGCACCGTGAATTTATTTGTATTGAGCTTGCTCAAAGGAGGTTTCCCCCTCGAAGTGGCCTGTGATCAATAAAGCGATTCTGAGTTCTGTTATTTTTGATATCTCATGCATTTTCATTAATTAATTATTGCAGGTTCTTCACATATATGGTCTCACTCAAGAACTCCACAAACATTGATGTTGTTATTGACTGGCTTGTAAAACATTCCAAAACAAAGATTTGAATGATCTATGGTGTTAGTTTAGATGTATTCTATCTTTTGGAGATTTATCCCTAAGCTCATTTATTGCGTAGCCTTGAATGTGATTTTTGGGTTCTAAAGTTGCTGGGAATTGTCAATTATTGAAGGGTCGCAAAAGTACTTTAACTCAGACATTCCATATTTAATTTCATCCTAGTCTTGTGCTATACATTTGAAATGCTATTGATTGACGGTAGTGCTTACTCTGACATTCTATGTAGTGGTTGGACGTGTATTAAAAAAGGGTTCCTTCCGGGAATATAATGTATTGAAAGAGGGTGATATGCAAGTGTAGTTAATTATGATTGTATTTATGTTGTTTCTAAGGTTGACATTGTTGGTCATATACCAGTTGTTGTGAACATTATTCGAACTGTTTGATGATGAGGCCCTCGATGCTTTTGTTACATTTGTAATGCTCCCAAAGAGTTAAACTATTGATATGCAAAAATTTTCACATATAAAATGCCTTATTCTTTCTAAGTTTTCATTACTGTTGTACTTTTGGCAATAAACTATGAAGTGATTTGTCACATTTGTAATGCTCCCAAATAGTTAAACTATTGTTATGCAAAATTTTTCATATATAAAATGTCTTATTCTTTCTAAGTTTTTGTTTCTCTTATACTTCTGGCTATAAACTATGAACTGATTTGTGAAGTCTTCAATATTATAATTCATTGTTGTTGTTTGCAGATGTTTTTCTAAAACTCCATTTTTTTATTCTACATTCGTTTTACATGATTTTGATTATAGATATCCATTTTTAGTAGTAAGTCATATTCCATTATTTTCCTTTCATTTTATGATTGGGTAGACTAGGATTTAGATAGGATGGGATATTAGTTCCTTGTCTATGTTCCATTTTCATTTGGATCACATTATGGAGAAATTCAAAATATTGATCATGCATATCAGTGTTGCATGGGAGTGCTTCTTGAATTGCTTCGCTAACAAGGTTTTTCTAAAAAGGACTGCTCCTAGATCCTACTCCCCACTGGACTGCTTCCTAAGAACACATGTATATTCATGGAGGTTCTTTGCAATGGATGTGCAAATCTATTGATTGGTTGTATTGTTTGATGTAGTAGCAATTTTTATTTTGTTTCTTGTTATACAATAGATTTCAACTTCAATATGTAGGAAAAAATATAATTTTTGCTATTAGATCAATGATGTGCTCATAAGTTAAAGGAAACTTCTTGAAATGGGAAAATGAAAAACATTAATCATGACGTGTTTCAAACTAATAATCTATCCATGCTCTCCTTGTGAAGAGATGAAATAGAGTATGCAGAGCATGATTGTTTTTATGGTTGATCAACATCCTCTTCCATTAGATGTTTGTAATAGACCTGTTAATATAATGTGATATTTGTAGTATTAAAGTTTCAATATTTTGTATGAACAATTACAACTAGATATGTATTCAAAACTTGAGATGTAATGTAGAAGGATTATTGTTCCAAAAATTACACCCCAAACATAAGCAATGAACACTAGAATTTATTTGAGAGGGAGCCACCATCACTTTTTAAGGTATCTGTGGTTCTAAATTGCATCTTCCACATCCTTTGTCTTTAACACAAAGAAGTGAAGTTGTTCATTGCACGTGTATGTGCATGTGACAAGGGTAAGGGTAGTATATTTTGAAGCTTATGGTGGGTAGAGGTGATGCAAAAGAGATGGATAATTTATTTGGATTAACAAGTCATGCATGGCATGCCATGTACTTACGATTTGGTAAATTTAACAAATTTGTTAAAAGTAAAAATAAAGTTTCTTTTTAAATATTGTAACTTTAAAAGTATAAAGTATAATTGCAATTAGATAAGTAAATTGCATACCATAATTTGATATGGATGAAATGTACACGAGTTTATACATAAATAAATTATATATTTTTTATAAAATTTTTAAGCTTTTATTTCAAAAAAGAATGATTAGTTGTTATATTAATGTAAAAAATTATTTTATAATTAAATAAATTAATAAAGATTTATGTTAGCTTCAATTAGTAGTAGTAAATATAGTAGTAGACTCTAATATAAAATGTCAATCCTTAAATATCTAAAACATTGATACTAAATTCCAATTATATGGTTAGTTTTAATGTTTAGATCTAAAAATATGTGAACAATAAGTGAATTGTGTTCCACAATTCTATCTAGAAGAAATGTGTAAGATTTTATTTATAAAAATAAAATAAATTAAAAACCTCATTTAAAAAAATTATCATTATCATGATTAATGTAAAAAGTTGTATTTAATATAATCAAGAAAACGAACATAGATCCATCTTAACTCTAAATTTTTTAGACATCAAAATTTACTTTATTATGCAAAAACTTTAATAAAATAATAATAAGTTAAAAAAAATGAGATTATACATTATAATTAGTTATAAAATATGAGTTTGATTGTATTTTTAGAGGGAATATTTTTGTAATTAGAAGATATGAGTTTGATTGTACTCTTAGATGAGAATTTTTTTTGTAATGCAAAGTTTCTTTGAATAACTTTCATGGTGAGATCTCAAATAAAAGGCATGCTAAGATTTCTCACATGATAATACCAATTGGCATGCTAATTTTTTCCATGTGATAATAACAATTTAAATAGATGCTTAGGGATCAAAATTTTCTCTTATTTTATTGTGTTATTTATTTTATTCATTAAATCATATAGAGGTTAATATGTCCTAATATTTTTTACTTTTACCTTATTACTAGCTAGCAATCATATGTGTGTAATTTAAAGATAACTAGATTTATTGCATTAAGAGAAACAAGGTGTTTTATAACTTAGGGAGGGTAAGATCAATGTGTCACATATGTGTGTGCAAGATGGATGGAAACATAATATTTTTTTACAAGGTAGAAAGTGGAAGAATGTCATGTCCCAAATTTGGTATTGGGTCACAATGGCCTAATCACATTGGCCCTATTCATTAGAGTTTGTCAAATTGATGCTAAAGGTCAAATAATTGCCAAGGAGGAAAATTACTAGTTTCCTAGGTTTGGGGTGGAAGCTTTGGGATTTGGAATAATGGAGATAATAAATGATGTTTGAACATTAGAATGGCATAAATATTTAATAAAGGAGCTAAATATATATATACAAGTTAAAATAAAAGTGGCATTTCATCATGAAGACACATGGAGGAAGTGGGACCCACATATAGCTAGATTTCCCCACTACATTTGGCATCATTTTCTCACCAATTCGAATTCAAGGTGAATGGTAACATACTTGGGGGAGTCCAAAAGGTATTATTCATGGCATGACTCATCCAAGGTCGAAATATAGAGGAAGAGTAACTCCCATGGAAGAGGAAGAGGCAATTTGGAGCTAGTGAGACACTTGGGCTAGATTCCCTAGCTCTATGACGACTATGATGAAGATGCTATGACACCTATGACACAAATCAGACCTGAAGGCTGACATATGACATATATGACATGTCAGGGATAAAACTAGACTCCAAGAGGGAGCTCAAGGGTGTTAGGGCAGCTAAGATGCTTCCACATGTGATTTGGTGGAAGTGGGAGACTATGAATTGTTGTACAAGTGGCGTTCTTTGGAATCTCTTCCCAACTTGAGTTGGCATCAGTCTCTTGGAAGGAATTCGACCCATGGAGGCCATTAGAACTTTATAAATGTCAATAACAAAGAATGAAACCAGCTTTTGATCATTTGTAGAATTTGCAATTGCATTTGTGAAGAGGGAGAGCTAGTGGATGACTAGTTTCTTGCCTTAGCCAATTTCGAGGGTGAAAGATTCCCATCCAAGTTGGAAATTGGAAAGGCCATTCAGACCTTTCATTTGGAGCTTTAATGGAGTATTTATTTGTAGGTTTAAGCTATAGGGAAGCTCATGGTTTCTTCTATTGCAGCTCGCTCCTTCAACCATTTCCAGTTTTGATGGCATATTCTTGATCTTTGAGGGAGGGCGTTTTTGGTGAGATATTGTACTTTTTGGGGGAGATTCTAATGCCCCATTTATTTTGTAATATGAATTAAATACTCTGTTATTCATCTCTAAAAAGTTTCAGGTCGAAATTCCAAGTAGAAATGTATAAATCTCATTTTTAATGGAAGAACAATGCCATTCCCCCACTACCTTGTTGTGAGCCAATGTATTGATGATGATTTCGAATGAATGGATGATTCTATGATATATTTGTGATAAATATACTGCCATGGATGTCTTATACAAGTTTCATGTCCTGTACTTGAGCATTTGAAGCAGTTTTACTTAGTTTAATTGCATTGGGAGAAGAAATAGTGCCATTTCCCCAAGGATCGAATTGGTGATTTTTGTAGTTGAATGGGAGAGGGTGAGAACAGTTGTAATAAACCATTAATGGTGCATATGAGACCTTAATAACATACTTAACACATTACATACCTATGTTCATAAATTTGAGTGGGTTTGGAGGCATTTGGGAAGCCATTTTCAGTACTTACCTTAGGGGGATTTGAACCCCAAATTACTAGTAAAATTGCATACTTGGTCCAGAATCTTAAGAGAGTTTGCAGAGGTCTTTGGGTGGCCATATGTTATCCCTGAACATCATATTCAATTCCTAATATCATTCATAAACATTCCTTGAATATTTGAAGGCATTTGGAGTCAATTTGAGACCTAGAGACCAATACTAGTCAAAGGGAAATCACTAGTAAAGTTACCTACATTGACCAGAATTGAAAGAGTATTTGCAGAAGTGTTTTAAAGGTACAAAGGAATCCCTAAAACACATATTTATGTTCTAATATCATTCATATAACTTCTCAGAAGATTTGGGATCATTTGGGGCAAATTTGGGACCTAGAGATCGAAACTAGTCAAAGGTCGAACCAAGGAAAAAAGTGGAAAATTGCAATTTTAATAAAATTCCTAGCAAGGGACATTACAGTGGTATTAGAGCATGGTCCTTGCACCTGTGTATTAGGTACATACATTCAGGAATAATTGGTAGCCATGTCTTACTATTATGATGAATCCTATGAGTACAATTCTTATGAGGAATATGCATATGCTTATGAGCAATATGAAGCAGAATGTGAATGGTACGAGGAAGAGGTGCCATCATGCAACACTTCATACAATTTCAAGAGAAATGAAGATTATTCTTATGACTTTAGATCTGATGAATATGAGTGTGTCACACCAACCAAGGATAATTCTATGAGCGAGTTCCAAAGATGGAGAGAAAAATATAAAACTTTGCCCCAACAATATCAAAAATATCAAGAATATCTTGCTTCGAGCAAAAATACACAAAATGCCATGTCTTTTGAGTACTATGCTGAACATGTTTTTGAAAATAGGCCCAAAAATGAAGATGTGGAGTTAGTGAAGAAAGGTTTATGCCCTTCTTGTAAAAACCATTGGAGCGAGTATCATATATGTGTGCATGAAATGATGTCCTCCTTGAGGAGAGCTTTTGAGATTTATTCAAGAAGAGATTCCAAATATACTGATCCTAAGGAAAACAATGGGAAAAATGCATCAGCTTGCTTGAAGGAGAAAAATGAAGAGACATCACAAGAGCATGAAGAAGATTCTATTGAAAATATGGAAGATCATTTCGAGACACCTTCTAGCTTAAACATGAACCAAAGAGCATCTATTGATGGATGCTTAAACTATGAAGGAGTACCTACTGATGGGTGCTCACACCTCTATGTTGGTGACATAGAGATCACTTTTGAAAGTGTTGCTGCAAGCCCAAGTTCCATTAAGCATGATAATGAAGACCTTGTAGGAGTTGAAGAAGAACCAAGATCAACTTCCCCATCACCACTTGAGCTTCATGAAGTTGGTCCAAGCAAAAATGAAGAAGATGAGGAGGTTCATTTGCAAGAGCCTCATTTTCTTGAAGGGTCCTTAAAGATGAATGAAAAGAAGATCCAAGAGTCCCTCAGCATTCTCCATGACACTCAAGCATTGGTGTCAAATTCTTGTTGGAGAGCTACTTCATTGGAGGAAACATCCTTCATTGAAGACATGGAGAAGATTCAAAGAGCAATGTGCCACATCAAAGGTAATTTCATGTCTTTGCTTTTTGATAGAAACAATTTGTTTGAGTTTAATGAATTGTTACATGATGCATACTTGAAGAATAATGAGGATATTCATAATCTCACAATTCAAAATGAGCAACTTCTTGAAAAGTTGCAAGATACTTGTTTTTCCTCCTATGTTTCAGATTGTCAAATGGTAGATTGTTTGGAGGATTCTCATGACATGGTGAATCATGAGAAATGTGGAAATTTGAATGTGCTTAATGTGTTTGAAGATGAACTTGAAGATATCCAAACACTTGATGTGGTGGAAGAGGAACTTGAATTGTCTCTTGATGAAGGTTATGCAATTTTTAAAGAAGAGCATGATTCCTCTACATTGGAACCAATCTATGACAAAGGTTTCACACTTTTGAAGGAGCTGCATGATACTACCCATATGGATCCTTCCCATGATGAAACTTCTGCACTTTTTTATCATTTGGGTAAGTTAGTGTAAGTTTTAAACCTTAACAGTGAAGTACAAACTTATATGATTTGTTAAGCATTAACAGAAAATACACAATGGCACACACATTACACAGAGATTTTCACCTGGAAACCCTTAACCGGGAAAAAACCAGCAAAACTTAGAGCCGCATAGCTCCTTTTTCATTATATATTTTATTTAACCATGTACAATACAATAAATGGTATTCCGCAGCATCTAAAACCTTAATTCGTTTACCCGAAATTAGGTTACAACCCTAATCCCTTTTACCGGGATTAGATAGAGTACAATGGGTCAAAAATTGCGAAAAAGCAAAAAGCAACCCAAAAAAACTTTGCGCTCCGCGCGGACTCCGGGGGCCTAACGGCCCCCTCCGTGTCGTTTCGGAACCTAACGATCCGAAACGAAGGGGGTGGGCTCTGTCGGGCTACCCTCCCCTCTAAACCCCCCCCCTCCGGACGCGCCCGGCGCAGGAAAATCACTGGTGCCGTAGGGATCGTGTTGTACACGCAGCGACCATGTGAAGAGATATAACATACCCAACATTCTCCCACTTGTTGTTCTCTTCACATACAGGAGAAATTTATGACTTCAACAATTCAGGGCAACAATGCCCATGTTCTCTTTACACCAAGAGAACTTCTGAGTACTCACAGACTTTGTCAAAGAGTCTGCAACATTTACCAAAGTGTCAACCTTCTCCAGCAACACTTTGTTTTGTTCAACCATGTCTCTGACGAAATGGTACTGCACATCAATGTGCTTTGTCCTCGAGTGATAAGCAGGGTTCTTTGCCAGAAATATTGCACTTGAGCTATCACAGCCAATTTTTACTGCATTCTGAACAAAACCAATACCTGAACACAATCTTTGCAACCATACAGCTTCCTTACTTGCATGGGTAGCTGCCATGTATTCAGCTTCTGTAGTTGAGAGTGCAACTACAGCTTGTCTTCTACTCATCCAACTGATTGCTCCTCCAAATAGATTAAAAACGTAGCCACTTGTAGATCTTCTGTGATCAAGATCTCCAGCCCAGTCAGCATCAGCAAATCCTTGTATATCTATCTCTCTGTTTATACCGGGTCTTCCTTGGTAGCAGATTGTAGAATCTGTAGTGCCACGCAAATACCTGAAGACCCTCTTTACTGCAGTCCAATGTTCCTTTCCTGGTTTTGACATGTATCTACTCAAAACTCCCACTGCATGGGCTATATCTGGTCTAGTACAGACCATGGCATACATCAGACTGCCAACTGCACTAGCATAGGGAACATGAGACATGTCCTCTACCTCTTCTTGTGTCATGGGACACTGTTCTGCAGATAACCTTACACCTACAGGAATGGGCACCTTCACTGGTTTGCTTTCCTGCATATTAAATCTCTTCAATATCGTTTCAACATATTTCTTCTGATTTAACCAGAGTTTCCTGTTTTCACGATCTCTTTTTATTTCCATGCCCAAAATGAAATTTGCAGCACCAAGATCTTTCATGTCAAATTCAGATGACAGCTGATTCTTGACATCCTTGATGATTTCCTTGTTGTTTCCAATTAGCAACATATCATCAACATACAATATTACATAAATAAAATGATCACCAGTTAGCTTAAAATAAACACAGTGATCAGCTTTGCTTCTTGAGAAACCAAGTCCCAGTATATAAGTATCAAATTTTTGATACCACATTCTGGGAGATTGTTTCAATCCGTAGAGAGATTTTTTCAGCTTACAGACAAGCTCCTTTCTTCTTTTCACCACAAACCGTTCTGGTTGCTTCATATAGATCTCTTCATTAAGATTTCCATGTAGGAAAGCCGTCTTTACATCCATCTGTTCTACTTCAAGGTCAAAAGCAGCAGAAATAGATAGAAGAAATCTAATAGAAGTCAATTTTGCAACAGGTGAAAAAATCTCACCAAAATCGATGCCCTCAATTTGGGAGTTACCTTTCGCTACTAGTCGAGCCTTGTACTTCTCCACTTTACCTGCTGCATTTAACTTCTTCTTGAATACCCATTTGCTTCCAATAGGCTTTCTTCCTTCTGGCAACTCAACCAGATCCCATGCCTCATTTTTGTCCAAGGCATCCATTTCTTCTATCATGGCCTTCTTCCATAGTTTACTATCTTCTGAATCCATTGCCTCTTTAGCAGTTCTAGGATCATCATCAGTAATAGATAACACAAAATTAGAACGAAAATCAGGGGGACTGTACCTTTCAACTTGCCTTCTTTCTCGGTCAGATCTCCTCAATACCGGAGTCTGTGGATCCGCCTCATCATCTGATTCAGACGATTCTGCCTCCTCATCCGATTCAGACGAATCTGGTTCCTCAAAAGAGTCACCTCTTTCATCCTTGATATCAAAGTGTAGCTTCTCTGAATCCTTTTCCTTTGGTACATCCTCAATCTTGGAAGTGCTTTCAACTTCTCTGAAGATCACATCTCGACTGTAAACTGTTTTCCTTTTTACTGGGTTCCATAGCTTGTAACCTTTCACTCCATCCTTGTAACCAATGAAGATACATTTTTCCGCTTTATTATCCAACTTGCTCCTTTTCTCCTTTGGAACATGTACAAAAGCATCACACCCAAACACTCTGAGATGAGAGAGAGAGGGTTTCTTACCAGTCCAAACCTCATGAGGTGTCTTGTCAACCAATGCTGATGTGGGTGTCCTATTCACTAGGTAACACGCAGTGTCAACAGCTTCTGCCCAGAATTGTTGTGTTAGCCCTGCACCACTGAGCATACTCCTTGCCTTTTCCATCAATGTCCTGTTCATCCTTTCTGCAACCCCATTCTGTTGAGGTGTGTATGGAGTAGTCTTTTGCCTTGCTATTCCACATGTTTTACAGAACTCCTCAAATTCACTTTCACAGAATTCTCCACCGTTATCTGTTCTGAGTACTTTTATTTTCTTCTCAGTTTGATTCTCTACAAGAGCCTTAAATTCTTTGAATCTATTAAAAACCTCAGATTTCTTACGCAGGAAATAAATCCAAGTTTTCCTTGAGAAATCATCTATAAATGAAACATAATACACAGATTTACCAAGTGATGGAACAGGCACAGGTCCAAAAACATCACTGTGTATTAACTCTAAGATTCCTTTAGCTCTTACAACACCAGATGAGAATCTTACTCGATTCTGTTTACCATATAAGCAATGTTCACAGAAATCAAAATCTAATGTGAAATCAGACATGCCTTCAGCCATACTTTTACCTTGTAATAGTCGAAGACCCTTCTCTCCAATATGTCCCAGCCTTCGATGCCATAGAGATGTCTTATCACTAGAGACAGTAAGGACTCTGTCTCCTTCATTTTTACCCTCAGGAACAATAGTACTGTTACATCCATTTTTGAAGGTGCTTCCCAACAACTTGTATAGAGTTCCAATCCGAACTCCCCTCATCAGCACCAGTGATTCTCGAACCATCTTGCATGTGTTCTTTTCAAATAATGTTTTCACACCTGCATCATCCATTTTACTTACATATATAAGGTTTCTATCCAGCTTTGGAATGTGCAGAACCCCGGGAAGAGTTTTAACCCTTCCATCTTTGAGCAGTAGCTTGATCTTTCCTCGACCTATGATTTTCGCCACCGAGTTGTCTCCCAGAAATACATCTCCTCCATCATACTTTTCGTATTCAGAAAACCACTCCCTGTGAGGAGTCATATGATAAGACGCACCTGAGTCAATCAACCACGAATCATGCTCTGCATGTGTACTTGAAGATGCCAGATACACATCTCCTCCTTCCTCTGTAGATTCTTTCCCATCTGCGGATGGAGCATCATTAGGTCCTCTGCTTTTATCAGTATTTTTGGATTTACAATCCTTCTTGTAATGCCCAGCTTTACCGCACTTCCAGCATTTTCTTACAGAAGGTCTTGGAGATTTAGATCTCCCTCTAGATTTAGATCTACCACCTGAAGACTTATTTTTAGATCTGTCTCCAGGGCGACCTCTTACAAATAAGGCATCCTTGGCTGAACTATCTATGGATCTCCGCCTCATTTCCTCCGATAGTAGGGATGCAACCACATCATCGAAGTTTAGCGTGGTTGCATTACTCCCAATAGCTATAACCAGATTATCCCATGAATCTGGCAAAGAGCACAACAGACTAATACATTTTTCATCATCAGCAATTGTAATACCAATAGATGTCAACTGACTTACCAGAGTATTGAAGGCGTTTAGATGCTCTGACACAGAGTCTCCATCAGTCATCCTCAGAAGGTACAATTTCTTTCGCAGAAATAACTTATTTACCAGGGACTTTGACTGATACAGACTTCCCAGTTTATCCCATAGCTTCTTTGCACTGTCTTCTCCAGATACGTTCACCAATACCGAATCTGCAAGGCAAAGACGAATGGTGCTCCTTGCTTTTCTTTCCAACTTTTCCCATTCTTCTTTTACCGCACCAGAGGGCATGGTACCTGGATCTACCGCGATCCATTGTTCTCTATCTACCAGAAGATCTTCCATCTTGAGCTTCCATAGCTCAAAGCTCTGACCATTAAATTTCTCAATCTCGAATCTAGAACTGCTCGCCATTTTTAAAGAAAAATAAATCACCGCTGCAAAGCTCCCACTGAAACCAGGTTTATCACAAATCCAAGATCAAGCCAAACCCTTGGAAACAAAGGCGTCCCTCTGAACCCAAAAAATGCTCTGATACCAAATGTAAGTTTTAAACCTTAACAGTGAAGTACAAACTTATATGATTCTTAAGCATTAACAGAAAATACACAATGGCACACACATTACACAGAGATTTTCACCTGGAAACCCTTAACCGGGAAAAAACCAGCAAAACTTAGAGCTGCATAGCTCCTTTTTCATTATATATTTTATTTAACCATGTACAATACAATAAATGGTATTCTGCAGCATCTAAAACCCTAATTCGTTTACCCGAAATTAGGTTACAACCCTAATCCCTTTTACCGGGATTAGATAGAGTACAATGGGTCAAAAATTGCGAAAAAGCAAAAAGCAACCCAAAAAAATTTTGCGCTCCGCGTGGACTCCGGGGGCCTAACGGCCCCCTCCGTGTCGTTTCGGAACCTAACGGTCCGAAACGAAGGGGGTGGGCTCTGTCGGGCTACCCCCCCCTCTAAACCCCCCCCCTCCGGACGCGCCCGGCGCAGGCGAATCACTAGTGCCGTAGGGATCGTGTTGTACACGCAGCGACCATGTGAAGAGATATAACATACCCAACAGTTAGTTCATTATCCTACATCCTACAATTCCATGTTTTGCAGCATTAGTCTCAATGAAGTATGGGTGAAAGGGTTCTTTTTGATGGTGCCACATGAGGAGTATGGAAATCCTAGATTTAACTTTTATGATGACATGGTTGGAGCACATTCTTATTCACATTTGCAGCAGCATCCTTTGTTACTTTATGATGATGCACATCTACACGAATGCACCTATGATATGCATTTGAGTCACTTGAAGACTCATGGTTTTTCTTGCTCAACACTTGATTCATTTGATGTTGGAGGAACTTCATCCAACACTTGGGTGAATAGATTTATGATTGGAGAACATTTTTGTTGCAAGACACATACTTTGTTATATCTTTATGACTCTCACATTCAGGGATGTATGGGTGAGACTTCTTTGAGTCATTTGAAGTCTCCTTGTTTTTTCTGCTCATTATTTGGTTCAGATTTTAGTGGAGATTCTTCATTCACTTCTTGGATGAAAGAATACATGGTTGAATATTTTGATGCATATCACATCCTTTTGGAGTATCATTATAGGACATGGGATCCTCACCTATGTCATTGGAGCAGATTTGATTGGTCACTTGAAGCTTGTATGCACTTGAAAAATGGTGGTCTACTTGCTTGGAGGTATAAGCACTTTCATGACTCTTTGATGAAGCATATCCTTGATGTACATTTTCATTATGTTGTTATGTACTTTGATGATATATATTTGGTACTCATGATGTTTGGAAGGATGCATACAAGAAAATGGGATCCAGGAATCCTCTTAACTAATGGTGTGGATTGGAGAGCACTCTTAATTATTGGGGTGCAATACAAGCAATGGGACCCTTGAATAATTTTTATCTCATTGGTTTCAAATTTTTTGTGGAAACAAGCAGTATGGGAGATGGATTTTCCCACTTAATAAAGTGATTTTTATCAGAGTAGTGCAGCAGCAAGCATGGTGGTTCCTCTCTAAAATCTTCATGGAAACTCAAAGACTCAAGATTGGGCAATTCAATGGCAACTTCAAAGAATTATACAGAAAGAGGGTTCTTCAACATCCAAGTTTAAAATTGCTTGAGGACAAGAAATATTGGGAAGGGAGGATTTTTCATGTCCCAAATTTGGTATTGGGTCACAATACCAAATTGATGCTAAAGGTCAAATAATTGCCAAGGAGGAAAATTACTAGTTTCCTAGGTTTGGGGTGGAAGCTTTGGGATTTGGAATAATGGGGATAATAAATGATGTTTGAACATTAGAATGGAATAAATATTTAATAAAGGAGCTAAATAAATATATACAAGTTAAAATAAAAGTGGCATTTCATCATGAAGACACATGGGGGAAGTGGGACCCACATATGGCTAGATTTCCCCACTACATTTGGCATCATTCTCTCAGCAATTCGAATTCAAGGTGAATGGTAACATACTTGGGGGAGTTCAAAAGGTATTATTCATGGCATGACTCATCCAAGGTCGAAATATAGAGGAAGAGTAACTCCCATGGAAGAGGAAGAGGCAATTTGGAGCTAGTGAGACACTTGGGCTAGATTCCCTAGCTCTATGACAACAATGATGAAGATGCTATGACACCTATGACACAAATCAAACTTGAAGGATGACATATGACATATATGACATGTCAGGGATAAAACTAGACTCCAAGAGGGCGCTCAAGGGTGTTAGGGCAGCTAATATGCTTCCACATGTGATTTGGTGGAAGTGGGAGACTAGGAATTGTTGTACAAGTGGCGTTCTTTGGAATCTCTTCCCAACTTGAGTTGGAATGAGTCTCTTGGAAGGAATTCGACCCATGGAGGCCATTAGAACTTTATAAATGTCAATAAAAAAGAATGAAACCATCTTTTGATCATTTGTAGAATTTGCAATTGCATTTGTGAAGAGGGAGAGCTAGTGGATGACTAGTTTCTTGCCTTAGCCAATTTCGAGGGTGAAAGATTCCCATCCAAGTTGGAAATTGGAAAGGCCATTCAGACCTTTCATTTGGAGCTTTAATGGAGTCTTTATTTGTAGGTGTAATCTATAGGGCAGCTCATGGTTTCTTCTATTGCAGCTCGCTCCTTCAACCATTTCCAATTTTGATGGCATATTCTTGATCCTTGAGGGAGGGCGTTTTTGGTGAGCTATTGTACTCTTTGGGGGAGCTTATAATGCCCCATTTATTTTGTAATATGAATTAAATACTCTGTTATTCATCTCTAAAAATTTTCAGGTCGAAATTCCAAGTAGAAATGTATAAATCTCATTTTTAATGGAAGAACAATGCCATTTCCCCACTACCTTGTTGTGAGCCAATGTATTGATGATGATTTCGAATGAATGGATGATTCTATGATATATTTATGATAAATATACTGCCATGTATGTCTTATACAAGTTTCATGTACTTTACTTGAGCATTTGAAGCATTTTTACTTAGTTTAATTGCATTGGGAGAAGAAATAGTGCCATTTCCCCAAGGGTCGAATTGGGGATTTTTGCAGTTGAATGGGAGAGGGTGAGAACAGTTTTAATAAACCATTAATGGTGCATATGAGACCTTAATAACATACTTAACACATTACATACCTCTGTTCATAAATTTGAGTGGGTTTGGAGGCATTTGGGAAGCCATTTTCAGTACTTACCTTAGGGGGATTTGAACCCCAAATTACTAGTAAAATTGCATACTTGGTCCAGAATCTTAAGAGAGTTTGAAAAGGTCTTTTGGTGGCCATATGTTGTCCTTGAACATCATATTCAATTCCTAATATCATTCATAAACCTTCCTTGAATATTTGAAGGCATTTGGAGTCAATTTGAGACCTAGAGACCAATACTAGTCAAAGGGAAATCACTAGTAAAGTTACCTACATTGACCAGAATTGAAAGAGTATTTGCAGAAGTGTTTTAAAGGTACAAAGGCATCCCTGAAACACATATTTATGTTCTAATATCATTCATATACCTTCTTAGAATATTTGGGATCATTTGGGGCAAATTTGGGACCTAGAGATCGAAACTAGTCAAAGGTCGAACCAAGGAAAAAAGAGGAAAATTGCAATTTTAATAAAATTCCTAACAAGGGACATTACAAAGAATCATTCAAAATATTTTTCAATGGGATGCATGATGAATTAAGAAAATTCTAAGGAGAAGTCCCTTCCTAAAACAAAAACATAGGGAAACTTGCATGTCATAGCAGCCAAGATGGAATACTGCTACGTTGGAGGTCAAAATTCAAAGTTTAGAATGTCTAAGCATTGAATATGAATCTATCTCTTGTAAAAAAAAATAACAAGCTTGTAGTTGGACGTGCATAACTAGGTGGTCGCAAATTTGATGATATACCATTTGATGATGGAAACAAATTTATCATAGCATGCCACTTATTGGATGCTTAAGGGACAACTAATCAGCGTAGTGCGAACTTCCAATTAACCTGTTTCCAACTCCTAAGCAACATAGAACACTTGAAAATAATGTCCATGGAGTTTCTTAAGCGACATGCCACCGATGTTTATGCTATGGTATTGATTCCGAATCAATGTTAGGGGCGTCACTTTGTGATTTCTCACACTCTACAAAAATGCACCTACTAAGAGGTTGTGCAATCCTTAGTAGCTGATCAAATGGAAAGGAAACTAATTTAAACTAAACTAAATCAAAGAAATAAATTCTTAGACATGCATTCAATCCACTGGAGGTTATGCAATTTACTTTGAAACAATAATAAATTCATTTATGTAGTACTATAGACCTGTAGATGGTTTCATGATTGCTCTTTCATGCGAAACCACTGTTACCCTGTTAGATTCATTGAAGTTGCAATGAGCCATGCCGAGGATTTAATGGAAGAGGTGTGGACGATTGAAGAAGTTGCTTTAAATGTTCATAGACTATCCATGGATTGCTTTATTCCTCCTACAAACATAAGATGTAGTACTATGAGTGAGGCCTTTGAACTTCCTCATGAAGGTAAAGGGAAATCTATTGTTGGAAACAACCGACCAAAGGTGGCAACTTTGGGAAAGTCATAGGAAAATATTGATAAGATAATTTGGAGAGTGGAAGTCTAATCCTTTGCTCCACTTATATGAGAATTTAAGCCATTCTGAGAATTAGATCGAAAGCATTGTGCCATAGCATCATTTTTTTCCATATGCCACCAAAGTGCATCTAAGGGATTTGGAGTGTACACTTATTATTTTGGTTCCGGTTTACAACAATAACTCTTCACTCGTTGTAGCATTGAGCTTATAGACTTTGTTCCTTGAGCGAGAACTTGTTTTCAATCTCAATACCCAATTAGGGGGATGGAAGAATTGTTTCCATGTATATATGGGATGCATGTATAGGTATGTTTACATGACTTCTCTCATTGATGATGAAATTGAGGGAGACTAACTGTTAACAAAAGTCACACAAAAGTAAAAGAAAGACATTGTATTTTTTTGTATATTCGTCAAGGATGCATTTGGCCTAAGAAATGCTATAGGCCATCATGTAATGTTGTTAATTTTGTTGTATTGCAAGGTCATGTTTAAAGTATGTAATATTTCTCATTAAGACTTTGTGTGTTTTATTATCTTCCAATACAGTTTTTGATACATACATATTCAACAATTTAGCTTTAGTTATGTATTCAATTATCTAGATTACTACATGCTACTAACTCCCAACCTCACGTGAATGCTACGCTTCAGTATTACACTCGGCTTATGAAAGAGATGAGGAATCTTTCATTAGAGTTCTCATTCACATTAAGAAGCTAGTTTTCGGTGATGTGGGGTTTGTGAATGACCATCGCCCCCTTCTAATAATGCTTGCAAACAACTTTGTAAACCGAATCTTTATTTGAAGAAATGACAAAGGGTACAATACTTCAAAAAATATTAGGAATATAAAAGTTCAGACGTAACTTCGATTTGATTGTATGCAAACAATAATTGTATTCAATTTAATATAGAATATTTAAATAACTACATAAAACTTTATCTAAATTTTGTAACACAGTAGTGATTAATTAAAAGTCAAAAAAGATTGTCGTATACCGATTTCAATAATAATCTAAGGCAAGTATTAATAAAAAGGAAACCGAATCTTTATTTCAAGAAACGACAAATGGTACAATATTACTTCCAACCAAATTTGGAATATAAAAGTTCAGTTCACTTGAACAAACAGACGTGACTTCAATTTGATTGTATGCAAAAAATAATTGTACTCGTTGGAATCGACGATATTATAATTTTTTTTGACATCGCCATGGATCTATGAGCGATTGTTTCGGATTGTCATGTCACAACCGCTACTGTTTTAGTTGAGTGCCGTATGGAAACACTGCCAAACATTGAACTTTGAATTTCATCTATACACAATGTCACATACTCAAAAATCTGAATATTTTATGTTGTGAGAAAAACATTATGTTATAAGTTATTGTAAAGTTTTTATGATTATTGACTAAGTGGGGTCAAGAATGACTGTAATTAATTACTCTAATATTTTATTATTAATAAATAAAAGAGGAGAAAAATATCCAAAGGACAATGTTAAAGAGTGTTCACTGACCCACTAAGAGGAATGAACTGGGGTGGAGAGCAAATTGACAATTGGCAGCATCTTCATTCACTATGCTAGTTGTTGCAGGTGGCAACTTCCCTATATTTATGGTCATGTTCCCCAAGAAAGTGGAATAGACCAGGTGGCTCAATAATTATGAAACTGACCAAAAGACCTAGGAACTCTTTTAATCCCATCGAATTGAGCAGGTGGCTCACCATGATTTTCCTCGTGCCAATTCTGAGAACACAAGGTGAGAATGCACAAGTGATTCGATGAGGGGAAGGCTAGGGGGTGAGTGATAGATTAAGTCTGCATAATTGAACTAGTACTGCTGAGTGCAGAGTTCATACTGTTGAATGCATAAGTTATACTACTGAGCACATAAACTATTACTGCTGAGTTGTAGAAGGATAAGCTCTTGGCCTCCACATAGTATCTTCGTCTTGGTGGTTCAGTGAACAGGCTCAGGGGTCCTAAGGCAAGTAACATTGGCTACTTTCAGGAAAAGGTTGTGTTATCTCTAAAGTTGAACCTGACTGCTAGGGTCAAGCTTAGAGAAATATTAAATAGTAGATATCAGACATCTACTCAGTAATTTTTATGATGTTCTGGTGGCAGCTGAGTATATGACAGAGATCAAGCAACTCAAGAATAAGATGAGAGGGAGTACATGGGTTTCGAAACATGGACAAAAGATGACTGTGATCATAAAACTATGAATATAAGACCTCATATGTTATTTCATGATGGGGGCATAGTTATATACTGTTTGGAAGAATCATAGCATGAAATTTAGACCATGCACGGACATAATACCAAAAGCATACACTTCATGAATTGAAACAAAATAGGCTCAAGGATCATACTTTATTTCATAAACAATCATGCCTATAACAGATTAACATGAGAAACAAAATACATGCTTGTACAGTGTTGTATCAGACTGACCCCCTACCTCAGCCCTCGGCTGGAACTCTGTCTCCCTTCAATCTTCTCAATTCATCATTTATAGATATTACATTACAAAGGATCCATGAGAGATGGATCGAATTTGCTAGCTAAGGTAAAGAGATAACTCAAAATCTGTTTCTTAACTCAATCTAGCTGATTTTGAGCACAAAATTGTGATACCCAAATCCCAGATTCACTTTTTGATTGTCACTTGTATATTTGAAGGCTCAAAGGATGACCGAAGATGCTCCTTAAATCCCTAGAAATCTGGAACTGAAACCTATCCTGCGTCTTTGTATGATTCTTCAAACATTTGATGTTAGCCTGAAAATCCAAGAGTAATCTTTGATACTGATCTTGTGCCTGGAAATCCTCTAGACTTGTTATCTTTGACTAGCATCTGCATACTCTGCCACTTTGAAATCTGGGAATTTTGAACTGTTCGATATTGATGCCTGATTTATTTCCATTGAATCTGAAACTAAATGTAAATCAATTACTTGAAGAAATAGAATTTATCTTTCAAAAATACCTTAATTTCCTTGGCATCTGGTATTTTTATTGTCGCTGCTTGTCTTAATATCATTGGATGTCCTCCTTTTATTAAGTGTGTAGCTCGTATTTCTGAACACGTTGCCTTTACCACTTACATGCTTTTGTGAATACTTGTCTTTTGAAATTCTCACTGACAACAAACTTCTTCCTGTGATATTTTAGAACTATAATGAACCAAGTGTCCAATTCTTGAATGCTTTCTGAGGTTTGACCCGTAACAAAAAGAAAGGAATTCGAGGACAATGGAAGATCTTAACTTGGCACTTGGACCTGGGCATTTTGAAGTTTTGGATTGATTCAACGCCTATAAGATATGAACTCGAACCACAATCCTTATTCATAAAATTTGTTATTCACTCATCTTTGAATTAATATTTGACTGTCAGATAGAATGAAATCAGATGCTTAAGCTTACATCTTGAAATTTGGAAAACATCTTTAATTAAACTTTCACCTTCAAAAGCCCTATCATTTGGATAATCGTCATCTTCAGATTTGAATTCAAGCTGGACAAAGAAAGCCATTAGCAACAAGTTTTCAACTTTGGATATCCCTTCGATGCTTGGTGCACTTATACGTTATTGTGGACTTTATTCTTTTGGACATCTGCGCAATCACTCTAGGTAGCTGGCAATGAACATCATTCTCCTCAACACATTCACGCTGGCTCTATCACTTCAATAATGCTTGGACAGAGTGTTAGCTGTTTGATGCTTGTGTATTTAAACTTGATTCTCGTGTAACCTGACTAGTGTAGCTGATAAAAAAGGCATTGAGCTAAAGGTGATTGGATTGAAAAAGATTTTGTGACATCAAAAGAAAACTTTTGTAGCTTCACCCTTCGTGAAAATCTTATAATGACATAAGCACATCTCCTTGCATCGAGTTGAGGATTTTCAAATTTTTGGCACAACTATGGATAAACTTTCTGTAACCAACTTCATTGCAGATTCGACACTACTCTGAATTAACTCGGATGTTGGTAGGGCAGCAACAATCACTACAGGGACCATTTCAGGGGCATTGCTGCTTTGAATTGGGTCGTGATAGATAATCATATTCTAATCCTGACAATCACATGGTTGTTCTAGATATTGTTCCATAATTCCATGATTAACATCATTTTCAGCCTTCTCTTCTGTATTAGTCTGGCATTCACCACTGTTGGGACTCTTGTTAGAACCTTCACTGTTGGACTCTGAAATGCCACCCCTTAGTAAAATAATTTTTGACATTGGCCATATTTTCCTTTAAATCACTAACCCCAAAACTTGCAGAGTCAACTTTTGGAAATTTAGTTTTCTCTAAAGCTCTACTTCCTCGCATTCCATAATCAAAGCAACGACATAAAATGCCACCATTTGACATAAGGGCTTGTTGAATATGATGTTGTCAAAGGGCTTTTGTGAACTATTAGAGAAAATGCATTCTTGAAAATGATAGAACAAATTTCACATTCAAAACAGTTACGTGTTTTTCCTGCTTCAAGTCGATGTGTTGGGCAATAATGGGCTTTGTCCAAAGATGATTCATACATTAAAAGAAATTTGCAGAATTATTTAACAACACAATGCTGTCAGTAGTGTGAAAATGCTACCAGGATCTGAAATTTTATGGGATAAATCTGGAAATAACAGGTTGGGTGGAATGGGATCCTTTGGGTGTTTGTCCCCCTCTACAATTATCAGGTTTTTCATTGTTTTAGTCATTTAATTCTAGTTTGCTATCTATTTCTGAAAATTGTATTCTATTTGATTACAAGATTTGAAACACTGAACTAATAGTTTATTTCTACAAAATGATTGATAGAATTATTCTCTGTATTTTTCCACTCACAATTTGTGACGTACTCTAGTACAGATAAGTTGGTTATTAGAATGATTCAAATATTAAAAATAGAATGCTGGTCATTATTTTACAATAGTTATAGTCTCAGAATGTTTTGATGAATCTTACACAGAAAACCCTTAAGTTTTAGATTACATCTTTCTTTATAGTGTTCTAGAGAATGCCAGAACTGTAGCTAGTCTAAAGGATAAGTTTATTGATCAACTCTATTGTTCAAATAAACAATTTATGCAGAATATAAATTATAGATGTTTAATAAACAAATCTCATTTGGTATATCTATTACAGAACTGAAATATGTATATATCATATATATGCACATAAAGATTACAAGTATTATACTTTGGTTACCAAAAAAATATGTACATCTTCTTTTAATTAACATATATACTCTACAGTAAGTATTACATATATTTATTCAAACGAGTTTTCAAAGTATAGGAATTGTTATACAAACAACACATTATTCTTATACTGGTTCAATATGTCTTTACATCATACCGGTTTAACCAATAATATTATATATAAAATTATTATAATCACAATATTGGGTACAAACCCTTCATCATGACCGTAAACTCACACTGTAAACATAAACCCTATCTATATTATGACCATATCGATTACACAAATTACAATCACAGGGTTAAAACGAACTAAAGCAATATAATACAATTATACGTTAAGGTATTGCCCATAATCATCCACAAATCAATAGAAATTTAGACAACATAATATTACTAAAATGAATAATTATTAAACACTTCAAGTATCAACAGTTCACTTATCGTATATATTAACCAAATAAATATAAAATGATTTAGGGTTTAATAAAATTCCTTAGATGCAATAAAGTTCCTAAAATTCCAAATATGAATTTAAGTTAGGGTTCGAAACTAGCAAGGTTCGCCATGTAACTCAAATGTTAACACTTATGAAAATGAGCAGGTTCAATATCGAACCCATTTTTATATCTCTCAATTCAATAACCAAAAACCCTAATATTTGAGTACAGATAGCTATCAAAACCAAACAAAGATCCAAAAGGAATATGAACATCAATACTTCGCCTACACCATCGTAACGCCCAAGCAAGAACAACATACATCGTTTTTACAAGCAGGGCATTGCCCGAGTTTCTTTCTTAAACATTATTTCAAGATTTTAACCAAACAATGCACAACCAATAGAAGTTAGGTATGGCTCTGCCCAGTTTTAAATACAACCATACAACGGTTACAGGGTTCAACCCTAACAAATTTAAGAACATCCATTAACAATTGTATGGAAATAAAGCATCATTTTTATTCAAATATAAACCAAACATAGAGAGTACTTGAGCCATGGCTCTAGGGTTTCAAACCCTTTGTGCTTTCAACAAGTTGCTAGAAGGCTTACATTTTAAAAAAACAAAAGCGGAGAATTCATAAGCTTGCTAGTATCTTCCATCGCGTTGGTACTACACAGAACCGACATCAATGCGATACACCACCACGAATACACAAGAATAGCACATAGTTGGATTGTAGAAGTTCTAGGGACTGCCTGAGGCTTACCAGGGCCATAAGTACAACATTTTTTCTTTAGGAGCAAGCACCCACTCTTCACGTCCTCAAACGTTGTCGAGGGGCTACCTGGCACATAATACCAACACGAGCAACAAGCTACATGAATTAGAATCTGATGCAAATAGAAAATAATGTATGTTAATTGAACTCTGTCAAACTAAAACTCGGGCTTACCTTCTATTCATGGAATCCTGCTAGGATCTAAGCTTAAGTTTCACCATCGAAACCCTGGAAGATGCATTGGAATTCAAAACCACAAAAATGTTGAGAGCCTGTCGGCTCCTCCAGCAAACAATGTAAAAGAAATGAGTTAAACGATGGAAGAGTGGTCATTCAATGTATGGCTAGGGTTTTACCAAACCCTACGTCCATCACGTGGACCCTGCCAGCAATGCTCTCCACTTTGGTTCATTTAAAGAGCATTTAAGTTATAACCTTGACGAAATATCATTACATTTGCCAATAGTGAAATCCACTAAGGCTCAAATAAATTATGCTTACCTATAGTCAAGAATCCTGTTGATACCAAAGCCTTTATCACCATACAAATTCTTTATCCAAGTTTAGTCTATAGTTTTGGGTTAGGCATTTTAAATTCCATCACCTATTTGATAAAGCATTTTGATTTGGAATGTATACCTATAGTCAGAGATCGATTATAATATAAACATACCACCTAATAAGTAATACAAGATATATATAATATGATATAGTATTTGAACCTTTTACAAATGCAAGTTTATCATATGCCTACTCTAATACAAGTAGAGAACATTAATGTATTGAACCCTATGTAATAACCATGGTATAGATCTAAGTTATAACATAGGTTATCATAATTGAAATCATGGCTAGGGTATGTATTACCCTAAGCGTTAAGTTAAGCTTTCATGTGCAGGCCAAGGACATAAAATCTAATATAAGAGAAATAAGACAGAATGACGTACACCATATCATTATTTGATCATCAAATTCTTAAAAACCTGGACAATACTTTTCTTACCTACAGATCTATATAGGAATAGTAAAGTGCGTTAGCTAGAGAATAGCTAAGTAAGCCTCAGGGTATCCATAGAACCCCTTCGTTAAAAGAAAAACAAAAGGTTAGTATCCATGATCATAATTATAGGGTTGTAAGAGACAGTTTAAATGGCAAACTATGCTTTTATCAAATAATGATAAAACAAGATGCATAAATATTTAGACAAATGCATTTATTAAAAAGTGGATTACGACAAAAATAAAATAATTACAACATTATGACGTACAACACATTTAACGATTGTTGTGAATAAGTATGTGTCGTCATTATAAACATAACTGATATTTTATTAAAATGATTAAATTATCATTATCATACTTTCCACATAACAAGTATTAGCATTAAACACTCCACATATTTATTTTTATTTTTTATGAAAATTGGGGATGTTACATGTGGTATCAGAGCGTAAGTTCAAACTCTAGGCCTGAAAGTGGCTCAACTCGCGCAATTAAAATCAAAACAGAAAATACAACTACTGATTTTTGTATTAATTTGTTTGCTGTACATCACAGTTTATATTTAGTTTGCAGGTATGGAAGGACTAGAAGAATCAGCTGAGGATAGGTCCCAACATAATGATCAAAATAATAATGAACATGAACATATTAACGAAGGAAATATATTCGTAGAATTAAATGACAATTCATCTGAATTACTTCGAACAATTAAAGATTTAAAAGTTGAAATGAAAATTGTTAAGGAAGAGAATGAAAGAATTTTACAAGCACAAGAAGAATTGAATCAAATTTTACTGGATAAAGATAATAATGACGAAAAAGATTAAAGAACAGAATTTAATTCTGAATCTGGAACCATGTCCTATCAACATAAAGGTAAGAAGCTAAAATTTTCTAATAATGAAACTAGCTCTTCTTCCGAATTTAATGTTAAATCACACAAGAAGAAGCATAAGTATTCCAGCGACAGTAGTGATAGTGACTACCATTCTAAAAAGAGGAAGTACAAATCATACAAAGATATTTCTGGGGAGTTTAAGAAGATAAAACCTCCAAATTTTAATGGAGAAACATAAAAGGGAGAGGAAGCCGAAGCATGGTTGTCCAGTATGAATAATATTTTCAAATTTATAACTATTCAAGCCAGTTAAAAGATAAAATGACAATCTATAATTTGACTGGAAAAGCCGACATTTGGTGGCAAGATATAAAATGATTAAAAGGTATAAAAGAGAAACTCATAAATTGGTGTACTTTTAAAAAGTATTTAAAAAGAAATTTATGTCGGAAGAATATTATGAAGAACGAGCTAAAGAGTTCTATTATTTAAAGTTGGGTTCCATGAACATGAAGGAATTAAGCAACAAATTTCTAAGTTTATTGAGATATGTGCCTTACATTACTGATGAAAAACCCAAGGTACAGATATTTCTGAGTTGCCTACCTTTTCATATAAAGGACAGAATTGAGTATGATGACCCTAAGACCCTTGAAGAGGCCATGAGAAAGGAAAATTTATGTTATGAGCAGAACATAAAAAGTGAAAGTATACTTAACTGGAAGGCTAAAAGGCCCAATAATTTTGAACAAAGAAAGAAACTTTTTACATTTAATCGAAATTTTGGAAACAATAACTCTTGTAACTTTCCATACAGAAAATATCAAGGAAATAATCCAAGAGGCAATGCACAACAAAATTTACAGCTGCAAGAAACATAGACCTGCCTAATAAGTATGCTAAAAATAATGAACAAAAGGAACCTGTAAAATGCTGGGATTGTCAGGGACCTCACTATGCATCAAGTTATCCTAACAGGAAAAGAACCATCAAGAACATCCATACCGTGGAGGAAGAGATAACAGTTGGTGACTCAGCAAGGGAAATGCCCAGGATCAATGCATCCTTGGAAAACAGACAGGCTGATCATCAAACTTCAATGGTTGAAGTAGAAAGTATGTTGAAAGATAAACCCATCTCTATTTTAATTGATCTAGGAGCTAGCCTAAGTTATGTATCTCCTAGTATAGTAGAAAAATGTAAATTGCAAGTAGAAAAGTTTGAAAAGTCTTGGCTGATTCAGCTAGCTACAGGGACTAAAAGAAAGGTAGTTGATTTTGTTAAAGATTGTGATTTGCTTATGAATTAGTTTAGAACACAAGTAAAATTGAATGTATTACCATTAGGGTCTTATGATGTCTTAATCAAAATGGATTGGCTGGAAAAGCATAGGGTAGTTCTGAATTGTTATGAAAAGACATTTACATGCTTGAATGATAAGGAGAAACAGAAACAGTAAAAGGAATCCCTAGAAAAACTTCAGTTAGACATATTTCTGCTTTGCAAGTGAAAAAGGTTGTACAAAAAGGGTGTAAAATGTTTGCTGTAAATGTAATTAATGATGAACACACAACTAAAGAAGATAAGTTAAAACTTGAAGAAATACCAATCCTACGAGACTTTTCAGATGTATTCCCGGAAGAAATTCCAGGATTACCTTCGAAAAGAGAATTAGACTTCACCATTGAGCTAGTACTGGGTGCGGTACCAAACTCAAAAGCTCCTTACCAGATGAACATCCTAGAGCTTAACGAATTAAAATCACAGTTAAAAGAATTAATATATAAAAACTACATAAGACCTAGTGTGTCTCCTTGGGGAGCACCTGTCATTTTTTGTTAAAAGGAAGGACGGTGCCTTGAGTTTATGCATAGACTACTGTCAGTTAAATAAAATGACGATTAAAAACAGATATCCTTTTGCCCGTATAGATGATCTGTTTGATCAAGTACGCGGAGCAATGATATTTTTGAAAATCGACTTCATATCAGGGTATTATCAAGTCATAATTAAAGATGAGGATATCTTTAAAACTGCTTCCAGAACCCGTTACAAGCATTACGAATTTGTACTTATGCCTTTTGGGCTAACTAACGCTCCAACACTTTTCATGTGTCTAATGAATAATGTTTTACATAAGTATTTGGATAAGTTTGTAATTGTTTTCATTGACGACATTTTAATTTACTCAAAGACTAAGGAATAACATGACGAACACTTACGAATAATTTTACAAGTCTTAAGAGAACATAAACTGTACACAAAATTTAGTAAGTGTGAATTTTTCAAAGATAAAATACAGTATTTGGGTCATGTGATATCCAAGGATGGAATCGCAATTGACCATGATAAAATAAGAGCAATTAACGAATGGCCTATCCCTAAAGATGTAATAGATGTACGATCGTTTATGGGAATTACAGGTTACTATAGAAAATTTATAGAAGGATTCTCAAGAATCGCAAATCTTGTAACCTCTTTATAGAAAAAGGGAAAGAAATTTGTTTGGGATCAAAAGTGTGAAGAAAGTTTTAAGAAATTGAAAGAATTGTTAACTACTGCACCTATTTTAAAAATTGCAGATCCAAACAAGGACTTTGTTGTATGCACTGATGCATGCAATGATGGCCTTGGCGGAGTCTTAACACACGAAGGTCATGTAATAGCGTATGAGTCAAGAAAATTGAAAATTCATGAAAATAATTACGCTACCTATGATTTGGAGTTGACTGCCATGATACATGCTTTAAAGATGTGGCGTCATCATCTAATCGGTAAATTTTTATTATTAATGACTGATAATAAAGGTTTAAAATATTTGTTGGATCAACCAAATCTGAACGCAAAGAAATCTAGGTGGTTAGCTTTCCTTAGTGAATATGATTTCGAGATCAAACACATAAATGGAAAATAGAATAAGGTGGGTGATGCCTTAAGAAGAAATGCAAAATTAAATTTTATGGCAGCAATGAACATTTACAAAACAAATTTAGAAAATCAGATTAATGAAGGGATAAAACTGGATGAAAATTATTAAAATTTACAAGAAAATGTTGCTGAAAATATGTCTGAAAATTTAATAACAAATTACAGTCTGAATGAAAAAGGTTGAATGTTGTATAAAAAAAGACTATATGTACCAAATGTACCTGAAGTTAAGCTACTGATTTTAAATGAAGTACACCAAAATCCTTATTCAAGACATCCGGGTTACCAAACGATGATAACAATGTTAAGAAATGATTATTTCTGGCCAAATATGAAGAATGAGGTGGCTGAATACATAGCTAGGTGCTTTGAATGTCAGCAAGTTAAAGCTAAGCATAAACACCTAGTTGGTTTATTAGAACCATTACCAATTCTAGATTGGAAGTGGGAAATAATTAACATTGATTTTATAACTGGTTTACCTAAAAATCAAAAGAAAAATGATTCTATAATGGTACTTGTGGATAAGCTTAGCAAAGTAGCCCATTTTATACCTGTTAAAACCACTTACAAGGATGCTAACATTGTTGAAATTTTTATGAAGCAATTTTTTTGTTTGTATGAAATTCCTAAAGTCATAATTTTTGATAGAGACTCTAAATTTACGGGAAACTTCTGGAAGTCTTTGTTTAAAGGTTTGGATACTACATTAAATTTTAGTACATTTTTTCCTCCACAAATTGACGGACACACAGAAAGAGTTAATCAGATTCTTGAGGATGTGTTAAGGATGTATGTTAGAGATCAACCAAGTAAATGGCAGGATTATCTGCACTTAGTTGAATTCACTTATAACAATCATTATCAAGATTCAACTAAACTTAGTCCATTTGAAATTCTATATGGTAGGAAATGCAATACTCCTATTTCATGGAGTAATCCAGTTGACAGGTTGATGTTAGGACCTGAGTTATTGAAAGAAATGGAACTAACGGTGAAACAGGTACAAGGCAATCTAAAAATTGCATAAGATAGATAGAAGAGTCATGCAGATTTCAAAAGAACTCAGAAAGAGTTTCAGGTTGGTGAGCATGTTTTCATCAAGGTAAAACCCAAAAAGAGTTCCTTAAAGTTAGGTAGCTATGCTAAATTAACACCCAGGTATTGTGGACCCTTTGAAATACTGTCAAGGGTTGGACCAATGGCATACTAGTTGGCCTTGCCATCGAATATTAAAGTACATAATGTATTTCATATTTATATTTGGAAAAAGTACGTGCATGATGCTACTCATGTGATCAATTGGAATGAAGTACAGGTGGAACCCGAAGGAGATTTTCTGGTGGAACCAGATTGTATCCTCGACAAGGGGGAACTTTTACTTTGGAATCGCACCATTGGACAGTTAAAGGTGCAATGGAAGCACCTTAGTCCAGATGAAGCAACTTGAGAATTGGAGAGTAATATACGGGTGGAATATCCAATTCTGTTCTAGGAAGGCTCAGATGATGATGAATAAGCAACATCGAGGACAATGTTGAACTTAAGAGTGGGTGTATGTCACATACCCAAAAATCTGAATATTTTATGTTGTAAGAAAAACATTATGTTATAAGTTATTGTAAATTTTTTATGATTATTGAACAAGTGGGGTCAATGATGACTTTAATTAATTACTCTGATATTTAATTATTACTAAATAAAAGAGGAGACAAATATCTAAAGGCAACTGTTAAAGAGTGTTCACTGACCCACTAGGAGGAATGAACTCGAGTGGAGAGCAAATTGACAATTGGTAGCATATTCATTCACTTCTAGCTGTTGCAGGTGGCAACTTCCCTATATTTATGGTCACGTTCCCCAAGAAAGTGGAACAGAGCAGGTGGCTCAATAATTATGAAACTGACCAAAAGACCTAGGAACTCTTTTAATCCCATCGAATTGAGCAGGTGGCTCACCATGATTTTCCTTGTGGAAATTCTGAGAACACAAGGTGAGAATGCACAAGAGATTCAATGAGGGGAAGGCTAGGGAGTGAATGATAGACTAAGTATGCATAATTGAACTAGTACTGTTGAGTGCAAAGTTAATACTACTGAATGCATAAGTTATACTACTGAGCACATAAACTATTATTGCTGAGTTGCAGAAGGATAAGCCCTTGCCTCCATACAATATCTTCATCCTGATGGTTCAGTGAATAGGATCGGGGGTCCTAAGGCAAGTAACATTGGCTGCTTTCAGGACAAGGTTGGGTGGAATGGGCTCCTTTGGATGTTTGTCCCCCTCTACAGTTATCAGGTTCTTCATTTTTTCAGTCATTTAATTCTAGTTTGCTAATCTATTTCTGAAAATTGTATTCTACTTGAATGCAAGATTTGAAATACTGAACTGATAGTTTATTTATGCAAAATGATTGAATAGAATTATTCTCTATATTTTTCCACTCACAATTTGTGACGTACTCTAGTACATAGAAGTTGGTTTAAGGAATATATTAGAATGATTCAAATATTAAAAATAGAATGCTAGTCATTATTTTACACTAGTTATAGTCTTAGAATGTTTTGATGAATATTACACAGAAAAACCTTAAGTTTTAGATTACATCTTTTTTAACAATGTTCTAGACAATGCCATAACTGTAGCTAGTCTAAAAGATAAGTTTACTGATCAACTCTATTGTTCAAATAAACAATTTATGCAGAATATAAATTATAGATGTTTAATAAACAAATCTCATATGGCATATCTATTACAGAACTGAAATATGTATATATCATATATATGCACATAAAGTTTAAAAGTATTATACTTTGGTTACCAAATAACTCTGTACATCTTCTTTTAATTAACATCTATACTCTACAGTAAGTATTACATATATTTATTCAAACAAGTTTTCAAAGTATAGGAATTGTTATACAAACAACAAATTATTCTTATACTGGTTCAATGTGTCTTTACATCATACCAGTTTAACCAATAATATTATATATAGAATTATTATAATCACAAAATTGGGTACAAACCCTTCATCATGACCGTAAACTCACACTGTAAACATAAACCCTAGCTATATTATCATCATATCAATTACAAAAATTACATTCATAGGGTTAAAAAGAACTAAAGCAACATAATACAATTATACGTTAAGGTATTGCCCATAATGATCCACGAATCAATATAAATTTAGACAACATAATATTACTAAAATGAGTAATTATTAAACACTTCAAGTATCAACAGTTCACTTATCGTATCTATTAACCAAATGAATATAAAAGGATTTAGGGTTTAATAAACTTCCTTAGATGAAATACAGTTCCTAAAATTCCAAATATGAATTTAAGTCAGGGTTCAAAACCAACAAGGTTCGCCCTGTAGCTCAAATGTTAACACTTATGGAAATGAGGAGGTTCAGTATCGAACCCATTTTTATATCTCTCAATTCAAAAGCCAAAAACCCTAATATTTGAGTAGAGATAGCTATCAAAACCAAACAGAGATCCAAAAGGAATATGAACATCAATACTTCGCCTACACCATCGTAACACCCAAACAAGAACAACATACATCGTTTTTACAAGCAGGGCATTGCCTGAGTTTCCTTCTTAAACATTATTTCAAGATTTTAACCAAACAATGCACAACCAACGGAAGTTAGATATGGCTCTGCTCATGGAAAACCTAAGCTAAAATTATAATTTCTTGACATAGCCATTATGGCTTAAGATCTCATTCACCATTTAAACTAGTAAAACAAACTTAAAAAGGGGCTCTGCCCAGAAAACGATTTGTTAAAAAACGCAGAGTTTCCTGAGTGGGTTATCTTTATGCCCGATTTTAAATACAACCATACAACGGTTACAGGGTTCAACCCTAAAAACTTTCAGAACATCCATTAACAATTGTAAGCAAATAGAGCATCATTTTTATTCAAATATAAACCAAACATAGAGAGTACTTGAGTCGTGGCTCTAGGGTTTCAAACCCTTTGTGCTTTCAACAAGTTGCCACGAGGCTTACATTTTTAAAAAATAGAAACATAGAATTCATAAGATTTATAGTATCTTCCATCGCGTTGGTACTACACATAACCGACATAATTTCCATACACCACCACAAATACACAAGAATAGCACAGAGTTGGATTGTAGAAGTTCCAAGGACTTCCTGAGGCTTACCAGGGCCGTAAGTCCAACATTTTTTCTTTAGGAGCAAGGACCCACTCTTCACGGCCTCAAACGTTGCCGAGGGGCTACCCTGGCACATAATACCAACACAAGCAACAAGCTATAGGAATTAGAATTTGATGTAAATAGAAAATAACGTATGTTAATTGAACTCTGTCAAACTCAAATTCGGGCTTATCTTATATTCATGGCATCCTACTAGGAGCTAAGCTTAAGTTTCACCATCGAAACCCTGGAAGAAGCATTGGCATTCAAAACCACGAAAATGCCGAGAGCATGTCGGCTCCTCCAGCAAACAATGTAAAATAAATGAGTTAAATGATGGAGGAGTGGTCATTCAATGCATGGCTAGGGGTTTACCAAACCCTACATCCATCACGTGGACCCTGCCAACAGTGCTCTCCACTTTGGTTCATTTAAAGAGCATTTAAGTTATAACCTTGACGAGATATCATTACACCTGCCAACAGTGAAATCCACTAAGGCTCAAATAAATTATGCTTGCCTATAGTCAAGAATCCTGTTGATACCAAAACCTTTATCACCATACCATTTTTTTATCCAAGTTTAGTCTATAGTTTTGGGTTAAGCATTTAAAATGCCATCACCTATTAGATAAAGCATTTCGATTTGGAATGTATACCTATAGCCAGAGATCGATAATAATATAAACATACCACCTAATAAGTAATACAAGATATATATAATATGATATAGTGTTTGAACCTTTTACAAATGCAAGTTTATCATATGCCTACTCTAATACAAGTAGAGGGCATTAATGTATTGAACCCTATGTAATAACCATGGTATAGACCCGAGTTATAACATAGGTTATCATAATTGAAATCATGGCTAGGGTATGTATTACCTAAAGTGTTAAGTTAAGCTTTCATGTGCAGGCCAAGGACATAAAATCTAATATAAGAGAAATACGACAGTATGACGTACACCATATCATTATTCGATCGTCAAATTATTAAAAACCCGGACAATACTTTTCTTACTTGCAGATCTGTATAGGAATAGTAAAGTGCGTTAGCTAGAGAATGGCTAAGTAAGCCTCAGGGTACCATAAAACCCCTTCGTTAAAAGAAAAACAAAAGGTTAGTATCCATGATCATAATTATAGGGTTGTAAGAGACAGTTTAAATGGCAAACTATGCTTTTATCAAATAATGATAAAACAAGATGCATAAATATTTAGACAAATACATTTATTAAAAAGTGGATTATGACATAAATAAAATAATTACAACATTATGACGTACGACACATGTAACGACTGTTGTGAATAAGTATGTGTCGTCATTATAAACATAACTGATCTGTTTTGAAAATGATTAAATTATCATTATCATTCTTTCCGCATAACAAGTATTAGCATTAAACACTACACATAATTTTTTTTTATTTTTTATGAAAAATTGGAGATGCTACATATTGATCATGTGATGGATAAATACAAACAAACTCTGTAGCATTCCAGCAATACAATGCTCATCAATAATTATATACAAATTATGCTACAGACTATCTCAGCGCGCACGATGATCTTCATCTCTAGATGTTTATGAATGTTCAACGATGGTATCCAAACTTGGCATGTCTCCATGAATACTTCCATTAAAAAAACTCACAAAACTAGATCTCTTCACATTCCAAACAAGATCTCTTCACATTACTAACTCTCCTCCCCCTAACACAAGAAAATATATCAGTTCATTGATTCCCAAATATATATTACCATAATTTAATTTTAAAAATATTGAAAAACTCATAAAACTATATCACTTCACATTACTAACTCTCCTTCCCCTAACACAAGAAAATATATCAGTTCGTTGAATCCCAAATATATATTATCATAATTTAATTTTAAATAACCCCTCACCCCATTACTAGTATATAATATATTAAATTACTTTTAAGTTTATTTTCAAACCCCATGATTTACCAATGAATCCTCATGGGAGGAGCCGGGGAGATCAGTAGAAACCATCTTGGTAATGGTGCTTACTACAAATTGCAGGTTTCATGTGAATGAATGCTATCGTTGGTAATGTCTGCAATGGTTGGTGCATAGTGTTACCAACAATTCTAGAGGAGAAAGTGTCGATGAAGGAAGGATTTCCTCTCGAACTCTTTGTGCACTGTGGCGAATAGAATTTGCATGTCAATATTAGTTTATATGTGTCACATTTGTTATATGTCGTGTCGGATCGAAATTCAAATTGGCTAGATTGTAAAAAACATTTATATAAATATATATTGAATTTTAATTTCAATTTTCATTCATTCATCTTCACATTTTAAATATTTTTTTTCATAAATAGTTACAAGAATAACTATTTTACTTCATAATCAATGAATGAACTCAATTTTTACATATTTGTACAGTTTATGTGTTACTCTCTAGTATCTTAAATTGGAATAGTTCGCAAATGGATGAATATATTGGATTATGTATTGTTAAGTAAAAATAGAACAATAAGTAATATATTAGTTTTGTGATAATTACAAATTAACCCATAATTTGGGTAAATTGAAAACATCTTACTTCACAATTAATTAATTAATGCAACTTTTGTGTATTTGTAGGATTTATATCTTATAATTTACAACATGAAATAGTTGGAAGGATGATTAAATTTTGGTAAAGAACTATTTTAATTCATAACCAATGAGTGAATGCAATTTTTGTTTATTTGTAGGTTTGATGTGTTATACTTTACAACATGTAATAGTCGGTACTTCAACCATTATATTTGGGTGAATAACTATTTTACTTCATAATTAATTAATCAATGAATTTTTTGCTTATTTGTACTATTTATGTTTTAGCATTTACAACATTTACGACATGATTCCAAATTGGAATAGTTGGTGGTTAGATATTAGTTTTGGGTGAATATGTATTTTACTTCATAATTAATTAATTAATTAATTAATGCAACTTTGGCCTATTTTTAAATGATCCAAATTAGAATAAGTGGTAATTTAATGATTATAACATAAAATATATTAGATTAAATGTATTTTTAAGTTGATAATATAAAAATGAGTTAGATATTAGTTTTATAATAATTGCATATTAATAAACCATCATAGATCCATCTTAACGCTCTATCAAGCGCGCTTCGTGAGGTGCAAGCTCCTTTTTAGAGTCCTAAACTTTTCAAGAGATTTGATTCTTATCCGCCAGGGTAAGATGGATCTATGCTGGTATTAAACATTGGAGGTATATTTTTGGTTTGTTTTTTGAATATTGGAGATATAAGATAAGGTAGTGGTTCATTACATCCATTGGTGTTTATATCTTAGAATTTGAGGTGGACTATTATCAATGTTTTTCTTACATTGAAAGAGAATGAGACAAAGTGTACTGCCCTATATTGAAAGAGAAAACAATTATAAAAAATAATTTAAAAAATATCTGGGAGTTGATGCATGAATAACTCGTATCTTAATAATAAAAATAAAAATAAATCATAGATGTTGACTACTTAAATCACTGACGATCAATAATGACCAACAATATTTAATCTCTATATATACCATATACCATTGAAGGACAATAATGACATAATAAAAATAAAAATATACCATTGAGGGACAATAACGACATAATAAAAATAAAAAAAATTGCAACTTGGGTTTTGGTCTTTGGCCATGTTCATTGACGGCGACACACGGGGTTTGGTCAAAATGAACATCGTTATTTTATTTTATATAACTTGTGATAGGGAATGATTTGATAAAATTGATCATTAGTTGTTTAATAAAATTAAATACAAT
Source organism: Larix kaempferi (assembly GCA_027924585.1). Lineage (NCBI taxonomy): Eukaryota > Viridiplantae > Streptophyta > Pinopsida > Pinales > Pinaceae > Larix > Larix kaempferi. Next base: position 23,088,260 of record BSBM01000011.1, on the reverse strand, counting down.
AAAATAAATCTCTGGTTGGTCTTGGAGAGAGGCAATTGGGAAAAATATTGTAGCTCATTTGGTGAGTGAAGGAGGTCGAGGCTATTCAGAAAGTATGGGGTGGGGTTGGGTTCAATTTCCCTGTACTACAAAATATTATGAAAACAAAGTAGGCGATTGTTTTTCACTTGGTTGTGCCTTTCATGTCTCGACACGCCCATCTCCCCTGTTCAAATTCCTTCCCAACATATTTTTGTTAGTCTCGTTTTGGTATTCCGCGTTCCCCTATGCTCCACGCTTTACATGCCCTAATTGCTCCAACCATACTATTACCAATTTGTTTTTCTTTTTTCATGAAGAAAAAACAACCTTTTATTAAAGAAAAGATTGTGTCCAAACATACAACAAAAAACCGAGCCAATTTGTGGTTGATATATATCAAAGGGTTAAATATGTTTTAATGAATCCAAATTTTGGTAGGGATATCAAAGGTTAAATATATATTAAAAGATATTAAAAAAATAAAAAATAAAAAATATTTTGATGGCAATGGTTGCGGTAGAGATATCAAATGTTAAAAAGATTAAATATATGTTAAAAAAGATTTTATAAAAAGAAAAAAAAATTGATGGTAATGGATATGGTATTCAACTTAATTCATAATAAATTATAAGATGAAAAGCTTATAATGGAAAAACTTAATAATGAAGAAACTAAATTATTTTAAAATGTAATTTTGTGTCATCAAAGTGGTAGTATACAAATGTGATAAGGTATTATGCATGCATGTGTTTGATTAAAGTTGAATGAAATAAAAAACCACTTGAATATATACATCGATTCAAACTAGCTACAATGGTGGTAGTTTATCTTTGAAAAAAGATGTACCAAGTAATCTCATTCATAAGAATCTCATTACAAGAGGTTGAAACTACTTTTTAATATACAATATGAAACCCTAAGTGGCAAGAACACTAACCCTAAGAGATAAGGTGTAAAAGAAATGTGGGATCAATGAAATCTAGGTTGATATGTGAACTTCTAGAAGGGCATAACTTTGCATACAAACTTCATTTGAAGCATTTCTTGGACTATTACAAAGCTCATTAAATGCTCTATGTGTTTGGAAACCCCTGTAATCATATGGTGTGTCAGCTACCCAAAAATCATAGAAAATTCCTAAAAATCATGTCAAAAGTTTAGGACCTAGGACGATACAGTAGTACTCCCAAGATGTAGAACCCTTATGAATCATGATGGAAGTGGGTGGCCACCGATATCCACCTGGATCATTTCATCCCCCTATTAGAGAGCAATGATCCTTATTGCATCCAATTCATCTTTTAAATGGGAAAAATTATACTAAATCTTACTCCCAATGAATTGTTTTCCTTGGTGATGGAGTTGCTCCACTTTGACTTCTCAATGGAGGTGTATGTTTTACTAGCAAGTGCCATTCATTTTGATGTATATGATATAATCCAATATAACCTACTTAATGCAATCAAGATTGATTTCTATAGGGGCCAAGTGTTCGACCACCTCCAAGGTGTACAATAGAATTGCAAAATATGGTTGAAGTAGAGCCACATTAGGTGAAAAGTGAAAGTCAAGGGAATGTGGGATACTCGTAACTCAATTCAAAATAATTCTTACCCATAGCCTCGATGATGATGCATGACCCATATAGTATTGGTTTGAGCTTCAAATGGGAACTTGTGAAACATTCTTTTTGCAAGCACAACCATATTGTATCAACAACCTAAAACTTGTGTTGAACTCAAAGTTGACCAGGTAAAATTCTAGGGGAAAAGTTTAGCCCATTGTTATTTTTCGATTTTTTTCCAAAAAAAAAGATTCTCCATTTTCCATTTTTTTCTAAAATGATTCTCCCAAATTCCATGAGGCAATTTGTTTTAAACTCTAAAATCACCAAAATTGCCCAAAAACTATATAAAGTCCTTATAAATTTGAATATATTTTGAAAAAATTCACCAAACATTTTATGGAACTACAAATTTAATAATTAGTAATATTCACCAAGGTTTATACACTTTAAGAAAATTATGGATCCTTAAAATTTTCCTTGAAGTTGATTATGTTATTTCTTGTAATTGGTATTGGCTTTCTTCAAAATATCACGAACTTGTTGTTGGGTGTTTTGGATATGTTCAACAAATTTCGTTGCTCTATCTTCCTTGGTTTAAGAATGGGAGGAATCTTCCTTTGTAAATGTAATGGGCATAGCTACATTGAATGGGACGAATGGAGAACTCCAAGAACACATGAATTTTTTTTTTAGCTAATAGAGCCATGAAAGGTTTTGTTAAAGCTATTTTGAACATAAGAAATGGTCTCATCCCATGTACATGGATGCTTAGAGCTGTACATTATTAGGATATACACAATCAACTTGGAAATGAACTATGTCTATCCATTGGTATGGGGATGGAAGGTCAATGCTGATGCAAATAGTGTTAGGTTAATGGTAAGTAGTAAGTCTTTGACTAAAAATAGCCTTGAATGGAGTTAACTATTCGCTCCAAAAAACCAAATATTTTGTTTTTCCAATAGCTCATAATCAATAACAATATATTCCCATGGTGGTATGTGAAAAATGGACATCTTATGTTGGCTCTTATTGTCCCTAGTAGAACACAAGTTAAGAATATTAATGTCTACCTACAACCATTTGTTGGAATCTATTTAATACTGAGAGGGGGGTGAATGAGTATTAACATAGTTATGATATACTTAATTTCTTTAACATAATAGCCTGAAATTAATCTTAGTCTTCAATTATGCATCCAACATAAATAAAACATTCATCCACATATGCACCAAGGAAAAGAACACAAAACACACCGAATTTTGACGTGGAAATCCAAAACCGGAGAAAACCATGGAATTCTCTTTTGTGATGAAAATATTACATTCGAGGAAGCACCGAATTCCTGTGTTTACCATCACCAACTAGAAGGAGGCACTGACCCCTTGGTTTTAACACCAACTCCCTGTGTCCCCCAACACCAACTATAAGGAGGCTACAACCCCATGTTCCTTGCTCCGTCCTTCCACCTAGATATACAAAATAATATATTGCTTTGCTTTACTTCCAAAATGTGCACACTTTTGTGCACACCTTTTGTATGTAGTCGTATTGTTGTCACTTCCCTGCATACATCACTTGACTTCTCATTCCACTCAGTACTTAACTTTAACTGATGTTGCACTTGATATTGTGTGCTACTTCATCTGCTACAGGTTGTGCACTAATTTACTGTGACGTTCTGCTACTGCACAACTGCACTCTCAACCGATACTGTGTATTAACTGATGACTTGCTATAATGAGTCTCACACTAGTATAAGATGGAACTGCACACTTACTAAGATGTGCCCGTTTTGTTTAAGTGACACAATCTTTCAAACAATATGCAACATGTTTTGCATCATATGATTCGTCCTTTCAGTTTAATGCACTTACCTCAGATCACCCTCATCATGACACGTATACTTGATTTTGCTGCAACTCGATCTCTATGCATCTGATGGACTTCTTTACCTAGCAAAATTCAACTCAATCCTTATACATTAGTTAAAATTTTTCACTTCGTGCATTTTCTGATATACTTCATGTCTGTCCCTGCGTAGATCCACCTTGGAACATCTGTGACTATTTGCATTATGTCTGCAAATATGGTCATTCGGTCCTCACGCACTAGCACATATTTTGCATTCTTCCTTTTATGTCTTAGCGCAATCGTCACATATCTACAACATCATTCTGTGCACCATCAGCTATATCATTCCTCTGGTTGTGCACACTCGAATATCTACTATATCATACTATTTTGATTCCATGAGCCCTTGATGCCCCGAATATAAATCAATATCTTCCACTTACGACCTCTTCATCCTTGCAATCAAGTTTACTTCAAATATCCAATTTGATTTCCTTTTTATACATGTCATGCATGGATTTTATGTCCACAAGTTGGTTGTGGCATTCCTTCTTCCTTGCTTCACAGTTTGTGCTTCTACCACATGGAATCTTATGCGCTATTGATGTGTCATCTCATGTGGGTTCTGTGCATACATGGTCCTTGACTTGGTGGGAATTTATCCCTTGCAGTACCATCACTTGTGGGTGTTTCCCACTTGCTGTGTCGTTGGCTGTGGAATTTTTCATATAAAAACTTCAACCGCTACACCCTTCTTTGGAAATTGTGTGTGCTTCCACCATTGAAATATTCTTCTGATTGATGAGACTTGCATGCTTTTAGGACTGTTTAACCATAATCTTATTCCCAATCCTTGTCCATTCAATGCTTGGCTTGCTTGTGAACTCCAAAATATTCTCTTGACTTGCTTGCACGCACTAGGATTTGTCCCATGTATTATTTGGATTGCTTGCGCACTATTCAAACTTATTTCCAACCGACACTTTGTATTGTACCTTAAAGGACTATGAAAGGATGTGACTTTCTCAAGTACATGTGCCTTATGTGCTTCTTCAAATTGGATATGCATTCCTTATATACTTATTTAAACTAGATATGCATGATGTACCCATGGACACACTTCTTCAGGCTGAATGTAACTTCTAGATATAAGTCTTCAGACTGGCATCCATATGCTTCACCATATTTCTTGCACATATACGTCTTCTATATTTCTTTAATATGTCATGGGAATAATGAATCCACTTTGACATCAGTTGACATTAATGACTCAAGCTGAATAAGTTGACTACTCTTTGACATTATTTGACATCAATGACAACCAAATTTCAACACCATTGACCAATGAATTTAAACAAGTATAGGAAAAGATAGTTGCATACGATATATCAAAACCCATCCCAAGGGATAGGTCTTTTATTTAGCATGGATATGCACATACACCACAAATTATTATATGACATTTGGATTTTTCTCTAGCGTTGATTCTTTTTATATTCATACAAATATTAATTTGCATAGTTAATTTGGTGCAATTATCTTCTTTATTGCTAATGTGATCTGTATACAATAAGATCGCAACTCTTATAGAAAGAGATTATTATGGATGTAAATGTCATGGCACTACTATAAGGACTAGGTCGTCCAAGCACTTGTGAATGATGGTGTGTGACTGCTCAAGGGTATTTCTTCTAGAAGACTATTAGACTATTGATAATATGAATAAGCATACAACAATATGTTTGCAAAAATTCAAAGAAATAATGTACTACTCTAGCCTTCTCTCCATACAAGCAACAAATAATCATGTAAGAAACAAGAGATCATGAGAGAAAAGAAATGATACATTGTATATATGTGGAAAAACCCCAAATAGGGAAACGTCCGCGAGAAAGGTAGGTATTTGTATTCTTCACAAATATCTGTCTTACAATACTTGGCATCCTCACATATGCATTACATCACACTCCATCATCACTTCATGTCACAATGGTACAATAATCTCATGTGTGTTTGATGAGCCTCCTTCACCTCTATTATATAGCTAGAGGTATGTAATATTTAGATCCCATAACACATGGGGGATAAACAGTTTTCCACCTCCCCTATATAATGAATGGTAATAAGATGTTTTATTACATGATGCATGTGGGATAACTCTATTTTATAACATTAGAGTTATTTATGCCTTTATCCAACAATACCACACTAGTCATCATTACATATTCAAAGAATCCCCCTTAATGATGAATGAGAGAAAGAATACAAATGGAGGAAGGTGGTATCAACTTAACATCCCACTACAAGGAAAATGATATGTAGTGGAGGTTATAGCGGAGGGTTTTAGTGTTACAAGATTGGTCAAAATACTAAAAAAAACCTCAGCTACATGTTAGATTTTGAGCATTAATTCAACATACTCTAGGATCTTTACTGAGAGAATAACATGTATAGCATATCAATCATATCAAGCATGTATCAAGCATATCAAGTAATCACATAAGACAATGGACACACAGAGTTTCATTGGGGAAAACCATAAAGGTGAAAAACCCCACAACTTCCTCAGAGATAGAAAGAGAAATGATACAACCAAAGTACAAGAGATAGTCTTCTACTAGCAGGTGCTCTGTTGATGTATATGTAACTTCAGAATCTATTTCACCCATGTATTTCATCTATGTATATTGTACTCCTATAGAGATGTTATTATTCCTCTATACGGAAGTGTCGTCATTTTTATTGACAAGTATCGCAAGTGTCGTAACTTGCCGATGGGTTATTAGACCACCATGTGTGGGGTCGGCCCTGATTAAGTTAACCATGGGTTTTTGTACTAAGCTAGACAAGTCGGCCCCATAAGTTTATTGGGCAGTCAGGACACGTATAAATAGAGATCGGGAGATCTCTAGTTTGATCACTTCAGAACTCACACTTCCATCACTCAGAAAGTGGCGCACATGTGAGGAGGAGGATCAGCTGCTAGGAGGAGTCTATCTCTGTGTACTTTGGTTGTACTATTGCTCTATCTATCTCTGAGGAAGTTGTGGTGTTTTTCACCTTAGGGTTTTTCCCACAGAAATTCTCTGTGTCTTTTGTCTCTTTTGTTTACATCTCATGATGATTGATATGCATTGATATACTGTACATGTTATTCTCTCAGTAAAGATCCTAGAGTATGTTGAATTAATGCTCGAAAATTAACATGGTATCAGAGCTAACCTGAGAAGAAGACATTGTGCAGTGACGGAAACCAGGGTTTCTTGTTTATTGGGTTTCTCTCCATAGATTTTGGAAAAGTAATATGATAGATTGACTCTCCTCATCAAGGTGAATCTATCTGTCCCATCAGAATTTAGTTCTGAGCACTTTCCATTTTGGCCCTAAAAATTAGGGTTTCCTAAAAAATAGGAATTTCTGAAATCTGAAGACACAGCTGGAAGCTCCTTGGAAAAATCAAAGTTTAGAGCTTTGGATCGAGATTTTTTGGCTGGGTAAATCTTCGGGAAACTCAAACTCTAATTTAGGGTCCTCCATAGTGAATCCGGGAAGACTAAAAGGCACTTCTGAAGGGTGAAACTTTGCAGAAATCAAATTCTGAGTATACCAGGCTGATCAAATCATCAAGGCGCATCTTTCTATCCTTTCAGAAAGTTGAAATTCACATTTTGAATTTTTAGGGTTTCTCTGACAAACCCTAATCCGGGACCATATCCAGTTTTCAACAAATCAAGTGGTAAGACCTAAATCTTTTCTATTTCCATTTGAAGTACTCTATAGAGATGTATCACCACACCAAGCTTGAGGATAAGCTTGAAGGGGCTAATAACTTTCGAGCTTGGAAGTATAGGATTGGGTTAATCCTGGAAGAGAACGAGTTGGACTCATATATAAAAGAAGAGATCCCTATCCCAAAGGATGAAGAAGCTAAGATATTGCATAAAAAGAACTTGGTCAAGGAAAAGAGAATCATTGATGATTCTATCAAAGACGATCTCATACCACATGTGTCATCTCTGAAGACACCCAAGGAGATGTTTGACTCTTTGACCAAGTTATTTGAAGGGAAGAACATAAATCGGAAGATGACTCCGCGGAATCAATTGAAAGGGGTCAAGCTATTGAATGGAGAGACCATTCAATCTTATTTCTCCAAGGTCTCTCAGATCAAGGAACAACTTGAAGCTGTCGATGAAGTAGTAGATAATGGTGAAGTGGTTATGACCACTCTGAATGGCCTACCTAGGTCATGGGACTCTTTTATTCAAGGAATCTATGTGTGAAGAACCTACAATATTAAATTAATCAAAACACACGAGATAGAAGAAATAATAGAACTCAGAATCACTTTTATATTGATCGCAGGCCACTTCGAGGGGGCAACCTCCTTTGAGCAAGCTCAATACAATTAACTTCACGGTGCCTTCATAGGCCTCAACACACACTTATATACTAATTCTAGGCACCAATACTATGGGTCAAAACCATGGGCCAATACAACTATGGATCAACAATACTATGGGCAACTTACAAAGCATATGCGCCAAACAACAATAACACAACTATGGATCAACAAATACTATGGGACGACTTATAAAGCATATGCATCCAACAACAACATACTAACAAAGTAAATAGAAGGGTTGACATGGGTTCCTAACATCTCCTCTCCCTTAGAAAAATCTTTGTCCTCAAAGCTTAGATGTGGAAATTGATGTAGAATTGGATGGAGTGGTTCCCCTATAGCATCTTCGGGTTGCATTTCGAGCCACTGACGCCTTTTGAGTTTCAGGAGGATTGCTTGGAATGTTGAAGAAGAACCATATCAGCTGCATGAAAAGTGCGCTCTGAATGGTGCTGAGTAGCTTGTTGTTGCAGTTGAATTCTTGCCATGTGAAGATTTTCCTGTAGAATGAGAAGAATCTGATCGCGGTTTCGAAGAACCGAGTCAATTACCTGAACTGGGGAGCTGCTGAGGGTGTATGGAAGAAGAACTGGCAGTGCCTGTCCATAGACTGCTTCATATCGTGTCCTTGTAGACGTGGTATTGTACCACTGGAGCGCTTCTAGGAAATCCATAGAAATAGTTGTCCAAATCTGTGTAGGGATGGGAAAGGGTTCGAGCAGTCCCGAAAGGAGTGTCGTTTCACCCTGGTTGACCTAGAAAGTATCACATTCAACCACCATCTATTGAATTGGCATTTTCAGTCCCTGCCAAAAGAAGTTACATTGTTCCCAGTCATACTTTTGGAGGAACCCAGAGTGCCTTGCCGATGAAGAAGCATGGAGTTCATAGAAGAGATAGCCCTGTTGAACATATCGCAACCAGTTTGGAACAAGCAAAGAAATAGCTGTAAGAGAAACTGGGTCATCAAATGTGCGAGAAGGAGCATCTGCCACCATATTGTCCTTACCCTTCTTGTAAGTGATCGCATAGTCATAACCCATGAGGTGGATAACCCATTTCAGGTGTGCTGGGGAGGAGACCTGTTGGTCCAGGAAATTTTTTAGACTTTGGAGATCAGTCTTGATGCAGAAATAATTCCCTAATAGGGATGGCTGCCACGTCGGTACTGCATGCAAAATAGCCATCATTTCCTGCTGAGATGTAGACGCAGCTAGATGCTTACCGGAAAGGTCTCTTGAAGGTGGAAATCCCACTGGTGCAGCAAAGACACCTGCATATCTATCCAAGGAAGTAGTGGAGAGCATTGATGGGTGCATTTGAATGGAATGGAGCTGAGCGATGACACCATGTGAATTCTTCTTAAGGATCTTTTCCATGCGATGTGAGCTGATGATGCGGAGAGACCCTAGTTGTAAGCCTGTAAATTTGTGTTGTGTCCCATTTACTGAAAACTGCACCCAAAGTTCAGCAAAATCCCATAAGATGGGGCCAAGTGTGCATAACCATTGAACGCTCAAAACCACATCACATCTGCCTAAGGACAAGGCAAACATGTTAGAGTGCAGGTTATAATCTTCTAGAGAGATACGCACATTGTGACACTTTCCCTTGCAAGGTAAGGTGCCTCCATTGGAAACCATGAATTCAAATTTGGAGCAAGGATAGACAAAACAATCATCCTGTTTGGCGATCTGGGGGTCAATGAAGTTATGAGTGCTACCAGAGTCAATGAGTATTGTAAGAGGAAGCTACTTGAAATAACCCCTAACCCGCATTGTTTGGTGGGTTGTGACACCAGATAAAGCATGGAGAGATATCTCTGGTTGTTCATCCTGAGATGGGGGGTCAATAGGAGGCTCCTGAATGTCGACCTAAGCATCCATTGTATCTGGAGCTTCTTCACCAATTTTAGAGGCAGGCGGAGAATCCATATCCAAAAGATAGAGATTTTGTTGAACACATCTATGTCCCCGAGTGAATTTCTCATCACAATTATAACAAAGCCCTTTTTCTCTACGTGCCTGCATCTCTGTTTCAGACAAATGCTTGATAGGAGTTGGTTGAGTTGCTGGAGGAATGGGAGGTCATTGAGAACCCATATTTTGGAAGGGAACAAAAGTGGGTTTGGAGCGCTGTTGGGCTGCAATCTTGTCTTCTGGCAACTTAGATAACCCTAGGACTTCCATCATTGTGTTGGGATAGAACATTTTAACCTCTAACTGGATTTCATCCTTAAGACCACTGATAAAACAACTCATGTAGAATTCATCAGACAAGCCTTCTGTGTGATTGGCTAGCTTCTCAAATTCGGTCTAATACTCTCTCACAGTGCCACTTTGACAGAGTTTAGTGAGTGCTTCGGTGAAGTCATCAAAAGCACTAGGACCAAATCATTGCAAAAGGTGTTGGAAAAATCTGTCCATTTTGGCTTGTCATGAGCCTTGATGTACCAACGGTACCATTGAAGGGATTCCTGTTCCAAATTAAAGGATGCCAGTGGAACTTTTTGGACATCAAAAGTATTATGCAGACTGAAATATTGTTATGCACGATAGACCCATCCAGTCATATCAGTACCATTGAAGCGAGGAAATTCAAGCTTCGGACCATGAAAATTGCTGGAAGAAGAGAACCCAGTGGCTGCAGAAGATTCTTGTTGTCGGTTATTGTTCATGGCTGAATGCTGAAGATGGAGGCTGAGAATTTTTTCATCCAAATCTTGGAGTTTGGTTTGGATGGCTGCAAGTGCTTCCTCCATGGTTTTTTGCTCTGGTGTGAGTGACAACCATAACCAACAGTTTTTTTTTTTGGAATGGATAGAAAAACACAAACACAAGCTTATTTAGTAAAGGGAAATTTGGATTTGGGAAAAACTCGGTTAACACCCAAAAAGTGTTCACTACCTCATATACCTCATTACATGGCTCATTTGTCCATTTTCCTACCATATTTCCCTTAAAAACCCTAACAATCCCACTAAAAAGCCTCCAAAAGGCCTAAAATGCCTCCAAAAGGCCACAAAACCATCAAAAAAGCCTCAAAAAGGCCAAAAAACCCCTTTTTCCTCCAAAAATAGCAAAATCCCTCTAAAAAGGGAATAAAAAATATAAAATAATGAGGAAAAGGAGGAAAAAACCCTATACAGCTGCCCTAAACCATATGGTTCCCAAAACCATGGGCCAGCACTCCACCACCAAAAAACTATAAATAGGTGATGGAGACCCCTCATTGCACATCCACAGTCATAAGCACCCTTACTCTACCAAAATCTCTCTTGAAACCCTAGCTCACCCTTGAGCTACTTTCACCTTGAGAGCCCCTTTTGGTCCATTCCCACCATTGGAGAAAGAGAAGGAGCAAGTTGGAGCTTGGAGCAACCCTCTTGGAGCATTGCAAGAGCTTCACCAACCTCCACATTGGAGGTAAAATTAATACAAAAGCCATTCTTTACATCTTATTTTTTCATGCACATGTTTAGAGTAATTTATATTTCTGTTTTAGCATTTTAATTTACATTTACTGAACTGCTACTAAGGAGTCAATTCTCCTTAGTAGGTGCTCATTTGCACAAGCTAGGGGTAAAACCCTAGCTACAGTTTTGGCGACTCCCCTAGGTTTGAATTTCTAGTTTTAGTTTAAAAATTTTTAGTTTTCTGCAATAATTTCTCATTTTTTCCTTTCGGCTGTCCCTTTCGGCCGCCTTAAACTGCATCTTTTCCCTCTGCAGTCATGTCCCGATTGCGTCTTTCAGGCCTTTACCTGCGACCCAACCGCGGCTCTCAGACTGTTTCCGGCGCCCTGCCGACGGATTCAAGTCTGTTTCCTGTGATCCGACCGCGGCTAATCAGCCTGTTTGCTGTGATATGACTGCGCCTGTCGGCCATTTTCCCGCATCCTGACTGCGGCTTTCAGCCCCTTTGCTGCGTCCCGACTGCGTCTGTCAGCCCTTTTCCCGTGACCCGACTGCGTTGTTTTACCTATTCCCTGCGCCCCGACTGTGTCTGTCGGCCAAAAACCCGTGTCCCGTCCGCACCTGTTTCCCTCAAACCCGCGGTTCGACTGCTCAGTTTCGCCACAGACCCGCGGTCTGATTTCTGCATTTTTTCCAGTTTTAAACCCAGCTCCCTTTGCTGCAATATTTTTTGCATCTGCACAGCCCTCTGTCCTACCTGCAGCCATCCTTCCCTACAACCTTTTCTGCAACATAATTTTTGTACCCTTTACAGAATCTTTTTAAAATTTTAGTATTTTAATTCAGAAAATTTTGCATGTTAAAGTTTCAAATTCAGTATTATTGTTAGTTAGAAAGTTGCCCCCCTTGTGGCACTTCTATTTTGGGTTCATCACCTCATGAGCACACACTCTGTCACATAATTCAAGTGAGCCTTAAAAACTACTTAACTCAACCAATATTCTAACCCCACTTGGGGAACACAAAATAATCTTTGTAGTTAGGTAGGATCGGGGGGACAGGCTTCCAATAACACCCCTCGATCACTTACACTTGAGACATAGCTGTTGTCCAATTAGGGAACCAAAATCCCCTAGTACTTTTTGGCACGGTCACAACCAGTTCACCAGAGGGCCTCTCCCCTAGGAGGGTTGAAGTCGCGAGACTGGTTCCGGAGGCCTGAGTGGAATACTGCACTCCATTCAGTAACCGAAGGGCTACCTTTTGCAGTTCTCGGGATATCCCTGTATAGGGGTATTGCGGTAAAAGGACCAAACGGCAGATTCACCTTTCTGGACGTGTCATGAATGGGGTATCTTAGTTGCCATTCTTCTAGGATTGACTACCCGGTATCCCTCCCGGTAGGGGGACATCTTATCCACTTGGATTTCCTATTCATATTGTCTGACTTGGATTTCATCACCTTGCAGAGGATATGTCTAGTTGAGTCAGAATACTTTTTAGTTAGGTGTTTGCATGCTCCCTTACCTCCTTTTGGTCTAGTGAGTCCACCATTTTTTTTATTTTTAGGAAACCTGCTGCTTGTTGGTATTTTGACCATTTTTTTGGTACTCCACTTATTGTAGCACAGCTGTTATAGTAGGTGTTTTGAGTTGGTTGTTGGCCTGAGTGCCTTGTTTTTGAGCTCTCCTTCTGCACACTCGGTTGCATTAGGATTTTTTGAGCTGTTTTTTCACTCCCCACAATCCCCAGCAATTTGACACCATCTGTCACCATTGAGTCCCCAAGACATTCTCGGCGCCTCAGGGGTGATCCCCCACAGCACGGTTCACTTGACACCACCCGTCATAGACACAGATCATCATCCCTTGATACCACTTATCATCGATCTCGAGCCTTGTCACTTGACTCCACTCGTCAGTGACATAGGACTCCATCACCCGATATTGACGCCCCCTACTTTACCTCTGATTCTGAAGAAGAGTCTGAGAACCCCATTTATACTGCCCCTACTAGCCCCATGGCTGGCGTGACTTCCACTCCTTTCTTGGTAGGGACCATTGGTGGCCCATCCACCACTACACCAGTTACCATACCCGCTGTGGGTATGCCCTCAATGGGGCCCACATCTACTATTCCCCTCACTACACCTATTCCCGTAGCTGGAATACCTATCCCCACTCCATCAGTGGCTCACACTACCCACGGTGGTGCAGGACCATCCTATACCACCTTGGTCCCCCCACTTGGGAGCCACATCCCAAATCCTACCCCTCCACTTGGGGGAATTGGCCCCAACTTAGTCCAACCCACTACTATGTCACATCCTTCTTCCAGTTTGCCATTCATGGCTAGCCTCAACCTACCCGACCTAGCCAGATTGACCAACGACCCTATCCGACACGACCCTACGTGGCCTCACATGCCCACCAAGCTCCCTTATGACATCCCTAAGTTTGAGGGCAAGGTAGGTGAGGACCCACAAAACCATATCATGTCCTTCCATCTATGGTGTTCCTCCAACTCCATAGTGGATGAATCTATTCACCTCCGTCTGTTACATCGCACCTTCACTGGCTCTGCAGCCAAGTGGTATATCGAGCAACCCCACGGGACCCATGCCACCTTTGCTTCCCTTGCCTCGACCTTCCTGTAGTTCTTCCAGTTACCTGTCCGCTATGACACGGGAGTTGAGATTCTTCTGTCTTGTAGACAAAACACGGCTACCCACATCACGGACCACATTCATGAGTGGCGTTGACGCCGTAGCCTTTGCAAAATCAAATTAGACGACCGTATCTTCCTAGATTGGTTCCTAAAATCCCTTCTTCCTGTCATTGCCAAGGATGTGGCATCCGAACGACCCCAGTCTGAGGAAGAGGCCATCCTCAAAGCCCAGCAATTTGACCTCATTTACGCCCAGTCGGGTTATCTCTATACCATTATACCTGACATCCCTCGCGGCGATTCCTCCCAGTACGATGCGCCGGGGGAATCCCATGTTGGGGACGACATCATCGGTCGTGTTTCTTCGCATCCCCAACCCTTTTCCATAGCACGTCCTAACCCTGGCCCCGACCTTTTGCGGGCTACTTCACAGTTTGGAGCAACCAACTCATATGCTCCTATGACATATCACCACCACTCCCATGGACCCACCTATCCACCTCAGTGCTTTGTTCATGCGCCCCCCGCTTACCCCCCCCCCCCCCCCCCACGATCGCACCTCAGCCCTATTACCACCAGCAGGCTACACCAGCTCCTGCGCCTTCCCAGGCCCAACCAGCTTATTACCCGCCACAGGCAGCCCCTGCGGCACACCCACAACCTGCTCCACAGACATATCAGTAACCCCCTCAAGGTGACGCACCTACGCAGCCTCCACTTACATATCATCCACTGCAGCCTGCTCCCTCACCTGCACAACCTCAAAACCCACCTGCTGCCCAAGGGCAAGTGTATGCCCAACAAACGCTGCAGCAAAACCAAAACAACCAACGCAACCAGGGCCAACAAAACCGCGGTAAGGGCCGTAATTGTGGACACAACCCTCTGCCTGACCAAGGCGGTCAACCGCCTAATCCCCCAGACAACAATAATGCCGCCCTCGCTAACCAAAACCCTGATCGCCCGCCCAAGCAGGCTAAAAACCCTAATTTGTGAACAAACCATCCTTGTTCTATTTGCGGGGTCTATGGCCACTACACACATGCTTTCCCACACTTGGAGCGAGCTCGACAACTTTGGGTTGATGATGCCCATCGCCAAGGGCATGCGGCTCCTCAAGCACCGCCCAACCCCCCACAACCTCAGCAACCACCTTTGGTGCTGCAAAACCCCTTACCAACCCAAGGCGTAGTGAATGTTCAGCCGTTGGCTCCTCCTCAAGGCAACATGCCACCGCAACAACAGATCACGTACACCGCTCCTGATCAACCCATGTTTGACTCAGGTACCCACCACTTGTTGATGATGTCATCCACTGATGTCAACCTCCAGACTCGTCGGAACCAATATGGCTCCACCTCTGAAGCCCCTCCCACTGATAAAACCACTAATGCTCACCCCACTGATCAGGTGTTACATATACCTCCACCTCCAATAGATGGCGCTTCCAAAGCACCTCGTTTCCCACTTCGCCGTATCAACAATAACCCCAATGCACGCGCTGCGTCAAACTACAACATTGTAGACAACTTAGCCCAATCCCCCGCAGCCATGTCTGCGTTAGAAGTTTTGAAAAACTGCCCTTCCCAGTGCAAGACTTTACTCTCCACCATTGGGGCTATTGATCCAAATGATTCAAATTTGATGGCATTTGATTTGGACCAGTCTGAACCTCTCCTGCCTTCCACTTTAGCATTCCAAGTTTCTGTTTCTGTTCGGAATCTTGTCATCCATCGGTGCATCATCGATGAAGGTGCCTGCACATGCGTTATGTCCACATTCGTATGGAAGAAGTTGGGATCCCCTACCCTTCAGCAGTCCACCACTGCATTACGCGCCTACGACGATCGTTCGGCTCAGCCCCAAGGTCTCCTAGCCAATGTCCCCGTCCAGTTAGGTGGTAAAACTGTCCTCATTGACATAGAGGTCATCAACGCCCAGCTTGATTACAACCTCTTACTCGGTCGCAGCTACATGTATGCTATGCGGGCGGTAGCTTCCTCTGTCTTTCATACCATGATGTTCCCCCATGACGGACGCGTGGTCAAGATTGACCAACTCACTTACTATGATCCAAATGCCCCCGCTGCACCCGAAAAATGTTCTTCCCATGGTTGAACAACCTGTTAGTGGTGCCGCTACCTCGTTTGTTTCCTCCTTGGGACCTGGAGTTTATTCAGATCCACCGATGACATCCGCCTTCCAATCCATTCCTCCCCCGTCATCTATGCCTAAAGTGTCTGACTTATGTACCCTGTCCCACGATAACCAAACACCTAACAATCAACCACCCTTGTTGCCTAAACCACCACTGGTACCTAGCCACATTGGTGTTACACCTATCCACACAATCCCCTTCCTAGTCCCTCCATCGGGAGTAGTAAGCGCCCCGGTCATGGCTACCCTTAGCCTCCCTGGGTTAACATTGGGATTACCCGTATGGTACCTTTCGCCTCCTGTTCCCCCGCCGACGCCAAGCATCGTCCTCCAACCGG
The DNA here is from genome assembly GCA_027924585.1 of Larix kaempferi. Taxonomy (NCBI): domain Eukaryota; kingdom Viridiplantae; phylum Streptophyta; class Pinopsida; order Pinales; family Pinaceae; genus Larix; species Larix kaempferi. Next base: position 23,071,836 of record BSBM01000011.1, on the reverse strand, counting down.
TGCAACCCATGGCTACTACCACTCAGCCACCCCCCAGTGTTGCTACCCCTTCATCCTCCACGAATCCCCCTCCTCCTCCCAAATCCACTGGGAGCAGAGGCCCCCAACCTTACACTGCTGTACCACCTCCCAAGACAGTAAACCCCCCCCCCCGTGTTTCGTGCTCCTCCCAAATGCTCGTTGTGTGATGAGTTAGGCCATGCGACTCATCAATGTCCACAGTTACCAGCATTACAAGAACACATGCAGATGCTTGTCAATGACCCCAGTATCCCGGTTGTCAAACTAGATCCAACCCCTAAGCCTCGCGACAAATCCCTGTGCACTAACCACCCCTGTGCCATATGCGGTGTTTACGGGAATTACTCACATCACTGTCCCGATCTCCCCGATTACAAAGCAACTCTATATGAGATGAACAATCTGGATCTTGAGACCACACCACCCACCATTCAAGAGATTCACCCCACGATCTCACCCCCATCCGGGGAGGTCAACACCATTTACATGATCTCTTCAACTACCATTCCCGCTTCAACCGATTTGACGGCCCAAAATTTCTGTACTGATGAGGAGATTCTTGAGGCACTTATTTCCCTGGAGTATCCCTGGGATGACATGCACCATCATTCGTATTTCCTCCCAGAAGCATCTTCCTCTAGCACCGCTACCCAATTTGCGGTTGAATCCAAAGACTTCCTTCCCACCAAGGTCGACTGGTTTAAGGATCCTATTCCTGCTCCAGATGCCTTTGAGGAAGGTAACATGGCCAATATTTCACCCGTCATCCACATTGATATCTCTAACACACTTGGTGCTCTTGAAATCATTACCTTAGGAGCCTCCTGCAGTGAGTCTGAGATTGAGGAGTACAAAAAAATCTTCCAGGAATCCCGTGATGTCTTTGCCTAGTTCTATATTGAGATGCCCGGTCTCGACCCCACCATTATAGAACACCACATTGACACATGGCCTGATGTACCCCCCGTTCGTCAGAAATAGCGTCCCATTCATCCCTCAAAGCTCCCAGCTGTCAAAGCAGAGATTGAGAAACTTCGCAAGGCAGGATTCATTTATCCTATTGCTTATACCACCTGGGTTTCAAACCCCGTTCCCGTTAACAAAAAACAAGGCACCATTAGAGTATGCACTGACTTCCGTGATTTAAACCGTGCTTGTCCCAAAGACAACTTCCCCATGCCATTTATTGACCAACTCATCGATGCGTGTGCGGGGCATGAAGTCCTCTCTTTCATGGACGGTTTTTTCGGATACAACCAAATTCAGATCCATAAGGAGGATCAGTACAAAACCGCCTTTACTACCCCATGGGGCACCTTTGCCTACCGCGTCATGCCTTTTGGCCTCAAAAATGCTGGTGCCACCTTCCAGCGGGCCATGACCTATTGTTTTCACGACTTGGTCCATATCCTGCTAGTCTATCTTGATGATCTTATAGCTCGTTCCCGGAAACGATCAGACCACTTTAACGACCTTCGGTAAGTTTTTCTGCGTTGTCGCAAATACCAAATCCACTTGAACCCACACAAGTGTGTCTTTTGCGTTCCGGCAGGCCGATTGTTGGGTTTCATTGTTTCCCAGAAAGGAATTGCTATTGACCCCCTGAAAGTCCAAGCCATCTTAGACCTTCCCTCTCCTCGTACGCTCCGACAGCTCCAAAGTCTGCAGGGGCGATCCAATTTTCTCCATAGTTTCATTCCTGATTACGCTACCACTGTTCATGGTTTCTTGCACTTGCTCCGTACCCACGTACCCTTTGTCTAGGATGAACAAGCAGAAGCTGCATTCGAAGCCCTCAAGAAATCTCTCACACAAGCCCCCTTGATCTCCCCTCCGAATTTCTCTCAGGAATTCATCCTCTATGTCTCGGCATCCGCGCATGCTGTGTCCGGAGTCTTGGTTCAAGAAGACGCTTCTCACCAGGAGCATGTCATTTACTACGTCAGCCAGACCTTGTCTGGTACACCCCTACGTTACCCATATGAGGAGAGACTAGCCCTAGTTGTGGTCTTTTCTGTCCAGAAACTGCGACACTACATCTTACTTAGTCATACACAGTCGTTGCCGACTCCAACCCCATGGTCTATCTCCTAAACCGGCGACTACTGCAAGGTCGTGTTGCTAAATGGGTCATTATCCTCCAGGAATATGACCTTACCTTCAAAACCCCTAAGAGCACCAAAGCCCTTGCACTTGCCCAGCTCATTACCGATCTCCCCTCCCTTCTACCGTCCCCACAAATCTCTGATGAGTTACCCGACAATCATTTGTTCACCATCTCGTCAGATGACCCATGGTACGGTGATATTTTGCTATACCTGCGCACGCAGAAGTTCAGACCCAAAGTCACCCGTAATGGACGTCGTTGTATCTGTCACCAGGCCTCTCGATATCTCCTCTTAGGTGATGTCCTTTACCGGCGAGGGGTTGACACGATTCTTCATCGTTTCCTTACACACAAGGAAGCCGAACACGTCCTTAATGACTGTCATAGCGGTGCCTGCGACGGCCATTTCTCAGGGATGGCCACTTCCCAAAAGGTCGTCTGCGCCGGATACTTCTAGCCCACACTTTTCATCGATTGCATCACTGCGGTCAAACATTGCCATAACTGCCAACTTTTTTCCCCCAAGGCCCGGACACCACCTGCTCCATTACACCCAGTCGTCACCGTTGGTCCCTTTTGTAAGTGGGCCATCGACTTCATGGAGTGTAGACCCCCATTTGCCAACGGCCACAAATACATCATTGTCGCCGTCGATTACTTCACCAAATGGGCCGAAACCATGCCTACCTTCAACTGTACCGCTGACACCGCTGCCCATTTCTTTTTTAACCACGTTATCACTCGATTCGGGGTTCCTAAACAGTTGGTCTCAGACCATGGTTCACACTTCGAAGATTCCGTTTGGCACGAGTTATCCACCCTCCTAAAATTCGAACATCAGTTCTCCTCTGCTTACTACCCCCAAGGGAACAGCCAAGTAGAGGCCATTAACAATATCTTAAAAACCATCCTCCAACGCACTGTTGACCAACATAAGTCCAATTGGCATCACATGATCTTCCCCGCCTTATGGGCTTATCGTACATCCACTAAAACGCCACTGGTTTTTCCCCGTTTCATTTAGTTCACGGTGTCGGATCTGTCCTCCCCATCGAGTGTCAGATACCTGCCTTACATATCGTCGTTGAGCTTCTCCCCGATACCTCCCCACTTGAGCAACGTCTGCTATCCCTCGAACAAGCCGATGAAGACCGTCGTGCCGCTCTCCAGACCATTGAAGCTGCTAAGAACCGCTCCAAAGCTGGTTACGACAAACACGTACACCCTCGAACTTTCCACGAAGGGGACCTTGTCCTCGCCTATGACCAAGCCCATGATAAAACCGGCAAAGGGAAGTTCGATTCCATGTGGCAAGGCCCTTACATCGTGCAGACTTGTCTCGGAAAGGGGGCATACATTTTAGCCGACTCCGAAGGTCACCCTTTGCACAACCCTCGTAATGGGTTGTATCTTAAATGCTTTTATCCCTAAATAACTCGCGGCCTCATTGGTCCGCATTGTACAGTTTGCTCTCTTTTTTGTTTTTCACCTTTTTTACCGCAATCTTACATTCCTCATTTTTGCATGACCACAGATGGACCATCTTCCACCTTATTACACTGGCTTCACTGATGGAGCTAGCCGCTGGTCTCCCAACCTAGCTTCTGCAGCGTGGGTCTTATATTCCCCTTCCCATGAAATGATTCACCTCGACGGAATCTGCATAGGCGCTTCTACCAATAACCAGGAGGAGTATGATGATATGACCGGTCTCCTGACTACTGCCCTCCAGATAGGCATACGTCACCTTTATGTGTTCCTTGACTCCCAGCTGCTTGTCTCCCAGCTCAACAACTGCTACTAGGTGCGTGATCCCTGCCTCTTTAGAAAATTCCTGCGCACAAAACAACTCAGCCGACAGTTTGAATCCATAACATTCAACCATGTCCCAAAAACTCAAAATAGTGTCGCAGATCAAATGGCTAACAACATCCTAGATTGGCACATTAATCACACCATGTAAAAACCTCCATCATGCATAGCATCTCATAAAAATATATAAAAACCCAAAAAGATTGCAAGGGGCATCCACATGCCTATCATCACATAAACATTTGCATCCATGTGCAATAAAAAATACAAACACATTCCTCTACAGGGGCATCCACGTGCCTAGTCATACATAGTGTTGCATCCATGTGCAATACATTACATACACAGGGGGCATCCATATGCCCAACATCCTATACTACTTGCATCCACGTGCAGTACAAACATACAACACATCATAAAGCGCATCCACGTGCGTACAACTAACACAACATCACAAAAAGATGCATCCACGTGCATATATATATATATCAAAACATACATGTCACAGTGCTATACATGTCCTGAGTACCCCTGTACTCAGCTATACAAAAATGTCTATACATCCCTAAAGCCTCATAAAATACATGCCGTAGCTACAAAACTCGGGGGGAGTCCCCTGCACTCCCTAATGAGAGTCATACCTTGCATCACAGCCTGCCTCGGCTGCCTCTGAGTCCTCCCCTCGCTCTTCCTCCGACAAATCCTCATCCCCTACGGGCTCATGTGCCCGTGCCCTGTCCGTCAAGATAGCCACCCAAATCGCAATGGATCTGAATTCTCGGGGTGCCCTCATGCAGTCCTGAACTACATCGGGGTCCACATCCCGCCATCCCTCGTCGGTCACTCCAACTAGTAACCAATCCAGCAACACTCGTACGGACTCTAAATTCCCCTCTGCGTCCCGCCGACGCACCTTGCCTCGACCTGGTAAGGCTGGTACCGCCACATGTCCCCTACGTGAGACGTGTCCTGGCGGTGGTCTCGGACCCACATCTGTAGATCACACATCAGTCAGTAACAGTATATATCATAACACACATCATATATAAAACTTGACATCCATAACATGCAAGTAAATCAATACGTACCGTCTAGTCCCCATGCCTGCCCTGGTGCCCGCGGTGCCTCTGGGTCTCCCGTGTAGTCCATATCCCTATACGGATAGTCGTCTAGTGGCAGTGGCATCTGTAGCCACTGTAGGTATAACTCCTGCGTGAAGTATCTACCAACCTAGTCGCCACCACGGCGGCGCATCATCTCGCCCCACCGCACCATCCGCGGCTCCCTCAAACCTCCTGCCCTGATCGGTACCCACGGCCGCAGGGTGGGTACCCTCTCCATGAAAAACGTACATAGGAAGGAACCATAGAAAAACCCCTTGCCATATTCCTTCACCGCTGTCAGCTATCGCTGTACACAGGTGAGGAACATCTGGCCCCACACATAGTAGACCCCGTCCAGTACACTCTCCACCAGCTGCATCTGGCCCCCAGACACCTTCTCTGGTGACTGGGACCCCAACACACGTACCACGCATGCTGCAATCACCCGTATCGCCGGCTCCTGTAGGTCTATCACCCGGAGTGCATTCCTATGCACCCTAGCCTCTGGAGCACAGTACCGCTCCAGCATGTCCTCCATATCCACATCGGCGGATACTTGCGGCTGCATATCCGCCACCCTACCCAGACAGGGCAACCCCATCAGGAAATATACATCCGTCAGAGTGAGGTCCACCCTCTCACCCTGCACCATGAAAGCCTGTATGTCTGGCTCCCAGAAACTCACTAGCCGGTTCAGCAGCAACCCTGCTGAACGCATCATGGGTACCTGCGCGAACTTCAGTAGTTCGCACATTCCCAACACCGCCCGCACATGACCATCGTCCCGGATGTAATCCACTATCTCATATGGGATCTCGCGCTCTCTCCATAGTACCAGCGACATCCTGTCAAACACGCAAGGCAAACTCATCAGACTCATGTCAAAGAAATAAACTTGGACCCACTCACTATTTATAGTCCGTTGACTTTTTCTTGTTTTGGCCATTACGAACCCATACAGAGTCCGTTTTTCGAACCGTTTCCACCATTGGAATCAACACGATGAGACCATCCTGATGGTCACCTCGTTGCATTATTTTTTCCCCTTCATTTTTTACACATTTTTTATACACCACTAGTCTGTAAGTTTTAAACCTTAACAGTGAAGTACAAACTCATATGATTCTTAAGCATTAACAGAAAATACACAATGGCACACACATTACACAGAGATTTTCACCTGGAAACCCTTAACCGGGAAAAAACCAGCCAAACTTAGAGCCGCATAGCTCCTTTTTCATTATATGTTTATTTTACATGTACAATACAATAAATGGTATTCTGCAGCATCTAAAACCCTAATTCGTTTACCCGAATTAGGTTACAACCCTAATTCCTTTTACCGGAATTAGATTAGAGTACAATGGGTCGAATATCGCGAAAAAAGCAAAAAGCAACCCAAAAAATTTTGTACACGCAGCGACCATGTTGGGATCGTGTTGTACACGCAGCGACCATGTGATCGTCGGGAATCGTGTTGTAGTCTAATTTTGTACGGAATTAGATTAGAGTACTAGTGCCGTAGGGATCGTGTTGTACACGCAGCGACCATGTGAAGAGATATAACATACCCAACATAGTCACCTCGGTTTATGTGCCACATCGGCCGTTCTCTGTTTGTCGCATATTTTATATCATCGGATTCATTTTTCCGAGCTCGTGAGGATGCTTGAGATCATTTCTCACTCTCACCCCCAGATTGTTTGGGTATTTTTTCCAAAACGCCCCCCGTCGCTTTGGTTCACGTGCCACATTGACAGTTCTCCGTTGTTGACACTTTTTATATCGTCGGATTCAGTTTTTCGAGCTCGTGATGATGCTTGAGATCATTTCTCGCTCTAACCTGGTACAATTTCAACATTGTGTCCCGACACCTTGCTGCCTCGGTTTGCGCACCACATCGACCGCCATCGGATTATTCCACACTTTTACATGAGCCATTCACTCCTGTCATACTGCAAATGTTTCGTTATTTTGCCACCATTTCATTCACCCCGCAAGGAGGCCCACTAGTGTTCCCCCCCATCCTCGTTCTTGGTCATCATAAATGTTCCTTGATTGAGCACTTCCTCCTTGCTTGGCCATTCCTTTTGTTCGGTATAATTTTATCCCTTTTTCGGGCCGGACAAGTCCTTTACGAAAAAGGCACTTAGGGAGTTTATGTTAAGCTCTTTTCTGACTCCTAAAACAATGAAAAGATCGCCGAGCAATCTTGCTTCCTTTCATGCTCGTTAAAGTACCTGAAAGGGCGTCTATCTGGTATAAGTTTAACCATTTTCCGGACCTGGTAGACTAATTACGAAAAAGGAATACTCTAGTCACACCGGCTAGAAGAGTTCTTCATTGCATCCTTTTATGCTTCTTTGGGCCTTGGAGACTAACACACGAAAAAGCAACCCCCTGGAGTCTTCTTATCGCTTTCAAAGTCTCTAAAATTGAAAGCAACCATGAGCATGAACTGTCCTGGGCTCGTACAAATCCACACGACAGTACCATTCCATTCTTTCAGAGTCTTCTTATCGCTTTCAGACTCCTTAAAATTGAAAGAAATCACGAGCATGAACTGTCCTGGGCTCATATAAATCCACACGACAGTACCATTTTATACACACATCTTCTAGTTCCCTAACCCATGAAGAAGTCCCCCCGTTCCTCTTGGCACTATGATCGATCATCTCGGCAACACCCCCAATCAGGTCGCCTTTGTTCAGAGTAGTCTGCAGTCTCCTACCATTTTACACCAGTTTGAGTCTCCCTTAGCCCAGTCACTATCCTTGATCCATTACAACTATGATCCCTTTTCCATCAGTCAGTTTCATATGCTGCCCGATCATCCCCGCCATCATACTCTGAACAAAGGAAGTTTGAGTCCACCCACTCTACTTGCCCAGTTGTACCCCCACCATTTACCAGTCCTGCCATCAGTACTATCACATTTCGGTTCTCCACCTCGCGCTCCTGTCAAGGAAACATCATTGCCTTGATAGTTGTAGGTCTCCCTCTATTGATGACAGCCCCTCTATTCCAGAGGATAGGCCCAGAGGTCCCTGCGCCTTGGACCCATCACCATCTGTGGTGAGTGCCTACAGACCATTTTGATAGGAGTCATCATTGCCTCTCCGAATGGTTGTTTCTCACATGCTCGACTTCAACACCTTGATCGCATCGTTGAGAATCGCGTAGGATTTACATACCTACCATTATTTGTCAAAGAACCTGGATTTCCCCCGACTCTAGCACATTGGTGAGTCACTTCGGAAAACCCAGTTGTATGTTCCCGTGGATCTCCGGGCTGCGTTGGCGATTGTATTTGGAATCCATCCAGTTCTATGCTTCCTTGAGTACCCAGTTCCGTCCCAGATTAGTTCCAGTTCAGTGTACCATTGTGAGTGTGACACATTGTCACTATGATCCAGCAACTCATCAGTTCCTTTGGTACCACACTCAGTAGCACTGTTGATTGTTCCAGTGTATCAGTTCTTCAGCTCAGACATGGTCAGCCCAGCAGTATGTCCCAGATTTGTGTTCCCTCTGGACCCTTATGATGTACACAGTGGTTCTCTATGTATCTTACAGGTCCCTCTTTTCGGGCCTCACAGTTCTTTTTATTTATCTTGATACGAGCATGGGTATGCCCACCTCGTCCATATATTGAGATTCTTCCTCATTCAGTATTTGAGGTTATGTATATTTCAGGTCCCCATATTTTGGACCCCATTGTTATTATATCTTGATACGAGCATGGGAATGCCCGCCTCGTCCATATGATCAGATGATTCCTCATCCATTATTGAGGTTATGTACTTTTAGTTCTTGCAGTTTGTTCGGGATCGTTGTTCCGGGCTTCAGTTTGTTTCTTCTCTTCTCCACACCCCAGGAAAACCATACATGACTTATGATGTCCATCGGCCATACGATGAGCTCCTGCCCTCGCACATCAGGGGGCAATCTATTAACACCCAAAAAGTGTTCACTACCACATCTACCTCATTACATGGCTCATTTGTCCATTTTCCTACCATATTTCCCTTAAAAACCCTAACAATCCCACTAAAAAGCCTCCAAAAGGCCTAAAATGCCTCCAAAAGGCCACAAAACCATCAAAAAAGCCTCAAAAAGGCTAAAAAACCCCCTTTTCCTCCAAAAATAACAAAATCCCTCTAAAAAGGGAATAAAAAATATAAAATAATGAGGAAAAGGAGGAAAAAACCCTATACAGCTGCCCTAAACCATATGGTTCCCAAAACCATGGGCCAGCACTCCACCACCAAAAAACTATAAATAGGTGATGGAGACCCCTCATTTCACATCCACAGTCATAAGCACCCTTACTCTGCCAAAATCTCTCTTGAAACCCTAGCTCACCCTTGAGCTACTTTCACCTTGAGAGCCCCTTTTGGTCCATTCCCACCATTGGAGAAAGAGAAGGAGCAAGTTGGAGCTTGGAGCAACCCTCTTGGAGCATTGCAAGAGCTTCACCAACCTCCACATTGGAGGTAAAATTAATACAAAAGCCATTCTTTACATCTTATTTTTTCATGCACATGTTTAGAGTAATTTATATTTCTGTTTTAGCATTTTAATTTACATTTACTGAACTGCTACTAAGGAGTCCATTCTCCTTAGTAGGTGCTCATTTGCACAAGCTAGGGGTAAAACCCTAGCTATAAACTCGGAGGGGTAATTGGGGTTTGACTAGGTTTTGGACACTTTTTGATGGACAAGGAAGCAAAAAATGGGGATTTTAGAAGCGGGGTGAAAGAATGAGAAAATTTGGCAGAAAGGGACAAAGAAGCAGAATTTAGAAAGGAACCCGGTGGAAAAATTTGAAGGCAATTGGGTGAAACTCGAAGAAGTTATGGAAAACCCTAAAAATAGACAAATGTGGGATTTTGGGATTTGGGAAGTGGAATTTGGGATAGGGTCCTCAGGAATGAAATATGCAGAATGAGATTGCAGGGGTGTCAGTGAAGTTTCAGGGAAAACATAGTGAAAACAAGGGAGATATTGCCAAAAAACATAATTTTATATTGATCGCAGGCCACTTCGAGGGGGAAACCTCCTTTGAGCAAGCTCAATACAATTAACTTCACGGTGCCTTCATAGGCCTCAACACACATTTATATACTAAGTCTAGGCCCCAATATTATGGGTCAAAACCATGGGCCAATACAACTATGGATCAACAATACTATGGGCGACTTACAAAGCATATGCGCCAAACAACAATAACACAACTATGGATCAACAAATACTATGGGACGACTTACAAAGCATATGCGTCCAAAAACAACATACTAACAAAGTAAATAGAAGGGTTGACATGGGTTCCTAACAATATGCAAGAAAGAAATTGATCTCTTTTAGTAGACTATGGGAGGAATGCTCTCAAGAAGAAGCAAGGCTTGTGGCACGAGAAGAAAAGATGGGGAATGAAGATCAAGCTCTCACAGCTCACACCAAGAAAGGGAAGTCTAAGAGAGAGCCATCCCACTTATGAAAATTTTCACACCACCATTATCATAAGGATAAGAAAGATCTCAGATGCTTCAATTGCAATGAGAAGGGACACTTTGCTTCAGATTGTCCCAAGAAGAATAAAGACAACAACAACAACTTCAACAAGAAGAAGAAGAACTACAAAAGAAGATATCATGCTCATGCTACTGAGGATGATGAACCTCCAAAGAAGAAGGATGGAGCAGAAAGTGATGATGATGACTCATCAAGCAAAGAAGAGTATGTTCTAATCTCTGCTCTCACAGGTACTATTTCTCATGGTTGTAATGATTGGCTTATTGACAGTGGGGCTTCCAAACACATGACTGGGTTTAATGAATCTTTTGTAAATCTATCTGAACATGAATCACCCCATAAAGTGAAACTTGGGGATGACTATCAATACTCTATCAAAGGAAGTGGTGAAGCATCCTACAACCTAGATTCTGGAAAATTCTTGAAGATGAAAGAAGTTCTTTATGTACCTGGGCTCAAGAAAAACCTACTCTCCATACCTGCATTGGATGCAAAAGGTATGAGGGCTGCATTTGTGGATGGCCAAGTTCTAATGTGGCCAAAGGGTAAAACTATTGATGATGTAGTAGTGATTGGAGAGCAAGAGGGAGGATTGTATAAATTGAAGTGACAACCTGAACATGCCATGGTGCATGATTCCATGGAGCTAAGTGAACTTTGGCATAGAAGACTTGCACATATGCACTACAGAGCATTACCAATTGCAAGTAAAGTTGTAGAAGGTCTTCCTGAAATCAAGACCAAGCATGAAGGTGTTTGCAAAGGATGTGCAAAAGGAAAGAACATAAAGAAGGCATTTCCAAGCAGTGAAAGCAAGGCAAAAGGTATCTTGGAAATTATCTACTTCGATGTATGCAGTCCGATGTCATCCAGTTCTCTGAGTGGGTATGTTTACTATGTCTCTCTTCATTGATGATTTCTCCAGGAAGACTTGGGTTTACTTCTTGAAGAACAAAGATGAAGTGTTTGATAAGTTCAAGGAATTCAAAACCTTGATGGAAAACCAAACTGATAAGAAGATCAAAACATTCAGATCCGACAATGGTGGAGAATTCACTTCAGGTGACTTCAAGAAGCTATGCAGTGATTTAGGGATTAAGGGGGAGTTGACTGCTCCTTACAATCCACAACAGAATGGAGTTGCAGAAAGAAAGAATCGAACAATCATGGAAGCAGCAAGGGCAATGTTGCATGACCAGGATCTACCTATGCATCTATGGGCATAAGCAGCTAGGACATCTGTATATTTGCATAACAGAACACCCCACAAGATATTGGACAACAAGACACTAGAAGAGGTCTTCTCTAGTAAGAAACCTGAAGTCATCCATCTCAGAATATTTGGTTGTCCAGTATACACTCATGTCCCAAAGGAGAAGAGGGCCAAGCTAGAGCCTTTAGGAAAGAAGGGTATCTTTGTGGGTTACAGTGAAAGCTTGAAGGATTATAGAATATACTTTCCAGGGTTCAAGAAGATTGATGTCAGCAGGGATGTAACATTTGATGAAAACTCAGCATTCATCAAATCAAGGAAGACACCTGTTTAAGATTATGAAGAACCTAAGGAAACTAGATTTCAAGACAATACTATGACTAAACCAATTCCAGATGTAGATCGTGAAATTGAAGATCCACAAGAACCTGTAGATCCACCCCGTGAGAATAACTCTCACAAGAGGAAACCTGCATGGGCTAGAGAGCTCATTGAAGATGCAGAAAGATATGGAATTCTAGAAGAAGAACACAGAGCAAAGAAGAGAACTAGATCACATACCAGCTATGTTCCTTTACTCTATGATATCATGAACAAAGAACCTTCCAGTTATGAAGAAGCAGTGGAAAAGAAAGAATGGAATGATGCCATGGTTGAGGAATACCAATCAATAATGAAGAATGATGTTTGGGATGTTGTCCCAAGACCTGAAGGGAAGTTTGTTGTGACTTCCAAATGGATCTACAAGATCAAGCATGTTGCAGATGGTAGCATAAAGAAATACAAGGAAAGATTTGTATCTCGTGGCTTCTCTGAGAAAGAGGGAATAGATTATGAAGAAAATTTTGCTCCTGTAGCTAGGTACACTTCCATCAGAATGGTACTTGCTCTGGTTGCAGTGATGAAATGGAATATACACCAGATGGATGTCAAGAATGCTCTCTTGAATGGTGTAGTTGAAGAGGAAGTGTATGTGGAGCAGCCACTCGATTTTGAAACACATGGCAGGGAATCATATGTGTGTAGATTGAAGAAAGCCTTGTATGGCTTAAAACAAGCTCCTAGAACTTGGTATGGTAGGATGAATAGTTTCCTATCTAGTTTGGGCTTTACCAAGAGTAAAGCGGATTCCAACCTTTACTACAAGGTTGAGGAAGGCAATCCTGTGATACTACTCCTGTATGTGGATGACCTGTTTGTAACAGGAGATGATAGATTGATTGTCGATACAAAGAGGAAGCTTGCTACCGAGTTCGAGATGAAGGACTTGGGGATGATGCACTATTTTCTAGGTATGGAGGTGTGGTAGAGTGTAGATGGAATCTTCCTTGGACAAGGGAAGCATGTAGTAGAGATACTAAAGAGGTTTGGGATGATGGACTGCAAGGCCATGGCCACACCTATGGCATCGAACCTGAAGCTTCTGTGTGATGCTTCATCTGAGCTGGTTGATGTCACTATGTATCGTCAGATGATTGGGTCCTTGATGTACTTGACGAACATGAGACCAGATATTTGCTTTGTGGTGAACACATTGAGCCAGTTCCTGATGGATCCGAGGAGTGTTCACCTAGTTGCTGTAAAGCATATTCTGAGGTACCTGATGGGTACAGTTGATTATGGGCTCAAGTATGATGTGAATCAAAAGTTTAACCTGCATGGTTATGTTGATTCAGATTGGGCATGCAATGCTGGAGATAGGAAGAGCACATCTGGGTGTTGCTTTAGTATGGGATCAGGTGTGATCTCTTGGTTTAGCAGGAAGCAGTCTTGTGTAGCACTGAGTACAGCCGAAGCAAAGTATGGTGCGGCTTATTTGGCTAGTTGTGAGGCAATATGGCCCCGAAAACTACTGTCTGAGTTATTTGATCTCCTGCTGGAGGCTACTTGTATCTTTTGTGACAACCAGAGTTGTGTGAAGCTATCTGAGAACCCGGTGTTCCACGACAGGTTGAAACACATAGAGATCAAATATCACTATATCAGGGATATGGTGTAGAGAGGAGCAGTGAAGCTCCTGTATGTTGCGACGGATGAGCAGGTTGCAGATGTGCTGACGAAGCCACTAGCCAGAGTGAAGTTTGAGTACTTCAGAGAGAGGCTTGGTGTTCTTCAGATTGATGACACTTCGAGGAAGAAGTGATGGACACATTTACAGGAGCCATTCTGAGCATGGTGAGAGGAGGATCCTTCCATGGATGTGGATGTAAGCACTGGATGATGAGCATCAGGATGATGTTCTAGTTTCTACTCTGTAAGATCTGTTGGATCATTTATGTATGTATGCATCATGTTGGATGCTGGATATGATCAGTTGGATCATTTATGTATGTATGCATCATGTTGGATGCTGGATATGATCAGTTGGATCATTTATGTATGTATGCATCATGTTGGATGCTGGATATGATCTGTTGGATCATTTGTATGTATTTTGTATATGCATCATGTTGGATGCTTGGACCATGTATCTGTATATGTATCAGGTGGATATGTTGTATGATCAGGTAGATCATGTATGTAGATATGTATCAGGTAGATACATTGTATGATCAGGTGGATCATGTATCTATGTATGTATTAGGTGGATACATTGTATAATAAGGTGGATCATGTATGATGATATGTATCAGGTAGATACTTGGTATGCATTGGGTAGATGCATTGTATGATCAGGATGATCATGGATGACGAGCTTCAGGATGTTTCTCCAGATGACATGCACCAGGATGATGCAGTATTGATGATTAGGATGATCATGTACATCAGGATGATGTATGGTGAGTATCAGGTTGATACTTTGTGGTCGTGGATAGGTTGTGCAGATGAGCATGTAAGTAGACTCGGGAGATCTAGACAGGATGAAAAAAGCATCAAATGCTCTTTCGAGGCATTGCTCTAGGAGGAGTTGTAAGACCTAGGAGATCCGATAGGTTGGGATGTGTGCCTGTAATAAGTCCTGGGATGCTCTTTCGAGGGTTTGTCCTGTGACCACATGTAAGACCTGGGAGATATGAGAGGTTGGGATGTGTGCCCGTAATAAGTCCTGGGATGCTCTTTCGAGGGTTTGTGGTGGTGACTACATGTAAGACCTGGGAGATCCGAGAGGTTGGGATGTGTGCCCGTAATAAGTCCTGGGATGCTCTTTCGAGGGTTTGTGGTGGTGACTACATGTAAGACCTGGGAGATCCGATAGGTTGGGATGTGTGCCCATAATAAGTCCTGGGATTCTCTTTCGAGGGTTTGTGATGAGGGTCACATATAAGACCTGGGAGATCCAATAGGTTGGGCTGTGTGCCCGTAATAAGTCTTGAGATGCTCTTGCGAGGGTTTGTGACGCACGTAATAAGTCCTGAGAATTCCACTGTATGGCCAGTGATGATGAAGACCTGTAGGTGGTGGGCCTACATCCAGTATGAAAAAGGACTGGTTCTGTAGAACTTCCTGTTGGGAACCATTTTTCACCTATTTTTCCATCTAAATACCTTCCAGTTTTCTCCATAAACCTTCATACTTGATCCATAAAACCTTAATTTCATCCACAAAACTTTGGTCAAAGGTATAAATGTTGTTTCTTCTTAATAAATTGAATTATGATATTTTTAAGGCATTTAAATTAAGATTTTATTCAAAATTACAGAATGTGCTAACTTCCCATAATTTCTCCCAGGTTGGATACTTGTAGGCCAGTTGGGCACAAACTGAAGAGTGGAAGAAGATCCTCGATATCCAAGGATGGTTAAACTTCTAACAAACTTGTGTTATGTTTCTCACAGGTGGCGAGTCAATGCTGGTCAACGATGACCACCTGTGCAGTCATCTAGCATAAAAACAGGGCAGTTCAATTTTCTAGCGATCTAGCGTATTTTCTTGGAGATGATGGGGGATTTCGAATATAGGAAGATTTTTATTTCCGATGCCATCATTAATTTTCCATAGATATAGCGTTTCAGTTCAGAAACGAGTTGTATAACTATTTTTTTTGAAAGAGGAAAACCTCTTGGATGATAGACATATATTTTTGAATTAAGAATCTGAGAATTTCTGGAAATTTCACTGCATATGAACTGTGCTTGGATAATGAAGTGATTGAGTATTAAAAGCTTGTGAATCTTTCCTGCGTGTGTGTGAGTGGAGCATTGGAAGGCCCCATTGCCGAACCTGCACACATACTTTTACTTACTGCGTCTTAGTATGATTAAAGGTATTCAGTAGAGTTGTTTTTCAATAGATAGTTCATGCATTATAGTTTGAGTTAAATTATATCTGCACAGAATCCATTATAGCATAGGGTTATGAGTTTTATTCAGGATTGAATGGTTAAACGTTGCAGGAGTAGTTTTGATTTAATTTCCAAAGATTGATATCAAGACTGTTGAGAATAGTTGAACACTGTGAATCATTTTTCTTGTAAAAGAATTCAGTAGTTGATTATTTCCAACAGTAAACATATTGAGCATTGTAATTCACTTGTTAAAAATTTAAGTTTCTATTTGATTTTAGTTACAGAATGTTTCATGAACGAATTGCTGAGTAGATTAGAAAACCAAATGAAGTTAATTATGTAAGGAGGATTTTTTGTTTCTCATCGTCAAAATTCTAGCATCTTTTAGGTTTATTTTATGAGCAACTGGATTCTCGACTAAGTCTAGGACTGATCCCTATATTTGGGATATGCCTCTAAGTTTTACAAACTCCGGATTGATTTAAACTGAAGGTCTAGTTTACACCTATAGATTGGAACCCAACATTTTGGTGCTATTGCCGGGGAGGCATTCTAGAAGTAGACTTAAGAACCTTAGTTCTCTTATTCAAAAAAAATTCAAAAACACAGAGTAGGTTTTAGTTTTATGTCAAGACAAAGAGACGAAAAAGGAAGATTTATCAAAAACCCCCCAAAAATAGAAGTAACAGGAACTTATGATAAAAAAGGATTCATTACAACTGTTGATACTTTTGAAATGACTGAAGAGGAAACATCTAAGAAAGGAGGACTCACCTTCGAGCAACGTAGGGAATACGAACGTGGGATGGAGATTGAAAATCAGTGAAGAGAAATGGCTGAAGAAGAAACATTAAAAGGGCCAACTGCAGAACAACGAAGGGAGTATGAGAGAAGGTTAGAAATTGAAAATAAACTAAGACAAGAGAGAAGGGAAGAAGAGAGAAGGTATGAAATGGATGAAAGAGTAGAAGACGATCAGGAAGCCACCTTTAAATTTCCCATCTTGGACACTAGCATCATCCTAGGAGAAGAGGTAAGGATGAAAAACATTCCACCATCTGTTCTACCAAATTTATATGGCATGACTTCTGAAGACCTAGACTCTTTCTTATTTGAATTTGATATCTTGTGTCGTACTTATGGGTATACTGATGACACCCACAAACTTTGTCTCTTCCCTGCTACCCTTAAGGCAACTGCATTGAAATGGTTCATGGGGCTAGGAGAGCATTCAATAACCAGTTGGGATGATATGAGAAAATTTTTTCTTAGGAAATACCAAGCTTACTGTAGATCAAAAGATTCAAAAGATGATATTTTTACAATGTTTCAACAGGAGGATGAGAGCTTGGAAGAGTATCTTGAAAGATTCTCATATAACTTGCAGAAGTCTAAATACAATTCTTTGACACCTGAGATCACTCGTGCAATCTTTTTGAAAGGAATAAAAGAAGAATATCTGGATATTTTGAATGTTATGGGAAAATGTGACATCTCCTATCTACCATTCAAAGAGATTACAGACTTATGTCAGAAGTATTCTAGAGGAAAGCCAGAAATGGAAAGAGGGATGCAACTTCCAAAATAACAAAATCTACAACCAGTGGCATATCCAGAGCTGAACTTGGGAACTTGTTAGAAGATTTTAAGACTGATTTATTGAGTAACTTGGGAACACAGGTCGAAACATCAAAAACCAAGAAAAGACAAGACCAACAAGATCAAGCCCTGTCTATTTTCTTCCCTAAATGTAGAAAGAAACATCCATTAAGAGAATGCCCTCTAAATACTGTTCAAATTTGTGGTTTATGTACTGAAAATCATAAAACTGATGATTTCCCCAGATTGAAAGAATTGCAAGCAGCCCGAATGGAGGAGAATCAAAGCATGGAGCCTCTCTATTTTATGGGACAACGAAGACCTTGGCAGCCATGATTTCCAGGTATGTCTCAAGATCCTAAACTCCTGTTCAAAATTCATAGAGTGCACCCATGCCCTGGCAAACTTGGTCTCCTTAACAACAAAAACAAGCCCAACCTGCTCCAAACTAGCGAGGGTATACTCATGGTAACCAGACATACCAACAGGCCTACCCACAGCCTTATCAACAACCTTTTGCATATCCCCAATACCAGCAGAATCAAGCCCCATTTTTCCAACAATCCAATCTTGCTCCCCAACTAGGCCAACAACCTCAACAGCTTCAATTTCCATCCAACCAACCTCCACCTCGAACAACACAATTGCCAACCCAGCCAATACCAAATCCAAATAATAAAATGGATAAACCCATGTATAATGTTGATGAAGGAATGGCACTCCCCTACTCAATCCTCCCACTTCAAAATATCAACTTAAGATTTGGAAAAACTTTACAAAGAGAATCTCCTGTTATTTTAGAAGAACAAGCAGAAAATGAGAAAACTCCAAAAAAATCAAATATAGAAAAGTCACAGTCAGAAAATCACAATCAAAAAGGGAAAACATTAGTACCTCACATACCTCCCTTTCCAGAGAGGTTGGTCAAGGAAAAACTTTCAATTTCCCTACCTGATTTTGATGTTTTGAATGAGTTAACCAACGTATGTGTCAAAATTACCCTACTGCAGGCTATAAAGTATATTCCAATCTATACGAAAGCAGTTAGGGAATTATGTCTCAATAAGAGAAGGAAGGATCCACCAAAAATTCACGTGGTAGGAAAATTAGCAGGACTAATGTCTAACACTGTTTTTATTGAAAAATACGTTGATCCAGGAATCCCAATGGTCACAATAACTGTCAACAATTTTTCAATTCCAAAAACACTGATTGACTTAGGTGCTGCTATCAGTGTCATGACACTAGAAACAATGGAATATCTACACTTGAAAAATCTCAGACCAACCACTACAGTTTTAGAACTAGCTGACATGTCTAAAATCACACCTGAAGGGATCTTAGAAGATATCATCGTTTCTTTAGATTCCTAGGAGTATCCTGTAGATTTCATAGTGTTGCAACCAAAATCTAATTTAGGAGGGAATCCATTGATTCTTGGCATACCCTGGTTGGCAACAGCTGATGCTTTTATAGGGTGTAGGTCAGGAAGCATGCTCATTTCACATGGGACAGAGAGAAAACAAATCACACTTTATCCTTCTGCCCAACGACCTTCTGTATCAGACCAATTATCATGGATTAATGAGACCAAAGAATAGGAAGAAGAAATAATTCAACCTGTCCTAAGTATCAATCAGTTCTTTGATTTTCAAGAAGAAAACAACAAGGATTTGCTAGATTACTTTATTGCTGAACTTGATATTTCTGAGGAATTAAGAGACCTGCAGTATGCTTTCACAGATCGGGTTTTGGGACAGAATTTTTAGGAAAATTGCACAGTACATTCTTTAGCATTAGCACTTCATGATATTTTTAATGTTCATTCAATCACTAATGTCCAAAGCAAAACAGTTGAAATCAGTCCAGGAAAACACTTGAATATCAGTGCACATCTTACCACATCATAGGAAGAATAGTTGATTGCCTTACTGAATAAATATTCTCATGCATTTGCTTGGGAATAAACTGACATTCCAGGAATTCATCAAGAAACATGCACTCACCACATTTACATAGATGATAAAATTAGACCTCTCAGACAACCTCAACGTAGAATGAACCCCATACTAAAAGAGATAGTTAAGGAAGAACTGCAGAAGTTATTAAAGGTAGGATTTATCTACCCTATCTCTAACAGCCAATGGGTTTCTCCCTTAGTTGTTGTTCCTAAGAAAAATGGAAAATGGCGGATATGTGTAGATTACAGAGAGTTAAATAAGGAAACACTAAAATATTATTTCCCATTGCCATTTATTGATCAAGTGCTAGATGCCCTAGCTGGGAAGACGTTTTTTTCATTTTTAGATGGTTTCAGCGGGTATAATCAAATTAGCATTGCAAAAGAGGACCAGGACAAAACTACGTTTACATGTCCCTGGGGCACATATGCCTACAAGGTTTTACCTTTTGTCTTATGTAACGCCCCAGCTACCTTTCAGAGAGCAGTCTTGGCCATTTTTGCAGATCTAATTCATGAATGTGTTGAAGTCTATATGGACGATTTTTCTGTGCATGGAAATGCCTTTGAAGATTCCTTATCAAACTTGGAGAAAATTTTAAAAAGGTGTGTTGAAGCAAATCTTTCACTTAGCAATGAAAAGTGTTTTATGATGATGACTGAAGGGATAGTTTTAGGACATCACATTTCTTCATCTGGAATAAAAGTAGATCCTTCCAAAATTCACATCATTGTAAATCTATCTGAACTAACCACTCAAATAGACATGAGAAGCTTTCTAGGGTATGCAGGCTATTATCATAGATTTATTGAAAATTTCAGTAAGATAGCTCTGCCATTGTTTAAATTACTTTCAAAGGATGTCCATTTCAAATGGGATACTAACTGTCAATCTGCATTTCAGACACTTAAAGAGAAGCTCTCAACTGCTCCCATTCTAAGGGGACCAAATTGGACATTACCCTTCCATATTTCTACTGATGCATCTGATACTGCAATAGGGGCCTCTTTGGGACAAAAAGAGAAGACCATGACTTATGCTATTTATTTTGTCAGCAAAAATCTAACACCTGTAGAATTGAATTATACAGTCATTGAAAAGGAGATGTTGGTAGTAGTTCATGCTGTGAACAAATTCCGTCATTACATCACTGGCTATGAAATTTTTGTCCACATAGATCATTCCGCTTTACGATATTTGATGAATAAGTCTATTACTAATGGCAGGATCACTAGATGGTTACTATTAATGCAAGAGTTCAATATCACTGTTTTAGATTGGCCTGGACGAGAAAATCAAGTGGCAGATTTCCTGTCTCACTTACACAATTCTGGTGAGGTTGTTCCTGTTTTAGATAATTTCCCTGATGAACACTTGTTTGCAATTTCTGTTATCACTCCTTGGTATGCTAATATCACCAACTATTTATCATCAGGACAACTACCTCCATCTATGTCATCCAAAGAAAAGAAAAATATTATTAAACAAAGTGCTAGATACATATGGGTCAATGGAGATCTCTTTTACACAGGATATAATCTAATTATTAGGAGATGTGTATCACAAGATCAAGTTTTAGATATTTTGAAAGCATGTCATGATGAACCGTGTGGTGGCCATTTTGCAGAGAAAAGAACAGCATACAAGATACTCAATTTGGGGTATTACTAGCCTTCTATTTTCAAGGATTCTAAGAAGTATGTTAGGAGCTGTGATACTTGTCAACGGATGGGATGGCTAGTACGATCTGATGAAATGACACTCCAGCCACAACTCCTCATAGAACCATTTGAAAAATGTGCTCTTGACTTCATTGGTACAATCAATCCACCATCACAAGGAAAGAAGTACATTTTAGTATATACCGACTATGTTACAAAGTGGGTGGAAGCCAAACCATTACCAAGAGCCACTGAACAAATAGTGGTAAACTTTCTTTTTGAAGAGATATTTGTCAGATTTTGGGTTCCTAGAGAGATTGTCACTGATCAGGGTGTACAGTTTACTTCTAAACTGGTGCAGGAGATAGCAGCAAAGTACAAAATTAAGCACATAAAATCTACACCTTACCATCCACAAGCCAATGGCCAAGTGGAGTCTACAAACAAAACTTTGGAAGGAATCATCACCAAAACTATCCATATGCATAGAAAGGATTGGTTAGCTAAGCTTACTGAAGCTTTATGGGCATATAGAATCACTTGGAAAAATAGTACTGGTTTTTCACCTTATCAGTTAGTTTATGGAAAGCAGGTCCTGTGGCCGATAGAATTTCAAATTCATACCTTTAAGTTAGCAGCAAATTTAGGGATGAATCTTTTTGAAGCACATCAAGAAAGGATACTACAATTGAATCAATTAGATGAGATGCGACAGGCTGCAGTAGAACACAATATTTTGGTACAGCAACAGAGAGCCCAATGGCATGACAAGTTTATCAAAAAGAAACAATTTCACATCGGTGACTGGGCCTTATTGTTTGATTCAAAGTTCAAAGACTTCAAAGCCAAGTTCAAAACTCATTGGCTTGGTCCATATGAGATTGCAGAGGTATACGATAATGGCTTAGTCAAACTCCAAACAATCGATGATGAAGCACATACATTTGTGGTCAATAGCCATCAGCTAAAACTCTACACCAAGCCTATCAGCAAAGAAGATTTCATACAACATATTTCACAGCAAAGGGAGATGGAAGTGCTGGATAGACACACTGGTGTTTCTCCTTCAATTCCTTCTTAGCCATTTTCTGATTCAATAAATAAATAAAAAAGAGAAAAAAATATAGAAAAAAACAAAAACAAAAGAGGGAGTTTAGTTGTGAAAACCAGGCAACTGGCACAACATAAACTCGAATTTTCCTTGGAAAACCAAGTTTACTTGGCCATTGAAAATTCATAAAAACATTTTTACTTTCTAGCATCAGTTCTTTCATGTCTCATAAGCAGTTTTTTTTAATTTCTATCAGCAAAATAAAACTTTTTGTTTGACTTGAGGACAAGTCAATAAATAGGCCTGGGGGGATAATCATTTCATGCTTTCTATTTTTTTTAAAACCCTCCAAGCCTTCTCCAAATGCTAGAATTTCATTCCGGCATGAAGCTTTATTTCACCTATCTCAATCTTAGTAGAGGAACCTAACTTCCAGTCATGCAGAAGGAATTTGAGACATTGCATCAGAAGACAGCAGAAGGGACCTGAAAAGAAGTACATTTCTATTGAAATTTTCACACAGGGACCTGAGATGGCAGACATTGTTTTTTAAAAAGAGAAGACATCAGAAGGACATGTAACAAATTGAAAATTTTCTTCTCAATAGGAAAGCAGACAAGCTACATCAAATGGCAAGAACAACACAAAGGGATATCAAGCAAAGTCTGTAAGGATTTTAATTTTTATGCTTTAAAAGTTGCATGCTTCTTTGTTTTTAGTAATGACATATCTACCTATCCTCATAAGCTTCACTATCTACTCTATCACCTTCACAATCCATACCAGAATCCCATTCACTTCTCATTATCCTACCCTAGGTGTCAAAATGGTGGTCAGAATCAATCTCAGAAGCAAATTTTCAAATGATCAAAACCTAAACTGCATTCTACAGACTTGCATTCTACAGGAGGAGAAATGTTTTTTTTTCAAGAAAACAATGGAATTCAAATGTTTTTTATGTTTTCATATTATATACTCCAGGACAAAGATACTAGTGCATTATGCATTAAGTTAAAAAAATATATGTGGAATATATAATATGGATCATAGAACATTGGTTAAGTGGTAGGATAGCAATGAATCAGGTGGCATGTTCAGATAATTATTACAAAAAAAACGTGGGAATCATAGTTGTATGATCCCACGAAAATATTCATGTGCATAGAAAATCGCACTGCCAAGTTTTATGACACTGGGATTGTATATCAGAATAGTCATTCTGCTTTGATAATTTCCCAAGCGTCACTCTTCCACCTGCAGACCCGATTGCTGTGCATTGCAAAAGCATACAGGGATAATACTTCATAGTGAGGGAAAAGAAGGCGTGTATCACAGAGGAAGGGTGTGGGCACTATTTTCTGAAGGATGCATATGCACAGGAAAACTCATGAAGTAAAAACACCTGAGGAAAGGTAAAACTCAAACTTTTGCCAAAAGAATTTTCCAGATCAATAGCAATCCAAGTTTCAGAGAACCATTTTGAAATAGGAAAACATTTACAGAACCGATTGCAAAGCTAGGGTTTTCTGCTTCATACTTCTTTTCCTGTTAAAATTGCAAAATGGTATATAGGTTGGAACCAGAGAAATTTGATCCCACTGTTATTCATGAGAAATGTATGGAAATTTTTGAGAGGAAGCAGTGGGTGTCTTTTTTTTGAAAATTTTGATAGGCACAATGATAATGTTAGCCTAGCATTTGCTGGCTCATTTGATGGAGAGAGGGCTACAGTAGGAAATTTGAATTTCAGACTATCTGAAGATATTTTCGCACAGATCATTGGTTTACCACAGCAGGGAGAGAGATTCTTTAAAACAAAACAATTCAAGGAGAAGGCATGGACACCCTTTCTATGCAGGTCAAGGGAAGGTTCAGTGAAATGGAAGAAGGGAGTACCAAGGAGTTGGTTGGTTCATCCCTGGGATGAAATAGTATATATCATCCAAAGATTCATCACCTGTGAAGGGAGATTTAGCATTGTATATCTTTATCACATCAAGATATTGCAGCATTTGAGGGTTGATTGTGAGATTAACATGCCCCATTTTTATTACAAATCCTTTCCAAGATGGCTAAGGCTGTTCAAAAGCATGAAAAAGACAAGCTAATAAGCCTTTTCCATTGTGGTCTCACCAAAATAATCATTACATATGAGTTACAGAAGCAAAACTTGACATGGCAAGAATTTATAATTCATAATCAGTTTGAAGAGCTAGAAGAGCTACCTAAAAAAAGCTTGAAAGAAGACAAACTGTTGATGATAACATACCCCAAGGATGAAGAACAGAACCTGAAGCAACAAGCTCAAAACTGCTTAAGGGGAAAAAGAAAGAAAAGGTGTTGATGATCACATATGATGAAGATAACTCTGAGGCAACAAGCCCAAAACATCCTCAGAGAAGAATAAGAACCAGGAGCATGATGAAAGAAGAAAGAAAGTTCCAAAAGCAAGATCAAATCTTCACCACTCATGAGAAGAATCCAAGGAAACATCAACAAGCTCGAAATAAGTCAGCACTAGAAGAGGATGATGAAAGCCAACAAAAAAAGTATGAATACATACAATCCTTGGAAAGTCAAGAAGAAGGTCCAACAGGTGAGATAGGGCAAGTCCATGAAGAAAAAGATACCCAAGAAACTGAAAAGATTTCAGATGAAGTGATAAAGCAGACTAAAAAAATTAATCTCTTCTTTCATCAGCAAGAAAAAGAAGAGAAAAAGCATCCAGGACAGGAAATTTTAGATGATCAAGCTTCTCCTTTCTTGGAGCAATGAACTATAGAAAAAGAAAAGAAGGGAGATTCAGTGCAAGAGAATGAAGAATTGGGGATGGACACTAATTCTGAGCAGCCTTCAATAAAGATGGAAAAGAAGAAAACTTCCAAAATCGGTAAAGTTGAAAATGGAAGAGAATTAGAACTGAGGAATGAAAAGTTAAAAGAGAAGAACATGAATCTTAAAGTTCAAAGGACACGAATCTCCAAGCATGCATATAAATGGCATAAACAAAAGAATACTTACCAGACCAAGTATGAAAAACTGAAAGTCCTTTATGCAGCTTGAACTTCTACAGATGCATCATCTCAGACAGGAGGTACATCAGAGGATTAGAAGCAGAGGTTTAGCCACAAAATTTTGTTCAGGATATAGGCAGGGTCAAATTTTTGGCAATACTTTTTTTTTGTGCATGAGGACATGCAACAGCTTCCTCTTGGGGGATATGTTGGGCACCATTTTTCACCTATTTTGCCATCTAAATACCTTCCAGTTTTCTCCATAAACCTTCATACTTGATCCATAAGACCTTAATTTCATCCACAAAACTTTGGTCAAAGGTATAAATGTCGTTGATTCTTAATAAATTGAATTATGAGATTTTTAAGGCATTTAAATTAAGATTTTATTCAAAATTACAGAATGTGTTAACTTCCCGTAATTTCTCCCAGGTTGGATACTTGTAGGCCAGCTGGGCACAAACTGAAGAGTGGAAGAAGATCCTCGATATCCAAGGATGGTTAAACTTCTAACAAACTTGTGGTATGTTTCTCACAGGTGGCAAGTCAATGCTGGTCAACGATGACCACCTGTGCAGTCATCTAGCATAAAAACAGGGCAGTTCAATTTTCTAGCGATCTAGCCTATTTTCTTGGAGATGATGGGAGATTTCGAATATAGGAAGATTGTTATTTCCGATGTCATCATTAATTTTCCATAGATATAGCATTTCAGTTCAGAAACGAGTTGTATAACTATTTGTTTTGAAAGAGTAAAACCTCTTGGATGATAGACATATATTTTTGAATTAAGAATCTAAGAATTTCTGGAAATTTCACTGCGTATGAATTGTGCTTGGATAATGAAGTGATTGAGTATTAAAAGCTTGTGAATATTTCCTGTGTGTGTGTGAGTGGAGCATTGGAGGGCCCCCATTGCCAAACCTACACACATACTTTTCCTTACTGCGTCTTAGTATGATTAAAGGTATTCAATAGAGTTGTTTTTCAATAGATAATTCATGCATTATAGTTCGAGTTAAATTATATCTGCACAGAATCCATTATAGCATAGGGTTATGAGTTTTATTCAGGATTGAATGGTTAAACGTTGCAGGAGTAGTTTCGATTTCATTTCCAAAGCTTGATATCAAGATTGTTGAGAATAGCTGGACACTGTGAATCATTTTTCTTGTAAAAGAATTCAGTAGTTGATTATTTCCAACAGTAAACATATTGAGCATTGTAATTCACTTGTTAAAAATCTAAGTTTCTATTTGATTTTAGTAACAGAATGTTTCATGAGTGAATTGTTGAGTAGATTAGAGCATCTTTTAGGTTTATTTTATGAGCAACTGGATTCTCGACTAAGTCTAGGACTGATCCCTATATTTGGGATATGCCTCTAAGTTTTACAAACTCCAGATTGATTTAAACTGAAGGTCTAGTTTACACCTATAGATTGGAACCCAACACTTCCTATGACGAGTAGATTTAGAGATTGATTAAGATAGCAGCAGCAGTGATGATGACGATGATTCGCTGATGATGATCTAGAGAAGAAGACTTGTGCTAGCAGATCTGTGTCGAGAAATACCTTCCTAGTTAAGAGGGAGTGTTGATGTATATGTAACTTTGGAATGTATTTCACCCATGTATTTTATCTATGTATATTGTACTCCTATAAATATGTTATTATTCGTCTATACGGAAGTGTCGTCATTTGTATTGACAAGTGTTGCAAGTGTCGTAACTTGCCGATGGGTTATTAGACCACCGTGTGTGGGGTCAACCCTGATTAAGTTAACCATGGGTTATTTTACTAAGCTAGACAAGTCGGCCCATAAGTTTATTGGGCAGTCAGGACAAGTATAAATAGAGATCGGGAGATCTCTATTTTGATCACTTCAGAACTCACACTTCCATCACTTGGAAAGTGGCGCACATGTGAGGAGGAGGATCAGCTACTAGGAGGAGTCTATCTCTGTGTACTTTGGTTGTACTATTGCTCTATCTATCTCTGAGGAAGTTGTGGGGTTTTTCACCTTAGGGTTTTTCCCATAGAAACTCTGTGTGTCTTTTGTCTCTTTTGTTTACATCTTATGATGATTGATATGCTTGCCATGATTGATATGCATTGATATAATGTACATGTTATTCTCTCAGTAAAGATCCTAGAGTATGTTGAATTAATGCTCAAAAATTAACATGCTCCTCCTCCTCAACTAGTGTGCCACTTTTCGAGTAGTGTAGATGTCAATAATGAGATGATCAAATAGAGAGATCCCGATCTCTATTTATACTTGTCCTGAGTCGCCTAATAAACTAGTCGGGTCGACTTGTCTAACTCAATCTAATAACCCTTGGTTACATTAATTCGGGCCGACCCCTTACTAGGTGGTCTAATAACCCATCAACAAGTTACAACACTTGAGACACTTGTCAATACAAATGACGACACTTATGTATAGAGAAATAATACATCTCTATAGGAGCACAATAAATACATAAATGAAATACATTCTGAAGTTACATATACATCAACACTCCCTTTTAACTAGGAATGTATTTCTCGACACAGATTTGCTAGCACAAGTCTTCTTCTTTGGATCATCGTCATCGAATAATCATCTTCAAATCATCATCACTGATGCTATCTCAATCAATCTCCAATCTACTCGTCATTGGAAGTTCTATAGAGCCAGTCCTTTTTCATACTAGATGTAGGCCCGCCACCTGCAGGTCTTCATCATCTACAGAGCCAACCCTTTTTCATGCTGGATGAACATCATCAATATCTCTGCGAGAAAGCCATCAAGTATGTACACCTCAAGACTGATTACACTGCTTCTGCAAAACCTGCAAGATCTCCTAGGAATGATTACACTGCCTCTGCAAAACCTGCAAGAGCATCTCAGGACTGATCATATGCCTCTGCAAAACCTGTGTACCATACTATCACATCATCGTCTTCAGATCATCGTCATTGTCCACGGAGCACAACCCATATGTACACACACAACACTTACACTCACCAGCATGGGAGGACCAACCTACTACCATCTATGAAAGGCTCACAGCTCTTACATCAATGACCATGGGAGGACGAACCTACCAACATGTCGGAACAGCTCAACAATTACATCAACGACCATGGGAGGACTAACCTACCACCATGTAGGAAAATCTCGGCAATTACATCAATGACCATGGGAGGACTAACCTACCACCATGTCAAAAAATCTCGTCCAGCGCTTACAACTCACCATGGGAGGACTAACCTACCACCATGTGAGAATGGCCCAACCCTTACATCTGCACCATAGGAGGACTAACCTACCACTATGTGAGAATGGCTATCTGCTCATCCGTCGCAACATACAAGAGCTTCACTGCTCCTCTCTGCACCATATCCTTGATATATGATACTTGATATCAATGTGCTTCGACTTGTCAGGGAACAATAAGTTCTCTGACAACTTCACACAACTCTGGTTGTCGCAATATATACAAGTAGCACTCAGCTGTAGATCAAACAAATCAGACAGTAGCTTCCTAAGCCATACTACCTCACAACTGGCCGAACAAGCTGCGACATACTCTGCTTCGGCTGTACTCAGTGCCACACAGGACTGCTTCCTGCTAAACCAAGAGATCATACCAGATCCCATACTAAAGCAGCACCCCGAAGTGCTCTTCCGATCAATGGCACTGCCTTCCCAATCCGAATCAACATAACCCTCCAGGTTAAACTTTTGATTCGCCTCAAACTTGAGCCCATAGTCAACTGCACCCTTCAAGTACCTCAGAATATGCTTTGCATCTAATAGGTGAACATGTCTCGGATCTGTCAAGTACTGGCTCAAGGTGTTCACCGCAAAGCATATATCTGGTCTCATATTCATCAGGTACATCAAGGACCCAATCATCTGATGATACATCGTAGCATCAACTGGCTCAGAAGAAGCATCACACGGAAGCTTCAGGTTCGATTCCATACATGTGGCCATGGCCTTGTAGTCCATCATCCCGAACCTCTTCAGGATCTCTACTGCATACTTCCCTTTTCCAAGGAAGATTCCATCTGCACTCTGCCACACCTCCATACTAAGAGAGTAGTGTATCATACCCAAGTCCTCCATCTTGAACTCGGCAACAAGCTTCCTCTTCGTATCGGAAATCAATCTATCCTCTCCTGTTACAAACAGGTCATCCACATACAATAGTAGAATCATAGGATTTCCTTCCTCAACCTTGTAGTAAAGGTTGGAATCCACTTTACTCTTGGTAAAGCCAAAACTAGATAGGAAGCCATCTATCCTGCCATACTAGGTCTTGGGTGCCTGTTTCAAACCATACAGGGCTTTCTTCAGTTTGCACACATGAGTCCCTCTTTCATGTGTCTCAAACCCGAGTGGCTGCTCCACATACACTTCCTCTTCAAATACACCATTCAAGAAAGAAGTCTTGACATCCATCTGGTGTACCTTCCATTTCATCACTGCAGCCAGAGCAAGTACTGATCTAATGGAAGTGTATCTGGCCACAGGAGCAAAGGTCTCTTCATAATCAATCCCTTCTTTCTGGGAGAAGCCACGAGCTACAAACCTTGCATTATATTTTTCTATGCTGCCATCTGCAGCATGCTTGATCTTATAGATCCACTTGGAAGTCACCACAAACTTCCCATCTGGTCTTGGGACCACATCCCAAACATCATTATTCATCATCGACTGGTATTCCTCGACCATGGCATCCTTCCATTCTTTCTTTTTTGTTGCTTCTTCATAGCTGGAAGGTTCTTTGTTCATTATGTCACAGAGTAAGACAACATAGTTGGTATGCGATCTTGTCCTTTTCCTTTCTCTGTGTTCCTCTTCTGGAATGCCAAACCTTTTTGCATCTTGGATGAGTTCTCTAGCCCATGTTGGTTTCCTCTTGTGAGAGTTCTTCTCACGGGGTGGATCTACAGGATGTTTTGGATCTTCTATTTCACGATCTTCTTCAGGAACTGCTTCATTCATGGTGGTGTCTTGAATTCTGGATATTTTGGGTTCTTCATTATCTTCAACTGGTGTTTTCCTTGATTTGATGTATGCTGAGCATTCATCAAATGTTACAACCCTATTGATATCAATCTTCTTGAATCCTGGGAAGTAGATTCTGTAAGCCTTAGAGCTTTCACTGTAACCCATGAATATGCCCTTCTTTCCTGAAGGATCTAGCTTTGTCCTCTTTTCTTTTGGGATGTGACTGTATACTGGACAAACAAATATTTTGAGATGACTAACTTCTGGTTTCTTACCAGTGAACACCTCTTCTGGTGTTTTGTTGTCAAGTATCTTATGAGGTGTTCTGTTCTACACATATACTATTGTTCTTGCTGCTTCTGCCCATAAGTGCATGGGTGGATCTTGGTCATGAAGCATTTCCATAGCTGCTTCCATGATTTTCCTATTCTTTCTTTCGGCAATCCCATTCTATTGTGGATTGTAAGGAGTAGACAACTCCCTCTTAATCCCTGAATCACTGCATAGCTTCTTGAAGTCTCCTGAAGTAAATTCTCCGCCATTGTCGGATCTGAAGACCTTGATCTTCATGTCAGTTTGGTTTTCTATCAAGGCTTTGAATTACTTGAATATGTCAAATACTTCATCTTTGTTCTTCAAGAAGTAAACCTAAGTCTTCCTATAGAAATTATCAATGAAGGAAACATAGTATACATACCCACTCAGAGAACTGGATGACATCAGACTGCATACATCAGAGTGGATGATTTCCAAGATTCTTTTTGCCTTGCTTTCACTACTTGGAAATGTCTTCTTGGTGTTCTTTCCCTTTGCACAACCTTTGCAAATGCCTTCATGCTTTGTCTGGATTTCAGGAAGACCTTCTACATCTTTGCTTGCAATTGGTAATGCCCTATAGTGCATGTGTGCAAGCCTTCTTTTCCAAAGTTCACTTGGCTCTACTGAATCATGGACCATTGCTTGTTCTGGTTGGCCCTTCAATTTGTATAATCCTCCCTCTTGCTCTCCAATCACCACTGCATCATCAATAGTCTTACCCTTTGTCCACATTCGGACTTGGCCATCTACAAATGCAACCCTCATGCCTTTTGAATCTAATGCAGATATGGAGAGTAGATTCTTCTTGAGACCTGGAACATATAGTACATCTTTCATCTTCATAGACTTTCCAGAGTCTAGTTTATAGGAGGCTTCACCACTCCCTTTTATTGGATACTGGTAGTCATCCCCAAGTTTCACCTTGTGGGGTGATTCATGTTTAGATAGATTCATAAAGGATTCCTTGAATCCTATCATGTGTTTGGAAGCCCCACTGTCTATAAGCCAATCATTACTTCCATGAGTAATGGTTCCAGTAAGAGCAGAAATCAAAACATATTCTTCATCACTAGAAGAATCTTCACTATCTTCTCTAGCCCTCTTCCCGGGAGGTTCATCATCCTCTGCAGCATGAGCATAATGTCTTCTTTTGGTGTTCTTCCTTTTGTGAGAACCATCTTTCTTATTTCTGGGAAAATCTCTGGAATAGTGTTCCTTTTCATCACATGTATAGCAACAAGCATGGGACATGTTTCTTCTACCCTTCTGATTCTGATGGTGAGTCTTTTTTTCACCATGACTTTTGGAGTGTGCTGTGAGAGCTTGATCTTCATTCCCCTTCTTTTCTTCTCGAGCTATAATTCGAGCTTCTTATTGAGAGCATTCTTCCCATAGCCTACTGAAAGTGATAAGTTTCTTCCTAGCACAAATCCCTTGGATGAAGGAATCCCGTGACCTAGGAAGGCCATTGAGAGTGGTCATTACCACTTCTTCATTTTCTATGTCTTCTCCCACAACTTCAAATTGTTCTTTTATCTGGGAGACCCTTGAGAAATAATACTTCAAAGTTTCCGCATTTTGGATCTTGACATTCTTCAATTGATTCCTCAGGGTCATCTTCTGATTTATGTTCTTCCCTTCAAATAGCTTGGTCAGGGAATCACACATCTCCTTTGGTGTCTTTAGGGAAGACACATGGGGTATGAGATGATCTTTGATAGAATCAACAATGATCCTCTTTACCTTGACCAAGTTCTTCTTGTGAAGAGCCTTAGCCTCTTCTTCTTCTGAGACAGGGACCACTTCCTTTATATAAATGTCCAACTCATTTTCTTCCAGGATTAACCCAATCCTATACTTCCATGCTCGGAAGTTATCAGCCCCTCCAAGATTATCCTCAAGCTTGGTGTGGTGAGACATCTTAAAGAGTACTTCAAATGGAAATAGAAAATATTTAGGTCTTACCACTTGATTTGCTGAAAACTGGATCTAGTCCCGAATTAGGGTTTGTTAGAGAAACCCTAAAAATTCAAACTTTGAATTTCAAGCTTCTTAAAGGATAGAAAGATGCACCTTGATGAGTTGATCAGCTTGGTATACTCAAAATTTGAGATTTGCAAAGTTTCACCCTTTAGAAATGCCTTTTAGTCTTCCCAGATTCACTAGGGAGGAACCTCAATTAAGGTTTGATTTTCCCATAGATTTACCCAACCAAAAATCTCGATCCAAATCTCTAAACTTTGATTTTTCCAAGGAGCTTCCAGCTATGTCTTCAGATTTCAGAAATTCCTATTTTTGTGGAAACCCTAATTTTTAGGGCCAAAACTGAAAGTGCTCATAATTGAATTCTGATAGGACAGGAAGATTCTCCTTGATGAGTAGAGTCAATCTACCTTACTTCGTTTCCACAATCTATGGATAGAAACCCAATAAATAAGAAACCCTAGTTTCCGCCACTACACAATGTCTTCTTCTCAGGGAAGCTTTGATACCATGTTAGATTTTGAGCATTAATTCAACATACTCTAGGATCTTTACTGAGAGAATAACATGTATATCATATCAAGCATGTATCAATGATATCAAGTAATCACATAAGACAATGGACACACAGAGTTTCATTGGGGAAAACCATAAAGGTGAAAAAACCCACAACTTCCTCAGAGATAGAAAGAGCAATGATACAACCAAAGTACAACCAAAGTACAAGAGATAGTCTTCTACTAGCAGGTGCTCCTCCTCCTCAACTAGTGCGCCACTTTCCGAGTAGTGTAGATATCAATAATGAGATGATCAAATAGAGAGATCCCGCTCTCTATTTATACTTGTCATGGGCTGCCTAATAAACTAGTGAGGCCGACTTGTATAACTCAGTCTAATAACCTATGGCTACATTAATCCGGGCCGACCCCTTACTAGGTGGTCTAATAACCCATCAGCAAGTTACAACACTTGCGACACTTGTCAATACAAATGACGACACTTCTGTATAGAGGAATAATACATCTCTATAGGAGTACAATAAATACATAGATGAAATACATTCTGAAGTTACATATACATAAACACTACAACCTTCACCAATGGTACCATATATTTTAGTAGATATTTTTATGAAAATTTATCATAAATTAAAAAAACTCAGTGGCCAGAGGCTTTGTATGATGTTTTTTTATTGGTGTGCTTTATTGAAACACATGCACTAGTGCTCACAATCGAAAAATGCACTCATGATTTTAAAAGCAATATATGCATCGACGCATACCAATATTTGAAAGCATTATATGCACCGGTTCTTGATAATACATATAGCATCGGTGCGCACCAAAATTTTAAATGGAACCAGTGATTTATAACAATATATGCGCTGGTGCTTTATACTAAAGGTATCACCAATGCTTATGAATTGTTAAAAAGAACCAGTGCTTACTAACTATTACAAAGAACCAGTGCGATAAGTGAAGGAAAACACATCGGTAAAGTTGACTGAGACGTTGACTGTCACTATATTTTTAAAAATTTAACGGTGTTGTTAATATATAGTAGTGCACTAGGGAATAACAATAAAAAAAGCATCAAGGCATGTGATGAGTATTCTATTGCACTAGGTCCCTGTTGTTTTAAGTGCACCATTGCTACATTGTCTCAAATGCATCGGTGCAGATGAAATGATAAGAAGCACCAGTGATTATTTTCTATGGAATTGCACTGGAATATTTATATTTTATTTATATTTGAAATATTTTTTTATAATAGTATTCATTTGAATTTTAATTATTACGTTTGGACATGATGTTTGGATTAATTTTTTATATCATAAATTTTCACATCTATTGTAATATTTAATCATCCATATATTTAATTAGAGATCTAAATTTCACAACGACAATGTATAATGCAATAGAATAAAAATATTTATTTTATTATATATCACTAAGAGGCCCTTTGTTATACAAAATGGGACAACATAAATTCCACAATAATCACAATGTCAACATGCATGTAATTGTTACACTTATGGGTAACTTATTGTCTTTCAATTGGGACACTATGTGCAGTAGATTATATAGAATATCCGATTTTCACAAACAATTATTTCAAAATATACAGCAAATTGCATTAACATCCAAAATATATGGATCATCATTCTTCTCTAGTATTGTTGTCAGTGCTCGAACCACTTGCATGAATTGGGTTATTTGGATGAATTTTTTATTGATTGCCTCAATTGTTTTCCTCTTCTTCAACTTTCATGTACATGAAATATCAAAATAAAGTGTAATGAGTGTATCTACATTTCTAGGAATAATGAAATTAAAATAGATAATATACATGAATGCAAACTGAAAATCGACCTACCATAGAAAGAATTGAGTCATGAATGATACACATTATTTCAAAATCAAATCTCATTCCTTCTCTCAACAACGCTTATGTTGGCTCCACTCCATACTTTGTTTCCTACAAGTTTTATAACTCGTAACAAATCATAGATTTAATATAAATGATTTTTGTTGTTCCATTAAATATAAAATCAAAGAATTAAAACAACATAGATACTTACAAATTCCACAATTAAGCTTTGATATGCCAACATATAATCACAACCCATACTTAACCCAATGTCAATCAATTCTTCTGATGGATCTTATTTGTATGTTACCAACTATTTGAAGATATCCAATGATGGATGACCTGTAAATTAAAAATAAATAAATATAAAGATCACTTGCAAGTCTGACAAGTCTTATTAACCATTTGTAATGTCCCCACTTTAGAGGCTCCATGGTCATATTTCTAACCCATTCAATCCCCATGGGTTCCGACAGAAGTCAATACAATTGTAGGGATTAATTTTGGTTCATAGTTGTTTAGTTTAATTAATTTAAGACTTAGATAAGTGATATAGTTCTTAAATTGTAAATATTTAGTTATTATTTAATATTGTTATGAGTTGGAAATGATTAGGTGGCCCAAGAGGGCGCATAGGAGCCTTAGTGGACCCTATGAGCTGTCTTCCAAAAAGGAAATTGGAAGTAAAGCAGAGAAAATCAAGAAATCAACTAAAATGATGGAAGGGAGCATAAAAGCAGAAAAGCACATAAAAGCAGAAAGAAACATAAAAGCAGGAAAGAACATAAAAGAAAAAAGAAACATAAAATCAAGAAAGCATTGTAAAATTAGGAATGCAGAGAAAATCAAGGAAAAGAAGGACTTTCCAAAAGCAGGAAAAGCGTATTAAAGCAGAAATGCAAGAAAACATGGAAAAATAAGGATAAAGCTGCAAGTCCAAGTTTAGCCAGTGAGGGCGCATTAGATGAGGATAATGGTCCACATTCAATGTATCTTATAATAAAACCAAATTATACAAGGAAGAGAATCACACCCCTTCACATATTTCTCCAGTTTGAGTTTTGCATTGAGAGCTCTGAGCTTCTCAAAGACTTGGGAGATGTGCCCCTAGTCTCCAATTGGGAGATGTGCCCTTTCTATTCATCATTCTAGTTGATACTTTAGCTATACCATGAGGATGATGGAATTCATCCTTTCTC
The DNA here is from genome assembly GCA_027924585.1 of Larix kaempferi. Taxonomy (NCBI): domain Eukaryota; kingdom Viridiplantae; phylum Streptophyta; class Pinopsida; order Pinales; family Pinaceae; genus Larix; species Larix kaempferi. Next base: position 23,035,655 of record BSBM01000011.1, on the reverse strand, counting down.
ACTGAGGAAAATTGCAATTCCATTTCTCTTCCATACAAGCTAGCTCTTGTTTTATCATGTGTTTAAGACATCCAATGGATTTAGTGAGCTTTCTGTAGAGTTTGGTAATTGTCTTTGATATTGAATGAAGCTAATGACATAATGGATATATTCTACTATAATTACAACCTTGTTATGTATATTGAATCTTCTAATAATTAATGATATTAATTTGTTTCTTTTCGTGCAAATTTGTCTTACTCTTCAATGGATTTTCATCCTTATGCCAATTGTGTTGTCAATTCTAGCTAGTTTCCATAATTAATGCAATAACTTGTCTTCCTTGTATCCAAATTGATTTATGTGAGTTATTTCAGGTTGTTAAGACTCATATGAACCCATCCCCAGCCTTGCATCATAATTTCATGGCCCTCTTGATCCATTTGGAAATGCTTGGAATTTAACTAGTTGAGTTGCCCTGAAACTAGTAACTTGTTTTCTAGATTCCAAACTGAACCCAATTGAACCTAATTGTTGATATCAGTATTGTTATAGTTGAGGGTATTTTCAGGCCATCCACTTCCATATCTGCACCAGAATCCGCTGGGTTCCACATAATTCCTAGCAATATTTCCTCAGTCTTTGGCTTTTCCAAAGGGTTGTCCCAGACGTGATGCACCCAAAGAAGGTGCAACTGTCGAAGTTGGGAGTCTATTTAGGTTGATTTAGAATTTACTTAAGATCATTTAGGTCTTTAAATCCACATTGGGGAAATTTGGGAGGTTTTAGAGGTGTTTGGGGCTAAATTTTGATTTCGATCCAAACTAGTCAGTTTTTGTATCTAGCCCATCCTCTATGTGTCTAAATATTCAAAATTTTGATTTAGTGTTCCTAATGTTGGTTTGGGTACATTATAGTGGAATCATATCATGGTCCTCTGTACCTGATCGTGATCATCATTGATGAGTCCAAAGAGAAATCCATCTCCTAAGGGGAAAGATCGAAAAGAGCCCTTTGTAGAAGAAGAAGTTAACTCCATAAAAGGAAAGATCCAAGGTGAAAAAGAGATGTCTAACATGGATGGAAGTGAAAAAATTAAATACTTTGTTCAGAGAATGTTGACATGCATGCAATATATATACCAGAACATCATTAGGTTGGGTAAAGAGACTTGAGAATTCTTGGCCGAGCAATTGGTGAACAGAGATGGAGAAGGGAGTAGTAGTGGCTCTCAACATGAAGGAAAGAAGGTGTTTGGTAAGACTCTCTTTGCAATGACAGGGCATCGCAATCAACCTCATGATTTAAAGAGTGATATCAAGAGTTAGCCATGGTCTACCATGCCAAAATTCCTTGAAGAGCATAGAGAGGAACCAGAAGTGCAGAGTGAACCAATTGCTACATGGGAGGATCAGTATGCAGAGCACCAAACTCTATGTTAGGAATCCATGCCAACCATTCTCTTTACTTTGTTAGTATATTATTATTGGACGCATATGATTTGTAAGTCGTACCATGAGTATATTGTGTTATCCCACATTCATGGGGAGTAATAGTTACTTAACTTAGACTTAGTATATAAGTACATGTTGAGGCCAATGAAGGCATCCATGAGTTATTTGTATTGAGCTTGCTCAAAGTAGGTTTCCCCCTCGAAGTGGCTTGTGATCAATAAATTCCTTATGTGTTCTGTTGTTTCTGATATATCGTGGATTTTCATCATTTAATTACTGAAGGTTCCTCTCATCTGGTATCATAGCACTTTCTTGGGCTTGCTGGGTGGAATTTCTGCTAATTTTGTTTTCCGCAGTGGCTTCTAGGCACTATGATTATTGCAGTAATTATTTTTCTTTACATATGTATTGTTCCTTTCAATTGTAGGTTCAGATACGAGAATAATCCCTATCCACTTAACTCTGGGAAGTACTTGGGCATAACCCTAAAACTCATTGTGAGGAGTACCACAAGAACCCCAAAGTAGTTGGCCCATTGAGAGGACCTGCCAGCGAAAAGGGCAATGACCCCTACCTGATTGACTAGTTCCCACTCGTGAGGTAAACCACGAGTTGTCGTTTGTGGAAAAGCGGTTTTCAGTTTTACCTGAGCTGTGGAGTGAGGGGTATTGCCCCAATATGAAAGCTGTTAGACATCATTGGTATCCGAGTGAATCCCATGAACCTTCAGGAATTCGTGCATACCTGGAGTCCATATCTATTTCTAGCTGACAAATAACAAATTATATCTGTAAAGAGCTGTTGCAGATCAATTCTGAAAAATAAATAAAAAAATTCTATATCTTCTTTGATTTAGATACGTTTCCCTTGAAACTTCATTGGAATCCTTGCACTTCCATTCTACATATTTCCTTCCTAAGGACCCTATCCAAAATTACACTTCCCGAAGCCAGAAATCCTACATTTGTCAATTTTTAGGGTTTTCCATAAACTCTTCGATTTTCACCCAATCGCCTTCAAATTTTGTCACGATGTTCATTTCCTATTTATGCTTCTTTGTCACTCTTTGAAAAAAATTCCCATTCTTTTACCCCACTTCTGAAATCCCCATTTTTTGCTTCCCTATCCATTAGACAATGTCCAAAACCTAGTCAAACCCCAATTACCCATCAAAGCTTTTCCCAAATCCAAATTTTTCTTTACTAAAGAAGTTTTTGTTTTTGTTTTTCTACCCATTCTTACAAAAAAGAAAAAAAAACCCTGGTTATGGTTGTCACCTGTGCAGGAGCAAAAAACACGGAGGAAGAACTTGCAGCCCTCAAGACCAAACTCCAAGATCTGGATGAAAAAATTCTCGGCCTCCATCTCCAGTCTTCAGCCATGAATAATGGACGACAGCCATAGTCTTCTGTAGACACTGGGTTCTCTTCTTCCAACACTTTTCGTGGGATGAAGCTTGATTTTCCTCACTTCAATGGTGATGATCCGACTGGATGGATATACCGGGAAGAACAATATTTTAGTCTGCATAATACTTTTGATGTCAACAAAGTTGCACTTGCATCCTTTCATTTGGAACATGAAGACCTTTAATGGTTCTGTTGGTACATCAAGGCTAATGTAGAGCCAAAATGGACAGATTTTTTCCAATTCATTTTGCAACAATTTGTCCCTAGTGATTTAATGAATTCACAGGCACACTCACTAAACTTCGCCAAATTGGCACTGTGAGAGAATTTGAGAAACTGACGAATCATACAAAAGGATTTCCTGATGAATTCTATAGGAGTTTTTTTGTCAGTGGTCTGAAGGATGCAATCCGATCTGAGGTTAACTGTTATGTCCCAACATAATGATGGAAGTCCTCAGGTTGGCTAAGTTGGAGGAGGCCAATATCACAGCCCAACAGTGCTCCAAATCCACTTTTGTTCCATTCAGAAGTATGGTTTCCTAACAACATCCCATCCTACCAGCTCCTAGAGTAACTCCTCTCAAGCATTTGTCTGAAGCAGAGATGCGGGAACATAGAGAAAAAGGGATTTGTTATAATTGTGATGAGAAATTCATTCAGGGACATAGTTGTCTTGATAAAAATCTCTATCTCTTGGATGTGGATTCTCCGCTTGCAGCTGAAATTGGTGAAGAATCTCGGAATATAGTAGATGATCAGGTCGACATTCAGCAGTCGCCTGTTGACCCTCCTTCTTAGGATGACCACCCAGATATATATCTCCATGATTTAGTCGTAATCACCACCCCACAAACAATGTGGGTCAAGGGTTACTTCAAGAAGACCCCTCTTACAATAATCATTGATTTTGGTAGCACTCATAACTTCATTGACCCTCGGATCTCCAAACAGGCTGATTGTTTTGTCCATCCTTGCTCCAGATTTGAAGTCATGATTGCCAATGGGGGAACCTTACCTTGCAATGGGAAGTGTCGCAATGTGCATATCTCTATTGGAGATTATAAGCTGCGCTCCGACATGTTTTCCTTGCCCTTAGGTGGATGTGATGTGGTTTTGGGCATTCAATGGTTATGCACACTTGGCCCCATCTTATGTGATTTTGCTGATCTTTGGATGCAGTTTTCAGTCAATGGGAAAAAACAAACATTGAAGGGCTTACAACCAGGGTCTCTTAGCATCATCAGTTCACACTGCATGGAAATATTCTTAAGAAGAATTCACATGGTTTCATCACTCAACTCCATTCCATTCAGATGCACCCATCAGTAGTCTCCACTACTCCTTTGGATCTACAACAAATTTTGGATAGATATGCACGTGTCTTTGCTGAACCAATGGGATTGCCACCTTCTAGACCAGAGGACCATCATATTCATATCCTTCCTGGAAGTGTTCCTCCCAACATCAGGCCCTATAGCTACCCATTTCACCAAATGATAGAGATTGAGATGCTCGTTATGTGTACTACACTTACTCTAGCTATGCCCATATTTTCCAAGCCCTTCACTATTGACAAGGAAATAATGGTTATTTTTCTTGTAGTATAGAAGTGGTGGCCATACCTATTAGGGAATCATTTCTGCATCAAGACTAATCACCAGATTCTAAAATATTTCTTGGAACAACGGGTCTCTTGTCCAACACAAAAAAAATGGCTTAGCAAACTCATGGGTTATGACTATGAGATCACTTACAAGAAGGGTAAGGAAAATCTTGTGGCAGATGCTCTTTCTCGCACATTTGATGACCAATTTTCTCTTTCAGCTATTTCTATACCTGTTCTAAATTGGTTGCAATCTATTCAGCAGGGTTGTGTCAATGACTCCTCACTATATCAAATCATCCAACGGTTAGCCAACAACCCTTCTACTATACCGCATTAATCTTGGGATGGTGCTTCCCTGAGATACAAGGGTCGTCTGGTGCTTCCCCAGAGCACAAATATTCAATAGGATGTCTCATATGAACTCCATGCTTCTCTATCAACAAGGCACTTTGGATTCCTCAAAACGTATGAGCAGACATGGCGTAACTTATTTTGGAAGGGAATGAAAAGGACAATTCAATAGATGGTGACTGAATGTGATACCTTCCAGCGCAATAAGGGTGAAACGACACTCATTCCGGGATTGCTTGAACCCTTTCCCATTCCTACACATATTTGGACATATATTTCTATGGATTTCACCGAAGGGCTCCCTAAATATGGAGGGAAGACAATGATTTTGATGGTGGTTGATCGCCTCTCTAAATATAGTCATTTTTGTGCCTTCAGCCATCCCTATATTGCCTGTTGAGTCACACATATTTTCCTGGACCAAATCTTCCGTCTTCATGGAATCCCTTCTTCCATTGTCTCAGATCGCGATGCAACTTTCACCAGTCAATTTTGGACAGAACTATTTCGCCACATTAGCACCAAATTGAAGATGAGTTCAGGGTATCACCCACAAACAGATGGTCAAACTCAAATTATCAACAAATTTTTGGAAAGTTATCTCCGTTGCTTCACCTACGAACAACAACATCAATGGGAAAAGTGGTTCCCTCTCATTGAATGGTGGTACAATACCTCCTACCACACTACATCTAAAATGAATCCATATGAAGCAGTCTATGGCCAGGCACCACTAGTGCTTCTTCCATACGCCCCCAACATTTCACTAGTTCAGGCAGTATATGGTCAGGAATCACTACTGGTTCTTCCATACGCCCCCATCATTTCACCAATTCAAGCAGTTGACATGGTTCTTTGAACTCGAGATCAGATTCTTCACATTTTGCAGGACAATCTTCACATGGCAAGAAATCAAATGAAACATCAAGCCAATCAACACCGTTCTGAGTGCACGTTTCAAGTAGGTGCTATGGTTTTTTGTCTACATCCTTACAAGCAATATTCCTTGAAATTCAGAGGGCATCATAAGTTGTTTCCAAAGTTCTATGGGCCATATAAGGTTCTTCAGAAGATTGGGTCTGTTGCTTATAAATTGGAACTTCCTCCTTCTTCTCGCATTCATCCAATATTTCATGTCTCTTGTCTAAAGAAAGTTCTTGGCACCAATATCAGAGCACAAACTATTTTACCCAAACTGTATAATGAAGGATCCATCATTTTGGAGCCGGATCCCATCCTCAATAGGCACACTCGTCAGCTTCAATCTCAATCCATCACAAAGGTATTAATTCAGTGGCACAGAATGCAACCATAGGATGCTACATGGGAACCACTCCTTCAGATTCAACACCAATTTCCACATCTAAATCTTTGAGGACATAGATTTTTCTAAGGGGGAGGGGATGTTAGGAACCCGTGTCAACCCTTCTCTTTACTTTGTTAGTATATTTTTGTTGGACGCATATGCTTTGTAATTCATCCCATGAGTATATTGAATTATCCCACATTCATGGGGAGTAATAGTTGTTTATCTTAGACTTAGTATATAAGTACGTGTTGAGACCAATGAAGGAATCCATGAGTTATTTGTATTGAGCTTTCTTAAAGCAAGTTTCCCCCTCAAAGTGTCCTACGATCAATAAATTCCTTCTGTGTTATGTTATTTCTGATATATCGTGCATTTTCATCATTTAATTGTTGAAGGTTCCTCTCACTCTGAGTGAAGGATGTAGAAGAGTGCTTCCTTTCAGGGCCTTTTTTGAATCCCAAATCAATTCAATCCAAGAGGGATCAATATGATGCCTGCTTACAATCCTGATCAGTTGAATAATTCCATTGGTAAGATCTCTCTTCCATATTTTCATGGTTCATCAAAATGTACTTCCAGTTCATGGATTCAGAAATTAGACACATACTTTCAGTTGAACCCCATGTTTGAAATGTATGCCATCAAAATGGATACCCTGTATCTTAATGGAGAGGCCAATGAATGGTGGTTCCATGGCCTGAAGACTCTAGGTCATGTCCAAGTGTCAACCTCTGTGGATTTCAACCAGAGATTGATAGATAGATTTGATCGAAAAGATCTTGAGATATATTTCAGAGAGCTATCACATTTGAGACAACTAGGAACTCCCGAAGCATATATTTTTGAGTTCCAGAAGCTAGCTGTGATGGTCACAAACATATCTAAAGCTCACTTGATCCTTTTATTTACAGAAGGATTAACATAGCCATTGAAAGGGTTGGTTAAATCCTATATACCATCTACTTTGCAGGATGCATTGATTAGAACAAGAGATCTACAATAGGCCATACCAAGAACAATATTTCCACCAAGAAAAAATAATCTAACCAAACCCATGGACAAGAAACCTTTCCAAAAGGGTTCAACAAAAGATTTCAAGAAGGAGATCACTTTCAGAGACCAGGATGAATTAAGGAGGAGAAATATATGCTTCTCTTTCTAGGAACCATGGGCTCTAGGCCACAAGTGTGCTAAGGGAAAGGCACATTACATTGAAGTCTTCTCAGAGAACGAAGCTAAGGAGGAAGATGAGGAAGCACTAGTTGGAGTAGATGGTGGCTATGAGACAACGGGTGAATAAAATATACCACCAACAAGTGGCAATATTGCAGTCATGACAGGATTACCTCACTTCCACACTCTCATATTCAAGGGAATGGTTCAAGGAAAAAGAGTTACAATCTTGGTTGATGGAGGTGCTACTCATAATTTCATTGATTCAGACTTGGAAGAAAGAAGGAATCTACCTATTGAAACCTTTGAAGGTTTCATAGTCATCATACCAGGTAATAAATCCATGGATTGTACTAAATGGATTCCAAATATGCAAGTAACCATAGGAGATTATACCTTAACCAATAGTTTTTATGTTGTTATTGTGGTCGACACTAACTTGGTTTTGGGATTACAATGGTTGTACTCCTTTGGATAACATTCTATGAATTATCAGGTGCCTCAAATAAGTTTCAAGGAATCTGATGGGAAGCAGATCATCTTTCAAGGCATCAACACATATCCTAATCAAGTGGTATCTTCACATAGTATGAGATCAATATTGAAGCATGGAGACATTGAAGGGGCTGTTGAGTGCCTCATCGCCACTCAAGCATTCACCACACATGTTTCACAACCCCCTAGAGGCATCAAGGGATTGCTTCGAAAGAATGAGAAGTATTTTGGATACCTCCCACAGGGTAGGTCACCTGAGAGAGTATTAACTTAAATTCGTGGAATATTGGATGCAGTAGTACAATAAAGAGATTTGAAGGGAAAAGAGAAGATCCCAATCCTATTGGATCAAATGGTAAGTGTTCTAAGAGGCATTGGTAGTAATGCACTATCAATATGTTTATGGGATCTTGGTACCCTTTGGAATGACAAGTTGTTCCAAGGGAACAAAATGTTGAGAGAAATGCAATAGGATCAATGGGATCCTGGAGGGAAAGTTAGCCTAAAATTCCATAATTCTATCCAGGGGGAGTAGTGGATTAGTTTACTACATGGGAACTCTCATGATGGATAGACACACTATGTTCTTGTTTGTTGGTTTGAGTCTTCAAAAGACTCTTTGTGTTGACAATAATCAAGGTGGAAGAAAGTGGCATAGGAAGGTTTTTAGAAACCTTCCTCTTGGTAGACCACCATATAAAATAGTTGAGCATCTTTCCAAATGGGTAAGCGAGGAATGTTCCCATAGTTCTGATTTTTCATACAAGGGAGAGGAAAAGAATGTAGTAGCATATGCATTTCTCCCTTTCATACAAGATTCACATGATTGGGAAGTTCAATTAGTGGTAGAGTCTTCCAAACACAATTTTGTATGTGATCCATTGAATGATTTGATACAAGAAGAATAATATGAGTTCATAAGTGGGGTCATCTATTATGGAGGAGAGATTCATATGATTCATGAGATAGTCTTGCAACAACATTTTGGAGGCAGAGCACATGTTCTTCATCACCCTTGTTTTCATTTGGTTGAGGAAAAGCAATTTTGGGAGGGGAGGACTGCAATGTCCACACTTAAGAGGCTCCATGGTCATCTTCCTAACCCATTAAATTCCCATGGGTTCTGGATGAAGTCAATAAAATTGTAGGGTTTAATTTCGGATCATAGTTGTCTAGTTTAATTAATTTAAGACTTAGAGAAGTGATATAGTTCTTAAATTGTAATTATTTAGTTATTATTTAATATCGTTATGATTTGGAAATTCTTAGGTGGCCTAGGACAACTCGTAGGAGCCTTAGTGGACCCTATGAACTATCTTCCAAAAAGGAAATTAGAAGTAAACCAGAGAAAATTAAGAAATCAACTAAAAAGTTGGAAATCATCATAAAAGCAGGAAAGCGTAGAAAAGTAGAAAGCAACATAAAAGCACAAAAGCACAGAAATTGAAGGAGAAAGAAACATAAAAGTAGGAAAGCATTGGAAAATTAGGAAAGCAGAGAAAATCAAGGAAAAGCAAAAGTTTCCAAAAGCAGGAAAAACAAAAAGGAAAGAAAGCAAGGAAAAAGAAGGATAATGATGTAAGTCAAAGTTTAGCCAATGAGGTTGCATTAGATGAGGATAATGGTCTATATTCAATGTATCTTATAATCCAACCAACTTATAACATGAATAGGAGCACACCCCTTCAAATATTTTTCCAGTTTGAGCTTTGCATTGAGAGCTATGAGCTTCTCAAAGACTTTGGAGATGTGCCCCTTCTATTCATCATTCTAGTTGAGACTTTATCTAGACCATGAGGAGTATGGAATTCAACCTTTATCACTCAATAAAATTTCAGGTTCAATTCACTTTGAGACAAGCGAGCTCCTGTTCTATCATGTGTTGAAGGCATCTGGTGGATTTAATGAGCTTTCTATAAAGTTTGGTAATTGTATTTGATATTGAATGAAGCTAATGATATCATGAATATATACTGCTATAATTATAGACCTATGATGTATATGGGCTCTTCTAACAATTGATGATATTAATTTGTTTCTTGTCCTGTAAATTTGTCTTACTCTTCAATGGATTTTCATCCCTATGCTCGTCGTGTTGTCAAATCTAGCTACTTTCCATAATCGATGCAATAAAATATCTTCCTTGTATCTAAATTGAATTATGTGAGTTGTTGTAAGTTTTTAAGACTTAGATGAACCCATCCCAATCCCTGCATCATAATTTTGTGACTTTCTTGATCCATTTGGAAATGCATGGAATTTAACTAGTCAAGTTGTCTTAAAACTAGTAACTTGTTTTCTAACTTAAAAAATGAACCCAGTTGAACCTAATTGTTGATATCAGTATTTTTATAGTTGGTTGAGGGTATTTTCATGCCATACACTTCCATATATGCACTAGAATCCATTGGGTTCCACATAAGTCCAGGAATTTCCTTAGAGTCTTTGGATTTTCCAAAGGGTCGTTCGAGGCGTGATGCACCCAAAGAATGTGCATCTATCAAATTTGGGAGTCTTTTTAGGTTACTGTAGAATGTACTTGATCTATAGAAGGTATTGAAATCCATAATGGGAAAATTTGGGAGGGTCTAGAGGTGTTTGGGGATAAATTTTGATTTCTAGCCAAACTAATAAGTTTTTGTATCTAGCCCATCCTCCGTGTGTATAAATCTTCAAAAGTTTGATTTAGTGTGTTGTTGGCAGCTAACAACCCTATGGGTTAATTTTAGTGCAATTAAAATAATTTTCTTTCAAAGGACAACCTCACAATCTCAGTCTTGAACTCAAATTAATAAAGGATATATTCAAGGAGTGCCTTCACAATCTTTGATTCTGAAGGTACTCCCAATAAGGCAAAATTCTAAGCAGAATACCCGAAACAGATCGCTGAGGATGTCGATTGTTCTTGGTCATTGTAGTAATTGTTACTCATGCATGGATTTATTATGACTAACTGATTATCGTTTTATGTTGGAATTTTGGCTCCTAAAACATTGGATTGAATGAAGATATCAATCTTGGTCACACAAAGTGTCAAAGTAATCATTTATTTTAATTCATTTAGTCGATCACACTTTGTAATATTTAGTATCCCCTAAAATTCTTACATATTTACTGTAGTCATTTGGTGAAGGTTTTCGAATGTAAATTATGAGGTATTTGTTTACGATAAGGCATGGTGTGGGTATTTATATAACATCTTTATAATTTTATCCTATTATATGCTTATTTCGAACATTTATCCTACCTTATTGGTCTTTGTTTATGATCGCTTTGTGTTGTGATTCAACCTTAAATTGTTTTATTATAAGGTAAGAAAACGATCGCGAAATCATAATACATATTCAAAACCTAAGATTTAGCATGTTTATAAAATTCCCATAATGATATATTTTTTATACTGAAATTCATTCAAACTTTGGTATTGCATATGACATATCGGTCGGAATATGAAACATTATGTGTTGGAATGGTTACGATTACCATTGCCACTTAAATTCAACAGGATTACAAGTGTCACGCATAGATCTTGATCTGTATCCCACGATATTCAAATAAATCATCACATTTATGGTTCTTTGAATCGAGGAATCTCCTATGGATCATGTAACTCAATAACCCAAGTGTCTGGAGAATGTTTGACTATTCAATGTACCTATACGATATGGAGGTGGTTGTCATTTTTATGGATGTTCAGGGTTTGAGGGGGGATTCATTTCACTATCTCATTGAAATCCCGGTCCTGTATGCACCCTGTAAAGTTATTTCCTACCCAATGGACCCTATCACACGCTTTGAGTTGTGTGGGATGGAATACCTGGATATTTGTGAGGAATAAGTTAGAACACTGGTTTACTATGCAAAGAGTAATGCACATGTCATGAAATCAGTAGACAAAGTAAGATTTTCAGCTGAAGAGTGTAATTCCAGCAATAACTCATCTAGGTCAACCTAGCTCTTCAATCCATGGTGTCCTTTTGTGTGATTGACAAAGCAATGTGATCACAGATGGAGAAGTGTAGATTTGACCTATAACAGATGCCCCCTAATGTTTGAGTTCAGAGGGAAACGATGGCCGAAATACATTTTAATTCCAATTTAGAGGAGGAGAAAGAAACCACAGAACCAAGTCACAAAAGTACCTGAAACAATGATCAAGGTCAGCGAGCAATTACAATATTGACATCATATAGATGTGTAGCATGATACAACATGATCTCTGATACATAACTAGGAGATGTATATATAGCATGGCCACTGAAATACAAGCGTGGATCCATGTCAAAATGAGAGATCATAGCCATAATAACAAACTGGATCTACGTCTCATGAAGAGCCAAAATGAGTGAGGCTCGGTCTTGCGCAGCTTGGGTGATAACATAAATAGGGTGATGCTATCAGAATCCCAAGGTCTTCATCCAAACAACCCAAGGTACAAACCCTAACCATGTGAATAAATGAGCTGAAGTCGAACATGGGGGGTATCGTTTGATTACCGATCATTGATGTATACCATTAACAAACGCGAGGACTTCCTTCGATAATGATAATGGGGTCCAAGGTACCTAGTACGTTCCAACAAGTGTGAATAAGTGGACTTGAAATAGAACACCTGAGGAACTTGTCGAATAAGAGACATTGATGTAATCCCATTATTCAACAGCGAAGGAAATTTCCATTGATGACTGCAATCCCCAAGGTACTAACCAAAACTCTAAACTTCGTTCCCATAGCATAATGAGCTGAAGTCGATGGGAAGAAGTCCGCTGGAAGGGAGTCCTTAATGTATCCTACATCATCCAACATGAGGAACACTCAAAAGGTATGAGCTGATGTGGAGTAGGATAAGTAACAAGATGAAACAAACTGACACCAGGATGGCTAACACATGAAGTCAAGGTAAACTGCAGAATGGATGACACAATTTGTATCCTTGAACAATGAGCACAACACAAAGTGACTTAGGTAGTTTTCAACATGAAGGGGAAATGATATAAGCCTACAATGTAGGAGACATTAACAGAACCTCCATATGGTTTGAAGAATAACCAACCGGGGGAGTAAAAAATCGGAGATCAGGTTCATCCTAAGGTCAAAAATTAAAACCCAAATGAAATGATAGACTCAAATAGGTTTTGTGTTCAAGGACATGACTGAATTAACTTTCTTTGAAACTGAAAAGATGTGATATACCCTTCTCATCCCTTATTCTTTTTGGTAAAAGAATGTACTTCTTGTTGTTTTAATGAGTCCAAGAAAGAAAACTCAATAAGTCCAACCATGTAAAAATTTAACGAGCCCATGGGAGGAAGAATCAAGACCTTCTTCATTGTTTACAGAGTTCGAAGAAGAGATAGAAGAATACTCTATAATACTGATCTCTGGATTTTAATATCGAGCCGAGATCTATTCTTGCTCGCTGGTGTTTTCAATTTTAAGGAGTTTGAAAAACTTAAACAATAACTCTATACACCTACCTAAGGATTTTAGTATCAAGCCCGGGTTGGTACTATTACACCTAAAATATACTCATCATAAGATTCAGTGTATACATCCCTGAAGATCTCTGGACTAAGTAATTCATCTGGGTGGATTTGTACTCAGTTGTGCAATCTTTCGAGAGGTCGTCGCAGGTTGCACTCATGCAACATGCAACGTCGTAGCTTGCTCCACTGTAGGGTGCGACGGGTCAGTTAATGGGAAAAAATAGCTTATTTGAGATCCTTCTCAAAACTTGCCCATTTGGGGGATTATCCCTGACCTCTACGGGAGTTGGTACTCAACTCCTAACTCTTTGGGAGGATCCCCTATCTCTATCCTACCATCTCTCAACCTATCCTATCCATACCCTATCCACTTAGTCCTATATAAGTGAAGCTCACTCCCATTCCAAAGGGAGGAAGCCTATGGTATCTACATGCTGGTGAAATCACTCTTAAGACACCTCCACTCACCTATTGGAGAACTCATACTTCCATGGAAGGTTATGGCAATTGGCTTGGTCAGAGAAGGGCTATAGCGTTAAGTCTTGGTTGTGGTTCTATATCTCTATCATGTACTCCTCTATTTACATTAATAAAAATGCTTTCCACCAATATTTTTCATGTGTGCAATGATATTGAGTAGTTTACCTGCTTAACTGTTTACTTAGATCTCTTATTGTATAGATGTCTTTTACTAGTCTCTCTTGTTTCTTTGTCTTGACAGATCTTGCAGCTTGGATCTGACGATCATGAGATATGGAGCAGTATTCAGGAGAAATGATTGCGAAGTAAAAGGTAAGACATCTAGTACTCTATCCTTAAGTAGATCTAGGAGATGCATTTGTAGTCTGTTCTATTTGTTCTAGACTCACTTTGAGCTAGGGAGATCCTGCTCGCGTCCGCTCTAGTGGATTGTCCAATAAAAAATATGGCGACCATACTGGGGAGTGATTGGTCTTGTTTAGTGGTTTTTAATCTGAGAGTCATTTTCAGTTGATTACTTGATGCAAGCCTTTTTTATTTTTTCCATTTACTTCTTGAGGTTGATTTCACTATCAGATCTTCACATTGAAGACTCTGATCTACTTCCTCTGAGTTTATACTACTCATTTTCAATCCTGTTTATGGTTCATTGTTGAGAGATCTGATTCATTTTTGAATCTAGACCTTGCCTATCGCACCTAGGTAGTGGAAATAGAGCGACACTGTGTCATTCTTGGCCTCTGTTCTTCACCTGTTAGTCACCTGTCGCATCCTTTGCATTTGGTATACTAGGACATCGCTGCACCTCCCGTGAAGGCAAACTGCAACGTCGCACTATGTGTAAAGGCAGAGTGTGCCGATTTGTCAAAATTTGGCATACATGCATCCCTTCCCTCATTTGACAGTTTGAACCTTGGTCTGATGTATGAACTCCCTATGTGCTGCAAGATCCAGCTAGAGACCCCATTTATGATTTGTGTGTTGAGAGTTTGGTTTCATTTGGATTGACTTTGGGTTCCGTCTTGGACAAGCTTCAGAGTCAGTAGTGGTGGATACTCTTGTCTCCTCCACCTTCATCCGTTCACTCTTGCATTCCCTTCCTTCCATCCCTGATCTGATCATTGCATTGGATCAACCTCCATACCTCATTTACATTTGTTTTGAGCTTTGTTTGCTATTGTTTGATTTTGAGTCTTATGCATTTTCAGCTGATTGAGTGCTTGTCTTTTCTTGATTTTTCTGAGTACTAAATGTTGCAAATAGTGTCTTCTTTTTCAGTCATTTACGTCTAAGAGCAAAGTTGCTATCGAGTCATTGCTTTGATGCATCCATTGAATAATTAAAAGTGCTTCTTTCCCATTGTTTCTCGAAAAATTATTGAATAAAGATCATTGTGCATTGGAATGTTTCGAAGAATTGAATGAATGAATGGTCTATTGTGTTTTTCTTGAATTATGAATTGCTCATTTTCTTGAAAGGCTCAAGTACATTTCGATTTTTGCAAATATTGATTCCATGCTAAGGAAAGATAGATGCATTTTTAATTCTTGTTTCTTTTAGATCATCGAAATTGAAATTGAAAAGCTTGCATATTTCATTTCAGAATCCTCTCTTTTCATTACTTAGGGTCATTTTACTTTGAAAAAGAAAAGAAAAGAAAAAGTTTTTTTGAATTGGTTTAGTAGTGTTGTACTTTTGCATTTCGCATAAAAGGAAAAGAATGCTTTCATTGTCAAATTTGTTTGAATCAGGAATTAGGTTGCATTGAGTTTGTTCTGGCAATACTATTGGAAAAAGATTTCTCCTTCCCATAGCTAGAATTCATTAAAAGAAAAGAATATTTCATGCATGTAGCTAGGAATTGCATTATGCTTCCGATTATGTACTCACCTCATGCATTCACCTAACCTTCCAATATAAAATTAACGGTAGAACTAGGTAAAAATTTTAGCAACTTGTGTGTAAGTTAGAGATGTGTTCCGGTGTCGTTAAGCATGGCAGCTGTCATTATTTTCCAGCACTGTATCCTGGGGGTATTGTAGTTTTCCACGTACATCGGTATATCGAGCTCCTTCACGTACCCACCAAGTACCATAATCCGTACTTGGCGTATATCGAAGGGTGTATCACATACTCGGTAGTATATCGGAAGGTCTCTTGTCGAACGGTTGTGCATTAGACAGCACCACTACGAATTTGAGCTCTCACGTACCTTGCATATATCGGGAGACACCACTAGGATTCCTGAAACCAAGTGAGTTAACCATTTGGCCATCTTGGCAAAGCAATACACCGAAAATAGCACTCGGGGAGATTAGCACGCATGTACTGTCTAGGTAATCGAGTATGCAGGCAAGGGTACGGTCCCAATCCTCCTTGTCGCGTCATATTGTTGGACCCTGCAGTATATCGCGGTTTGTGATGCCTTGATAATCTCATGAGGTTCCAGACTTTTGAATCCACTCTGTCACATAATTTTGCTTGTTTCCTTAGTTTGAGTAGGTTTTTCTGGACTGCTTTTCTTTTAGCACACCTTTAGGAGAAACGTTGTTTCGACCTTTCTGGCTGATTTTCCTGATACTCTGGCGGATTTTCCTTGGAGAAGATTCCGTAGGATCTTGAACTTACCACTCGAATATCCCCTTAATCTGGAGGCTATTTCAAGGGTAAGAATGGATCAGTGTAACACGGTCATAGTTACTGAAGTGGAAAACCCCACTTTGAATGTTGGAGGACTTTTGTTTCCACCAAATTCACCCACCTCTCATCCCCTGCAGGATGAAGAGGCACACATCCCCACTTCATGAAATCTTTCTTCCATTTTACCGGGAGAACCTGGATCATTGGAATGGATAAACCAACCCCGAGACGACCCTACCGCAGCTGTTGGTCCTTCAGCAGCTTACAGGAAATCTTCTACAGACCACCCAATGGCTCATTTTTCCATCTCATCCTCACCCAGTGAGACTACCCCGGAAGATAGTTTAGCCTACTTTCGTGGCCAATTATCTCACTTTCGTTCCATGGCTGAAGAGTTTCAGTAGTCAAGTCTCCAATGAAGGGTACAAGACCCATCATTACCTCCTTACTGAGAAATCCCTGATCATTCGATATCTTTTGGATCACCTGAAGCACCCCACCACGATACCACTAATAATACTGGTCAACCCTCACAAGAGTCTAGTCCTGCACCTCAAGTGAACCAACCGGTGGAAGGACAACAGTCCAACACACCTGTCACTACCACAATTAATTTATCAGTTCTTCCCCCACCTCAAACATCGAGGGGAGGATACTCTATCCCTCCAGATTATCTTATTGGTAATGTCATTACTACGGTAGCTAGTCAACAACCTGCATTGGTTCAACCTCTGAATAGTGGTCAAACTACTATGGCTGGGGGGAAACCCCTGTTTTCTAACCAGAACGTAAGCGGTGGACTCCCCAACAGACCTTCAGTTGGACCTTCCCAACCTGTAATACCATCCACCATGGGATTATCTCATGTTGGGGGCCCATCCAATGTAACTCAACCCTCATGGAGTCAAGCGTATTCGGGTTCCGTTAACCCTGCGCTAGGTCAATCTAATCTAGGAAACGCACCATACACTCTATGCGGGCAACAACTAGTGTTGCACCAAGGACCCCAACTGACTATCCTGCAGGTACCACCACTCCCGGTCTGTCTTCCCCCGCCTCCTACTAGGGGCAGTAGACCCTCCCCTAACCTTGGTGGAGGCCCACCTCACTTTACCTAAAACTTCACCCACCCTTCCGGCGGGTGGCGAGAATGGTCCACCACCCCCTCCAGGCAGAGGCGGTGGCGGACCACCCTATCATGGTGGCGGAGGGAATTTCCCTTCAGGTAGTGGAGTTGGTCCACCACCCCTTCCAGGCGGAGGCGGTGGAGGACCTAATCCTTATAGTGGTGGCGGTGGTGGTGGAGACCCTCATCCCTCCGGCAGTGGAGGTGGTGGTGGCCCCCATCCTTCTGGCGATGTAAGTGGCCCACCACCCCCTCCAGGTAGAGGCGGTGGTGGGCCACCTTATTATGATTATGGACCCCCACCTCCTCTCGCTGGTGGCGGCGGACCTCCACTCCCTCCCGGTGGTGGAGGTGGACCCCCACCTTATTGGAATGGACCACCTTATGGTGGCAGACCCCCTTACGGTCTGGGAAGCACACCCCCTATGGCCGTTTCCTCCTAGTACAACTTACGATCAGTTTAGTCCATACACGCCTCATCCGTATTATCAATATGCGCAGCCTAACCCACAGCTGCCCTTCCTGGCTACTTTGGACTTACCTGACCTATCTCAGTTAACCAACGATCCTATTTATCATGGATCTAACTGGCCACCAATTCCGGTGAAACTTCCGTCTGATATCCCCAAATTTGACGGCAAGCCAGGTGAAGACCCTAAAAACCACGTGATGACATACCACTTATGGTGTTCATCTAATTCCTTAATGGATGATTCAATTTGTCTTAGATTGTTTCAAAGGACCCTCATCGGTTCGGATGCCAGTTGGTACATCGAGTTGCCACCCCACTCTTTTCCTGATTTTGGCTCTCTTGCTATGAACTTTTTGACTCATTTCCAGCTGCCCATATGGTATGAGACTGGTACTGAGCTTTTAAGCTCGCTCTGTCAGAATACCGCCACTCATATTTCTGATCATATCCATGAGTGGCGAAGGAGACGATGTCTTATTAAAGCTCCTATTCCAGATCATCTCCTAGTAGACTGGTTTACAAAATTGCTCATTCCCACCATAGAAAAAGATGTCGCCATGAGAGGTGCTGTCACCAAAGAACAAGCCATCGCGAGTGCCCATCTGCTAGACCTAGTCTACACTTAATTTGACACTTTGTTTAATATTCTACCTGACGTGCCCCATGACGTTAATGACCCCATGAAACCCCATAAGGGAATCCAAACCGTTGGAATCATAGGATCCCCTAACACCCAGCTTGCCTCTAGTACTGTTGGATCATCCAACCTTCAAGGGTCTTCCCCCTTACCAGCTCAGGATGGACACAACACCAACAATTCAATCGCTCCTGCTGTAACTGAAGAGGTGAATTCTGTTCAATCAGCTTCATCCCAGAAGTCTAACGGCAAGAAGAAGAACAAAGGGAAACCCAAAAATTCTTCTGCCCAGCAGGAACAAAGGAGCACTTCTGACGATACCAAGCAGAAACAGAAGCTAAAGTATCCTTGTTTACCGTGTGGAGATGACCATTTCTCCAAAGAGTGTCCCCATAGAGACAAAGTACAAAAGTTTCTTAGGGGTAAACCAAATCCCACACTCCTCAACGATTCGTTTCCTACTCAGAACCAGCAAATGATTGCTCAAAACCCCTCATCCCAAGGGGAACCATCCAATACCGCACATGTTCTAATGGTGCATAACGAGACGATCAATTTGAATACTCGCTCGTGATCTTACGAACTGGTCCCTTGGAAGGAATCCACTGGAAGTAATACTGAAAAAGCTTCCGACTCCTTAACCGATGTCACTGTACCATCGACTTCTCTTACCATTGAGAAACCATCTTTGGACTCAATATTGCGTCCGCCCAAAAGTACGTTTCGAAAAGATGTTTTCAATCCTAACGCCCGGACGGCACAAAATTACAATATCATAGAAGACTTGGCCCAAGCTCCTTGCGCCATGTCTACCTTGGAAGTTTTGAAAAATTTTCCTAATCATCGCAAAAGTCTCCTTGCGGCCATTAGTGCAATCGAACCGGATTCCTCGAACACCATCATGTTCCGACTTGACAACTTTAAGTCGAGGTTCTCACACCAACTCACATTCCAAGTGTATGCGAACATTGCTGGGAAGATTGTTCATCGTACTCTTTTGGACGAAGGTGCCTCCACTTCTGTCATGTCCATTGCCTGTTGGAGAGGCATTGTCTCCCCTAAATTGAATCGTTCTCCTACCAAGTTGAAAGCATTCGACGGGCATGGTTTTCAACCTCATGGGATCTTACAAGCTCTTGCAGTTGAGTTGGGCAGAAAGACCGTAACCATTAATGTGGAAGTGGTCTCGGCCCCGATAGATTATAATCTCTTGCTTGGTCGCAATTGGTTTTACACCATGCAAGCTGTAGCCTCTTCAGTCTTCCGCATAGTGCAATTCCCCACCAGGGACGGATTGTTATTATCGACCAATTAGACTTTTGTACACCAGACGCCACTACTCATCTTGGTACCACGTTCCTTCCATCGGACAGATGTCAAAATAGTATGAGAGTGTAGGGGTTGTCCTGTTGAAAGATTCATCTCTCATGGTCGTTTTTCCAGCCGCGGACCCCCCTAATCATGTTGCTACGGTGCACATGGTCTCCATCGAGATTTTATCTCTCTAATGATGCTTGGCTTGTACTCGACAAAGCCACAACACACCTGTTTGGAGACATAATTCATTTTTCACCCACTGAATGTATTTATGAGGCTATCCAAACAACATCGGAGGACCATTCATCCATGGCCTCTCCTTCCTGTTCTCTACGACGGACGTCATCTCTACCTGATCTCTTACTTCGGACTTTTCACTCAGACGAGTCCATCATGGAAGTAATGAATATTAACGACAGTCCATGGGATGATCTCCATCATAGGTCATTGTCATGTCCCAAATTTGGCATTGGGTCACAATGGCCTTATCACATTGGCCCTATTCATTAGAGTTTGTCAAATTGATGCTAAAGGTCAAATAATTGCTAAGGAGGAAAATTACTAGTTTCCTAGGTTTGGGGTGGAAGCTTTGGGATTTGGAATAATGGGGATAATAAATGATGTTTGAACATTAGAATGGCATAAATATTTAATAAAGGAGATAAATAAATATATACAAGTGAAAATCAAAGTGGCATTTGATCATGAAGACACATGGAGGAAGTGGGACCCACATATGGCTAGATTTCCCCACTACACTTGGCATCATTCTCTCACCAATTCGAATTCAAGGTGAATGGTAACATACTTTTGGGAGTCCAAAAGTTAGTATTCATGGCATGACTCATCCAAGGTCTAAATATAGAGGAAGAGTAACTCCTATGGAAGAGGAAGAGGCAATTTGGAGCTAGTGAGACACTTGGGCTAGATTCCCTAGCTCTATGACAACAATGATGAAGATGCTATGACACCTATGACACAAATCAGACCTAAAGGATGAAATATGAAATATATGACATGTCAAGGCTAAAACTAGACTCCAAGAGGGCGCTCAAGGGTGTTATGGCAGCTAAGATGCTTCCACATGTGATTTGGTGGAAGTGGGAGACTAGGAATTGTTGTACAAGTGGCGTTCTTTGGAATCTCTTCCCAACTTGAGTTGGCATGAGTCTATTGGAAGGAATTAGACCCATGGAGGACATTAGAACTTTATAAATTTAAATAACAAAGAATGAAACCAGCTTTTGATGATTTGATAAATTTGCAATTGCATTTGTGAAGAGGGAGAGCTAGTGGATGACTAGTTTCTTGCCTTAGCCAATTTCGAGGGTGAAAGATTCCCATCCAAGTTGGTAATTGGAAAGTCCATTCAGACCTTTCATTTGGAGCTTTAATGGAGTCTTTATTTTTAGGTGTAAGCTACAGGTCAGCTCATGGTTTCTTCTATTGCAGCTCACTCCTTCAACCATTTCCAATTTTGATGGCATATTCTTGATCCTTGAGGGAGGGTGTTTTTGGTGAGCTATTGTACTCTTTGGGGGAGATTATAATGCCCCATTTATTTTTTAATATGAATTAAATACTATTTTCTTCATCTCCAAAAATTTTCAGGTCAAAATTCCAAGTAAAAATGTGTAAATCTCAATTTTAATGGAAGAATAATGCCATTTCCCCACTACCTTGTTGTGAACCAATGTAATGCTGATGATTTCGAATGAATGTATGATTCTATGATAAATTTGTGATTCATATACTTCCATGGATGTATTTTACAAGTTTCATGTACTGTACTTGAGCATTTGAAGTATTTTTACTCAGTTTAATTGCATTGGGAGAAGAAATAGTGTCATTTCCCCAAGGGTCGAATGGGTGATTCTTGCAGTTGAATGGGAGAGGGTTGGAACATATATAATAATCAATTAATGGTGCATATGAGACCTTAATAACATAATTAATATATTCCATATCTCTTTTCAGATATTTGAGTGGGTTTGGAGGCATTTGGGAAGCCATTTTCAGTACTTACCCCAGGAGGATTTGAACCCCAAATTACTAGTAAAATTGCATACTTGGTCCAGAATATTAAGAGATTTTTAAAAGGTATTTTGGTGTCCATATATCATCCCTTAAAATCATATTCAAGTCCTAATATCATTCGTACACCTTACTTGAATATTTGAATGCATTTGGAGTCAATTTGAGACCTAGAGACCAATACTAGTCAAAGGGAAATTACTACTAAAGTTCCCTACATTGGCCAGAATTGAAAGAAGATTTGCAGAAGTATTTTAAAGGTCCAAAAGCATCCATGAAACACATATTTATGTTATAACATCATCCATATACCTTCTCAGAATATTTGGGAGCAATTGGAGCAATTTGGGGACCTAGAGCTCAAAACTAGTCAAAGGTCTAATTAGGGAAAAAAGTGAAAAATTGCCATTTTAATAAAATTCCTAACAAGGGTCATTACAGTCATCTTTTCTTCCTCCTTTGGAGTACATAGAGCAAAAAATTTACACCCTCTTTTCACCAGATATCTACCTGTCCCCTCATTCACCCATTCTTACATGTCTTATGGACACAGAGGGCAACTTGGCCAACATTGAGCCAACCTCCCCGGTAGATATCTCGGTGAAACCAGGTGTATTGGAACACATTCGCATAGGCCAGAAGTGTTCCCCTGAAGAAATCGTTGTTAGCACGGCCTTGTTCAAGCAATTTTGAGACGTATTTGCTTGGTCTTATGAGGAGATGCCTGGGATAGACCTCGCGATAATTTCTCACGAAATAAAAACCTATCTCGACATCAAACTTGTGCACCAAAAGTTGCAACCGGTACACCCTCAGAAGACTGCGGTAATTAAGGAAGAAATTGAAAAGCTCTTAAAGGCTGGTTTTATCTATCCTGTCCCATTGATGGATTGGGTCTCAAAATTCATTCCTGTGAACAAAAAGTAGGGCACCATTCATGTCTGTGTTGATTATCGGGACCTTAATCGGGCTTGTCCAAAAGACAAATACTCGACCCCCTTCATCGAATAGATCATCGACAACTGTGCCAGAAGCGTCATCTTCTCATTCATGGATGGATTTTCTAGTTACAAGCAAATTGAGATCAACCCAGTTGACAAACATAAGACGGCTTTCATCTGCTCGTGGGGAACCTTTGCATATCGCAAACTCTCATTTGGTCTTAAAAATGCTGGCGCCACCTTCCAGTGGGCTATGTCATACGCCTTCCACGATATTATGGAATTTGTGGAACCTTACCTGGATGATCTCCCTGCTCATTCAAAGTAGCGCGTTCCACATTGATCATCTGATGGCCATTTTCCTTAGACGCAGACAGTACAATATCCGTCTGAATCCTCACAAGTGTATCTTTTGCGTCGATTCTGACCGCCTCTTAGGATTTATCGTTTCAAAGGATGGGATCCGCATTGACCCCTTAAAGGTGGAGGCCATCATCAACCTACCACCCCCGACTGATGTTATGGAACTTCAAAGTCTCCAAGGGAAGGCGACTTATTTAAGACGTTTTGTTTGTAATTTCACGGAGAAGACTCAGGGGTATATGAAACTGCTTAAGAAGGACGCCTCGTTCATTTGGGACGACCAAGCTCAAAAATCCTTCAACGATATCAAACATGCCATAACGCATGCCCTTGTGCTCCAACCGCCTAATTATTATCGAGATTAGATTTTATATCTCGGCGCTTCTGTCACCACTATCGCCATGATTTTGGTACCAGAGGATCAAAACGCCCAAGAACATGTAATATACTATGCAAGTAAGGTTCTCACCGACACTGAAACTAGATATTCACATGTCGAAAAGCTTTCTTTCACGGCAATCATCGCCGTCCAAAAGTTCCGCCACTACATCTTGCTCCACACCACCACCATCATTGCCGACTCGAACCCCATGTACCACGTACTAACACGTCAGGTACTTAGGGGCAAGTATTCACGCTGGATCGTGATACTGCAAGAATTTGATCTTCTTTTCGAGAAAGCCAAGTCTATGAATTCTTTGGTGTTTGTTGAGCTTATTTGCGACCTTCCTCGTCCTGATGCAGAAGTTGAACACAATGACTCCTTCCCGGATGAATCATTGTTTCTCATCAGTACGACTGATCCGTGTTATGGAGATATCTTGTTATATCTTCAAACCCAATGCTTCGATCCTTAACTATCTCGCGACAATCGTCGTAAGATACGTCACCACGCAAAGTATTATTTGATCATCAATGATACTTTGTATCGTCATGGCGTCGATTCAATTCTTCGACGTTGTCTAAATCACGATGAGGCCGAACGCGTTCTCAATGACTGTCATGCTGGGGCATGTGGCGGTCACCTATCTGGGATGGCTACTTCCCAGAAGATTTTGCACGCAGGATGGTACTAGCCTACCATCTTCAAAGATTGTATTGAGGCCGTTAATAAATGTCCTCATTGCCAACACTTCCATACGAAGAAGCGCACTCATCCCGCCCCATTACATTCGGTTATTGCCGTTGGCCCATTCACAAAGTGGGGCATTGACTTTATGCATTGTAAGCCTACCTCGGCTAGGGAGCATAGTTATGTCATCGTAGCTGTGGATTACTTTACAAAGTGGGCCGAGGCTATGCCTACATATCATAATGATGGAAAAACCGCTGCACTCTTCATGTTTAATCATGTAATAGCGTGGTTCGGAGTTCCTCAGGCAATAGTTACCGATCATGGTTCTCATTTTCAAAACCATATGGTTGATGAACTGAGCAATAGGTTGGGTTTTTTCCATGAAAATTCAACACCCTACTACCCGCATTCCAATGGACAGGTCGAGGCCATTATAAAGGTCTTGAAAACAATGGTCCAAAGGATGGTAGGGACACATAAGTCCAATTGGCACAACATGCTCTTTTCAAAGTTATGGGCCTACCAAACTTCCGTCAAAACCGCCACAGGATTCACTCCTTTCCAATTGGTATATGGATTGCAGGCTGTCCTACCTATAGAGTGCGAAATTGTGTCTCTATAACTCGTTGTCGAACTTCTTCCTAACACTACTGCTGAGGAAGAACGTCTCTTGTACTTAGAAAAACTTGACGAGTCCCGCCGAGATGCCGCTCTCGCCAATGAAACGCATAAGAAATGCATCAAAGACCAATACGATAAGTCAGTTGAACCTGGTATCTTCAACAAGGGTGACCTAGTCCTCACTTATCACCAGAAGCACGACAAACTAGGAGTAGGGAAGTTCAAGTCCATGTGGCATGGACCTTACATTGTAAAATGTGTGTTGGTAAAAGGTGCTTACGAGCTTGAAGATTATGACAGAATCTCTTTGGGTGAACCCCTATTGGCTTGGTTTTACAACCAATCTTTCTGCAATGGGCACCTATCAACAATGTGATAGCATTTTCAATATTGAAAGCAAAAACAATTATAAATTAAATCTAAATCTAAACTAACATGTGCATATAACAAAGAATTTTTTTAAAAACAATTCAAGACCAAGAAATAAAAGAATAGATATTTTGTATTAAGATACCTCAAATAGTGAGGATTTGTGTTGAGCAACTCCCAAGGTGAGTAGCTCCAAGCTTCAAAGGTCTCTTCTCCAAGATGTTGAAAATGGCCAAAAGTCTCATGAGAGATTTTGACAGCGTGAGGATAGGATGATGGATGGATGGAAAGTGAGGAGCCCCTACCACCTTTTTATAGTTTTTGGTGGTGGAGAATACCATTATGGTTTTGAGGAAACCAATGGTATTGACCAACATGGTTTAGGTACCTTTTCCCTCCTTTTTCCTTTTTTGAATATTTTTATTTCCTTTTTAATATTTTTGGGAATTATGGACCCTTTTTGAGGGTTTTTTATGCTTTTTGAGGAAACATATTCATTTTGAGGGGGGAAAAGGGGTGTATTATGGTCTTTTGGTGACCTTTTGATGGCTTTAGAGGCTCAAATGGTGGAAAAGTGGACAAATGGGTCATGTGAATAAGGAAATGAGCTAGTGAGCACTTTTTGGGTGTTAACAGATTGCCCCTTGATGTGTGAGGGCAAGAGCTCATCGTATTGCCGATAGACATCATAGTTCTTTTGTCTTTTTCCTGGGGTTTGGGGAAGAGAAGAGACTGGTTGGAGACTGGATCCACGGCCCTTGGAAGTTG
Source organism: Larix kaempferi (assembly GCA_027924585.1). Classification (NCBI taxonomy): domain Eukaryota; kingdom Viridiplantae; phylum Streptophyta; class Pinopsida; order Pinales; family Pinaceae; genus Larix; species Larix kaempferi. Next base: position 23,009,548 of record BSBM01000011.1, on the reverse strand, counting down.
CAAAAACAAAAAATATTACATGGCCTCAATATGAATGAGGAATAATCTCTGATAATGGACGAGGCGGGCATACCCATGCTCGTATCAAGACATATACATAACAATTAGTCCCAAGAAGGGGGACTTGAATAATAAATAAAAAATCTACTGGTACATCATCATGGTCCAAAGGGGACACTATTTTTGATGTATTCATGATCATAACATGACTGATCTCAATAACTAATACACTGGAATAAAGCGACAACTGTTCTGAACAAGGTCTTAGAAGGGTTGATGAACTGTTGAATCTAAAGGTGTCCAACATCTGTAGGGACTCAATGACTCTGAGCCAACTCTGAGGAGTATATGTAACTGCATACTCGAGGGAGTATAAAACTGGGGTACATATGAATACTTTTGCCATGCGCAACCCGCATATCTATAGGAAAAATGTAACTGGTTGTTTCCATGAGTAGACTCTCAAATGTGGATGAGTCAGGTGGTATCCAGGGTCTTCAACAAATAACTGAAAGGACCAATACCCTGTGCGAGTCTCAACAATGAGATCAAGGTGTTGAATTCGAGCATGCGAGAAACAACCATTTGGAGAGGCACTGAGGACTCTTCTCGAAATGATTCGTAGGAAAGCATCATAAATGGTGATGAGTCCAAGACACAGGGACCTCTAGGTCTATCCTCTGGAATAAATTTGGTTGTCGTCGACAGAGGGAGACCAACCACTAACAAGGCAATGATGTTTCCTTGATAGGAGCATGAGGTGTAGAACTGAAGTGTGGTAGTACTGATGGTAGGACTGACATACTGTGGGGATGGGAAATAACAAGGGTCATAGAGTGGGTGGACTCAGACTTCCTTTGTTCAGAGCATGATGGCATGGTTGACCTGGCAGTGTAGGGAACTGACTTGTGGGTGTGGGGATCATAGCTTTTAAGTCTGAAGGGTATCTATTAACTTTGGGGGGGGGGGACGAGCTGATGGGTGCTTTCAAGGGATTCTCAGGGTGACATACTGCAGAATACTCTGAACAAAGGCGACCAAAATGGGGAAGCTGCCATATGACTAGACATGATCTATTGTGGCACTGAGAAGCACCATTGGGTCCCTCTTCGTAGTTTTAATGAGCTCCAAGAAGGGATAAAAGTGTGCTTTGAAATGGTACTGCCCTGTGGATTTTGTGAGCCCAGGACTGTTCGTGCTCATGGGTGCTTTGTGGTTGTGAGTACTGTCCTGTGGGTTTTTACGAGCCCAGGATGGTGATTGCTCATGGTCGCTTTCATGTTTAGAGAGTCTGAAAGCAGTAAGTGGACTCCATTGGTGTTCTTTTTCGTAAGTTAGTCTCCAAGTCCCGAAAAAGCATAAAATGATGCAAATGGAGAACTCTTCTAGCCGATGTGACTAGAGTATTCCTTTTTCATAATTAGTCTACAAGGTCCGGAAAATGGGTAAACTTATACCAGGTAGACGCCCTTTCAGATACGTTTAGCAAGCATGAAAGGAAGCAAGGTTGCTCGACGATCTTTTCATTGTTTTAGGAGTCAGAAAAGAGCTTAACAGAAACTCCCTAAGTGCCTTTTTCATAAAAGGGATTGCTCGGCCCGAAAAAGGGGTAAAACTATACCGAACAAAAAGGGATTGATGAGAGCGATAAAAGGTCTCAAACATCGTCATGAGTGCGGGATAATGAATCTAGTGACATAAAGATTGTCAAAAAGGGGCAACGGCCAATGTGGCATGCAAATCGAGGTGATGAGTGGCATTTTGAAAAAATGCCCAAAACTTATGGGGTGAGAGTGAGAAATGATCTCAAGCACATCACTAGTGCGGAAAACTGAATCCAATGATATCAAACTTGTCAAAAATGGACGACGGTCGATGTGGCACGCAAACTGAGGTGACGAGGGGGCATGGGAAAAAATGCCCAAAAAATTTGGAGGTGAGAGCGAGAAATGATCTCAAGCGTCATCATGAGCGTGGAAAACTGAATCCGGAAATATAAGACTTGTCAGAAACGGAAGACGACCAATGTGGCACGCAAACCGAGGCAACGAGGGGGCATGGGAAAAAATGCCCAAAAAAATAGGGCGTGAGAACGAGAAATGATCTCAAGAATCATCACAAGCACGGAAAACTGAATCCGGCAATATAAGACTTGTCAGAAACAGACAACGATTGATGTGGCACGCAAACCAAGGCAACGAGGGGGCATGGGAAAAAATGCCCAAAAAAATAGGGCGTGAGAGTGAGAAATGATCTCAAGCGTCATCACGAGCACGAAAAACTGAATCCGGCGATATAAGACTCGTAAAAAATGGAGAACGGTCGAAGTGGCACGCAAACTGAGGTGACGAGGGTGTGAAAAAATGATAAAAAACTGGACCTGGTGAAAACAGGGAAAGGAAAGGACTATCATGAAAGTCTTGTAGTGCTGATTCCAACGGTACCAACGGTTTGAGAAACGGACGTCGTATGATACCGCAATGGTTGTTTGAAAAATGGTCAAATCTCTATAAATAAGGTGTGGGGCCCATATGACATGTCATTGTTACATGTGAGTTTGGCAAAGCAATCAGAGCTCTTTCTTGATTTCTGGGAGATTTGACCGTTGGTTTTCGATTCCGCGATTTTCAGGTAGCCCTATTCGCCTTAGCCTTTTTAAGTATGTCTTTTTTGGTCAGTGGCGGGCCCCCAAAGGTTGCGAAATTCTATGTTGGCCTTCCAATGTGGAATATTGCGGGTTTTGTGTCCTTTTCCGCGATGAACATCGCGGGTTTGGGGCTGACAGTGGCGATGTTTATCGCGGCTGTCGGGTTGAAAGTAGCGATGTTCATCGCGACTATGGGGCTGATAGTCGCGATGTTCATCATGACTGTGTGGTCAATACCCGTGATGTTCATCGCGGGTTCATGGATGAAAGCCGCGATGATCATCATGGCTTTTGATGGAAAAGCCGCGATGGCATTTTTTGAAAATTTCTTCTGGTTCTAAAAAATTTTCTTTGTTTTTTGGCAGGATGTTGAGGAGACCATTGGTGTCATGGCGAGAGCGGGAGATAGATGGAGGACTTGATGATTCGGATTCGGACCGATCAGGGGGTCCGACAGGCTCTGGCTATGACCGGGCTCCTGAAGTTCTCTCAGATTCCACCGTTGCATTTAGTAGGACCACTACTAAACAAATTGGTGAGTCTCTGGGTCCTTGCAGAGGGTGCGTTCATTGTTGGGGGTGAGAGGTTAGAGATCACCCTCACTGATGTATACTTTCTTACCGGGTTGCCTCGCTTAGGGGAGGTAGGGGATCTTCTGCCGAGGATCCCGACAAGTTTGGATATCGAGGATCTACTGGAGACCTTCTGTGTTGTTGGGGTGATTGTGCAGAACAACACTTTGATCCTAAGATCTTTGCGGGAGTGGGACATGCGGGCTTGTGTTCTGCGGGTGTTGGGTGCCGCGGCGCCACATCGTTTGTCAGGGGGTCAAACGATGATGGTGGATTCTGTCCTGAGGGGGGCCTACTACGGATGAGGTCAGATGTTTTTGGCTGGTGTCTGGAGAGATATGGACAAGGTCAGTTGGGAGGGGGGAGAGTTCTGCTATGCCTCCTTCCTGTGTTGTTTCTTTTTTGAGTGGGTACCGACTTTGCAGCCACGGGTGCCGGTTCGAGACGGGTTGGTGAGCGAGCCGCTCATGGTGCAGTGGGGGCAGATGATGCCCCGCGGTGGTGGTGGTATCCACGGGTTTTTTTCACAGGATATGTATGAGCAGTGGGAGTAGATCCCCCTGCTGATTGATGACTATCCATATGCCGGTATGGATTATTGAGGAGATCCGGAGATGCCTCGAGCCCAGGGATAGGCCTGGGGTTTAGATGGTATGTTTTTGTGTTTTGTTCTCTACTATATCATGTGTTTTTTAGATTTTTTTGTTATGATTATAGTTAGATATTTATATGATGGTTCACTTGCGTGATTGTGGAGATGTTGGTCTTGTACCACTGGCCGACCATGTAGTTCGTAAGGGACGGGCGATGGTTTTCATTCCGCCTCCTGTAGTGGTATCGCCTCCTCATGCTCGAGGAGTTGGGCCTCGCGGTCGAGGAGCTGGGCCTCGAGATGATGCCATGGAGGGTGTCTGAGAGACACTAGACATGATCTTGGCAGGATTTCCAGAGGATGGGTGGAGGGATTTGGATTGGGATATCGTCGAGCATTGTTTCGATGTGCCTTGTGAGTGGCGCTTGATCCTGCTCAGACCAGCATTGTTAGCGGTTGAGTAGAGGGATGGGGCTTGGCATGATCTGGCAAGGCCGGTGGAGGGGAGGATTCGGGTGCGAGATGATCCAGTGGGGCCGGTGGAGAGGAGAGTTCGAGCTCGGCATGATACGATGGGGCTAGCGGAGGTGGCGCCAGAGGAGCCTGGAGACCATGATGATTAGATGATCTTGTATCTTCCCCCAAATGCTGATGAGCATATGGGGAAGTACCTTTTTGTACGGCTTATGTATTTTTGTATATTGGGTGATGAGGGCACCTATGACATGTTTGACTATATTATGATGTATATATATATATTTTTTGGTATATAGTCATGTATGCACATGGATGCATTTATTGTCTATTTGTTTCCCCGTGGAGGCATGTTTGATTTCCTGTATGCCCATGGAGGCAGATGTTATGCACGTGGATGCAACATTTTGATTTTTGTATATGCCAGTGGAGGCACATGTTTTGCACGTGGATGCATTATTTTAATTTTTTGTATGTGCCCGTGGAGGCACATGTTATGCACGTGGATGCATTTTTTTTATGCCCGTGGAGGTACATTTTGTATTTACTACATGGTTTGATTGGTGTGCCAGTCAAGAATGTTGTTGGCCATATGGTCTGCTACACTATTGAGATTCCTTGGGACATGTGTGAATGAAATGGATTCAAACTGTCGAACCATTTGTTTAGTGCGTAAGAATTTTCTAAAAAGATAGGGATCGCATACCTGGTAATCATTGTTGAGCTTGGAAACAAGGAGTTGTGAGTCCAAGAAAACGTTAAGGTGACTTATGCTCATTTGGAGAGCTGCGGCCAGGAGACTGGTCACGGCATCATATTCAGCTTGGTTGTTGGTGGCGGCACCTATGCACACTCCGTCGATGTGGATCAAATCATGTGAAGGGGAATATATTACCCATATATTACCCAAGCTATGGAAGCCATATTGGGGGACCAACAGCTTGCACCATCAGCGAAACTGACATAGCAGAGTGGAACAGGATCCATTTGTGGTCATGTAGAAAAAACAAATATTTAGGTTTTTTGAATTTTTTGTGAAAAACAAAATAAGACTGTACAATAATGGACGGTGGTGTCCATCATATTTTCTATGGGTAAAATTGCTTGAGGTACAACCCGTTGCGTGGGTTGCATAGGGGGTTGCCTTCTGAATCGGTCAGAATGTATGCCCCCTGTCCGAGGCAAGTGTGTATAATGTATGGGCCTTGCCACATGGACACAAACTTTCCTTTTCCGGTTTTGTCATGAGCTTGATCATAGGCGAGGACAAAGTCCCCTTCAGTAAAAGTTCTTGGGTGGACATGTTTGTCGTAACTCAATTTGGATCGGTTCTTGACTGCTTCCATGGTTTGGAGGGCTGTGCGCCGATCTTCATCGGCTTGCTCCAAGAGTAGTAAGCGTTGTTCAATTCGGGAAGTGTCCGGTAGGAGTTCAACGGCCATATGTAGGGCTGGAATCTGGCACTCGATGGGGAGGATGGATTCGACACCATGAACTAGATGGAAAGGGGTAAAACTAGTGGCGGTTTGGTTGACGTGCAGTATGCCCATAGTGCTGGGAAGAGCATCTGGTGCCAATTTGATTTTTGTTTGTCAACAGTGCATTGGAGGATGGTCTTCAAAATTTTATTAATCGCTTCGACTTGGCCATTTCCTTGGGGGTGGTAGGCGGAGGAGAAATGGTGTTCAAATTTCAGTAGGGTTGATAATTCTCTCCAAACAACATCTTCGAAGTGAGAGTCGTGGTCTGAGACGAGTTGCTTTGGCACTCCAAAACGACCGATAACATGGTTGAGGAAAAAACGTGCTGCGGTGTCGGATTTGCAATTGTAAGTTGGCATGGCTTCCGCCCACTTGGTGAAATAATCTACGGCCACAATGATGTGTTTATGACCGCCGGATGACGTGGGATTGCAATCTAGGAAGTCGATGGCCCATTTGCAGAATGGTCCGATAGTTGATGACTGGATGAAGGGGGGCGGGTGGGGTTCTTGCCTTGGGGGAAAAAAGTTGGCAGTTTTGACAATGTTTGACTATGGTGATGCAATCAGTAAATAATGAAGGCCAAAAGTAACCTGGGCGGATGATATTTTGGGTGGTGGCCATGCCGAAGAAGTGGCCTCTGCAGGCACCGCTATGGCAGTCATTAAGGACTTTTTCTGCCTCGTCATGAGATAGGCAACGTCGTAAGATGGTATCTATGCTGCGTCGATAAAGTAAATCGCCTAATAGGAGATATCGGGGGGCGTGGTGTCGTATACGATGGCGTCCATCACGATCGATGTGGGGTCAAAATTTTTGTGTGCGGAGGTAGATTAAGATGTCGCCGTACCATGGGTCGTCAGAAGAAATGATGAAAATGTGGTCGTCAATGAGGTCCGTTTGGATAGTGGGTGATGACAAAGAGGATGGGAGATCTGTGATGAGTTGAACGAGTGCTAGGGCCTTGGTGCTCTTTGGAGTTTTGAAAGTTAGGTCGTATTCTTGCAGGATAATCACCCATTTAGCTATGCGGCCTTGAAGGAGGCAACGTGTCAAGAGGTAAACCATTGGATTGGAATTGGCTACAACCGTGGTGTGGCTCAGGAGAATGTAATGTCACAGCTTTTGTACTAAAAAGACGACGGCGAGGGCCATCTTCTCTTCATGTGGGTAGCGGAGGGGTGGTCCTGACAAGGTCTGGCTCACATAGTAGATGACATGCTCTTGGCGAGCAGTATCTTCTTGGACAAGAACTCCAGATACGGCATATTCGGATGCTGAAACATAGAGAGTGAAATATTTTGTGAAATCTGGAGGAGAGATCAACGGGGCGTTCATGAGTGCTTTTTTTAAGTCGGTGAAAGCTGATTCTGCTTGTTGGTCCCATATGAAACGGTTATGCAGACGTAGTAGTCGAAGGAAACCGTGGACCATTGTGGCATAGTCAGGGACAAAGCGGCGGAGGAAGTTGGACCTCCCTTGAAGGCTTTGAAGTTGTCTTAATGTATGGGGTGACAGTAAGTCTACAATGGCTTGGACTTTCAAGGGGTCTACAGTGATTCCTTTTTCTGAAATGAAGAACCCCAACAAGCGACCTGTTGTAACGTAAAAGACACATTTGAGTGGGTTCAAGCGGATGTTGTATTTTCGACAACGCAAGAAAACTTGTCGAAGGTCGTCTAAATAGTCAGATCATTTCTTGGATCGAGCGATGAGGTCGTCCATATAAAATCTTATGATTCTGTGTAGATTGTGGAAGCAATAAGTCATGGCGCGTTGGAAAGTGGCTCCAGCGTTCTTGAGACCGAAAGGCATGACGCAATAGGCGAAGGTGCCCCATGGGGTAGTGAAATATGTCTTGTATTTATCCTCTTTACGGATTTTGATTTGGTTATATCTGGAGAAACCGTCCATAAAAGAAAGGACCTCATGTCCTGCACATTCATCGATTAGTTGGTCAATGAAAGGTGTGGGGAAGTTGTCTTTGCGACAAGCGAGGTTGAGGTCTTGGAAATCAGTACAAACGCGTATGGTGCCCACTTTTTTGTTTATTGGCACTGGGTTTGAAACCCAGGTGGTGTAGGCAATAGGATATATGAATCCTACTTTTTGGAGTTTCTCAATCTCAGCCTTAACAACTGGGAGCTTGGATGGGTGAATTGGTCATTGTTTCTGTCGGATAGGAGGCACATTGGGCCAAGTGTCGATGTGATGTTCCACAATTTTGGGATCGAGGCTAGGAATCTCGGTGTAAGACTAGGCGAAGACATCACGAAACTCTTGGAAGAGTTTCTTATATTCCTGAGTTTCCACTTGAGTGCATGATGCGCCTAGCGAGATGAGCTCAGGCTTTCCAGGTGTGGTGGAAATGTTGATTTGTATAATAGGGGAAATGTTGGACATGTTCCCCTCTTCGAAGGAATTTGGTGTTGGGATGGGGTCTTTGAACCAATCAACCTTAGTTGGTAGGAAATCTTTCGATTCTACTGATAGTTGGTTTTCTGCGGTGGATGTAGATGCCTCAGGGAGGAAGTATGAGCGATGATGCATATCGTCCCAAGGGTAGTCCGGTGTAGTGAGTGTTTTTAGAATTTTCTCATCAGTACGAAAGTAATCAGACCATAAATCAACGGGTTCTGGTTTGTATGTGCTTGAAATCATATAGATGGTATTGATTTTTTCCGAACAAGATGATTTCGGAGGGTAGATCTCCTCGATGAGGGGAGGAGATATTTCTAAGTCGGCATTGTTCATCTTGTATAAGGCTACTCTATAATCTGGGAGATCAAGGCAGTGGTGTGAATAATGGCCATAAATGCTGCATATCGCACAAGGGTGGTTAGTGCGGAGCTTTTTGTCGCGAGGTTGAGGAGGTGGCTCAAGTATTACCATTGGAATTCTGGTGTCGTCATCCAACATATTCATGTGTTCTTGGAGTGCAGATAATTGTGGACATTGATGAGTGGCATGGCCTACGTCGTCACACAACGAGTACTTAGGGGGAATGCGAATAGTTGGGGGGTTTTTAGCTACCTTGGGGGTTGCTGGGGGGGTGCGAGTTATGGGTCCAGTGTTATAAGTTGGTGGGCCTATGCCCCCTGTGTTTTGTAATGGAGGTGGGGCGTTTCTGGACGTTGATGCCGTAGTCATTATTGGGGGTGGTCTGTTTGCAGATGAGTGATAGGAGGGGGTGGGTGGTTGGTAGTAGGGATAGGTTGTACCGGTTGTAAAATAATAGTTGGAGTCGGCGGGGGGCTAGGAGCAGGTAAGTACCATACAGGTATCCCTAATGTTAAACCAAGAATTTTGAGTGTAGCCATTACTGGCGAACTGACAACTCCAGAAAATGGGAACAAGAACGGGATAGTATGAATTGGCGTTGTGCCAATATGAGTAGGCACTGTGGGTGTTTGTGGTAGTGACAAAGGCTGCTGTGTGGTGTGAGACAGGGTGCACAAATCTAATGTTTTTGTTATTGGTAAAGGTGGTGGGATCGATGGAAATGTGGAAGTCATAGGTGACTCAGTGTAGATTCCAGGACCAATTGACGACACAAATGATGTTGGTGCAGTTTGAATGGTTTGTTCAATCATTGGTAGCACATTTTGAGGGGTTCCAGAGGCGTTAGGATCATAATATGTGAGTTGATCAATCTTGATAACACATCCTTCATGTGGGAACATCATGAGGCGGAAAACAAATGAAGCCACTGCTTTCATTTTGTACATATAGCTACGTCCAAGAAGGAGGTTGTAGTCGAGCTGGGCATTGATAACCTCAATGTTGATAAGAACTAATTTGCCGCCTAGTTCTATGGGTACGTTCGCTAAGAGGCCTTGTGGTTGAGCTGAGCACCCGTCGTAAGCTCGTAATGCCGTGGTGGATGGTTGTAAAGTGGGGGAGCCAAGTTTCTGCCACACAAGGGTGGACATAACGCAGGTTGAAGCTCCTTCATCGATGATGCATTGATGCACAACAAGGTTTCAAATGTTTACTGATACTTGGAAGGCCAAATTTGATGGCAATCGAGGTTCGGCTTGGTCTAAGTCGAAATCCATCATGTGTGTGTTGTCAGGGTCTACTCCTCCGATGGTGGATAGTAGTAGTTTTCGTTGTGCAGGGCATGTTTTCAGTACCTCTAAAGCAAACAAAGCAGCGGGGGATTGTGCTAGGTCTTCCATGATGTTATAATTGGATGTTGCACAAGAATTAGGATTGTTGTTAATCCTTCGTAAAGGGATGCAAGGGATTTTAGGTCCTCCGTCCAACGTCATATTTGGTATGCGTAGTGGTTGATCTGGTGGAAGGAAGGTGGATGCGTTAGTGGGAGGAGTTTCTGGGGGTGGGCCGTACTGATTCCTGCAAGTTTGGAGGTTAATGTCATTGGATGACATCATTAATAAATGGTGTGTGCCTGGATCTGTATGCTGATAATCAGTTGTGGCATAGGTGATTTGCTGCTGGGGTGCAACAGATCGTTGTGGGGGATCCATAGGGCGAGTATTTACTACTCCCTGGTTTGGCAATGTGTTTTTTAATATCATGGGTTGCGGTTGACTAAGTGGAGCTGGCTATCCAGTGTGGCCCTGGCGTTTGGCATCGTTAGCCCAAAGTTTACATGCTTTCTCTAAATGGGGGCAGTTGTGAGTGTAGTGTCCATAGACTCCACATATAGAACATGGATGGTTTGTTCTTAGGTTATTGTTTTTTGGTTGCTTGGGATGACGATTAGGATTCTGGTTGGGAGGAGCAGCATTGTTATTATTTGGAGGATTGAGAGGTGGTGGACCTTGATTATGTTGTTGGTTGTTGCCACGGTTACTTCCTCTTCCACGGTTTTGTTGTCCACCCTAGTTGTGTTGGTTGTTTTGGTGTTGGGGCTGATTGTGTTGTGTGTACACTTGCCCTTGAGTAGTGGGAGGATTTTGGGGTGCCGTAGGTGCGATAGCAGGTTGCGGTGGATAATAAGTTGGTGGGGCTAGAGGTGGTCCAATTGCCTGCTGGGTTTGTTGGTAACCCTAAGCTATTGGAAGTGTTGGGTTAGCTGGTGTAGCTTACTGTGGGTAATACATTGGTTGGGCCGGTAAATGAATTGGGTTCTGGGTGGCCGGTTGGTTATAGTATGTGGGTGGTACATATGTCGATGGCGCTTTCCCATAGCAATGTTGTGGACAAGAGGGTCCATGAGTGTGATGAGTCTGATTCATTGGAGCGTACGAAGTTGTCGCTCCAGAATTAGATGTATCCCTAGAGAGGTCTGGGGCATTTATGGTGCTCACCATCCTAAAAGGTTTATTTTGTGCTGTGACTTGGCCGATAATACCATCAGCGGCATGTGATGCCCCCGGAGCGTCACCGCGTGAAGAATCGCCTCATGGGGCGTCTGGTATGATGGTGTAGAGATAGCTTGACTGGGCATAAATCAGGTCGAATTGCTGAGCTTTTAAGATAACTTCTTCCTCTGACTGGGGTTGTTCAGAAGCTACATCTTTGGATATGAGGGGTAGGAGTGATTTAAGAAACCAGTCCAAAAATATACGGTCATCCAGTTTTATCTTACATAGGCTACGACGCTTGCGCCACTCATGGATATGGTCGGTGATGTGGGTAGCTGTGTTTTGTCTGCAAGACAACAGTATTTCAACTCCTACATCATAGCGTACAAGTAGCTGAAAAAAATGATGGAAAGTGGAGGCGAGGGACGTAAATGTATGGTGGGTCCCATGTGGTTGTTCGATGTACCACTTGGCTGCAGAGCCAGTGAACGTTCGTTGCAACAATCTTAGTCTAATGGAGTCATCCACTATGGAGTTAGATGAACACCATGGGTGAAATGACATTATGTGGTTTTGGGGATCCTCCCCAGGTTTACCTTCAAACTTGGGGATGTCCAAGGGGATCTTTGTAGGCATGGGTGGCCATGTAGGGTTGTGCCTGATAGGATCGTTGGTTAACCTAGCTAGGTCTGGTAAATTCATACTAGCCATGTAAGGTAAACTAGCAGATGGGTGTGGCGTAGTGATTGGGACATAACTATTAATGGTGGCATTATGTAGTGGTCCAGTAGCCCCTAAGGGTATGCTAGGTATTGAAGGTATGTGTCCTCCAACCGTTGTGGTGTGGGATGGGCCAGTGCTCCCAAGTGCAACATGGGTTGCAGAGGGGTTAGGAATAGTGCCAGGAATTCCTGGGATCTGGGTTGTGGTAATGAGAGGTGGTGTGATTCCTATGTTGGGCATACCCATAATACGAGGTAGTCCTGTGTTGGGCATACCTAAAGGTGGAGTGGCCCCTATATTAGGCATGCCTAAAGGGGTTGTTTTTACCATGGGTGGCACAATAGTAGAAGGTTTTGTGGATGTATCTCCAATAGTACTGGTGAAAAGTGGGTCATATTGTGATCCAACCATGAGGTTGGTTGGTGATATTTTAGTGGGGTTTTCGGATTCAGCCTCAGAATCAAATGTGAAGTGAGGCGTGTCAGAATCGGATGACTGTGTGTTTGGATGATGACGTGTCGAGTCAAGGGATAAGGCTCTATGTCTATGACGTGTAGAGCTAAGTATACCGAACTAAGGGGGTTCACCATGAAGACAACGAGATCGTCTTAAATTCTCAATGGTGAGAAATATTTTAAAAATTTTAGTGTAAGGTGGTGATATAAAAAACTCGAAACCCTAATGCAACTATGAGTGCAAGAGGGGAGTGAAAAAATAAAGGCTCTCAGGCCAACAACCAACCTCAAAAAGCACTTATTATAGCAGCTGTGCTATAATAAGTGGAGGGATGCAACAAAATTGGTCAGAATACCAAAAGTCAAACAGTTCCTAGAAAAAAGTGGTGTTACTAGACCAAAGGTGGGTAATGTATCATGCAAACACCTAACTAGAAGTATTGTGAGTCAACAAACGATATTCTCTGCAAGGTGATGAAATCCAAGTCAAACAATATAGAGTGTTGAATCAACGGCTAGATATCCCCCTATCGGGAGGGACACCGGGTAGACAATCCTAAAGAGTGGAAACTAGGATACCCCATTCATGATACGTTCAGTTGGGTGAATCTGCAGTTTGGTTCTATCGCCGCTGTACACCCTCTTGGGTGTACACCGAGAACTTCAAAAGGTATCCTTCGGTTACTGAATGGATTGTGGTATTCCACTCAGACTTCCAGAACCAGTCTGGCTACTTCAACCCTCCTAAGGGAGAGGCCTTCCCGATAAATTGGTTGATAATCGTGTCAAAATTATAAGGAATTTTTGGACCCTAAAGACAACCACTATGTCTCAAATGTAAATAATTGAGAGGTGTTATTGGTACACCTATCCTCTCAATTCTACCTAAGTACAAGCTTCTTTTAAGTGCTCCCCAAGTGGGGTTAAAAGTTTGTTGAGTTAAGGTAAATTTTAAGGCTCAGTTTAAATTATGTGGCAAAGTGGGTGCAAGTGTGGTATTTAAACTGAAATTGATTTGCCTCACTTGAGCGATTGATTACAAATGAAAGAAAAGACATTTTTAGTTTTGCAAAAAATAAAGGCATTTTTGAAATGTAAATGCTTGAAAAAACTATTCAAAAATAATGGATCTTTGAAATAATTTAAAGGGAAGCAAATAACATATATATTTCGAGAAATAAATGGATCTCCTAAAAATTGCTTAGGAAAAGTATTGAGCAAATAAACAGTAAAACCTTGATCTAAATAAAATGCAGAAAATCTTTCTTTCAATTACTGAAAATTTATAAAAAGACTTTTAATGGAGCATATATAAATAGTAAAAGATTTAGTATGGCTGTAAAAATGCAGAAAAATCAATGCTGTAAAATATGCTAAATGGGCAAAAAATACAGCAAAAAATATTTTCAAAAAATTGGCCAAATTCGAAAAAATTGCATCGTCGATTTTGGGAAAACAACCACGATGTGCAACGCGGGTTTCGGTCGCACAGTCGTGATGTGCAGCGCGGGTTTCGGCCGCGAAGCCGCGATGTGCAACGTGGGTTTCTGTCACATAGTCGCGATGTGCAACGCAAAAAATGGCCGCGAAACCGCGATGTGCAGCGCGTAAAATGGCCGCGAATTCGTGGCACGCCGTGTGGAAAAAAGCCGCGAGGTCGCGATGAGCTACGCGACTGTCGGGAAAAAAGCCGCAAGGCAAAAGCCGAAAAACAGACACTGAAAAATGAACCCGAAAATGGAAATTTCAGGCTGTTAATGGCAATAGAAAGGGCCAAGATCTAGAACAGCAATGGATCTGTTGTCTAGGATGGCAGATCTATGAATTAAAATGATTAAAACTAACAAAAACAAAGATCTAAAGAAAAAAACAAAGATCTAAGAATTCGAAGCCAATGGAGTCACCAAAAACTGTTGTCTTGGTTTTACAACCAAGCTTTGTGCAATGGGCACCTATCAACAATGTGATAGCAGTTTCAATATTGAAAGAAAAAACGATTATAAATTAAATCTAAATCTAAACTAACATGTGCATATAACTAATAATTTTTTTAAAAACGATTCAAGAAGAAGAAATAAAAGAATAGATTTTTTGTATTAAGATACCTCAAATGGTGAGGATTTATGTTGAGTAACTCCCAAGGTGAGTAGCTCCAAGCTCCAAAGGTCTCTTCTCCAAGATGCTGAAAATGGCCAAAAGTCTCATGAGAGATTTTGACAGCATGGGGATAGGATGATGGATGGATGGAAAGTGAGGAGCCCCTACCACCTTTTAATAGTTTTTAGTGGTGGGGAATACCATTATGGTTTTGAGGAAACCAATGGTATTGACCAACATGGTTTAGGTACCTTTTCCCTCCTTTTTCCTTTTTTGAATATTTTTGTTCCCTTTTTAATATTTTTGGGAATTATGGACCCTTTTTGAGGGATTTTTATGCTTTTTGAGGAAGATATTCATTTTGAGGGGAAAAAGGGGTGTATTATGGTCTTTTGGTGACCTTTTGATGGCTTTAGAGGCTCAAATGGTGGAAAAGTGGACAAATGGGTCATGTGAATAAGGAAATGAGCTAGTGAGCACTTTTTGGGTGTTAACAACCCCACAATGGGATTTACTTGAAGAGATACTATGCTTGATCTCTCATGCATACACTTGCTTGTATATACTGTACATGGTGTGTTTTTGTGTGGCGTGATGCATTTCTTTTTGAGTGTCTTTAGATCTTGTTTCCGCTCCTTATACCATGTTATGTCTACGTGTGCAGATGGCGGTGCTATGTATTCGTGGATGGCACGAGCCGGTATACCCGTAACCTTGCTTCGTTAGCCTGGGTACTATATTACGCTACAGGCAAGCTCATTAGCTCAGGAGGAAGTTGTCTAGGGTTTGCGACCAACAACGCTGTAGAATATTAGGCAGTAATCGGAACTCTAGCTAACACCATTTCCTTGGGTATGAACCACATTGTCATCCACATGGATTCTCAACTAGTGGTTTCCCATCTTAACCAGGTTTACACCATTTGTGATCCCACCTTGCTCCGTCTCTTCAGACAAGTACATCTCCTGGAAAGGTCATTTGAATGCATTTAGTACCTACACGTTCCACAAGAGTTAAACAAAGTTGCTGACTCGATGGCCAATTTCATATTGGATTGGTACATTGCACACACATATTACTCATAATATGTAAAATCATTCACAACATGTAAATAATATAGAAGCAAACATGTAAACAAGATCACATCACTAATCATTTTAAAACACATAATGTATAAATCGTTGAAAATGTCTGTATCATCCAAAAGTAGTACTGGTACAAAAATCTTAAGCACGATGGCTTTCAGTAAGTCTCTACAAAATCTGAAGCCTCACAGCTTTGAGTAGTACAAAATTTGAGGCCTCTAAGCTCTCAGTACAAGTAAGTAGTGTCATCAGGCTGGACGCCTGACCCGTACACCACCCCTAGCTCGAACGGCTTGCTGTCGCTGGGTGAGGAAATAATCCACAGTCCGAGCTACCTTGCGGAGTAAGGAGTTGAAGCGCACAGATGCTCCAACCCCAAATATCTGCATGGGCCTTGGTAAGTCATCCATAGCTGGCTCGGGTACCTCCACGATCAGCTGGGATAGGTTCTTGTACACCTCCTCCATCTCCTCGATGGCAGCATGACCACCTGCAGGAACGACTGCTTCCCCACCTCTGTCTCTCCTCGCCAGAAGGGAGAGACCCACCGACCGTACGGGCCCACATCTACACACACATACAATGTACTTGTCAGTACTACATAAAAAATGATATAATATACAAAACTAAAAAATACAAGGGTAGTTTTGTTCTCACCTATGTCACCCCATGCTGCACCCTCTGGCAGCATCAAGTCGGGATCCTCTCGGAAGTCCGTGCCACTGTATGGAAAGTCCTCGACCATAAGTAACTCGCCTTCCAACCAGATAAAGACCTCGGGACCAAAACCGATGATAGGACCCCCACCATGGCGGGTCATCACCTCTGCCCATCTGAGCATGTGAGGATCTCTGGGATCCCTATCATCTAGTAGCAACTGTGGATGTAGGAGAGGGACCTGCTATAAGAGGAATGATACTATAATCGATCCATACCCAAACTGCTTGAGCTCCGCTCGTCGACACTTGGTCAGCTGAGCTCGGATGTTTGCGAGGAGACCCTCGCACTAGTTGAAAACCCTGGGGGACATATAGTCCTCCGCATACAGCATCTGAGTCCGAGTAGCTGTGTGTGGGGCTTGGATACCCGCCACTCTAGTAATGGTAAACAATACGGTACGCAGTGGGTGACTCACCACATCCCTGATGAGAATCTTCCCACTGGAAGGTCGAGAGAGAGCAGTACAATGTTGCGACACCATGTCTTCAACTGTACGGTCACTGGCACGTGTTCCAGTAAGATGTACAGGGTCCCCTCTTTAGGACAAACCGGTAAGAAAGTAGATATCCTCAATGTCTATCATGAGGATATGCTCACCGATCACAAAGTATTGTTGGGACGCATCCCAACTCTGAAGCATGTGTGACAGTAGTGGGATTTGGGATCTCATCCCCTGAATCTCGAAAAAATTGAGCAAACCACAGTTTCTCAAAGCATCCACACATTGTGGATCATTCGCAGCTTGTTCATCTTCCACTTCATGTTCTCTCTCCCTCCACTCTAATACCATATTGGCTAGCTGGTAACTTGCCAATAAGGGCATTTAAACACTGTTAGGTCCTGCTTCAACGTTCACAAGTCCATTTTTTGGATTCTTTTTGAGGTTTGGATTTTGGTTCTCTGCCATCGCACCTCTCTCATTTGAGGCTTGCGACGACTCTATCTCGTCAAAGGTCCCGAAAGGGAAACCTACAACGAGTCGAGGGCACAAAAGCACTCCATGAAATCATCGAAAAACCCCAAAAATGGACCTAAAATAAAAAAAACTAATCCAATGGAAAGTTTCTGGATGAAGTTTAGGCCTACCTGATCTGGACAGCTAGTGAAATGGTAGATTGTAGCTCCCGTAATCGACAAAGGAAGTTTTGGCTCCAAATTGGTACTTCTCCACCCAAATTGGCAATTGAAACAATGTTTTCTATTTTTGGCCCATATTTCTATTTATAAATAGAATGGAATATTCCTTTTCAAATATTTTGATTCTTTTGGGCCATTTACTATAGTTTTAATCATTTGTCATTGTATTTGGGGTTATTTGACACTTTCTCTAGTGTACAGGAGTTGTAAAGTGGTCTTTTGTGCTGTTTCTCGCATCACCAACGGTCACTATAGGTATGAACACTCCTTTGAATGTTTTGTCATTATTGTTTTTGGTTAGTCGCAATTTTTGCATGAGGATGAGTTCACTCTTCGTTTGTTCTCGTACTCACGAAACCATGAGAACAAGGATCGAGTTATGATTTATCACTTTTCTGGGCTCGTTAAACTTCCATGGAAAAGGACACCCCCCAGAGTCTACCGTTAAGCTCTTTTCAGGCTCTCAAAAAATGAAAAGATTGCCAAGCGAACTTGTCACGTTCACGCTTGTTAAAGTATTTGAATGGTCATCTTCCTTGTGATAGTTTACCCCTTTTTCGGACCAAGGGGCACTAATTACAAAAAAGGAATACTCCAGCCAATCATGACTGGAAGAGTCCTCTCCCGCGTTGTTTGACCCTTTTTTCGGGCGATGAGGCTAACTTTATGAAAAAGGACCATTGGAGTCTTCTTTAGTTCTTTTTAGACTCTCTAAACATGAAATGACAACTGAGTTTAACTTCTATGGGCTCGTTAAAATTCTCACATTGAAGGGCCCGTCATGGGACAAACCCCTCCTATCCTAGGTTCAGAAAATATTTGGGATTGGACTCATCTATGAGATGAGCTATACTGATCATTTCGTTACCGTCATCAAGCTCATAAAAAAACACACGAGGCACTCGTCATTCATGATGGGGAAAAAGGAAAGCGTTTGTGTTACATACGTTAGTGGCAGCATATAGTCGTTCTTGAACATGGCACTCATATGCATTTGCATATAATAGTTGGGTCATCTGTTTGTCTATGAGTCCTCGCTTACTTTCTGAGTCCTCTTACTCCTCCAAGTCATTCAGAGAAAGCTTCCACTATCAGTTGCATTAGAAGTTTGCGTCATTCTCATTATGTCAATACTTCCAAGTCATGCCATGCCCATGTTCAAGAATACGTTCTTCATTTATCATCTACAGTCAGTACACACGTCGTCATGTCGTTGTTACTTTGAGTCAGTCTTGCATGTTACTATATCATCCGATCCACTCTACACATATTTTGTCATGTTTCATGTCGATTGATGGGTGATTCATCATGGCCTTCCTTCGACGGATTCATCCTTGTCAACTTCAATGCATCATCCGAGGATTGAATCTAGAAACCAATCAAGTACCTTGGCCCTGCATTCCTCAATGGCAAGTTACCTTGCTTTCAACATGAGTTCACATCATTGACTCTTGATTGAAATATTTCATCTTGTGTTCGACTTCAACTCATTTATTCATGCTTGATGATATGTACTGTGATACCTTGGGAAGCATTGACATCAATGGTGATCTCCCTTGCACTTGTTAATGATTTACATCAATGATCGGTAATCAAGTAGTTTCTACCATGTTTGACGTCAAGACATTTGTAATCACATGGATAGATTCGTATCATTGCGGTTTCAACTTGAAGACCTTGGGGAGTCATGTTTTACCCAGTTTGCGATGGAGTTTGTATTGAGTTATGTCATGTGGATCCACACTTGAATTGGTCATGGCTGTATTATCATCTCATCATGGATCTATGTTTGTGTCTAGTAGCCATGATTGTGTTCAGTCGGTCATTACTGCCATGGATCTGCAATGTATTGGTCGGCATCCATGTTGTACTGCATATGAGATTGTCAGTTCAAAGTCAGTTGTACTGCAGTAGTGTCCTTCTCTTGTTGAGTCTATTGCCATTCTTCTATCAAAGCACTTCACCTATCTATCTTCAACATCTTCATGCTTTGGGGGGCATTCTGTTACACCTAAAATCTACTCATCATAAGATTCAATGTATACATCCATGAAGATCTTTGGACTACGTAATTCATCTAGGTGGATTTGTACTCAGTTGTGCAATCTTTTGAGAGGTCGTCGCAGGTTGCACTGATGCAACATGTGATGTCACAGCTTGCTCCACTGCAGGGTGCGACGAGGTCAGTTAATGGGAAAAAATAGCTTATTCAAGATCCTTCTCGAAACCTGCCCATTTGGGGTCTTATCCCTGACCTCTAGGGGAGCTAGTACTCGACTCCTAACATTTTTGGGAGGATCCCCTATCTCTCTCCTACCATCTCTCAACCTATCCTATCCATACCCTATCCACTTAGTCCTATATAAGTGAAGCTCACTCCCATTCCAAAGGGAGGAAGCCTATGGTATCTACATGCTGGTGAAATCACTCTTAAGACACCTCCACTCACCTATTGGAGAACTCATACTTCTTTGGAAGGTTATGGCAATTGGCTTGGTCGGAGAAGGGCTACAGCGTTAAGTCTTGGTTGTGGTTCTATATCTCTATCATGTACTCCTCTCTTTACAGTAATACAAATGCTTTCCACCAATATTGTTCATGTGTGCAATGATATTGATTAGTTTACCTGCTTAACTATTTAATTAGATCTCTTATTGTATAGATGTCTTTTACTGGTCTCTCTTGTTTCTTTATCTTGACAGATCTTGCAGCTTGGATCTAACGATCGTGAGACGTGGAGCAGTATTCAAGAGAAAGGATTGCGAAGTAAAAGGTAAGAAATTTAGTACTCGATCCTTAAGTAGATCTAGGAGATGCATTTGTAGTCTATTCTATTTGTTCTAGACTCACTTTGAGCTAGGGAGATCCTGCTCGCGTCCGCTCAAGTGGATTGTCTGATAACAGGTACATGCTCGCCGGGGTTTTCCTATTTATAGAGTTTGAAAAACTTAAACAATCCTCTATACACCCTCTCGTGGATTTCACATTGATCCCGAGTAGGTGAATGATCGCTTGGTGTTTTCATGTTTTGAGAGCCTGAAAACCCTAAAGAAGGCTCCAAAAGTCCTTTTTTCGTACAGTGAGTCTCCTCCCCCGAAAAAGTCTAAAACAATGAGAGAAGAACTTTTCTAGCCATGAATGACTAGAGTATTCATTTTTCGTAAGTAATCCGCAAAAGTCTAGAAAAGGGTTAAACTTATACCTAAGTGGATGTACCTTCAATTCTTTTAACGAGCTTGAAGAGAACAAGTATGCTCGACAATCTTGTTTAGTTTTTAAATAGTCAAAACAAGAGCTTAAAACGACTTAAAATACAACTTCTAGGATCGTAAGTTCATGACCTGCCAAAGAATAGGATCTGAACAATCGAGTTAGTAACTATCGACAAATTTTCTCAATGACATAATAATGACAATATGGTACCTATATTGGTCTATCAATAAAGAAAACAAGTCATTTCCGGTTTAATACTTTGAACTTCTAGTGAAAATTTGAAATTCATAGGTTAATTTTAACTCACCAAATTTTATAGGTATTAGTGATTAAATAGAACCTTTTTGGGACAACTTGAAACTATACACTTTTGAAAAAAAGTGGGTAAAAATCAAATTTCATTTTATATAAATAATTTCAAATTGAGAAATAAAATATCACAATTGAAGTTTTTAGGGAAAATTGGAGCAAAACCTTGATCTTTCTTCATTTGCTGCGATCAAACTGGGCCACCAAACTATCTTCTACTTCCACCAAGTAAGTTATTTTCTCCCATACTTGCAATTTCATGCATTTTTTGTCAATTTTCATAGTCAAAATCAATTTCTAGCAATGTTTAAAACACGTTTCTGCGTGTGCGCTGCTGTGTGTGAGCAAAAGCATCGCATACTAGCCAAGTGCGCTGGTTTAGTTCAAGCAAAGCAACGTTCAAGCGTGACTGTCTAGTACAAATAGTAGCGCACACCCCTGAAAGTAAGGTAAAAAGTGAAAAAGACTACAATTTGACTTGTTGCTTGGTAGGATGGTTCTCATATGGCATGAAAGGGAGCATGAGGACATGGATCGAATAACATTACAAGATCTAGTGACTCTCCATGCGCTTCGAAGATGTGAGTTGTTGAAATTTTATAGAACGGTCAACATGCGGGCACAACTCCGCTTGCTTGAGAGGCTTATCCAATATTGGGCTGCCGAGGCATTGGTGTTTGATATCCAAGGTGAAATACTGGAACTCACCATATATGACATCTATTTTATCACAGGTCTCTCTCGAAAGGGAGACTTTGTGAACTTGAAAGGGTCCTCTCGCAATGTGGGTGCCTTGTCCGTGCAAGAGTATGTCAATGCCTATTGTGTACCAGGAATTGAGAAGTCTAGTAGTCAGATTCTTATCTCGACTATTGCAAGCTTACCCCTCAAAGTCATTGTGACTATTCTTAACCGGATTGGAGGGAATGCTACACAACATCTTGCTTCGAGAACTTACATGCATATAGGTATTGAATGCTTGCACATCAAAGTATATGAATGGTGTTCAAGTCTTTTGGCGAACATGAAGATTCAACTCTCGGGGTGTAAGACTAGGAGGATGAAGAATTTCGGGTACAGAAGCATACTTTGCACCTTTTTCTTTGAAAGGGTGCTTGCTATCAGTTTGGGCATGCCTTTGCCCCTAGTCAACCCTCGTGAGCCAATGCTGTCTCGTTGGGGTGAGATCTTCCTCCGCCAAGGTGGTGGCGAGAGAAACTTCTGTTACCATGAGGATGATTTCTGGGGTTGGTGGGAATAACAAGTGCCAGCTCTTGAGCAATTTCCATATGCGGGCGTAGATTTCCGCCACGATCCTGAGCTGATACTTCCTCTAGGAGCAGCCTAGGGAGATATAGGTATGTTTATGCTTTTGAAAAATTATTTAAATTTTATATTTTATATATATGTTTTTTATGATGAGTTTAAGGTACCAAAACAAAGTGTCATATGCAGATGTTGGACCAGTACGTCCCGAGGGACCCCCCCGTACTTTCGTGAGATCAGTGGTAGTGGGTGCAGCTGATTCCATGCTGGGAAACATAGAGAGGAAGATGAGTCGGTTGACTCATGACATTCCGACTTACAGGATCGAGCGGATTCCACTCGACATGTAGGAGGATGTGGTTGGTGTGCCCTCATCCTGGATTAGGCTACTGCGGAAAGTAGCTAGGCTGGTCATTTTCTATCGAGAGGCAGCAGAGGCAGATGAGGCACCACCTTCTCCATAAGAGAAGGATATTCTATGTATATTTTAGAGGCCATCGAGCCCAATTTTGTATCTTATGACATGACTCTATGACAGACTTATGAACCAAACTCATACTATTTTTTGATACAGATATATATATATATACAGTATCGGTTATTTACATGTGTGTTATTGTGTTTTATGCATGAATTATTATGTGTGTGTATGATGCAAATGCCAATCTAAAACATCGTTTGCAAATGAATCAACTAATGCATTCAAGTTCCTTGGAATATGTTGATATGTGATATAATCAAACTGTCTCTCAAGTAACTTAACGCACAAAAAATGACATAGAAAAGTAGGATCTCTAACCTGATAAACACCCATTAACTGAAAAACAACTAACTGCGAGTCGAGCCGTACATCCAAATGTGAAATTCCATGGAATAGAGCATCTCAAAGTAGCTCTATGACTGCACTGTATTCAGCCACATTGTTCATTGTGGGACCTAAACAAGCCCATCCTGAAGACACCAGTTGGACAGTTGGTGAGTAAATAACCCAAGAAGCCGCGACCAACCGACGGGTGTGGCGGCTAGTGCCATCAACAAACCCTATAAAGTGTTCAGTCAACATATGAAACACAAAGCAATAGGTGCATAAGACGTAACTACAACCATAAACAAAACTAACTCTACAAAATGTACATCTATAATACATGAAAAAGTAAAAATGCCTAAGCATAGTACTTCTTCAGGTAGAGCCCATTTCTAGGCTCCGACAACTTATTACCTTCATAGTTTGTTAACTCATATGCACCTTTCTTCAACACCTTAGAAACTATGTAGGGACCGAGTCACGTGGACTTAAACTTGCCAACCCCTAAAGGTTCCTTGTCCTGATCCCAGAGCAGAACATGGTCTCCTTCGAGAAATACCCTAGGTATGACAGACTTATCGTACTGTCCCTTGACTCAGTTCTTATGTGCTTTGTTTGCTGTGAGCGCACCACGGCACTGCTCATCCAGATGTTCTAAATGCAGCAAATGTTCTTCCAAGACTAAAGTGTCAGGTAAAAGTTGGATAACCAACTTCAATGAAGGAATCTCGCACTCAACCAGAATGATTTCCTCTATCCCATGTACCAGTCGGAAAGGAGAGAATCCGGTAGCAGTCTTTACATTGGCTAGGTAGGTCCAAAGAGAAGGACACATCATAATGTGCTAGTTAGTTCTACTGGCATTAACAGTCCTTTGTAAGATGGCCTTCAAATTTTTATTGGCTGCTTCGACCTGACCATTTTCCTGTGGGTAAAACGAAGACGAATGCTCCTACCGAAAACCTAACATAGTGTATAGATCGGTCATCATGCTGTTCTGAAAATGACGACCGTCATCAGTCACGATCTCTTTGGGTATACCAAATCTTGCAATGATCTAGTTGAAAACTAAATAAGCGACCATTTCTCCATCTGCTCTAACAGTAGGCATTGCCTCGGCCCACTTGGTGAAGTATTCAATGACAACAATTATATGATGATGGCCTCCAGCTGAAACTAGATTACAATTCATAAAATCAACCCCCCATTTCATGAAGGGGCCTACTATTATTACAGGATGGAGAGGAGCTGGGTGTGCTCGCATCTTCCCGGTGAAAAACTGACATCTCTGGTAGCGTTTCACAGCTTCCACACAATCTTTGAAGATTGTGGGCCAAAAATAACCTGCATGCAGTATTTTTTGGGTTGTTGCCAACCCAGAAAGATGACCCCCACAAGCTCCACTGTGGGCATCATTCAATATTGATTCTGCTTCCTCCAAGGTTAAACAACGATGTAAGATGGAATCTACCCCACGTCTGTACAAAGTGTCAGAAATGATGAGGTAATTCTTCGCATGGCTCTTAAGCTTTGTTAGGAACCCATGTCAACCCTTCTATTTACTTTGTTAGTATATTGTTGTTGGACGCATATGCTTTGTAAGTTGTCTCGTAGTATTTGTTGATTCATAGTTTGTATTATTGTTGTTGGACGCATATGCTTTGTAAGTCGTTCCGTAGTAATTGTTGATCCATAGTTTGTATTGGCCCATGGTTTGTACTGACACATGGTATTGACCCATGGTATTGGCGCCTAGGATTAGTATATAAGTTTGTGTTGAGACCAATGAAGGTACCATGAAGTTATTTGTATTGAGCTTGCTCAAAGGAGGTTGCCCCCTCGAAGTGGCTTGCGATCAATAAAAGCGATTCTAAGTTATGTTATTTCTTCTATCTCGTGTATTTTCATTAATTAATTGTTGTAGGTTCTTCACATCTGGTAACAGAGCCCTTTCTTGGGCTCGTTGGGTGGAATTTATGCCATTTTTTTTTCGCATCTGTTGCAAGTTCGGATTTGGGAATAATCCCTATCTGCTTAACTGTGGGAAGTACTTGGGCATAAACCCTAAAACTCAATGTGAGGAGTACCACAGGAACCCCAAAGTAGCTGGCCCATTGAGAGTACCTTCCAGCAAAAGGGGCAACGACCCCTACCTGATTGACTAGTTCCCACCCGTGAGGTAAACCAAGAGCTGTCATTTGTGGCAAAGCGGTTATCATTTTTACCTAAGCCGTGGAGTGAGGGGTACTACCCCAATACACCAGTCGTCAGACAGCATTGGTGGCCAAGTGAAACCCCTGAACTATTAGGAAGTTGAACATACCTGGGGTCCATATCTATTTTCAGCTGAACTGTTGCTAATCACTTCCATGCCGTTTCAGATCTATTCTGATCCGTTTCAGATCCAGCCATTTTTTATCCATTTGGCGCCGTTTCAGATCCATCTATTTCCGATCACTTCCACGTCGTTGCAGACCCATCTGTTTCCGATCCCTTCTACGCCATAGCAGATCCATTTTGAAAGAAAAATATATATTCTGTTTTTTCGCCATATTTCCCTTGTTTTCACTCCGTTTCCCTTGACACTTCCCTAACACCCTAGTAATCTCATTCTGCATCTTTCATTCTTGCGGACCCTATCCCAAATTCCACTTCCCAAAGCCAGAAATCCCACATTTGTCTATTTTTAGGGTTTGCCATAACTTCTTTAATTTTCACCCAATCGCCTTCAAATTTTTCCATCCCGTTGATTCCCTATTTATGCTTCTTTCTCCCTCTCTGAAAATTTTTCTCATTCTTTCACCCCACTTCTAAAATCCTCATTTTCTGCTTCCTTGTCCATTTGAAAGTGTCCAAAACCTAGTCAACCCCAATTACCCATCGGAGTTTTTCCCAAATCCAAATTTCCCTTTACTAAATATGGTTATGTTTGTGTTTTTCTACCCATTCCCCCCCCCAAAAAAAAAAAAAACTCTTGGTTATGGTTGTCACCCGCGCAGGAGCAAAAACCATGGAGGAAGCACTTACAACCATCCAAACCAAACTCCAGGATCTAGATGAAAAATTTCTCGTCCTCCATCTTGAGCATTCAACCATGAACAACAAACAACAGTCTAAGTCTTCATAAGACAATGGGTTCTCTTCTTCCAGTAATTTCCGTGGTCCGAAGCTTGATTTTCCTCGCTTTCAATGGTACTGATCTGACTGGATGGATCTATCATGCATAACAGTATTTCAGTCTACATAATACTTTTGATGTCACCAAAGTTCCACTTGCATCATTTCATTTGGAATAGAAATCTTTTCAATGGTACTGTTGGTACATCAAGGTTCATGAAGAGCCAAAATGGCCAGATATTTTCCAGCTCCTTTTGCAACGATTTGGTCCTAGTGCTTTTGATGACTTCACAGGATCCTTCACTAAACTTCACCAAATTGGCACTGTGAGAGAGTATCAGACAGAATTTGAGAAACTAGCCAATCACACAGAAGGATTGTCTGATGAATTCTACAAGAGTTGTTTTATCAGTGGTCTTAAGGATGAAATCCGCTCAGAGGTTAAAATGTTTTGTCCCAACACAATGATGGAAGCCCTTGGGTTGGCTAAGTTGGCAGAAGACAAGATTGTAGCCCAACAATGCTGCAAACCACTTTTGTCCCCTTCCAAAATATGGGTTCTCAACGACCTCCCATCCCACCAGTTCCTTGACCAACTCCTATCAAGTGTTTGTCTGAAACATAGATGCATGCACGCAGAGAAAAAAGGGCTTTGTTATAACTGTGATGAGAAATTCACTCAGGGAAATAGATGTATTCAACAAAATCTCTATCTCTTGGAAATGGATTCTCCGCCTGCCTCTAAAATTGGTGAAGAAGCTCCGGATACAATGGATGACCAGGTCGGCATTCAGGAGCCGCCTATTGACCCCCCATCTCAGGACGTCCAACTAGAGATATCTCTCCATGCTTTATCTGGCATCACCACCCCCCAAACAATGCGGGTCAGGGGTTACTTCAAGAAGCTTTCTCTTACAATACTCATTGATTCTTGTAGCACTCATAACTTCATTAACCCCCGGATCGCCAAACAGACTGATTGTTTTGTCCATCCTTGCTCCAAATTTGAAGTCATGGTTGCCAATGGGGGCACCTTAACTTGCAAGGAAAGTGTCACAATGTGTGGATCTCTCTGGAATATGATAAACTACGCTCTGACATGTTTTCCTTATCCTTAGGCGGATGTGATGTGGTTTTGGGCATTCAATGGTTACGTACACTTGGCCCCATCTTATGGGATTTTGCTGAACTTTGGATGCAATTTTCAGTCAATGGGACACACCACAAATTTAAGGGATTACTACCAGGATCTCTCTGCATCATCAGTTCACATCGCCTAGAAAATATCCTTAAGAAGAATTCACATGGTGTCATCGCTCAGCTCCATTCGATTTACATGCACCCATCAACGGTCTCCACTACTTCCTTGGATAGATATGCAGGTGTCTTTGCTGCACCAGTGGGCTTGCCGCCTTCAAGAGACCTTTCTGGTAAGCATTTAGCCGCATCTACATCTCAGCAGGAAATGATGGCTATTTTGCATGCAATACCGAAGTGGAAGCCATCCCTATTAGGGAATTATTTCTGCATCAAGAATGATCTCCAGAGTCTGGAAAATTTCCCGGAACAATGGGTATCCTCCCCAACACACCTGAAATGGGTTATCCCACTCATGGGTTATAACTATTCGGTCACTTACAAGAAGGGTAAGGACAATATGGTGACATATGCTCCTTCTTGCACATTTGATGACGAAGTTTCTCTTACAGCTATTTCTCTGCTTGTTCCAAATTGGTTGCAGTTTGTTCAACGGGGCTATATCTTCTATGAACTCCATGCTTCTTTATCGGAAGGGCACTCTAGGTTCCTCAAAACGTATGATCGGGAATAATGTAACTTCTTTTGGAAAGGACTGAAAATGACAATTCAATAGATGGTGGTTGACTGTGATACTTTCCAAGTCAATAAGGGTGAAACGACACTCCTTTTGGGACTACTCGAACCCTTTCCCATCCCTACATAGATTTGGACAACTATTTCTATGGATTTCCTAGAAGCGCTACAGTGGTGCAATACCACGTCTAAAAGGACACCATATGAAGCAGTCTATGGACAGGCACTGCCAGTTCATCTTCCATACACCCTCAGCAACTCCCAGTTCAGGAAATTGACTCGGTTCTTCAAAACCGCAGTCAGATTCTTCTCATTCTATAGGAAAATCTTCACATGGAAAGAATTCAATTGAAACAACAAGCCAATCAGCACCGTTCAGAGCGCACTTTTCACGCAGTTGATATGGTTCTTCTTCGTCTACATCCTTCCAAGCAATCCTCCTGAAACTCAAAAGGCATCAGTGGCCCGGAATGCAACCCGAGGATGCTACAGGGGAACCACTCCTTCAGATTCCGCATCAATTTCCACATTTAAAGCTTTGAGCACAAAGATTTTTCGAAGGGAGAGGGGATGTTAGGAACTTTGTTAGTATATTGTTGTTGGACGTATATGCTTTGTAAGTCGTCCCATAGTATTTGTTGATTCATAGTTTGTATTATTGTTGCTGGACGCATATGCTTTGTAAGTCATCCTGTAGTAATTTTTGATTCATAGTTTGTATTGGCCCATGGTTTGTATTGACACATGGTATTGAGCCATTGTATTGGCACCTAGGCTTAGTATATAAGTTTGTGTTGAGACCAATGAAGGTACTGTGAAGTTATTTGTATTGAGCTTGCTCAAAGGAGGTTGCCCCTCGAATTGGCCTGCGATCAATAAAAGTGATTCTGAGTTCTGTTATTTCTGTTATCTCGTGTATTTTCATTAATTAATTGTTGCAGGTTCTTTACAAGCTTGCATCGTTCATCCTCAAAGAAAGTGGTGGGACACCTCAAATTCTGGAGATATACTAGGATATCCCCATACCATGGGTCAGAGGATGCGATGAGAAAGATATGTTCATCCGGGAATGATGATTCTTCCTCAACGTGTACTATGTCACTAGGAAGTTCTGAAATTAGTTTGGTGAACACCAGTTATTTCTTTGACTTCGCGGATTGAAAAATCAAGTCAAATTCTTGCAGGATGACAATCCATTTGTTAAATTTCCCCCTGATTATTCGTCGAGTGAGAACATATTGGAAAGGATTGACCCTCGCAACCACAATGGTGGTACGCAGTAATATGTAGTGACGTAGCCTCTGGACTGCATAGACAACAACCAATGCCAACTTCTCTACATGAGAAAACTTGATCCGAGGAGCTATCAGGGCACGCGACAGATAATAAATGACATGCTCTTGAAGCATGCCATCCTCCCGAACCAATACTATGCCTATTGTGCATACTGATGCACCAGATACAAGAGGAAATCCTTCGTGTAATCTGTCGGGCTTATCAAGGGGGCTGACAATAATTCCTTTTTCAAGGCCTCAAATGATGCTTGGCCAGCATCATCCCACAAAACATAGGTGTCTTGTTTAAGCAGTCTCATGAAACCTTTTGTAATTTTGGCATAGTTAATGATAAAGCGTATTAAGAAGTTGGACATGCCCTGTAGACTTTGAAGTTGTCTCAGGGTTCAAGGAGGAGGCATATTTACAATCGCCTCAACTTTCAATGGATCCACCATTATGCCATGACTGGATACTATGAAACTCATTATTCATCCAAATTCAACGCAGAATACACATTTGTTAGGATTCAATTGAATCTTGTAGTATCTGCACCTTTCAAACACGAGTCTTACATGATCAGGATGCCCTTGTCTCTTCTGAGATTGCGTTGGGAGATCATCAAGGTAAGGATCGATGACATGCTTGATGTCATGAAAATCAAAATTCATTACTCGCTGTAAGGTAGCCCCATCATTTTTCAAACCGAAAGGCATATTCCAATAGGCAAAGGTGCCCCAGGGACAAATAAAAGTTGTCTTGTGTTGGTCTTCAGGTTTGATCTATATCTGACTATATCCCGAAAACCCATCCATGAATGTGAACATCTCATGTCCTGCACACGCGTCAATGATTTGGTCTATGAATGGCGTTGGGTAATTGTCTTTCGGACAAGCTTTATTTAGGTCTCAGAATTCAGTGCAAACTCTAATGGTACCTTGCTTCTTGTCTACTGGAACAGGATTTGAAACCCATTCCGTCATTACTATCGGATAGATAAATCCAGCTTTGAGCAACTTTTCTACCTATGCCTTGATGGAAGCATCTTTTTGAGGGTTAACTGGAAGGAGCTTCTGTCTCATAGGTTTAGCATTGGGGTACATTGTGATGACATGCTCAACAATGGTTGGGTTAATGCATGGCATCTCCTCGTATGACCAAGCAAAGACGTCGCAGAATTATTTAAAGAGATTGGTATACAAAATGATCTCCTCGGGAGAATAGTCTACTCTAATGAAAATATTTTCCATGAACCTAGGTTTGATGGAAATGTTGATCAGAATGGTCTTCGATATATTTGCCATATTCCCTTCGTCATAAACAGCTTTCGAAGTAGAAGGGATAGAGGAAAAATCAACACTTCCACCAGGTCTCATAGAAAACTCACCTCTCTCTATCCTATCTAGTTCGGGAAGAAAATAGGACCTGTGGTGCATGTGTTCCCAAGGGTGGCCTAAGCCTATCATAGCTTCCAAGATCACCTCATCAGAGGGTAAAACAATGTCTAGACAATCAAAAGAGTGGATAGAGTCCACTAACCATGCAGGAGCATAGTCCATATCTAACTTAGCAGAGACCAACAGAGTCACAATATGTTCTGTTGCATCATGATGTGAATCTAGGTAAGACACATTTGCAACAGATAAATGCACAACTGGTTCTGATTCAGTTGGGAGAATCCAGGGATCTTTTGTTGGATTGACCATGAAAATCTCAGACGAAGAACATTCTTCAGAACCAATAAAATGAACTGGAGAAGGTAGGTCAAAAGTGCCTATTAATGACCCATAGATCCCTGCTCCCAAAATCTCAGTAACTGGGAAGGACTGATCAACCAATGAGATTGTTGAATCCGATGAAGTATGGTTGGTCTTCCGGGAAAACGAAAGTTGATCGACTGTGACGATATTGCCTTCGTGAGGGAACATTATGATCCAGAAAATAGCTGACGGTACTGCCTGCATGGCATATGTCCATCTCCTACCCAACAACAACTTATTATCGAGCGGAGCATCCAGAGCTTCAACCTCTACCGATACTAGTTTGTCTACAAGTTCAACATCAAATGATGGTAAGACTCCATGTGGACGGAAAGACCTTCCATCAAAGGCGGTAAGTAATGTATTCGAGGGGGCTAACTCAAATTCACCTAAATCCTTCCAGCAAGAAATGGAAATTATGCATGTGGACATGCCCTCATCTACAATAGCTCATCTAATGGTCATGGGACCATGAACGACCTCTATCTGGAGAGCGATGTGGTACGGCAACTGAAACTTGATATCTTTCATATCAAAATGGGCAACCATGTTGGATGAATCTACACTTCCAATCGCTATTAGGAGTGCACTACGTTGTAATGGACAACTTTGCAGTACCTCCAAAGTGGACATGGCACAGGGGGTTTGGGATTAATCCTCCACTACATTTTGTTTGGAGGCAACCCTCGTGTTGGGGTTGTGCACAGCCTGTTTGAAGACCCCTTTTGGAATCTTCGACGGCGAATCCACTGGTCTCTCGATGTGGAGAGGGGTAGATGACTCAGGAACATCCTTATGTTGTGGGTCCGGGGTATAATTTCTAGCTCAAGTTTGCAAAAGAGCATCTAAATTAACCATATTAATGAATGACTGATCATTTGAATTGGCACGAGTAGTGCCCCCAACATCAGAGCTGCTAGAAGCTGAACTCTATCCGTGAGGGAAAGGTCTTTTAAGACATCAGGTTTCTTTTCACGGATCAGCTTTTGGGCTTCTTCCATTAGAGGGCATTGATGGGTAAGGTGGTCCTCCTGGCATAGCTTGCAAAGGAACTTAACCTTCATTTTTCCTTTTTTACCCTCCTCGGCATTTTGTGTGTTCTTGGGATTTTGTTGGTTTCCCTCCCCTTTCTTTCCTTTTCTTTTGTTGTTGGGTTTCCGAGGGCCCTTTTGGTTTGTCTGCACTTGTTGTACAGATTCAGTTGTGGAAGGGGAGGATGCAACAGAAGTTGCTTCTGCAACAGACTAATTGGCTGACGAGGCGTGAACCTGCTTTGTTAAGGCATCAAACGCTGCAGAGTCTACTGAACCCACAATTCCATCAGCATGTGGTCCAGGTTTAAGTTTACCTAAGTCAATGTTAGACCTCGGCGCATCAGGAATAATATCGTATAAGAGCCCAGAGTCAGCATACACCAAGTCAAGCGACTGGGTTCTCAAAATGGCTTCCTCTTCAGAGGACACCCCTGAAGTTGCAACTTCCTTAGAAATATAAGGAAGGAGTGATTTAAGGTACCAATCTAATAAAAATGTTGGAGGGATGTCTGCTTTAATGAGCCTCTTTCTCCTTCGCCAATCCTGAATGTGATTAGATAGATGAGTGGCCTTGTTCTATCGGAAGGTCGACAGAAGGTCTATGTCGGCATCGTACTGGATAGGAAGTTGAAAATGGTTCAGAAAAATAGTATATAGATCCCAAAAGGGGACATAAGCAGCTGCCGACAGTTCAATATACCCTTTGGCTGCGACACTTGTCAAGGTTCTTTGAAAGAGCCTTAACTTGATGGAGTCATCATTTAGCGACTTCGAAGAGCACCAGAGATGAAAAGTTGTGACATGGTCACTGGGGTCCTCACCAATCTTACCTTCAAACTTTGGTATGTCCGAGGGAAACTTAGTGGGAACAGGTGGCCATGCAGGATCATGGCGCACGGGATCGTTTGTGAGTTTCGAAAGATCTGGCAAGTTCAAAGTTACCAGAAATGGTAAATGTGGTCGTGTCGATGGCATTTGATAGAATGAAACATGGTATTGGGTATTTCCCACTACCTGATTCGTGTACTATTGGTTGGGGTTTCCCCCAGCCATCAGTTGTGAAGTGAATGCATTAAAATTTCTCCACCCAAAAGAAAGTGGATTACTTCCCGGGGAAGTGGTCCATTGCGGCTGGGTGTTAACCCCACCATATTGTGGATTAATAATGTGAGTATTTTGATCACAGAAGATCGAGGAGCTATGGAGAACCTCACAAAATCGAATTAATTTGCAAAAACAGTGGAAAAACTTGAAAAAGATGATAAATTTACACACAATGTATGCTCAAATCTTTGATTAACTGACTGTCTAACATGTGAAAATGTTAGTAACAGGTTTTTATTACATCCATGAGAAAATCGAGAGCATTAGGTGGCTCAAGCTGAGTGTACAAGTCATCAATGCCAAATGGGCCTCAATACCCCCTAGGTGGGTCCAACTCAATCCCAATCACCCCAAACAGCTACGAATTCTGGTGTGGAGGTGGCTGAAGCATGCTGAGTCATTAATGAGCTCAAGGTAGGCGTGGGTGAGCAAGTAGAGGAGGTTTGGGGGCCCAAGGGAGCATTAAATGCTCCAAATCTAGCCAAAAGTGGGCAAAAATCCACCCTAGCGCCCTTGGTCAACTAAATTCCCCAAAACAAGGAGAGAGGGCGCACCAGCAATAAATGAGGGCGCACTTGTGGACAAAACTGGAGGCTGGGTGAACTGGTTTGCTCAGAAGTGGGTGTGAACACTCTCAAAGTGGGTTTTTGACCAACTATAGTCACTTAATCCAAAACATGGTTTAATTAAGCACATGGGCAATTAAAAATTTATGGATTATGGTACTAAGTGTGGTTACTGTTGAGATGTACCTGCAATAATTAATTAATGCAAATACACGAGATATCAGAAATAATAGAACAGAATCGCTTTTATATTGATCACGGGCCACTTCGAGGGGGCAACCTCCTTTGAGCAAGCTCAATACAATTAACTTCACGGTGCCTTCAATGACCTCAACACACACTTATAAACTAAGTCTATGCCCAATACTATGAGTCAAAACCATGGGACATATAATACTACGGGACGACTTACAAAGCATATGCGTCCAATACCATGGGTCAATACTATGGGCTAATATAAACTACGGATCAACAAATACTACGGGACGACTTACAAAGCATATGCGTCCAACAACAATATACTAACATAGTAAAGAGAAGGGTTGACATAGGTTCCTAACATCCCCTCCCCCTTAGAAAAAGCTTTGTCCTCAAAGCTTTGGTTGGAGAAATTGCTGCAGAATCTGAAGGAGTGGTTCCCCGGTAGCATCCTCGGTTTGCATGTCGGGCCACTGACGCCTTTGGAGTGTCAAGGAGGATTGCTTGGAAGGTTGTAGATGAAGAAGAACTCTGTCAGCTGCGTGGAAAAGGCGCTCAGAACGGTGCTGATGGGCTTGTTGTTTCAGGCGAATTCTGGCCATGTGAAGATTGTCCTGCAAAATGAGAAGAATCTGATCGCGGTGTCGAAGAACTGAGTCAATTTCCTGAACTGGGGAGCTGCTAAGGCTGTATGGAAGAAGAACTGGTGGTGTTTTTCCATATACTGCTTCATATGGTGTCCTTTGAGATGTGGTATTGTACCACCAGAGCGCTGCTAGGAAATCCATAGAAATAGTTGGCCAAAGCTGTGTAGGGATGGGCAAGGGTTTTAGCAATCCCGAAAGGAATGTTGTTTCCCCCTTGTTGACTTGGAAAGTATCATCGTCAGCCACCATCTGTTGAATTGTCATTTTTAGTCCTGGCCAAAAGAAGTTACCTTGTTCCCGGTCATACATTTTGCAGAACCCAGAGTGCCCTGTTGATGGAGAAGCATGGATTTCATAGAAGAGATAGCCCTGTTGAACATATTGCAACCAATTTGGAACAAGCAGAGTTGTAAGAGAAACTGGGTCATCAATTGTGCGAGAAGGAGCATCTTTCACCATATTGTCCTTACCCTTCTTGTAAGTGATCACATAGGGATAACCCATGAGTTGGGTAACCCATTGCAGGAGTGTTGGGGAGGAGACCCATTGTTCCAGAAAATTTTCCAGACTCGGGAGATCAGTCTTGATGCAGAAATAATTCCCTAATAGGGATGGCTGCCACTTCTGTACTGCATGCAAAATAGCCATCATTTCCTGCTGAGAGGTAGAAGTGGCTACATTCTTATCGGAAAGGTCTCTTGAAGGCAGCAAGCGCATTGGTTCAGCAAAGATACCTGCATATCTATCCAAGGAAGTAATGGATACTGGTGATGGGTGCATTTGAATGGAATTGAGCTGAGCGATGACACCATGTGAATTCTTCTTAAGGATTTTTTCCAGGCGATGTGAACTGATGATGCAGAGAGACCCTGGTTGTAAGCCCATAAATTTGTGTTGTGCCCCATTGACTTTAAACTGCATCCAAAGTTCAGCAAAATCCCATAAGATGGGGCCAAGTGTGCGTAACCATTGAACGCCCAAAACCACATCACATCCGCCTAAGGACAAGGAAAACGTGTCAGAGCGTAGGTTATAATCTTCCATAGAGATACGCACATTGTGACACTTCCCCTTGCAAGGTAAGGTGCCCCCATTGGCAACCATGACTTCAAAGTTGGAGCAAGGATGGACAAAACAATCAGCCTGTTTGGCAATCCGAGGTTCAATGAAGTTATGAGTGCTACCAGAATCAATGAGTATGGTAAGAGGGAGCTTCTTGAAGTATCCCCTGACCCACATTGTTTGTGGGGTGGTGACGCCGGTTACAGCATGGAGAGAGATCTCGGGTGGGTCGTCCGGAGATGGGGTGTCAACAGGCGGGTGTTGCATGTCGACCGGATCATCTACTGTATCTGTAGCTTCTTCACCAAGTTCTAAGGCAGGCGAAGAATCCACGTCCAAGAGATAGAGCTTTTGTTGAACACATCTATGTCCCCGAGTGAATTTCTCATCACAATTATAGCAAAGCCCTTTTTCTCGGCGTGCCTGCATTTCTATTTCAGACAAATGCTTGATAGGAGTTGGTTGAGGAGCAGGCGTGATGGGAGGTCGTTGGGAACCCATATTTCTGAAGGGAACAAGGGTGGGCTTGGAGCGTTGTTGAGCTGCGATCTTGTCCTCAGCCAACTTAGCCAACCCTAGAACTTCCATCATTGTGTTGGGACAAAACATTTTGACCTCTGAGCGGATTTCATCCTTGAGACCACTGATAAAACAACTCCTGTAGAATTCATCAGACAATCCTTCTGTGTGATTGGCTAGTTTCTCAAATTCCATCTGATACTCTCTCACTGTGCCAGTTTGGTGAAGTTTAGTGAGTGCTCCTGTGAAGTCATCAAAAGCACTAGGACCAAATCGTGGCAAAATGAGTTGGCAAAAATCTGTCCAGTTTGGCTCGGGATGAGCTTTGATGTACCAACGGTACCATTGAAGGGCTTCCTGTTCCAAATGAAAGGATGCAAGTGGAACTTTCTGAACATCAAAAGTATTATGCAGACTGAAATATTGTTCTGCTCGGTATATCCATCCAGTCGGATCAGTACCATTGAAGCGAGGAAAATCAAGCTTCGGCCCATGAAAATTGCTAGAAGCAGAGAACCCGGTGGCTGCAAAAGATTCTGGCTGTCTGGTATTGTTCATGGCTGAATGCTGAAGATGGAGGCTGAGAAATTTTTCATCTAGATCTTGGAGTTTGGTTTGGATGGCTGCAAGTGCTTCCTCCATGGTGTGTGCTCCTGCACGGGTGACAACCATAACCAGGGTTTTTTTTTTTTTTTGTGGAATGGGTAGAAAAACATAAACAAAAGTTGAGTCAGTAAAGGGAAATTTGGATTGGGGAAACAATCTGATGGGTAATTGGGGTTTGACTAGATGTTGGATACTGTCGAAAGGACAAGAAAGCAAAAAGGGGGATTTCAGAAGCGGAGTAATAGAATGAGAAAATTTGGCAGAGAGGGACAAAGAAGCAGAATTCAGAAAGGAACTCTGTGGTAAAATTTGAAGGTGATTGGGTGAAATCTGAGGAAGTTATGGCAAACCCTAAAAATAGACAAATGTGGGATTTCGGGCTTTGGGAAGGGGAATTGGGGATAGGGTCCTCAGGAATGAAATATGCAAAGGAATCTAGGTTTGGAATGAAATATGCAAAGGAATCTGGGTTTGGGAAGGGGAATTGGGGATAGGGTCCTCAGGAATGAAATATGCAAAGGAATCTTGGTTTTTTTTTTGTTTTTTTTTTTTTTTTTTTTTTTTTTTTTTTTTTTTTTTTTTTTTTTTTTTTTTTTTTTTTTTTCCAGACTGGAGCAGCTACGGCTCGGAAGGAAGCTGGAACAATGCCGAATGTATTGAAAATGGCTGGATCTGGAACGGCTTGCAAAATGGAGCTGAAATGGCGCAGTAGTGATCGACAATAGTTCAGCTGAAAGTAGATATGGACCCCAGGTATGTGCGGCTTCCTAACAGTTCAAGGGTTTCACTCGGCCACCAATGCTGTCTGACGGCTTGCGTATTGGGGCAGTACCCCTCACTCCACGGCTCAGGTAAAACTGATAACCGCTTTGCCACAAACGACAGCTCTTGGTTTACCTCACGGGTGGAAACTAG
Source organism: Larix kaempferi (assembly GCA_027924585.1). NCBI lineage: Eukaryota > Viridiplantae > Streptophyta > Pinopsida > Pinales > Pinaceae > Larix > Larix kaempferi. The sequence goes on along the minus strand of BSBM01000011.1, from coordinate 22,972,061 downwards.
TCAATCAGGTAGGGGTCGTTGCCCTTTTCGCTTGGCAGGTCCTCTCAATGGCCAGCTACTTCGGGGTTCCTGTGGTACTCCTCACAATGAGTTTTAGGGCTTATGCCCAAGTACTTCCCACAGTTAAGCGGATAGGGAGTATTCCCAGATCCGAACGTGCAACAGAAAAAATTTGGGCAGAAATTCCACCCAATGTTCAAAAACCGGATCTATATTGCTCAGAATCGCTATTATAGCATGTTTCCGGAACTGGAACAACCACTCTGCTGCTACTCGTGAAAGCGGAATAAAAATCTGGGCACTCGATCAAAAGATTTTCTCGCCGCAATTTTCGCGGCCGTCACCGAAATTCTGAAAAATTGCTGATTTTAAATCCGCGATATCTCCACTTTTAGAACTCCAAATGAGATGATTTTTTTTTTGAAACTGCGTATTTTTGAAAGAGGAATTCAGATATGCAATCAGTTTCTTCTGATTTTGTGCAGAAAGTTTCAGAAATTGATCTGAAAGTCGCCGCCCAAAAAAAGAAAAAAAAATTCCACTTGTGCCAAGGAAAGTGCTCTGCTACCAGATGAGATGTACCTGCAATAATTAATTAATGCAAATACACGAGATATCAGAAATAATAGAACAGAATCGCTTTTATATTGATCACGGGCCACTTCGAGGGGGCAACCTCCTTTGAGCAAGCTCAATACAATTAACTTCACGGTGCCTTCAATGACCTCAACACACACTTATATACTAAGTCTATGCCCAATACTATGAGTCAAAACCATGGGACATATAATACTACGGGACGACTTACAAAGCATATGCGTCCAATACCATGGGTCAATACTATGGGCTAATATAAACTACGGATCAACAAATACTACGGGAGGACTTACAAAGCATATGCGTCCAACAACAATATACTAACATAGTAAAGAGAAGGGTTGACATAGGTTCCTAACAACTGTTCTAACACCCCCCCTTAACCATAACTTTGTACATCTCATGAAAGATAAGTGGGAGGCCTTGGCAACAAAGGCTCAAGTCACCTCCATACAAACAGAAATTTTATTTGTCCATATGAACCGAGGAAAAGAAGTAAAACCTCATGGGATAAAAACTTCCCTCAAAAATGGACATGGGGCTGAACCTGCAATTAAATTGCAGCAATCACCATCCATCACTCACTCCAAGCAAAGCTCTCAAGTAAGTGAAGGTCTTCTCTGTAAAGCACTTGGTGAAAATATCTGCAGTTTGCTCGGTGGATGGGCAATACTGCAATGAAATCACCCTGTCATGCACCAAGCCCCGAATGTAGTGCATGTGGATCTCAATGTGCTTTGTTCTCTGCCTCTGTACTGGGCCTCTGCTGATGAAAGAGAAATTGTATGCTGTTTCTTACTTGACCAGCAAATAGGACCTTCAGCAAACATAAACACAAAACCTGAAGTGGACTTTCTACCGATGGGATCTCCCGCCCAATCGGAATCAGAAAATCCAGCTAGTTGAAGTGAAGAACCAGCTGCATAGTGTACCCCAAAGTTCTTTGTTCCTTGGACATAATGAAGGATCCTTTTGGCTGCCTTCCAATGGATCTCATGTGGCTGCTGCATATACCTTGCTACAGCACTTACAGCATAAGACAAATCAGGTCTTGTATGTGTAAGGTACAGCAAACTTCCAACTAGCTGCCTATAGAGAGTGCAATCCACCACCGGAGAGTCTTCAAATTCACCTAGTTTTATGCCTGAAAGGAATGGGCACTTGGCTGCCTTACATTCAGCCATTTTGAACTTGAATAACAGGTCTGAAGCATACTTAGATTGTCTCAGCAATATACCTCTCTCAGATTTCTCAATTTCCAAACCCAAAAATTGCCTTAGCAATCCTAGGTCGCTCATGGCAAATTCACTGTGCAAAGAAGCTTTAATTGAGCCAATTTGTTTGGTGCAGCTCCCTGTAATTAAGAGATCATCAACATACAGTACAATGACCTGCAAATTATCATCACAATGCTGCAAATAAACATTTGGATCAGACTTGCATCGACAGAAACCAATTGAGAGCAAAAAAGCATCCATTTTGGCATACCAAGCCCTGGGGGCTTGCTTGAGTCCATAGAGTGACTTCTTCAACCTGCATACAAGTGTGGGATCCTCTTGGAATCCTTCAGGCTGCTGCATATATATCTCTTCCTGTAGCTCACCATGCAAGAATGCACTTTTGACATCCATGTGGTGAACTTCCCAACCTTTACTAGCTGCCATGGCTAGAGCTAGTCTAATTGAGTCCATCTTTGCAACCGGTGCAAAGGTCTCTGTATAATCCACACCATGGATTTGTGAGTAGCCCTTAGCCACTAACCTAGCCTTATATTTCAGATCAGAACCATCAGCAACAGGTTTGGTTCGGAAAATCCACTTACATTGCACAAGTTTCCTCTTGGGAGGAAGAGGCACCAAATCCCATGTTTTGTTCTCTTGGAGAGATTGGAATTCTTCTAGCATTGCTGCCCTCCACCTTGGATCATGATGAGCTTCCTGATATGATTTTGGATCAGATCCAATCATCATATAACAGTGATCAGCAAGCTCACTCTCATTTGCAAAGGAAGCATTGATTGTTTGGGATCTAGTCTTCCTAGGCTCTTGGGGATTGCCTGCCAATTCACCTACAGCTTCTATGATTTTTTCATCCCACTTGGGCCTTGATGGTGACTCATGTACAGCAATGTCATCTTCAGCCATGTCATCTTCAGCAATATCAGAAAAATCAGAGGTAGAATCATCACTAATCTCATTAAGGTGTGGAGGAGAGGAGCTTTCCCCCGGTGCAAGCTCAAAATCTGGAATTGGTTCTTCTTCGAATTGCACACTTCTCTCAATGAAAGTTTTAAGTGTGGATGTGTCAAAGAGATTATAGCCCTTTGTGTCCTCACCATATCCAACCATGATACATTCCCTGCTCTGTGGCTCCAAAGCCTTCCTCTTTTCTGATGGAATTCGAGCCCATGCTCTAGACCCAAAAATCCTGAAATTTGACACATTTGGTTTTTGGCCAAACCATGCCTCATAGGGGGTTTTTCCTTTGACTGATTTGTGAAAGGCTCTGTTCTGAATATGAGCAGCACAATTGATGGCTTTAGCCCATAGCTTAGGGCTTAGATCCCTAGCTTCAATCATGCAAGTAGCCATCTCCTTGAGAGATCTATTTTTCCTCTCTGCCACACCATTTTGCTGAGGTGTGTAGGGGATTGAATGTTGCATTTGGATGCCACATTCCTCACAAAGGTGCTGAATGTTATTATTCACATATTCCTTTCCATTATCAGTCCTAAGGATCTTTATCTTATGACCACTATGGTTCTCCACTAGGGCTTTCCAAATCTTCAGTTTCTCAAACACTTCTGACTTCAATTTAAGGAAGTAAACCCAGCAGAATCGAGAGTAGTCATCTATGAATGTAAGTACATACCTTGATCCACCATGTGATGGAGTGGGAAGAGGACCAATGAGGTCTGAATGTACCAATCCAAGTGGTTGAGTGGCTCTCCTTGCCATTCCCTTCTCATAGCTGCGCTCAGGATGCTTTCCAACTACACACCCAATGCATGCACCATTTGAAGATCTGATTTCTGGAAGCCCTTCCACCATCTCGTCCTTGTGCAATTACTGGAGGTATTTGTAGTTCATGTGGCCAAATCTTTCATGCCACAACTTGGAGGTCTCGTTGGCATGAGAGACAAGAGCATGGTCACTAGAATTTGGAATGAAATTTGAGAATTTGTACATTCTCTCATCATGATCTGCATACCCTACTGCCACAACTTGATTTGAGGAGATTTCTGAGATTTCTACCAAATCTGGAGTGAATGTCACTCTCTTGGCTTCTCCTGTATGGGTCATTTGATAGACTGATAGCAAATTTGCAGCCAATGAAGGTACATAGAGCACATCACTGAAATAGCCATGCTCCATGTCAATCCTACCAATCCCCTTGGTTTGGAGTTCTGAATCATCTCCCATTCGAACTGTTGGGCCACCATTCGAATGCAAAGAGGAGAAGAGATCTCTGGATGAAACCATATGTCTGGAAGCTCCTGAATCAATGATAAAGGATGAGGGATTCAAAGTACCTGCTACCAAAGCATGACACTTCTCCTTATTGTCAGGGTTTGAGGTGCTCTCTTTCTTCCTTGCGCCCTCAGGGACTGGGATGTTGTTCTTCTCCAGTAGCTGCGCCATTGAGTCAATGGTTTTCTTCATACATGAGCTCTCTGGATGCCATCCCCTATGACAATAGGTGCATTTGGTCTTTTCCTTTCCCTTCTTGTCCTTCTCCTTTGACAGATTCGAACCCCCATCTGCAGACTTGGTCTTGTCAAACTTCCTCTTCTCTTGCTGCTTCGAATTCTTGGCTTTCTGCTTTCCTTTGCTTGCATTTGAAACACCCATTGCCAATGCTTGGTCCTTTGATTTTATGGTGCCCATCTGAATTAGTTTGTCCTGCTCCTGAGTGAGACACTCCATGAAGGTAGCTAGTGATGGCATTTGCCAATTTCGAAGGGTCATTTTGGCTGAGTGAAATGTGCTAACAAATACTGAAAACTCTGGGCCTAGCTTCGAAAGGATGGACAGAATCAGTTGTTCCTCCTTCTTAACAATTCCACATTGTTGCAGTTGAAGCACCAGTGACTTGAATTTCGTGAAGAACTCCTGGATGGTTTCAAAATGCGCTGGGCTCAAACTAATGAGCTCGTTTTCAAGCTGGTGGCCTCTCAGTTCATCAGTTTTCCCAAAGAGTGATTCTAGCTTCACCCATACTTCATTGGGGGTTGTCAAACTGTCTGTATGAAACAAGAGTTCCCTTGAAATGCTCAGGCATAGCAATCCATAAGCTTCATCAAGTCGATTGTAGTACTTTGCTTTCTCCACAGCAGAATTTGGCTCCACTTCTGTGCCCATGGTCACTCTATAGAGACCCTTAGATCTCAGCTTGATGACCATCTCAGCCTTCCAATCGAAAAAATTGAAGGGTGTGAGCAACATTTGGTTTGCTTCCATGACTGCTGCGTTAATGGTGAGAAAACTACTGAAACACCTGCAAAAAACACTCAATTTTTATCTGGAAATCCTCCCTAGAATGCAGTTCAACGCTCAATATTGACCTGCAACTCAATAACTCCACAATGGCTCTGATACCATGTGAGTATTTTGATCACAGAAGATCGAGGAGCTATGGAGAACCTCACAAAATCGAATTAATTTGCAAAAACAGTGGAAAAACTTGAAAAAGATGATAAATTTACACACAATGTATGCTCAAATCTTTGATTAACTGACTGTCTAACATGTGAAAATGTTAGTAACAGGTTTTTATTACATCCATGAGAAAATCGAGAGCATTAGGTGGCTCAAGCTGAGTGTACAAGTCATCAATGCCAAATGGGCCTCAATCCCCCCTAGGTGGGTCCAACTCAATCCCAATCACCCCAAACAGCTACGAATTCTGGTGTGGAGGTGGCTGAAGCATGATGAGTCATTAATGAGCTCAAGGTAGGCGTGGGTGAGCAAGTAGAGGAGGTTTGGGGGCCCAAGGGAGCATTAAATGCTCCAAATCTAGCCAAAAGTGGGCAAAAATCCACCCTAGCGCCCTTGGTCAACTAAATTCCCCAAAACAAGGAGAGAGGGCGCACCAGCAATAAATGAGGGTGCACTTGTGGACAAAACTGGAGGCTGGGTGAACTGGTTTGCTCAGAAGTGGGTGTGAACACTCTCAAAGTGGGTTTTTGACCAACTATAGTCACTTAATCCAAAACATGGTTTAATTAAGCACATGGGCAATTAAAAATTTATGGATTATGGTACTAAGTGTGGTTACTGTTCTAACAAATAAAATTACCCCCTCCTCCAGGAAACAAAGAGAAAGGGATACTCCCTGCAGGTATATTTGATGGATTAACATTGTAACCTGCATTGGGGTTAAAGCCAGGCGTAGTAGTAACAGACGGTTCTTTCATTGTACCCATAACAGGCATAGATGCAGAAGGGATCGATCCTACAACAGAAGTGGAAGCAATAGCTTGAGTCACACCCTGTAACTGTTGTGTAACAAGAGGCTGAGTGAAATTCACTGCAGGTATCCCTACCAAAGGGACATTATTCGGTCCAAAAGTAGGGGTGGAAACTGAGGCAGATGTCGAAGCTAATGATCTTGGCATTCCTAGAGTACCAGCATTAAAACTAAAGGACGAAGTCGAAGTAGAAGCAGCCTATGACGAACTCGGTGTGGCAGTGTTTGTGAAAGAAGGATTAACAATCCTTGTATCCATAGAAGTTGTGGGAGTTTGAGGAACTCCCTGCTCATCTCCTGGGTTATTCATGGTGTAACCAGGTGTAAACAAGTACGCATTGTACTCAGGTTGTTGAAATCCTATAGGTACTAGAAGTGGATCATTGGGTCTAGTAAGAGGAGGGATGAAAGGAGTACTGAACTCTCTAGAAGTTAGGTGCTCAACCTCGACAGTATCAAAGACTTGTCGATCCAGGGTTCTGGGTTGTGGTTCTCCAAGAACGTCTGTTTCTCCCGTAAGTTCAAAAGAACCACGAGAATCCATCCTCCAGCATCACAGTGGCGGTGGAGGCTCCACAGTGAGTGGGGGAAGGTTTTGCAACCTCCGAGACCCACGAAGATGTTGGTCCTCCACAACTATAAAAAATAAACTAAGTAAAAAACATAGTGGCCACTACAACTAAGGAGAAAACAACATACCACTAAAAAATTTCCTAAGTGTTCAAACCAAGCAATGCAAGGAAAATACTTTAGAAGTAAGTCTGGGATGATTAGGGCCCAGAACAGACTAATAGAGTACCGACGGTCAGTTAGGTGGCGTCCAATGGAGGTCCTCTGGGTGCAAGTGTTTGAATCACCAAACCTCCCTCCCGGGATTACTGCCAAAGGGTTACCTTCCATGTATGTCCGAGGTGGAGTGGGAATATCCTTCCACTCTACCTGTGTAGAGCCCTAGGGTTATGATACTAAGGATACCACCAAAACAAAATAACCTAGGGGAAATTCGTGAGCCTAGTCGAAACGCATGGGAAGGGTAGCAAAGCCCGAAATCCAAAAGAACTTTAAAAAGCACTAGTGGACCCTCGTGTTGAATATTGTAACTTCTAAGAATATTATATTTGTACATTATTATTCCAGAGATGTTTCATCCCTCCGAGGCAATTCTATTATGTATCTAGAGATGTTTATTCCTCCGATGGTCTATGGGAACTAGGGTTATTAGACCCACCATGTGGGGGTCGGCCCTGAGTTTATATTTGAGGGGTTATTAGACTTCTCAAGTAGAGGTCGGCCCCATTAGGGTTTTTGGTCAGTTGAGATCTAATATAAATAGAGGAGAGGAGCTCCTCATTTGACACACTCACAACTCAGAAAAGTAGTGCACTTGTCTGGGAGGTCTGTTCAGGAGGTGGAGAAGGAGGTCTAGTCTTGGAGCACATCTTGTATTTGGTTTGATCATCTTATTGAGGAAAGCTTTGCTGGGTTTTCTACCCCATGAGGGTTTCCCAGGGTAAATTCTGTGTCTATCTTGTGATTATGTTTCTTTCAGTGATCTTGCTAGTCTATTTGGTTTAAAACTTAACATGGTATCAGAGCTAGCCTGAATAGGACATCTTTCACAAGGTAAAAATATCTCTCTCTCTCTCTCTAGTGAAAATTAAGGTTTCTGCAAAAAGTTGGTATTATTGAATTCTAATTACATGGATGGATAACCCTTCTCAAAACCAATCTTTTGAGCCCTAGATCGAACTTTTTGGTTGGGTAGAACTCCGGGAAAGTCAAACCCTAATTTTTCCAAAAGTGCGATAAACAAGAAATTTTGTCCCAAGATCCGAAAAAGTAAAAAGGTTAAAGTTTCCAAGTAAGTACTATTCTATCTCTTGTCTCTTGGACTCCCCCAAGAGAAGATGGCTCCAAGCACTAAGCTTGAAGATAGAAGGTATAGAGAATTTCTGGGCATGGAAATATAGAATTGGTCTCATTCTTGAAGAGAATGATCTTGCTCAGTATATCAAGGATGAAGTGACAGAACCTGAAGGAGATGAAGCCAAAGAGAATCATAGAAAGGATTTAATTAGGGCAAAGAGAATCATATCTGATTCTATTAAATACCACTTGATTCCCCAAGTGGCCTCCAAGAAAACTCCAAAGGAAATGTATGATGCCCTAGGAAGAATGTATGAGGGAAAGAACATCAATAGGAAGATGAACCTAAGAACTCAATTGAAGAGTACCAAGATGAACAAAGGAGAATCCATTCAAGACTAATTCTTAAGGGTCTCCCAAATCAAGGATCAACTAGATGCCATTGGTGATACTCTTGATGAAGATGAACTTGTGATGACTGCTCTAAATGGTCTCACTAGACCTTGGGAGTCATTTATACAAACTATGTGTGCTAGAAAAGAAAGCATGAAGTTTGATGTAGTGTGGGAGGATTGTGTTCAAGAAGAGGCTAGGGTAGTTAACAGAGAAGCACTCCTCAAGGAGGATGACCAAGCCTTGGCTACTCACACTAAAAGAAGAAGAATGGGTCACTTCAAGGAAGTTGACCACAAAGGACCTCAACACTTCTCTAAATTTAAAAGGAGTAGATGATCCAATCCAGTAAGAGATCTCTCCACAGTCCAGTGTTACAGTTGTTTTAAACTAGGACACATGGCCAGATTTTGTCCTTCATAAAAGAAGAAGAAGTTTGTACACAAAAGACACCATCCAAATATGGCAGAAGATGATAGTGAAGAAGAAGAAGAAGAAGAAGAAGAAAAGGAAGAGGAAAGGCCCCAAAAGAAAAGATCTAAAGTAAAGAAAGAAGATCCAGAAGAGTATGTTCTATTCTCTGCACTCTCTGGATCTGTATCTCCTGGAGAAGATACATGGCTCATTGATAGTGGTGCTTCTAAGCACATGACAGGTCAAAGAAAGACTTTCTCAAATCTTGAAGAAAAGTCTTCTACACAAAAGGTATCTCTAGGAGATGATTACCAATATCCCACCAAGGGGATTGGTGAAGCAAGATACAAGCTAGATTATGGAACACCCTTGAAGATGAAAGAAATTTTATATGTGCCAGGATTGAAGAAGAACCTACTCTCTATCTCAACACTAGATAAGAAAGGTTTTAGAGTTGCCTTCATAGATGGTCAAGTACTTATGTGGCCCAAAGGAAAATCTATTGAAGATGCAGTTGTCATTGGTGAAGAGGAAGGAGGCCTCTATAAGCTCAAGGGACATCCATAAGTTTCCCTTGCTCATGAAATCTCTAGCCCCGGTGAGCTATGGCACAGAAGATTAGCTCACATTAACTATAAATCCATACCCTATGTAAGCAAGGTGGTCATAGGATTACCAGACTTAAAGGTTGATCATAATGGCTCATGTATCAAGAACCCTTTTCCAAAGAGTGAAACAAAGACTAAGAACATTTTGGAGCTAATACATTCAGATGTGTGTGGACCAATGCCCACCACTTCCCTAAGTGGTTTTGAATACTATCTCTCATTCATTGATGACTATTCAAGGAAGACATGGATATACTTTCTAAAAAGTAAGAATGAAGTCTTTGGAAAATTCAAAGAGTTCAAGGCCTTAATAGAAAACCTCTCAGAAAAGAAAATCAAAATTCTCAGAACTGATAATGGGGGAGAATATACTTCAAAGGACTTTGAAGACTTTTGTAAGGAAGCTAGAATCAAGAGGGAATTAACCACTCCCTACAATCCCCAACAAAATGGGGTGGCTGAAAGAAAGAATAGAACCATCATGGAAGCTGTAAAAACTATGATACATGATCAAGATCTACCTATGTATTTATGGGCTGAAGCAGCTAGGATAATAGTCTATGTGCAGAATAGACTTTCCTATAGTGCTCTTGAATTCAAAACTCTAGAAGAAGTGTTCACAGGAAAGAAGCCTGAGGTAAGCCATCTCAAAAAATTTGGTTGTCCTGTGTACATTCACATTCCAAAAGAAAAGAGAACCAAGTTGGATCCTTCTAGTAAGAAGGGAATATTTGTTGGGTACTGTGAATCATCCAAATCCTTCAGAATTTACATACTAGGTTTTCATCATATGGAAATTAGTATAGATGTAACATTTGATGAAGAAGCAACTCTCAAGAAATCCATGAAGTGTCAACTTGAAGAAATATATGAAGAAGATACACCTCCTAGAATCACAGAAGCTGTGCACATTCCTGAAGATAATACTCTAGAGGATCATGACATGATAGAACCAAAAGAACCCCCTATTTCAGACTTATCTAGGAAAAGGAGGCCAGCATGGGCTAGAGACATTATTCAAGGAGCTGAAAAATATGGAGCTCCTGAAGGCTCCACTAGAGAAAGAAAGAAACCAAAGCTAGTGTCCAACTATGTAGCCTTGATGTGTGATCTTGTGGATCAACATCCTACTAGCTATGAAGAGGCAGCTCAAAAGAAAGAATGGGTAAAAGCAATGACAGAAGAATATCAGTCAATAATGAAAAAATGATGTTTGGGATATAGTTCCCAAACCAAAAGATAAAAGTGTGGTTTCTTCCAAATGGATTTTTAAGATAAAACATGCTGCAGATGGTAGCATTGAAAAATATAAGGCAAGATTTGTAGCCCAAGGATTCTCTCAAAAAGAGGGAATTGACTATGAAGAAACATTTGCACCAGTTGCTAGGTATACTTCAATTAGAACTATCATGGCACTTGCATCTATGATAAAGTGGAAATTACATCAAATGGATGTTAAAACAGCTTTTCTGAATGGTGTAATTGAAGAAGAAGTGTACATAGAGAAACCACAAGGGTTCGAGGTTAAAGACGGGAGAACTCATGTATGCAAATTGAAAAAGGCATTATATGGTTTAAAGCAAGCTCCTAGAGCCTGGTACGGAAGGATTGACAATTTCTTAACAAGCATGGGTTTTACCAAGAGTAAAGCTGACCCTAATCTCTATCTTAAGGTAATGGATGATGAACCAGTTATACTACTTTTATATGTAGATGATTTATTTCTAACCGGAAATGAGAAACAGATTATTGAATGCAAGAAGAAGCTTTATTCAGAATTCGAGATGAAAGATCTCGGATTAATGCACTACTTCTTAGGTCTAGAAGTATGGCAAGAACCAAAAGGAATCTTTATAAATCAAGGTAAGTATGCTGTGGATATTCTAAAAATATTTTATATGTTGGAGTGTAAAGCCATGGCCACCCCCATGGACTCCAACTTGAAGTTATTAATTAATGACACATCAGAATTAGTGGACATAACTCTATATAGACAAATCATTGGGTCTTTAATGTATTTAACAAATACTAGACCAGATATATGCTTTGCCGTAAATACCCTGAGTCAGTATTTAGTAGAACCTAGAAAGGTTCACTTAATAGCTGCAAAGCATGTGATGAGGTACTTAAAGGGTACTTTAGATTTTGGTCTATATTATCTTAGAAATCATGAACTTAATTTACATGGTTACTCAGAATCTGATTGGGCAGGAAGTATCTTAGACAGAAAGAGTACATCAGGTGGATGTTATGATCTTGGATCTGCCATGATCTCATGGTTCAGCAAGAAACAATCTAGTGTGGCTCTCAGTACCACTGAAGCAGAATACATAGATTCCTGCTCTGCAAGCTGTGAAGCAGTGTGGCTTCGAAAACTATTATCTGGAGTGTTTGACTTAGAGATGGATCCTAGTGTGATCATGTGTGACAATCAAAGTTGCATCAAAATGATAGAAAATCCTATATTCCACGATAAGTCAAAACACATAGAGATCCGATACTTTTATATATGAGACATGGTGCAGAGAGGAGCTATCAAACTCGAGTATATAAGTACTGAAGAACAAGTTGCTGATATATTAACCAAACCCCTGTCTCATGTAAAATTTGAATTCTTCCGAGACAAGCTTGGTGTAGCTCTAAAATACCCTCCTCGAAAGGGGGATTAGTATCGTCACTAATAATGAGGATACATGTTTACCACTCTTAGATATTTATGCTTATTTAGATTTAGACTTCTTACACTTAGAACACTTACATTATTTTTCTTTTGTTTTGATAATGTATGTATTGATGAGGATACATGTTTTGATAATGCATGTATTGATGAGGATACATGTTTTGATAATGCATGTATTGATGAGGATACATGTTTTGATAATGTATGTATTGATGAGGATACATGTTTTGATAACGTATATATATTGATGAGGATACATGTTTTGATAATGTATGTATTGATGAGGATACATGTTTTGATAATGTATGTATGGATGAGGATACTAGTATCTATATTGATGTGAGGATTGGATCATCCTTGGACTTCAGTCCTAAAATGAGCCGTAGACAAGATGTCTCCGAGAATAAAATCCTGAATGAATAGGTAAGGGGATTGGATCGTCCTCGGACTTTGGTCCTATGAATTGAGCCGTAGACAAGATGTCTCCGAGAATAAAATCCTGAATGAACAGGTAAGGGGATTGGATCGTCCTCGGACTTTGGTCCTATGAATTGAGCCATAGACAAAATGTCTCCGAGAATAAAATCTTGAATGAACAAGTAAGGGGATTGGATCGTCCTCGGACTTTGGTCCTATGAATTGAGCCGTAGACAAGAAGTCTATGAGAATAAAATCTTGAATGAACAGGTAAGGGGATTGGATCGTCCTCGGAATTTGGTCCTATGAATTGAGCCGTAGACAAGATGTCTCCGAGAATAAAACCCTGAATGAACAGGTAAGGGGATTGGATCGTCCTCAGACTTTGGTCCTATGAATTGAGCCGTAGACAAGATGTATCCGAGAATAAAATCATGAATTAACAGGTAAGGGGATTGGATTGTCCTCGGACTTTGGTCCTATGAATTGAGTCGTAGACAAGATGTCTCTGAGAATAAAATCCTGAATGAACAGGTAAGGGGATTGGATCATCCTCGAACTTTGGTCCTTTGAATTGAGCCGTAGACATGAGGTCTCCGAGAATTGAATGATAGGACTGGATCGTCCCTGGACTTTAGTTCAAAAGGTACATGATAGAACTGGATCGTCCCTGGACCTTGGTTCAAAACGCACATGACAGGATTGCATCATCCATGGACCTATGTCCTAAAGGGAGTAGGATTGATCATCCTGAATATGATCATACGTATTGCAGGGTATACGATGCCAATGATGACAATGCTGATGATCTTATGATGACGATGTTGATGATCGTATGATGACAATGCTAATGATGACGATGCCAATGATTGTATGATGATGATGCTGATGATTGTATGATGACGATGCTGATAATGGCGATTCTGGAAATGACGATGTTGATGATCGTATGATGATGATGCTGATGATTGTGCGATAACTATAATGATGTTCCAGTAACTAGTTGAGTTACTGATGATGATGTATTGAAGAAAGCTTCCGGTGATATAGAGATGTATCATGTATGATGTAGTTGATGACTCCTTACTCCTACAGACATTGTTATAATATCCTTCTCGTTAAGGGGGAGTGTTGAATATTGTAACTTCTAAGAATATTATATTTGTACATTATTATTCTGGATATGTTTCATCCCTCCGAGGCAATTCTATTACGTATCCGGAGATGTTTATTCCTCCGATGGTCTGTGGGAACTAGGGTTATTAGACCCACCATGTGGGGGTCGGCCCTGAGTTTATATTTGAGGGGTTATTAGACTTCTCAAGTAGAGGTCGACCCCATTAGGGTTTTTGGTCAGTTCAGATCTAATATAAATAGAGGAGAGGAGCTCCTCATTTGACACACACTCACAACTCAAAAAAGTAGCGCACTTGTCTGGGAGGTCTATTCAGGAGGTGGAGAAGGAGGTCTAGTCTTGGAGCACATCTTGTATTTGGTTTGATCATCTTATTGAGGAAAGATTTGCTGGGGTTTTCTACCCCATGAGGGTTTCCCAGGGTAAATTCTATGTCTATCTTGTGATTATGTTTCTTTCAGTGATCTTGCTAGTCTATTTGGTTTAAAACTTAACACCCCGTATGCGAGTCAACTCTGGTTTATGGTTGATGGGAATGTGAGGGGGTATCCTCAACAATTCCAATCGCCCACGGCCTCGTGCTTAACTCTGGTTTGAGTAGAGAATCCCCAAGACAATTTGATAGAGGTGGATTTACCTAAAAGATAGTTGTACTACGATTTTTGAGTAATGAAGCCGATTTCGGGTGGTTTAAGGTGATTTAAACCCAAAATCCTAGCCTAAGCTAGTTGATGATGTGTATACCTTAAAAGAAAAATGTTGCTAGTTAGTTTTATTAAGATTTCTTTTTAAGGGCTACTTTTTTACTCAATAAGGGCAGTGCGGTGTGTGGAATGGTTTCGACAGAAAGCAAAGTGCGTAAATAAATAATGCATTCAAATTCACAAAAGACTCTTTTCTTTATGTTTATATTCTTTCAAAAACTGAAACTAGTCAATCCTAAATCAAATTTCTTTTTAATTTTCTTTTAAATTTCAAAGCAAAGCAAACTATGCTACTTCAAAACAATGATAAAACTTACTACTAAGCTACCGAATTCACTTTCTGTCTTTTCTGATAATTGCAAAAGAAAAGAACTTGGAAAGGAGCAAGTAAGACCTAACACAAAGTGTGAGTAAGACAAACAACCTAATGGCTCAAAAAAATCAAATCAAAAGATTTGAGAAAGACTCCACCTACCGAGTTGTTTCCAAAGGAAAAAAATCTAAGCTTGGAACAAAGTGTAAAAGAAGCAAGGAAAATAGATGGCCAAACGAAAAGACAAACCTAAAAGGTTGCTCCAAAGCACCAAAACCCTAAGAAAACACTCGCCAAACAAAGGAGTAGGTAAGAAAAACAAAAAAATGACCTTACCAACACACAAACTCAAAAGAAAAGCAAACTAGAAAGCTTTAACTCGCTTGGACTGAACTAAAAAGATAATCAGAAAGTATCTAGACCAAACAAACTTTCAAAGCCACCCTAAGGACTCAAACTTGGGGTCAAAACCAAAACAAAAGGACAAGACACAGTAAAAGCGTGCTAATGTTTCCACAGACAACAAACGTTAAGAATGCAGGTCTGTATGACTGCAACAAGCATCTAGGGCAAGAAATGTTCAGCTATGTCTAATAGAGAGCAGTGCACAATCTTCAAAAGGGTTAAAAATAGTAAAGACACCTTAAACAAGTTCTCAAGCAAGTAAAGGCAAACTAAAGGACTTCAAAGAGGCAAACAAGACTCAAAAGAGACATACAAGTCTCAGGGGTCAGTCAGGGAAGCAAAGCAAAAGGTTGGAATTGAACCAAAACAACTGGAAATCAAATCCTAACAGAGAACTGAAAGTTATAGGAAAATGCACTACTGTGTAGTACAGAAACTAGCCCACACTAGGAATGATGTGCTACTATGTAGTGGACAAAGCAACGTTCATAAGATAAAATGCGCTACTATAATTAGGGTAAACCAGTGCACAAGGCTCAGAAGCAAACAAAAAATCTTTGTAGCAGTGGACTGAGATGAGTCTAAACAGTAAGACCAGGAAATAATGACCTATAATACCTCTCAGAGAACAAATAGATTTAAATAGACTGGAAGAAAAACCTAACAAGGTCTCCTAGAGCAGAAAAAAAAACCAGTTACTCCCCAGCGGAGTCGACAGTCTGTTGTGCATACATTATAGTGAGGAGAAGACACTACCAACTTGGGTGGGGTGACAGGTAAATACATTCATTGTATTGCATTTAGTTACTACAAAAGGAAATAGATCGAGATATCGAAAGGAGTAACTTTTTATCGATGGCTGGTCCTAGCTTTCGCTTGATCCTCCGCTCTGATGAACCTACAACAAAAAGTAAACCTTCCTCAGCGTATCTTGACTGCAATAAATATGATGAAATTGAAAGCAATTACACATCAATACAATAAGATATTAAACCAAATGAACATACAATCCAATAGACATTCGATTTGGGATAGGAAGGGTATTTCCACCTTTTTATTGTCAAAGAAACATAAATCAGTACAGATATACCTAATCGGTCAAGATGCTTCTGCAATCGAGTCTTGGGATCCTGCTCTTCACAATGACTTGGGAATTCCTCCAGCGTAACAGAAGTTAAAGCATTCCTTCTAGGTCCCTCTCTCATGGATCCTCCTTGTATTTATGGACAAGGTAGGCTGTTGGAATCGAGATGTTGTTGAATTGGGAGGTTGGGGAAGTTGCAAAACCAACTTCAACTAATCCCAATTCATAATATTAATATATTTTTTGACTTCATCTTAAGATGTGCACGGGTTTCATACAACCAGAGTAGAGCACGTATGCAACTTTTGTGCTTTACAATAAGCATTTGCAACTATTTTAAGGTGTGTGTTGGTTGTCCTTGAGCAAAGTAGCGTTTAGAATGCTGGTTTACTATGCAAAGAGTAGCACACATGTCATGAAATCAGTAGAAAAAGTAATATTTTCAGCTGAAGAGTGTAGTCCGAGCAATAACTCATCTAGGTAAACCTAGCTCTTCAATCCATGGTGTCCTTTTGTGTGATTGACAGAGCAATGTGATCACGGATGGATAAGTGCATATTTGACCTATAACATAATGCGTTAAGCCGGTAAAGTAGGAAGGTTGGTTGCCCTTTCTCCAAAAGTTTTCAGGGTTCAATGTTGCATTTACCCTGGCATTCGTTATGTCTTTTAACGGAACAAAGGCTCACATTAGTGACATTGATCTTCACTTAATTGAGGAATTTATTTCCCAAGTAACCATATTAACTATGGACGATGACAAATGGTTCAAAGGAAAAAATATGAAGGGTCTCGCATGGAGGCTTATTCGGTTCCAAATAATACAACTGATAGGGAAAGAAGCTTATTTCATCAAGGTCTAGTTAAAATCCTTGTTTTACATAGGTTATATCAGCTCAGGGATGACTGGTGTTCGGATATCCACATCATCTATTTCAGGGTACATATCTATTTCAGGATCATCTATTTCAGGATACATATCTACTTCAGGATCTTGCATGATCTATTTCAGGATATGCAACTGCATGCACTTGCATGCATCCCAGTCACCAGTTTGATGCCTCCAGCACCTTATCCACCTTCTTCTAGCACCCGGGAGCCACTTACCACAGAGTTTTAGCCCTCCTAAGCTGAAAGGTGCCCACTTCTCACCTACTGCCAGAGAAGGGCGCACTTGTTCACCTACCATTGCAGATTCACTTCAGTTACATTCAGTTAGCTCCGATTCTCCCTGATTTGAGGCTAGTTTCACTCCTGACTGACTGTTTCACCTCCGATTGACCTCCAGTTCGATTAGGTGACTTGTTCTGACTCCAGTTAGCCTCCCATGCACCCCCACTGAGCCTCCAGATCCTATATCAGTGCTACACACTTCAGTTACACTTATTACACTCAGTTAGACTCAGATTGACACCTGGATGACTGGTTGTTGTGATTGATGAGCAACACCGATGATTGATGAGGACTCCTAGATAGAGTCAAGCTACTCCATTCTGTGATTCGAATGACCTCCTTAGGCAATTCGAATTGCTCAGTCATTGTGACAGTTTGTATTGTAATTCATTCACCCTTTCTGGGATAGAGAGCACTGCTGCATGTTTTGCACAGTTTTGCACCATATTTTCTATGTTCATCTGTTGTGATTGATTTACTTGTTCATTAGATCTGCTGTGACTAATTTTACATGGTATCAGAGCCATTGCAGGGACAAGATCTCTTTTCTACAGGTGTTTATACAAGAAGATTTGACTGAATTGCTAAAAATTGCAAAAAGTTTGGCATGAGATATCTCAAGGGCATTCGCTCCTGTGCATGCAAAGCTTGAAAAATATTCCAATACCACTCCAGAAGCTTGAGTTACCACATAATTCCTGGATCTGATACATTGGACCCATTCAACATTGCTTGAAATCCAATCCCAGGTGTGATGCAACTCTCAAAGGGTGGATTGTTCGACCTTATTGTGGTTGTTTTGATGTGATTTGCAGGTTTATTATCTCCTTCAAGTGCACTCACTATTTTCTGCATGCAAGGTTTCCTCCTTCAATTGCATTCGCTATAGTCTGCATGAAAGCTTCCTCTTCATCAGTTGACTCAATCCTTGCAATGGAATACTCTTCTTCAAAGCCTATCCTCACCCCATTCAATTATTTTGATTGGAAAGATGATATGGAGATCATATTCACGTTCAAAAGGTTACTACCGAGGTCACTCTTGGTCTTGAATTGGAGCCAAACAATGTAGCAGAAAGAACCAAACACTACAACAAGCTTGATGAAGCTTATGGTCTTCTTTGTCTCTCCATCTCCAAGGATCTTCACTTCCATCTCAGCGGATTGAAGACTCCAAAAGCCATATGGGAGCAACTTGAAACACTATTCGGCAAGCAGGGATGAGCTTAGGGATTTTCAATTAGAGAATGAATTGATTGGCCTTAATCCTGAGAATTTTGAGACCATCAATGAATTCTTCACAAAATTCGAGAACTTGAACTTGCAATTGAAGAACAGTGGTGTTATCAAAGAGGATAAAACAGTTGATCCTCTCCATTCTAAGCAAGCTTGGGAAAGATTATTCGGTATTTGTCTCCACTTTCAATTCCGGTCGGCTAACTACCCCGAATTGGAAGATGCCTACCTTGAATGCCTTCATTGAGTCCGTTACGAAAGAGCATGACAAGTTGATTCAAATGGGGTCCATAAGCTCCAAAGATTCATCCCTATTTGTTCAAGGACCCAAGATCTCGAATGGTAAAGGAAAGCTTAAGAAGGAGAAGCCCAAATTCGAGCCCTCACAAGCAAAAAGACAAGGCAAGCAAACGGATGCACCATCCAGTTCGAAATCCAAGCAAAAGGGCAAAGAAGGTACCAAAAATCTAAATGTACTTATTGTAACCGTGGCTTTCATCCCGAAAGTTCATGTATGAAGAAGACTATAGATCAAATGGCCCTCCTTTTGGAAAAGAACAACATAACCCTTCCTGACGGTGCAAGGAAGAAGGATCGGAATGACGATCATGAAAGAGGACAAGCACTCATGGCAACGGTTTCGAAGCCCACTCTCTTGATAGATTCGGGGTGCATCAAATCATATGGCTGCAAATATTGATTCTTTTTCCTCATTCGATCCAAACAGGCTCCATCCCCATCCATTTGGGAGATGACTCAAAAATTTCTTCAAAGGGCAAAGGTACGATTCATGTAGAACATGGATGCTTTCAGAATGTTCTCTATGTGCCTTCCTTAGCTTCGAATCTCCTTTCTGTGTATCAAATGACACATACTGGTGATCCAAAGAAAGTCACATTCAGCCCTAATACAGTTGAAATTTCTGATATCAAAAGTGGAAGACTAGTTGCGGTTGGAAAGGCAAACCACACTACAAAATGTTATGAGTTTTTCGCACTTTATTCCGCTTGCAAAGCCCACTGCTCTTCGCACACATGGTAATGAGGTTAGTAGGCTTTGGCATGAAATATTTGGACATCTAAATTATAAGTATTTTCTGCTGCTATCAAATAAATCCATGGTAGATGGGCTTCCACAACTCCGTCCTCGAAGGGAATATGCACCGGTTGCATTATTGGGAAGCACCCCGAGCACAGATTCGACCGCGGCAAGGATAGCAAAGCCTCTACTATTTTGGGATTGATCCATTCTGATATCAGTGGTCCGCTGCCCCATATGTCATTAAATGGTTTCAAGGTATGTTTTGACATTTATTGACGATTTTTTCCCGCTTTACATGGGTATTCTTTCTCAAAAACAAGTCAGAAGTGCTTGGAAAATTCAAGGATTTTAAGGCTTCTGTTGAGACCACCACTGAGAGAAAGATCAAAGCTCTTAGATCTGATAATGGTGGGGAATATATCAAGTCCGAGTTGCTGCAACTTTGTGCCCAAAGCGGAATCAATATCCAACATACAGTTCCCTACACACCCCAGCAGAACGGTGGTAGCGGAAAGGAAAAACCGGGTCACTGAAAGAGATGGCTACATGCATGATTGAATCGAAAGGTTTGGCTGCAAATATTTGGACTGAAGCAATCAATGTTGCTGCATATATACAGAACCATGTTCCACATTCATCCGTGAAAGGTATGACTCCTTTCGAAGCATTCTTTGGTCACAAACCGGATGTGTCAAATTTGAGAGTTTTTGGCTCTACTGCATGGGCTAGAATTCCTTCTGAGAAGAGACGATCTTTGGATCCACAAAGTATCGAGTGCATATTGATAGGATATGGGGAAGAATAAAAAGCATATAAACTCATGGATATCAGATCTAAAAAGATATTCATAGAGCGAAGTGTGCAGTTTGAAGAACCGCTTCAAGAATTGCAACTAGTTGAGGAGAAAACTGTCGATTCACCGCCTTCACCAGAAGAAGATTCGAGCAGCGATAATGAAGGTATGAGTTCTGATATTTCTGATATTGTATCAGCATATGATTATCATGACATATCAGGTTCGGAATCCGACCATTCAGATCCCCCTCAGTTACCAAAGTGGGCCCAAAACACTCTACAATCTGCTGGTTCTAGTCTTGGAAATCCTGCTGATCCGAGACGAACAAGAGGAGACTTTCAAAGGGCAGGTATGGCTCTTTCTATTGCTGATCCATTTCTTCCTGAGATTTGTATTTGATGGCTTGGTTCAGATCCCCAATCATACTATTCAGCCCATCAAGATCCGAGATGGAAAAGTGCCATGGATGAAGAGTACAGTTCTCTTCAAAAGAACAATACATGGGAGCTAGTTTCTCTTCCACCTGGAAGAAAATTAGTGAAGTGTAAATGGGGTCTACCGTACTAAAGTTGCTGCTGATGGCACTATCAGAAAATATAAAGCAAGGTTGGTGGCAAAAGGTTTTTCCCAAGTCCAAGGAGTGGGACTACACAGAGACCTTTGCACCGGTTTGCAAAGATGGATTCCATCCGCCTTGTTTTAGCTATTGCCGCATCCAAGCACTAGGAAGTGCATCACATGGATGTGAAGAGTGCATTTTTACATGGAGACCTTGCTGAAGAGGTCTATATGAAGCAGCCAGAGGGTTATACATCAGATCCATCATTGGTTTGTAGATTGAAGAAATCTTTGTACGGGTTAAAACAGGCCCCAAGAGCTTGGTACGCAAAGATGGACTCCTTCCTTCTTTCTCAGAATTTCCAAAGATGCAAATCTGATCCGAATGTCTATCTTCAGCGAGTTTAAAGGTAATTTGTTGGTTATTGTACTTTATGTTGATGATCTGCTTATTACTGGTAGCACACTTTACTTCAATAAACAAGCTAAAATCTGCCTTAAATCTAGCTTTTGACATGAGCGATTTGGGCTTGCTGAGTCACTTTTTGGGCTTGGAGATAGGTCAAAATTTCGATGGGATCACTATATCTCAGCAAAAATATGCTTCCGACCTGTTATTGAAGTTTAATATGGCTGAATGTAAGGCAGCCCCGTTCCCATTCCTCTCAGGAATCAGTCTTGAGGAGGGAGATTCCACACCGCTTGCAGATTGCAGTATGTATCGACAGTTGATTGGTTCACTACTTTATTTGACACATTCACGGCCTGATATCTCATATTCCGTGAGTGCCGTGTCAAGATATATGCAGCAGGCACATGAGCTTCATTGGCGAGCAGCCAAGCGGATCTTGCAGTATGTGCAAGGTACGAGACAGTTTGGCATACATTATGCTGCAGATTCTGAGCTAGATTTCATTGGTTTTACTGATTCAGATTGGGCAGGTGATAGCATTGATCGGAAGTCCACTTCCGATTATGTTTTCATGATTGGTCATGGTGCTATTTGCTGGTCCAGCAAAAAGCAAGCAGCCATTGCACTTTCTTCAGCAGAGGCAGAGTATCGAGGGGCAGTCAATGCCTGCATTTAGGCAGTTTGGTTGCAGGGTATTCTTTCCGAGTTTGGTTTTGGTGGCACTACTTCGACTGTCCTATTTTGTGACAATCAAAGTGCTATCAAGATCTCCACAGATCCAGTTCAGCGGCAGAGGACCAAACACATTGAGATTCATATGCATTACATTCGACAGTTGGTGCATGACCGCACCATCATTCTGCAATATTGCCCTACTGATGAGCAAATTGCAGACATCTTCACCAAGAGCTTCACTGAGAAGAAGTTCTCTTACCTCCGTTCACTGTTGGGGGTGAGTTCCATCATGGTGGAGACAGATTGATTCATTATTATGCTTTAGCTTGAGGGGGGGCTTTCTTCCCACTGGGTTTTCCCTCTTTCCTCACTTAGTTTATTTTCAGCATTTTTTGGATTATTGTATTGGGGTGACCTTTGGTCTTAGTTACCAGGGCCCCACATTAGTTTAGTTGGCACATCATAGTCTAGCTTGAGGGAGGGTGTTCGGATATCCACATCATCTATTTCAGGGTACATATCTATTTCAGGATCATCTATTTCAGGATACATATCTACTTCAGGATCTTGCATGATCTATTTCAGGATATGCAGCTGCATGCACTTGCATGCATCCCAGTCACCAGTTTGATGCCTCCAGCACCTTATCCACCTTCTTCTAGCACCCGGGAGCCACTTACCACAGAGTTTTAGCCCTCCTAAGCTGAAAGGCACCCACTTCTCACCTACTGCCAGAGAAGGGCGCACTTGTTCACCTACCACTGCAGATTCACTTCAGTTACATTCAGTTAGCTCCGATTCTCCCTGATTTGAGGCTAGTTTCACTCCTGACTGACTGTTTCACCTCCGATTGACCTCCAGTTCGATTAGGGGACTTGTTCTGACTCCAGTTAGCCTCCCATGCGCCCCCACTGAGCCTCCAGATCCTATATCAGTGCTACACACTTCAGTTACACTTATTACACTCAGTTAGACTCATATTGACACCTGGATGACTGGTTGTTGTGATTGATGAGCAACACCGATGATTGATGAGGACTCCTAGATAGAGTCAAGCTACTCCATTCTGTGATTCGAATGACCTCCTTAGGCAATTCGAATTGCTCAGTCATTGTGACAGTTTGTATTTTAATTCATTCACCCTTTCTGGGATAGAGAGCACTGCTGCATGTTTTACACAGTTTTGCACCATATTTTCTATGTTCATCTGTTGTGATTGATTTACTTGTTCATTAGATCTGCTGTGACTAATTTTACAACTGGGATTCGTTCCTTAGTTGCAATAACTATGGGGTTAATCAAGAATGGCCCCAAAACCAACCTAAGACTAGAATCAGGTGAAGAGGTTCCGTTATGGAAGGACCTAGCCAAGAAGTTAGTGGTGAAAAGGAAGAACTTGCCTTGATCAAACCCTATTGTGAATCCAACTCCCACGTAAAAAATGAGTTTACCCAAACCGAAACAGAAAAGTCATTACCCCCTAACGTGGACCAATATTTAGATCGTCATTTTTCCATAGAAACCATTAGTTGGCCTGGGGATGAAGGGAAAACTAGTAAAGCCATGAGTGATAGTGCGACTTGTAGGAGAAATAGGAGCATGAATGCTGCTCTTTTGGATGGAAGAAATCTACATGATGAGAGTGGCCATGTTGTCAAACTTAGTGATTCTTCTGATCATCAGGGTGATAAAAATTTGACCGACCATGTAGACCGTAAATTTCTATATGATTCTACCTATGATACTAGAGCTTGGAATGCCCAGGATATGGCTCACTCAATTCAGTCAAATCAAGAAGTAGATCAAAATCCTGCTAAAGCCAATGATATAGCTCGGGAACAGGACAAGAAGATGATAGGGCAATCTATCATAGAAACTCAAGCACAACAAATTTTCTCGCTAGAAATCGAGCTAAAAGAGGCCGAATTGATAGGTACATTTGCAAGAGAATAAATTGCACATCTTAAAGCTAAGTTACTTTCCTGGGTTTATAAATGGACTACCATGAAAAGTAGAAAGGAAAAGTATAAAACCCTTAGGAATGCCCTGTTCCTAAAGAACCAGATCTGCTCAAACAAAATAGGATTTGCAATAACAAGGTTCTTAAATTTAAGGCCAAATTAACTGAAGCTAGGAGAACTTCTCCAGTCCAAGTGTCGTTCGAGCCACCACATAGGGCTTGATTTTCGCAAATCGTTAATACTGGATTTTGGTAAATTTTGTTTATTTTTATCTCAAGGGTTATAAGCATCGGCTGTTACAGGTAAAATTGGTCATTTAATTCATTTGTTTTAAATTAAGCATGCTTTTATGAGGATACCTACACAATCAAATATTTTGTAGGCATCCTTACCTTAGAATTTGTCTTTCACAACATCTTAATTATTGATTACTTGATCCTTGCATCATCGAATGTTTCATTTTTGGTGTTTATTAAGGATTTATCATCATCAACAGGAGAATTCAGCATATACCCTAATCCGTGTCTAATGGTTGAGGTATTTGATGTTGTGGCTGGGAATCGATCCAGTAAATGTTGTTCAGTCAATCTCATTCATGATCGAATTCGCGATCCCCGCATTTACTACGAACAGTTCCTTCAGTTTTGGATCTGATGAAGACTCTCATAACTGCTTGGCACAATGTCTATAAATGTTGTTGCAGTAATTGCATGCTTGGGTTAGTTGATGTTCCATCGTTACCCTTATTCATGCCCCAACTTGCTTTATCCTATTTTTTATCAAGGAAAATTTTGAAATCTTAAGTGCAATAACAACTTCATCATCGATTCTCACAGCTGGCGTTGTCCAGTAAGTTGGTCCTGGAATAACTGAGTTCGAAGATGCTTCTTATAATGAGTGTTAACAACTGTCAAGTGTCAATGCTCCAGACCATAATGAATTTATTCAAGTATCTTACACTTAGTCTACGTGGTAATAGTGATTTTAATGGAATTTAATAATAGTTTTTTTGGGGAATAATATTTAATGGAATTTTAGTCATCAGATGGGGGGTTCGAGTCCTTGGTACTGGAGAAAATATTTGGAACAATTATATTCTCCATTCTTCTTAAAACTTGTTTTTTTATGGATTAATCCGAAGACAATTTTAACATATTATTGGAGACTGCTATCTTATTGGAGGTTATCCTATACATATATATACTATATCCTTCTAAAACTTTCTCTGTACTTATTTTGTTATATGCATATGCATACCAAGTTATCATATATGGATTTAATCTTTTAGGAAGTCGAGCTTATGTGATCTTTCAGGTTCTTGTGTATTTTGTTAAAATGATATCGTAATAGGTTTTCCTTTCCTGTTATTGTATGATTTGTTTAAATTATCATTATCATTATCCTAAATGTATGTTTATTTTGGGAAATATACTATAGGGTATGATTCATCATTCATGCAAGTATGAGATTACATGAAATTCAATTTTTATTGATTATGTGTCTGGAGTTTTATATATTATCTATTTCATATCTTAAAAATATGAATCATTACTTTTGAAATGCAACAGGTTATTTTTTAGTTTCAGATGTTGTCTACAAGATAAACTCATTGCCTGGAAGTATTATTTAGAGTCAGAATTATATTTAACTTATTTTATGCTCCTGGCCAGGATAGAGAGTGTATATGTTGTTGAATATTGTAACTTCTAAGAATATTATATTTGTATATTATTTATTCCGGAGATGTTCCATACCTCCGATGTGATTATACTATGAATCTGGAGATGTTTATTCCTCCGAATTGGTTGTGGTAACTAGGGTTATTAGACCCACCATGTGGAGGTCGGCCCAGTCAGTTATAATAGGGTATTTAACCTAATGGTTAAATACAATCCTACATGTACTTGTGTAAAATACATGTCAATGTAGTGTATAAATAGAGGAGGTATGTTCCTCATTTGATACACACACTCACTTGATAAAGGCGCAATTGTGGAGGAGAGGTCTACTATGGTGGAGGAGGAGATCATGTCTTTGGTTTGCATCTTTGTATATTGCTGGTCATCTATATTGAGGAAGCTTTGCTGGGTTTTCTACCCCATGAGGGTTTCCCAGGATAAATCTGTGTCTCTTGTGTTTATGTTATGCTTGTTGTTTCTTCAGTGATCCTGTATATGCTATTATTGTGAAATGGAATGTAATGCTGCTATTTTATGTCTTAGCATATTGAATTTTAACATGGTATCAGAGCTAACCTGAAGGAAGGCAATGTATGGCACTTACAACACTTGCTTCTCTTGCGACAATTTCAAGGTTAGGGTTTTATATAGCAAAAACCAGTCATCGTGGCCCTTTCGCTATAAATCCATTTATGCGAAGTTTCAAGATCTGAAAAGTTTACAGGTCGTATATAACATCCCCATGTTCCTTATGTCCAAAGGGAAACCTCAGATTCGTTGTACTTTATGCGTTATGATCAGTACAAGTTAGGGTTTCTGCCTCTTCCAGATATCAGTCAAAATCAGGTGACCTTGGAAAAAAGGTCATAACTTGGGCTAGGAAGATCCAAATGAAATTTAGTAAAAAGTGACAGGTAATACACAGACTGCACTATCTCAAGAAACTTTTTCAAAGGCCGAAGGTGAACCAATGACACGTGGCACGCCGTACAATTTTGCTCTCCGGTTTTATCCCATAAACAAGTCACGTTGCAACACTTGGCATAACTCTCTCTCAAAGAGTCCAATTGAGGTCAGACCTTTCAGGATGAAAAGATAACAGGGTGATCTATCTCAGGAAACGTTTTTAGAGGCCGAAGTTCAAACAGTGACACGTGGCACGCCGTACAAGTTCGCTCTTCTGTTTTATCCCATAAACCGGTCACGTTGCGACACTTGGCATAACTCTCTCTCAAAAAATCCAATTGAGGTCAGACCTGTGAGGATGGAAAGATGACAGGTCAGGCTACTACAGAAAACGTTTTCAGACCCTGTGGAGCAGAAATTTCAGAGTTATAGCAGAAACAATCAGGTGCATATTTCTGTCAAAACAGAATTATTTTTTGGAGCACCTTTATTCATGGCTTCCAGAATTTAGGGTTTCGGAGAAAGTTAGAATTTTTGAATCAGAGTCCATGGCTGGAATCTCCTCAGAAAAATAAGAGTTTAGAGCCTTGGATCGAACCTTTTGATTGGACAAAAGGGTGGGCTTCATCAAACCCTAGTTCGGGTTCCTGTCCAGAAGATCCAGAAGTTTCGAAGGCAATTTTGAGGGGTCAAATTTTGGAGATTTCAAAATTGAAGAATGCTAGGTTGATCAGCTCAGCAAGACACATTCTTCCATCCATTCAGAAGTGTGAAAGTCAAAGATTGAATTTTTAGGGTTTCTCTAGCAAACCCTAATCAAGCTCCACATCAAGTTTCAGGGGGAGTTGAGGCTAAGGCCTTACATAAGAAGACTACAAAAAGTCTCGACAGGTATGACTTAAGGAGGTTCAGGTATGCCTTGAAATCTGATTCTTGATTAAGTTCATAATGTGTTTGTCTTCATGTTATTTATTAGTACAATCTTGATTAATGTTATTAACGGTCCTATCACCCTAGTAACAATATGAATGCATGTGAATGATCGAAGACATTCATTGATTAGGGCTATATGATTGTACTTATGCATTATGGTGTTGTGTGAGGTTGATGTTGTCTGCTAACAAGACATAGGTACATCACAAAAGACAAATCAAGTTCCATGACCATGACAACATGAAGACAAAGACTCGCGAGGTATGTATGACTTTGTTATATCATGTTTAACCTACGAGACATGCAGGTTCTAGCTCAGGATCTCTAAATCATTGAAGAGATTGTTTAGGTATGTTGTACATAACTAAGCAGGTATACTAATCCAGGTATGTTTTCCTATGTCATGTTAGAATCTTACCTTGTGTAAGTATACTTGGTATGATTGGTTAGTAATCAAGGGTTTATGCATATTATGTCTCTTATCTTGGTTGATGATTTAACTAACTAGATCAAACAAGAATATGCATGATTAAAAGAAGACTTCCTTGAAACCCTGAATACTAATGATCATGACTGTACATATTCAAGATTATTTAGAATTAGAATGTTTTGATAATATTGAGAATATGCTAATGAATGAATTTTTGTGTATGAGATCATGAGGATGACACTAGTGTACACTTGAGCATGCACAGTGGTACAGAATGAATAGAAGTTCAGAAGACATATAGAAGATCAAGCGGGAGGCAACCACACAAACATAAAAGATAAGTATTTGGGTTGTTATTAGAAATAGTAAATGATATTGCTCGTATGCATATTTGTATTCCTAGAATATATCACGCTGAGTGTAAACATTCATAAAGCATTGAACAGTATACTACTAATATGCATATGATTGGTAAATTGGACAAACATTCCATTGTTGCTTGTCTAGAATGAAACCTCTTTGCTGACATGCTGAGAGCTGTGCACACTCTCGATAGTATGTTCTGGTAGAGATGGAAGGCATCTAGATAGCCACTGTATGCATACATGATATGGGAAAGTGTTGTGCCAAAGTATTGGTCAAAATAGTTGCATAACTATGTAAATGATATCTGTATGCATAATAAGTTATCATGTCAATATGATTTGATGATTATGAAGTATTACTAATCATGTACTTAATTTTGATTTGTAGGAAAGATCATGATGAATGATGAACTCTGAACAAGCGATGGATGTTCAACAAAAGATTTACAAATCAAACACACTATAGAAATCTTGTGGTTAAGAGATTATCTTAGAAAGAGGAAGAGAATCATGATGAGATGTTTTGCTCCAAGGGAATAGATAAGACCATTCTCTTAATAATGTAATCAGGTTTTGTATGGGTTCCCAGGATCGGTAGTCAATTGATGAGCTTAATGATCATCATGGGTGATGTGGATCTTAACCTTTGCTACAAGGTTGAATATGGGTTCTATACACATATGACATGGATGCAAGAAGGAACTCACCACTGAGTTCGAATGATTTTGAGGCTCATATTAGTAGACCCATCTGACGAGAGATGGCACAGATAGATATGCAGAAGATCACTCAATGCTGAGTGTGAATAATGGACAATTGACGGCTTCTTGAGAAAGCTTGGGCTTTATTAGAAGTAAAGTTGTTCCTAACCTTTACCTTAAGGTTGTGGATGATGAACCTATCATACCATTATTGTATGACGATGATCTCTTTCTGACAAGGAATGAGAAACAGGTCATGAAAATGGTTGTAGAAATGAAAATGAAAGATCTCAGATTAATGCACTACTTCTTAGGTCTAGAAGTATGGCAAGATCCAAAAGGAATCTTTTAAATCAAGGTAAGTATGCTGTGAAGTTTCTAAAAAGATTTGATATGTTGGAGTATAAAGCCATGGCCACTCCCATGGACTCCAACTTGAAGTTGTTAGTTAATGACTGATCGTATTTAGTGGACCTAACCCTATATAGACAAATCATTGGGTCATTGATGTATTTAACAAATACTAGGCCAGATATATGCTTTGCTGTAAATACCCTAAGTCAGTATCTAGTAGAACCTAGAAAGGTGCACTTAATAGCTACAAAGCATGTAGTGAGGTACCTAAAAGGTACATTAGACTTTTGGTCTATATTATCTTGGAGGTCATGAACTCCGTTTACATGGTTACTCAGATTCTGATTGGGCAGGAAGTGCCTCAGACAGAAAGAGTACACCAGGAGGATGTTATAGTCTTGAATCTGCCATGATCTCATAGTTCAGCAAGGAACAATCTAGTGTGGCTCTCAGTACTGCTGAAGCAATATATATATATAGCTGTCTGCTCTGCCAGCTGTGAAGTAGTGTGGCTTTAGAAGCTTTTATATGGAGTGTTTGACTTAGAAATGAATTCCACTGTGATTATGTGTGACATTCAAAACTGCATCAAGATAGAAAATCTTGTATTCCACGATAAGTCAAAAACACATAGAGATCCGATACTTCTATTTACGAGATATGGTGCAGAGAGGAGCTATCAAGCTCGAGTATATAAGCACTGAGGATCAGATTGCTGACATCTTGACTAAACCTCTGTCTCGAGTAAAGTTTGAATACTTCCGAGACAAGCTTGGTATAGTCCAGAAGGACCCTCCTCGAAAGGGGGAGTAGTATAGTATATGATAACAAGTCTGTCTCATCAATGATGAGGTTACCTTTTTACTGCACCTAGTTACTTAGAATTTTTTAGATTTAGGAATCTTATATTTTTTCTTTTGATGATAGATGTATACATGCTTTTGATGATAGATGTATACATGCTTTTGATGATATATGTATACATGCTTTTGATGATAGATGTATACATGCTTTTGATGTTAGATATACATGCTTTTGATGATAGATGTATACATGCTTTTGATGATAGATGTATACATGCTTTTGATGATATATGTATACATGCTTTTGATGATAGATGTATACATGCTTTTGATGTTAGATATACATGCTTTTGATGATAGATGTATACATGCTTTTGATGTTAGATATACATGCTTTTGATGATAGATGTATACATGCTTTTGATGTTAGATATACATGCTTTTGATGATAGATGTATACATGCTTTTGATGATAGATGTATACATGCTTTTGATGATATATGTATACATGCTTTTGATGTTAGATGTATACATGCTTTTGATGATAGATGTATACATGCTTTTGATGTTAGATATACATGCTTTTGATGATAGATGTATACATGCTTTTGATGATAGATGTTATGCATGTTTTGATGATGAGGATACATGTTTTGTTATACATGTTTTGATGATGAGGATACATGTTTTGATGATGAGGATACATGATTGACACATGTTTTAATGAAGTTCTTGGTGAACATGTGAGGGGATTGGATCATCCCTGGACTTCAGTCCAAAAGAAGAGCCGTAGACGTATGTCTTCGAGAATGAAGTCCTTGGTGGACTTGAGGGGATTGGATCATCCCTGGACTTCAGTCCGAAAGAAGAGCCGTAGACGTATGTCTTCGAGAATGAAGTCCTTGGTGGACTTGAGGGGATTGGATCAATCCTGGACTTTAGTCCTAAAGAGAGCCATAGACGTATGTCTTCGAGAATGAAGTCCTTGGTGGACTTGAGGGGATTGGATCATCCCTGGACTTCAGTCCTAAAAAGATCCATAGATGTATGTCTTCGAGAAAGAAGTCCTTGGTGGACTTGAGGGGATTGGATCATCCCTGGACTTCAGTCCTAAAGAGAGTCGTAGACGTATGTCTCCGAGAACAAAATACTGAATGAACAGGTAAGGGGATTGGATCGTCCTCGGAATTTAGTCCTTTGAATTGAGCCGTAGACATGAGGTCTCCGAGAATTGAATGATAGGACTGGATCGTCCCTGAACTTCGGTTCAAAAGGTACATGATAGGACTGGATCGTCCCTGGACTTCGGTTCAAAAGGTACATGATAGGACTGGATCATCCCTGGACTTCGGTTCAAAAGGTACATGATAGGACTGGATCGTCCCTGGACCTCGGTTCAAAATGTACGTGACAAATCCTAGAATTGTTCTAGGTTACATCCAGCATGAAACAGGGCTGGCTGTGTAGATGTGATACATCCAGCATGAAACAGGGCTAGCTCTATAGATGTGATACATCCAGCATGAAACAGGGCTGGCTCTGTAGATGTGATACATCCAGCATGAAACAGGGCTGGCTCTGTAGATGTGATACATCCAGCATGAAACAGGGTTGGCTCTGTATATGTGATACATCCCGCATGAAACAGGGCTGGCTCTGTAGATGTGATACATCCAGCATGAAACAGGGTTGGCTCTGTAGATGTGATACATCCAGCATGAAACAGGGCTGGCTCTGTAGATGTGATACATCCAGCATGAAACAGGGCTGGCTCTGTAGATGTGATACATCCAGCATGAAACAGGGCTGGCTCTGTAGATGTGATACATCCAGCATGAAACAGGGCTGGCTCTGTAGATGTGATACATCCAGCATGAAATAGGGCTGGCTCTGTAGACGTAACACATCCAGTATGAAAGAGGACTAGCTCTGTGGCGGTAAATCCTAGATTTGATCTAGGTCACATCCAGTATGAAAAAGGACTGGCACTGTGGTTGGGATTAGATCGTCCCTAGACATGAGACTTGTCTTAAAGAGATAAGGATTGATCATCCTGGAACTTGATCTAGATTGTATCATCCATGGACCTATGTCCTAAAGAGAGCAGGATTGATCATCCTGTAATATGATCGTGTGATGATGATGCTGATGATCGATGCTAATGATCGTGTAATGACGATGCTAATCATATGATGCCGATGCTGATGATCATGTGATGACGATGCTGATGATCGTGTGATGACGATGCTGATGATCATGTAATGATGATGCTGATCATATGATGGTGATGCTGATGATCGTGTGATGACGATGCTGATGATCGTGTGGTGACGATGCTGATGATCGTGTGATGATGATGTTGATGATGATGTTGTTGATCGTATGATGACGATGTTGATATTCGTATGATGATGATGCTGATGATCGTGTGATGACGATGATGATGATCGTGTGATGATGATGCTGATGATCGTGTGATGACGATGCTGACGATCGTGAGGATTCAGATATTGATGTTGCTGTAGCTGTTTGAGTATTGCAGAAGATAAAGACTCAGTACTGAAGATGTTGATGTTCCAGTATTGAAGATGTTCCAGTAACTGGTTGAGTCACTGATGATGTTGAGAAAGCTTCCAATGATTTATAGATGTATCATGTATGATGTATGACTCGTTGCTCCTGCGGATGTTGTTATAATATCCTTCTCGTTAAGGGGGAGTGTTGAATATTGTAACTTCTAAGAATATTATATTTGTATATTATTTATTCCGGAGATGTTCCATACCTCCGATGTGATTATACTATGAATCCGGAGATGTTTATTCCTCTGAATTGGTTGTGGTAACTAGGGTTATTAGACCCACCATGTGGAGGTCGTCCCAGTCAGTTATAATAGGGTATTTAACCTAATGGTTAAATACGAGCCTACATGTACTTGTGTAAAATACATGTCAGTATAGTGTATAAATAGAGGAGGTATGTTCCTCATTTGATACACACACTCACTTGAGAAAAGCGCACTTGTGGAGGAGAGGTCTGCTATGGTGGAGGAGGAGATCATGTCTTTGGTTTGCATCTTTGTGTATTGCTGGTCATCTATATTGAGGAAGCTTTGCTGGGTTTTCTACCCCATGAGGGTTTCCCAGGATAAATCTGTGTCTCTTGTGTTTATGCTATGCTTGTTGTTTCTTCAGTGATCCTGTATATGCTATTATTGTGAAATGGAATGTAATGCTGCTATTTTATGTCTTGGCATATTGAATTTTAACATATGTTAGTTAAGATAGAGTTATATTATTTTTATCTCTTTAGTAGCTACTAATTCTTCATTCTTCATTAGAATAGGTACTAGATCAAATTTTGGTTAAAGCAATCTTTTAGTGATTAGATTAAGCAGTAGGGAAGTAGGCATACACAAAAAAACCAAAAGACTCTATGCTTTGAGAGAAAACAAAAAAAAGTAATAGGGCCTTAATCCTGTGAAAACTAACTATTCCAAACACACACAAAGTTGCTTCAATCTTTTGGTGTGGGTTGTTTTTCCTTAGTTGGCCACCAGACATAAAATTTGGCCTACAAATGGTGTTAGAAGGAGGGCCTAAACTTAAACTTCAATTGCTGACTAGTTACCCAATACTTCTACCAACAATCAATTTAGGTCCCCTCTAAGGAATTTTGAAACTCAGTTTTCCCAAACTGTGTCTATCTTAGTCGTGACTTCACAAGTTGAGTCCACTTCCACACCTTTCTTTAACATAGTTAGGGCTATCATTGAACAGGATACTACTAGTCCATCATTTGACCCTAAAGAAATAGATCAATCCTTGGAGTAATCTCGACGTATTTTGACCAGATCATATTCCCTCCACACAAGAATTCCTCCTACAAACTTTGGATTACCAAGTAGGTATCACCACTTAACTGGTACAGTCGCAGCTCAGATCGCTGAAGAACCTCTTGATTCCCTAGTGGGATATCCTGATTATCATCTTAGTAATATTATTAGAGGATAAATAAACACAAATACTTCATGATGACTCTTGGCATCAAGTGGATCTGATCAAACTCCCTCCCCTCCCTAATCACATTCCAATGGAACCAGTGATTCTAATAGTGAGTCCTCATCATATTCTGAATCTAATCAAAACATGTCTAGCGTCGAGGGAGGAAATCTGAATAAAAAAATTATGTGGTTACGGTGAGGTGTTGTCGCAGTACCCGGACCTCAACACAATCTACCCAAACACCTTGACAAAATCCTACCTAAATTTGACCCAGACAATAAAGAACTTGCTGAAAATCACATCAACAAGTTCATCTTGGATGTTTAGACTATGAATGTTCAACATGAAGGCATTGTATGTCGCTTGTTTCCTTTGAACTTTGAAGGAAAAGCCTCTATGTGTTATTTATCCCTTACTCAGGGATCTATAACTAACTGGGCAGATTCGGGCATTCCTAGACAAATTTGGTGAAGAAAAAACTCATGTTGTTTTAGCTTTAGAATTAGCTCGAATCAAAATGGAAAACAAAGAGCGTATCAAGGATTTCAATCAATGTTTCCTCACTTTAAAAAATAAAATACCAGTGGCATCCCAACCTCCTGAGGATATCATCATGTAAAATTATGCCTCAGCCGTTCCTAAATACCTCGGCATGTTTGTTAAACAAGTTGGTAAAAATACTTTTGTTGAAACCTTCGAGAAATAAATAAAGGTATAAAATAATTCCATGACGTTTGAACCTGAAAACAATGGGAAGAATGATAATCGTCCTAGGAGAAAAAATGAAACTGTGTTGAAACTAAATTTGGAAAAAAGAGATGCTCTGACATTTGATGTGGAAAAATTACAGCAAACAATTAGGGCACTTAAAAATGCAATGGTTATCTTATAAAAGAACAATGGGGAAGGTCTCTCTAATAGGGGAAACTATAAAACTTCATATCGCTCATATACTTCCCCTAGTATAAGAAAAAATCCACCCCTTGATATTTCAACCAATGAATAATTCTTCAATACCATCAAAGATGTATATTCTTTACCAGGAACTCCACCTGGCCAAGATTTGTAATAATGTGAGGAAGAAGAAAAGCCTAAAACTGAAGAAGAGACTCAGGAAGATCCCTTCCCATTTAATTTCCATTTCTAGGACAATTCACTTGAAAAAACTGAACCTGATAACCAGTCTGTTTTCATGAACCAACATACTCATAATGCCAGGAGTAAGGGACCTGTGATCTCTCAGTCATTACCAACTCCTAGAAATAGCCTTGCCTCCACAAGCCAGCATGTTGTGGCTCAAAATTTAGATTTTCAATATGATATATTGAATATCTTAAAAAACAACGAGAAAATATCAACATGTTTGAATTATTAAAAATTTTCTCAATGCTGGGAGGTTCAATTCTCTCCAATTTGGGAACCCAATCAAACAATGCTTCTATAAAAGATCAAGTCTCTACCCCCGCGGTGAATAATTATGATCCCAGTACGAGTAGAAATGTTGCTGACTTGAATAGAAAAAAAAATACAACCGCAGATAGGGACGCATTGATAGGAAAATTCCAAATATAGCACTTCTCCCTTCTTATTGGCATTTGAAATTTTTAACCGGAATGTCCACAATTGTATGGTTGATTATGGAGCCTCATCGAATGTCATGCGTTACTCGGTATGTAAAAAATTGAATGCTGAACTCACACCTTGTGAAACTCAAATTAGTCAACTTGATCGTTCAAATGTGAAAAGTTTAGGGGAATTAAAAGGGGTGATGATTAGAATGGTTGCCAATCCACAAATTTTTCAAATCATTGATATAGTTGTGGAAGATATACCTTAGGTATATGGGATATTTTTGAGTCTTGACTGGTCTCAGTCTATGAAATGTTATTTTTCAACCGATTGGTCCCATCTATGGTTACCCAAAAATAGGCGACCAAATCAGATTAGAATCGACAGAGAGAGGTATATGAAACATACAGTGACTAAAATAAATGCACCCAATGAACCAGTGATGCTTAATGATTGTATTTTAGGGACCTATGGTTATGAATCAGATTTCTGGATATTCTCCGCGGAAAAACCAACGTTTTCAGATTTTGGAAACAAATAAGAAATTTTACATTGTGATTTTGTGGAAGTTCCCCCTAATCTTGTGAATATTGTAAATAGGGTAAATGATGTTGATAATGTAAGCAACCAGCCTTGGTATTTATATTTTGATGGCTCGAGACCTAAGGAAGGTGCAGGGGTAGGCTGCATGCTCCTAGATCGTATATGTAATAAACATCTCATAGCTTGCATACTTGAATTTTTGTGTACTAATAACATAGTAGAATACAAAGCTCTCATTCAGGGACTCAAGAGAGCATTGGATCTTAATGTAAAAGTATTGGTTGCATTCAGCGATTCTGAAATTATCATCTGACAGGTTCATAATTCTATACATTGTGTGTCAAATAATCTATGTGGTTATCAAAAGGAGGTATGGAAATTAATTTCGACACTTGATTCTTTTAATATTCAGTCAATTCCTCGTATGCAAAATCAAGAAGCTTATTTATTAGCAAATGTCACCTCTAGGCTTATCCCCTCAGCAATTTTTTCTCCTAATGCATTTACAGTTGAGTTACTGTTTAGGCCTTCGATTCTGGATAACATTAATAATTGGCGTGTTTTCAATAACAATTCGCAGATCATTATTTTTTTGAATGACAGGGGATGATATCTTCAAAGAATCAACAATATATGAAATTACACATAATGAAGACTTGTGAAACATCTCAACTATTCATCCTCATCATTCAGTTGAAAAGTCTTTCGAGCTAGTAAATTCTATCCCTCCATCAATGCTTGGAAAATTTTTACGACCTACAAGATAAGTTTAAAGGGGTTCCTAATTGCAAAACAAATAGTTCGTGCATGCGCTATGAAACCATAAATCTAGGTACTGAAGCAAATCCACAAAATGTAAATTTAGGGACAGAATGTACCCAAACAGAAAAATCAACCTCCATAAAATTATTCAAGGAATATAAAGATTCTTTTGCATGGAATATGATGACTTGAATACTTTTGATCCTCAGGTGATGCAACACATTATTCCTATGAAACCTCAATCAAAAAATTTCCAACAGAAACTCAAAAAAATGCACCCTACCTTAGAAACTGCAGTTAAAAAAGAATTGAACAAAATTTTAGTTGCCAAGATCATATTTCTTGTACGTCACACTCAATGGGTGGCCAACTTGGTTCCGGTTAGGAATAAAAATAGATACATTAGGATTTGCGTGGACTTCTGAAACCTCAACCGGTCATCTGAAAAATATAACTACTCGGTTCCCCCCATGGAACAAATCTTTCAGAAGGTATCTAGATTTGAGATGTTGTCATTGCTTGATGGTTTCTCTAGTTATAATCACGTCCTAGTCTCACAGGAATATCAGTTGAAAACCACCTTTAGGACACCTTGGGGAATTTATGCTTACATAAAAATGCCTTTTGGCTTGATAAATGTTGGGGCCACATTCCAAAGGGAAATGGATGTTGCATTTAGAGGTCTCATTAACCATGTAGTTGTTGTTTATTTGGATGATGTTACTTTTTTCTCAAAACATAGGTCTGATCACAATTCACACCTCCGCAAGGTTCTTGAATGTTGTAGAAAATTCGGTGTTTCTCTCAATCACAAGAAAATGATTTTTGCAGTTACTGAGGGGATTCTCTTAGGTTTCATAGTATCAAAATAAGGAATTATGATTGACCTGAAACGGATCGAATCCATATCTAAAATTACTTATCCCTCCACTAAGAAGGAAATGCAATCCTTCTTGAAAAAAATCAACTTTGTGAGAAGATTTGTTCCAAGTTTTTATGAGACTTTCCATCCCCTTCAAAACATGATAAAAAAGGATGCAAATTTCACATGGGGAAATAAGGAAAAAGAATTGTTTAGTAAGATCAGAGAAGCCAGAGCAGAGTCCCTAGCACTTTTGAGCCTCGATTTCATGAAAGATTTCATCCTCTATACTTTTGCTTCTGACTTATCTTATGCAGCTATTCTTGCTCAATGAAATCATCAAGACCATGAAGTACCCATTTCATTCATGAGCTCTAATTTGAAAGGGGCTGAACTGAATTATGACAAAGTTTACAAACAGGCATTCGATGTCTTCGAAGCAATAAAACATTTCTGCCCGTACCTTTTGAAATCCCAGACCAAAATTATTGTTCCCTATTCCATTGTTAGAAACTTGTTAGTGCAGAAAGAATTGGGGGAGAAAAGGGGCCACTAGATTGATTCTCTTCAAGAGTATGATTTGGAGATTAAAAATTCAAAGGTTTTAAGAGGACAAGGTTTATGTAAGTTGGATGCAGAATCGACACACTTCCTAGTGATCATCTGTATTTATTTTCTGATGATTCATTATTACAAAGGGAAGTTTGTTTCATTCCTAACCCCTCAAGTTCTTGGTACATTGATATTAGGACTTATCTTGAAACGAGAAGCGCTCCAGATTACTTAGAACCAAAGAAAAGGAGAGCTGTGAGGTTGAAATCAACACCATATCAGTTGGTGAATAATATAATGTTTAGGAAAAATACAGATGGTGTTCTTCTTCGTTGTCTCAAGAAAGATGAGGCAGAATTAGTCTTAAAAAAACTTCATGGTGGTCCTGCTGGTAGGAAGTTTGGAGGTGACACCACTCCACATAAAATCCTGAGAGAGGGCTATGTTTGGCCAACATTGTTCAAATATGCTCACTCTCACGCCCAAAAGTGTCATGATTGTCAGATGGCCTCTGGTAGATTTAAAAGGCCTGCTTTCCCTTTACAACATGTTACTGTTGATAAAAAATTTCAACAATGGGGGATGGATATAGTTGGCCAATTAAACTTCCATTATCCTTACAACACAAGTATATTATCACAACTACCGATTACTTTACCCGGTTGTCTGAGGCTTGTCCTTTACGGGTGATAAATACCAATCAGGTACTCAATTTTTTAGAAACCCACACAATTTCCAGATTTAGTGTACCTGATTCATTGGTATTTTACAATGCATCCTATTTTTCCTCGGTTGAATTGACTGATTTTTCCTTAGAAAGGGGAATTAGGGTCAAATATTCAGCAAGTTACTATCCACAAGGTAATGGCTTGGTTGAATCAACGAAAAATAATTTGCTAAAAATTCTAGAAAGATCAATAGTTGAACACCATAAAAATTGGCACACTACCTTGTATCAAGCACTTTGGGCTGACAGGGTCACTCCAAAAGTATTTATCAACAACTCTCCATTCTTTTTTGTATATGGCACATAGGATATTCTCCCCCCTAATATATTTTTACCATTGTTGCAGCTAGCACAATCTGTACAAGGCATAGATTGTCCAGCCATTGAGAAGAGAATCAATATGTTATTGAAACTGGAAGAAGATAGGGAGAATGCTAAATGACATTTCACAAAACATCAACAGACTGTTAAAACATGGTTTGATCAAGGTTCAACTTCCAATAGGTAATTTAAAGTGGGTGATTTGGTGTTCAAATGGGACAAATATCATGAGGATAGGGGAGATCAAATGAAGTTCCAGCGCCTCTGGTTAGGTACCCATGTAATAGAATAAAAATTAGGTCCAAGTACTTTTTTCCTACATACATTAGAAGGACAACCCGATGCCTTTCCGGTGAATGGGAAGATCCTAAAAAACTACTTCCAGTCATCTCACGAACATAACCAATTATCATTGTATATACCTGTCTTTTATATTTTGTAGATATTAACTTTCTTTTGGCTAACTGTATAGTTTTCAGGTTACTTATTTTAGTCATAATCTTCACATTTTACACATTCATATTAAGTGAATATTGATTTAGTCATCATCTTGTTACTTTAAAAAAAGAGAGGATTGATTCTTTATGTCACTCAACCTGTCTATATCATTACGATTTGAATTGTTTTAGCAGCTATTTACTGATATAACATGGAATCATATTAATTCAACTGCGAAACCTATATACTCTTTGGTTTCTCATTTTAAAATCAACCCGGAATCATCATTTTCACGCTTTAATCATTAGGTACCAGTCCGTGATATGATTTTAGAAGATGTAAATATTTTAATACAATTTCCCTGTACATGATCTGCTTGTTCAATCCTGCTAGTAATTTTCTCATAATTATCTTTTTGTTCATCTACTCAGGAGGATTGATGTAAATAAATAATATAATTTGACAAGACAATTGGTTCAAATGTATCTACAAACTTGAGGTATGAAATACTCATCAATATCAAGATACGTTAATCGTATTTGGTAGTACCAAGTGTCCATATTTCTGCTTGATTTCGACTCAAACTTCCAATAACTGTTACATACTTGTTGAAGTAGTTTAATAACCTTTGGTCATTACCCCTAGACTTCTATCTTGCAAACATGCTTCTAAGGTAATGAATTTCCAATCATAGTGGTTTTTGAAGAATCTGTATTAGTTGGAGACACTAGATTATTGTTAATCCATTTGTAAAATAAAATGAGTTTGATTTGATTCTACCCATCCATTAGAACAAAAATTTTCTAAATAAAACTTAAGTAATATAATGCCTAGTTGAAGAATAGGAGGTCTCTTCATAGAGCTGACCTATCATGATCATCAACTCTATTGGAATGACATCACCATATCAGGTCGCCAAGCCAGGGTGATGGCTCTTAGTCTTAAGGGTAAGAGACAGGAGGTCTCATCACGAGTCAGCTTGTTCATCTCCAACAGTTCTCGTGAGTGATGTTGTTGACATTTGGTCATCAATCCAGAGAATTAGTCTTGAATCAAATTTATAATTAATGTAATTTTTTATTGTAAATAAACATTCAATATTCAAAAGGGGTTAACTAAGGAACATAAGGTCTCATCACGATCCAGTCTTCTTATGATCATGGGTCCTATTGGATTGGCATTGCTAACATCTGATTACCAAGCCAGGGCAGGGACTCTCGATTTAAAAAATCAAGGGGCAAGGGGTCTCATCATAAGCCAGCTTGTTCAATTTCTGATAGTACTTGTGAATGATGCTACCATCATTTAGTCACCAAGCTAAGGTAGTATTCCCTAGTTAATGTC
The DNA here is from genome assembly GCA_027924585.1 of Larix kaempferi. Lineage (NCBI taxonomy): Eukaryota > Viridiplantae > Streptophyta > Pinopsida > Pinales > Pinaceae > Larix > Larix kaempferi. The sequence goes on along the minus strand of BSBM01000011.1, from coordinate 22,930,832 downwards.
TTTAACACAAAAAAAGTATAAAATAAGAAGAAGATAGTTTAATAAATACCTTGTTTTATGGATGGGATAGGTTATCTGATGTCCTCTAAAATCAATTTTATTGGCCATATATTTTTCTAATGTTATATGATTATCTTGTAATCCAAGGATTCCTACCATTGGTTGTTTTATAGTACATTTGTCAAAAGTAAATTTTAATCAAGGAGTTTCAAGGTAATGAACAAGGTTGTGTATTCTATAAAAATGCTAAAGTCTGATTCTGTTCTGAAAATTGGGTAGGAAAAAGAGTTGCATAATGGGACACTTGATACTTTAAGACACTATTTTGGATCTCCCTCAATTTGTAAGTATTTTCTACAGAGATAGTTGGTTCACCCAGGTATGTTTCCATTTGTTGGCAACCAACAACCCTTCAGGTTAATTTTAGTTCAATTCAAATCATTTTCTTTCAAAGGATAGCCTCACAATCTCAGTCTTGAACTTAAATTAATAAAGGATATATTTAAGGAGTTCCTTCTGAATCTTCGATTCTGAAGGTAATCCCAATAAGGAAAAATTCTAAGCAGAATACCCAAAACAGATCGTTGAGGACGTCGATTTCACTTGGTCATTGTAGTAATTGTTACCCATGCATGAATTTATTATGATTAACTGATTATCGATTTATGTTGGAATTTTGCAGCTCCCGAAACATTGGCGTGAATGAAGATATCAATCTTGGTCACACAAAGTGTGAAATCGATCATTTGTTTTAATTCATTTAGTCGATCACACTTTGTAATATTTAGTAGCCCCTAAAATTCTTACATCTTTACTACAGTCATCTGGTGAAGGTTTTCAAATGTAAAGTATGAGGAATTTGTTAACAATAAGGCATGGTGTGGGTATGTATATAACATCTTTCTAATTTTATCCTATTATGCTTATTTCGAACATTTATCCTACCTTATTGGTCTTTGTTTATGATCCCTTTGTGCTATGATTCAGCTTTAAATTGTTTGATTAGGTAAGACAACAATCGCGAAATCATAATACATATTCAAAAACTAAGCTTTAGCATTTTTATAAAATTCCCATAATGATATATTTATGATCCTGAAATTCATTCAAACTTTGGTATTGCATATGACATATCGATCGAAATATGAAACATTATGTGTTGGCATGGTTACGATTACCATTTCCACTTAACTTCGACATGATTACAAGTGTCACGCATAAATCTTGATCTATATCCCACGATCTTCAAATAAATTATCACATTTATGGTTCTTTGAATTGAGAAATATCCTATGGATCGTGTAACTCATTAACCTAAGTTTCTGGAGAATGTTTGAGTATTCAATGTACCTGCACGATATGGAGGCGATTGTCATTTTGATGGATGTTCAGGGTTTGAGGGGGAATTCATTTCACTCTCTCACTGAACTCTCAGTCCTGTGTGCACCCTGTAAAGTTATTCCTTGCCTTGTGGCCCCTGTCACACACTTTGATTTGCATGGGATGGAATACCTAGATATTTGTGAGGAATCTGTTAAGTCAATAACACATGCAGGTTGGTTTCCCTTTCTCCAAAAATTTCCAAGGTTCAATTTTGCAGTTACCTTGGAATTCACTACGTCTTTTGACGGCACAAAGGATCGTGTTGGTGATGTTGATCTTCACTTAACTGAGGAATTTATTTTCCAAGAAACTGGATTACCTATGGTCGGCAAGAAATGGTTCAAAGGAAAACATATGAAGGGTCTTGCATGGAGGAAATTCTTAGTTAAATCAAACCAACAAGCTGAGTCCAAGTATGGGTTCCCTTCATGCATGGTGAAAAAGCAATGGCGGTCTCTCCTGGAATTTATAATGAGGTACATCACTTGTGAAGGCCATTACTCTCAAACCCATTATTATCATCTCAGGTTGTTACTTGGTTTCAAGGGACTGGCTCTTAATATGCCTTTCTATATCCTAAATAGTCTCCAGAAAATGGCTTATTCGGTCCAAAATAATTCAAATGACATGGAAAGAATCTTATTTCATCATGGTCTAGTTAAAACCCTTTTTTTGCATAGGTTATTTCAGCTCATAGATGACTGGGATTTGTTCCTTAGTTGCAATAACTATGGGGTTAATCAAGAATGGCCCCAAAACTGACCTAAGACTAGAATCAGGCGAAGAGGTTCCATTATGGAAGGACCTAGCCAAGAAGTCAGTGGTGAAAAGGAAGAACTTGCCTTGGTCAAACCCTATTGTGAATCCAACTCCCAGGTAAAAAATGAGGTTATCCAAATCGAACCAGAAAATTCATTACCCCCTAACGTGGACCACGATTCAGATCGTTATTTTTCCATAGAAACCATTAGTTGGACTGAGGATGAAGGGAAAACCAGTAAAGCCACGAGTGATAGGGCGATTCGCAAGACAACTAGGAGCATGATTACTGCTCTTTTGGCTAGAAGAAATCTACAGGATGATAAATCCCATGTTGTCAAACTTAGTGATTCTTCTGATTATCAAGGTGATACAAATTTGACCGACCAGGTAGACCCCTAATTTCTATATGATTCTACCTCTAAGACTAGAGCTCAGAACTCCCAGGATATGGCTCACTCAATTCAATCAAATCAAGAATTTCATCAAAATCCTTCTAAATACAATTATATAGCTCAGGAATAGGACAAAAAGATGATAGGGAAATCCATCATAGAAACTCAAGCACAACGAATTTCCTCACTAGAAATCGAGCTCAAAGAGGTCGAATTGATAGCTACATTTGTGAGAGAATAAATTGAAAATATTAAAGCTGAGTTACTTTCCTGGGATGATAAATGGACTGCCATGAAAAGTAAAAAGGGCAAGTATAAAACCCTTAGGAATGCCTTGTTCCTAAAGAACCAAAATCTGCTAAAACAAAATAGGATTAACAATAAGAAGGTTCTTAAATGTAAGGCCAACTTTAACTGAAGCTAGGAGAACTGCTCCAGTCCAATTGTCGTTCGAGCCACCACGTAGGGATTGATTTTTACAAATCATTAATACTGTATTTTGGTAAAAGAAAATATTTTTATCTCCAGGGTTATAAGCATTGGCTGATACAGGTAAAATTGGTCATTTCATCCATTCAAAGATTCTGTAGGCATCCTTACCTTACAATTTGTCTTTCACAACATCTTAATTATTGATTACTTGATCCTTGCATTGTCATAGGTTTAATTTTTGGTCCTTATTAAGGATTGCTCATAATCAACAGGAGAATTCAGCATATACCCTAATCTATGTTCGACGGTTGAGGTATTTGATGTTGTGGCTGAGACTTGATCCACTAAATGTTGTTTGGTCAATCCCATTCACTATCAAATTCGTGATCCCCACATTTACTCCAGATGGTTCCTTTAGTTTTGGATCCGATGAAGACTCTCATAACTGCTTATCACAATGACTATAAATGGTGTTGCAATAATTGCGCATTTGGTTCAGTTGATGTTCTAACGTTACCCTTATCCAAGCCCCAACTTGCTTTCTACTATTTTTTATCAAGGAAATTTCTGATTCTTGGGTGCAATAATGACTTCAATCATGGATTCTCACAGCTAGAATTGTCAAGTAAGTTTGTTGTTCGTTCCTTCCTCGTCGAACAGAATTTGTTCATGGAATAACTGAGTTCGAAGATGATGCCTATAATGAGTGTTGACAACTGTCAAGTGTCAATGCTCCAAACCATAATGAATTTATTCAAGTATATTATACTTAGTGTATGTGGTCATAGTGATTTTAATGGCATTTAATCATAGTTTGTTTGGGGATGAATATTTAAGGGAAGTTTACTCATAGCATGGGGGGTTCAATTCCTTGGTATTGGAAAAAATATTTGGAACAATTATAGTTTCCATTCTGCTTAAAACTTGTTTTTCTGGATTAATCTGAAGGCAATTTTAACATACTATTGGATCTTGCTATCTTATTGGAGGTTATCCTATACATATATATACTATATCCTTCTAAAAATTTATCTTTACTTATTTTGTTATTTGCATATGCATACTAAGTTATCATATATGGATTTAATCTTTTAGGAAGTCGAGCTTATGTGATCTTTCAGGTTCTTGTGTGTTTTGTTCAAATGATATCGTAATAGGTTTTCCTTTCCTGTTATTGTATGATTTGTGTAACTTATCATTATCATTATCCTAAATGTATGTTTATTTTGGGAAATATACTATAGGGTATGATTTATCTTTCATGCAAGTCTGAGATTACATGAACTTCAATTTTTACTGATTCCGTGTCTGGAATTTTATATATTATCTATTTCATATCTTAAAAATATGAATCATTACTTTTGAAATGCAACAGGTTATGTTTAGGTTTCAGATGTTGTCTACAAGCTAAACTCATTTTAATCTGGATTTATACAGGAACGCAACAGAATACACAAATACCCATAAAAACAAAGATGCAGCGGAAATAACACTTCATTTTTTTTATCAAAGAACTAAAACTTGTTCACATACATGATGGAAATAAACTAGCTAGAGTGTTGGTAGCTTATCTCTGAGAAGAGATGCAGGGGCTACATGCCTCTGAAATCTGTGTTACAATGGGGCTCGAAGGCCTACATATTATTGAGAAACAATGGAAACCCTACACATCCAAAAACCTAACCCTAGGAGGTGAAACGCCAGAATATGGGCCCCATTGGGTAACTTGGTACATCAATTTCCAGGGGTTGTAACATTGTCCTACTACCTCCGTTTGACGCATATGATATATCATTAGAAAGATATATTCAAGTACTACATCCTTAAACATCAAAATTTGAGACCAGAATGGACTCATATTTTCCCGACCATTCGATGCCGAAAAAACGTTGTTTAGGGCCTCAAAACGGCTCCGGTAGTTTAGGACCTGAAAACTGCCGAAAATAGTAAATTGTGCTACAATTAAGGAAAGTGAAAAACTGAAGAAACAATGGTGGGGGTCCAAGTGGAATAGGTAGGTGGCCACCAATATCCACGTGGATCACATTTCCTAGAAGTATTATTCAGACTCAGAATTACATTTAACTTATTTTATGCTCCTGGCTAGGATAAAGAGTGTATATGTTATTTAAGATAGAGTTAGATTATTTTTATCTCTTTAGTAGCTACTAATTCTTCATTCTTAGTTAGAATAGGTACTATATCAAATTTTGGTTAAATCAATCTTTTAGTGATTAGATTAAGCAGTAGGGAAGTAGGCATACACAACAAACCAAAATACTCTTTGCTTTGAGAGCAAACAACAAAGGTAACAGGGCCTTATTCCTGTGAAAAATAACTATTCCAAACACACACAAAGCTACTGTAAGCTTTTTGTGTGGGTTTTTTTTCCTTAGTTGGCCACCGGACAGAAAATCTGGCCAACATGTGCCTAAAGTTTCTTTGGGTACATTACACCATTTCTCTAGAAACGCCTCTTGTAGTTTAGATATAACTTGATTTTTGGAATCATTGGATTTATTTTTGTACTATAAGTGGAAAGTATGTCTGTATGTTCTTTCCACTATACTTGTCATAGTTTTATAAAAAAAAATCATTTTTTGATTAATTTCCAACACCACTCCATATGGGGTAAGGACCAATTTGTCATATTTTACATCTTCCATATTTTATGTTTTCTTATGATGTCATTCACGTTTGTGATTGTCAGTCGCTGCATAATATTGCACATATGTCAATTAGATTGTTTGAAACATATTATCCAATATTCTTAAGTACAATATTATTGAAAATTCAAGAAAAAAATCATAGTGATTACTTTTTGATTCACCTGATTCATCCCTCCGCAAATTTTTCATCAAGGTTTTAGGCTCTTCTACACTTGGATTGCAAAGAATATTATTGAGCTTCCTCATTTTTTGGCTCTGCATGTCACACATTAACCAATACAAATTAGTTAAATTTATAAATAATTCAAACATATTAATTTAATACATAAATTACAAAGAACTTGCCTTCATCACAATTTTGGGTGTGCTCCCATCATGTTGACTAGAATGATTGTTCATTTAACTCCTATCATTCATTTTCTATCAATAAAAAACATGGACCATTAAATAGAGAAACTATTAAGTATATTATACAAATGAATTACATAACTTCAGCATTAAAAAGTAGTATGTCATTTCGGTGCATTTCAATAAACAAAACGCAGTGATGCTTCTCATACTTGAATGCACATGTGTGTCATACTTGAACACACCATTGACCATAACTAAGTAAACAAAATTATATACATATTTGTCGATGCAATTTATTTATTATAAATCACTGGTAATCAAACCAGTGTGCTTTTACTCTAAACACACCGGTGATTTTGAACAAATCTACTACATTAGAAGTTGCATGAGTGTTTTTTAATTAAAAAACAAAACTGGTGGGGAAGAAAAGGTTTTTGGATTCGAACCAAGAAGTGGTCCCATTGCACCCAATTCCTTATATACAAAACCACAAACCCATTAAATCTAAAATCCCTAAAAAGAAAAATCCTTATTGTGAAACAATAGAGGGATTTAAACCCTAATGTAAAATTTTGCAGCCACATAAAATGAAAGGAAGAAACTAGAAAACAAGGGTTCCAACCTTGAAGGTAACTATGATTTTTTTTAAAATTTATTTAAAATTTAAATAGGAAACTAAATAAATCATAGATTGTGGAAAATAGTAATAATTTACATACTTGAAATTTCTACTATACAATGTTTTGTTTGATTCTCTATACCTTACAAATTTCGATCTTCGGAATAATCTGGTTGTTAAACACTAAATCATTTCAACATTGACATTAAACACTAAACATAAACGTTGATAAATATTACAAATTGTAAAAATCATTTATGAGATTCAACTTTAACGTAATAATCTACAACACACTTCCAAACTACAAGCTTTAGATCATTTATGAAATTCATCTTTTACATAGCATAGTTAATCATTAAACATTAAGATATACTACTTGAGTTTTATTAATGTCACAAGGCCATTTGAATATTCAATAAAAATTAAGACATAAGTTACAAATTGTACAAATAATTTATGAGATTCATCTTTTACATAGCATAGTTAACCATTAAACATTAAGACAAACTACTTGAGCTTTATCAATGGCGTAAAATCATTTCAACATTGGACATTAAACAATAAACATAAACATTGAGACATTCTACAAATTCTACAAATCATTTATGAGATTCAACTTTTACATAATAGTCTACAACACACTTCCAAACTACAAGCTTTAGATAATTTATGAGATTACTCTTCTACTTAGCAAAGTTAATCATTAAACATTAAGACATACCACTTGAGTTTTATTAATGTCATAAGACCATTTGAACATTCAATTAAACATTTAACATAAACAATAAGACATATGTTACAAACTGTACAAATCATTTATGAGATTCATCTTTTACATAATAGTTTGCAACACTTCCAAACTGCAAGGTTTGGATCATTAATGAGATTCATCGTTTACATGATAGAGGATTTGTTAAATTTTTAGTATTAAATCACAATACTATAGGATCTTTGCTGAGAGAATAACATCTACAGTATATCAATGCATGACAATCATAATATGACAAGCATCACAAGCATCACAAGAATCAAAAGCATGGAGACAAGAGACACAGAGTTTCCGTGGGGAAAACCCTAAGGTGAAAAACCCCAGAACTTCCTCAGAGATAGAGAGAGCAATGGATCAACCAAAATACAACCAAATAACACTGAGATAGTCTCATAGCAGATGATCCTCCTCCTCCTCACTAGTGCGCCACTTTTCAGAGAGAGAGATAGTTACTTTTTTGAGTGAGTAAAATAGAGATCTCCTATCTCTATTTATACTCACCTTTTTTCCCAGTGACCTACTGGGGCCGACTTGTCTACTTAGATACACCCACATTATATTATATATTAATCAGGGCCGACCCCATAAGGTGGTCTAATAACCCATCGGCAAGTACACACACTTGCGACACTTGTCAATCCACATGACGACACTTCCTTATAGAGGAATAACACATCTCTTATAAGGGTACAATAAATATATATATAATATACAGATGAAATACATTCCGAAGTTACATATACATCAACACTCCCTCTTAACTAGGAAGGTATTTCTCGACACAGATCTGCTAGACAAGTCTTCTTCTCTGGATCATCATCATCGATGCATCGTCATCATCATCATCACTGCTTCTACTATCTCAACCAATCTCTGTCTCTACTCGTCATAGGAAGTTCTACAGAGCTAGTCCTTTTTCATACTGGATGTAGGCCCACCACCTGCAGGTCTTCGTCATCACTGGCCATACTGTGGAATCCTCAGGACTTATTACGTGCGTCACAAAACCTCGAACGAGCATCCCAGGCTGTTACGAGCACACAGCTCTACCTATAGGATCCCCCAGGGCACCGAATTACATGTGACCTCACCACAAAACCTCGCAAGAGCATCCCAGGCTGTTACGAGCACACAGCTCTACCTATAGGATCTCCCAGGGCAACGAATTACATGTGGTCATGGAAAAACCTCGCAAGAGCATCCCAGGACTGATTACGGGCACACAGCCCAACCTATCGGATCTTCCAGGGAAACGAATTACATGCCATAGGACAAAACCTCGAAAGAGCGTCTGCCAGATATCCCAGGGAACCGAATTACATGCCATAGGAAAAACCTCGAAATACTATCTGCAGATCTCCCAGGGCACCGAATTACATGTCCTCCCAGAGCAAAACATCGAAAGAGCATTTGCCAGATGTCCCAGGGCACCGAATTACATGCCATAGGCAAAACCTCGAAAGACCATCTGCAAATCTCCCAGGGCACCGGATTACATGCTCATCTGCACAACCTGATCCACGGCCACAGAGTTTCAACCTGATACTCACCATACATCATCCTGATGTATCCATGATCATCCTGATCATCATCACTGCAACGTCCTGCTGCATGTCATCTGGAGCAACATCCTGAAGCTCGTCATCTATGATCATCCTGATCATCACTACAACATCCTGCTGCATGTCATCTGATCATCAATGCATCTACCTGATGCATACCAAGTATCTACCTGATACATATCATCATACATGATCCTCCTGATCATCAATGTATCCACCTGATATAAATACATGATACATATCATCATACATGATCCTCCTGATCATCAATGCATCTACCTGATGCATACCAAGTATCTACCTGATACATATCATCATACATGATCCTCCTGATCATCAATGTATCCACCTGATACAAATACAAATACATGATACATATCACCATACATGATCCACCTGATCATACAATGTATCCACCTGATACATATACAGATACATGGTCCAAGCATCCAACATGATGCATATACAAAATACGTACACATGATCCAACTGATCATATCCAGCATCCAACATGATGCATACATACATAAATGATCCAACTGATCATATCCAGCATCCAACATGATGCGTACATACATACATAAAAATGATCCAACTGATCATATCCAGCATCCAACATGATGCGTACATGATCCAACTGATCATATCAAGCAGAAACTAGAACATCATCCTGATGCTCATCATCCAGCGCTTACATCCACAGCCATGTGAAGGATCCTCCTTCCAACATGCTTGGAATGGCTTCAGCAAATGTGTCCATAACTTCTTCCTCGAAGTGTCCTCGATCTGAAGAACGCCAAGCCTCTCTCTGAAGTACTCGAACTTCACTCTCGCTAGTGGCTTCGTCAGCACATCTGCAATCTGCTCGTCCGTCGCAGCATACAGGAGCTTCACAGCTCCTCTCTGCACCATATCCCTGATATAGTGATATTTGATCTCTATGTGTTTCGACCTGTCATGAAACACTAGGTTCTCGGACAACTTCACACAACTCTGGTTATCACAGAAGATACCAGTAACCTCCAACGGGAGATCGAATAACTCAGACAGTAGCTTACATAGCCATACTGCCTCGCAACTAGCTGAGCAGGCTGCAACATATTCTGCCTCAGCTGTACTCAGTGCTACGCAGGACTGCTTCCTGCTAAACCAAGAGATCACACCTGATCCCATACTGAAGCAACACCCAGATGTGCTCTTCCTATCTGCAGCACTGCCAGCCCAATCTGAATCAACATAACCCTGCAGGTTAAACTTTTGATTCGCCTCATACCTGAGCCCATAATCCACTGTACCCTTCGGGTACCTTAGAACATGCTTTACAGCAACCAGGTGAACACTTCTCGGATCCGTCAGGAACTGGCTCAATGTGTTCACAGCAAAGCAAATGTCTGGTCTCGTGTTCGTCAGGTACATCAAGGACCCAATCATCTGACGATACATAGAGACATCAACTGGCTCAGATGAAGCATCACATAGAAGCTTCAGATTCGATGCCATAGGTGTGGCCATGGCCTTGCAATCCATCATCCCGAATCTCTTCAGGATATCTACTGTGTACTTCCCTTGACCAAGGAAGATTCCACCTGCATTCTGCCACACCTCCATACCTAGGAAATAGTGCATCATTCCCAAATCTTTCATATCGAATTCAGCTGCAAGCTTCCTCTTAGTATCTACAATCAGTCTTGTCATCTCCTGTCACAAATAGTACATACAGGAGTAGAATCACTGGATTCCCTTCCTCAACCTTGTAGTAAAGATTGGAATCTGCTTTACTCTTGGTAAATTCCAAGCTAGATAGGAAATTGTCCATCCTACCATACCAGGTTCTGGGAGCTTGCTTCAAGCCATACAAGGCTTTCTTCAATCTGCAAACATATGACTCCCTGTCAGGTCTTGGGACTGCATCCCAAACATCTTCTTCATGATCTATGGATCATGGCATTCCATTTATTCATCCCAGATCCTGGGAACTTCAATATCTTCAATAGATATCTTTCTTGCTAGAACAAATGTTGTAGTCCTTTTTTAGGTGAAGATATACGGTCTTTCCTACAAAACAAGTTAAATTGCATGATTAGAAACATCTCATAATTTTCAGAAAAAATTCTTTACACATAAAGAAATATGTCATGCAATCATGCAGTTATCTTAGCCAATGCTTCAATACAGCATTTATCCATGTTCCACAAATTTCTAGATGCCTTCCAGTCTCTACCAGAACATTGTTAAGAGTTTGCACTACTCCCAACATGTCAGCAAAGAGGTTTCATTCTAGATAAGTAGCACTGGAATGTTGTACAGTGCCATAAGCCACTTACCCATCACATGCATATTAGTAGTATACTGTTCATTAATGCAATCATTCAAATATGCACAATACATCTCCTAAGTCTAGGAACATAAGCACAATATTATTAAACAAACAAAATAGGCAAGAAATGATAATTGAAATACTTATCTTTGTTTGTTTGTTTGGGTGGACTCCCTTTGAGTCTTTGCTTCCTTGTAGGAGCTGCTGAAGTAGCTTCTTCTACACCTCTCTGTTGTGGAATGTAGGAAGATGGTCAACTCCCTCTGAAGATCTGCATCCTTGCAGGAGCTGCTGGAGTGTGCTCCCTTTTGATCTTTGCTTCCTGGATTACCTGTCCTTATATTCATCTTTGCTGACATCAATATTCTTGAACCCAGAAAAGACCTCTTCTGGTGTCTTGTTGTCCAATATCTTGTGGGGAGTTCTGTTCTGCACATATACAATTGTTCTAACTGCTTCTGCCCATAGATGCATAGGTAGATCCTGGTCATGCAACATTGCCCTTGCTGCTTCCATGATAGTTCTGTTCTTCCTTTCTGCAACTCCATTCTGTTGAGGATTATAAGGAGCAGTCAACTCCCTCTTAATCCCTGAATCACTGCAAAGCTTCTTGAAGTCATTTGAGGTGAATTCTCCACCATTGTCAGATCTGAATGTCTTGATTTTCTTGACAGTTTGATTTTCCATCAAGGTTTTGAATTCCTTGAATTTATCAAGCACCTCATCTTTTCCCTTCAAGAAGTATACCCAAGTCTTCCTGGAGAAGTCATCGATAAATGATACTTAGTAAACATACCCACTTAGGGAACTGGATGACATGGGGCCACATATATCTGAGTGGATGATTTCCAGGATGTCTTTTCCCTTGCTTTCACTGCTTGGGAAATCCTTCTTAATGTTCTTACCTTTTGCACATCCTTTGCAAACACCTTCATGTTTGGTCTTGATTTCAGGAAGACCCTCTACTGCCTTGCTTGCAATTGGAAGTGCCCTATAGTGCATATGAGAAAGTCTTCTATGCCAAAGTTCACTTGGCTCCATGAATTCATGTACCATGGCATATTTAGGTTGTCCCTTCAATTTATACAAGCCTCCCTCTTGCTCTCCAATCACTACTGCATCATCTATGTTCTTTCCCTTTGGCCACATTAGGACTTGGCCATCCACAAATGCAACCCTCATACCTTTTGCATCCAATGCAGAGATGGAGAGTAAGTTCTTCTTGAGTCCAGGTACATACAGTACTTCTTTCATCTTCAATGATTTTCCAGAATCTAGGTTGTAGGAGGCTTCACCACTTCCTTTGATTGGATATTGATAATCATCCCCAAGTTTCACCTTATGGGGTGATTCATGTTCAGAAAGGTTCACAAAAGATTTCTTGAACCCAGTCATGTGTTTGGAGGCCCCACTATCAATCAACCAATCATTACAACCATGAGAAATAGTACCTGTGAGAGCAGAGATCAGAACATACTCTTCTTCACTTGATGAGTCATCATCACTATCACTTTCTTCCCTAGCCTTCTTCTTTGGAGGTTCATCGTCTTCGGCAGCATGAGCATGAAACCTTCTTTTGCTGCCCTTCTTCTTCTTACTGGAGTTGTTGTTATTATCCCTTTTGTTCTTGGGACAATCTGAAGCAAAGTGACCCTTCTCATTGCATGTGAAGCATCTTAGGTCTTTCTTGTTCTTTTATAGGATCTATTGTGGCGAGAGTGATCCTTCTTGGCTTTGCTTCTTTTGGTGTGAGTTGCAAGAGCTTGATCTTCACCTCCCATCTTTTCTTCACGAGCTATAAGTCTAGCTTCTTCTTGAGAGCATTCTTCCTGAAGTCTACTGAATGAGATCAACTTCTTTCTTGCACAAATTCCTTGAATAAAGGAATCCCATGACCTGGGTAGGCCATTTAGAGTGGTCATCACCACTTCACCATTCTCCACCATTTCATCTACTGCTTCTAATTGTTCCTTGATCTGGGAGACCCTTGAAAAGTAAGATTGAATGGTTTCTCCATTCTGAAACTTCACTGCTTTCAATTGGTTCCACAGGGTCATCTTCCGATTTATGTTCTTTCCTTTAAATAGCTTGGTCAAAGATTCAAACATCTCTTTGGGTGTCTTAAGAGAAGACACATGAGGAATGAGATGGTCTTTGATAGAATCAGCAATGATTCTCTTTGCCTTGACCAAGTTCTTCTTGTGCAATGCCTTGGCTTCTTCATCCTCTGGGATAGGGATGTCTTCTTTCACATATGAGTCCAACTCATTCTCTTTCAGGATTAACCCAATCCTATACTTCCAGGCTCGGAAGTTATCAGCCCCTTCAAGCTTATCCTCAAGCTTAGTGTGGAGAGACATCTTTAAGAGTACTTCAAATGGAAATAGAAAAGATTTAGGACTTACCACTTGAAGTGCTGAAAACTGGATCTGGTCCTGGATTAGGGTTTGTCAGAGAAACCCTAAAAATTCAAAATGTGAATTTCAAAATTCCGAAAGGATAGAAATATGCGCCTTGGAGAGCTGATCAGCATAGTACATTCAGAATTTGAGATCAACAAGGTCTTGCCCTTCAAAATTGCCTTTTTATCCTCTCGGGTTCACTCGGGAGAGCCCTGAATTAGGGTTTGAGTTTCCCGGAGATCTACCCAGCCAAAAATCTCGATCCAAAGCTCAAACCTTCGATTTTTGCAAGGCGATTCCAGCTGTGCCTTCAGTTTCCAGAAATTCCTATTTTTATGGAAACCCTAATTTTTAGGGCCAAATCTGAAAATGCTCGGAACTGAATTCTGATTGGACAGATAGATGCGCCTTGATGAGTAGCTCCAATCTACTACACTGAATTTCAAAAATCTGTGGAGAGAAACCCAATAAACAAGGAATACAAGCTTCCGTCACTGCAAAATGTCTTCTTCTCAGTTAAGCTCTGATACCATGTTAAATTTTTAGTATTAAATCACAATACTATAGGATCTTTGCTGAGAGAATAACATCTACAGTATATCAATGCATGACAATCATAATATGACAAGCATCACAAGCATCACAAGAATCAAAAGCATAGAGACAAGAGACACAGAGTTTCCGTGGGGAAAACCCTAAGGTGAAAAACCCCACAACTTCCTCAGAGATAGAGAGAGCAATGGCTCAACCAAAATACAACCAAATAACACTGAGATAGTCTCCTAGCAGATGATCCTCCTCCTCCTCACTAGTGCGCCACTTTTCAGAGAGAGAGATAGTTACTTTTCCGAGTGAGTAAAATAGAGATCTCCTATCTCTATTTATACTCACCTTTTTTCCCAGTGACCTACTGGGGCCGACTTGTCTACTTAGATACACCCACATTATATTATATATTAATCAGGGCCGACCCCATAAGGTGGTCTAATAACCCATCGGCAAGTACACACACTTGCGACACTTGTCAATCCACATGACGACACTTCCTTATAGAGGAATAACACATCTCTTATAAGGGTACAATAAATATATATATAATATACAGATTAAATACATTCCGAAGTTACATATACATCAACAGGATTGTCTACAACACTTCCATACTGCAAGCTTTAGATGATTTTTGAATACTTTTAACAAAGGACTGATGCTAGAAAGCATTGTATCTAGTACAATTGGGGAAATATGGACTTCTCATGAAGTGACTAGGATGGTGGAATTGTCTACAACACTACAAGATAGAAATCATTGTATCTAGGACAATTGGAGAAATAAAGTCTTCTCAAGAACTTACTAGGCTAGTGGAATTATCTACAACACTTCCAAACTACAAGGTTTGTATCAATGATGAGATTCATCTTTTACATCATAAAAGATTTTCTACAACACTATCAATGCTAAAGAGCATTGTATCTAGGATATTTGGGGACATAGAGACTTCTCAAGAACTAACTAGACTAGTGGAAGTTTCTACAACACTTACGAACTACAAGCTTTGGATCATTTATGAGATTCATCTTTTACATGATACAATATTTTCTACATCACTACAAGTTAGAAAGCATTGTATCTAGGACAATTGGAGAAATATAGACTTATCAAGAACTGACTAGGCTAGTGGAATTGTCTACAACACTTCCAAACTACAACCTTTAGATCACCGATGAGATTCATATTTTACATGATACAAGATTTTCTACAACACTACCAAGCTATAAAGCATTGTATCTACTTGACAACTGGGAAATAGAGACTTCTCAAGAACTAACTAGGATGGTGGAATTGTCTACAACACTTCCAAACTACAAGCTTTGGAATATCATTGATGAGATTCATATTTTACATGATACAATATTGTCTACAACACTACCAAGCTAGAAAACATTGTATCTAAGACAATTGGGGAAACAAATACTTCTCAAGAACTGACTAGGCTCACAGAATTGTCTACAACACTTCCAAACTACAAGCTTTGGATCATTGATGAGATTCATCTTTTACATGATGCAGTATTTTCTACAACAATGCTATGAAGCATCGTAGCCATAACACAATATTTTATTAAGATTCACTGCTAACAAAATTGAACTATATTATTACTATATAATATTGACTAGCATTATGAAATGAATTCATAAAACATATATTTAATAAAACATATACATTCATGGACATCATGGAAAAATTATATGATAGACACCTATCATACAAAGTTATTTTATATTTAATCCAAAAATAAAGTTCTCATCCAAAACAACTACAATATGTATTCAACACATATATGTAATACAGTAGTTCAAATGACAAATTGAAAATGCTACTTCAAACATAACAAAGGAGACCCATAAAAACTCTATGTCAAAGGAGGATCAATATCCTCTGCTACACATTTCCCTCTCTCCTCTCGATCGACCTGTAACAAATGTCCATAGCATAGTTAATTGCAAATATGAATTTCATACAAATTAAAAATATTTAAACTAAATTCAGAAACTAAAATAAAATTATAAAAATAAAATTGAAAAGAGTAATAATGTGTAAATGATTACCTTCCCACCACCCATAGTGTTACTCACTTGCATTTCTTGAAATTTAGATTTTGTAATTAAATAAAACATTACATGAGTAAAATAAACTAAAATTAAGTAACACTTTAAATCAAAACAAAAAATTTAAAAACATGCTTGTATTTACTTGTGACAGAGATGGAATATCTTCAAACAATTATGAACCTAATCGAACCTATGAACACAACCATTTTAAATTTCAAAATATGTGTTCACATTAACAAGGAGATACATAAATTACTTAAAATGAACTTTTAACAACATCAAACAATACATTTAAAACATAAATATAGATATTTAACAAAATGTACTTCTCTATGTCCTTGTTCTACATTTTCACTAGAGGAGACTCTAAAATCATGTTCATTCAACCATCTAGAAAACTACAATCAATGAACATTTATTTAAAATTCATTAATATATATCTAAATTTACAAAGCCATAGATATAACAACCAAAAGTTATAATAATGAATGAAACAATTATCAATTAAATATAAGACAACCTTGTCCTCTACTCCCTCTGTCATGAAATTGGACCTCAAAGCATCCATCACAACATTCCTTTGCATAGGCCCTAAGATATTCAAGTCTGATTGAATCTACCTCATCATTGGTTCTATAAACAAATATTTGACAAGAACTGTCTCATGCCCTCTCTCGACTCAATCCAACATAAAATCCTGAAAACATCATTGTTAAACCTTCTAGCACAACGTCCCTTGCATCTCTACCATCTTGGGATGTAGGTTGCATCTCTGATATTAAAGCAACAACCCTAGCAGGGTGATATATCAAAGGATATGGAGATTGAGGCAATGTAGGATCTTGAAAAGCACCTCTTTGAGTATTCGTTTGACCTCTTCCAACTCCATAAAATTTGGAAGGAATGTCAGTATAATCCAAACTCATGTTTTCAAAAATCTCTACATAAATTTTTTGACAAAATAAATAGGCACTTCATCATTCCATGGAAATATACCATAGGCTGCAAGGAACCATTCATACAACAAATGTGCAATGTGATAGTGCTTGAAATGTTGCACTTTCAACATTTTCGCTTTGGTCCTTCTTTAAAGTTGAACATTGAAATTGCTTGATGTTTGGTCACTATATTCTCCACGTCGACCCAATTTTTGGGACCCATCACGTCTACCCTTCACCTATGCATCAAATTAATAAAACCATGCGTAGTTGGTCTAAGACTATGATGTACATCAATGAATTTTTGCAATGAATGCAAAACAATCTCCAAACTTTGTCTACTCTTAGGAGGGAGATACAAACTAGTAATATCACCTTGCCAATTCACATGGTGATATCTACAACGTTGAAGGGTCAATTGCTAGACAGGGTGAGTGTAAGCTAATGAGGGTCACTTTTGGCATTAGATGCAATAGAAAACTAAAAAATCAGGCATCCCTCAACTTACTTGGATTTTTTGAGATACTTACACAAGATATCTTGCATTGAGTAAAAAAGATGAAATGTAGGAAATTGAATCATGTTTCCAAATATATAAGTTTTATGTATTAAAAATTTACATAACTATGTCAAATTTCATCTTTTCTAAAAGTCACTTTTTACTTTTTTGGCAAACACTAGTACAAAATGAGGGATAAGTGACTAGGCGACTAAAAACGTTAGTCAACACTGTTTTTTCAAGGGATAAACGATTAAAATTGAGCAATTTTAAATAAGCCAACTAAAAATGACTAAGATAAACGACTAATTTAGTCACGGGATAAAATATATGACTAGATAACAAGTGACTAGAATAAAAATGACTAACATAAATGACTAATTTAGTCACGGGAATATAAATATGACTAGATAACAATGATTAATGTGAATTAGTCATTTATGTTAGTCATACTTAGTTGTGTCACACTGACATTAATGGAAAATTACAATTTTGATAATGAATTTGTACAATATTTTACAAAATTTTAACAATGCAGATGGATTTAGAGATCTTACTATGGGGGTCATGGTCCATGTATGTGGTCCCAAACCACCATATTGGCCCTCCATAGGGGATATTTGGCCTGGAAGTGGGATGTGGTACTGCTCATTTTGAAGTTTAGAACACTAGATATGCAAGTTTCTAACATGACCACAAGATTATGTAATTGTGCCTACGAAATCCTAACCAAGATTATGTCCAATAGGATTAAGAAGATCCTCCCAAATGTCATCTTAGAACCAAGGAGGTTTTTGGAGAAAAAGCAAATCACTGAAAATATTATTGTTATACAAAGATAAGTACATTCCAGGCAATAAATAGTGAAAGAGGTATGATTGTAAATTGGATCTAGCTAATTCTTTTTCTAGAGTTTGCAACTCCTTTTTACATGATGTTATCTCTAGTTTTGGAAATTTTGTTGAGCATGTTATATGCTATATTATAAATTAAAAGGTTAATTAAATGGATTTTTTTTTTAAATTAGTGGATTCTTGATCAATTTAGAGATATATTGTTGGAATGAGAAATTTAAGATGATGCTTATATTTTTAGATGTTAGGAATTTTTTTATGCTTCTAGGTCTACATGTTGCATCAGTCATTAATAAGAAAAATAAATCAATTTGCACCTATTTATTTGGAGGGGCTTGAGGCTAAGTTTGCATGAGCATTTCCTAGGTTCAATGGAAAATTTTGATTTCAAATATTAGTTGAATACACCTAGGGGAAAAGCTTAGTTGGACAAAGTGCATTCCTGTAACTAGTTATCTTGATTTGTGAGACAAAAGTGAGAATATTTGTTGAATAGATATAGGGAAAGGGATTTGAAGTTTGAAGATGATCAATAGTGGAGAGGGATGTTGAGGAGATTTGGCCTTTAAACATTTAAAAAGATTAATAAATTTAAATACTTATTTAATAAATCAATATGCATGCTTGCTATTTTCGAATGCAATTATAGTGAAATAAGATAATGAATATCAAAATATAACATTTTTTACCAACATATCATCATATTCTTTTACACTAAAAGTTTATGCACTACTTGTACAAATATTAGCACTACTTATTACATTTACACAAATTGCTATGTACCTTTTTTTATATTTAAAGTCATGCTCAAGATAGGCATAGGTGGATTCCTCTCTCCATCAAAGTGTTAAGATTTAATATGCTAAGACATAAAATAGTAGCATTGCATTCCATTTCATAATAATAGCATATACAGGATCACTGAAGAAACAACAAGCACAGCATAAACACAAGAGACACAAATTTATCCTGGGAAACCCTCATGGGGTAGAAAACCTAGCAAAGCTTCCTCAACATAGATGACCAGCAATATACAAAGATGTAACCCTAAGCATAAGATCCTCCTTCTCCATAGCAGACCTCTCCTCGACAAGTGCGCCACTCTCAAGTGAGTGAGTGTGTGTCAAATGAGGAATACACCTCCTCTATTTATACACTACTCCAACTTGTCTTTTACACAAATCATGTAGGCTCGTATTTAACCATTGGGTTAAATACCCCACTACAACTGACTGGGCCGACCCCTCTAGGGTGGTCTAATAACCCTTTGACCCACATAACACATACAGGGTCGACCCCCACTAGGGAATTCTAATAACCCAAGTTACCACATTCCGACGGAGGAATAAACATCTCCGGATATACAATAAGATCTTCAAGGAGGAATGAAACATCTCCAAAATAATAAAGTACAAATATAATATTCTTTGAAGTTACAATATCTCAACACTCCCCCTTAACGAGAAGGATATTATAACAGCATCTGCACGAGCAAGGAGTCATCAACATCATACATGATACATCTATAAATCATTGGAATCTTTCTCAACATCATCAATAACTCAAGCAGTTACTGGAACATCTTCAATACTGGAATATCAACATCTTCAGTACTGAGTCTTTATCTTTTGCAGCACTCAAACAGCTACAACAACATCAACATCTGGATCCTCACGATCATCAGCATCGTCATCATATGATCATCAACATCGGGATCATCTCGATCTACAGCATCTGGATCATCTCGATCTACAGCATCTGGATCATCACGATCTACAGCATCTGGATCATCACGATCTACAGCATCTGGATCATCTCGATATACAGCATCTGGATCATCTCGATCTACAGCATCTTGATCATCTCCATCTACAACATCTGGATCATCTCGATCTACAGCATCTGGATCATCACGATCTACAGCATCTGGATCATCTCGATCTACAGCATCTGGATCATCTCGATCTACAGCATCTGGATCATCTGTATTAGTATCCACACCAATACATCTATCATCAAAACATGTATTCTTACTAATACATATATCATCAAAAGTATGTATTCTCACTAATACATCTATTATCAAAAGCATGTATTCTCACTAATACATCTATCATCAAAAGCATGTATTCTCACTAATACATCTATCATCAAAAGCATGTATTCTCACTAATACATCTATCATCAAAGGCATGTATACATCTATCATCAAAAGCATGTATTCTCACTAATACATCTATCATCAATACATAGCAGCATACTCTGCAACACACGCGATCACATTACAGGATGATCAATCCCGCTCTCTTTAGGACATAGGTCCATGGATGATACAATCCAGATCAAGTTCTAGGATGATCAATCCTTATCACTTTAAGACAAGTCTCATGTCTAGGGACGATACAATCCCATCACGTACATTTTGAACCCAGTTCATGGACGATGCAGTCCTCACACGTACCTTTAAGACAAGTCTCATGTCTAGGGATGATGCAATCCCGATCAAGTTCCAGGATGATCAATCCTTATCACTTTAAGACAAGTCTCATGTCTAGGGATGATGCAATCCCATCACGTACATTTTGAACCCAGTTCATGGACGATGCAGTCCTCACACGTACCTTTAAGACAAGTCTCATGTCTAGGGATGGTGCAATCCCAATCAAGTTCCAGGATGATCAGTCCTTATCACTTTAAGACAAGTCTCATATCTAGGGACAATGCAATCCCATCACGTACATTTTGAACCGAGGTCCAGGGACGATGCAGTCCTATCTTCAATTCTCGGAGACATCAGTCTACGGATCAATTCTAGGACCAAAGTCCGGGGAAGATACAATCCCCTACCTGTTCATTCAGGATTACATTCTCGGAGACCCAGTCTATGGCTCAATTCTGGGACCGAAGTCCGGGGACGATACAATCCCCACATGTCCACCAAGGACTTCATTCTTGAAGACATTTGTCTACGGCTCCTTTTAGAACATGTGTTCAAGGATGATGCAATCCCTCTTCTTTCTCGGAGACACTGTCTACGGCTCCTTTTAGAACATATGTTCAAGGATGATACAATCCCTCTTCTTTCTCGAAGACACTTGTCTACGGCTCACTTTAGGACTGAAATCCAAGGATGATTCAATCCTCACATGTCCACGAAGGACTTCATTCTCGAAGACATATGTCTACGGCTCTCTTTAGGACTGAAATCCAAGGATGATTCAATCCTCATATGTCCACGAAGGACTTCATTCTCGAAGACATACGTCTACGGCTCTCTTTAGGACTGAAATCCAAGGATGATTCAATCCTCGCATGTCCACGAAGGACTTCATTCTCAAAGACATACGTCTACGGATCTCTTTAGGACTGAAGTCCAGGGATGATCCAATCCCCCTTCTTTCTTGGAGACACCTATCTATGGTTCCTTTCAAAACATGTGGTCAAGGATGATGCAATCCCCTTGTCACCTTAGACCCTGTCTAAGGACCATCCACCAACCTCTCTGTTGGTATCACCAATATAGGTATCCACATCATCGACCTCATTGTCGATGCGAGAAATATCATCATAAGTGATCACATCACTCCCCCTTTCGAGGAGGGTCCTTCTGAACTATTTTAAGTTTGTCTCGGAAAAATTTACTTGAGGTAGAGGTTTGGTTAGTACATCAGTAACTTGTTACAAATTCGAACTTTAATTCTTTTTTGCACCATATCTTGTATATAGAAATGTCAGATCTCTATGTGCTTTGACTTATCATGGAATAATGGATTCTCTGCCATTTTGGTACAACTCTGTTTGTCACATAGGATCATAGTTGGGTCCATTTTTATGTCAAACAATTCTAAAGCCATACTGCTTCACAACTAGCAGAGCAAGAAGCCATATATTCCGCTTGTGTTGAGAGCCACACTAGATTGCTTCCTTCTAAACCACAAGATCATGGCTGATCCCAGACAGTAACATCCTCTCAATGTGCTCTTCCTGTCTGATACAATTTCTGCCCAATCAACATCTGTGTAGTCATCTCTAAGATAACATAGATCAAAGTCTATCGTATCCTTTAGGTACCTCATCACATGCTTTGCAACTAACAGGTGAACACATCTAGTTTCCACTAGATACTAACTCAAGGTGTTCACAGCAAAGCATATATCTGACCTAGTATTTGTTAGACACATCAATGACTCAATATTTTGTCTGTACAGAGTTATATCCACTAACTCTGATGAGTCATCTACTAACAACTTCAAGAGTGGCCATTCCAACACATCAATTCCTTTTAATATTTCTCAACCTACTTTCCCTGGTTGAGAAAGATTCCTTCTGAGCCTTGCCATACTTCCAGACCTAGGAAGTAATGCATCAATCTGAGATCTTTCATTTTCATTTCTGCAGCCATCTTCTTCTTTCTTTTCATGATCTGTTTCTCATTCCTTTTCCGAAAGAGATCATCGTCATACAATAATGGTATGATAGGTTCATCATCCACAACCTTAAGGTAAAGGTTAGGAACAACTTTACTTTTGGTAAAGCCCAAGCTTATCAAGAAACTGTCAATTCTCCCTTTTTGACTGAACATCATTCACACTCTGCATTGAATGATCTTCTGCATATCTATCTGTGCCATCTCTCGTTAGATGGGTCTACTAATATGAGCCTCAATATCATTCGAACTCTGTGGTGAGTTCCTTCTTGCATCCATGTCATCTATGTATAGAAACCATATTCAACCTTGTAGAAAAGGTTGAGATCCACATCACCCATGGTGATCATTAAGCTCATCAATTGATTATCAATCCTGGGAACCCATACAGAACCTGATTCACACTTCTTCTTTAATTACACCATTAAGAGAATGGTCTTATCTAGCCACTTGGAGCAAACATCTCATCATGATTCTCTTCCTCTTTCTAAGAGAATCTTCTAGCCACAAGCCTTCTATAGTGAGTTTGATTTGTAAATCTTTTGTTGAACATCCATCGCTTGTTCAGTGTTCATCATTCTTCATTATCTTTCCTACATATCAAAATTAGGTACATGATTAGTAATACTTCATAATCATGAAATCATGTTGACATGATAACCTATTATGCATACAGATATCATTTACATAGTTATGCAACTATCTTGACCAATAATTTGGCACAACACTTTTCCATATCCTGTATGCATACAGTGGCTATCTAAATGCCTTCCATCTTTACCAGAACATACTATTGAGAGTGTGCACAGCTCTCAGCATGTCAGCAAAGAGGTTTCATTCTAGACAAGCAACAATGGAATGTTTGTCCAACTTACCAATCATATGCATATTAGTAGTATATTGTTCAATGCTCTATGAATGTTTACACTCAGCATGATATATTCTAGGAATACAAATATGCATACAAGCAATATCATTTACTATTTCAAATAACAACTCAAATACTTATATTTTATGTTTGTGTGGTTGCCTCCCGCTTGATCTTCTATATGTCTTTTGAACTTCTATTCATTCTGTACCACTGTGCATGCTCAAGTGTGCACTAGTGTCATCCTCATGATCTCATACACAAGCATACATTCATTAGTATTTCTCAATATTATCAAAACATCATAATTCTAAATAATCTTGAATATGTATAGTCATGATCATTAGTATTCAGGGTTTCAAGGAAGTCTTCTTTTACTCATGCATATTCTTGTTTGATCATAGTACTCTTCTGGTTAATTAAATCATCAAGATAAGAGACAGAATATGCATAAACCCTTGATTACTAACTTTATAAATAAGTATAACCAATCATACCAAGTATACTTATATAAGGGATCCTAACACAAGGTAAGATTCTAACTTGACATAGGAAAACATACCTGGATTAGTATACCGGCTTAGTTATGTACAACATACCTAAACAATCTCTTCAATGATTTAGAGATCCTGAGCTAGAACCTGCATGTCTCATAGGTTAAGCATAATATAACAAAGTCATACATACCTCGTAAGTAGAACAAAGATTATGGATGAGTCTTTGTCTTCATGTTGTCATGGTCATGGAACTTGATTTGTCTTTTGTGATGTACCTGTATCTTGTTAGCAGACAACATCAACCTCACACAACACCATAATGCATTAGTACAATAATATAGCCCTAATCAATGAATTTCTTCGATCATTCACATGTATTCATACTGTTACTAGGGTGATAAGACAATTCTAACATTAATCAAGATTGTACTAATAAATAATATGAAGACAAACACATTATGAACTTAATCAAGAATCAGATTTCAAGACATACCTGAACTTCCTTAAGTCATACCAGTCGAGACTTCTTGTAGTTTTTTTATGTAAGGCCTTAGCCTTGACTCCCCCTGAAACTTGATCTAGAGCTTGATTAGGGTTTGCTAGAGAAACCCTAAAAATTCAATCTTTGACTTTCACACTTCTGAATGGATGGAAGGATGTGACTTGCTGAGCTGATCAAAACTAGCATACTTCAATTTTGAAATCTCCAAAATTTGACCCCTCAAAAATTGCCTTCGAAACTTCTGGATCTTCTGGACAGAAACCCGAACTAGGGTTTGATGAAGCCAACCCTTCTGTCCAATCAAAAGGTTCGATACAAGGCTCTAAACTCTTATTTTTCTGAGGAGCTTCCAGCCGTGGTTATAGACTTCAAAAATTCCAACTTTTGCTGAAGCCCTAATTTTCCATCTTTCCGCAAAATCCCGAACTGGGGTTTGATCAAGCCCGGTCTTCTACCCAACCAAAAAATTCGATCTTGGTCTCTAAATTTTGATTTTCCAGAGTAGCATTCAGCCGTGGACTCCGATTCCAAAAATTCTAACTTTCTCTGAAACCCTAAATTCCGGAAGCCATGAATGAAGGTTCTCCAAAAATAATTTTGTTTTGACAGAAATATGTACTTGATTGTTTCTGCTGTAACTCTGAAATTTTCACTCCACGGGGTTTGAAAACCTTTTCTCTGGTATCCTGACCTATCATATTTCCATCCCTACATGTCTGACCTCAATTGGATTTTCTAAAAGAGAGTTATGCCAAGTGTCGCAATGTGACCTGTTTATTGGATAAAACAGGAGAGCAAACTTGTACGGTGTGCCACGTGTCACTGGTTCAGCTTCGGCCTCTAAACAAGTTTCTTGAGATAGTAAAGTCTGTGTACTACTTGTCACTTTTTACGAAATTTCATTTGGAGCTTCCTAGCCCAAGTTATGCCAAGTGTTGCAACGTGACCTGTTTATGGGATAAAACAAGAGAGAGAACTTGTACGGAGTTCCACGTGTCATTGGTTCAGCTTCAGCCTCTAAAAATGTTTCCTGAGATAGTACAGTCTGTGTACTACCTGTCACTTTTTACGAAATTGCATTTGGAGCTTCCTATCCCAAGTTATGACCTTTTTTCCTAGGTCACCTGATTTTGATTGAGATATGGAAGAGGCAGAAACCCTAACTTGTACTGATCATGACTCACAAAGTACAACGAATCTGAGGGTGCCCTTTGGAAAAAAGGTACCTGGGGATGTTATCTACGACCTGTAGATGTTTCAGATCCTGAACCTTTGCCAAAATGTATTTATAGCGAAAGTTCCACGATGACTAGTGTTTGCTATGTAAAACCCAAACCTTCAAATTGTCACAAGTGAAGCAAGTGTCGTAAGTGCCATACCTTGCCTTCCTTCAGGTTAGCTCTGATACCATGTTAAGATTTAATATGCTAATAGAGAAAACAGCAGCATTGCATTCCATTTCACAATAATAGCATATACAGGATCACTGAAGAAACAACAAGCACAACATAAACACAAGAGACACAAATTTATCCTGGGAAACCCTCATGGGGTAGAAAACCCAGCAAAGCTTCCTCAATATAGATGACCAGCAATATAAAAAGATGTAACCCTGAGCATAAGCTCCTCCTTCTCCATAGCATACCTCTCCTCCACAAGTGCGCCACTCTCAAGTGAGTGAGTGTGTGTCAAATGAGGAATACACCTCCTCTATTTATACACTACTCCGACTTGTCTTTTACACAAATCATGTAGGCTCGTATTTAACCATTGGGTTAAATACCCCACTACAACTGACTGTACCAACCCCTCTAGGGTGGTCTAATAACCCTTTGACCCACATAACACATACAGGGCTGACCCCCACTAGGGAAGTCTAATAACCCAAGTTACCACATTCCGACGGAGGAATAAACATCTCCGGATATACAATAAGATCTTCAAGGAGGAATGAAACATCTCCAGAATAATAAAGTACAAATATAATATTCTTTGAAGTTACAATATCTCAACACAAAGGACACATGCCATGGAATATCAGTGGAAAAAACAAAAAATATGCACTTAGTTTTGACATTATTAGAGGACATTCATGTAACAAATTTGATGAATTTTCCAAGACCCCTTTCAACATGCAGACCTCGACAAATGCTTTGCATATTCCTCAATGTTTTGAATTGTTGTTCAAAGATTGGTTAAGGACTCATCTAACTTCCCAAGGTTGCACAATCTAATTTGATTTGGTTAAGGACCCATATAACTTCCCAAGGTTGTGTAATCTAACTTGACTTGTAATCTTAGTTTGAACACCTTTGGTTTAAATAGATATAGGTCTCCTTTCTATATCTCACCTCAAAGTCACAGTTATGTCCTAGATAATTGTATGGTTGATACATGTGCTTGACATAATTCCATGTCATTGGGAACTAAAAAAATATAAGCCTAAATCTATTTGCTCCATATTTATCCCTATCCACCATAGACTATATATGTTTTGTGATCCTAAGAAATATCCAAGAATGGTTACAATCATATCTCAGATCGAAACCTAAACTTCGGCATGAATGAATCAAAGATCTAAATTTCCAAAGCAATGAAACTAATGGTGAAACAAAACATGGCTACTAGAATACCTAAGCTTGTTCCCCCTAATGGTGTATGTGAGGGATGGATTCTTGCAAATAATCATCAAGTGGCCTTTGAAATAGGGACAACTTTGAGAGCAAGGACTTAGCTAGAACTTGTTTATAGCGACTTGTGTTCCCTAAACAAACCATGACTAGCTAGTGCAAGGTATTTCTTGACCTTCATAGATGACTTTTCTAGGTATACTTGGATATATTTCTTGACAAATAAGAGTTGTGTCTTTGAGAATTTAAATAAATTTAGGGCATTAATTCAAAGACAATGTGGTCAAGTTGTGACATGTTTAAGATCTGACAATGGAGTTGAATATGTAGGAAATAATTTTAAAAAGTAATTGTCAGATAATGGTATCTCTTGGCAATGATTTGTACCTTACACACCTAAGAAAAATGACAACCCTAAAAGGAAGAATTACACTTTCATAGAAATGGAATGTTGTTTGCTTTAGGCCAAAGGTTTTTTTTACTAAGTTTTGGGTGGAAGTTGTCTATTACTCAAACTATTTGAATTTGTTTCTCACTAAAATGTATGGGATGTGACTCCAATCATTAAATGGAGTGGAATAAAAACCTTTGTGGAACATATTAGAATCTTTGGATGCATAGAATGTACTTACATTCCAAATGATAGAGGAAATAAATTGGATGAAAAGAGTCTTATGTGTATCATGATGGCCGAGGGAGTGGCGTGTGGGAGCTAGCGACAACAAGCGGAAAAAGAATGTGGTCGAAGATTCTCTATAGTCATATGTAGAGGATTTTTTGGAATTTTTAGCTTATCCATTTGAAGGGGTTTCTATTTGGAAATCACCAGCTGTTAGGTGAATGTTGGGGTTTTTTTCAGGGTCCTCTTCTGAGGGATATGTCTAGGGCCAGAGGTCGTCCATGTGTGAATTCAGGGAGGCTTTTCTCTATAGGTGGTGTAATTTACTCAGATAGTAATGCATGTAGCTTTTCTCCTACACAAATCTTGAGTTTATAGCAATAGGATGGCTATGGTTACGTGCCTCAGGAATGGAGTTTACTCCCCCTAGGATCGATGGACTCACTTGGATCTAGCCATTTCCCCCCTCTCTCAACTGGTGGAGCTAGTGTTTCCTCTCCATGTGTTGCCTCTCAGGGTTTTGGTCATTTTCAAAGTTTGATTTATTAAAGTATATAACTATCTCCATCTCTTTTTTTAATAGGTAATGGTTTTTAATACGAAACTATCTCCATCTAAAATTTGATTTGACTTACTTTTTCCTACCTATACTTTCAGTTAAGCCGTAATTAGGGTAGTCTTTGAGTTGGCAGAGTTATTGCTAGACATACTTTTGCGATGTCCTCTACTGGTTCTACATAGTTCTGGACAAAAAGGCTCTGAAACTAGCTCTGAACATCTCATTAGAAACATTACAAAGCGCACTATGAAATCGAAGGCTAATCTGGAGGGTTGTCCAAGTGATTTGCAAAAGCAACAACTTCTGAGACTGGAAGTGCCTGCTGAATGTATACCAACGCTATAATAACTTACTAAAATGTTGCATTTGAAATCTATGGGAGATGCACTTAGTTGGATATTACCATCTAACATAAAACTTTGGGTAGATGTGACAAAAGAGATGGGCTATGAGAATGGCAAAGAAACAATTGATTCATTATTACAAGAGGCCGGCATCAAGAATCTATTAAGTCTCACCAGAGAATTGGGTTTCCAGAATATTGAAGAAACCCTGGAATAGTGCTTACCAAACGACAATAACATTAAGCGTTTTGTGGAGATTACTAAAGAACTAGGGTTTAAAGATGGCGCATAGACCCCGGATTTGCTTTTATCAATGGCCCCGCAACTCTCTTGGGCCGTGGAGCACATTTCTCAGTTCTTTGATAGGGGTTTCATCGGTTCATTCCCAAATGCTTATGATTTAAATGGAGAGGTGTATGAAGTGGGAGTAGGGGTTTAGCTCACATAAATATTGTTCAAGTTGAGGAGGCCGCTATACCTGGTGGGGTTTTATTTGAGAAAGGAATCCCTCCAAGGATAGTTTAAAGTTGATAGTTGTATCTTGAACTGGAGCAGGTGTGGTTTCAAATATGTAGACATTGCAGACTTCTTATGGAGAAAGATTTCAAAAAATCTATAGAAGACAATTATTGTGAGCAGAGGAAGTTTCGATATGAACTTAGTTCACAATAGGTTTTTATTCTTTTTTATGACGGACGATTGGAGCCATATAGTTCCCGTGGAACAGGTATAGGTTCAAAACCCCTAAAAGCATTTGATTATCGCAGGAATTTGAAAAAGATTACCAAGTCTGGTCCAAAGGCTGAAATGTGGGATGGAGGAAACGATGTGCATAAATTCAGGGTGAAGATACTCCCATATTCGGGTTCTCAGACTAACTTTGTTATGCTTTACCAGGTCAGACTCCTACCTTTCTTTGTTTCTTGAATGTTTGTTCACAAGTGGATTTATTTTATATTTGTATCTTGCTTAATAGATTCCATAGCCTTTCAATATTGGAAAATTTTCCTTGCCTTTGGAGAAATATGAAACTAGATTTTGTCTCTGGAGATTTGCTGTGTAAGAGTTTAGAGATAGAAGCGGTGGAGAAGTTTTGATAACCCATGAAATTTTGGAATTTAATCTGTCAATACACGATCCACATTTGCAATTTCTGCAACAACTGATTAATTTGGACTCACCAAATCCCATATCTGAACAAACAGAATAACAGGCTAAGCATGCTAAAAATACAGGTCCAAAGTTTTTATAATGCACAATAGTGTTTGTGGCGTGACATTTTAGCACTGAAAAAAATTATTTTACTTTTATAGTTAGGTTAATCAGTTCTCCATATTTTAATTTGAGGTTAACTTTTTAATTCTTCCATAGTTGGCACCAAAATGCTTCCTGTAAATGTTAATGTCTTTCTTTTTAACCGTTGGGGAACTATATATGATCTAAAAAATGTCTCCTGTTGATCTACAATGTGTGTCCTGAAAATCTGTTGCGTACTCAAACAGGTGTCAGATTGTGCCCTTTGTCTTTTCAAAATTTATGCACTTATGTTTAATATTGTCATCTGCTTCTCTAAGGATGTTGATTTGGTTGGACAGTTTCTCAATTTTTTGTTAGTGAGATCTGGCTTGAGTCTGTTGAGGTCTCAAGATGTTGTTGAGGTTGTTGCCTCGATGTCATGTTTGACTGTCTACAGTAGAATTTGCCAGTCACAATTTGTGATTTTTAGTCAATTCCTTCTTCCATATGACATTGTGGGCTCTCTCAATGTAGTTGGCTCTTAAAACGCAGGCTTTAATTTTTTTTGAATCTTTTGATAGTATGCTCTTTTATTGATTTTCTAAATAAACCTTTAAAATGTATTATTCCCCTCTAAAATAAAATAAACATGATGGGTTAGGAAGTCTTACTATCAACCTCTGACTACTATCCCCCTGAGAAATATATGTTCCCTTGTCAGATAATTTTCTAGAGTGTGAGTCTTTCCCAGCTGTTGTATTTCTACTCCATAATTGTTCTTTCCCTCCCATTGATTCTTTGTGGCTCCTAGGTAGAAGTGAACCTGGAACACTTTTGTTTGAAATCTTATGTGGTGAACCAGAACAAGAGGAATTGTTACTAAATGAACATACTATAGAACTTTGAGTATCCTCTTTCTGAACTGGACTAGCAGCTTTTGCTTGCCCACTTGAACAAGTTTGACTATTATTCCATGACTGACTAGAGATACTACTTTTCTCTTCCTTACTTGCAGGCACTGTTTGATCGGTTTTACCACTAAAACCTGGCATCTTACAATGGGACTTCTTAGAACTATTTGTTGGGGAGAGTAATACTGACACCTTGACAGACCCCAGAGGAGCTGAAGTTGATTTTCTAGCATCCCCTTGGCATATCCTATTTGAAACTGCTTTTGAAGCAGGAGTCAATGGAGATTTTCCTTGATCTAGCACTGAGGCTAGAAAGGTTTTTTGTTGCAGTAACCTATTTTTTGTCCTTGTTCTAGTGATGTGGGTAGATAGGTTTTTTAGCTGTAAATTGATGGAGATTGTGATAAATACTCTTATAGCACATCATTCCTCCTGCAATGGGGTGGAATTTGAGGAGTGCCTATGGTTGGATGATGAATCTTTCCCTTTGCAATAGGTTTCACAGGTCATTGCTGTTAAAAAATAAGTTTTGAAATTGTGGCTGATTGTACTTTGTTATATTAGCTCTCAATTTTGAAGGAATGAATTGTAATATCATAAATAGTTCATTTTTTCTGTTAGATAGGACAAGGTTTCTATGCTCTTGAATGGATTCATTTAAAATCATTACTGTTCAATTTTGAGTTGTCAATGAGGCCATTGAAAGTGAGTTGTTTCAAGTAGTACTATAGTAAGAGAAGAATTGATGACCCCAACCAAAAGACAGTATCAGGTATTCTACAGATTGGGCAATTGTCAGATATAAACTACCATAGAAGCAACTAACACCCTTGAATACACCCTTAACAACCCACTTGATTTTTAAGCAGTGTGAGCAGTGGATGAAATGCTAGCTTGTAGACTCCTAAAAAAAGGTACTCTATGTTTTGTATCTTAAAGAGTAGTGGTGTAAGCTCGTGATTGAGAGATGTGCTTCCCATCGAGTTGTGAATATTTAGAATCCTTAGAAATTTTTTGAGGTTTATTCAACAACACCCCATAACAACAAAACTTAATGTGTGGACTTTATTTACACAACTAAAAATTTCCCCTAGTGTTGAGATGGTCTCTAAATCCCTATGTTGGAGATGTACAATCGAAGGCCTTCATCTCTTGGCTACAAACTGAGCATACCAAATTTGAGAAAATGAAAAAGTACAAAGCTAATGAGATGGAGGTTAGACTATGGATCATGGGTGAAGGTGTCATACCAATTGAAGTTTGGATGAATCATATATGTAGAGTAACAAATCACGTAGCATTCACTATGTTAGAGAGGAGGCAATTGATAAGTTGTAGTGTTGAAACTAGATGGATGGAATTTCTTGAGAGGTTGTAAAGAAGAGAGCCCCAATCCTTGTTATGAGTCAAGACAATTGTTGCTAGGGCATAATAGCCCTCTCCTTAGCTTCATTCTCCTACCTAGTGACTTAGATTATGATTTCATGAGTCTACTGGGAAGATACCATTCAATTTGGCCCTCTAAGTCAACTTGGAGCTTCCTACTAAGCTCTAGGGTCCTAAAGCATCCTTGTCTACCTTTTTTTTAATTCCTAAAGTCTATTTTGGCATATGAGGTTGAATTCCTTCGATTAGGGCTTATTTTTCTTGATTTTAGGGTCTCACATTGTAAGTTAGAGTTGTGGAGTGAATCGGGGAAGTTTACTCCATTGTTCAGGGACTCCATGCACCTCTTGTTTAGCTAGTATGAGACAATAGCACCCTCCTTGAGTGTTTTTAGGGATATTCTCCTCATGCATGTGCATTCACTCAGTTGCATGTGCCTTCTTTCGGTTGGAACCAATGTTTAAGAATTCATGATTTAGTTAAACTCACCTTGGAGAGTGTGCATGGATAACTTAGGGTCTATGGCTCTAGTTAAGACTATCTAGCATCTCGTGCATTGCATGAGCAATTCAAATTGCCTCCATGACCTATTCGAATTGCCTTGCCTATTTATACTTTCTACTTCATTCATTGAAACTCAAGGTAATATAACATTCTCTCTAGTTATCAACTTCTCTATTTTGCATAATGATTAATGTTTAGCACATTTATTTCATGAATTTGTTAGATTGTTGATCTCTTTAACAATATTGCTATATTGCTTAGTATCTAGATTTACATGCTCAAATTCTACAACTATCTCAAAGGATGAGTTATACATTGAAGGATTCCATTGCATCACATTCAACTAGATAGGGTTGAGATTTAGGCCTCCATTGTTATTGCATCATATTCCCTAATATGGAGGGTATGGAGAGCCTGTTGTTTTTATTGAAAGGAAAAGGTGGAGAGAAATCATCCAAATTTTGGGTTATCACCCAAAAGGGGCCATGAGTCACTTTGTTTCGTATGAATTTAAAGATGAATGCTTGATATCACAAAGAGTTGCTAAAATGGATATAGGACAACAAGGGAAACTAGTACCTCTCACTATTGAAGGAAGTTATAGTACCCAATAGTGTTTTTCACACTTAATTAAGATGTAGGAGAACATAAAGAAACATAGGCAGAATCCATGTTAGAGATAGATGAAAAAGAAGTAAAGGAAGAAGAAAAGATAATGACATGGGTTGATTTACATTGTGTGGCCACAAATGAGGAACCATAGTTAGTTTATATGGAAATTAAATATAGAGACATAGGTTAATCTACAAGATGTAGCCACAACTGAAGAACCATCCTTAATTTCTACAAGAACTGATAAAGGCATCATTCCATAACAATAGGGTTAGTCAAGTAAATCCAACTAATAGTCCCACCATTTCCATTATTTTTTTGTTGTTGCACAATGGGTGTGCAACCCTTTAGTTTGTAAGTGCGATAAACCCCATCATTGGCATATGCTGCTTATCTTATATGACCATCCACTCCCCAAAATCCTTGAGCACTGCCACCATTAAGTTCTATATCTATTGAATTGACCATTTTTGTAGCTATTAATATTTTTTTGATTAATTAGTTCGCCAACATTTTATGGGTTTTTTTGTGTTGAAAGTGTCTAAGGTTTCATGTATGCTAATGAATGTGTGTTAGAAATAGGTCTACTAATGAGTTATGGATGAATGTTTACTTGCTACGGAGCACATTCTTTTCCAAGGTAATTATCTTGGGGCAAACCTCCAAGGTACTTCCCCCTTGTTTTGAGGATATTACCCTAGATTCTTCAGGGCACAAGTCCAAGTCAACAAGAAGGCTCGAAGCCAATACAACAATATACCCATTTGAACTCATCATGCCACTTATGGAATATAACCTGAGTGGGGAGGATAACACTCCATCCCATAACCACTCAGGCTAGATCCAATCGACACTTGCTATGGAGTGTAAATTTGTTGTAGAATGATAATTTACTTATTTCATTAGCACATATTGTCTTTCACCAACACTTATGCAAAAATTCCAAGTTCTAAACTAAAAGGGGTGAACATGTAGCATATTCCTTTTGATGTTGTAGCTTATTGTATACTTATAAAACTAGTTAAAGCTAATACGATAGGTGACAACTATTCAACAAATATTAGGGCATGCAAGTTTAACCCATTACCTCGACTCAACCAAGGATGACAATGCCCATATGAATACGTTCTTTCAATAGTTCTACAACTTGATCAAGGAAGAAGATGAACATGTAATATACAACAACCCATCAATTCAAATGAACACAAAGGAATATGGACTTGCGATCTACAAAAAAAATTCAATTCAGTTGAACAAGAATGAATATGGACCTGTGGCTTACAACAACCCACCGATTATGTTGAACAAGAAGGAACAAGGACTTGCAATCTACATTAACCGATTGATTCAACCAAGCAAGAAGGAATATGGACCCATAAATCCTCTACAATAGCCAATCGATTTAACAAATAAAGAAGGATAGTTGCATCAAGTCTTGGAACTTGCTAGTATCCTCAAGGGATCCAAGAACTCTACATTATAAATACTCCCATCTATAACTTGTTTTAGGGTAGATTTTGGATCTTTCATAATTAGGGTTAACACTAAAAGTTGTAGATTAGAAGTTGTAATATGAATACAATTTCATTTTTTAAATAAAACTATTGTTTTTTGAGTTGAGTTAAAGCCTACTACATGGGTTCATCAATTTTCTTCAAAGTTAAAGGCCACTCGAAGAGGGTTTGTTGGTGAACACAATTCTTTATGTATAATTTGTATTTGCATTTCTATTATGTATCACTATGTTTTACAATTCCTTAGTTAAGTGTTAAATGTTCCATGGATCGTTGATGAATCATGTCGTGTTTCATTTTAATACTTAAACTCTTAATTGATATGTTAAAGATTCTTTCGTTAACATGCCATGACGATATGGTTGGTGGGGAGGAGCGTCGAGACGTGAGCACATTATATAATATTATTTCATCTTATGTTGCATTCAACATGTTTATCTTATAATTTTTTTATATTTTTTGCAACATTTAATTATTGCTTTGTTGTTATATTTACTTTCACACGTTGTGTTTCAAAGTCTGAAGTTTTGAAGAATTATGTAGCTTTGAGCTTGAAAAGCCAAAGGGGCACTCTGTGCTATGGATGACTCATGTTGCAAAATAATTGAACCCATGCAAGGGTAGGCTAGTTATAGTAGTTGCATTTAACAACATTTAGTTTTATAGTATTTAGAATTAATAATGTAAAAGTAATTCAATAACGTTTAAAGCTTTGAGGATTGCATCATAAACATTGCACAATATTTCATAATCTTATGTAACTTGGTTGATAATTTAAGTATAAGTCAGGTATTCAACAACTCATAATTTGCTATAATCCTTTGGCTCATTGTTACGAGATTTTCCTACCTATTGAGGAAGCTTATTCCTCCATGAGTGGGTTAAGTTCACCAATAGATGGAAGAATAGATTCCTATATAACTTTCCCCAAATTTGCATGCATATATATTAAAATGAAAGATGAAAGTAAGAGATAAGAAGTTTGTTATTGATGGTTGTTTACACTTTTTGCATGCGATCTTCTTGATCTCATCCCAACCTCGATGTTCTTCCAATATAGCTACACACACTTCAAACCAACAAAACCTTTTTCATTCTACTTTCACCAGAGTTTGGGTCCTCTTATCCTTAGCCACAAGTATTAATCATGATATCCTGAGGTCGATCCTATTCTTGCTATGGTGGAGAATCCAAAGGAGGGTTGATTATTGTGAGAACAAATCAACCAAAGGGGGGTTGATTACTCCACACAAGAACAAATCGCTACTGTGAGAACCAAAGGCTAGCTCTCAATCAATGAAGGAAACTAGGGTTAAGTATGAACTTTAGAGGAATCTCTAGAGTTCAAATGCTTGCTCTTAATTTCTCTGTTTGTTTCTCTCAACCCTGGATCTTCTATTTATAAGCGAGGAAGGTGATAAGCTCAAAATAAGGCGAAACGCATGCCATGCACATGTGTGAGGCATGCACAAAATTCACTTGAATATTTTCTTCTTCCAAGGCTTTCTTTTCTCTTTCAAGGCTTTACCAGGTGATTGTGGGTTTATTGTTGAAGAAGTGCAGTTGGCTATGACTTTCCTTAAAGACATATATGAGCTTTGCAATTGCTCCTAGGAAAAAACATGGGCTTGTTGCCAATTAGAGTAAAATTCCCCATAATCATGCAATTTGACTTGTCTCAATTGAATTTGGTTAAAAGTACCAAATATAAGTATAACACTCACCTGTTGTGAGTGTCATGTTTATAATAATAAGAACTTTAATATTGTATCAACATAATCCTAACTAATAACGTTCTTCCTCACTTTGGTATTAATATTGATGTTAATATAGATATCATGTGTTGCGGGTTGTTTTGTACTTGCAATTGCTATCTATGTAATGATACAAACTATCTTATAATAACGAAATATTTGTATGTTGAGATTTCACATTAATACTCCCCTTCTCAATTGTGTGTCTTGTTAACACCACCATTGGGTGCACGTGTTGTGAATAATTTCATAGGAGATTGAGATGGTTTATAATGCATCACCTCTCCCATCAACTCTATGAGTTTGGAAGTTGACTTTGGGGTGCCAGTCCCAAGGTTGGTGTGATAACCTCCCTTGATCTGATACTAGCATTGCTAGCAGTTTTTGTTTCATGCCTTGTGGGTCATCTTGGCGATGTTCGAAGGTATATCTATAGTGACATATCCTCGTGTTGGGATTTTTTCACTTTAAAACTCCTCCTCCTATTATAAACATTGTGAGGCACTAAATGATTTCTCAATTTGAGAGTTTTTTCTTGGGTGCAAGTCCTTGGGTTGATGTGATAGTATCATCTACTAACATTACTAAAAGCTTCATCTACTAACATTGCTAGAAAATTTCTGAGTTTGAGCATTGGCTTTTTGGAGCAAGTCCTTGGGTTAATGGGATAGAATACTAACGTTGCAAACCAATTACATATCTATATGTTAAGTTTTTGCTACGCCTTAATGCTCCTCCTTCTATTCTTTTAATTATGTGTGAGTTGTGAATAATATAGTATACACATAATAATTGTGAAACTTTTGAGCCATCTTTAATGGAGTAAGCTAAACTCTAGAGGATTTGCATCCAAAATCCAATGATTTTTCCAGCCAAAGTATGGTTGAAATTGTTAAATAGCAATTTTGGGTCGCTGGAATTGCATAATCAAGGTGCCCCAGGGGTAATCAAGGACACTAAATCCATTTCTACAATCAAAATGGCAATTTGAACAATCAAAATCGCAATTTCAACAACAAATCACATCACCAAATTATGGCAAAAAGCACCAAAAATTTTGCAAACTACTATGACATCTCTATTCTTTACTGGAATTGGTTATACTCCTTCGCGACTCATGCTTTGATTTGATCATTGGTCACGAGTTCTATATTAGGATTTTTTCCACATTAATAGGGTCTAAACTCCATAGCTAGGATGTGAAGGACCATAACTAACTCCCTTCCATGGGACCGTCCTCCAAAGCAAGAATGCTTTTAAAGTCCTATTCCAACAAGTATTTCGAAAACGGGGTTAGGGTTTTAGACAAGGGTCGGTTAGGGTTTTAGACCGAGGCTTCAAGCATCCATTAGCTTATAACTGGTATCTTCCTCTCAACTTTTTCAAAGGCCCGATCATAATGCTTGCAGGTGTCTGCTTTTGGTGCTATATTGCATGTCATATCGTTTCAAATTCTTTTTATTTTATGTTTAAATTTATTACGAGGATGAAGAAAAACCATAAAACAGTTATCCCTATCTAAATAACATTGTTGAAAGGTTATATCTAACTCAATCTTCGCAGCAAACAGGTTTGTGGTTTTGATCTCTCTTTCTTTCTTTTTTATATCTTTATTTTTAGGTCGTTTTGGGGTTTCTGGTTTGTTTGTAGGGTTGTAGCACATGATGTCTTTACGTTTTTGCACATGAATGTGAAACCTCAGTCGAGCTGAACAGCTCTGAACTCTACCATTGTACATGTTTCATTTTGCTTATGTCTCAAAATGTGTTTTACAGAGCATGGGGATGAAGAGAATTGAATACAGTTACCCCTATCTGAAGATCGTTGTTGGCCGATGTATTGTAACCCATATCTGGTTAGTTGGCCAGTGATGCAAAACTAATGACAACCATATGTCTGAGCAGTATTTTCTGCTTTGCTGATCATTCTGACTAGGACAATCTGAGGCCTTTACAATTTTTGTTTTATTACTTCTATACATATGAATGGCTATGGTTAGTTGGCCAGTGATGCAAAACCAATGACATGCATATGTCTGAGTGGGGTTTCCTACTTTGCTGATTATCCTGACTAGGACGATCTGAGGCCTTTAGAGTTCTCGTTTTATTACATTTGAATGGTTATGTGTTGTTCGACAGTGATGCAACACCGATAACATGCATATATCTTAGCAGGATTTCTTACTCTTCTGATCATCCTGAATAGGACGGTCTGTGGCTCCTTTGATAGTTATTTGATGGTTTTAGACGTAGCAGATACTGATATTAACCCTAGATCTACTAGACATTGGGGCTGAAAAAATCAAGTGGGTTGTTAAGGGTGTGTTCAAGGGTTTTAGTTTCTTCTATGGTAGTTTATAGCAATTGTCAAGTATGCTACTGATTTTAGAATTGGCAACTAATGACTTTTAGTTTATTTGTTGAACTGCCAGTGATGAGTAGTTACTCATTACTGCTTCTGTGAACATTTTTATTTTCTTCAATTATCATTTTTTGGCATTATTTGACAGGTCAAACAATTCATTCCACTTTATAATTTTGGTGAGGCATATAGTAACCTTTTAACCAGGATATTGGGGCAGTGAAATCTTAAGCTCAATGGATTTATTTGACTATGATTCCTGTCTGATGCATAAAAAATAACTGGTTTAAAAACTCAAATGAATGAAGACTTTTGTCTCATTATCATAATGAAACATCTCTTTTCTGACTATGAAATTTGTCTATTTTAAGCAATGGCAGTCCAAGCAGACAAAACATTAACGCTTATCTTGAAATAATACTTGACAATGCCCAACTGCAACAATGGTTGTTTGCCAAGTGCCTTGCATTATCACAGTCCAATCAGTTCAGTGTTATGTGGATGTTTCCCTTCATAAATCGCAGGCTTTGGAATTACAGAATCTTAGGCAGGAAGAGTATTTTTCACAGGGCAAAGCATCATCCTGCTTGTCAGCAACAATGGTCAAATCCAATGAGCCCGAGGATACAGCAACATCTGAGTTGAGGATTTCAACTTCATTTGGACCTTCACAAACCCATGAACTTGAATTATCTATTAGTGATGCCCATGCATTGGAATTAACGGGAGCCCCAGGTAGTAGTGTTGATGCACAGGTTATAAATTTGCAGACATCTTTGGGAAGATCGGCAGATGTGATAGAAGAAGGTTCTATCTCTAGTGCGGACTCTAGAAAGTTGAGCCTTGTAGGATGGCCAATAAAAAGGATCAGGTCAAATGTATTGGCCTTTAACCCCGATGGAAATAAGATAGGCCTTGAAAATGAGCATTTGCAATTTAAATGCCCCTCTCCCACAACGACAACCCTGTTGATTGGAAGATATCAATGTCATGGCAATCTACATCTGACCGTTCATTGGGATCATCATCATCACACCAACTGATTCATGGGGCTTTTAGAGAAGTTGGAAAACAGGATTCTCATCTAAAACAGCCTAGTTTACTTCCCCATTTACTTTCTGTATCAAAATGTAAGGATGGTTCTAAATTTAGCAGGGGTACTATTATTTCCCCTGGTCTAGTGGGCTTGGAAAGGCCATTTGTAACGTACCCACCCATCCATCCAAGGCAAGGGAGAGTACATGATGGCAATCTCTGGGGATTTTCATAAAAATTCAGCCCATTCATTAGATTCACACCATTAAAAGAGATGTGTGCAGATGGGAGACACGAAAATTATGCACACCGAAACTTAAAGCATTACCCACACACATATCATATGCATATAGCATATCAAAATAGTCATCCAATTAAACATTGCAAAAGTAAATCACATAGACAAAGAAACACTTATTTTTATGGTAGAATGGTCCCCAAACAACTAGCTATGTCACTGCAACGTTCCACCCAACCGTAGGTCTCTGCCCAGCCTGTATTATTTCAGCACTCAGATACCACCCCCAAGCTGGGCATTATTCTCACAAGGAAAAGGGGACATTCAAGCTCACACACAACCCATTAACCATTTCATCTCAGCCAAGCCAATCCAACTTGGTTTATCAGGCTACACTTGAACCCTGGATGCTTACTCTCAAGCTCAAACCAAAACAATGGATTACCCATTATCCATACCCTAACACATTTACAACAGAGGTACTCACAACACAGGGACCACATTGGCTCTCCCAACTCATGGTTCACCCAAACGAACTGTGGAATTTCGAATTCAACCCCCAGGGAGAAAAACCAATTTATCCCACTAGTTATGATCCTTTCCAATGGCCTAAATGACCTCCAGGAAGACCCAAAAACGTTTTGTTCTCTTCCCCACTGGTAATCAACACAAAAACGCCCCTTCGTAGCTAAAAGATGAAGGGGAACACAGAAAAACTAGGGAGGAAAATGCCCAGGCAGCTAGAGCTGCGTGAGAGAGAAAGGCAATGGTGAATAATCGCTTAGAGAGCAATTTCGTGGCTCTTTTCTTGCCCAAGGAGACAAAACACGATTTTCCATGAAGGGTGGCTTGCCCATACCCGAATTTGGACAGCCATACCTCTCCATTCCCAAGGCATTAACTACCTCAACCAACTCTTGAATGATTGGGTACAAAAGTCAACATGGGTAGTTGAGGGTTTGATGGGTTCTCTCATTGACACTTGGCTTGACTTGATTGGATCCAAAGGTTTGAATGTTTTCCCTCCCAATTCCTTGAAAAATCATGCCCCCATCTCTTTGTTGCATTGCATAGCTAGTTCTGGGTATTTTATTAAATGCATATTTACATGATATTTACAATTCCACTGTGTCGGGCTAGCACGTAAACCATATGCATCAATAAATCGAGGGTGGGGCCTTGGCCTTGAGCTCCTCACCATGATTTCATAACAATATTACATCATTTA
Organism: Larix kaempferi; assembly: GCA_027924585.1. Lineage (NCBI taxonomy): Eukaryota > Viridiplantae > Streptophyta > Pinopsida > Pinales > Pinaceae > Larix > Larix kaempferi. The sequence continues at coordinate 22,889,047 of BSBM01000011.1, read as the reverse complement.
CAATTTTAATGCCATGGGGTCAAACTGGGGACGTTACATACCCCTCCCCTTGGAATAAAACCGCCCTCAGTGTTCCAATACTTCAGTATGTATACCCACTTTACACATGCCTCAAAAATTCACAAATGGTGGCAGGTCTGTCCTGCATTCCATCCCTTTACATTGACCCTTTCAGGATCAAGTCCTTTGGCTTCCTCAAGCTTCTCCTGCTGGCTTTGATCTTCCATCTCTGCAGGTGGGTATTGCTCCACAGCAATCCCTTTCCTTTATTACCCTTCCAGCTGATCTACAAGTTTGGAATTCCATGGCTACCATCTTTCCTGCTATCCTGGTAACTAATTGAGGAAGATTTCCAGCCAAAACAAATAACTTTTGGTCTGCTTCCATGATCAAGGTGCACAACTGGCTCTCACTTTTCTCACTAGAAATCACTTGGCTAGTAACAGCTGCAACAATGGATTTCAATGTCTCACCTGTGAGACTCATCATGGCAATTCCTGTTAGGACAAGCATAACACAATATTAAAATTAGTCAATTATTTTCCCAATTGACTTGGAACGTCCATGCTTTACTCATGAGACTTCCACACATTTCATGCTTTCCCACATACACATGAACTCATTCATGTTCATCCTTTCACAAGAAAATAACTATTTCAGCATTCACAATTCATTTCAAGCAATTAAACACAATTTGTTTTCATTTATGACATGCACTTAGCAATCTTTTGTTTCTAAGATGCATCAGCCAAAAGGAAAGAGAAGAGTAAGAGTTCCCCCCTCTTAGTCTTGTTCCAATCCGGAGCCACACCATCACTAGTGGTTCTATGCTCCTTAGCCTCTTTCACTTCAATGTGAATGCTTGACTTTCCCTTTCTTGGCTATGACACTTTAGTGTCTAAGGTCTGTCTAATGCCTTTCAACTAGGGAACCCTTCCCCATTGTTGCTTACAGAACCTTTGGCTGCTAAGACCCACACAATTCCACTAGAACCATCTTTCATTATCGCTCATACTAAGCTCTCTTTAGGACGGTCACATGTCCACATGCATCCTCCAGATGCTTTCATAGTCCTTGCTTCCAGCAATACCTACACTCAAACACTGAATCAATTCACATGTTTAGTGTATTTTCATAGGGTTTATCTCTAGAGAAGAGTTTGAGAAATCATAATCAAATCATATACACACGTATATTCATAAGCAAGAAGTTGCAAGATAACCAAATACTTATCTGTATCGGATGTCTTCACTTTATTCCACAGGATCCTTCTTTGCTTTCCAAGCATTGGATTTCCCATGGATACAATAACGAATGTTGGGACAGCATGCAGGCTACTCCACAAACATTCGAATAGGCAATGCCAGGCCAGTACGCCGACTGGTTTTTATCAATTAATTAAGGAATGTTTGGCCAGCACACTGGCTGCTCCACAACATCAAGTTGTTAATGTTCCCACCAACTATTCTCTTAATTTACCAAGAATTTTATAGCACCCAACCAGTTACTCTCTGGCTTAACCAAGAATTTTATAGCACCCAAACAGGTACTCTCTGGCTTTACCAAGCATTTATAGCTCCAACCAGTTACTCTGTGGCTTTACCAAGCATGTATAGCTCCAACCATTTACTCTCTGGGTTTACCAAGAATTTATAGTTCTTTCAGGGTCCTTGCTTCCTGTAATGGCCGAGGTTTCCAACAAGGAAACAATAGTGTATCAGCTTAGTTGTTAGAAGACTTATACCTAAAATATTCATTATTCCAAACAAGAAATAAATTGAAATGAATACTTATATGTATTGTGTGTTTCCTCGCTACTCCATAGGTTTCCTTCTCTGCTTTACAAGCCTTGGATCACCTGTGGGGTGGATGCTTGGCTAGCACACATGCTGCTCCACAACATCATCCGAATAGGCAATGCCAAGCCAGTACGTCGACTGGGTTTATCAGGCATCCCTAAAATCAATATGCTAAGTCAGTACACCAACTGGGTTTATCAAGCATTTCAAAATCAGTATGCTAAGCCAGTACGCCAACTGGGTTTATCAAGCATTTCAAAATTCAGTATGCTAAGCCAGTACGCCGACTGGGTTTATCAAGCATTTCAAAAATCAGTATGCTAAGCCAGTACGCCGACTGGGTTTATCAAGCATACAACAACCATTTCCAAGCTAGTTCTCTGATTAGTTTTGTTAGGAAATGACACCCTTCACCAATACCTCCACAACATGCAAATAACCAATGCCAAGCTAGTACATCGACTGGGTTTATCAGGCATCTAGAAACCCTTCACCACAAAACCCAAATAACCAATGCCAAGCCAGTACATCGACTAGGTTTATCAGGCATATAACAACCATTTCCAAGCCAGTACATCGACTGGGTTTATCAGGCAATATGAACAACATAATATGATTATGTGGCTCCTTCGCTTATGCAACCAGTGGTTCCCTCCAAGAACTCCATAGGTGACTCACTTGACTGCAGGCTAGCATGACCCCACAATACCCACTCACACTACACAAGGATTATACCCCTTTTCTGCAACACAGCTCCTCGGGCCTATCCATCTCTTCTAGTGTCCTTTAGTGTAAGCGTAGAAAGGTTACCACTGCCCATACAGTCCTCTTGAGCACCCTTTCTTCACTTTTCCTCTTACATGCAACACCAAATTGTATCTGTGTAAGCTGATATCACAAGAAGGATAAGCAGACTCATCAGTATTGCTGCTCTAAAATTGTAACCATATTTAATAACATTCACTATCAAGTATTGAAGCACTAGGAATGCATCCATTCCCTTAGGGTGTAGTCAATATTGAAAACCCTAACATAACCCATCACTCGAAAGGTATGCATCCCTTTCCGATGTGAGCCATGTAGGCCTTAGTCACACTCAAGCAATTTGGAACAATAATGAAATAATAAAACATGCTCTGCATATTAAATCTAATAACCAGACATGTATATCCTCAATTAGGGTTACCGAATACTCATTCGTTTTACAGATGTATCTTTCTTTAATGGCGAAGAATGGGGGCTCCCTTCTCTGAGTCAACAGTCCTTCGGTTTGCCACCCCAATCCTTTCATGTTTCTTAACCCACACATGCCTTCTTGGCATAATTTTACTGTCTCACTCACATGCTTTACCAACATGCAATTCGGCTAAGACATTATCAACATTTACAATGGTGTTTCACCCGAAACCCATTTCCATATCATGGGATCCTTCCCATCTAGTTTGGATTTTGCAAGCCATCACACATGGTCTTCCTGCAATGTGTCATCCTAACACACTTATCAAATACCCAAACAGTCAGCAACATTTAGCAATAAGCTTCAAATCTAATTGTTTCATAACCAATCAATGTCATTAATAATTAAATTCAATATGAATTTACAATTCTGTCTCCTACAGAAATTATTTTTCTTAGCAATGAGGCTATCCTCATATTGTTTGGCTCTCGTAAGTGGTATCACTCTGTCCATTATGGTTTCACCCTTGCTACCATACATGAACATCCACCTACAACATGTCCTCCTGACACAATTCTATATAATCCAAACAGTCATTAGCAATTATAAGAAAATTCTCAAATCTGAAATTTGTAAATCTGTTTTCCTACAGAAATTAGATTTGCAACCATGAGACTATTCTCATAAACTTAAACCAGACAATTTCATATTTGTTTCATGCATAACTTACAACCATGAGAACCTTCTCATAACTTTTTTCATTTGCACATGGTAGATCCTGGTCTTTACTATGGACTTATCCTCATTGCCATACACAAGACTTTTCTACCTGAAAACTGAAATTTCAATCAGCCAAACACATTATGAGTATGTATGCATATACTCACTTCATTGCTACAATAGTCACTGAAGTGATCTCAAAATTATAATGCTCAATAATTCAAACACTTTCAGATGTTAACATTTTAAATGCAATGAAATATATACATCTCTATATATGCATTAAAAATTGCAAGACACAATCACACTATCCATACAATTTAGATAAACAGTAAATACTCATTACTTCACATTTCCATGCAACTTTGTCCTTCCAACAGAGTGCTCTGGTAGCCTCTCACATGTCTACCTTTTTCATGCAGTCTTTCTCCTGCATTCATAACAGCTCATGAAATGGTCTCAGGATTAACAATAGTCCACCATTTCATCTATTATCTAACTGCATTGAAACATATATATGTCACACCCATGCATTCACACAATGCATATTCACAACATTTACATCACTCACATAATATTTCAATACAACCTTGCATTAATCCATGAATATTATTCATTCCAACATATTATGGCCTAACCATGCCTATCCCATATAGCATGCACTACCATGACAGGGCCATAAGTCCTCACTTGCTTTGGTTTCTCAACTCACAACCAACATACACAAATGGCATGATATAATCCCCTATGAATGCATTCTAGTATTTAAAACAGTCATATGGCAGAGGGTTCCTTGCCCTTACTACCCCATACCTCACCATACTTGGTAGGTTGACATTCACATTCAGGCACTCAATACCACGTGCAAACCAAATCAACATATTTTAACTGTAGTTGAAGGGATCTTACCAAATCCTCCTTCAACATTGATGCAACTAAGCATAAATAACCATTACCTGCATGCCTATCATTAACATCACTTGATGTTACCTGATCAGTTGGCCTCTTACCAAGGCTACTCCGTCCTTTTGCCAACATCATGATCATAGATTTGTTGCACCATCCTCTCTTCATAAGGTTGTATGCAACAATCATCATCCACATCCTTAGCCATGCTTCAGTTGTCTTTGGTCCTACAACCAATGTGAACATGACTAATTATTAGCAACCACAAGAATTATCTTAAGTGGCTCATTGCATATGTAAAACCTCACTATTTTACTAATATGCAATACCATATACACGCAAAAAAAAAAAACACTTTCACATGCACTGTGCAATATGCCATCTAGTACATGTTCACTTCATCTATCTATCCTTTTTCATTTCCAGCATCCCTATGCCATAATTTTCAGTATATACAACTCAGGAAATATAAATATAATAGCAATGGAGGAGTTAAGGAATTCTCCCTTTTCAATTCCTCATCATGACATGGAGTTCCTCCTCCACATCATAGATGATCCTTTTCTTGGCTTCCCTACCAAGCACACAAGGATTCATTAGCTATGATCTTCTCATGAATTAGCGATTCAACATATACATACGTGTATAATATTCATTCTTTCTATATGCAATTATTATGCTATAAACATTAGTTTAAGGTGAGGAATTTCCCTTTATCAACATTGCCTTGCTGCTCCCATTGCTCTTTTGCAAGGCATATTACAACCAACTACTCTTAATGCAATTTCTGCTTCTCATCCCAAGCATAGAGAATGCATTTCACACTTTCAACAACTACCTCTGGGGGACGACGGGGGTCAAGAGGGATTTCCCCCTTGTGGCTTCCTTGCGCCACTGCAGGGCTGGTCGAGGGCATCGCCCTCATTTTTTTTAAATCTTTCCATTTCGCGCAATCTAGCGCACAAGTTCCATGGCATTTTTCAACTTTCGGTGCTTGAAAAATCTCTCTAAAAACAGCTGAAATTCTTTGTTTCAGAGCAACTCTGCGAATTCTTCCGACCTGTTTCGGGGCAACTCACCGAGTTCTTTTGATTGAAAACTAAGTTTTTCCTTCCGATCCATTGCGGACCAACTTGCCCATCTCTTCCGATGTTGCAGCAGAAACTCGCCAATCTCTTCCGAAATTTTCTCCGCCGTAAACACTTAGAAAATTTTGAAATTTTTCGGACTAACTCACCGAGTCCTTCCGTCGTTGCAGACCAACTGGCCGAGTTCTTCCGCCGTTGCGGAGCAACTTGCCAAGTTCTCCCGCCATTTCGGAGCAACTCGCCAAGTTCTCCCGAAATTTCCTCTTTAATGCTGAAAACACTTAGAAAATTTTGAAAATTTTTGGACCAACTCGCCGAGTCCTTCTGTCGTTGCGGACCAACTGGCCGAGTTCTTCCGCTATTGCGGAGCAACTCGCCAAGTTCTCCCGTCGTTTCAGAGCAACTCGCAAGTTCTCCCGAAATTTCCTCTTTGACGCCGAAAACACTTAGAAAGTTTTTCGGACCAACTCGCCGAATCCTTCCGCCATTGCGGACGAACTCGCTGAGTTCTTCCGCTATTGCGGACCAACTAGTCGAGATTCGCCGGCACAGTTTTTGGCAGAAACTCATAGACACTTAGAAAAATTTTGAAATTTGAAATTTTTTGAATTTTTTTTTTAACTATCAGTGCTGAGCAGGAAGCATACTTACCTCTGCAACTATGATAGGTAGCTCATAAAGGCCCAATGCTGCAACCAGCAGCTCTGATACCATTTTGTAACGTACCCACCCATCCATCCAAGGAAAGGGAGAGTACATGATGGCAATCTCGGGGGATTTTCATAAAAATTCAGCCCATTCATTAGATTCACACCATTAAAAGAGATGTGTGCAGATGGGAGACAAGAAAATTATGCACAGCAGAACTTAAAGCATTACCCACACACATATCATATGCATACAGCATATCAAAATAGTCATCCAATTAAACATTGCAGAAGTAAATTACATAGACAAAGAAACACTTATCTGTATGGTATAATGGTCCCCAAACAACTAGCTATGTCACTGCAATGTTCCACCCAACCGTAGGTCTCTGCCCAGCCTGTATTATTTCAGCACTCAGAGACCACCCCCGAGCTAAGCATGATTCTCACAAGGAAAAGGGGACATTCAAGCTCACACATAGCCCATTAACCATTTCATCTCAGCCAAGCCAGTCCAACTGGGTTTATCAGGCTACACTTGAACCCTGGATGCTTACTCTCAAGCTCAAGCCAAAACATTGGATTACCCATTATCCATACCCTAACACATTTACAATAGAGGTACTCACAACACAGGGACCACATTGGCTCTCCCAACTCGTGGTTCACCCAAACGAACTGTGGAATTTCGAATTCAACCCCCAGGGAGAAAAACCGATTTCTCCCACTAGTTATGATCCTTTCCAATGGCCTAAATGACCTCTAGGAAGACCCAAAAACGTTCTGTTCTCTTCCCCACTGGTAATCAACACAAAAACGCCCCTTCCCAGCTAAAAGATGAAGGGGAACACAGAAAAACCAGGGAGGAAAACACCCAGGCAGCTAGAGCTACGTGAGAGAGCAAGGCAATGGTGAATAATCGCTTAGAGATCAATTTCGTGGCTCTTTTCTTTCCCAAGGAGACAAAACACGATTTTCCATGAAGGGTGGCTTGCCCATACCCAAATTTGGACAGCCATACCTCTCCTTTCCCAAGGCATTAACTACCTCAACCAACTCTTGAATGATTGGGTACAAAAGTCAACATGGGTAGTTGAGGGTTTGATGGGTTCTCTCATTGACACTTGGCTTGACTTGATTGGCTCCAAGGGTTTGAATGTTTTCCCTCCCAATTCCTTGAAAAATCATGCCCCCATCTCTTTTTTGCATTGCATAGCTAGTTGTGGGTATTTTATTAAATGCATATTTACATGATATTTACAATTCCACTGTTTCGAGCTAGCACGTAAACCATATGCATCAATAAATCGATGGCGGGGCCTTGTTCTTGATATCCTCACCATGATTTCATAACAATATTACATCATTTACAATTTTAATGCCATGGGGTCAAACTAGGGACGTTACACCATTTATATATCAGAGGCCTAGTTATTTGCATAATATTTGCACATCAAGCAATGAGTTATTAACCTACTGCTCAAATCCAACCAACCATACCAGAGATGAGATAGCTCCAATCTCAACAGGCTTGTTGTATGGAAACATTTTAGAACCAGTGACATCATGTTCTCATGAAATATTTCAACAAAATCATCCATCCATAGAGTTTGGGCAGATAAACTTGAACCAGTGGCATTTAGCTTTACTGGAAAATAGGAAACCTACTCCAAATTTGGATTTTCCAAATGGCATGTTTTCGGAAAATGTGAGCATAGATTTGCATCGTACATGTTAAGTTGAAGGAAAGAAAACACAAGGCTTGACGTTGTCACAAACAAGCATGGAACTTGTTTCTAATCCCAATGCCATCTGTGGACTGTCACCGACACCAGTTTGTTTACCTGTTCAACCAAATCCACACACACCAGAGTTCCCCTTTGAAATTAAAACCAACTCTAAAATAGTGATGCAAAACTTAAAATTTCCTTCCTTTCAGCCATGAATGCTCCTTTCCCACCTTCCATTAACCTGAGTGACAACTTGCTATATAGTTCAGGTCCTCCAGTTAGCAACATCGATGTTTCCAGGTCAGATCAATGGCCTTCTATTGATTCTAGCTTTCAACCCAAAGGAGAGCAGCAGTCTCCCTTGATAAATGTTCTTAATTCTGCTAAGGACCGCCCAAGTCTTATTTCAGATCTGAACTTGTCACTATTTGTGCATGGGGAAGACCCTCGTAGTAGTTCAACACCACTTCATTCCTTTCCATTAGCCTCAGAAAAATATTTCTGCTAATAATCTATGTGTGAGTACAGGAGGAATGGGGTTGGAGCTTTTAGGATTTTCAAATATATCTCCAAATTTTGGTGCTCCCGTAGTTGATTCAGACAATCACAATGTTGCTCCATCCTTATCTGTAGTGATGGATGGTAGGTCTATTGGAGGAAGGGTCTATCTTCAAAAGCTTGATAGTTATGAAAGCTTTGCTCTTAGCATGTGGAACATGTTTAAGGACAACATTCCAGAGGATAACATGTCTTCTTCTGGAGAAGGTTGCAATCCTTCTAATGCAATTCCAGGGTTTGTGATTGCCTATGAAGATGCAGAAGGTGACCTTCTTCTCACTAGTGATCTATCATGGAGGTAAATTGATTTTTGTCAGAGCATATTCTTTAGTCAAGGGTGGACATTTCTGAATATATATACTGAATTGTTTTAGAAAACGTCATATGTATAGCTAGACAATTTTCACATGTACTTGTTACAGCTGGAAACACCATTAACTATGACTACTTCATAAATATAGAGATGCAAATACACTCTGTGTATTGTGTTCTCTGTTTTATTTGGATAGGAAAGTATAGAACTTAGAGCGAATTATAACATTAACAGGATTACCTTATTGTTCTTTGAAAAAACACTGGTCTTTGATGCTTATTCAGTTTGCTTTTGTCAGTTAATCTTGAGACTAAAAAAACTAGTTTTTTAAAGTTTTTGAAACTCATTTCGCAGGTATTTTGTTCGTGTTGCAAAGTGCATTAAAGTGATACCAGCAAAGAAAAACAAAATGAAAGGTATTGATAAGTTCAATTTTTGTACACACATTTTATTGGTGCAATTTTTGTACTGTTTAGACTGCATATTTTCTTATCATTAGAAAATATATTTCCTAATAGAAAAAAGTCAAAGTAAATGATATTCGAGCTTAATGATAACAAAAACAAGAAAACATTTGCATGATTGCAGGGAGCTCATGAATATTTGTATCAATCTTACTGTACACAAAAATTGGCATAATTTTTTTTTTGACAGGCGCCATCAGTCAAATGACCGATACAATATTTGCTTGCAAGCACTGCCCAGTTGCAAACCACATATTTTAATGTTCTTGAGTTCAGTAGCTAAACATTAAAAAGATTATGTTTTACGTGTTCCAGAAGATTGTCGTTAACAAGTTAGTTGGCAATTTACCATGCAGTAAACAAGAACCAAAGCACCTGTAATTGTCCTTAGTCAGATGAGGAGAACGAGGGAAATGATCAAGAAAAAGAGCATGTGCAAGCTAAAACTGTTAACCTCTCATTGATTGCATTTGATCCACGACATCAAAGAACTATATCCCACACTTTATTTGTTTCTAAACAATTTCTTAGAGTCAACAGTGCCAATGATAATTCCATTTTCAATTAAGCTTTTGCCTGGGCCTGGACATTTGTAATTTCTGGGTTGCATACATTCGCATCACTAACCCATCTTCGTAACAATTTTGTTGAGGCTCTAGGATTTAAAATCTTGCCAGCATCTTAAGCATATTTATCGAGCAAAGCCTTGTTTTCACGAAAATGTTGAACCACATAGAGACTGATATGTTTCTCTTTTTACATGGAATTCTTTCCTAAGATGCATCGTAGCCTTGAAAGAGGATTTTCAACAAAACGACTTCCCCTATACTCCAGAATAGAGCATCCTATATAGAATCCTCATTGTGACATCTTGCTTTTAAGGATATTATATTTTCTATTTTCTATGAAATACTGTTGACTTAACTCCATTTATTTTGTATTGCAGGATGGCAAGTCAGCCTACCATGAATAGCAACAGACCTGTTACTGTACAAATGAAAGGGCAGCTTGTTGTTCGAAAAAGTGGCTGTTGCTCATAAGACAATTCCTAGAATAATTTTTACTGCAACTGGTTTTGAAGAAGTGAAGTTGAAGATAATTGTATGTATTTTGGATATCATACAGGAAAACGTCTCTAGCTGTCAAGAGATCAACAATTGATAGACAATTAAAACAAATTTATTGCAAGTTGGATCTTGTATTCTTTTCTGTCTGTGAAGGGCATCAGCTTGCTTTTGTTCCTGATAATTTGTACAGCCATGGATTATTGTACTCATGCATAGTTTGTAATATCATTCTTCTTTGAATTTTCATCATTGTCACAGTTGAACTGCTATATCTTAGAATTCTTTTAGTACTTGAAGCATTATTCTTGAATATGTTTGACATTCATTTTGTTCCCATGCAAAATTTGTTTGAATATCATCATTGTCAAGTAATAACAACTTCTTAAAGGGTGCTAGCTCAATGGTAGAGCACCTGCCTAATTATAGGCAGGAGATTGGTGGTTCGATTCCTCTGTACCCTATCATAAATTAGTGACTAAGAAAACGACTAAATTCGCATATATACAACTATTAGTAGCTAATTTCCAGTATCTTATAGCGTGACTAATGTTTAGTCGTATTTAACTTAGTCATTAATATGTTATCATCTAGTAGTTTATTTAGTCGTATATTTGGTCATTAATTGTAACAATCAATGACTAAATCAGTGAGTATCAATGACTAAATCAATGAGTATCAATGACTAAATCAGTGACTATCAATGACTTAATCAGTGACTATCAATGACTAAATCAATGACTAATAAGTCAACCAAATAATGACTAGTGAAATACGACTAGAGATAAGATAGTGGAAATCGGATACTATTAGTCACCGACTCAAAAATAGTTGTTTATAGTCGAATTTTAGTCATTTTTTTAGTCATTAATTTCTCATTTTGTACTTGTGAAATGATAAGGTATATGTTTTTGTGGGTGAAACCTTTGAGTGCCTAAATGATGGTTTCAGTATACACAATTTGGTATACATGTAGAGAACACATAGCACTAGTGTAACACTATTTTTCCAAAATTAAATGTTTAATTTTTATTTATTTATTTAATTATCTAAGTGACCAAACCTCAAGAATGGTACGTCAAATGTGGGTGCATCATTTGAAGGTCTAAATGCAATCATTTCGACTTGGATTTTTTATAGAGCATAGAGGTTGGTGTCTACTAGTGCAACATACAATTTTTTTTAAATGGTTGTGAAATGAAAAAGTTATGGAAGAAACACTAACAACATGTTTTTTGACTTAAGGAGTGATGATACAAGAAAATTATGAAAAATATAGAAAAAAATATTTTTTTTAAAAAACAATACATATTTGGAATCTGCATAAAAAATTCTATCTATGCCTAAAATTTCGTCAAAAATGGTTGTGTATGTCATGCTGTAAAGAGTGGTGAAATACAGGCATATTGAGAAAAATGGTCGAAATGCCCAATTAGCTATGGTTTAGCACAATCCATAGCACAGGTTTGGTAAGTCCGAACCAACCACATAGGACTGCGGATGACACGCGAGCGTGCAAGGAGGCATGTTTTAGGTTCTAAGGAACGTTCGCGTGTTTTATTTAAATTCAAATTTTTATTCCTGCGCTTAGTGTCAACCAAAACGCTCTAGCACAGGTTTGGTAAGTTCGAACCAACCACATACGACTGCAGATGAATTGCGGGCGCGCGAGGAGGCGTGTTTTAGGTTCTAAGGAACGCTCACGCGTTTTATTTAAATTCAATTTTTTATTCCTGCGCTTAGTGTCAACCAAAATGCTCTAGCATTTTGTTTCTCTAAAATGCTCTAGCGTTTTGTTTCTCCAAAATGTTCTAGTGTTTTGAAGAAACAAAACGCTTTAGTGTTTTGGAGAAGCAAAACTCTATAGCATTTTGGAGTTACAAAACGCTCTAGCATTTTGAAGAAACAAAACTCTAGAGCGTTTTGGATTTACAAAACGCTCTAGGGTTTTAAACCACATAAACTATTTGTTAAGTGTTGAATGGAGATAAGGAGTGAGAGAGAGAGAGGGGGGGGGATATGAGGGGGGGAAAGGGGCATAAATTTATGGAGGCGGAGAGAGGAATGAGGAGGGAGAAAATTAAACTCCTAAACCCATAAGTCTTAAGGACCAAATAACCTAAATCCCTAAAACCCTAAGCACCTAAGCCCTTAATACATAATCCCTTAATACTTTAAACCCTTGTCACTTAATCCTAACCTTTCGTACCTTACTCCACTAATAGTCGATCCCTAAATCCCTTAACTTATAAATATCCTATTCCTTAAATCCCTAGTCCCTTAATTAACCCCTTATCTCCCATTCTCGTAGTCCTTATCCTTTAACACCCTAAGACCTTAAGCCCGTATAATCCCTTAACACTATAGAACCTAAGCCCTTAATGCCTAACCACTTAAAACCTAACTCCCTAACCCCAAAGCCCTAAATGACTTTACCCTTAAAACCCTTAATTCCTTAAATTATTTACCTCTAATCCTTTAACCATTGGCCTCTAAGCTCTAGTTTACCCTATAGAGGTAAACTAATTGTTTACCTCTACACTGCGTTTGCATGTGCTACCTCCCTTGTGCCAGTGCAGCCTGCATTTTCTTTTTCACTCTATGTTTGCATGTGCGCTCTTTGTTTTCATGAGTTCTCTATGTTTTCTTGATCTCTCTCCCTTGGTATTTATCTCTCCTCTCTTGAATTTGGAAGTCTCGCTTGGGATTGTGCATTATCCTCTAAGCTCTAGTTTACCCCTTATAAGTCTTTAACCCTTTAACCCCTTCACCATTAATTCCTAACCTCATAAATCCTAAGAACCTAACCCTAAAGCACTAAATCCCTTAACCCCTAAATCCCCTAACCCTTAAACCCCTTAACCACTTTACCTCTAATCCCACAACCTCTAACCCCTAAGACCTAGTCCACCCCTAACCCCTAAACAACCTAACCCATAATACTTAAATCCCAAATCTCTAAACCCCTAAATCCTTAAGTCCCTAGAAACAATTAAACCTTTAACTACTTGGTCCTTAAACCCTAGCCCCTTAAACCCTATCCCCTTAACCATTGATCCATATATTCCTTGACCCCTAAATCCCATAACCCATAAAACCCTTTAACCCCCTGTCTGCTTAACTCCCTAACCCATAAATCTTTAAACTTTCTAACCACTTTATGCCTTTACCTCTAAATTTTTAACCCATAGACCCTAATACCTAGCTAACCCGCTAACCCTAAAACCCCTAACCCATAATCCCTAAATACCAAAACCCATAAATCCCTAGAAACTCCTAATCCCTCATCTCCTAGAAGCCATTAAGCCCTTAACCCCCAATACTTTGATCCTTTATGTTGGTGTGATTCTCTATCCTTTCTAGCAGACCCGGGCTTGCGGTAATCTCTTAGACCAACAGAACCCTTAGCTCACTGGCCCTTTCGGCAACAGGTCGCAGAGGCAACCTGAAGTCTCACCCGAAGTGATTCTAATGGGAGGCAGAAGACTCAAGTGTCCTCAGCCAAGTTCCGAGGCATCCGGGGTGCTTAAATCCACCTTAATCCCTCTGACTGGAGCTGTCTATCTCATTCCATTACTCCGGCTACGCCTCTGTCTTATCGCATTACGCAGGGGGGTGCGATGAGTCCTCCCCCTACGTGAGACCGTTTAGCGATACCTAAGATATCGTAGGCGCGATATCTTCCCCTTCTAGTTCCTGCGGTAAGTGAATCTTGACCGCTTCCTGGATTAATAAGTGGTCTCCGCTAGCCTTATCCTGGTACCGCAGTTGGCTACAACATTCAGTCTCCAAGCCTAACCCTCGCTAATGAACTTGACCCTTGATATCTCGCAACAACGTAACTAAGTAGAATACCACTTTGAGCAGCGTCCAAGTAGACCATTCATGACTTACATTCAGTTCCTACTCGCACATCATCCTCTGTTAACAACTATCTAGTTGCTATGCGGGTAGCTATGATTATCGCAATTATTATACATCATTCAGAAGTTAAGCTGACGACCATGTACATTACTTATAACAGACTGAAGCATTCATATATAACACAGACAAGTGAATGAGAGCAGTAGCTACACAGATACAATAGTGCTACTTAAATAAGCACGTTGTTACTCCCAGGGCAAGAACTACGCCCAGGGGGACTACGGTTCTTGTTTACAACTCTGAAGAATAAACACAGTTCCGTCCTTTCTTTACAACAAGGGTCTTCTGGGAAACTCCACCTCAGTGGGAGCCCTTCTCTATAGACCTCTTTCTCTTCCTGCCTTTTACAATGCACTCTCTTTCTCTCACAATCCTTGCGGATCGCACTATCTCTCAACAGGTTGGCCCTTGTGTTCTCTCAGGGATGTCCAGACTCTGCAACCACAAAAAGGCTTGACTAACCTCTACCTGATGTCTCTATCACTATGTGTCCAACCCCTTATCATATAAAAAGACTACTATATATAGATGGCCCGAAGGTCTCATCGCAGTTACAAAGCTGTGGGCCTTATCCCAACAGTGACTCAACCCTAACCACTTACAGTCAACTGGCTGTACTTCCATGGCCGCCTTCTGTCTCGTCGCCGCTTCCTGCAGTCCTTAGTCTTTAATGCATCGGCCCGTCGCTTCTTCTTAGTTCAAGCAACGCTGACTGTAGTCCTTCTTCTTTAATGAGGGTAGCTGAACCCTCTCTTCATCTACGGCGCCTTTATTGCGGTGGTTGAGCTCTCCCTTCGGCCTCTTCTTTGTACCACATGCTTGACTTTTCTGTACCTATCGCCGTGATTCCCGCCGGGATTTGCGCTACGGCGATATCTTTGTCTTACCGCCAAAATTGGTACTTTCTCTCCAAAATTAGTTATCCTTCCCAAAATTAGCAGCTTCCTAAATGCTGCGGAAGTTCTCTCCAACACTTTAACCGCTTGACACTTAACCCTTAACCAAATCAACCCTAACATCGTAACCTTGGAGCCATAAATCCCTTAGCCCATAAATCTGCTAACCTCTAAAGGCCTCACCTCTTAAATAACCACCAATCCCGTAACCCTTATGTCCTTAACCACTAATCCTCTAATCCCTTAACACTTAAATCCTTCACCTTTAAGGATTAACCTCTTGAACGCTAAACCCCTAACATTGGTTCCCTTAATCCCTTAACCCCTAAAACCCATAACCCCTAAACCCCTTTATCTCTAAGCACCTAACACCTAACACCTAATCCCTACTTTATCCACAAACACTTAATCCCTTAATGTCTAACCTCTGAATCCCTAACCCCCTAAAACTAGAGCCCTAAATCACTTTTAATAACTAAATCCCTTAACCCATAAGCTCCTTGACCCATAACACCTTGACCCCTTTACTTGTTTACCTATAATGCATCAACCACTAAACCCGGGTTTAAACCCCATAACCTCTTATCTCCTTATCCCTCCTACCCCATAATTGCCAAACACCTAAACCCATTTATCCCTTTAACTCTAAGCCCTTAACCCCTAACACCAAATCCCTAGTTAACATCCTAACCCATATAACATGAAGCCCAAAACCCTAGAAGATAAGGAGGGATAGGGAAATAAAGGAAATATTTTATTTGTAAGGAAATATTAAATAATGTTCCAAGGATAATGTTTTGTGTATAGATATTAAACATAATGCTAGAGCATTATGTATTTCTATAACGCTAGAGTGTTATAGAAACACATAATGCTATAGGATTATGTGTTTCTATAACTTACGCTCTAGCGTTATAGAAATACATAACGCTAGAGCATTATAGAAACACATAACGCTAGAGTGTTATGTATTTCCATAACGCTCGTGTGTTTTCGTTTCCTGTACTACGTGTTAAATGCCATGGTAGGCTTGGGTCTTCCCATGCCTAGTTCAAAGAAACAAGCGCTCATTTTGGTTTCACTAAATTTTCACACGTTTCATGAAACTAAGATTGCATCTAAAAGGTCCCTCAACTTCATGCGAGGTCCCGACATCACTTTCCCATGGAATATCCTCAAGTAGATCAAAGGGATAAGTTGTTATGGGAGTGCAACCCACATCTTGTTGAACTATTATGGAGAAAAACTTCCTATGGCTCGGGGTAGACCACAACAGACAAATGACTACCAGAAATGAACTCAATTCCCAATGCAATGTTATATAATTGTTAATGCTAAGATGTGGAATAAAATACCAACCTTCAACCAGACGTTCGATGTAGATCCCCGTTGAGCTTTAAAAACTCTACACTTGAACCTGCAGCTTAGTCTCAACAATAAACACAAGCAAGTGCATATAATATATGAAAGATGTTAGCATAAACAATAGCATGGTCCATGATATAATAAGAAAATGTTACCCAATGTTAATAAACAACCATTCACAAGATCAATTGGACGAGAAAATGAGTATTTCTATTAATATGAACAAGAAGTACAATATACAACCTCTTGTCGGCAACTCATCTAAACCAAGAACTAGTTCCCTCCACTTGTGCCTCCACCACTTCAATCCCCCATGCAATGGAAAAATCACAAGTAAATGAATGAGTCCTTCACAAGATATGTAAGAGTTTGGTAGGTGAACATAAAGGGTTCACCAACTAGGATCAATGGATGTAGACTCAAGCTATGGAAAAGATCCAATATAGTTTTGATGCTCTCTCTTTCCTCCCCTTCAATGCACCATAAGAGATCAATATATAACCCTCCAAAGGTAGGTGAAAGGTCGAATCGGGTCGTCTCGGGATACATGGAGGGCCAAAGGTCACAATGGCCGCTTTTTGGAGTGAAAAACTAGAGTTTTTACTATTATTTACCAATTAACTCGATGTACACGGGCTATAGTGGTACAGCCTGCGTATGCATGAGATGCAGTGAAGTAGCTCATGTACAGGAACAAAAATAGGGAAACAAGGGTTCCTGGAGGACAAAAAGTGGTTCTAAGTCAATCAAATGAATAATGGAGGCCAATGAGTGCTAATGCTCACAAGGTGGAAAAATACGTTGTAACAGATGCCCCCTAATGTGTGAGGTCAGAGAAGGTACTACGATGGCTGAAATACATTATAAATATCAAAAGTGGAGTGATGGAGACATAAATGGAAGGAGTATCCCACTCGTCATAATATAATGATATCTATGAATAAATATCGGTACAATACATAGCAATTTGATACAATGGCCATGAATAGGCAGTATATAGTGAATACATGTCATGAGTGGTCATACAAATGTTGGGGCATCGGGGGTTTGTGGCTTATACAAATTTTGGAGCATCGAGGGTTTGAGGGCCCAAAACCGATTGCTCAACACGTTGGTTAACTATTGGGATGCAAAAGCACAACATTTTGATTTAGATGGGAAACCACTTCCATTGGAGGTGGAAGATATATACTTCATCACTGGATTGTCCCGCCGAGGGGAGGTGGCAAGTCTTATGTCTCGCAGTGTGGGGGGTGGAATCACTATCAGTGATTATATTGACAGGTATTGCATTGTTGGCACCCAGAAGGTGGGAATCCAGATCCCGATAGAGTCCATAGCGATCATAAGAATGAATATTATAGTCCTCATGCTCGGGAGGATAGCAGGATCAGCTTCACTTCATCGGGATTCAAGGCCGTTGATATTCTATGCAGTCGAGAGCATGAGACCGACTATGTATGACTGGTGTAAAAAGTTGTTGGGTACTATGAAGAACCATCTAACAGAGTGAAAACTAGGGTGGGTCAAAAAATTTGGTTTTGGTAGCATGCTGTGCA
Source organism: Larix kaempferi (assembly GCA_027924585.1). Classification (NCBI taxonomy): domain Eukaryota; kingdom Viridiplantae; phylum Streptophyta; class Pinopsida; order Pinales; family Pinaceae; genus Larix; species Larix kaempferi. Next base: position 22,870,837 of record BSBM01000011.1, on the reverse strand, counting down.
GCTTTTTCTTTGAGAGTGTGTCAGGTTTGAGTCCGAGGGTAGATGTCCCTCCACATCGTCTCTGAGACCCAGCCCATACCTGGTGGGCAGAGGTATTGACACGGCAGGGAGGTGGCCGAAAGTATTCCCGATATTCTAATGCGTTTTTCCATTGGTGGCGGCGACAGGTGATCACCATCGACAACTACCCATATGAGGGGATAGACTATCGAGGAGACTGACACATGTCGCTCCCACCAAGGGCCGCATTCAGGGACATTGGTAAGACTACTCTTTTTAAGTTTTGAATATTTATTTTTTTTGGATTTTTGTTAGAAGTGAAAGAAAGAATATTTTTGGTGTGGTATCATATATTGATGTATGACTGTTTGCTCGCAGATATGGATCCGCGAATACCTCAGGGTTTCCCATGACACCACCACAGAGGAAGGGGAGGCAAGGTAGTAGGTGCAGCGACAGAGCGCACATTGGAGACTGTGTGGGACAAGCTAACTCGCATGACTACCCAAGTATCGGTGATCGAAGTAGAGCGTCTCCTAGAGGATATGCAGAGCCATGTGGTTGGGTTACCAGGTACATGGGTGTGGCTTCTCCGGCGTATAGCCGATGCCGTACACTACTACATGTAGACTCATCCATCCCAGGAAGCTAGAGATCCCCGTAGGGCTTAGATTCCATGTGTTACGGAGAAAAATTCCTATGGCTTGGGGTAGACCACAACAGACAGCTGACTACCAGAAAATGACTCAATTCCCAATGCAATGCTATATAAATGATAATGCTAAGATAATGGAGAAAAGACCAACCTTCAACCGGATGTTCAAAGTAGATCCCCGTTGAGCTTCCAACTTCTACACTTGAACCTACAAATTAGTCTCAACAACAAGTACAAGCAAGTGCATATAATATTTGAAAGACATTAGCATAATCCATAGCATGATCCATCATATCATAAGTGAATATAACCCAATGTAATTTAACAATATTCACAACATCAAGTGGACGAGAAAATTAGTATTTCCATTAATGAATAACAAGAAGTACAATATACGACCTCTTGCTAGAAACCAATATGAACCAAGAACCGGGTCTCTCCACTTATGCCTCCACCACATCAATCCCCCATACGATGGAAAACTCAAACTATGAAAGGAGTTTGGTAGGTGAACATAAGGAGTTCACAACAACAAGGATCAATGAGTGTAGACTCAAGTCACGGCAAAAATACACTAGAGTTATCTTGCTCTCTCTTTCTCCTCCCTTCCATACACCATAAGAGCTCAATATATAGCCTTCCAAAGGTAAGTGAAAGGACACATCGAGGCGTTTCGGGGTATATGGAGGGCCAAAGGTCACCCTAAGACTGCTTTTTGGGAGTAAAAAATAATTTTATAATGATTTTTACCATTTTACTTAGTACCCGCGGGCTATAGTGGAACAACCTGTGTGTATGTTGGCTATAATGGGACAACAAGCGTACAGGAAGAAAAATAGGGAAATTTTGTGTTTTCTAGAGGACATAAAGTGAATCTGAGTTAGTGAAATGGATCTTGTAGGCCAAATAATGTTGATGATCACAAGGTGGAAAATTACGCTGTAACAGATGCCCCCTAATGTGTGAGGTCATAGAATGGTGCTATGATGGCCGAAATACATTATAAATATCAGAAGTGGAGTGATGGAGACACAACTAGAAGGAATAGCTCACTCGTCATAATACAATAATATCTCTGAATACATGTTGGTATAGTACAACAATCTGATACAATGGCCATGAATAGGCAGTACATAATGAATACATGTCAAAGGTGATCATATCCATGATCCATACAGTAAGATGTGGTCTCCTACTAAAAGGAAACAACTGGTGCAAACTGGAGGTACAAACTGCTGATGTTTGAGAGGTGATATCTTAGATGTACAGTCACGATCAAGAGCAGCATACTGAATGCTACTAACATATGGGGTCTTCTACACAAATCATCTACGGTGCAAGTCCCATCAAGTGAATAAAGGTATTAAGGTCGAACCTAATGTGACATCGTCTGATTACCGGTCGAAGATGTATACCGTTAACAGACACGAGATAACCCACCGATAATGAAAATGGGCATCAAGGCACAGAGTACAATCATCAGAGTGAGAATAGATGTGTTGAAGTTGAACACTCAAATGAATCCATCGATCAGGGTACATTGATGTATTCCCAAAACTGTCGATGGCGAGAGAACCTATCACTAATGACTGCAAGCCTCAAGGTACTCAACCGACTCTAAGTCTCAATTCCAGAATAAATGAGTTGAAGTCGACGGAACGAAACTCGCTATAAGGAGGGCATTAAGGCATCCCCCATCAACCAGCACGAGGTAAAAGCTACACCGAAATATTTGGAAGAACTTAGATGACATAGACTGACTCAATAAGGATGGCCGACATGCAATAGTAAAGAGATCTAAGGAGTTTCCGACTCTGGTTGAAGGACTTCCTTTGAACAAGAGCATGAGCAGATGGATAGACTTAGGCAACATAGAATCGACATAACACTGTGCGATGTAGGAGGCATCAACAAAGGGCTCCATAATGACTGGAAGCTTAACCAATCGGTGGAGTAAACTGAAAAATGAGTACAGCCCCTAAGATCCTACTATAGTCCCGTTTCATAATGAATGGAGTGGAATGAATGCTCTGTTCTGTTGAAATATTGTAACTTCTAAGAATATTATATTTGTACTTTATTATTCCGGAGATGTTCCCTTCCTCCGAGGTAACCCTATTGTATATCCGGAGATGTTTATTCCTCCGATGGATTGTGGGGTTATTAGATCTCCCATGTGGGGGTCGACCCCAAGTTAATTTATTAGGGGTTATTAGACTCTCTTAGGAGAGGTCGACCCCATAGGGTAAAAAGTCAGTCGGGAAACAAGTATAAGTAGAGGAGGATGTTCCTCACTTATCTCACTCATCCATCACTCGGAAAGTAGTGCACAAGTGAGAGAGAGGTCTGCATAGCAGGTAGAGAAGGAGCTCTAGTCTTGGACTACATCTTGTATTTGGTTGATCATCTTTATTGAGGAAAGATTTGCTAGGTTTTCTACCCCATGAGGGTTTCCCAGGGTAAAATATCTATCTATCTTGTGATTGTGTTTCTTTCAGTGATCTTCCTAGTCAAATTAGTATAAACTTAACATGGTATCAAAGCTAGCCTAAATAGGACTTCTTTCACAAGGTGAAAATCTCTCTCTCTCCTCCTTCGGTGAAAATTAGGGTTTCTGCAAAAGTTGGTATTTTTGGATTCTGATTGCATGGCTGGATAGCCCTCCTCAAAATCGAAGTTTTGAGCCCTGGATCGAGGTTTTTGGTTGGGTAGAACTCCGGGAAAGTCAAACCCTAGTTTGACCAAAAGTGCAGAAAACTAGAAAACCAGAGAACCAGAAAAGTTGCGCACTTGTGCACCAGTAAACCAGAAAAGAGGAACTACTCAAGGAAATAAGTTTTCCACATTCCAATGCTTCAATTGTCATAAAATAGGACACATTGCTAGGGATTGTCCCTCAAAGGGAAAGAAGAAGGGATTCCACCATAAAAGACATCAAGCACACGTAGCAGAAGATGAAAGTGAAGAAGAAGAAGAAGAGGAAGAAAGGCCTCACAAGAAAAGATCTAGAAGAGAAGAAGAAGAAGAAGAACAAAGGCCCTTCTTCAAGAGAAGATCTAGAAGGAATGAAGAAGAAGATGCAAAAGAGTATGTTCTATTCTCTACACTCTCTAGATCTATAACACCTGGAGAAGATACATGGCTTATTGATAGTGGTGCTTCAAAGCATGTGACTGGACAAAAGAAAACTCTTTCAAAACTGGAAGAAAAGACCTCCCCACAAAAGGTGTCATTAGGAGATGACTATCAATATCCCATCAAGGGAATTGGTGAAGCAAGCTACAAGCTTGATTATGGAACACCATTGAAGATGAAAGAGATATTATATGTTCCAGGATTGAAGAAGAACTTACTTTCTATCTCAGCTCTAGATAAGAAAGGTTATAGGGTTGCATTCATAGATGGACAAGTACTCATGTGGTCCAAAGGAAAATCAATTGAGGATTCAATTGTTATTGGTGAAGAGGAATGAGGTCTATACAAACTCAGGGGACATCCAGAAGATGCCCTTGTTCATGAAGCCACTAGCCCTAATGAACTATGGCATAGGAGGCTTGCTCATATTAACTACAAAGCACTACCTAATGTGAGTAAGGTTGTCATAGGACTACCAGATTTGAAGATTGATCATGATAGCACATGCAAAGGATGTGCAAAAGGAAAGAATATCAAGAACCCATTTCCAAAGAGTGAAACAAAGACTAAGAGTATTTTGGAATTGATTCATTCAGATGTATGTGGACCAATGCCTTCCACATTCTTGAGTGGATATGAATACTACCTTACATTTATTGATGACTACTCCAGGAAGACTTGGATGTACTTTATAAAAGGGAAGAATGAATTCTTTGGAAAGTTCAAGGAGTTCAAAGCATTGATAGAAAATCTTTCAGAAAAGAAGATCAAAATACTGAGGACAGATAATGGTGGAGAATACACTTCAAAATATTTTGAAGTCTTTTGTAAAGAAGCTGGAATCAAGAGGGAGTTAACCACTCCCTACAATCCTAAACAAAATCGTGTTGCGGAAAGAAAGAATAGAACCATTATGGAAGCAACGAAGACAATAATACATGATCAAGACCTACCTATGTATCTATGGGCTGAAGCAGCCAGGACAGCAGTCTATGTGTAGAATAGACTATCTCATAGTGCTCTTGAATTCAAAACTTCAGAAGAAGTGTTTACAGGAAAGAAGCCCGAGGTAAGCCACCTCAAGATATTTGGGTGCCTTGTATATATTGACATTCCAAAAGAAAAGAGAACTAAATTAGACCCTTCCAGAAAGAAGGGGATATTTGTTGGATATTGTGAAACATCCAAGGCATTCAGAATTTACATCCCAGGATTCCACCATATGGAGATTAGTAGGGATGTGACAGTTGATGAAGAGATAGCTCTCAACAAATCTAGGAAGTGCCAGTATGAAGAATTATATGAAGAAGATGCACCTCCCAGAATTGCAGAGTCTATTCCCATCCCTAAAGATGTAACACCTGAAGACCATGACATGATAAAACCACAAGAACCCCCCATTTAAAATATTTCAAGGAAAAGAAATCTAGCATAGGCAAAAGATATTATATTAGGACCAGAAAAATATGGAGCTTCTGAAGGCTCCACAAGAGTGAGTAAGAAACCAAAGCCCTTCTCCAACTATATGGCTTTGATGTGTGATCGTGTAGATCAAGAACCTACTAGTTATGAAGAGGCAATTCATAATAAAGAGTGGGTAGAGGCAATGACAGAGGAATACCAATCAATAATGAAGAATGATGTTTGGGATATAGTTCCTAAACCTAAAGACAAAAGTGTGGTATCCTCCAAATGGATATACAAAATAAAGCATGCTACGGATGGTAGCATTGAAAAATATAAAGCAAGATTTGTGGCCATAGGATTATCTCAGAAAGAGGGAATTGACTATGAAGAGACATTTGCACCAGTTGCAAGGTACACTTCTATCAGAACCATCATGGAACTTGCATCCATGATGAAGTGGGACTTACACCAAATGGATGTGAAGACAACCTTCCTGAATGGTGTGATTGAGGAAGAAGTGTACATAAAACAACCACAAGGTTTTGAGGTGGAAGATGGAAGAACCCATGTATCCAAACTGAAGAAGGCTTTGTATGGGTTAAAGCAAGCTCCCAGAGCTTGGTATGGAAGAATTGACAGTTTCTTGACAAACTTGGGCTTTACCAAAAGTAAAGCTGATCCTAATCTTTATCTCAAGGCTATGAATGATGAACCTGTCATATTGTTGCTATATGTGGATGATCTATTTTTTACTGGAAATGAGAAACAAATTATCGAGTGCAAGAAGAAGCTCTCATCAGAGTTTGAAATGAAAGATCTCAGATTGATGCACTACTTCCTAGGTTTGGAAGTATGGCAAGGACCAGATGGAATCTTTCTCAACCAAGGTAAGTATGCTGTGGGAATCTTGAAAAGATTCAATATGTTGGAATGCAAAGCCATGGCCACTCCCATGGATTCCAACTTAAAGCTATTAGTTGATGACTCTTCAGAGTTAGTGGATGTGACTCTGTACAGACAGATTATTGGGTCATTAATGTATCTAACGAATACCAGGCCAGACATATGCTTTGCGGTGAACACTCTGAGTCAGTATCTAGTGAAACCTAGACGAGTTCACCTAATTGTTGCAAAGCATGTGATGAGTTATCTAAAGGGTACGATAGATTTTGGTCTCTATTATCGTGGAGATAATGACTTCAGATTGTATGGCTTCACAGATGCTGATTGGGAAGGAAGAGTACATCAGGTGGATGTTATTGTCTGGGATCTGCCATGATCTCATGGTTTAGCAGAAAGCAGTCAAGTGTGGCTCTCAGCACAGCTGAAGCTGAATATATAGTTTCCTGCTCTGCTAGTTGCGAAGCAGTATGGCTTCAGAAGTTGTTATCAGGATTGTTTGACTTAGAGATGGACCCCACTGTGATCCTATGTGACAACCAGAGTTGTATCAAAATGACAGAGAATCCAGTATTCCATGATAATTCAAAGCAAATAGAGATCCGATATTTCTATATATGGGATATGGTGCAGAAAGGAGCTATCAATCTCGAGTATGTAGGTACTGATGAACAAGTTGCTGATGTGTTGACCAAACCTCTGTCTCGAGTAAAGTTTGAGTATTTTCGAGACAAGCTTGGTGTAGTTCAAAAGGACCCTCCTCGAAAGGGGGAGTGGTATGTTCGATAATAATATTAGGATACTGGTATCGAGAACGGATACCTGTATCGATGATGAGATTACTCAGATATATACTTGTATTGGTGTGGATACTTGTATTGATGATATGTATACTTGTATTGGTGTGGATACTTGTATTGATGACATGTATACTTGTATTAATGATATGTATACTTGTATTGCTGTGGATACTTGTATTGATGACATGTATACTTGTATTGGTGAGGATACTTGTATTGATGAGATGTATACTTGTATTGGTGAGGATACTTGTATTGATGAGATGTATACTTGTATTGGTGTGGATACTTGTATTGATGATATGTATACTTGTATTGGTGAGGATACTTGTATTGATGATGAGGCTACTTGTTCTAACGATGAGGTCAGTATATGGTACCTAGTTGATATGATAGGATTGTATCGTCCCTGAACACCTAGTTCAAAATGTACGTGATGGGGATTGCATCATCCCGGAACCACTAGTTCAAAATGTACGTGATGGGAATTGCATCATCCTAGAACCACTAGTTCAAAATGTACGTGATGGGGATTGAATCATCCTGAAACCACTAGTTCAAAATGTACGTGATGGGGATTGCATCATCCTGGAACCACTAGTTCAAAATGTACGTGATGGGGATTGCATCATCCCAGAACCACTAGTTCAAAATGTACATGATGGGGATTGTATCGTCCCCGGACTTCGGTCCCTGAATTGATACGTAGACAGATGTCTCCGAGAAGTGGTCCCTAGTGGACAAGAGGGGATTTTATCATCCCCAGACTTCGGTCCCTGAATTGATCCGTAGATAGATGTCTCCGAGAAGTGGTCCATAGTGGACGAGAGGGGATTGTATCGTCCTCGGACTTGGGTCCTTGAATTGATCCGTAGACATATGTCTTCAAAAAATGGTCGTTAGACTTTGTCTAAGTTGACGAGTGGACTGCATCATCCCTAGACATGTTATGATGTCTTAAATGGATCATGTGTTTTTGCAGGTGACAATGCTTATGATCATGTGATGACGATGCTAATGATCATGTGATGACGATGTTGATGATCGTGTGATGACAATGCTGTTGATCAAGAGGATCTAGATGATGATGTTGTTATGGCTGTTAGAGTGTTGTAGAGGTTCCAATATTAAAGATATAAAAGATGTTCTATTAACTGCTTGAGTTACTGATGATGATGTATAAAGAAAGCTTCCAATGATTTATAGATGTATCATTTATGATGTAGTCGATGAATCCTTGCTCTTGTAGATGTTGTTATAATATCCTTCTCATTAAGGGGGAGTGTTGAAATATTGTAACTTCTAAGAATATTATATTTGTACTTTATTATTCCGGAGATGTTCCCTTCCTCCGAGGTAACCCTATTATATATCCGGAGATGTTTATTCCTTCAATGGATTGTGGTAACTAGGGTTATTAGATCTCCCATGTGGGGGTCGGCCCTAAGTTAATTTATTAGGGGTTATTAGACTCTCTTAGGAGAGGTCGGCCCCATAGGGTAAAAAGTCAGTCGGGAAACAAGTATAAGTAGAGGAGGATGTTCCTCACTTATCTCACTCATCCATCACTCAGAAAGTAGTGCACAAGTGAGAGAGAGGTCTGCATAGGAGGTAGAGAAGGAGCTCTAGTCTTGGACTACATCTTGTATTTGGTTGATCATTTTTATTGAGGAAAGCTTTGCTGGGTTTTCTACCCCATGAGGGTTTCCCATGGTAAAATCTCTGTGTATCTTGTGATTGTGTTTGTTTCAGTGATCTTGCTAGTCAAATTAGTATAAACTTAACATGTTCAAAGGCGACACAACAACTGCCAAAAAAAAGAAGTAAATATTCTCCCGTCCGGCTTTTTGGAATATTTGATTTTTTTGGTCTTTTTCATATTTGGAAAGCTTGAAAAAGAATAAAATTGCTTATAGTACAACAATTGAGCGAATGAGTGTCAAATAGAGAGTAGACTAATCCCAAGCAGTGGAACATACCTATGATCAATGCAAGGAAGCATGTGCAGGATGTGGACACTCGGGGGGGTTTTCCCTTAGGGTCAAAAGGTCATCAAATTGTGAGGGAAAATGGAAGCTCTGCATGGCTTGACAAGGAAAGTGCTCAAGCACCAAGCTAACAATTGAGTAAGTGGGAGCCGACACAAGGCTCAAGCGGCAAGCAGGATGATGTAATGCCATCACAACTTGATAGAAAATGGGGGGAGTCCTTATGGGAGATGGCTAGCATAAGACAAAGTAGAGTATGAGTCTTTATCGCAAAGTCATGGCATAACTACAAAGGATTCTTGATCTTAAGGAAAAACGACGGCATGGGCACCATAAGGAAAAACAGGGTTCTAACTAGGGCACCCATGTTTGGAAAGGCCCTACCGCCAAATAATGACATTTCTATAACAATGTGAAAGCTCCTTGTCGGTTAATAACCGGGGTCGCACCTAGGGTTAATGAAAATGGTCAAAAGTTCAAATGCATAATGCATGTGAAAATGACATCTAACCTATATGCTAGGTGTGAAATATACCTTCCATAGGTGTGAAATGATCAAAAATAAACTCTCGTCGAAGAAATCTATTCAAAATGCTACTCCAAGACATCACATTAGTCCAAAACAGATTAAAACAACAAAAACTATAGACAAGTGGGTTTCCAAAACTATAAATAGTAATAAAAAATTACAATTTACAATTCATTTCTACTTTTTACCCAAATTGGAGTTTTTGGTTAGTTTTCATCTTGGATTTCAGTCACTGATTTTGGGAGCTACGAGCATCTGTTCGTCGAGCCGTCTGGAGCAGGTTAGCTATCTCATCCTTCTCTTTCATTTGATAGTTTTTATTTCATTTTTCAGTGGTCCAATTTTTTTATTGGGCAAACCCTATTTGGTCACGGCGCTATACGTGGGCTACCGTTATATGGGTCGCGGGTAGGGCCTTCTACCCAGGGTCAACGCATGCATTAATCGTGGGTGGCCGCCTATGTTTTCTCAATAGCCCGTGGGTACGGTCGTCAAGTTGGTTTTTTAAATGTAAAAGGATAAACTCTTTGTGTTTCTTCCTCCAGGATGGTTCTAGAGTGGAGGGAAAGGGAGCATGACCTTGTGGATTAGGTTATCCACCAAGATTTTCTTGCACAACAAGCATTACAAGCATGTGGGATTTTCAAATTTTGGAGAATTGGGCATCTGAGGTCCCAAAACCAATTGCTCCGTCATTTGATAGACTACTGGGACGTAGACACACAAAATTTCAACCTGGATGGTCAAATACTCTCCTTGGAGGTAGAGGACATATATTTCATTACAGGATTGTCCCATCGAGGGGATGTGGCAAGTCTTCGATCTCGTACTGTGGGTGGTGGCATCACCATTCCCGACTACATAGAGCGGTATTGTCTTCCCAACACCCAGAAGGTGGGGATTCAGGTACCCATTGGAGCCATAGTCAATCTGAGTATGAAGACTATAGTGTCCACTCTCGTCAATATTACAGGTTCGACAACTTTACACCAGGATTCAAGGTCGGTGATGTTCTATGTTTCACAGTGCATGCGGCCCATGATATATGACCGGTGCACAACGTTAATGGGGTCTATGAAGACCCAGTTAATGGAGTGCAAGCGTGGGGATGCAAAAAAAATTGGATACGACAGTATACTATGCATCTTTTTCTTCGAGAGAGTTCCGAGGCTCAGTCCGAGGGTTGAAGTCCCTCCTCATAGTCTCCACGACCCAACCGTAACCTAATGGGCAGAGGCCTTAACACAACAAGGTGGTGGCTGATAGGAATCACCATACACAGATAAGTTCTTTCACTGGTGGGACCGATAGGTCATAACCATTGACGATTACCCCTATGCAGGGATAGACTTCTGTGGTGATCGCGACATGCCACTTCTTCCAGGGGCCACGTTTGGAGACATCGGTATGTTACTGTTTTTATGTTTTTGTGTATTAATTTTTTTGGGATTTTTTATTATATATGGAAATGCAAAAATCTTTTTGGGGCATAGTATCACATATTAAAATTTCATTGTTTTCTCATAGATATTGGTTCGTGAATACCAAAGGGTTTCCCGAGACATCGTAATTGGGGCAGGGGTGGAGAGGTAGTTGGTGCAGCCACAAAGTGCACACTAGAGATCGTACAGGTCAACCTGTCTCGTATGACCAACAAAATACCCATGATCGAGGTAGAGAGGCTACCAGAGGATATGTAGCGCCATGTTGTGGGAGTACCGAGCACCTGGTTGCGACTACTACGGCGCATAGCCAATGCAGTACATTTTACTATCAGACACATCCTGTCGAGGAAGCTAGGCCTCCTTGTGGGGATTAGACATCTCAGAGTCCCATATTTTTGTATCGATATGTATATTTTTGAGAGCTAGAGGCTCTAGTTTTGTATTGTGACACTACCATTTTGGACATGTTATTTATATATAAAAACTATGATTCTCCGGTTCTACTACATGTGTATGTACAAATGTATGAATGCATGTTTATTTGTGTGATTCGTTATGAATGTGACAAATTCCAATCTAGCACATAGTTAGCATATGCACCAGATACATGATTAAAACTTCTCGGAACATGAATGTATTCAATGGAAACAAAATGATGTTCCAAGAGTCTTACCCTCAAGAACCTCCATAGTAAAGTAGGATCCCTCACACGGTACTGACCATTCAATTGAGACACAACTAGTTGTGAATCCAGGCGGACTTCTAAAGACTGGCTACCATGTGAAATGGAATCACGAAGTAGCCCGACAACGACACTGTACTCAGCCACATTGTTGGATGTAAGATCGAGACAAGCATCTCCCGAAGACACAAATAGGTGGTCAGGTGAATAAGTAACCCAAGTAACAGAAGCGAGCTGCTGCATATGAAGGCTAGCACCATACATGAATCCCAAGAACACAAGAGATTCCGCTGACATATGTCAACCAAACGGAAGCGAATCAGCAGACCGAAAAACCACAAGAAAACTAAACTATGTACAGAAGCAACTATACAATAGTATACAAAAGTACTAGCTCAAACTAGAAGCTCAAGCGTAATACCACTTGAGGTAGAGCCCATTTCTAGGCTCCTTCAAGGCGTTCCCTTCCTAATATTCCAATTCATAGGCTCCTTTCTCAAGGACATGCCTCACGATGTAAGGACCATGCCACATTGGGTTAAACTTGCCTGTCCCCAAGGGTTCTTTAGCCTGGAAATATAAGAGGACCAAGTCAGCTTTAGCATATTGCTGGGGACAGACAAACCTATCATATTGAACCTTGACACGATGCTTATTGGCATTTATAGCCACGGTGGCATCTCTACGCAGCTCATCAAGCTGCTCAAGGTGGATCAAACGTTGCTCAATATCCGACGTATCAGGGAGGAGCTCTATGGCTAGTTTTAATGAAGGGATTTCACATTCAATCGGTAGAATAGACTCCACACTGTGTACTAGCTGAAATGGTGAGAACCCGGGTGGCAGTCTTAACTGCGGTTCGATATGCCCACAAAGTAGGATATAAGATAATATGTCAGTTTCTCTTGCTCTGTTGGATGGTACGTTGGACAATGGTTTTTAAAGACTTATTGACAAAGGGATTTCACATTCAATCGGTAGAATAGACTCCACACTGTGTACTAGCTGAAATGGTGAGAACCCGGTGGCAGTCTTAACTGCGGTTCGATATGCCCACAAAGCAGGATATAACATAATATGTCAGTTTCTCTTGCTCTGTTGGATGGTACGTTGGACAATGGTTTTTAAAGACTTATTGACTGCTTCAACATGACCATTTGCTTGAGGGTAGTAATAATATGAATGTTATTGACGAAACCCAAGCTTGAGTGACAAATCCTCCATCATTTTGTTCTGAAAGTGATTTCCATGGTGAGTGACAATCTCTTTCGAAATACTGAACCAAGTAATAATCTGATTGAATACGAAATGGGTTGTTGTAGCACCATCGGCTTTTATGGTAGGCATGGCCTCAGCCCATTTGGAAAAGTAGTCCACGGCCATAATGATATGGTGATTCCCCCCAACCGAAGCTGGTTTGCAATCCATGAAATCCACCCCCCACTTGGTGAAGGGACCAATGGTGACGACCGGATGAAGGGGCGTTGGATGCAAGTGTACATTCCAAGAAAACACCTGGCAAGGGTGACATCTCTTTACGACATTCATACAATCCTTGAAGATCGAAGGCCAAAAGTAACCAGCTCGCATAATGCGTTGGGCTATTAAAAGCCCGAATAAGTGACCACCACATGCCCCAAGGTGGCAATCATTAAGAACACTCTCTGATTCTTCATGAGTCAAACAACGACGGAGGATAGAATCCTTTCCTCGATGATACAAAGTGTCGCTGACAATGGTATAATATTTAGCGTGGTGTTTCACACGTCATCGTTCGTCTCATGAATAGTGCGAAGGAAACTTCAAAGTTTGAATATATACGATGATATCCCCATACCAAGGGTCCACAGACGAGATAAGGAATAAGTGGTCATTCACAAAGGAATCTTCATGGACAATATCTCCATCAAGTTGCGGAAGGTCCGACATGAGCTCAGCAAAAACCAAGGATTTCACCGACTTTGCCAAAACAAAATCAAGATCAAACTCTTGAAGGATCACAATCCATTTATTATACTTCCCCTCTATAAGGCGTCATGATAGCATGAACTGAAATGGATTGATATGTGCTATAACCGTGGTTTTCCTGAGCATGATGTAATTCCTTAAACGTTGGACTGCATGAACAGTCGCAAGTGCCAAATTTTCCACATGAGTGTATCTCAGCTCAATGTCTACTAAATTTCGACTAAGGTAATAGATCACATGCTCCATGAGCACATCATATACCTGAACTAAGACCATGCCAATCGTCTCTTGAGACACGGCCACATAAAGTATAAAATATCTTGCAAAGTCGGGTGGACTAATCAGAGGGGCTGATACTAAGGATTTTTTCAAAGCATCAAAAGACTGTTGGGCTCACTCATCCCGGATAAACGGTGTGTCTTTCTTCAATAAGTGCGCGAAACCTTTAGTAAGACGTTGGTGTCCGTTTTTGTCATCAGTTTTTAACATCAATTACATTCTGACTAGCATTTATTTCACCATTTTTGATGTAATATGTCACTCTGCTTGCCATACAGACCATCAAATAGACCAGGTATGCATATATTTATACATCACATGTATTTTGGGTTAAAATCGTTGTCATTTATTGATGTTTAATTGATATTTCTTGGCTTGCTTGACAAGTATATTTCATTTTACAGGTTCTGGCTCTCAAATCGACCTCCACTCAGATGCGTATTCACTTTGCAAATGATTAGTTGCATTCATCCCGCCATTCAGACCCGCATTCGACCTGCGAGATCGTTGGTTAAGATATTCTTGGGTCGTTAGAAAACAAACCGTCACACGGGTTTTGTTTAGGACGTGGTCCTTATGATGTGTAAGATGGTGTTCTGGAAGATTCCCTTTCTTGTACACTCAGCTCGACAACACACCCCTCTCTGCCCATGTCAAGGAAGATTAGCGTTTCAACGACCTCAAGAAGGATCGATGTCGTGGAACCTGGGAGATTGTCTATGCACTTTCATGAACTATTACAAGGTTGCTCTTTGGCTTACGTGCTGTCACGAAATGTTAAGCAGAGTCGTCCCTTGGCTTATGTGTTGTCGTGAGATATTAAACAGATCCGTTTTGAGCATTTAATATTATTTGTTATTAGAGCAGTCGACCACTAAAGGGTCGACTTGCTCCCCAAATTGTAACGCTGTATATATATACGTCCTTGTAACAAAGACGAGTTAGTCAGTATTCAGTCAATCTTTCTTATCTTTAGTATTGTTAATATTTTCCAACTACAAATGGATACAGAAGCACTATAACTCTGTCTTTCATTTTAATACATCTCTATTCTAGTTTCATGGAAATTTATCAGCATGCATGGTGATTGACTGATTAAGGCTTAGCCTCTGATTGCTGAGACGAGCCCCTCAACAACCAGTGGTCTTCCATCGATGTATATAATTTGTCTTTGTCTTCTGCAGATAAGCTACGTCGTTATTTTATTTATGTATTTGCTATGTACATGATGTCTTTGTTTTGTGACATAAATGACGCTATGCTATTTATATAAATGATGTTTTTGTTTTGTGTTATGTATATCTTGTTGCTGTTTATATTAACAATATTTCCAAAATGCAATTAGTGACCGATCATATTTAGTTCATTTAGTTTGCTTGATTATTTTAGTTCATTTAGTTTTCTTAATTATTTTAGTTCACTTAGTTTGCTTAGTTGTTCCAGCGGTTTGGGTCATTTAGTTTGTTTAGAGTCTAAATTAGCTTAACCGTCTAAGTTCACTCATAGTTAGATTTAAGTTTAAATACTTTCTTTCCTGTAGCAGAAGATTAGCGTTGGTTACATCTCTGTCTCATTTTAGGATAAAATAGAAATAGTTAGTTTCCTAAATCTTGATTAACATAACATGCTTTTTCTTATTTTAGCTCTTAATTAAGCTTATGCATTGCTTCCCCTACACTATAGGATTACATGCATCAGCCAACTGGTAGTAAAAATCATCCAATCTGCATTGCTTCCCCTACACTATAGGATCACATGCATCAGCCAGCTGGTAGTAAAAATCATCCAATCTTCTCTTCCCTTAGTCTAGATTATCTTCTTCCATCCATACTGTCAATCGGACAGTCATCCGGATCGGCGTTCGGACTTCAATACTTCCTGCATTATTTTTATGCTCAAGTAGAATCTGATTTCTTATTTTTTTTCAATTGCAATGTCTCTTACTCTTAACCAGTATTCTTAGGAGTCATTAAGATCTTGTTTTATTTTAATCAAGTTTTGTCATCGTTTCTTAGTTTTCATTTTCTCTTTCCCTTAATTTGCCTCAGTTGCTTTACAAGTATGTTTCTTTTATGCCTGATTCATTAATGCCTTACTGCTACAGAATTTATCAGTTTCGTTCATAGTGCAGTTTATTGTATGTTAATGATGTCAATATTAGGTTAGGTTTAGTAATTTAATTCTCCAAATTATTTCAGTCTTGAATTATTCTTCTCATACTAATAATGGATTCATAGAATAGGATTTGGTTCATAAGTAAAATATCTTTATCAAGTTTTCTACTTGCTTCTTAATGCAATATCTTTATCAAGTTTTCTGGATGCTTCTTAATACAATATCTTTATCAAGTTTTCTACTTGCTTCTAGACTTCATTATTTTCAAGTCTCTTGTTTACAAATAGAAGATAGATCATCATGTTTAAAGTTAATTGTAATTGGTCTCTTTGTAGTTTGCATCTCTTTGCTGAAATTAGATTAGATTTATTTCCATTTTGTTTTGTTGTTACCTTTGAAAGTCACTTTGACACATTCACCCCTATTCCCATCACATTTGATACACTTCCTCAAAACCCCCAAGGAGAATGGAATTACGTAGTTTAGTATCATCCTGAAACATTAACTGAGTACATAAAAGTAGTTGTTTGAATTCACTAAGTAGTGTAGTTTCTATTTTAAGTCAAGTAGTTTCGAATTTCATCAAAACAGTTTTGGTTCGATTTAGTTTTGCTTCTTAAGAAATAACATTGTCAGTTTTTGTATCTTTCAGTTCTTATCCATAGAATAGAGTAGAAAGCTTGATACTATTCTAATTTGTTAACTTAACTAGGTTTAAGCAGTTCCTTCATTGTCTCTCTGAAGTTTGACTTGGCTTTTCATTTTTAAAGATCTTTCGATCTTTTCTTTATTTAATCTTTCTAAGGTCTGACAAGCCGAAACTTAGGTACCATTCTACCTTAGCATATACTTTGCCTCAACTCTAAGATTACCAACTGTTAGGATATTTAGACACTTAGTAGTTAGTTAAGATCAACTTCTGTAACATATCCGTTAGGAAAAGTGTGTTTCTTTAGTATGCATTAGTATCCATTTGTAAATATTTAATCCGACAGTCACGATATGTTCTAGACATAGAGTGATCTGACGGCTCAACTTCTCTTAGATCATACCTAACCTTGATTCATGGATTAACACCCGATTGGTCCATGATCTCTATTTAAAGAGCATGGAGGGTCATTGTCTAGTTGATTGATTATGAGAAGCTCATTTGTAACTTTCTTTCTTTGCATAATAAATTGCTCCGTAGAAGCTATTTGGCCGGGGTCGTGGAGTGTTTCCCTCTCGAGAGTTTAAACCACGCCAAAACATCAGTGTATCGATCTGTGATCTGTTTGTGTGAAGTGGTTGCTCTAGGTGTTCGGTATTTTGGGAGTAACTTGTGTACCCGAACACCAACCCCGGTCGATAATTAAATATTAGGTGGTTCTTTTAGATAGTAAATACACCTCAACATTTTGGCGCCGTTGCCAGGGAGTTGCAGATAGATAGGTAGAATTTAGTTGCAGATAGATAGGTAGAATTTAGTTGCAGATAGGTAGAACCTTCTCTTAAAAACTTAGGGATAGATGTGAATTTACCTCTTTTTGAAATTTAGAAATAGGCTGGTGGCGAGTGAGCTATAACACAAGAGGTAAGAACCTGCACATCTATTATAATAGGCATCCCCAAAACCCAGCAGTAGTAGTTATGCAGTAGAATTTATTTCAATCATATTTTGTTTTCGTGAATAGGTTTAGAGACTCACAAAGCAAATTTATTAAAACTAAAACCTCTACTAAAATTCCCACTAACCTATACAGGGGGGGCGTGCCACCCCAACTACTAATGCAGTAAAAAGGTATCGGAAGATAGCTAAAGCGGATAGTCCTACTCGGAAAGCTAAGGAAATCCTTTATGAAGATTGGAACATCCCTTATTTCACCAAGAAAGGAACGACCTAGGTACTCCCTCTTTGAAAATCGAATCCACATGGAGGAATAAAATGAAGATCATGAAAGTACCTTCGGGTTCCCTATTCTAGATACTACACAAGACATAGCTATGAAAAATATTCCCCTCTCCTCGCTACCAACCTTCTATGGGAAAAATAGTGAGGACCCAGACACATTTTTATTCGAGTTTGACATTTTGTGCAGGAATTATAATTACCTACAAGATGCCCAAAAACTAAAATTCTTTCCTGCCACATTGAAAGATTCTACTCTTCAATGGTTTATAGGATTAGGAGAATCTAGTATCGGAACTTGGGAAGACATGAAGAATGCATTTCTACAGAAACATCAGGATTACTGTAAACCTAAAGACTCTTGTAACGATATTTTCAAAATTTTACAACTTGAAGATGAGAGCCTAGAAGACTATCTCGAGAGATTTAACTACGTGCTACACAAATCCAAATATGATGATCTTCAGGAAGATGCAGTAAGAACACTCTTCCTCAAGGGAATCTCCAAAGAATTCTTATAAAACTTTAATCTCATGGCAGCAGGGGACATCTATCATAAGACTCTTGCACAGATTTGTGAACTATGTAGGAATTACTCTAGGAGTAGAGGGAAAAATGGAAGACACTCTTGAGAATTCTTTGCTAGGAACCTAGAAAGAAACACATCAGGTCTTGATGGAGTTAGAAGGGTAGAATTGGGAAACCTATTAGAAAAATTTAAAATAGATATCCTAGAAGCAATAAATTCTCAACTAGATGCACTCCAAGCTAAAAAGAGGCAAAATGAGGAGCAGGCAACAACGAGTATTTTTTGTCCCAAGTGTAGAATCAAACATTCTCAACAAGATTGTCCATTGAATAATGTTTTAGTTTGTCACCTTTGTACAAAAGAACATCCAACTAATAGTTGTCCATCATTTCCTGGATTGCAATCTTTGTACAAGAGTGGAAACTTTGGTGAAATATCTAGGAGGTCTTGGCAACCTAGAGATCAACCATCATATCAAGATTTCTCCCGAACTCCACCCTATTTCCATCCTTACTAACCTCCTCAACAATAGAACACTTCAGGTTGGAAAAATTGGCCACCTCAGTACCCTCCTCAGAATTCCCAACAACAACAATTGCCACACAAATGGAGAGGAAAAGCTTATGGTCAACCACCTCCTCCTATTCCTAGTTATCCTTACCCACCTAATATCTAGCAACTTTTTCCTGGACTTGTACCTCCTTCACTACCTCCTGTCCCAAATCAACCTCACCATTTCCAAAAAATGAATCCTCCGAGACTCACAATATTAACTGCACAACTGATACCAAACCCTAACCATAAGTCGACCAAAGCTCTTAATATCATTTGGTTGTTACTGTAATGTCCCCATTCAAATAATTTCATAGTAAGACAATCCCATCAATCCTACTAGTTTCCTAGGTTGGATGGGAACATGTGAAATGATAATAAGGAAGCTAATAAATGATGTTTAGACATTAGAAGGGTTCAATTATTTAATAAATAGAGTGAATAAAGAAATTCAAGAGAAATCCTAGATGGCAAATGGTTTTGGAGACATATGGAGGATATGGGACCCACACTAGCTTGATTTTTCATAATACATGGTATCTCTCTCTTGCAAATTCGAATTAATGGGAAGGTGAACACTCTTGGGTGAGTTTGTAAGTCATAACACATGTCATTGAGCATCTTAGGTCGAATTGGGAAGGATTGGTAACCTCCATGGAAGATAAAGAGTCAAATTGGAAGTTTGTGGACACTTGGGCTAGATTCCCTAGCCCCTATGGCACCAATGATGGAGCATCTATGACAAATATGACAAATTGCAGACCTGACCTCTGACATCTGACCACTATGACATGTCAGCCCCAAAAATAGGCTCAAGGAAGGCGCTCATGGGAGTTGGAGAAGCTAAAGAGACTCAAAATCGAATCTGGGAGAAGTTGGAAGGTTGGAACTAGGAGAGAAGTGGCAAATGTGGAATATTTCCTAAATGGAAATCTATTGAATCTATTGAGAGGATTTCGACCCTTAGAAGGCTAATGTTGGTTATAAAATGTAGAAATGAAGTATGAGAATGGCTTTTGATGATTTGAGAAAAATTGCATTTGTGAAGAGAGAGCTAGTGGATGACTAGTTTCTTGCCTTAGCCAATTTCGAGGGTGAAAGATTCCCATCCAAGTTGGTGTTTGGAGAGGCCACTCAGGTCTTTCATGGTGCTTTAATGGAGTTTGTATTTGCAGGTAGCAGCTACAGGAAGTTTCATGGTTTGGTTTAGTGCAGCACTTTCTCTCCACCGTTTCCAGTTTTGAAGGCATATTCATGCTCCTTGAGGGAGGGCGTTTTTGGTGAGCACTTGTGCTTCTTGAGAGAGCTTATCATTATATATTTCTGATTGTAATAGATTCATATCCTCTGTTATTAATATTCAGAAAGTCTCAGGTCGAAATACCCATTGGTTGTTTGCAAAACTATTGATTAATGAGCAAACAATGTCCATGTCCCCAATGCATTGATGTATGACACTATAATGTTGATTATTTCGAATGGATGGATGCTTCTCTAATATATTTGTGATAAATATACTGCCATGGATGTCTTATACAAGTTTCATGTACTGTACTTGAGCATTTGAAGCATTTTTACTCAGTTTAGTTGTATTGGGAGGTGAAATAGTGCCATTTCCCCAAGGGTCGAATTGGGGGTTTTTGCTGTTGAATGTGAGAGAGTTAGAACAGTAGTAAAAATCAATTAATGGTGCATATGAGACTTTAATCACATACTTAACACATTATATACCTCTGTTCATAAATTTGTGGGAGTTTGGAGGCATTTGGAAGGCCATTTGCAGTGTTACCCGGGGGGGATTTGATGCACAAATTACTAGTCAAAATTGCATATATTGATCAGAATACAAATCAAGTTTGCAGCAGTATTTGGAGGGCCATAAAACATCCCTAAACCTGATATTCAAGTCTAAATACCATTCATACACTCCTACAGAATATTTGGGATCATTTGGGTTGATTTGGAGGTCAAAACAGTAAAACTAGTCAAAGGTCGAAATTGGGAAAAAAAGTGGAAAATTGGGCACTTTAATAAAATTTGAAAAAGGGATATTACAGTTACCCCTTCCATCATATGCCATTTTGACCACACCAATACATGAGATTCAACTGCAGTTTGGAAGAGTTCTACAAGATCATCCCAAGTCATCAGTTGTTATCCATGAAGAGAATGAATAAGTTAAAACAATTGATGATTCTCAAATTCCCCATGTTGCAAATGGACATAGAATTGGACCTTATCATCAACTGATATCTAAACAAAATTTTGTGCAGAATGCCTTCCAACAAAAGGAGATAAAGCTGGTAGAAGAGGAAGTCATTCCTCCTTCTCCTGGTCCTTGAATTATCTTGGGTCATCTTCATTTGTGTATATGTAAATATGTTTTTGTTTTTCAATAATAAGAGTCATTTCTAACAACTGATTGCATTCTTACAGGAAACTCGGTGCTATGATCAGCTTATGAAATTTTGCCAATTAAAACAATAAGACTCTTTCTCCTTTTTGTTTTCCCAAAATTTATATAAATTTTTTCTTTTGTACATATGTGTTTGTTTTGAATAAACTTGAATCATCTGACAAGTGGTTTTGCAGTGTGATTACAAGAACCTCATAATCATCTCATGCAATATTATCTAGAAAAGGGAAGTGCTCTAAAAAGAAATACTTATAATTCTCTTTCCCTTCTGATTATTGTTGAAAATTGAAAATTTATAGTGAAAGATGAAATGTTCTCTATATCATCTTTAACCACTTTCTTTTATGATTCTGCATATGATATTTGATTCAGACATGTATATTTTTTATCTATCATCAGAACAATTGCTTAAGGACCTACTTTAATTTCTATGATTTTCAAAAAAGTTCTATCTTACACCTATGGACTACTAGCTCATCCTAGACTCATTATCAAAACTTGTCTCTTAAGCACTTTTAAAAGGTAGCTCAAGACTGAATGATATTTCTAATTTTGTGGGGAAGGTTAATGACTTTTTATGAAAAAGATAGACTGAGAGTCAAAGAACAACTTTAGGTTATTTTCTTTTACATGATCTGTAATTTTGGCCATTGTAAATAAAAGTTACTCATAAGGTTCGTTCTAAAATTTTGGATTATGTGTTTAGCAGGCTTAGCACACTCTAGTGCCAATTGGCTTCCTTACAAAAATATATATATATATATCATTATATGAGGCAAACCCGCTAGGGTACTGAACAGGATCGCTGGAAGTAGGTCCATGCTAAGTAAAATCTTAAACAAGGAAGCTCGGTAAATGCAAATAAACCCGCCGGGGTACTGAACAGGCTCACTGGAAACGGGGCTATATTTGCATGGTACAAAGATAAGCCCGTCGGGGTACTTAACAGGCTCGCTGGCAGGGGCAGTATCGGTTAAAAGAGGTTTGGTTAATGCATTGCTATGCACATGGCTCATAAAAAAATATGAGTATACAAATACATGTCTAGGCCAATTATTTATACTTTCATTAGAGAATAGCTGTAAGTTGGACTTGGACCCTATCGTCTAATTCACACAATACCTAGGATATGTTTATCCTAGAAATGGGACCCATGACTATAGAAGTCTCACAAACTCTACAGTGAACCTTATTTATATTTTTTGGATGACAAGAAATCTTTACAATGAGTCATGGATGACTAGTTTTCCTATGGCATTTTCTTACATTAGTTATATTATCATTCCTCATATGGTCTTCTTAAGCACTGTTGTGTTCTTTTTTATGAATGTACATATCTGAATCATCTACATTTACTAGCTGTGTTGTAGATATTTCTCCCTATGGATAGGTAGAAACTCTCTTAGGTTAAAGTAGACTTAACTGACTCTAAACTAAGACAAAAAGATAACAAATGCTACCTTGAATTCCTAGATCTAAGCAAATATTTCAAGTATCACAGTGCTGGAAGAAATGAAAGAGATCTGACTGACCTTTAAGTTAACTACTTGTCTTAGTTGTTGCTCCAATCTCCAAGTCTTCGTGAATGAACCTGTCAAAATGAAGCCAAAGTGCAAGCATATACGATCTTCTCGCAGCTTGAAATATGAGTTAGAATCTAAATCTATAGCAGAAACAAATCATATGATTGAAACAAAATCAACATACATGATTTGGGAAACAAGACAAGTTATGTTTTATTATCAACTTGAAGTCACTTACAATGGTTGCTTGATGTCCAAGCCAACTCCCAGCTCCAGGTGCTTTCTCCTCTAGCTATCTCCACAAAGATTCAAGATCATAGGTTTGATGTCTCCAAGAGTCCTCCCCATTTTATCATGGAAGGTCTCTCTCTTATAGTGTGTAGTAGGGTTAACCAACAAGAGAGAAGGGTGGATCTTGGGAGTGTTTAGTGGATCAGGCCCACTAATCTGAGAAAGTGAGTTAGGATCGAATCAGAGATGCCAATCCTTAAAAATCTCTCGAAGATCAAGATCCCACAAGCCATGGAAAAAAGGCTAAAAAAGGAGTACCGCGCCTCTACAACACGGCATAGCACGATAGTACCACATGGCAAAGAAGGAGCATAGTGCGGTAGTGTGGACTACCGCTCCCTTAAGCTTGAGCAAGGCGCAGTAGTGTAGGTATATGAAGTTTCAGTTGGGTTGATTCTTGACAGGATAAGGTTGTCTTCAAGGATCATTTATCATTTTTCTCTTCTGGGTATTTTAAGCAGTAGGGGAAGTGTCGTCAACTATTTCTATGGTGAACATACGAAACTGTGAAATATGGAGGTATAAGAGATGCCCCCTAAAGTGTGAGGTCAGAAGGGACTGATGGCCGAAAGACTTTACAAATACTGTGCGGAGATAACATTGACGAGAGCAACAAGGAGCTAAAACAAAAACAAAATGTCATATATACCATCGAGGCAGGCATCCCCATGCTCAGAAACAATTGACTCAAAGCATGGCTGCCGACCAATACATTGCAGATACATGAGTACTGAGATGATATAGACTGTAGAAAAATCATGGCTACTATGAACAAGCGTAGATCCATGAGACAGTAATGACATAGCCACGACCAATACAAAAGTGGATCTATGTGACAATACAAAGGACATATCCATCGCAACCTGGACGCAATCAAAGTACAAAGGTGTGTCCAAGGTCTTCTACTCAATCACAAATGACTCAGGAAGATCATCCTGATCACTTAGGCGCCATTTTGCAAGGTGCCATCGCTACAATATCCGTTTGAATCCACATAAATGCATCTTTTGCGTTGAATCTGGAAAGCTTTTAGGATTCATAATCTCCAAACACGGCATACGATTGGACCCTGCGAAGGTAGAAGCTATTCTAGCCTTTCCTTCCCCCACGAACATACCAGAACTTAAAAGTTTGCAAGGGCACGCAAACTTTCTACACCTCTTTATTTGCAATTTCACCGAGATAACAAAAGGCTATATGAGGCTTCTAAAGAAGAACACTCCCTTCATCTGGGACGATGAAGCCCAACTCTCCTTTGATCATCTAAAGGCATCCTTAACTAAAGATCCTGTAATCCAACCCCCCAACTATAAACGGGATTACATTCTTTATCTCGCAGCTTCGATTTTCACCATCGGTATGGTGTTAGTCCAAGAAGGTACTAACGGCATAGAACATGTGGTATACTATCTTAGTAAGAGTCTTCTCGACTCCGAAACTCCCTATTCACATTTTTAAAAACTGGATCTGGCAACAGTTTTTGTTGTCTAGAGGTTTCGTCATTACATTCTACTCCTCCAGACCACTATCATAGCGGATTTCAATCCAATGTATTATATCCTCACACGTCAAGTTCTTGGGGGAAAATATTCTTGTTGGTTCGTCATCCTACAAGAGTTTGACTTGGAATTTGCCAAAGCCAAGTCCAAGAAGTCTTTGGTCTTTGCCGAGTTGATTTGTAACTTGACCCGTGCTACCGAGCAACCCGAGCCCATCGATTCTCTTCATGATGAATCGTTTTTCCTCATTAGCACATCTGACCCATGGCACGGGGATATTTTATTATATCTCCAAACCCAACGTTTCTGTAGCTAGGGTTTTACCCCTAGCTTGTGCAAATGAGCACCTACTAAGGAGAATGGACTCCTTAGTAGCAGTTCAGTAAATGTAAATTATTAAGCTAAAACAAAAATATAAACTAATCTAGAACACATGCATGAAACATAAAGAACAAAAGATAGATAATGGTTTTGATATTGATATTACCTCCAATGTGGAGGTTGATGAAGCTCTTGCAATGTCCAAGAGGGTTGCTCCAAGCTCCAATGTGCTCCTTCTCTTTCTCCAATGGTGGAAATGGGCCAAAAGGGGCTCTCAAGGTGAAAGTGGCTCAATGGTGAGCTAGGGTTTCGAGAGAGATTTTGGCAGAGTAAGGGTATACTTGATTGTGGATGTGAAATAAGAGATCTCCATCACCTATTTATAGTTTTTTGGTGGTGGAGTGCTGACCCATGGTTTTGGGAACCATATGGTTTAGGGCAGCTGTATAGGGTTTTCTCCTCCTTTTCCTCATTATTTTATGTTTTTTATTCCCTTTTTAGGGGATTTTTGCTATTTTAGAGGAATTTTGGATATTTTTGGAGGGAAAATGGGTTTTTTTAGCCTTTTTGAGGCTATTTTGAGGGTTTTGTGGCCTTTTGGAGGCTTTTTAGTGGGATTTTTTGGGATTTTAAGGGAAATATGGTAGGAAAATGGACAAATGAGCCATATAATGTGGTAGATGAGGTAGTGAACACTTTTTGGGTGTTAACAGATTGCCCCCTGATGTGCGAGGGCAGGAGCTCATCGTATGGCCGATGGACATCATAAGTCATAAATGGTTTTCCTGGGGTGTGGAGCGAAGAGAAGAAACAAACTAAAGCCCGGAACAACGATCTCGAACAAACTGCAAGAACTAAAAGTACATAGCCTCAATAATGGATGAGGAATCATCTGATCATATGGACAAGGCGGGCATACCCATGCTCGTGTCAGGATATAACATAATAATAACAACGGGGTCCAAAAAATGGGGACCTGAAATATACATGACCTCAAATACTGACTGAGGAAGAATCTCAATATATGGACGAGGCGGGCATACCCATGCTCGTATCAAGATACATAAACAAAACTGTGAGGCCCAAAAAGGGGGACCTGTAAGATACATGACCACTGTGTACATCATAAGAGTCCAGAGGGGACACAAATCTGGGACATACTGCTGGGCTGATCATGTGTGAACTGAAGAACTGGTGCACTAGAATATCAATAGTGCTGCTGAGTGTGGTACCAGAGGAACTGATGAGCTGTTGGATCATAGTGACAAGGGTCATACTCACAATGGTACACTGAACTGGAACTGATCTGGGTACTCAAGGAAGCATATAGCTGGATGGCTTCCGAATACAAACGCCAACGCAGCCCGGACATCCACGGGAACATATAATTGGGTGTTCCGAAGTGACTCACCAATGTGCTAGAGTCGGGGGAAATCCGGGGTCTTCGACTAAAAACTGATGGGATATAACCCTACGCGATTCTCGACGATGCGATCAGGTGTTGAAGTCGAGCATGTGAGAAACAACCACTCGGAGAGGCAATGATGACTCCTCTCAGAATGGTCCGTAGGCACTTACCACAGATGGTGATAAGTCCAAGGCGTAGGGACCTCTGGGCCTATCCTCTGGAATAGAGGGGCTGTCGTCAACAGAGGGAGACCTGCAACTATCAAGGCAATGATGTTTCCTTGACAGGAGCGCGAGGTGGAGAACCAAAATGTGAGAGTACTGATGGCAGGACTGACCAAATTGTTGGGGGACAACTGGGCAAGTAGAGTGGGTGGACTCAAACTTCCTTTGTTCAGAGTATGATAATGGGGATGATCTGGCAGCATATGAAACTGACTGAGGGGAAAGGGATCATATTTGTATTGGATCGGGGAGGGTGACTGGGCTGAGGGAGACTCAAGCTGGTATAAAATGGCAGGAGACTGCAGAATACTCCGAACAAAGGCGACCTGATTGGGGGTGCTGCCGAGATGATCGATCATAGTGCCAGGAGGCACGGGAGGGGACTTCTTCATGGGTTAAGGAACTAGAAGAAGTGTGTGTAAAATGATACTGTCGTGTGGATTTATACGAGCCCAGGACAGTTCATGCTCGTGGTTGCTTTCAATTTTAAGGAGTCTGAAAGCGATAAGAAGACTCTGAAGTAATGGAATGGTATTGTCGTGTGGATTTGTACGAGCCCAGGACAGTTCATGCTCGTGGTTGCTTTCAATTTTAGAGAGTCTGAAAGCAAATAAGAAGACTCCAGGGGGTTGATTTTTCGTATGTTTAGTCTCCAAGGCCCAAAGAAGCATAAAAGGATATAATGAAGAACTCTTCTAGCCGGTGTGACTAGAGTATTCCTTTTTCATAATTAGTCTACCAGGTCCGGAAAAGGGTTAAACTTATACCAGATAGACGCCCTTTCAGGTACTTTAACGAGCATGAAAGGAAGCAAGATTGCTCGGCGATCTTTTCATTGTTTTAGGAGTCAGAAAAGAGCTTAACGGAAACTCCCTAAGTGCCTTTTTCGTAAAGGACTTGTCCGGCACGAAAAAGGGATAAAATTATACCGAACAAAAGGAATGGCTAGGCAACGAGGGAGTGTTCAATTAAGGGACATTAATGATGACCAAGAATGAGGGTAGGGGGGAACACTGGTGGGCCTCCTTACGGGGTGAATGAATGGTGGCAAAATAACGGAATATTTGCAGTATGACAGGAGTGAATGGCTCATGTAACAAAGTGTGGAACAATCCGATGGCGGCCGATGTGGCGCGCAAATCGAGGTAGCAAGGTGTTGGGACACAATGTTGAAACTGTACCAAGTGAGAGCGAGAAATGATCTCAAGTACCATCACGAGCTCGGAAAAATGAATCCGGCGATATAAAGAGTTCCAAAAATGGACAACGGCCGATGTGGCACGCAAACCGAGGTGACGGGGACGTTTTGGAAAAAATACCCAAAAAATCTGGGGGTGAGAGCGAGAAATGATCTCAAGCATCATCACTGGCTCGGAAAAATGAATCCGATGATATAAAATAGGTGAAAAACGGAGAACGGCCGAAGTGGTACGTAAACTGAGGCGACTAGGGGTCGGGACACAATGTTGATATTGGTCCTGGTGAGAGCGAGAAATGATCTCAAGCATCGTCACGGGCACGGAAATATGAATCCGGCGGTGCAAATGGTGCGAAAAAATGGAGGGCATAATCCTAGGTGTATCATGATGGCCCGCAGGGGCAGAATACTAGGTGTATAAAATCAAATCAAATCTACAACTGATATGTGACCTCAAAAATGGTTGAGATCACAAGTGTGAAAAAGTGAGCAGGGTTAATGACTTGCCCCCATGCTATGTGCATGGGGTTTGTGATTATGGATCACATATGTGTGGGTTTGAACAATGGGTTCATTGACGTGCTGAGATAGATGTGATGGGGAAAGGTCAAAATGATTGATCATGCCCCCTATCCCAAGGTCGAGGGAATCTATTATGCCCCTTGACACAGAGGTGTCAAGGTGGTGCTCTATGATGGCGGGGTCAAGACCGGGCACTTCGGTATAGGACCAGGCAAAGACATCACGGAATTCTTGGAAGAGTTTTTTGTACTCCTCAATCTCAGACTCGCTGCAAGAGGCTCCTAAAGTGATGAGTTCAGGGGCACTCTCGGGGGGTAGCGATATCAATTTGGATGACAAGTGAGATATTAGCCATGTTACCTTCCTCGAAGGCGTCAGGAGCAGGAATAGGGTCTTTGAACCAGTCGACCTTAGTGGGAAGGAAGTCTTTGGATTCAACCGCAAATTGGGTAGCGGTGCTAGAGGAAGATGCTTCTGGGAGGAAATACGAATGATGGAGCATGTCATCCCAGGGATACTCCGGGGCAGTGAGTGCCTCAAGAATCTCCTCATCAGTACGGAAAGTTTGGGCCGTCAAATCGGTTGACGTGGGAATGGTAGTGGAAGAAATCATGTAAATGGTGTTGACCTCCCCGGATGGGGGTGAGATCGGGGGGTGAATCTCCTCAATAGTGGTTGGTGCCGTCTCAAGATCCAGATTGTTCATCTCATAGAGAGCCGCTCTGTAATCGGGGAGATCAGGACAATGATGTGAGTAGTGCCCGTAAACACCGCATATAGCACAGGGGTGATTGGTACGCAGGGATTTATCTTTAGGCTTGGGGGTGGGGTTTAGTTCGACAACTGGGATGTTGGGGTCGTCGTCAAGCATCTGCATGTGCTTCTGTAATGCTGGTAACTGTGGGCACTGATGAGTCGCATGGCCTAACTCGTCGCACAATGAGCATTTGGGAGGAGCACGAAATACTGGGGGGTTTTTTACTGTCTTGGGAGGTGGTACAGCAGTGTAAGGTTGGGGACCTCTGCCCCTAGTGGGTTTGGGAGTAGGGGGAGGAGTCGTGGAGGACGAAGGGGTAGAGACACCGGGGGGTGGCTGAGTGGTAGTAGCCATGGTTTGCACCGGTTGGAGGACGACGCTTGGTGTCGGCAGGGGAACGGGAGGCGAAAGATACCAGACGGGTAATCCCAAGGTTAGCCCGGGGAGGCTAAGGGTAGCCATGACCGGGGCGCTTACTACTCCCGAGGGAGGGACTAGAAAGGGGATTGTATGGATAGGTGTAACACCAATGTGGCTAGGTACCAGTGGTGGTTTAGGCAACAAGGGTGGCTCATTGGTAGTTGGTTGGTTATCGTGGGAGAGGGTACATAGGTCAAACACTTCGGGCATAGATGACGGGGGAGGAATGGATTTGAAAGTGGATGTCATCGGCGGGTCTGAGTAAACTCCAGGTCCCAAAGAGGAAACAAATGACGTAGCAGCACTACTGACCGGTTGTTCCACCATGGGGAGAACATTTTCGGGTGCAACGGGAGCATTTGGATCATAGTAAGTAAGTTGGTCGATCTTAACCACGCGTCCATCATGGGGGAACATCATGGTACGAAAGATAGAGGAAGCGACCGCTCGCATAGCATACATGTAGCTACGACCGAGTAAGAGGTTGTAATCAAGCTGGTCGTTGATGACCTCGATATCGATGAGGACGGTTTTACCACCTAACTGGACAGGGACATTGGCTAGGAGACCTTGGGGCTAAGCTGAACGACCGTCGTAGGCGCGTAACACAGTGGTGGACTGCTGGAGGGTAGGGGATCCCAACTTCTGCCATACGAATGTAGACATAACGCATGTGGAGGCACCCTCATCGATGATGCATCGATGGATGACAAGATTCCGAACAGAAACAGAAACTTGGAATGCTAAGGTGGAAGGCAGGCGTGGTTCGGACTGGTCCAAATCAAATGCCATCAAATTCGAATCATTTGGGTCAATAGCCCCAATGGCTTAGATTAAAGTCTTGCGCTGGGAAGGTCAGTTCTTCAAGACTTCTAACGCAGACATGGCTGCGGGAGATTGGGCTAGGTCGTCTACAATGTTGTAGTTTGATGCAGCGCGCGCATTGGGGTTGTTGTTGATACGGCAAAGTGGAAAATGAGCTGCTTTGGAAGCACCAGCTACCGGAGGGGGAGGGATACGTAACGCTTGATCAATGGGATGAGCGTTAGTGGTTTTATCAGTGGGAGGGGCTTCATATATGGAGCCATATTGGTTCCGGCGAGTCTGAAGGTTGACATCAACGGAAGACATCATCAACAAGTGGTGGGTACCTGAGTCAAACATGGGTTGATCAGGAGCGGCGTATGTGATCTGTTGTTGTTGGGGTTGCGCATTGGCTTGAGGGGGGGCCAACGGCTGAGTGTTCACCACGCCTTGGGTTGGTAAGGGGTTTTGCAACACCAAAGGTGGTTGCTGAGGTTGTGGGGGGTTGGGCTGCGCTTGAGGAGCTGCCTGCCCTTGGCGATGGGCATCATCAACCCAAAGTTGTCGAGCTCGCTCCAAATGTGGGCAAGTATGTGTGTAGTGGCCATAGACCCCGCAGATAGAACAAGGATGGTTCATTCTCAAATTAGGGTTTTTAGCCTGTTTGGGCGGGCGATCAGGGTTTTGGTTAGCGAGGGCCGCGTTGTTGTTGTCGGGGGGATTAACCGGTTGACCACCTTGGTCTGTAGGTTGGTTGTTCCCACGATTACGGCCTTTGCCGCGATTTTGTTGGCCCTGGTTGCGTTGGTTGTTCTGGTTTTGCTGTGGGTTGTTTTGGGCGTACACTTGCCCTTGGGCAGTAGGTGGGTTTTGAGGTTGGGCAGGTGCCGGAGCAGGCTGCGGTGGATGATAGGTAGGTGGAGGCTGCGCAGGTGCGGGACCTTGAGGAGGTTTCTGATATGTCTGCGGAGCAGGATGTGGGTTTGCCGCAGGGGCTGCCTATGGCGGGTAATAAGCTGGTTGGGCTTGGGAAGGCGCAGGAGCTGGTGCAGCCTGCTGGTGGTAATAAGTGGGTTCGGCCTGAGAAGGCGCAGGAGCTGGTGCAGCCTGCTAGTGGTAATAGGGCTGAGGTGCGACCGGGGGGTTGTAAGCAGGGGGCGCATGACCGAAGCACTGAGGTGGACAACTAGGTCCATGGGAGTGATGGTGATGTGTCATAGGAGCATATGAGTTGGTGGCCCCAGACTGTGAGGCGACCCGCGAAAGGTCGGGGCCCGAGGTAGGACGTGCTATGGAGAAGGGTTGAGGATGTGAAGAAACACAACCAATGATACCGTCTGCGGCGTGGGATGCCCCCGGCGCATCGTGATGGGAGGACTCGCCGCGAGGGGCGTCAGGTATAATGGTATAGAGGTAACCCAACTGGGCGTAAATGAGGTCGAACTGCTGTGCCTTAAGGATGGCCTCTTCTTCAGACTGGGGTCTTTTGGAAGCGACATCCTTAGCAATAACAGGAAGAAGGGACTTGAGGAACCAATCCAGGAAGATACGGTCGTCCAATTTGATCTTGCATAAGCTACGGCGTCTATGCCACTCATGAATGTGGTCCGTGATGTGGGTAGCCGTGTTTTGTTGGCAAGATAGGAGTATCTCAACGCCCGCGTCATAGTGGACGGGTAACTGGAAAAACTGCAGGAAGGTCGAGGCAAGGGAAGTAAAAGTGGCATGGGTCCCATGTGGTTGCTCGATATACCACTTGGCTGCAGAGCCAGTGAAAGTGCATTGTAATAGACGGAGGCGAATAGAGTCATCCACTATGGAGTTGGAGGAACACCATAGATGGAAGGACATGATATGGTTTTGTGGGTCCTCACCCGCCTTGCCCTCGAATTTAGGAATGTCAGAGGGGAGTTTGGTAGGCATGTGAGGCCATGCAGGGTCGTGTCGGATAGGGTCGATGGTCAGTCTGGCTAGGTCAGGTAGATTGAGGCTAGCCATGAAGGGCAGACTGGAAGAAGGATGTGACACAGGAGTGGGTTGGACCAAGTTGGGGCCCATGCCCCCAAGTAGAGGGGCAGGATTGGGAATGTTTCCCCCAAGTGGGGGAACTAAGGTAGTATAGGATGGGCCTGCACCACCATGGGTAGTGTGAGTCACTGGTGGAGTGGTGGTATGTATGCCAGCTATGGGAATAGGAATGGTGACCGGGATGGTGGATGTGGCCCCCATCGAGGGCATTCCCAGAGCAGGTGTGGTAACTGGTGTAGTGGTGGATGTGCCACCAATGGTCCCTACAGCGAAAGGAGTGGAAGTCGCGCCAGCCATGGGGCTAGTAGGGGCAGTGTAAATAGGGTTCTCAGACTCTTCTTCAGAATCGGAGGTAAAGTAAGGGGCGTCAATATCTGGTGACGGAGTCCTATGCCGTTGACGAGTGGAGTCAAGTGACAACTCTCTAGATCTGTGATAAGTGGTATCAAGTGATGATGATCTGTGGCGATGACGGGTGGTGTCAAGTGAACCGTGCTGTGGGGGCTCGCCCCTGAGGCGCCAAGAATGTCTCGGGGACTCAATGGTGACAGATGGTGTTGAATATCTGTGGGTTGAGGTGAGTAAAAAGCAGCTCAAAAACCCTAATGCAACCGAGTGTGCAGAAGGAGAGCTCAAAAACAAGGCACTCAGGCCAACAACCAACTCAAAACACCCACTGTAACAGCTGTGCTACAATAGGTGGAGTACCAACAAAATGGTCAGAATACCAACAAGCAGCAGGTTGCCTAAAAATAAAAAATGGTGAACTCACTAGACCAAAGGGAGGTAAGGGAGCATGCAAACACCTAACTAAAAGTATTCTGACTCAACTAGACATATCCTCTGCAAGGTGATGAAATCCAAGTCAGACAATATGAATAGGAAAGCCAAGTGGCTAAGATGTCCCCCTACTGGGAGGGACACTGGGTAGTCAATCCTAGAAGAATGGCAACTAAGATACCCCGTTCATGACACGTCTAGAAAGGTGAATCTATCGTTTAGTCCTTTAACCGCAATACCCCTATACAGGGATATCCCGAGAACCGCGAAAGGTAGCCCTTCGGTTACTGAATGGAGTGCGGTATTCCACTCAGGCCTCCGGAACCAGTCTCCCGACTTCAACCCTCCTAAGGGAGAGGCCCTCTGATAAACTGGTCGTGACCATGCCAAAAAGTACTAGGGGATTTTGGTTCCATATTTGGACAACAACTATGTCTCAAGTGTAAGTAACCGAGGGGTGTTATTGGAAGCCTATCCCCCCGATCCTACCTAACTACAAAGATTCTTTTGTGTTCCCCAAGTGGGGTTAGAATATTGGTTGAGTTATATAGTTTTTGAAGGCTCACATGAATTATGTGACAGAGTGTGTGCTCGTGAGGTGATGATGAACCCAAGTAGAAAGTGCCACTAGGGAGGGCAACTTTCTATCTAGCAATAACAATACATAAATGAACTTTTAAAATGCACAATTTTCTTTTGCCAATGTAAAGTGCTGAAAACGTAAAAACGATTCTGTAAATGAAACAGAAAATAAAAAACTGCAGAAAAATGTTGTAAGGAAGGGTGGTTGCAGGTAGGACAGAGGGCTGTGCTGGTGCAGAAAATAGTGCAGCAAAATTCTGGGCTCAAAACTGTAAAAAATGTAGAAATCAGACCGCGGGTTTGTGGCGAAACTGAGCAGTCGGACTGCGGGTTTGAGGGAAACAGGCGCGGACAGGATGCAGGTTTTTGGCAGACAAACGCAGTCGGGACGCAGCAAGGGGGCTGAAAGTCACAGTCGGGACGCAGGAAAGACGCCGAAAGGCACCGGCGGGTTGCGAGAAACTGGCCGAAAGCCGCAGGCGGAACGCAGGAAAGACGTCGAAAGGTGCCGGCGGGTTGCGGGAAACTGGCTGAAAGCCGCAGGCAGGACGCAGGAAAGACGTCGAAAGGCACCGACGGGTTGCAGGAAACTGGCCGAAAGCCGCAGGCGGGACGCCGAAAACAGGGAAATAGCCGCAGTCAGACTGGATCAAACAGGCTAATAGCCGCAGCCGAATCGCAGGTAACAGACTGAAAGCCACCGGCAGGTCACCGGAAACAATCTGAGAGCCGCGGTTAGGTCGCAGGTAGGTGCTTGAAAGACGCGGTCGGGACGCAACTGTTGGGGGAAAAAACGCGGTATACGGCGGCCGAAAGGGACAGCCGAACAGAAAAAAGATTAAAAATTGTAACCAGAAATTCAAACTTAGGGGAGTCGCCAAAACTGTAGCTAGGGTTTTACCCCTAGCTTGTGCAAATGAGCACCTACTAAGGAGAATGGACTCCTTAGTAGCAGTTCAGTAAATGTAAATTATTAAGCTAAAACAAAAATATAAACTAATCTATAACACATGCATGAAACGTAAAGAACAAAAGATAGATAATGGTTTTGATATTGATATTACCTCCAATGTGGAGGTTGATGAAGCTCTTGCAATGTCCAAGAGGGTTGCTCCAAGCTCCAATGTGCTCCTTCTCTTTATCCAATGGTGGAAATGGGCCAAAAGGGGCTCTCAAGGTGAAAGTGGCTCAATGGTGAGCTAGGGTTTCGAGAGAGATTTTGGCAGAGTAAGGGTATACTTGATTGTGGATGTGAAATAAGGGATCTCCATCACCTATTTATAGTTTTTTGGTGGTGGAGTGCTAACCCATGGTTTTGGGAACCATATGGTTTAGGGCAGCTGTATAGGGTTTTCTCCTCCTTTTCCTCATTATTTTATGTTTTTTATTCCCTTTTTAGGGGATTTTTGCTATTTTAGAGGAATTTTGGATATTTTTGGAAGGAAAAGGGGTTTTTTAGCCTTTTTGAGGCTATTTTGAGGGTTTTGTGGCCTATTGGAGGCATTTTTGGCCTTTCGGAGGCTTTTTAGTGGGATTTTTGGGGATTTTAAGGAAAATATGGTAGGAAAATGGACAAATGAGCCATATAATGTGGTAGATGAGGTAGTAAACACTTTTTGGGTGTTAACAGTTTCCACCCTGACCTCACCCGCGATGAACGTCGACATATCCGACATCACGCCAAGTACTACCTCATAGTCAACGATACCCTTTACTGACGTGGTGTTGATACCATTCTTCAACGTTGTTTGACTTTAGATGAAGTAGAACACATTCTTAATTACTGCCACGCTGGAGCATGTGGTGGTCATCTCGCTAGGATGGCTACGGCCCAGAAGATACTACGAGTGGGATATTTCTGGCCCTCGATTTTCAAAGACTGCATTGAAACGGTTAAGAAATTTCCACCCTATCAATTAATTATTAGTAAGACACGCTCACATCTTGCTCCACTCCATCCTATTATTGTCGTCGGCCCCTTTTCCAAATGGGGCATAGATTTCATGCATTGTAAGCCCACTTCAGCTGGGGGGCATAGCTATGTCATAGTAGATGTGGATTATTTCACAAAATGGGCTGAAGCAATGCCTACTTATGCTAAGGACGGCAAAATAGCAGCACACTTCATATTCAACCACATTATAGCTAGGTTTGGTGTCCCACAATCCATTGTGACCGATCATGGCTCCCACTTCAGGAACCATATGATTGAGGAACTGAGTGCCAACTTGGGTTTTCGTCATGAAAACTCAACCCCATACTACCCACAAGCTAATGGCCAAGTCGAAGCCATTAACAAAGTTCTGAAATGAATGATTCATCGTATTGTGGGTACTCATAAGTCCAACTGGCACTTAGCTTTGTTTTCAGCATTATGGGCATACCGAACCTCAGTAAAAAGTGCTACCAGGTTCACACCATTCCAACTGGTGTACGACCTGGAAGCCATTTTACCAATTGAATGTGAAATTCCATCACTTAAGATAGCCATAGAGCTACTTCCCCACACCACTTCCGAAGAGAAATGATTCTTATACCTAGCTAAGCTAGATGAAACTCGTCGAGATGTTGCTTTAGCCAACAAAGCTCATAAAAAATGCGTCAAAGCACAGTATGACAAATCTGTTCAACCTTGGGTTTTCAATGAAGGTGATCTCGTACTCACATATGATCAAATGCATGATAAACTTGGAAAAAGAAAGCTAGAGTCTATGTGGTGCGACCCCTTTGTTGTAAAACATGTCTTGGAGAAAGGAGTCTATGAACTTGTCGATTGTGATGGCACACCATTGGCACGGGCCCACAACGGGTTGTACCTCAAACGTTTCTACACGTAGGATCATCCTGCGCGAGATAATTTTTGTACATAATGTACCTAGTTTGTTTTCATTTATCTTTTGTGTGCACGCACGGATCTCATGTATCCATTCTTACCTTGACTTGTGCTTTTATGCGTAGATGTCTGCCTACTTCGGATTCGCCGATGGTGCGAGCCGACATACCCGGAACCTCGCTTCCGCAACATGGATAATCTATTCTCTCACTAGCGAGTTGTTATATTCAGGAGCCAATTGTTTGGGTCCCGCAACCAACAATATCACAGAGTACCATGCAATCATTGGACTCCTGACAGAGGTTTCTTCCCTTGGAATTGACTCCCTATCAGTCTTTCTAGACTCTCAACTCATGGTTTCTCATCTGAATCATGTTTACATAGTTTGCGATCCTATCCTACTTCACTTATTTCGAAGGGTACGCCTCTTGGAACGATCTTTTAATTTTATTTCACATCAACACATACCAAGAGAATTCAATTGTATAGCTGATTCATTAGCTAATTACATTTTGGATTGGCATCTTGCCTATACGTAAAAAAACATCATAAAATGAACACACAAGTCACTGTAAATAAATAGGTCATAAAAGTAGGTCCATGTATATATCACCGCATATAAAAATGTTTGTCTCAAATATATAAAGTTTGTGTTTTAAAGAAAAAATTTGGGACCTAGTCCCATACAAAAATTTGGCTCTCAAAGCCTATGTATCGTGTACATGCTGCAAAAAGTAAAATACTGCTATCTAAGGAGATCTGGGAGATCTATCATGTTCCTCCTCAAATTCCTCACGCTGCTGGTGATAGCAAACTATGGCCCAAGCCACCCTACGAAGGAGTTGGCCAATACGCCTAGGCACACCTACAGTATGCCGCTGGAGATGCAAAGGGACGTCGTCCATTCTCATAGATGGGACCCCATGGGTTAAACCCTGTAGGTTCCTCTTTATCTCCTGGACCCCTCCCGCCTCATCCTCATCTTATTCCTCATATGAAATAGCTCGGCGATCAACACCACCTCGGTGTAACGACGAGTACCCTGCAGGTCTCTGTGGTCCACGATCTGCGACATGCACACGTATATATATTAAAATCTTTTTTACACATTCTAAAAAATAATTAAAAATCATATATTCAAAAAATTAAAAAACACATTAGTGAAGGTCATACCTGAATTGTCCCAATCCTCATCTTCCAGCAATGCCAAGTCTATGTCCCCAGCGGAGTCGCCAGTTTTTGTTGTAGATATTTCTCCCTACGGATAGGTAGAAACTCTCTTAGGTTAAAGTAGACTTAACTGACTCTAAACTAAGACAAAAAGATAACAAATGACACCTTGAATTCCTAGATCTAAGCAAATATTTCAAGTATCACAGTGCTGGAAGAAATGAAAGAGATCTGTCTTACCTTTAAGTTAATTGCTTGTCTTAGTTGTTGCTCCAATCTCCAAGTCTTCACGAATGAACCTGTCAAAATGAAGCCAAAGTGAAAGCATATAGGATC
Source organism: Larix kaempferi (assembly GCA_027924585.1). Taxonomy (NCBI): domain Eukaryota; kingdom Viridiplantae; phylum Streptophyta; class Pinopsida; order Pinales; family Pinaceae; genus Larix; species Larix kaempferi. The sequence continues at coordinate 22,832,853 of BSBM01000011.1, read as the reverse complement.
TTCTAGCAGCGTGAAATATGAGTTAGAATCTAAATCTATAGCAGAAACAAATCATATGATTGAAACAAAATCAACATACATGATTTGGGAAACAAGACAAGTTATGCTTTATTATCAACTTGAGGTCACTTACAATGGTTGCTTGATGTCCAATCCAACTCCCAGCTCCAAGTGCTTTCTCCTCTAGCTATCTCCACAAAGATTCAATATCATAGGTTTGATGTCTCCAAGAGTCCTCCCCATTTGCTCATGGAAGGTCTCTCTCTTATAGTGTGTAGTAGGGTTAACCAATAAGAGAGAAGGATGGATCTTGGGAGTGTTTAGTGGATCAAGCCCACTAATCTGAGAAAGTGAGTTAGGATCGAATCAGAGATGCCAATCCTCAAAAATATCTCGAAGATCAAGATCCCACAAGCCATGGCAAAAAGGCTAAAAAAGGAGTACCGCGCCTCTTCAACACAGCATAGCACGGTAGTACCGTGTGGCAGAGAAGGAGCATAGCGTGGTAGTGTGGACTACCGCTCCCTTAAGCTTGAGCAAGGCGCGATAGTGTAGGTATATGAAGTCTCAGCTGGGTTGATTCTTGACAAAATAGGGTTGTCTTCAAGGATCATTCATCATTTTTCTCTTCTGGGTGTTTTAAGCAGTAGGGGAAGTGTCGTCAACTATTTTTATGGTGAAGATACGACACTGTGAAATATGGAGGTATAACAAGCTGATATTGTATTTTCTTATCTTATTACAACATTCTTAGAATCTATTGGCAAAGCTTTCAATTGGAATTTCTTGAATATTAATCAATTTTCTTTGATGGCTTGAGGACACACCATATTTTTGGTTTGAGAGAGATTCGGAACTGTTTTACTTTCTGGATATTAATGAACAAGTTTATGTATCTCTGAGAAATAATAGGTGTTTTTCAGGATAATGCAAAAAACAAAAAGAAGCTTGTTTTGATCAATGACAAATAACAAAGAACGTAACTTGAAGTTCCAGAAAAGCAGATTTACAACATCTCTTGTGTGCTGACAAATTTCAGAAAAACTCTTTGCATAATCAGTAGCAGTCAGATCCATCAAAACACTTTTTTGTACAAAGGTCTGTATGAAGGGTTGAACGAAGGGTCGAACGACGATTCGAACAAGCTGACGAACGAGGAAAATAAATAACAATCTGAAGGGAGTATTGAATGAAACCATAGCTTGTAATAATATTATGCCAAGACATTTAAAATTTACGATTTTTGTTTATATATCTAAGTAACTAATCATAACAAGGATCGAATTAAACGCCATCTTTGCATACTCATCAAATAAATTGGTCAATCATACATTTTGGGCACTATCATATGATCTCTATCCTCCATCATCAAATAAATTGGTCAATCATACATTTTGGGCGCTATCATATGATCTCTATCCTCCATTTAAGAGTATCGTGCCATCTATAACTCATTCACTAAGACATCATGACTTTTTTTGTGTAATTCATAATAAGGGTTATGTTCAACCTGTCCAAAGTTTTACTTTGGACATGGTTGAATTCATCACAAACCATACAAATTCATAATTACGTAGTTCTAAGGTGGCACATGATTCAAGTAAGCTAAATAATGGCATATCATTCGTACATGTGAGATCTCCCTCCACGATCGTTCAGCCGCTCAAACAGACCTCAATTTAAGCCTACCCCCTGCGCAAACTCTGTTTCATATCACTCATTTTCCTTTTTTCCCTAAATCTCTCAAGCTCCATCGCCTACAATCTCACGTATCCTCTCTATCCAAATGCATCCCTCAAACCTCTGTTCAAAATGCCAATCCGTCACGTGCCTGGCAGCTACCAGGACCTCCTTCGCATCCCCGAATTCAAGGAATGCCATGAAATATTCCTATGAGTCAGATGGGGTCCATTCCTCTGCCTTTTCTAGGATTATGACCATGAAATCTCCTTACTGTTTGCAAAAGGGTTTGATGGTAAGACAGCCAAGGTCGTCCATCTCATTTTTCCCGTGACAAAATAGTCTATAGCATCGGCCACGAAACTACCCAAGGAAGGTGCCCGTTGGCACAAACATCTTCTCCTTCCACGGAAAAAGCTTGAGTTTGCTCTTAAAGTCGAATACCAACATGTAGCTAGCACCAAAGGGTTCCATAGGGAATGGGTTAAGCCTGAATATCTCGGGCCCCTGACAGTCATCATCCATCTGATCACTTGTGAAGGTAAGTTTTCCGTTATCAAAGCCTTTCATCTCCGATTATTGGCACATTTCGTTAATAATCAGGCCCTAAACTTTCCCTTCTATTTCCTGAAAAGCCTAGAAAAAATGTCTAGTTAGGTTAGGAAGAATACTGTTGACCCTACTAGTAGTTTGTACCATCATTGCCTTATTAAAATCCTAATCACTCATTAGTTAGAAGAAAAGGGGAAAACCTGGGAATGCTTTGTCTTTGAAGTTTTGAACCCTCACCTAGTCAAGAAGCCTACTATTAAATCCTCCGCCTCTCGAAAACGTCATCGTTTCCTATCCCATGGCAATGAGACATACCAAAGCTCTGCCCAAAAAGAAAAAGTTTCCAAGTCTGTAATATTTAGTGAGGATCCCTCAAGAGAAATACGCCCTGATCATACATCATCTCCTGAGCATGTCCGCGAAGACATAGCCACAGAACTTCCATTCTTTTCACTCATACCCACAAATTCAAGAAGGGATAATCGCGACCAGACAGTCGACCCGAGCATTGTCCATTCCGACGAACAAACCATTGTTCAGTCCATCAATCAGTCGGTTGTTGAGCCAATGCACCCGATCAATCCTAATGACGAAGCAAATAACCCTATCCTTAAGTCTCCTCTTCTTGCATTGGCCAATTTATCATCTAGTTTACTTGAAAACCCTGTCTTGGAGCCTATCTCTGCACATACTAAGGACAAGGCCCTCAAGGCACCCATTACATCTGCTGATCCCAAATTACCTCCAAAGGGATCAAGCCCACAAAAGGACCCTGTATCTTTAACAGAAGTCTCTGTTCCACTCCAGCAAACTGTGGATATACTAGACCAAGACATAGAAGAGCTAAGAAGCTAGAATGAGAAGTATGAAGAGATCATTTCTGGGCTTCATCGAGAGAACATGGATTTGCGTTTCCAGTTAAAGTGTGTGGAAAATTTAAATGAAGTCAAAACCGCTTCCAACCTCTCTCTCCATTTGAAGTATGAAAATTTGAAGGACCAGCTCCAGAAGTTGAAAGCTAAATCCACTTCCTCATCTAAGTCGAAGGCAGCTGCTACCACAACTCAGCCTTCTTCCTAAATTTTTCTCTGTTTGCTCAATGAGATCTAGCATATCTCCGGTTTGGGGGAATGTTGGTGTCCCTTTTTGTCATCATTTTTGAACATCAATTACATTCTTACTGGAATTTCTTTCACCATTTTTTATGTAATAAGTCACTATGCTTGCCATACATACCATCAAACAGACCAGGTATGCATATATTTATACATCACATGTATTTTGGGTTAAAATCGTCATTTTGTGATTTATTGATGTTTAATTGATATTTCTTGGCTTGCTTGACAAGTATATTTCATTTTACAGGTTCTGGCTCTCAAACGGACCTCCACTCAGATGCGTATTCACTTTGCAAATGATCAGCTGAATTCATCCCGCCATTCAGACCCGCATTTGACCCACGAGATCATTGGTTGAGATATTCTTGGGTCGTTAGAAAATAAACCGTCACACGAGTTCTGTTTGAGACATGGTCCTTATGATGCATAAGATGGTGTTCTGGAAGATTCCCTTTCTTGTACACTCAGCTCGACAACACACCCCTCTCTACCCACGTCAAGGAAGATTAGCGTTTCAACGACCTCAGGAAGGATTGACGCCATGGAACCTAGGAGATGCTCTATGCGCTATCATGAACTATTATGAGGCCACTCTTTCGCTTACGTGCTGTCACAAAATGTTAAGCAGAGCCGTCCCTTGGCTTATGTGTTGTCACGAGATATTAAACAAAGTCATTTTGAGCATTTAAGATTGTCTGTTATTAGAGCAGTCAACCACTAAAGGGTCGACTTGCTCCCCAAATTGTAATGTTGTATATATAGACATCCTTGTAACAGAGACGAGTTAGTTAGTAGTCAGTCGGTCTTTCTTATCTTTAGTATTGTTAATCTTTTCCAGTTGCAAATGGATACAAAAGAACTGTAACTTTGTTTTTCATTTTAATACATCTATGTTCTAGTTTCATGGAAATTTATCAGCATGCATGGTGATTGACTGATTAAGGCTCAGCCTCTGATTGCTGAGACGAGCCCCTCAACAACCAGTGGTCTTCCATCGGTGTATATAATTTGTCTTTGTCTTCTGCAGATAAGCTATGTCATTATTTTATTTATGTATTTTCTCTGCACATGATGTCTTCGTTTTGTGATAGAAATGACGCTATGCTATTTATATAAATGATGTTTCTGTTCTGTGTTATGTATATCTTGTTGTTGTTTATATTAACAATATTTCCATAATGTAATTGGTGACCAGTCATATTTAGTTCATTTAGTTTGCTTGATTATTTTAGTTCATTTAGTTTGCTTAATTATTTTAGTTCACTTAGTTTTCTTAGTTGTTCTAGTGATTTGGGTCGTTTAGTTTGTTTAGAGTCTAAAATAGATTAACCTTCTAAGTTCACTCATAGTTAGATTTAAGTTTAAATAGTTTCTTTCCTGTAGCAGAAGATTAACGTTAGTTACATTTCAGTCTCATTTTAGGATAAAATAGAAATAGTTAGTTTCCTAAATCTTGATTAACATAGCATGCTTTTTCTTATTTTAGCTCTTAATTAAGCTTATTCATTGCTTCCCCTGCACTATAGGATAGCATGCATCAGCCAACTGGTAGTAAAAATCATCCAATCTTCTCTTCCCTTAGTCTAGATCGTCTTCTTCCATATGGACTGTCATTCGGACTATCATTCGGAAAGTCATCCGGATCGGCGTTCGGACTTCAATACTTCCTGCATTATGTTTATGCTCAAGTAGAATCTGATTTCTTAGTTTTTTTAAATTTCAATGTCTCTTACTCTTAACTAGGATTCTTAGGATTCATTAAGGGGTGAAAACATGAAGTTGGGAAATAATTTTGGCTTTTTTTTTACAAACAAAACTGCTAAATTTTATGTTTTTCAACTTCGACCTCTTTAAACCCATATCTCCCTTAGGGATTTCAACTTGAAGTAAACATAAAGGTTTTAGAGAATTGAATTAGCTTTCTACTCGTATTTTTTTAAATTTTTTTTATGGACATATTGTGGGACAAATTTGTTGTCAACAGACGGCATATACTTGAAAATTTTAGGTATGGATAATGAGTGACCTGTGTTGACGACGGTTTTTTGATAGATGGTTATTCATTTTAGGGAAAACAATTGTAGGCTCATAATCTACACACACTACATTGTATCCTGGACTATATTTTGAGTTTTTTAATACTTGGGAACTATTTTTTATTATTTATCGAAACAACGTATGTTCAGAAAATGGTGCATTATCGACACATTCTTTGACTTCGCATTTTCTTTCAAATGTGACTCTTATTGGAAAAAATAAAAGTACCCTTTTGAAGACGACGAGCCAATTTTGATCTTTGTGAAATTTCAAATTTTTTGGTGTTGTCTTTGTTATGATATTGAATTTTCATTTCGGGTGATTTTCAAAGTAATAAAATTCTTAAGGGATAAGGTTTAGAAAAAAAATATTAATAAATAGAAATTCAAGTCGAAATGAAACAATTTTTATATCATTCGAAACTAGATTCGGAGATGAATCCATTGCTACCAAGTCCGACAAATAATATTTAGAATTTGCAGGGGTTCGGGCTTGCTGAAGTTGCAGGTTCCGAAAAGATGCCATATATTTTTGCAGGTTTGTTGACCATAAACTCTTTGGCGAAAAAATATCTTCCAAACTCTCAACCGAGATTTTAGTTCAAACTCTCATCCAAGAGTTTTTTTAAAAAGACAGCGCGACGATTGGTTCAAACTCTCGGGTGAGAGTTTCAAATCTCAAAACTCTCAGCTTAGAGTTTTTTAAACTCTCATCCTAGAGTTTGGGGTTGACTTATTTTCGCGTGATCATCCGCTCACGCTCCTTTTTTTTCACTCCGTTTGTCACAAAGGTGTTTCCTCGGTTCGTGATTTCACCCTAAGATCTTGTTTTATTTTAATCAAGTTTTGTCATCATTTTTTAGTTTTCATTTTCTCTTTCCCTTACTTTGCCCCAGTTGCTTTACAAGTATGTTTCTTTTATGCCTAATTCATTAATGCTTTACTGTTACATAATTTCTCAGTTTCGTTCTTAGTGCAGTTTATTGTATGTTAATGATATCAATATTAGGTTAGGTTTATTAATTTCATTCTCCAAATTATTTCAGTCTTGAATTATTCTTCTCATACTAATAATGGATTCATAGAATAGGATTTGGTTCAGAAGTAAAATATCTTTATCAAGTTTTCTACTTGCTTCTAGACTTCATTAGTTTCAAGTCTCTCGTTTACAGATAGAAGATAGGTCATCATGTTTAAAGTTAATTGTAATTGGTCTCTTTGTAGTTTGCATCTCTTTGCTGAAATTAGATTAGATTTATTTCCATTTTGTTTTGTTGTTACCTTTGAAATTCACTTTGACACATTCACCCCTATTCCCATCACATTTGATACACTTCCTCAAAACCCCAAGGAGAATGGAATTAGGTAGTTTAGTATCGTCCTGAAACATTCACTGAGTACATAAAAGTAGTTGTTTGAATTCACTAAGTAGTGTAGTTTCAATTTTAAGTCAAGTAGTTTCGAATTTCATCAATACAGTTTTGGTTTGATTTAGTTTTGCTTCTTAAGAAATAACATTGTATTTTTTGTATCTTTCAGTTATTATCCATAGAATAGAGTAGCAAGCTCGATACTATTCGTATTTGTTAACTTAACTAGGTTTAAGCAGTTCCTTTATTGTCTTTCTGAAGTTTGACTCGGTTTTTCATTTTGAAAGATCTTTCGATCTTTTCTTTATTTAATCTTTCTAAGGTCTGACAAGCCAAAACTTAGGTACCATCCTACCTTAGCATATACTTTGCCTCAACTCTAAGATTACCAACTTCGGTCGATAATTAAATATTAGGTGGTTCTTTTAGACAGTAAATACACCTTAACATAAGACTAGCATAATTTCCTACAAAGCGACGTAGAAAAGAGGATCTCCCTTGGAGGCTCTGAAGTTGAAGTAAATTGCATAGAGGAGGCAACCAAAGTATTGCCTCAAATTTAAGAGGATCGATTCTGATACCCTCTTTCAAAACTATGAAACCTAGAAGGCAATCCGTTTTCACAACAAATATGCACTTATTGGGATTTAACCGAATCTTGTAGCATATGCATCTTTCGAGAATTAAACGGAGGTGCTTGGGGTGGTCCACTCTCTTGCAAGAATGGCCAGCAATATAATCCAAGTATGCCTCCACTATGCATTTAAGGTCATGAAATGCGTAGGTCATAGCATGCTGAAAAGTGGCTCCGGCGTTTTTAAGGCCGAAGGGCATCTTCCAGTATGCAAATATACCCCAAGGACAAATGAAAGCAATATTATGTTGGTCCTCAAATTTTATCTAGATCTAGTTGTATCCTAAAAAGCCATACATAAACGAAAAAGCTTTGCTTCCCGCACAAGCATCCAAAATATGATCTATGAATGGGGTGGGGAAATTGTCTTTCGGACATGCGCAGTTCAGATCTCTAAAATCAGTGCATACATGGATAGTTCCCTACTTCTTATCCATCGGAATTGGATTTGAAACCCATTCGGTAAGGGAACTGGGTAGATAAAACCGACCTTAAGCAGTTTCTCCACCTCTTCCTTGAACGCGGCTGCCTTTCTAGGGTTCACAGCACGAAGGCATTGTCGAACCGGCCTAGCATTGGGATACATTCTGATCTCATGTTCGACAATGCGGGGATCTATTCTTGGGATCTCCTCATATGACCAAGCGAAAGCTTCCCGAAATTCCTTAAACAATTCAGTGTAAATGCGAACCTCCTCAGGAGAGCAATCAACACCAATGTAAATGTTCTCAACCTTTTTGGGTGTACGAGAAATGTTGATCGGTATGGTAGGGGAAATATTAGCCATATTCCCCTCTGCGTAAATCCCATGAGAATCCCAAGGAACCACAAGGTGACCAACCATCTTAGCCAGAGTTGTCCTAAACTCTTCTTGCTCGATAAGATCCAGGTTGGGAAGAAAACAGGAGCGATGATGCATGTCTTCCCAAGGTCTTTCACTACCACCCATGGCCTCAACAATAGCTTCATCCGAAGGTAAAGTACCATCAAGACAATCATGCGAACAAGACAAGTTGACTACCCATTCTGGCAGCATAATGGGATCTTCCTCCTCTGTCCATGAAGAGGAAAGATCCAACTCTGCATTGGCTTGTTGAATATCTCAATATGCAAGCTTAGCAACAGACAGTGGCATAGCCATTCCAATATGCACAATGTCTCCAGATGTGGAACTCGTGGACGGTAAGGTCCATGGATCATTAAAATACTAGGTCTGAAACGGTACATTATTCAACGGAGGAGGCGCGTTATCAGAAATGGTTCCAATAAAATCAATTAGTGCAGGGAAATCAAAAGATACCAACAATGAGGGGTACAATCCGACACCCATGTTCCCAGTTGCCAGCCAAGAATATTTGACTTGGGGGAAAACAGGTCCCCTGGATGCTGTGGAATAGGGACTAACGAAATCTAGCTGGTCGATCGTCACAATCTTGCCTTCGTGCGGAAAGCAAATAATTCTGAACATGGAGGACACGACCGCTCTCATAGCGTAAATCTAATTCCTACCCAAGAGAAGGTTTTTGTCGATGGGCGCATCAACCACCTCGACTTCAATAGGCATGGATTTCCCACCCAAGCGGACAACAAGGGAAGGGAGAATACCATGCGGCTTAAATGACCGACTGTCAAATGCAGTTAGCATGGTCATATACTTGGATAAGGGAGGAGAGCCAAGATCTTTCCAACAATATAAAGGCATCATTGATGTAGAAGCACCTTCGTCAACCACTGTTCTTTTGATGATATTCTACAGGAACTCCACATGGACTTCAAAGCCACATGGTAAGGTAAGCGAGGTTGGATGTCAGTAGTGTCAAACTTGATAACGTTAGGACTTCCCCCATCCTGAACTCCTAAAGCACACAAAAGGGCATGCCTTTGAGAAGGACATGCCTGTAAAACCTCAAGAGTCGACATGGCACACGGAGTTTGACACAAATCTTCTACAATAGAGTAGTTCTAGGTAGCTCGAGCGTTGGGATTATGCATAGAGCTCTTGAGAACACCTTTCGGTATCCACGGCATAGCAGTGGGCTTCTCAATATGCAAAGAGGTATCAGGGGGAGGAGGAGGCTCATTCCCCATATTCAGTTGTGGTGCATCATAATCACGTTGCCAAGTAGCAACACTAACCTCTGATTTAACCATATTCACGCATCCAAATCCACCGGTATGGGAAGAGGACGTGGAAGTTTCATCGGTCCCATAACCAGTAGCGGGAGCATTCGAAGCCATATTCTGATGATGTGGAAGGGGATCTTTCAACATAGTTGGTCTCTGTGCCAGATGCTTCGATGCTTCTTCAATCCGAGGACACAAGTGAGTAATATGATCTTCCCCACAAAACTTGCAAGGGAATTTCACTTTACACCTAGGTTTACGGTCCCCACCAGCATTTCCACCATCCCGGGGAGGGTTGGCGTTCTCTTTCTGAGGAGTATTACGATTACTACCATTGTTCCCATTATTTACACCCTTACAATTATTTCTCCCCTTCTTCTTACCACCAGGATGCTGGTTACCCGATGAGTTCTCCGATTGCATAACATGTACATCGAACAATGGGGTGGAAGTGGACAAGGTGTGAACCTGTCCGAGAGTAGATTGGTTAAGTGACAAAAGTTGCATTTGATTAGAAACCAAATCTATGGGTTAAGTACTTGCAGATCCAACAATGCCATCGGTATGTGGTCCAGGAACTGGCTTGGGCTCATGTCGTGATCGTGGTGCGTCGGGAATAATGTCATACAGAATGCCATATTGAGCATAGAGTAAATCTAGTTGCTGGACTTTTAGTATAGCTTGTTCCTCAGTTGTAATGTCGGACATCGAAACATCCTTAGAAATGTATGGAAGAAAAGACTTGAGAAACCCTTCCAACAAAAACTCTGAAGGAATGGTTGCTTTCACTAACCTCTTCCGTCGACGCCACTCTTGAACGTGGTCAGATATGTGTGTGGCCTTATTCTGGAGAAAGGTAGACAAGAGTTCAGTGCCAGTATCGTAGCGAACCGGCAGCTGGAAATGATCCAGGAAAACCAAGGCTATCTCATTGAAACCCCTATACGTGCCCCCAGGAAACTCAACATACCACATTGTGGCTGCCCCCATGAGGGTGCGTTGAAATAGTCTCAAACGAATGTGTTATCTCTAAGGTTGTTTCTTAGACTAGTACAAACTTTACCCAATTTTCATTCATTTTTTGTGTGCCTTAGTGCTTTTTCCCATTTTCCCAGTTTTTACATTTCCTTCATTCGCTTGGTTTCATACTATTTTAGTTACATTCTGTTATATTTTTCATAATTAAATTAGGATAAGGCTCTTGGTTCATGTTTATTTTCGAAATAAAGTTTAATTTATTCGTCAAAAATCTATTTCAAATGTTTGGAAACAGTGTCATTCATCCAATTTGATTAAAATGATGAACTAACAGCATATGTCAAAATATCAAGTATTGTAAAGCTATCGGTAATGTGAAAATGTTGTCAGTATTGCACAAATATGAAATGATGATTTATACAGGTGTTAAAAGTTTGCAATACAATTTTGATTTATCATAGTTCGAAATGAATTATGATTATTCATGCATTCTGTACCTTCATGAGGCATGGCAGTTCCTTACACATCCCAGATATTAGTTGGACAGTACAGAATAAATGTGTACAATTTTCAAGGAATTGAAGCCATCAGACTTCATAGATAGAAGTACTCGACATTTGGAATGAACCCTATAGCTTAGGGTTAACTCGGTGCTGGTTCATTTTGCTTTTGTTAGGGTAAAAAAATGGAAGAAACTTCACAGGGACAAGTGAAGAAGAAACCGGGTGGTCTCCTTTGCAGGACTGAACCAAACAATATTCAATGGATTACTCAGTTTCCTAGGTCGACAAAATTGATGAGAGATGCAGGTTGGATCGTGTTCTGCGAAAAATTACAGGGTTACAACCTCCAGATAACCAAGGCTTTCATAAAAAATTATAAAATGGAGTCGTTGATTTCAAAACTTTTAAAGTTGCAGATAATGAACAGTCAATAGCAGAAGTCATTGGTGTTCCAGCAGAAGGTGAGAAATGGTTTAAACAAAAGAAATTTGAAGGAAATTATAGTGAATTTTTGCTGCCAAGGTTTGAAGATTTGAATTGGCAAAATGGAGTGCATATTAGCAAGGTAAAACCTAATTGGAGAATCCCTTTGGAAATGATCTAGAATTACATTACTTGTGATGGCCGCTATGATAAAGTATTAAGGTACCATATTCGGTTGTTAATGCATTTGCATGGAAGCAAGAAATTGAACTTGCCATATTGTTTGCTAAGAAGTTTACAGAAAATGGTTATGTGGGTTCAAAGCCACCCAAAGCATACAAACTGCTCCATCTTTCATCAAGGTCTCATCAAGCTTTTGGTACTTCATTATTTGAACCAGGTTGGATGAGATTGGGAAAATTTCCTTCTCGAGTCAGGGTATGAGGTTAAGAAAAAGAAGAAACCGGCCAAAGAGAAAGGGGATAAGACAGATCTGCCAAATAAACAGGTGCAGACTGAAGAGCATGAAAGAAATGATGAAGCAGAGCAAGCCACATCGAATGATGGTGAAGGTAAGACAGCTGCCGACCAGTTTAATATGGATACATCAGATATGTTTAGTTTAACTATTAAAAATGCAAATTTCAATAAAGATGAGCAAATCAAAACCCTAAGTATAGGAAATTTGGATTTAGGGCCTAGAACGAGGTCGAGAACTAAGGTGGTTGCAGAAATTAAATTGATGAATAAGCTTGTGAAAAAATATGAAATCATTCTTGTTAATGACTCTGACAATGAGAAATACATTCAAGTGTCTGATACTTTTATTGCTGAGAATGAAAACTTCATAGATTTGCAAGGGAATACAGGGCATATACCCGAGGCATTTTATGTGAAAAAACAGGTTAATTTTGGAAATGAGGCATCAAGTTCGAAAGGTGTGCAAAAGGAGGATGTTGCAATGAATGTTGAAGAGATGGAAATAGTCCCAGAACTGAACCAAGTCAAGAAAACTCTGCAGTCTTATAAAGAACAATGCCAGTACCTGCAAAATATAAATGAAAACCTAATGTTGGCTAACAAGAGGCTGCGAGAAGACTTAGGGAAAAAAGATGCAGATTATCAGAAGTTGGCAGTCATATCCAAAGATACATTACAGAATAAAAGGGCCATGCACAAGCAATGGAAACAAATGAAGACCTAGCTAGATGAATTGCAAGGTCGAGAGCAAAATGTTGATGCTGAGTACACCAGGCTACAGAAAAGATCACAGGTTCTTGATGATTTAGTTGTTTTAGCTGAGTCTTCTAGAAGCATCTAGTCTATTGCTAAGTTAGGATGATAAGGAATCATAGGTGGCAGTTTATTGTTTTTATTTTGCCTATGTTAATGATTCGAGAGTCTTGAATTGAAAAGTCTTTTCTATTTTGAAGGGATTCGATCCAATAGAATAGGATCTCCAAACTATTTTATTTTGAAAAAACTTTTGTATATATATCAGACAGTAATAAATTAAAAGGGGTTGGAACTTGGAACAATATGATGGAAGTTCGATTTTGAAGCTTATGTACAGGCATGTATATTGTTTTGTATGTTATCTTTTGCATAAATGACTGTTTTTTGAAATGAATTATGATCTTTGAGCTTGTCTTATTTTAATTAATGAAGTGTATACTGTCAATATTCTGTCTATGCATGGTCTTAACATTTCATGTTGTGATTCTTTTGATTAGTATATAACTATGCCCATATTCTAAGATAGAACCTGAGCTCTTACATTCGTAAAGTCATTATCACAGTCATTCTTTGTTCTTGTTTAAGTACTGAAACTTTATATATTCCCTGTCATTCAATTTTAAATATTTGACCTTTGTCATATATTCATTCACCACCAGAACCTCATAAAAATACTGTGTATATATCCTATGTCTAATGTCTAAGATTTCCTTAAGCTTGAACCCTAGTAGTCTAGGTTCAACTTTAGGGATAACAGAATGGAATCATGATTTAACGAGTTTGATGAGCACCAAAGGTGAAAAGTCGAACATGATCACCCGGATCCTCACCACCCTTCCCCTCAAACTTGGGAATGTCCGAAGGGAGCTTGCTAGGGACTGGAGGCCAATTAGGATCATGACGCACCAGATCATTCATGAGCTTTGAAAGATCCGGAAGATTCAATCGAGCAAGGAACGGGAGATGCAGCTGTAAAGCTTGATTATAAGCTCCCATAAAAGGTTGATTATACGGACCTAAAGGATAAGATGGACCATAACCCTGACCATAAGGATGATAACCTCCTCCAACCTGACCCGTGTGAGGGTAAGTAGGTATATGTGTATTATGAGTGCCGTAATGAGGTGGGTTGTAATGAGGGCCAGAACCGACTATATTATAGTAAGGGTTACCACCATAATTATCGAGCATATAAGTATTACTCGTAGCGGGAACCGTGCTGTAATGACCATAATTGTTAGGTATATTCCCACCCCCTACATTATCATTACTAGTAGTAGGAGTAGATGTAAAAGTATACGGTATGTATCCACTCCCGGTATTAGGAGGATTGTTAAGATTAACGAACGTGGTCTTGGGTTGATGTGTTTAGGCATGTGTATTGTACTGTGGATTGTGATTCGTATTGCGAACAATGTTCCCACCAGGAGGGGTATTCCTAGGAGGTGGCCTTCCTCCAAAATTTGGAATGTTTGAATGGATATGGCCAGTCCCCATATTATGTGTGTGAGTAGAAAATGTGGTGCCCCCAGTGAGGGTATTGCCCCCAGTGAGTGCAGTGTTTCCAACACCATGACTAGGGTTAGCATGACTACCAGACATAGTGGATGTATTAACTGTGTTATAATTAGGCATACCATAAGAGAACAGAGAAGCATTCGAAGTGGTCGCAGGGCCTATGTTAACATGCAAATTTGGCATCCCATATAGGAAATTATGTGGATTCGAAGGATCGAATGGTTCGTCCTCGAGTGGATTTGGTCCAAACAGATGAGGTGAGTCTCTGGTTGTAATGGATCACCCCCCCATTCCTCTCTAGGAGTAGGAGGAGAAGAAGCGTCTTCAAATCTACCCGACAGAGTCATAGGGATTTCTCCCATGCAAGAATGAGCAGTGATAATGTCAGCGCAAAGCGCTTCAAAAGAATCAGAAGAATTGGAGAGGGCCTTCCGGCATCCCCTATGAACACAACGTGTAACTTTGGTGGCCTATAAACCAGCCAACCAACGAGACCAGCGGAGAGTTGGACCTCGCGCCACGATACCTACGAAGAGTCAATAAACCAAATCGTCCCCTAATGGCCAAACTAACGATCAAAGAGCACACACCTAAAGAAACTACAGCCAAATGCACACAAATAGGACTGCCTCAAGGGACCTCCCGACACTACAGCCAGTATGTCTCACCTAGGAGAGGCTTGAGACTCCCAAACTATAACCGGAGGTAGCAGAATCAGTTATAAGGGTTCCCAGACTTCACTGCGTGCACAGGGTCAAATCCCTATACAATAGGAAACTGTGCTTTCCATCCCCTATCTGACTCAGGACAACCGTGGTATAACCACTACGAATGGCCTATGCGATACCTAGGTAAGGCAACTAAGGTCACCACAATTTAACCAATACTCAGGTGGATAGTCGCAGGTGGGATCTGTCGTATGGGGAGGGTAGCTAAGCCCGAAAATCAAGAGGTATAGATCCCTCAAGATTCCCAGTACACGAAAAAATCCTGGAAATATCTCCCACATTTGGCCAGTATTGGAGGGCTATCTCCGCAACCAACCTCTCGTGACCTCGTGCTTAAATCTGGTCTAAGTAGAGCTTCCTAAGAACAATGATGTATATTATGGGTTTCACCACTCCCTGGTCAGACACATAATGTTTCATCTAGTAGTCTTGGATTGTTAACTCACAATGATCTATTCCAAAACTCTAAACCTATACTAGTTGGTGCACCCTATAAAAGAAAAATCGCTCTAATCAATTTTAAGATTAAGCGTTGATTTTAAATGGCTGTAATTACTCAAAGGATATGGTCATGAAACTGATGATGTATAGGACTCAAGATTATGCACAATTGAAAAACTCTAGAATCACCTATCAATAAAAACAATGCCACTAAAATGATAATCAATCCAACGGTTCGAAATAAAATGCAGTATGGAAAGCAAATATTTTTGTATTTTATCTTATAATGGAAAGGAAAATGCAAAACTATGTTTTTGTATTTTTTTCAATATAATGAAATGAAAAAATGCAAGCGAAATCTACCTATTCGGTTAAAGAAATATAGAGAAGATCACTAAGACAACCCAGCAAAACCCAAACAGTGAGACTCAGCCAATGTAATGAGCTAGAAAATAAAAAATTGTGATAAACCAACAAGGCTCAAAACAAAGAGAAAAAGGAGTTTTTGGTCATAAACAGGGCATGGAACAGTCAGGAATCATGCCAATTAAAACTCAGGAACACTCAATACCAACCCAGCAACAATCCAAGACCATAAATCAATCAATCCCGGAGTTGTACGCTACTGTATAAAGGAAAAATGCAGGTATACACGGGCTACAGTGTAGACAGAGGTGGGTAGATGCGGGCAAAATTAAGTTGACCCACGTACAGGGAAAGGAAAATGAGCAAACAAGAAGTCCAATAACCTAGAAAGAGCTTGTTTTCTATAGTAGATCCCAACGGCCAATCAATGACACAGAAGCTCGACACACATCAACTCTAAACCAGGACAAATGCCTAAAAATCCCCAAAAATGGATGTTCTCCCCAGCGGAATCACCATTTCTGTTACAGAGAAAACTTCCTATGGCTTGGGGAAGACCACAAAAGATAGCTGACTACCAGAAAATGACTCAATTCCCAATGCAATGCTATATAAATGACAATGCTAAGATAATGGAGAAAAGACCAACCTTCAACCGGATGTTCAAAGTAGATCCACGTTGAGCTTCCAACTTCTACACTTGAACTTGGAGATTAGTCTCAACAACAAGTACAAGCAAGTGCATATAATATTTGAAAGACATTAGCATAATCCATAGCATGATCCATGATATCATAAGCGAATATAACCCAATGTAATTTAACAATATTCACAACATCAATTGGACGAGAAAATGAGTATTTCCATTAATGAATAACAAGAAGTACAATATAAAACCTCTCGCCGGAAACCAATCTAAACCAAGAACTAGGTCTCTCCACTTGTGCCTCCACCACTTCAATCCCCCATACAATGGCAAACTCAAACTATGAAAGGAGTTTGGTAGGTGAACATAACGAGTTCACAACAACAAGGATCAATGAGTGTAGACTCAAGTCACGACAAAAATCCACTAGAGTTATCTTTCTCTCTTTCTCCTCCCTTCCATACACGATAAGAGCTCAATATATAGCCTTCCAAAGGTAAGTGAAAGGACACATCGAGGCGTTTCGGGGTATATGGAGGGCCAAATGTCACCCTAAGACCGCTTTTTGGGAGTAAAAAGTAAATTTCTAATGATTTTTACCATTTTACTTGGTACCCGCGGGCTATAGTGGAATAGCCTGGGTGTACGTTGGCTATAATGGGACAGCAAGCATACAGGAAGAAAAATAGGGAAAATTTGTGTTTTCTGGAGGACATAAAGTGAATATGAGTCAGTGAAATGGATCCTGTAGGCCAAAGAATGCTAATGCTCACAAGGTGGGAAATTACATTGTAACACCATGGGGTCTCACTATTTTTGTATCGGTTGTATATTTGAGAGCTACAGGCTCCAGTTTTGTATTATGACACCACTTTTTGACTAATGAAAAAACTATGATTCTCCGACTCTACTATTATGTGTGTACAAATTTGTGAATGTTATTTGTGTGATTCAATGCTTCTTTCAGTTATGTGACAACTGCCAATCTAGGACATAATTAGCATATGCATCAGTATTGTGATTAAAACATCTTGGAACATGAATATAAGTAATAAAATTAAAATGGTGTTCCAAGAGTCTCACTTTTAAGAACCTCCTTCGTAACATAGGATTCGTAACACAGTATCGATTGTTCAATTGATACACAATCAGTTGCGAATCCAGGAAGGCCTCTAAATACTGGATACCATGTGAAATGGCATCACGAAGTAACTCAATAACGACACTATACTCAGCCACATTGTTAGATGTAGGACCGAGACAAACGCCTCCTAAAGACACATTCTAGTTTTCAGGTGAGTAAATAACCCACGCAGCAGAAGCTAGTCTCTACGTATGATGGTTGTCCTCACCCGCGAATCCTAGGAACACTGGATATTCCACTGGCATTTGTCAACCAAAAGGAAGCGAATCAACTGACTCAAAAAATCAAATAAAGCTAAACTATGTACAGAAAATTATACAATAGTATAAAAAAGTATCAACTCGAGCTAGAATCTCAAGCATAATACCGCTTGACGTAGAGCCCATTTCTGGGCTCCTTCAAGGTGTTCACTTCATAATCCTCTAACTTGTAGGCTCCTTTCTCAAGGACACACCTCACAATTTAAGGACCATGCCACATGGGGTTAAACTTGTCTTCCCCCAGGGGTTCCTTAGCTTGGTCATAAAGAAGAACCAAGTCACCTTCAGCATATTGTCGGGGATGGACAGACCTATCGTACTGATCCTTAACACAACGTTTGTTGGCATCTATAGCCACGGCGGCATCTCGACGTTGTTCATCAAGCTTCTCAAGGTGGATCAAACGTTTCTCAACATCTTACATATCAGTCTGGATCTCTATACCTAGTTTCAACGAAGGTATTTCGCATTCAATTGGTAAGATAGACTCCACACCATGAACTAATTGAAATGGTGAGAAACCGGTGGAAGTATTCACTGGGTTTCGATATGCCCACAAAGTAGGATATAACATGATATGCCAATTGCTCTTTCTTTGTCGGATGGTTCGTTGGAGAATGGATTTAATGGACTTATTAACTACCTCGACTTGTCCATTCACTTGGGGATAATATGAAGATGAATGACCTGGTTTAAACCCCAGCTTGAGTGAGAATTCTTCCATCATCTTGTGTTGAAAGTGACTGCCATGGTCAGTGACAATCTCCTTCGAGATACCGAATCGAGCTATAATTTGATTGAATACGAAGTGGGTTGCAATTGCACCATCAGATTTAACGGTCGGCATGGCCTCAACCCATTTGGAAAAGTAATCAACGGCCATGATAATATGGTGATGCCCCCCAGCCAAAGCTGGGTTGCAATCCATGAAATCAACCCCCCACTTGGTGAAGGGACCAATGGTGACGACCAGATGAAGGGCATTGGATGCGAGTGCACATTTCGAGAAAACACCTAGCAAGGGTGACATCTCTTCACGACATTAACACAATCTTTAAAGATATTGGGCCAAAAGTAACCTGCTCGAAAGATACATTGGGTTGTTGCAAGCCCAGATAAGTGACAACCACACACTCCACTGTGGCAATCATTAAGCACTAGCTCCTCTTCTTCATGAGTTAAACAACGACATAGGATAGAGTCTTTTCCTCGGCGATACAAAGTGTCGCCGATGATGACATAGTCTTTGGCATGATGTCTCACACGTTGTCGTTCATCTCGCAAATAATGCGAAGGGAACTTCAGAGTTTGGATATATATGATAATGTATCCATACCAAGGGTCTGTCGAAGAGATAAGAAATAAATGTTCATCCACAAATGAGTCTTCATGGATTACTTCCTCATCAAGTCTCAGGAAATCTGACATAATATCTGCGAAAACCAAGGACTTCACCGACTAGGCCGAAGCAAAATCAAGATCAAATTCTTGAAAAATAACAATCCATTTATTATAGTCCCCCCCAATTAGGCGTCGTGAGAGCGTGAACTGAAATGGATTGGCATGTGCTATAATGGTGGTTTTCCTAAGCAAAATATAATGCCGTAATCGTTGGATTGCATGAATAGTCGCAAGGGCCAATTTCTCAACGTGAGAATATCTCAGCTCAGTGTCTACTAAGTTTCGACTAAGATAATAGAAAACATGCTCTTGAAGCACATCATCCACCTGAACTAAGACCATACCAATCGCCTCTTGAGACACGGCCACATAAAGCAAAAAATCTCTTGCAAAGTCGGGTGGACTAAGAAGATGGGCCGATACCAAGGCTTTCTTTAAAGCATCGAAATACTGCTAGCCTCTCTCATCCCAGATAAACAGAGTGTATTTCTTCAATAATTGTGTGAAACCCTTAGTAAGATTGGCATAATTCAAGATAAAATGACGCAAGAAAGTGGCTCTCCCTTGGAGGCTCTGAATTTGAATCAAGTTATGCAGGGGAGGCAATCGAAGTATTGCCTCAACCTTTAAAGGATAGACTCTAATACCCTCTTTGGAAACTACAAACCCTAGAAGGCGATCCGTTTTCACGACAAAGATGCATTTGTTGGGATTCAAATGAATCTTGTAACACCAGCATCTATCGAAAATAAGGCGGAGGTGACTAGGGTGATCCACTCTCTTACGAGAGTGACCAACAAGGTCGTCCAAGTAAGCCTCCACTATGCTCTTAAGGTCATGAAAAGCATATGTCATATCCCGCTGAAAAGTTTCTCCAACGTTTTTAAGGCCGAAGGGCATTTTTCGGTATGAAAAGGTACCCCAAGGACATATAAAAGTGATCTTATGTTGATCCATGGGTTTAATCTGGATCTGATTGTAGCCTGAAAAACCGTCCATAAACGAAAACACTTCGCTTCCCACACACGCATCCCAAATTTGGTCTATGAATGGAGTGGGAAATTTATCTTTAGGACATGCTCGATTCAGATCTCTCAAATCGGTACACACACGGATGGTTCCTTGCTCCTTATCCATAGGAACTAGTTTGGATACCCATTCGGTGAGGGGAACCGGGTAGATGAAACCAAGTTTAAGTAGTTTATCCACCTTTGCCTTAATAGTGGCTGCCTTTCTAGGATTCACAGCATGAAGACGTTGTCGAATAGGCTTAACATTTGGATAAGTCTTAATTTCATGCTCGACAATACTAGGGTCTATACCTGGCATCTCCTCATATGAACAGGTGAAAACATCTTGAAATTATTTGAATAACTCGGTGTAAATGCGTATCTCCTCGGGGGAACAATCAGCACCGATGTAAACGTTTTCAATATTTTCGGGAGTGCGAGAAATGTTGATCGGAATGGTTGGGGAAATGTTAGCCATAGTCCCCTTCGCGTAAATACCATGCGAATCCAAAGGAGCCACAGGGTGACAAACTTTCTCTGGAAGAGTCGACCAAAACTCCTCCTGCTCAATAAGGTCAAGGTTGTGAAGAAAATAAGATCAATGATGAAGATCTTCCCAGGGCTTATCACTACCGTTCATGGCCTCCATGATAGCTTCATCCGAAGGAAAAGTACCATCAAGGAAATCATTTGAGCAAGATGAATCGACTGCCCACGCGGGAAGCATGACGGGATCTTATTCTTCTATCCATGAAGAAGAGAGATCTGGCTCTGCATTGGCTTGTTGAATATCAAGGTAAGCAAGCTCGACTGCAGACAAGGGCATAGCCATTCCAATGTGTGAAACGCATCTTGATGGGGAACTCGTGGATGGTAGAGTCCACAGATCACTAAAGTATGATGTCCAGAATGGTATCTTATTCAATGAGGAAGGAGCACTATTGGAAACGGTTCCAATAAAGGAGATTGGTGCAACAAAGTCGAAAGATCCCATCAAAGAGGAATAGAATCCTACACCAACATTCCTATCTTTTGGCTGAGAATTTTCAATTTGAAGAACAACAGTTCCTGGCGATGCTACGGTATTGGAACTAGTAAAATCTAGTTGATTGACAGTCACAATCTTGCTTTCATGGGGAAAGCATATAACTCTAAAAATAGAGGACACGATAGCTCTCATGGCATAGATCCAATTCCGACCCAGTAAAAGGTTGTAGTCGATGGGCGCATCAACCACCTCAACTTCAATAGGCACGGATTTCCCACCCAGGTGGACCTCAAGGGAAGGGAGAATCCCATGTGGCCTGAACGACCTGCCATCAAATGCAGTGAGCATGGTCATAGACTTGGAAAATGGAGGAGATCCAAGAGACTTCCAACAATCTAATGACATTACTAAAGTGGAGGCAACTTCGTCAACCACGGTATGTTTAATGACCATCTGAAGGAACCTAACATGGACTTGGAAAGCCACATGATAAGGCAAGTGAGGCTGGACATCAGTTGTGTCAGACTTGATAATTTCAAACTTGATAACATTAGGGATAACCTGATCCTGGACTCCCAAAGCACATAAAATGGCGTTCCTTTGTGAAGGACATTCCTAGAGAACCTCGAGAGCCGACACGGAACATAGAGTTTGGCCCAAATCTTCTACAATTGAGTAGTTCTGGGTGGCTTGGGCATTGGGATTGTGCGCCGAGAAATTGAGAACACCTTTCGGTATCCACGGCATACAATTAGACTTCTCGATATGCAATGGAGAATCAGGTGGAGGGGGCTCGTTCCCCAAATTAGGTTGTGGTGCTCCATAGTCACGTGAGCGAGTAGCAATAATAACCTCATATTTACAAATTTTAATGCATCTGAAACCACCAGTATGGGTAGAGAACGTCGAAGTATCATTAGTCCCATTACCGGTGACGGAAGCACTCGAAGTCATATTTTGATGATGAGGAAGGGGATATTTCAACACAGATGGGCTTCGTGCAAGGTGCTTCGATGCTTCCTCGATACGAGGACACAAATGTGTAAGGTGATCTTCCGAGCAAATATTACAAGGAAATTTCACTTTACGTCTAGGTTTGTGGTCCCCACCAACATTTCTGCCATCCCGAGGAGGGTTAGCATTCTCTTTCTTAGGGTTATTCCTATTGTTCCCATTATTCCCACCCCTACGGTTATTTATCCCCTTCTTCTTCCCATCAGGTTGCTAGTTACCAGATGGGTTCGCCGATTGTATAGAGTGAACATTGGACGACTGGGTGGAAATGGACGAGGCGTGAGCCTATCCATGGGTAGATTGGTTAATGGATAGATTGTGCATATGATTCGTAACCAAATCTATGGTTCGAGTGCTTGTGGAACCAACAATGTCATCAGCATGCAGTCCAGGAATGGGCTTGGGCTCATGTCGTGATCTCGGCGTGTCAGGTATAATGTCATACAAAATGCTAGGCTGAGCATAAACTAGGTCTAGTTGTTGGGCTTTAAAAATGGCTTGTTCCTCAGTCATAATACTGAACAATGAAACGTCCTTTGAAATGTAAGGGAGCAAAGACTTAAGGAACCACTCCAACATAAATTCTAGAGGAATTTTAGCTTTCACTAAACTCTTCCGTCGGTACCACTCTTGAATATGATCAGATATATGTGTGGCTTTGTCCTGACAGAAGGTGGATAAAATCTTGGTACCAGTATCATAATGAACTGGCAACTGGAAGTGATCTAGGAAAACCAAGGCAAAATTGTTGAAACTCCTATATGTGCCCCCAGGCAACTCAACATACCATTTCGCAGCTACCCCCGTGAGGGTGCGTTGAAATAGCCTCAAACGAATAGAGTCGTGGTTCAAGGAATTCAAGGAGCATCATAAGTGAAAAGTTGTGACGTGATCACCTAGATCCTCACCCTTCTCCCCCTCATACTTTGGAATGTCGGAAGGGATTTTGGTGGAGACTGGGGGCCATGTACAGTCATGAAACACTAGATCATTCGTGAGCTTCGAAAGATCAAGTAAATTCAACCTAGAAAGACACAAGAGCTGAGGTTGTGAAGCTTGATGATTAGCTCCCAAAAGAGAATGACCTTGCAAAGTGGAAGGTGGGACTATGTACATCATAGATGACACCTGAGGTGCTGATGAACTCTGGTAAAAACCGTGACCATGACCATAAGGATGATAACCTCCTCCAAATTGACCCATGTTAAGATACACAAGTATGTGCGTAGAAGGGATTCCATAAGAGGGAGTAGGATAATAGTTAGGACCGGTTGAAAACCCATAAGAATGACCTCCATAAGAATGGGGTCCCATATAACCACTCGAGGTAGGAAAACTAGTCGAGTGAGGGCCGTATGAGAATGTGATGTTCCCACTCCATGGAATCGAAGAGCTAGAGGTAGGGGGAGGATTCAGAATCATATAATTATTCGAGGGAACAAGCATAGATTCATGTGGGTTAATGGATGGAATGTAAGTCGTAGATACGACGCCTATGGTGAAACTTCCACAAGAGAATGGGTTCATACTAACACTAGAGGATGATGAAGTAGGAGGCCCTCCTCCAACATTCGGAATAGATGGAGGGATGTGACCACTCCCAAACTGATGAGCAGTAAAAGGGGATATAGTGCCCCCACTCCCAATGCTAGAGATAGCATGACCACGAGACATGGTGGAATTAACAGTCGGCATAAAACCAGGCATACCCAATGAAAAAGGGTTTGAGGTCGTAGGGACAGATGTGGAACCAAAACCTGGAATCCCCAAGGATGAACCATATAAATAACTTGATGACCATGTTTCATCAAAAGGGTTCGTTCTCATGGGTTGGGATTTCCCAAACACATGAGGAGTGATGTGTGATGAACCTCCCTCCCAATCAGTTCTCGGAGAGAATATGTGAGGAGGGGAAGTTCGCTTTGGACTAGCGGGTGGATTCGAAGGGACTCCTGACGTTCCAGATGTGGAACTCATAATGGGAGTTATTTGAAGCTCGTGAGATGTGAATAATGGACCATCAATAGTCCTCCAATGTCTCTTGCGAAGATCCTGTGATGGATTGCTAGATGGCAAACTAGCCAACCGACGAGATCTGCGGAGAGGCGGATCTTGATCCACGATGACTTCAAAAGGTCAACAAATATAAATGTCTCCTAACGGCCAACTAGAACATCACAGAGCACACACCTAAAGAAACTACAGCCAAATGCACACAAAAGAACTGGCTCAAGGGATCTCCAGACACTACATCTGGTATGTCTCTCCTAGGAGAGGCTTGAGACTCCCAAACTATAATCGGAGGTAACAAAATCAGTTATAAGGGCCCTCAGTATTCACTGTGCGAACACAACTGTGTTGTCTGACCCCTATCTGACTCAGGACAATCACAGAATAACCACTAGAAATGCCCTATGTGATACCTAGGTAAAGCAACTATGGCCACGACGTATAACCAATGCTCAAGCAAATAGTCGCAGGTGGGATCCTTCATATGGGAAGGGTATCTAAGCCTGAAACTCAAGAGGGTCAAATCCCCCAAGAATCCCCAGATACGAACAAATCCTGGATATATCTCCCACGTTTAGCAAGTATTGGAGGGTTGTCTCTACAACCAACCTCCCACGTCCTCGTGCTTAACTCTGGTTTAAGTAGAGAGTCATGAGAACACCAATGTATACCATGGGTTTCACCACTCCCTGGTCAAACACATAATGTTTGTTTAATAGTCTTGGATCGTTTACTCAACAGTGATCTATTCCAAGACTCTAAACCTATACTAGTTGGTGCACCCTAGAAAAGAGAAAATCATTTTAATCAATTTTAGATTAAGCGTTAATTTTAATGGCTGTGATTACTCAAAAGGATATGGTCATGAAACTAGTGATGTGAATAGACTCAATAAAATGCACACCCAAAAAATACTAGACTCATCTACCAATGAAAAAGTATGTCACTAGAATGACAGTCAAACCAATGTTTCGTTTTTGAAATAAAAATGCAATCTCTTTATAATTTCATGCAAAAGCAAGTCCTAATGAAAGCACAAGCACTCTAATGCAAAATGCAATAACATAAAGCAATTTTTTTTGTATTTTCACTATAAATGAAATGAAAATGCAAACAATGTTTTTGTATTTTTCAATATAAATGAATGAAAAACACAAGTGGAATGAAAAATTTCAGAAATAATGTAGAGCATGCAAAGAAAACAACCTAGCAAATCCCAAAAAGAAAGACTCAACTAAGTCGCTATAAAAACAAAAAATGGTTGAAAACCAAACGCTCAAAAACTAAAGAAATAGGAGTTTCTAGTTAGTAAAAGGGCATGGAACATTCAGGAAATAGGCCTAATAAGACTCAGGAACACTCAGAACTCACCTAGCAACAACCAAAGATCATAAACAAGGTAAAGTCAGACCTGTACACAAATGTTCAAAGAACAACAATGTATATGCATGAGCTATGGTACTAACAATTGCGGGTACACGCGAATAACTCAAGGCAGACTCGCATACAGGGAAGAGTAGGTGGACCAAAAATCAATCAAAAGACCAAGAAAAATCAATATTTTCTATGCAGACCCTAACAACCAATAAACGACACAAAAACTCGACAGAACAGAGACTCAAAATAAGGAAAAATGCCCAAAATGGAGGTTCCTCCCCAGCGGAGTCGCCATTTCTGTTACGGAGAAAAAATTTCTATGGTTTGGGGTAGACCACAACAGACGGATGACTACCAGAAATCAACTCAATTCCCAATGCAATGCTATATAAATTTAAATGCTAAGATGTGGAATAAAAGACCAACCTTCAACCAGGCGTTCGATGTAGATCCTCATTGAGCTTTCAAACCTCTACACTTGAACTTGTAGCTTAGTCTCAACAATAAACACAAGCAAGTGCATATAATATATGAAATATGTTAACATAAACAATAGCATGGTCCATGATTTAATAAGTAAATGTTACCCAATGTTAATAAACAACCATTCACAAGATTAATTGGACGAGAAAATGAGTATTTCTATTAATATGAATAAGAAGTACAATATACAACCTCTTACCGGCAACTCATCTGAACCAAGAACTAGGTCCCTCCACTTGTCCCTCCACCACTTCAATCCCCCATGCAATGGAAAACTCGCGAGTAAAGGATTGAGTCCTTCACAATATATGGAAGAGTTTGGTAGGTGAACATAAAGGGTTCACAACAACTAGGATCAATGGATGTAGACTCAAGCTATGGAAAAAATCCAATAAATTTTTGATGCTCTCTCTTTCCTCCCCTTCCATGCACCATAATATCTCAATATATAACCCTCCAAAGGTAGTTGAAAGGTCAAATTGAGTCGTTTCGGGATACATGGAGGGCCAAAGGTCACAATGGCCACTTTTTAGAGTGTAAAAATAGATTTTTTACTATTATTTACCAATTAACTTGATGTATGCAGGCTATAGTGGTACAGCCTGTGTATGCGCGAGTTGCAGTGAAGCAGCTCGCGTACAGGAACAAAAATAGGGAAACAAGGGTTCCTAGAGGACAAAAAGTGGTTGAGTCAATCAAATGAATAATGGAGGCCAATGAGTGCTAATGCTCACAAGGTAGAAAATACGTTGTAACATGAACATTAACCCTCGTTGCTCGAACTTTGATCCTCTCTTGATATTCATGTTGATCTTCATCCCCAACCTGATTATGGCCCTCTATTGAACCTCAAGCTGCTACAAAAAAAAAAACACAATCGTGTGCAAAGAATCATACTTATTGAACATGTGCAAGCTTACAATTGATGTATATTAACATAAATAAAATTTACATAAAATTATACCAACAGAAGATGGTCGAGATAGAAATTATCCAAAGGATGTTATGGGAGAATCCTCAGTGGCCCTTTGACTCGGTTGGTGATCAGATGAATGCAGATGATACAATAGGTTGGATTCTATAGATGAATCCAACAATTTCATGTTATCAACACCAATGCGTGTTGATCTTGATGTCCTTGCCTCAACATATGGCACTATATCATTAGACTTCCTTGAATGTTTTTTCCTCGAAGAGCGACCCAACAAATCCTCAGGCGATGACCCCTCTCTTTCCATGTAGTGAAATTTGTCTTCTGCATGAATATTTACACAGCAATATGAGCTCATTTACATTAATTCATCTAGTTGAAGTCAAACCAGAAATAGAAAAAAATGAATACCGATCTAGTCAAGATACATTTAAACAATTGACAAATAAAGCCAAGATTTCAGGTCCAATCCACCGAGACCAACTAGTTTCCTAAACATTCTACACAAGACATAACCTTTAAGTGATATTATGTCTTGTAACTAAGAGAGCACCAAAGTTCAACAATGGGTTCAAGTTGATTGGTGTCCTTTCTTCTCAATGGGTGGGAAGCAAGCCTCGCATTCTATTCTTTTAGTAAAAAAGTTTATATATATTTTTATTTATTGTAATAAAGGATAATGTTTTTTTTTAATTACAACTATGGAGAAAATTGCAATAGTTGATTTTTAGAGTTATAATTTATGAACATTAAACTTGTAATCAATGAATTGCTAAAATTGCATTTTTATTAAAATAATTACAATCCTTTAAACAATAGTTTTTGTTCTATATTCTTTAGAATATCTCCCCATATCTCCATCTTCATTTCTCACTACCCCACCTTCATAACTTTTGTTGTGACTTCACTAAATAACTTTTCTTAAGAAACTAATTATATTTTCTAAGAGACTAAAATAAGAGTTGTACTTATAAACCAACTCTATATTGACAACTCTATTTCCTAAAGATACGCTTTATTCTAAAAGGAAGAGACTTTCTCTCTCCTAAGGAGACATACTAGTTTCTACTCTTTATTCTAAAACAATACCAACTACAAGAAATCTAGTTCTAAAAAAAGAATTTAATTATAAAGGAAACATTCTAATTCCTTAAGACAAGAGATATTATTATACATTAGTCAAAGAAACCAAAGTTATATAGGAGATCTCAAGTTATACTAGTATCCTATCACATACTCTAAAGTCACTACAATCAATGTCTAAAGACATTGCAATTCTATCATTAATTCATCTAGCTAAATTCAAACTAGAAATAGCTAAAATTGAATACCCATCTAGTCAACATACATACAAACAATGGACAAATAAAGCCAAGGTTTCAAGTCCAATCCATTGGGACATGGATATTTTTTTTTTAAGCAAAAAAAAATAGTATCATTCTATTAAAAAGGTAGCGAGATTACATCCTTCAGCATTACAATAATTCAAGGTGCTAGAGAAGCCACCATAGATCTCAGCATTAATTATAACTACACAATTCCCCCAGCCATAGAGCAACTTCAAAGCAGAACTTAATAGTATAAGAAGACCTGACCTAAAGCACAAAACAGTAATACCGATCCAGAGGCAGAAATCAAGAGACAATACCTACAAACCTAATACAAAATAAAGCCGAGATAATAGGCATCGGACAATACCCTACCTCCAGTATCCAAAAAGCATGATGAAACATGGAAATACTAACAAGCTCTCGATCAAGGAGGCACAAATTCGTAACCAGGAAAAACAGAACACAGCAGCGGCCCCACGCAGAGAAAGCACGGAACTAAGCCTGACGGACCAACTTCATCATCAATAATCACCATATGCGGCTTCATAGTCTCCTTCATTAGCGCGTCGAGGTGAACCTCCTGAGGATTAACCACATTTTTGGGGCGATCAGTAAAGGAGATACCCATATCTCTGGCCATAGCATCTAATTTCATATGAATCCATTTGGATTCATCCACGTGATCCTTACATAGCTCTTCTAAGTGAGTCATACGCTGAGAACTAGATAGGATATCCACATGAGTTTCCGTCAACTTTGCAATGAGGGTTTTAGTGACCCAAAGCATAGCAACAGCCCAGTTATAGAGTGACATACGGCCCCTTGTGTTTCTAGGGTCCTGTATCCAATCCGAAAAAGCAATTACCTCAGATGGCACCTCCTGTACACAAACATTCCTTCACAGATCCGCTTCAACATTATCAATAGCCACCTGCACCTCCTGAGGGAAGTAACGTCGATAGAAAAGAGCCGTAGCTGCTGCATTCCATTGGTCCCTACTCGGACCAAACTGAACACCAATACCCCTTTCCTCATTACTCGTCTGACTATGAGCGTGTTTACCCCTCCTGCTAGGTCTCCCCCTCGGCGGCATACTCTCAATACCCAAATTATCACCCAACCCTTCCCAATTGGAAAACCAAACACACGGGAAAATATCGGCACAATCAAAATTGAAAATACAAGTGCGAAAGATGTTCCAGACCTCAGAATTTAAACACGGGCTACCACCCTGGTTCATAAAGTCCATCATAATAACCCAACCTCTTTCATAATTCTCCATGTCCTCCGCTCTCGTCATACACTCAGACTCCTGCTCCATAAGGCCCATCAGATACGTGAGAGACCAGGCTGCCATAAAATTCTCACGCTCCAAGTTAATAACATGGTAATAACCAGTGGGTGGAGATCTACGAAAAGCCAAACTATGGCACATAACACTAGGTTGCCGAAAAACCATCTGTCGAAACCATCAGATTATCGGGAAATCGATCTCTATTGTCACCATCCTCATGAGCCACATCATCTCAGTCGATTTCAGCGATCATCATACACATCTGTCAACACGATTTCGACGGAAAATCCAAAGCATTCCCATCCCATCCACCATGAAGAGCGCATGCACCATGATTAGCTAACACATCAACCAAACAGTTGGCACTACATCTAACATGCTGGAAGGTGATAGAGGTAAATGACTGGATGAGTTGGTTGAGACAAGTCACTCTCCACGTCATCCTCCACGATTGCGCCAACTTATCTACCCAGGCCCCGTTAAGAAGCTTAGTGGCAATCTAAATCAGCATTTTCAAGTCTCCCTCCACAATTAAACATTTCATGCCACGTCTGGTAGCCATGCACAGACCATGCAACATGGCTTCACATTCCGCAACATTATTCGTTTCACGACCCAGGTGCCCGAAGTAACTGTACATGACCTTGCCCTGATCATCCCGCATAACCCCGCCATAGCCTGCCATCCCCGGATTACCTTTAGATGCACCATCAAAATTCAGCTTCATCCATCCATGCAACGACCGAGACCACACCATCGGGCTATCACTGGAGAGACGACCAGACTGGATACGACCAGTATGACGGGGAAGCTTAGTGATCATCTAGTTTTTAATAATTCTCAACTCACTATCGGGGATTTTCATATCCTGTTCAGTCCATACTATAATTTGTAGTGTTTCAGTAATACCCCCTTGTATGTTTCCCCAAACAGTATTCTAGTTATTACTCTTATCAGTAAAAATCCTTTTGTTGCGTTCCTTCCATATTTCCCACATAATAAACCCTAGAAAGAGCTTCCAAATCCTATTGAGAATTCTTCCATGAAAAGGTTTGTCACACCACAGTTTAATCGTTTCAATAGGTTCATTTCTAACTCTATCAACCATGCAAAAAAGAGTAGCTCCTGTATCCTGGAGAGTAGACATGAAAGCACAACCATCCAATAGGTGCGCTATGGTTTCATTCTGAGTTCTGCATAGTACACAGAAGGATGGACCTTCAAAACCACATTTCAGAATATTATCCCAAGTGAGGATTTTACCCTTCAAAATTAACCAAAGAAAAAGGGTAATTTTCGGCCAAAGTTTGGCATTCCACAGATGTTTCCAGGTGTTATCAACTAATCGGTTTAGCAGTGTATTCTGGAGAGTATAAGCTTCCTTGATAGTGAACATTCCCTTAGGGCAGTACCCCCATTGGAGAATATCCTTACTGCTCTGAATCCTAATACAACGAGTCATCAGGGTATCATGGATCTTCCTTCCTATTTCATCCCCATAGGTAATTGGGACATGGATATTAGTCAACCCTAGATTGAGATAATTTTTTGGGCATAATCAACCCTATCACAACTAATTGGAACATTGAATTTCCTGCAAGATGAGGTTGTTGAGATGAGTGGCAAAAATGAATATTGTAGGGCATCTACTTTCAATAGGGAGACCTTTTTTCCATCAAAGAAATGCGGTCCATCCCCAAATCAATTAAGGGAGGTTTGGCAGAAGCGAGGGGATGTCATGTCACAACCAACACTTCACTAGCAATTTGATTGAGTTCTTAGGGTGGAATTTCTTCCCCAACCGATCTATAGGTAATTGAAAAGTTACCTATAAACCGTTTTCATTGGGGTTATCTTATATGTGTTTGTGTTTAGGGGAAAACTAATTTAGGCTATCCATGTGAATGTAGAGGGAACATGTAAGGAAAACTTAGAATTGAAGGAATGGAAGGTTCAATCTAAATTAAAAATGGTTAGTTCATTTTTTCAATCGAGGTCAAGCTCAAGTGTTCTATCAGTGCAAAAATTGAAATACTTTTGTTAACCGACAATTCAAAGGAACAACTAAAAAAGACCATTCAACTCAAGCAAAATCAACTTACACTATAAGAGATTGTAGTGTCAATTGGGCATAGCAACTTCCTGGTAGAGATTATGCTCAAGCTTTAATCGTACATTCTCAATGAAAACAAGCATTTATTTTCAAGGAAAAAATTGATCATGCCAATAAATCAATGTTCATTAAGTGGTTTGCCAAGCCAAAAAATATTGACGAACAAACTTGGAAACTAAATTGATTATTTGTAGAAGTCTTCAGAGGTACATTGCTAATACTCTAAAATTTCAAAATTTGTGTACATCATTACAATAGGAAAATTACAATGTAGGTATTGTGACTCTAGATGAATTCCTAGCTCAATCTATGAGACTGGCATTTATAGTTACTATATGGAGTTAAAATATGATATAGGATTATTTTTAAGATGAAGTTCTTGTATTTTTCCTTTTAAAGGGGAACTCAAGGACTAGTCATTTTAGTCATGATCCCTATGATTATAGTTCAAAAGTCCAAAAATTATAATGTTTGGACTATTTCACAAAAAATAGTAATTAAATGAACACCAATCAAAGAGAAGAAGGAGAATACATTCATTAGCTAATATTTATCCCCCATTGAAAAACAAAAATGAAATGAACACCACTAAATTTTATAAATTTTTATTTGATAAATTTTGTATTTCTTTCATATTAAATGTTTTATGAAAATAAAGTCCTTGATAGACTTTTTTTTAAAAAAAACAAATCATTGAGAAAAGTATAATAGAAACTTTAAATATATAGAGCCCAATTACATAGACAAAATAGCACATACTATGTCAAAAAAATCTTAGAGCAATTATTTCACCCAAAAATATTAAATAGATCGATCGAAAAATATTTAAAATTCGACCGAACTGTGTTTCCCTACAACTTCCGTGCTCCATTTCTCACCAAATAAACATTCATATTCATGACTCGACCCTTACCTATTACACTGTTTTTTATTCCATTCAACTTTATTCAAACACAAAAATATACATAAAGACCAATCTTATTTATATAGTATCACTTTTAATGAATTATAAAGTATCACTTTCAATGAAATGAAATTATAATTGGAAGTAACATAATATTCTACATTATTAACTTTCTCACTATAATCTTTTCATCTTATAAAAATACACTCTCAACTCCGCTTATTATGTATTGATTATTAACACCTTTAATATATATTAATGGTATTATAATTTATTATGAATTTAGTCCATTACCATCCAAATCTCGAATTCCTTTCCTACCATATATTTAACCCTTTGATATCTCTACCAAAATTGGTAATAGTTGGCATGGAGTCATTAAAACATATTTAATTCTTTGATATCTACCACAAATTGGTAATATTAGGGTTGGAGCGATTAGAGCAAGTAAAGCGTTGAGGAGGAGAGGGCAACGTGGCATGCCAAAACACGAGTAAGCAAAATAACATGAGAAGGAATTTGAATATGGAGATGGACGTGTCGAGACATCTAAAACGAGAACGGCACAACCCAAGTTAAAAACTACCACCTCTCCAACTAGAGATTTATTTTCTTGTGTTTGATTTTATTAAACGGCCATTGTCCGCAATTTTATCAAGCATTCCCTTTCACGAGGTATATAAAATAAAATAAAGAAAGATGTTCATTATTGACCATCCCGTGTATCGTCAATGACCGAGACCTACTAGCAATTTATTTTATTATTATTATTATTATTAATTTATTTGATTATGTAAGTATGATTCCTCAATGATCAATTATTTGTATTATCATTATTCTATTACGTAGCTGTTGTCCCACAATGTCACAATGATAGAGATTGATGTTCATTGTTAATCATCATGTTTTCTAAATAATCAAAATTTATTCACTTTTATTATTATATTACTTGTCTATTTTAATTTTACTTATCTAACTTCTATTACCATTGTATTTTTAAGCAAACGATGTTTGAAACTCCTTTTAGACTTTATCTAATTATAACGAATCAAATCAAGCACTTTTTCATACACAATCATTTGTATGTTTATTTAGATGCTCCATATCAATTTTGATTATGCATTACCATACTCCATTTACCATGCTTCATAGACCTCTGAACCACCCTCATCTTGTGTCTCCAACCTCAAGCAACAAACATAGAATATGTCTTCAATGTTTAATACATGAGTGTTACCAAAATTTTATTTCAAACGAAAATCAACAAATTGAACTCTGTAATTCCACTTTTGTTTTCATATAAACTAAAAGATATAGTAGGCTTGTTCACAATGGTGCACCTCTTCAATCCAAAATACATGAAAACATTGTTCACCATAATGCAAGGTTGTTCACAATGGTGCACCTCTTCAATCTAGGAGACATGAAAATATTGTTCACCATAGTGCACTAAGATATGTAATGCGTTTTCACATAACTTTACCATTACCAGCGATAATGTAAGCGATAGCATTCATTAGTATAAAATCCTTTGAAATATGCAATTCATAGCAAACATTATTATTGGGATGGTTTCCATAGGGCCACGGATTCTCCCATGGGGATTCACTAGTAAAACAATATCATAGTATGTGGGTTTATATTGGAGGTTTAAAATATTTTAAAAGTACTACTTCATTTTTTTTTACAGAAACGAGTAAGAAGATTTATATTAAAAAGGAAGGTCTATTATAAAAATGGGAAGACTATACCCATCAAAAGGAGGGAAGAGGGAACCTCGAATCCAGTGTTTACACTTCGCAGAAACCATAGATACATATATGTTTTAGAAAGAGAAGATGACTGACTGCTATTAAAACTGTTTACATATTTAACTTAAAGAAAAGTAGTAGCTAGAAGGAAAACCGAAGTTCAGTTCTCTGCAGAACGCTGGGGCTTTTTCTTGCTGCTTGAGGCTAGATTCACATTGTCCTCCATTCCCAGAATGACAGAAGGGTTGTTGCTCTTGCTGGTCCGAATACAGTCCACCTTGGCTTCTACAATCTTGAGACAGCTGTGCATTGTCTCCATCCTGCTAGCAATGCCTTCAAAGTACTCCTTCATTTTGTTATTGTTGTTTCTTATCTCAGAAATTTCAATTTGGACAAATGTAGCAAGGTGAGAGATAGTTTTCTTGAGATCTTTATGCTCACCTCTCATCCCTCCAACCTGAGCTTGAATATCTTGCATATGAGAGAGAACACCAGGGGGAGGACTTTCTAGTCCACAAGGGGAGTCAAGGTTCATAATACCTGCGTTATCTTCTGTCACGTTCCAAATTTTTCCAACTGCTATCTCCCCAAAGTTGCCACCCAATTGATGCAGAGAGCCAAGTTGCATAGAATCGTCGAAGATCTGATTGTCGTTGGCTTCAAATGGGTGCCAAAATTTCCCTGGTTCCTGCTCGAAACCATTTTGCTTGAGATGATCAAGTCTATGCCAATTAATAGGAGCAAGATCCAAGGGTGATGCCCAAGGGTGGGTTGATAAGTGGGAGTTAAGGTACCCATTCCATTGTGGGATGTTTCCCATTCTTAATCAGGATGCTGCAATTCAGGCCAGCTCCGATATTTTCCATGGAATCAGCTTGCTCATTGTTGCTTCTCAGAATGTGATAGAGAGAGATAGAATTGAGATCTTTTATCTTGTGGAAGAATTGAAAATGAAATTTGG
Source organism: Larix kaempferi (assembly GCA_027924585.1). NCBI lineage: Eukaryota > Viridiplantae > Streptophyta > Pinopsida > Pinales > Pinaceae > Larix > Larix kaempferi. The sequence goes on along the minus strand of BSBM01000011.1, from coordinate 22,797,528 downwards.
AGGAGGGTTGATGGTTGTTCTTTGCAAGGGCCCTTGCTTCTTTGATCACTAGGAGTGAGTCGTCGATTGCAACCAGGTCCCGGACGTTGTTTTCCTTAGCGATGTCGATTCCTTTGAGTAACGCAAGCCATTCCACATCATTGTTGGTCTTTTTCCCGATCCCCCATGCATAGTCCATCATCTTGTTTCCTTCGGAGTCTAGGAGAGCTCCCCCCGCACCTGCCAACCCACGATTTCCTTTTAAGGCTCCATCAAAGAAGAGTTTATGTCTTTCACAGTTTTTCTTCCAATCCTAAAATTCTTTATGCTCAAGTCTGATTTTCCAGTTTTGGGTATTTTGATTTTTGTATAGGGATGACGTGGAAGGGTAGTAGGGGATTAGGAGGTCAGCCACCCATATTCTCTCTTCAATGCTTAAGGCTCTTTTGCCAAACTATTCATTCCTTTCGTCTTTAAGGTGTCCACCCAGAGAGATTTGGCAGATGAGAGCACCTTGCCAGTGGTGGTTCTGCTCTCCTCGAAGATCTCTTTGTTCCTGGCATTCCAAAGCTTCCAGCAGATAAATTTGGGGAAGGCGATCTAGGCTCGTTTGAAGTCAGGTTTCTTGGCGAACGATTTAGAGTAGAAGAGATGCCAATTGCCAAAGAGGTCATTCAAGTTGGTGGGGAGAATGAGATCAGGTTGAATAATAAGAAAGGCCTGATGCCAAACCTCTTTTGAGAAGCTACAGTCAATAAAGAGGTGATCGATTGTTTCCTTTGCATTTTTGCAAAGAATACATTTGGAGGGACCTTCGATTCCTCTTTTCTTCAAGTTCTCAATTGTAAGAATATTTCTATGATCCAAAATCCAATTGAAAAGATTAACTTTAGGAAGCCCATCGTTATTCCAAACTTTATCCCATTTCATGTCTTTGCTGCTTTGATTGTTGATTGAATCCAGATGATTGTATCCTTCCTTCACTAAGTAAGAGCCAGAGCTCCCCCAACTCCGGTAGTCTTTCATGGAAAGATGAACAAGAATGGCTCCATGGAAAAGGGAGAGAAGGAGGTTGAAGTCCTAAAGAAGGTGGTATGGGGGTTCTAAGTTCCTCCAACCATTCCACGCCCCGCTCTCCGACCATCTGGATAAGTCGTGTAGAGTACGAATACCTTCTAGATCCATCCAGTTTTTTAGATCACTGAAAACATGGATTTTATTCGCTGGTGGATTTGAGCAAAACTTGTCTTCCCATATTTTAATTTGCTTGCCATTTTCGGGTGACCAGTAGAGATTATTTTGAATAATAGGGGTAGATTTCTTGCACATGTTCCAAATGGAGGTGCCTTTTCTCTCAAAGTCAATGTTATCCACGCATCTTTTTTTGATTCCCTGCATATATTTTTTATTTAAAATCTCTTTCCACCATGTCGACTTTCCAGAGATGATTCTCCAAAGGATTTTGGCGCCTAGTGCCAAATTCATTTGAGTGGGGTCTTTTATTCCTATTCCTCCACGACTCTTAGGTCTGCAGACCATCTCCCACTTGATTAGATGGAATTTTTTTGTTTTGTTATTTTTTCCACCTTGCCAAAGAAAGTTTCTGATTTCTTTTGTGATTTTCAACATGACCGTCTTTGGAGCAAGCGAGATGGAGCAGTTGTATAAGGGATAGGCAGAGAGAATAGATTTAATGAGAACAAGATTGCCAGCGATGTTTAGCCATCTAGAGCCCCATGCATTGATTTTAGATTTTAATTTTTCTTTAAGTCCTTGCCAATCTGTCACTTTCTTTTTCCCTTTGAAAATGGGAATTCCCATATATAAGAAGGAGTTCCAATCCTCCACTCCCTCGAAACTAAGAATCCTAGAGATTCTCGGCAGGGTTCCCGGGGAGCAATTCCAGCCATATATTTTGGACTTGTCAACATTAACCTTGCCATCAGAGGCTCTGAGGAAGGTAGAGAGCACATTGTTAAAACGCTTAGCTACAATCATGGATGCACCTCTAAGAAGAATCGTGTCATCAACGAACTGTGAGTGATTAACCGGTTTTACTCCATGAACCACCCGGATTCCTTTAAGATCTCCCATATCTTGGAGAGCTTGAAGCTTCCTTCTCATAGATTCTACTACCAGAAGGTATAGGAAAGGCGAGAGAGGGCAGCCTTGTCGTAGTCCTCTAGTTGCCATGAAGAAGTCAGTAGGTCTACCATTAACCAGCGGGGAAATCCAGGGGTTGTGAACACAGGATTTGACCCATCTAACAAACCTACTATAGAAACCAAATTTGAGCATAATGTCAAAGAGGAATTTGTGGTTTACTTTGTCAAAGGCGTTGGCCATGTCCAACTTTATGGCCATACCTTGATGTTTTTTTTCCGTGCTCGAATGGATAGCTTCTTGAACCATGATGATGTTGTCAAGAATTTGTCGACCTGCTAGGAATCCCCCTTGGGTTTCAGAAATTATGTTTCCCTTGATCTTTTTCATTCTGGTAGCAAGGATTTTGGAGATAATTTTGTAAGAGGAGTTGCAGAGAGAGATAGGTCTGAAGCGGCCAAAGGAGCAAGGGGCTTTGCTTTTAGGGATGAGGGAAAGGAAGGAGGAGTTAGTGGCCCCTCCGATATTGTCTTTTTTCCTAGTCCAATTAAGCATTCTTGTTAGGTCTTCTTTGATGATTCCCCGGGCTGCTCTATAGAAGTTTATGGTGAATCCATCGGGTCCTGGGGCTTTGTCAAGGTGCAGGGACCAAATGGCATTCACGATTTCATTCTCCAAGATAGGCTTTGCGATTTCTTTGTTGTTATCCTCCGAAATTATGTTTGGGATGCCTTCAATCAGATCGGCTTGAGCTGCTGTGTCAGTATCTCCATTGTCCGTAAAGAGCTCCTTAAAGTGGTTGAAGGCATGTGTTTGGAGGTTTTCTTGACCGTTGATTTTTTCTCTATTTCTATTATTTATTTCTCTGATGGCATTGTAGCTGCGTTGAGCTTTGGCTTGGTTGTGGAAGTACTTAGTGTTGTTATCCCCCCCCCTAAGCCAAAGTTGCCTGGACTTGATTCTCCATGTTTCCTCTTCTTTTTCGGCCATAGTGACGATTTCTTGCTCTAAAGTGGATTCAAGACGGAGGAGGGAGTGGGAGATTTCCTCTGTTTCCATTCTTTGTTGAAGAGTTACAAGCTTGGATTGACAACTTAGCTTGAGGTGGCTTGGATTTTGAAAGGAGGTCTTGGCCCAAATTTTGAGGGCTAACTTTACTACGTGGAGTTTAGATTCCCAAATATAGCTGGGGGAACCTATAAAAGTCTTAGACCAAGAATGTGAGACAATGTCAAGGAAATCTTGGTGCTGAGTCCAGAGAGGGTTGAAACGAAATGGGATGGGGCCATTTGTTGGCTATAACTGACCCAGAGGTTTTCTATAAGACCTGGGTTCTTCGTGGTTTCCCTTTGACCAACAAAACCCCTTCGCACCGGCCTTTTCGGCAATAACCTGCGAGCAGGTTGAGGTCTCACCCAAGGTGTATCTATGGGGTACTGCGGAATTAGATTTCCATAGTAAGTGATAAGTTTCTTGGAAGGACATAATGCATAGCACAACAGGGGGTATGTGCTGCAAGGTGAGACTGCGCAGCGATGGGCAACGCTGTGGCCCGCACCACTATGTTCTTCTACCACGGAGCTTCTCCTGAAGCTACGAACAATGCAGCTTTATTCTATACTTGGATTATCTTGAAGACAGTTAAGTCACTGAAATGAGTATCACTCATCTACTCGTTCAGGCACTTAACTGACTATTCTTCTAACATTCATTCATTAAGTCGGGGTGCTGCGATTTGAACATATATGACTATACAATCCAACTGTTAAGCATTCTTTTACTGCATATAAGAAAGTGTTTCACTAAATGACTGATTCACTGTCTTCAGACACAACACTAAATGTTCATCATTCATCTGTTCATACAGAACTTAACATATCATCTCCCTACTTCTTCTAAAGGCAAATGCATATCAAAGTTCTCTCGTAACAGCATGCAAGGAAACATCTAGACATTCATTTACAGAAAATACAGATAAGCATTCATTCATAAAACACAATCACACAACATAATATTTAACGTAGTTCACTCCCCCAGGTGGGAAGCTACGTCCACAAGAACGGTTGGTAATATATTTCTTTAAAAGGGATGGGGACAATTGTTCTTAGTCTACGCACTCAGCTGCAAACTCTCCTTCCTCTCAGAAAATTCTCTGTGCACATAGCTGCATAGCCTTTACAATCTTCTTAGCTCAAAGAGATTTTACAATACAACAATCCAAAATTGTAACAGCAAAAGTAAAGAGTAACCCCATCCCATACAAAATTGTCTTCTTAAATAGATCATGCCCGAATGTCACGTCTTTACAATGACGAAAACCTAACCCAAAAACCCTTAGGGTTTACAAACTGTGCCGGTTTCCCTAAATCGGCTTGCTGGCATCTGGTAGCATCTGCTTCATCGTGGCGGTTCTCCACATCTTCCTTCTGTCGCTATCGGCCTTCCTGTCGCACGCGTGCTAACAGGTCTCTTTCACTAAACCGTTCATCTCTAACGGTTTCGCCCACCAGGCGTGCCAAGCCATCGCTTTCCCTGAGCTGTACTTTCCTTAACAAACTCGTGCATTGGCCACCTTCCTGATTTGCTCGTGCCTGCCACTCGGCACTCCTGGAGCATCTTTCCAAAATTAGACCACTACTGGTCCATCCAATACCTGCACCTGATCCTTGTCTAGCACTCTGCTTTGCTGGTCCACGTGGCCTGACTGCTTCGCAGCACTGCTTCCTCGCAGCGCTGGTCTTCGTAGTGCTTCCAAAATTCGAATGTTGCACACAACTTCGCAGCACCCTCAACACTTAGACAAAATTACATCTTTTTCTGAGCTGTGCCTAGCTCATCTTTTCCTGCTTATCAAAAATGTTACCAAAACTTTGTCCCAACTTGGGCCCAACAATTGGCAAGCAGGGAGATGTCAAGGAAGATGGGTTTGTGATCCGAGGAGGAGCAAGGAAAAGAGGAAGCATTAAGCAAAAGATCTAGATTGAAAAAGGAAGAACTTACCAAAAAGTGGTCCAATCTTACAACAATATGTCCCACTCCACATCTTCTGTTGTTCCAAGTGTATTTTGCATTTTTGAGAGGAATATCGACGAGATCCAGCTCTGCAAGTAGATCTTCCAACTTTTCACCAAAGGGATCACGAACTATGCTTCCACTTCTTTTTTCCTGTCTGGATTTTCTGACGTTGAAGTCGCTAGCTATTATGAGTTTTTTCCCAGTCATACTATCTTTGAGATTACTAAGATCCTTCCAGAAATTGCTCTTGTCCCTGTAGTGGTTCGGTCCGTAAACGTTGCATACGGAAAGGAATTCGTTGCTATCGTTATCTTTGATTTCTGTTAAAATCCAGTGCATGTTTACAGATGTGGAGACGATAGAGAATTTATGAGAACACAGGGTGGCAATACCACTAGAGGCCCCACGAGCACAAATAGCAATACCTTGGCTATCTTTCCACAGGGAACGTGAGAGAGCCAAAATCTCCACATCCTGCATTTTGGTCTCTTGGATCAGCATGAGGTTGGGTTTTTTTTATTTAATCAAATTTCTTAGGGCTTTCGACTTGTTTATTCCGCCCATGCCTTTGCAGTTCCAAGAGACGACCAGCATTACTTCCTGGTGGATTGAGGTCCTGCTCGAGACCTTCCTTCTTTAGCACCAACTTGAATTTTTTGGTTTTGTAATATCTTCATGTCCTCCAGGCTTTTTTGTCTACCCAGTTCTAGTTCTCTTTTTGTCTCATGTTCTCTATGATACTTCTGAGACTTTCTCTCTCTTGTGTTGGGCGGCTGCACTTCTTCAGTTTCTACCAGTGATTGCGAAGTGTTGTCCATATTTGATGAGGATGGGATGAATTTACTTTTTACCTTATCTGCCCAGAAGCCACCGGGAGTGGTGGAGATTCCTGCAGTTGATTTGGTCGTTTCATCATTGATTGGGGGAGTGGGAGTGATGTTTTCTTCCCTTCCAAGATTTGTTGGTTCCTGTGAGGGTTCCAATTCTCCTTCTGCATTGGGGAGATCTAAAAACTGGTTTGCTGTAGTTACTTCTTAAGGTTCTGGAGGAGTTCCAGAGGGGATTTTTGATTGAGATCCAGCCGGTATGTGAGTGCTTTTTTTTACTTTTTTAACTTGTTTCCATCCTTCCTCAGGGGCCTTCTCAAATATTTCTTGGACCATTTTAGGGCAATTTTTTATGAAATGCTTGTATTCATGGCATTTTTTACATTTGAAGGGCAGTTGTTCATAATCCACCTTCTATAAATGTTCCCAGTCGTCCATAAAGAGAATTACTTCCTCTGGTAGGCCTTTTTCTAGATCTACTTCCACACAAATTCTGGCACAAGAGAAGAGAGGTCCTTTAGGTTCTGCTTTATTAATGTATTTTCCGAGAGAATTCCCGATGGATTGCAAGGTGTCGTCATTCCAACAAGGGAGCGGAAGGTGAGGAGGACAGACCCAAACAGGGACTGTTGAAGGAACATCCTTCTCCGGGTCAAAGGAGAGGCTCCATCGATTCAGATAAAGACCGCAAGGCCCCATGAAGTAAGGCCCGCTTCTAAAGATGAGATCCCGATCAGATTTATGCTCAAAAAGAAAAGTAAAAAAACCCTTGCCACAATAGCAGTGCTGCAGTCCTCTGGAGATCAGCGACATCTAGTTTTTGTTGATCCATGCATCCATGGATTTTGGTGACGGCCATATTCCAGTGAACTGTCCAGTCAGACCTTGATCATTTAACACCAAGGCTTTGAGTTTTGAAGCTGCCGACAGGATCTGAATGCGAGGGGCGGTTGCTCTCTTAATGAAGCTAAGTTCAGACGGATCAGAGGGGGCATGAGGAGGGGGAGTGGAGTCAACCAAATCACGAAAGGTTGCATCCAACAAACACCGTCGTTCACCAGGAGAAGGAGGCACTTGATCTGGGTTGGCCATTGCAAGGGAGGCCCATAGGGGCCGAGCACGAGGGCTCACGTTGAGTTGGGCGAGACGCAGGTCGCTAACCCTAACTCATGGGAAGCGTCGTTTGATCTAGGTCTCTAGTATTAAAAGTACTTCTTCATTCTTCAACAGATTAGATGTCATTAATTGGGTGTAGTTTTTTTTTATAATAATTAAATTAGAATACTATTAGCCAATAGATATATTTCTTATGTTAATGAGAGGAGAGTTAACAATGTGAAGAGATCTGATTTTGTAATTTTTTTATTTATAAATGTGACATTTTAAGGAAGAATGATACAATTATTTATAATTCAAAGTTGAAAAAAAAAATTAAAATTAAAAACAAAATTTTAATAAGAAGAAAATGTTATACATCAAACATGACTTTGACTTTTTATACATATGTCATTTTAAACTCTTCAATATTAAAATCCAACTCAATTTCATTTCATAATATTTTATGTGATTGATAAATAAACACTCCAACAATAAGCAATAGTTGCATAATATCTTAGTGCATACATCCCTTTCATAAATATTTATTTTAAAAATTTCATTAAATTAACAATTCAATAAAATTCACTTCTCCCTACAAAATTTTCTAGAATAAAAATAACTATAAAAATTTCTAGAATTAAAAAAAAAAAAGTAGCAAGTGAAGAAGTCCCATCATTCTTATTACAATTTCATTGCTATTATTTTTATCACTCATTATCATTGTGAAAAAAGGTTCGATATAAATTAGCCTTCTATTTATTTATGAAATCCATGTTACCAAATTCGAAGTAATTATTTACATCAAGGGTTAGGAGAAAATATTCATGTTTTTTAGACCAGGAATCCTCTCTCCCTGTTATATAATCTTTGTGTACCAAAATCCCACCACTTTTCACCTTAAGTTCATGTACATGGTTAACCAAGTGTTACAATGATCCGTAACATACAAGTGAAATTGATCACGTGGATAGACTGAGAAGGTCCAACATGATGCCAAATTTAATAGTTGGTAGAGCAGCAGCTTTATTTGAATGGGTCAATGAATGGGTATTTTGGAATCCATATAGCTGCGATGGCATTGAAGTCAAATTAGCGTTTAGCCCACCAAACACCCTTTCAAACCGCTCTGTTGTTGATATATATAAAGCTCTTTATATGTGTGCACATATCGAATTTAGAAGAGAGGAGGATGGGTAACACGCTGCTGCGAGGAGGAATTGATGGCCGTCGTCGGATAAAGATCATGAAAGCCGACGGAACGATGATGAAGCTGCGGAGTCCAGTTTCTGTCAAAGAAATACTCATCGATTATCCAAATCATGGGATATTTGAGGCACCCGGTGGTCCTCGAGCTCTTCCTGAGAGGGCGCAACTTGTAGTTGGTCATCTCTATTATCTTATTGCTCTTCCACTCACACGGGATGAGCTTCTCATTTACAACAACAATAGCAATAGCAATAGAAGGCCGTTTGCAAAAGCTTCTTCTTGTAGCGTCCCAATAAGCACCAGTTGCAGGTTACAGCCACCGTCGTATGCGGTAACAGCCACAGATTCAGTAAAACAACAGGAAGAAGTAGATCCTGTGGTTAATAAGATTAATAAGGGCAGCGTGGGGGTTGTTTCTTCTTCCTACTGCACTGCCGGATCAACCGTGCGTGTGAAGCTTCGAGTGAGAAAAGAAGAGCTCGCTTCCTTTCTTTCAGCCAATAACCTAATCATGGAAAATTTAGTGGTGCCTACCATAATTCAGCGAACCAGTCGACAGTCGGCCTTGCGTCTATGGAAGCCAAGTCTTGATACCATCGCTGAACCCCACAGTCCGCTTGCAGATTCATAAACATCTAGAGATGAAGATCATCCTGCGCGCTGAGATAGTTTGCAGCATAATTTGTATATAATTGCTGATCAGCATTCTATTGCAGGAGAGTTTGTTTGTATTTATCCATCACATGATCATGAGTAATCGTCTACAGATGAAGTTCAATGTTTGGCAGAGTGTTTCCATACGGCACTCACCCAAAACAGTATCGGCTGTGACATGACAATCCGAAACAGTCGCTCATAGATTCGGTTTCTTGAAATTTGGTTGGAAGTAATATTGTACCATTTGTCGTTTCTTGAAATAAAGATTCGGTTTCCTTTTTATTAATACTTGCCGCAGTGTATTATTGAAATCGATTTGCGTCAGTATTTTTTACTTTTAATTAATCACTACTGTGTTACAAAATTGAATCATCTCTTTGGTGGCCCCGGTTGGAACTGTTAATAGGTTAATCAATCGTTATTCAATCGAATCGTCTCTTTGGTGGCCTGTAACTTCACGAGCGAGCGCAGGTATTAAACTCTTTATGTTTTCTGACAATGGATTTGATCAGATCCAATTTACCGGCTACCTCATGGACGATGGATTTCGTTAGGGCAAGAACACTTACAAAACAACAGGGTCTTTGAGTACACTGGCCGACTGGGCTAATTGGCCGATTGGGCTTATATGTGATCGACTGCATTGTTCCACGGAATCGACTAGATTGCAGATTTTTAGCTGTCAATTGAAGTTGTCTTTCAATTAACAGATCTCTGTGAGATCGGGTTGATAGATCGCCCCCATCCAGATAGAAAATCATGTAGCTATATGACCCTTATGGGTGGAATTGCTTAAAATTCATGATCCGTGGTATTAAAACTACGACTGTGTATAGAAATTCGAACCAAGTTAAAAATAGGTCGAACATTTGAATGATACGGTTAGGTGCAGTTAATTATTTATTTACCATTACTTTTATTTTATATGAATCTTTATTTTAATTTTTACCATTACTTTTATTTTATATGAATCTTTATTTTAATTTTTACTTTTATGTTTTACTTTTTAGTATTTAGGTAGTTCCTTTGTTCTTATTTTTCTGACTTCATTTTGTATAAAAGTAATATTGTGTAGATTTTTAAGTCATTTTGTCTGTATTATGTAGTTATTTTAAATTTTATTTTTATGATTTTACTATTTGTTTAATAATTCTTTTAGGTTTGGTGAAGGAATAGAGATGATAACATCTTAAACATTGTTATATTATATGGTATGCCATGTATGGAATTTGAATTTGAGATATGTTTCAAGTTGTTTTCAATGAATAATGAATGATATGTTAAAATTTGGAATGATTTATGTATAATTTTAATTTTTTTTTAAATTAAAATTACATGTTTTTTGTATTTATAAGATGTCTACTCTAGTATTTTAGTAGTACTTGATTTTTTCGATACCTAAGAAAAGGACATTACATATCGAATCTTCTGCGACCAAACAACTATAAGATCTAGTGAGTTTCAACATTCACGAACTACTTCACGATCAAGAGCACGATCAACATTCGGCACAGGTTCACCTTCATTTTAATATTTATTTCATTATATGTTATCTTTGCGATAATTGGATTTACTTATGCGGGTGACCTACACAGAATATAATGTATTCATATAGTTTATATGATGCTGTTGATTTGGTATCTTTGTAAATTTATGCGTCATGGGGTTAATATAGTATTCAACTTATTTTGTGGAAAAGAACATTGACTATGTTCCTACGAAGGTATCTTAGTTTATATATCATCCTTTTGAGATTATTATTATAGATTTCTATTTGGATTTGATAAAAGGGCTTAATCGAATTATTTTATGAAATTGATCAAGGGTTACACTCACACGAATGGATCGTAAAATATGTATGCACTGATTCCTTCCAATTGTATAGATCTAGGTTGATTCAGATTATTACGTTATCGATGTATTCCTGACAATAGTCCAGATCTCCTCATGCAATAAACCGTGGAATATATTCAGTCAAAACGATGTTGTTATGGACTTATGTTCATTCAGATTATTAAGTTATTGATGTATTCCTGAAAATTGATGTCGATATGTAGATTTTTGCTAGTTTGGATTAATATGTTAGTTTGGATTACATGTAAGGGATTTTTATTTATTGTGTGACAATTTTTTTATGAAAATTTTATGATTTTTAAAAAAATATAATATTACATTTTTTATTTAAAGTTTTCTTTATATTTGTCAACAATCTACTGATAATAAAAATCAATTCATTTTCCAGCTCTGATTACATTTTCCTTATCAATTTAATATTTTATTTTTTAATTTGTTGTTACATTTTTTATTTAAAGTTTTCTTTATATTTGTCAACAATCTACTGATAATAAAAATCAATTCATTTTCCAGCTCTGATTACATTTTCCTTATCAATTTAATATTTTATTTTTTAATTTGTTGTTAGAAAAATCTTTCTTCTATAATAAATTAATTTAATTTTTAAATATTTTATATTACAGTAATTAATATATATTTCAAAAATCTCTCATAATTTTATTTTATTTTAATTTATTTTTTAAACAATTCATTTTTTTAAATTTAAGTTTAATATTATTAATTAATTATAAATAAAAAATATTTTATTGATTTATTATGTTATTAAATAATTAGATAAATATTGACAAAATTCAAAATAAATTTATGTATATTATTTAAAATTTTTAATTAGTTTATATCAATAATTATTAAATATGTTTTTTACTTTATATTCTCTAACATAGCTTAAAAAAATAATAAGAATAGAGCTAATTACCTCTTTCCCAATAAAATATACATTGAAATTAAATATTTAATTTCAATGTATATTTTATTGTTATATTTAATTATCACCTATTTAATTATAGTTAGTTTTAATGTACATTAGCAATCATCATCATCATAGATATATGAATTTTAAATTTTAATTTAATAATAATATTATTGATATTAACAATAATAATATTAATAATGTTTACAATAACATTAATATTAATATTAGCATTAATATTAAAAATCATTCATATCAACTTCAAACATATCATAACATTGATCAAATTTATAAAATTATTACTAACATATCATATCGTATAAAATTATTACTAACCTATCATACCATTAATATCAAATATATAATTATACTAACATTAATGTTAATGTTAAGATTGATATTAATATTATATTATTATTAATATTAACAACATTGATATTGATATTGATATTAATCATATTAATAATATTAACAACATTAGCATTAATAGAACACTAATATTAATTTTGAATGCCATTAATGTCTTGGAAATATTAAAGATTATATATTCATATCAAAGATATATTTCTTTTTCATGATAATATTAAAAGTCATGCATACATAATTAAGGTTCATTAAAGTTAAAAAAATAAATATCCATGGTGCACCAAAGTTACATTTACAATCAACCATGCTACTCAAGTTAAATATAGTCATTCATAAAACACCATAAGCAACCACACTTTACCAAAGGAACCCACTTTTTTCAAATTGCTTTATTTATCAAGCACACCACACAGTAATTTTATATCTACCTCACCTAATTTAAATATATAATGGAACATAATACACAAATGTCATCCAAATTTATACAGTGTCACCCATAGTTTTATAACCAAAGTAAACCTATGTTAGTTCTGATTTCAACAAATTCAACAAAGTATAATCATAGTCAACCAAATTCAACCATGGTAGACCTAATTTACAAATATAATCAACTAAACCTTAATAATGTGACCCAGAAATTCACGATTTTCCTTACACATTGTAATCATAAAAATAGTTGTTAATATTTAAAGTCATGCATACATAACCAAGTGAACCACCATTTTGTGTCCTTCACTTACCATGCTATACATTGGTCAACAATGGATTAAAGTCAACAAAGCATTAAACTCAACTCTGGATTAAATTCAACATGGTATAAAGACAACATTCATTAAATTCAACCTTAATTAAAGTTAACCTGCATTAAATCCAACATGGAGTAAAGTCAACAAGGTTTAAAGTCAACTATGGATTCAAGTCAACTATGCAAAGAAGTCAACATGGATTAAAGTTACAATTGTTAAACTATGGATTAAATTCAACCAACGACACCCATGGTCAACCAAATTCAACCATGGTCAACCAAAATTCAACCATAGTCAACAAAATCTACCATAGTTAACCAAATCAAATCAAAAGTCATCCATGTTAAACCTAAGTCAACCAAAGTAAACCATAGTCAACCATGGTCAACCAAAAGTCAACTAAAGACAACCATGGTTAACCATAGTTAACCTTGATCAACCATAGTCAACCATGGTCAAGGAAAGTAAACCATGGTCAACGAAATTCAACTGAAAGTCAACCATAGCAAATCAAAATTCAACCAAAGTCACCATCACCAACCATGGTCAGCCATAGTCAACAATGGTTAATCATAGCTAACCATGGTCAACCATAATCAACTGTGGTCAACCAAAGTCAACAATGGTCAACCATAGCCAACCATCGTCAACCATGGTCAACCATAGTCAACTAAAGTCAAGCAAAAGTTAACCATGGTAAAAAAACGTGAACCATAGTAAACCTAAGCCAACCATAGTGAACCAATGTTAACCAAAATTAAAACGAAGTACAAAAGTCAACAATGGTCAACCAAAGTCAACCATGGTAAACCATGCTCAACCATAGTCAACCATGGTAACCATAATCAACCAAAGTCTGCATAATCAACCAAAGCCAACCAAAATTCAACCGTGATCAACCAAAGGAAACCATAGTTAACCAAAGTCAACCATGGTCAACCAAAAGTTAACCAAAGACAACCATGGTCAAACAAAGTCAAGCAAAATTTAACCATGGTCAACCAAAGTCAACCATGGTAAACATAAGTCAATCATAGTCAACCAAAGTAAAAAAGTAAACCATGGTTAACCAAAGTCAATCATGGTTAACCAAAATTCAACCATGCTCAACCATAATCAACCATGGTCAATCCAATTTAACAATGGTCAACCATACATAGTCAACCATGGTCAACCAAAGTCAACCAAATTTAACCATGGTCATCCATAAATAGTCAACCATGGTAAATATGTTCGACCATAGTCAACCAAAGGTAACCAAAAGTCAACCATGGTCAACCAAATTAAACCAAAGTTAACCAAATTCAACCATGGTCAACCAAAAGTCAACCAAAGTCAATGTAACGAATATAATTAAAGTATAATTAAATAAATAATATTAATTAAAGACATGACTTTTCATGTCAAATGTCCAAGCCTTATTTAAAGGCGGACCATTATTGTAACCTATCATCCATTCTCATCTACTATACATTACATTTTTACATTACTTTTGATCCATTTATGGACCATTTACGTTACTTACATTGGGTTTTCCCGTAAGAACAGTATTTTACTGTTCCAGTGGTAGGTCTCAGAGCTTGTTGATTCCGGCTTGTGGCCAAATTGTCAAAGTTTCTTTGAGATTTAGGTTTTTAACCTTACATTAGGCTTTTAGCCATCCTTATTGAAGAAAAAAAAATTATTAAAAGAGAAGAAAAAAAAAATGGAATAAAAGAGAAATTAAAAAAAGAGAGAGAACAAGAAGGAAGACCGCATAAAAAAGGAGAGGAATAAAACCACACATTGCCTTGGTTTTATAGAACCATCCTGTGGTTTTATAAAACTAGCTTTAGTTTTATAAAACTAGCCTTGGTTTTATAAAGAAACCATTATTTATAATAACTCATACCTTAATTAGGATGAGTTTAGTTATTATATGACTATAATAATAACTTTGTAATCCAACTAAAAATTAGTTCTTTGGGAAAACAAACTATATATATATATATATAGTTTATAAAACATTAATATAATAATATTATTAATTAATTAATTATTATTATTATTATTATAAATAAATAAATAAAAATTGGAAAAAAAAAGGTTATTTGACCTGATATTTATCATTGAAAAAGAAGTCAAGGAAGACTAGTCAAAGAGTTCAAAGACCTTCTATCATTGAAAAAGTTGAAGACAACTTATCACTGAAGAAGCTAGAGTCTATCTATCGCTAAAGGAATCAAATTCAAAAGAAGACTAGGAAGACTCATCAAGCAATCGAAAATCGCTATCAAACAAGAAGACCGAGTCAAAGTTGGAATTCAAAAGTCATGGCAACGATGATAGTAGAGTTACAATCGCAGTTACAAGCGGTTTCGACTGAACTAGAACAGTGCAAGGAAACCAATACTAGTCTAGTGTTTGAAAATGTCAAGTAGACAATAAAGATTACTAACTCAGAATTGAATATTCAATTTTTGGAAGATAGTAAAGAAAGACTGATAGAAATGTTAGCAGATAAAGATGAGAAAATATCATGTCTGGAAAGTATCATTCAAAAACTTGAAGACTAGATAAAAAACCCAAACAAAGTCGAAGGATATCCGTATGGAAATAGTGTCGACTTCGAAGAGGAAATTAGTCGTCTAAACAAAATCGTCATGGACAAGGAAGACGAATTAGCGCAAATACATGAAAAGCTAGAAAATCAAGATATAAAGAATGAAATAATTAAATACGAAGCAGAAATAAAACACTTGAACAAGATCCTTAATGACAAGGATGAAGATCTAAAGAAGATACATCATAAATTAGGAGATCAAGAATCAAAAGTTGACCAATGTCAACAACAAATACATGATTTTCAAACACAAAACGACGACTCTAAAAAGGCACACAAATCGGAGATCACAAAGAATAATAAAGCATTATCCAACAATGCTGAAGAAATTTTCAGACTAAGAAATCATAACAAGATACTAGTCACAAAAATTAAGAAATTGAAAAATAACCGAAAGATAGAACAATCTACGGAAGACATTGAAGGGAATATTTTAGACAAACAGGAAGAAAATAGTTGCATTAGAAGTCATAACGGATCTTAAAGAACAACTTAAGAAGTTGGAAGAAGTTATAAAATCACAAGTAGAAGTGATTAACAAGTTTCAAAAGGATAAGATACGGTTAGAGAACAAGTTGGAAAAAATACAAGACGAAACCTTAAAACCTCAAGGGACGAAAATACAACTGCCAACTCAGAGCAGTGATCAAAAGACGACTTTTGTAAAAGAAATTTACCTTGCGAAAATTCCTTATCGACACCCCAACCATAAAAACCAATACCCTAAAAAGGCAGAAATGTCGGAAGATAAAGGTACTAAGGTGATCAAAACCCCCGATGACATATCAGTACGGAATCTCGACAATCATCGACAAATCAACTTGGGATGGATTGATCCCTCCACATATCAGAAGTTATGCTCGACGCTTAAAAGTTCCGATCGACATGTGTCGTCAACTACGACACCACAAAAAGAAGTACATAAAAATTATAAGGCTTTGAGGACAAAGCCTTTCTAAGAGAGTGGCAATGTAACGAATATAATTAAAGTATAATTAAATAAATAAGATTAATTAAAGACATGACTTTTCATGTCAAATGAAAAGGCATGACTCTTCATGTCAAATGTCCAAGCCTTATTTAAAGGCGGGCCATTATTGTAACCTATCATCCATTATCATCTACTATACATTACATTTTTACATTACTTTTGATCTATTTATGGACCATTTACGTTACTTACATTGGGTTTTCCCATAAGAACAGTATTTTACTGTTCCAGTCAACCAAAAGTTAACCATGGTCAAACAAATTCAAGCAAAATTTAACCATGGTCAACCAAAGTCTACCATGGTAAACCTAAGTCAACCAAAGTAAAAAATTAAACCATGGTTAGCCAAAGTCAACCATGGTTAACCAAAAGTCTACCATAGTCAACACTACTCAACCATAATCAACCATGGTCAACCAAAGTCAACCAAATTTAACCATGGTCAACCATACATAGTCAATTATGGTCAATTAAAGTCAATCACAGTCAACCATGGTCAACCATAGTTGACCAAATGGAATTAGACAACCATAGTAAAAAAGGTCAACCATAGTTAACCATGGTCAACCAAAGTTAACCATATTCAACCAAAATCATCCATATTCAACTAAAGTCGATCATAGTAAACCATAGCCAACCTAATTAAATCATAACCAACCAAATTCAACCCAAGTTAAAAGTCAAACAAGGTCAACCGATAGTTAATTATGGCCAAAGAAGGTCAACCATAGTCAACCATGGTCAAGAATACTCAACCATAGTCAACCAAATTAGACCAAACTAGGTCAACCATAGTCAACCATCGTCAACAATAATCAACCATATTGAACCATATTCCACCATAATCAACCATGGTCAAATAATAGTCAATTATGTCCAAACTATGTCAACCAAAGTCAACCAAATTCAAACATGGTCAACCATGGCCATGCATAGTCAACCATGGGCAACCATAGTTGACCATAGTGATTTAGCCAACCATAGTTAACCGTCATTAACCATATTCAACCAAAGTTAACCATGGTCAACCATGGGCAACTAAAGCTAACCATAGTCAACCATGGTCAACCAAAGTCAATTATGGCCAACGAAAGTCAACCATATTCAAACATGATCAAGCATGGTCAACCATAGTAATCCATAATCAAACAATGTAAGCCATAGTCATTCATAATCAAACAAAGTCAACCATAGTTAAAAGTTAAATAAGTTCAATGAATGGTTGTTTGTGGAAAAAAAAGTCAACCATAGACAAAAGTTAAGCAAGGTCAACCAATAGTCAATTACAACAAAACAAAGTCACCCTTAACTAACCATGGGAAATCATAGTCAACCATAGTCAATTAGTCAGCTAAAGTCAATCATAGTTAAACAAAGTCAATAATAGTCACCATGGCCAACCACATTTAAGCAAATTCAACCATAGTCGAACATGGTCAAACATCGTCAACCATAGTCATCCATAATCGAACAAAGTCAACCATAGTTAAACAACATAAAGCTTAGTCAACCATAGCCAACCATGGTCAACCATAGTCAACCATATTGCACCATATTCGACCATAGTCAACCATGGTCAACTAATAGTCAATTTGGCAAAACTAGGTCAACCAAAGTCAACAATGGTTTACCAAAGTCAACCAAATTCAACCATGGTCAACCATGGCCATCCATAGTCAACCATAGTCGACTATAGTGAATTAGTCAACCACCGTTATTAACCGTCATTAACCATAGTCAACTAAAGTTAAACATATTAAACCAAAGACAACCATAGTCAGCAATGACCATAGTCAACCATGGGAAATAAAGCTAAGCATAGTCCGCCATAGTTGAACATGATCAAGCATGGTCAACCATAGTCATCTATAATCAAACAAGTCAACCATAGTTAAACAATGTAAACCATAGTCATCCATTATGAAACAAAGTCAACCATAGTTAAAAGTTAAATAAGTTCAATAAATGGTTAGTTGTGGCAAAAAAAGTCAACCATAGTCAATTATTCAACCATAGACAAAAGTTAAGCAAGGTCAACCAATAGTCAATTACAGCAAAACAAAGTCACCCTTAGCTAACCATTGGCAATCGTAGTCAACCATAGTCATCCATAATTGAACAAATTCAATCATAGTTAAACAACATAAACCTTAATCAACCATAGGCAACCATGGTCAACCAAAGTCAACCATTGTCAACAATAGTCAATCATATTGAACCATATTCCACCATAGTCAACCATGGTCAACTAATAGTCAATTGTGGCTAAACTAGGTCAACCAAAATCAAGAATGGTTTACCAAAGTCAACCATATTCAAACATGGTAAACCATGTCCATCTATAGTCAACCATAGTCGACCATAGTGATTTAGTCAACCACAGTTAACCATTGTTAACCATAGTCAACCAAATTTAACCATATTCAACCAAAGACAACCATAGTCAACAATGGTCAACCATAGTCATCCATAATCAAATAAAGTCAACCATAGTTAAACAACGTAAACCATATTCATCCGTAATCAAACAAAGTCAACCATAGTTAAAAGTTAAATAAGTTTAATGAATGGTCATTTGTGGCAAATAAAGTCAACCATAGTCAACCATCACCACCATAGTTAATTAGTCGACCATAGACAAAAGTTAAGCAAGGTCAACCAATAGTTAATTATAACAAAACAAAGTCTCCCTAGCTAACCATTGGCAATCGTAGTCAACCATAGTCAATTATTCAACTAAAGTCAACCATAATTAAAAAAAGTCAACAATAGTCAACCATGGCCAACCAAATTCAACCAAATTCAACCATAGTCGAACATGGTCAAGCATAGTCATCCATAATCGAATAAATTCAACCATAGTTAAACAACATAAACCATAGTCAACATAGCCAACCATGGTCAACAATCATCAACAATAGTCAACCATATTGAACCATATTCCACCATAGTCAACCATGGTAAACTAATAGTCAATTGTTGCCAAATTAGGTCAACCAAAGTCAACAATGTTATACCAAAGGCAATCAAATTCAACCATGGCCATCCATAGTCAACCATGGGAAACCATAGTCGACCATAGTGAATTAGTCAACCACAGTTAACTGTCGTTAACCAGAGTCAACCAAAGTTAACCATATTCAACCGAAGACAAGCATAGTCAACAATGGTCAACCATAGTAAACCATGGGAAACTAAAGCTAACCATAGTCAACCACATCCAACCAAAGTCAATTATGGCGAACAAAAGTCAACCATGGTCTAACATGATCAAGCATGTTCAACCATGGTCATCCATAATCAAACAAAGTAAACCATAGTTAAACAATGTAAACCATAGTCATCCATAATCAAACAAACTAAACCATAGTCATCCATAATCAAACAAAGTAAACCATAGTTAAACAACGTAAAACATAGTCATCCATAATCAAACAAAGTCAACCATAGTTAAAAGTTAAATAAGTACAATGAATGGTCGATTGTGGCAAAAAAAGTCAACCATCATCACCACAGTCAACCATAGTCAATTAGTCAACCATAGACAAAAGTTACGCAAGGTCAACCAATAGTCAATTACAACAAAACAAAGTCACCCTTAGCTAACCATTGGCAATCGTAGTCAACCATAGTCAATTAGTCAACTAAAGTCAACCATAGTTAAATAAAGTCAACAATAGCCAACCATGGCCAACCACACTTAACCAATTTCAACCATAGTCGAACATGGTCAAGCATGGTCAACCATAGTCATCCATAATCGAACAAAGTAAAACATAGTTAAACAACATAAACCTTAGTCAACCATGGTCAACTATATTGAACCATATTCCATCATAGTTAACCATGGTCAACTAATAGTCAATTGTGGCCAAACTAGGTCAACCAAAGTCCACAATGATTTACCAAAGTCAACCAAATTCAACCATGGTCAACATGGCCATCCATAGTCAACCATGGGCAACCATAGTCGACCATAGTGAATTAGTCAACTACAGTTAACTGTCGTTAACCATAGTCAACCAAAGTTAACCATATTCAACCAAAGTCAACAATTGGTCAACCATAGTCAACCAAAGTTAACCATATTCAACCAAAGTCAACAATTGGTCAACCATAATCAATGATGGGGAACTAAAGTTGACCATAGTCAACCATGGCCAACCAAAGTTAACCATAGTCAACCATTTTCAACCAAAGTCAACCATAGTCAACCATTGTTACGCATGGCCAACCAAAGTCAACCATGGTAGACCATAGGCAACCATTGTTGGCTTACTATACTATTCTAGAGGTTTCCAATGTAGACCCAGGTCCTTCGCGGTTTAACTTAACCAACAAAACCCCTTTCTCACCGACCCTTTTGGCAACAGCCTACGAATAGACTGAGGTCTCACCTGAGGCGAAGCTATGGGGTGCTGCGGAATCAGGTTTCCACAGCTATGTGATGAGTTGTTTAAACAAATCCAATGCGCAGCGCACTGCAAGCTTAAGGTTGCGCGAAGTATTCTACTTCGTGGTTAACACTTCTACAAGCTAAGATGCTTGCACAACCAGCGCATCCACGGACTGCGCAGCTCGGATAGGTTTCGATCAACAGGATAGTGCAACTGACTTATACACTTCCTCTTTGGACTTAGCCAACTTCAGCAAGTCATACTCAATGATTCATCTTATTCATCAACTGCCTAGATTATTAACTTCATAGCATATATAAACAGGTGAAACACACAATACTACGCACTTCCGGTGCTGCGCGTCAAAGGAGTTTCACGACACAACCTCTACGCTCATATGTGATTATTTACCAGACTGATGCATTCACTCCGACTTAGAAGTACTTAAATATCTAGCATTCATTCATAGATGTGAAACTTAACATATTACTCCCATCTCATTCTTCCATGGTGAATACATATAAAAGTAAGCACATAAGCTATTAAGAAAGGTCTCAAGCATACATTGTAAGCAAATAAGCAAATGCAAACACATAAACAGTCACACTACACAAGATTTAACATGGTTCACCCTTAGGATGGAGGCTACATCCACAAGAACTTTTGTTATATTAATCCTTTGGGAAGGGTACAAGAGCTCCAGTCTGCGCACTCAACTACAGACTCTCTTCTCTCTCAATAGGTCTCTACGCACACATCTTGCAGAGCCTTTACAATGGCTAGCTTAGAATAGGTCTTGTTCAGATCATACAATGAGGTTCAAAACCCAAACTTAGAGATTAACCCTTCCCTTACAAAATGTGCCTTATTTATAGATCATGCCCGTAGGTCATGTCTTTACAATATGTAGGAAAAAACCATAAGGTTTCCCAAAACTGTCACGGTTTTCTCATAACCGGACTTGCTATTTCTAGTAGCGAATCTTCCGTCGTGGCCGTCCTCTATATGTGGTCACGTCGCTATTAGCCCCCTGGTGCGCGCACGCCAACAGTTCGCTTTCACTGAGTCGTTCCTTCTCTAACGGCCTTATGCGACTAGTTCATGTAGTGGTTCTTTGCATGTGCGACCAGTCGCTTTCCTTCTGCATTGATCCTACCTGCCGCTTGGTACTCATGGAGCATCTTTACCAAAAATATACCACCGATGGTCTAACCGGAATATGTGCCCATCTTCCATCCAACACTTTGTTTTACTGGATCTTCGTAGATTGGGCACATCGCAGCACCGAACCTCGCAGCTCTTTCGATGCTGCGCTGCGCTCATCTTCACAGCTTCCCAAAAACCAACTTATCCAAAATGTCTTCAACCGAACTACGCTTAGTTCCGGAGTTCCAAAACTTGGTTTGCACAAAAATGCCCCACTTGGGCTAGGCCCAATAGGCCCCTATCACTTACATGTGGCTTGTCCCCGAGCCACCTTCAACTTCTACTTCTCCCAGTTGTTCTTCATCCTGCGGTGCTAACTTCGCAGCAAACTCCTGATAGGTTGCACTTAGTTGTGCAACCTCTTCCTTAGTATCTTGCTCGACTTTCCTAATGGTTTCCAACATTTCAGGTTTTACCTCATCATTAGCTTGTCCTTCCACCTGTTCTTGACCTTCGCGCATCTCCTTTAACTTCTCCTCAATTTCTTGCAAGATCATGTGGGCTTCCTCTAGCAAGGGTTGCGACATGTCTGTCATCTCACTCTCTCTTTCTCTTAATGCTTGAACTTCTTTTTTCAACTTGGCGACTTCCCGGTACCTATGGAGTCTTTCTCTTGGTAGCAGGGCTTTAACTTCTGCATCCAGTATTTCTAAGGATGCATTCCTATCCTTCACAGTGTTCTTGATTTCCAGCACCTCTGGATCTTCTTCAAGGGCAGTGAATGCCTTCGTCGCCTCCTCTAACAAATTCTGGCACTTAGCCACCTCAGCGGCTATGCTTTCTGCTGCGGCCTTTACTTCTTGTGCCCTTAACTCTACCTGGTTTGGTGGTGTCTTCAGCTCATTCTGTTCCTTTAATGCGGCAATATTAGCTTCGTGGATGATATACATATCCCTGATCTCCGCCTTAAGATCGCTAACCACCTCGCTGATCTTAACGACAGTGTCCGCAGGGTCTGTCTGTATGTCGCATTCTTATATTTCGTTAGATACAGAAGTGATCATAGACTCTAGTATTTTCCATCGATCATGCTCATCTTGTAGTTCCATAGCTCTCCGCGAGCTATCTTCCTCCAACTTCCTATAGTTTAGCTGCAGCTCAGCGTGCTGGTTCATAGCATCGGTACTTCGTTCATGCATTTCCTCAACAGCCTGTAGATGCAGGTTGTGTAGACTGGGCAGTGGTATCTTCGCAAGGTCGAGGTCTATGTGCTCTAGGTCTTACGTGCCCAAGAGCAAATGTTTCGGCAGTGGTAGCCTTACACTTAAGGGATCAAGATGGACAATGTGGGACTTCGCAGGAACTGTCATGGCTAGCTGTGGTGTCTTCTTCTACGAAGTGACTCCTGACTTCCCTTCTGAATCAGAATCTCGCGGCATGGGAAAGCGGCGGTGTACCTCTTCAATATTTTTTGTGATTCCTTGCAGCGTGATTATATTCTTTTGCATACTTTGTTGGATTGCCTCATTCTTCTTATCTTTTTCAGACATCAGGTCTTCCATTTGTTCTGTACCCTTCGACGCGATCCTGTCGAAATCATCATCATGAAGTATTGCTTCTAATTGGCCTTTAACGGCTTTCTGCTTCTTCCTCTGCCCCTTCTACTGTAGAGGGATCTCAGCTTCCTTCCTTTTTCCTGTCTCTTTTTCTTCAATAATGGTACATGGAATGGGTTTGTCCTCGCCGTAGTCGCTTTGGATATCCACAATTTCGACTCAAAACTCAGCAGGCCATTCCTTCATGATGTTATCAATATCCTCTTCATACATATGGTATCTTCCTGCGAACCATTCAGGATCCTTCGTCTGTGCCTTGGTTGAAATGTGAATACAACGCATGTCAACATAAAAATTTACAGTGCTTATGTACTTACTCGTTACCTCTTTTGTTATCCACGGCTTGACGATAATGGCCTCACGCAACTGCTCATAATAAGAGTAGAATACTTCAGTTGTCGCGTGCTGTCTTTGTGAATTCAAATTTACCCATAGGTTTATATAGCGGGCTCCCCTGCAATCATTACTGTCGTTGATTACGCCAACGTAATCCTTTGGGTCCTTCCATCCTATGAATGCGATCAGTACTATTAACCATGTGTAATGCAAATTACCGCCATTATCCTATGTATCATTAAGTTCCTCCAGGAACTCATTTAACAGGTATTGACACCAGTTTAATCTGCCTCCTTCCGCGGCCTTTGCCTCGAGTAGCATTGCGCCCAAAGGTACTTCTAATGGTCTTGCTTTCTAGGAGTTGTGTGCCAAAGCGCGTAGCCCTATCATCTATGTCCTCAGTTTGGAAGCCTCTCTTCCCTTTCGCAGTAGGTGCATATTTCTTCATTTTCGCGACAACCTCTTTGTCCCTGTTCTTTCCTTGGAAAACATTCTTTGGATATTCGCCTCTTTTGCTCAGTCCAGTGATCCGGTGGATCAAGTTAATGTTCAAGTATATGTTGCGGTCCATCCAGAGATATCCCTGGTGCATGCGCGACATCAAATTTCGCACCACCACATTCATCTCTGGTGATCTGTCAAAGTGTGGCAATCTCAACAAGTTGAGCAGTCTTGACTGGACTACTCCGGACAACCAGCTTTCTGCGACTAAGGAAAAATTGCCTTTCACGTCCTTCTTCCAGCACATGTACTGGTCTGGATGGAACTGTGGAAAATTGGGTTCATTGGGGTCCTTCTGCATCTGGAGTAGATCATAGTCATCCCACTTACAATCTTGGATTTTACCGAACAGATTTGTGTCCACCTCGACATGCTTTAATATCGGTGAGAGCGGAATTTCATACTTGGCATTTTTCAACAATTTAATGGTTGGTGCGTCCTGCACACATGGACAGATGTAGTCATGGTTTAGCTTCAGCGATATCTCTTTGTCGGCTAGAAGAGCTTGTGGAACTGTGGAACTCATCTTTGGTTGCTTCACTTTCGGTGCCGCTGGTCCTTTTCCTTTGTCTTCCATGGCTGGGGCGTGTCTTGGTGATATTCTGGACGCCTGACCCTATTCTATTACAACTTTTTTGATAGGGGTTCTCATCAACCCTTCAATTCCCCCGTATTTGAATACCTTCATAGTCTCTTGGACTGTGAACTCTTGCTTAATGGAGGACCTCTCAGACATTCACTGGACAGATCTGGGCAAAAAAAGGGGTCTCTGATAACTTGCTATAAACAAATGCAAAGTATCGCTCACAGGAAAATTCAAAGGTTTCGGTAATGCCCACGAGTCCAAATACAACGTTATTTATAAGTGCAGCTAGCCTCCTCTGCAAACCTTAACGATTAGATAAGCATTAAATGCGGTATCCATTGGCCAAATCTGTCAAAGATTTCGATCCTTTCCTTCATTAACTCTTTCGGAATGGCTATTTCTGCGTTAAATGCCCAAGCGGTCGCTGGCAAAAGTAATATATAATGGCTATATTTTCGACCGACATTTTAACAGCTACTTTTCTGGAGAGTTGCATCGAACTACGCGACAGGTCATCATTACGCATGCATAGTTACTTCGCAGTGCCTGATTTCTTGCTTCTGAACTTAGCCTTTTTCCCCGTTCAACTTGATCTTCATAGTTGCATTTTGAACTTCGCAACTGCGTGGTTCTCTTTTTATTTTTCCTTTTTTGGCATAGCCTCACTGTTTAACAAGTGTTGCACATTATATACATTTTCTTCGTCACACTTCGCGTACAAACTCCTTCCTATTCCTAGTGCCCATTTTCAACTGTACTTGGAACTTAGAAATTTCCTCGATTTTTGATCATCAAGGGTTCTACGAAGCAAGACTATCCCGGTAGGGTTTTAGTTTGCTTCCATTGACTAGGCCGGGCAAGTTATCTCCTGCTAATGTGGCTTTTTAATGAGATGATCTTCCTAAGTTTCAAATGACTTAATGTTTGCATCTTCTATTGGAACTTCTGGCTGAACAGTTCTTGAGCTTGACCCAATCTCAAAATTCTGGATTTTTCCTTCTTCATGAATCTCATAATCTTTCTCAACTAGTTCTGGAAAAATTTTGTCATTCTTTTCTGTTTCTTCAAAGACTTGTTCTGAATTTGGTTCAAATTCTCTAATCTTAGAGTCTTCTTCACTGGAGGAATCTTCAACTGTAGTAATCTCTTATTTTTCCAATTTAGGATTTAAAATCCTTCTCATATTCATCCTTAGTTTATTTGTTTCCCTGGGTTTAGGCCTCCATTTTGAAATTTTAGGTTCAGAGAAAGACTTGACAGAAGTTTCAATATTCGGAGAACCTTCTTCCATTAACCGCTCTCGGGTGACATTAGGAGTATCAGGGGCAGATGTAATGTCTTCATTGCATGAACCCAAGGGCCTTCCTTCTTCTAGATGTTCTTGACCTAGTTTTGCTAGTTCTTCAGGTTCCTCTTCCAAGCCAAACCCTTCTGCTGAGCTCATTTCTTCAACTGTCTTTATTTTTAGCCTTTTTAAGGTGTTAGGTTCTCTTTGAATTTGATGCCTTCCTTCGAAATTCTTTTGTTTGCTAACAAATTTCTCGGCTTCCTCTTGATTTGTAATATTCTTAGGTTCGAAACCCGACTAGAGAAGGAAGTGCTGCCAAGCACGATTCTTCCTCTTGAGTTTTGTTGAAACTATTAATTTAACTAGGCCGTGATGAAAAATGGACTGACTTGTATGATCAATGTGGCCTTTCACTTTGTTAGACATCTTGATAAGGATTTTCAACAAATAGAATCGAAAATTAATTTTCAATTGTTCATTTAGATGTAAGAGGAACTTGAAATGATATTTATACACTGTGGAAAATCTTACTTTGCAGGTAATATAACGCTACACAATCCTGACAACTTCCCTCCATTCTAGCTTAACAGTGCTGAGATGAATTCCCTTATTCCAAGCTAAGGATTTGAACCCGGGTAACAAGAATAAACTCAGGTCAACTTCGAATGGGAGTTTTTTGAACCACCACTCTCCTTCAACAGACAACCCTGTTGCTTCAATGATTGAATCCTCGGTTAGCTTGAACTTCAGGGTTTCAAACTCAATGAAAGAGTTTGAATATTTCTTTGCAAACGACCGAGTAACCTCTACATTGTAGCCTTTCATTTTCTCAAAGAAGGAGAACCAACCGGCCTTTTCAAAAAGCTCTGCGCATTCGGGGAATTCTTCTACCCATTCAGTGTTGACTGGTTTGAATCTACACAGCTTACCACTCTTGTTCATTTTTCGGGCTTGCTGGATACCTGTTGAGTCTAAACCATCTGAAATGAATTCCTTTCGTCCAACGAACAGATGTCCCGATCCTTCTACATCGACAAATTCATGGAACTAGGGTTAGCCACCGATCTCTGATCTAAAGGCATATGCTGTATAATTTCGAGCTTGAGAGATTATACATTTTTTTCGACCCAAATCTCGGGAAAATCCTTCATTAAATTTCATGTCTGAATGTACACAAGGCCAAAGCACAAACTTCAATAATTCATCATTCCGGCAACACCTGTGTAAGGTCTATTGATTATGCTGCCGTAATACATCAAATCACACTCACCCACAAAATATGCATAAAACTTTATAAAAAAGGTTAGGAATAATGTTAAAGTATACATTTGAAGAATGTTAGGAAAATTTAATGATTATAAACCAATGTTCAAACAAAAATATGAAATTAAAGGATTTAAATAGTATGACTTAAAAATAAGAAAAATAAAAATAAAAAGAAATAAAAATAGAAAGAAAAACAAGAAATAAAGACTAAAACTGGGGGTACAATTCCAGTTCTAAGATCTGGCTCTAGTTGGGGGATGGAATCCTCCTTGTGAGGTTCCAAGATCACGCAAACTAGTTCCTTTTGAAATCTGAACTGAAAGCATCATGTTATTCTTATGAATTTGAAGCTAAACTTTATATACAATTCCATTGGGCCAGAGTCTTATTGGCTACTCACCGATATATACAATGCATGAAAGGAATAATGTTTTCAATAGGTGTAAAAATGTTTAAGGAACCGCCCATTCACTGGGGTTGAAAGTTCCTCACCTTCCAATCTCTCCAGCATAAAGGTATTTTTCCCAGAATCTTTGAACTTTTGAAAGGTTCCAACCATAAGTTATCGAATTTACCATATTTTCCTTTCTCATCTCTATGGGCATCCCATCTGAGTACCATATCTCCAAGGATAAAGGTATCTTCTTTAACTCTTTTGTCAAATTTATCCTTTACCTTATTCCTGTAATTTTGTGCTCTCTCTGCCAATGCTTCCCTTTCTTGTTGCAACTCAATCAGTAGAAAAATTCTTCTTTGAATTTCATTTGGCTCCTCGTCACTGTCCTGAAGTAATTTCATTACTGGAATACCCAACTGAACAGGAAAAACATTATCGGTGCCATAGACAAGCTAAAAAGGAGAAAATCTTATTTCCTTTTTAGTGGTTATTCGATCTTCCCAAAGAGCATATTTCAACATAGTGTCCCAAGATATTTTGTTCTGAGATAACACCTTTTTAATACTATTAATGATATTCTTATTTGTTGATTCTTCCAGCCCATTTCTTTGAGGATAATAGGGTGTAGAATGTTTAAGTATAATACCATTTTTCTCACAAAAATCAATCATAGCTCTAGACTTAAAAGCCGGAGCGTTATCAATCAATAATTTTCTTCGACAACCAAATCTGCTTAAAATATTCTCTTGTATGAAATTGATAATAACCTTATCAGTTGCGTTCCTAGTGGGAATTGCTTCTACCCACTTGGTGAAGAAATCAGTGGATATTAATATCCATTTTTGCTGTCCACTTCAAGCAGGATTGATTTCTCCTATGAAATCCAATCCCCACTGTTGCAATGGAGCATCTACTGCAATAGGATTTAATGGTAAACATTGAAGCTTTTGTTTACCCACAAATTTATGACATTGTATACAAGCCCTAACTTGATTACAGACATCTGAGAACAAAGAAGGCCAATAGTACCCTGCTCTTAAAATTTTAAAGGTTGCAGCTTTCCAATACGTATGACCCCCACAAGCACCTTCATGTGGCTCTGAAATAACTAAACCTGTTTCTGAATTTTCCAAAAATCTGGGAAATACCCTTCCTGGATCCTTCCAATACAATTGTTGATTAACAAGGCAATATTTAGTATCTTTAAGATTTAATGATTTTCTTTATTTTTTGTTTCGATGAGAAGGACATTGCAGATGTAAACGAAAATACACTATATCAGCATACCAAGAAGAGTTAGGATATTTGTCCAGAATATACTCTTTATTTTTTGTTCTTGCAACTCATCTTGTGTTGGTTGATTTGCTACCAAATGAATGCCCAATGCTTCCCAATTGGAATCAGCCATAAGTCTATCCAAACCCTATCCTTTCACCAAATTAGTAGGCCTGATTTCAACATCATACTCCATGACTTTAGCTATCCATCATCCCCATTTTCCTTCACTGTCAGGTTGTATCAAAATATCTTTGACTACAGCGTTAGGTACATAAGCTATGATTTTAGAATGCAGAATATAAATTCTAGAAAATTTCAAAGCTTTTACCAATGCGTAAGCCTTCTTTTCCAATATACTATACTTCAATTCAGAATCCCTCAAGGTCTTGCTAAAGAAAGCAATAGACTTTTCTATTCCTTCTATATTTTTTCTGTAAAAGAACAACTGATATAGTATCTTGAGAGGAAAAAGAGAAAGTCAAAAAGATTTTTGAAAAATATGGACTTACCAACACCGGAGCTTCTGTGAGAGCCTGTTTAATTTTTTCAAATGAAGATCTAGTCTCAGCTGTCCATCTTACTTCCTGATATTTTTTCAACATTGATGTTATTTGCTTTATAGTCTCTACAAAATTAGGAATGAACCACCTTAAAAAATTTATCTTTCCCACAAATGACTGAACTTTCTTTTTACTTCTTGGGATGTTGATTTTAAGAATAGCTTTGACACGTTCAATATCTATCTTAATTCCATCTGCTGAAACTATATGGCCTAAAAGTTGCCCTTCTTGGACAACAAAATGAGATTTATTAGGGTTTAAGGACAATCCATATTTTCTACATTTCAAGAATGTTTGCCTAAGATGTTTTAGATGATCTTCATCTGAATTGGAGAAAACAGTAAATCATCTAGATAAATTACAACAAATTTCTCCCTTTCTCCAACAAAAGCTATATACATAGCTCTCTGGAAATTTGCGCCTGCATTCATAAGACCAAAGGGCATTTTGTCATACATGAAAGCCCCCATGGAGTAGTAAAAGTTGTTGTTTCCCTATCATTTGTATGTACAACAATCTGATTATACCTTGAGAATCCATCAATCATTGATATTCTTTGAGCACCCACCACCTTCTGCAAAATCTGTTCAATCTTAGGTAATGGATAATTATCTTTAAGGGAAGACCTATTTAGATTACGAAAATCCACATACAAATTGATTTCATCATTTTTCTTACATACTGGTACCAAATTGGCTACCCAAGAAGAATATCTGAGAGGTACTATAATCTTGGCATCTAACAATTTTTTAACCTCTTTTTCTATAACTACTAGCAATGTTGGATTGATTCTTCTTAGTTTCTGTCTAAAAGGCTTAGTATTTGGCTTTAATGGAACTTTGTGTTGGATTATACTAGTATCGTAGGTCTTCAAATATTCATAAGACCAAGCAAAAATGTCAACAAATTCTTTCAATAACTTGATATACCTATTTCTTTCTTCATCTGAAAGTGCTTTAGAGACTTTAACCATTTTAGGTTGATCCACAGTACCAATATTATAGCTCAAGACATTTTCTTCTGAGGATTGTATAGTAGGCTTCAATAAACTATCATCTTTAGAAAATAGTCCTTCATGAGGGACAAGGCCTTTTGGAATAAAATTCCCTTTTAATTCAATTATTTTATGACCAGCAATCAAATTTTCAGAATATGTGGCATTATCATCAAACCCATTATCCCGATCTTGATCAATCAGTGAAGTGGAAAAATCACCTGTCAATTCCAAAAAAAATTTAATTTCCTGATCATCCTGAAATACCCTCCATTGCTTGATGTTATCTGGAAATGAAGGTCTATTATTTCCATCAATGGGATACTTCAGCTGAGTTTGTTTTGGAATTCTAAAATGAGTGGCTTCCAAATCCAAATTCTGAACATTGTTTGATTATGATCTCTAGGAATTAAAGATATATTGAAAGCTAGAAATAAATTATGCACCATGTCCGATACCTCATTTCTGTACACCTTCAACAATTCATGTTTTACTTGATAAATATCCTTTACTTGCTGAACCACTAACTCGGAGTTGCCAAAAACAATGAGTTTTTGAATTCCCATATCTTTTGGAGATCTTAGACCAAGAATTAATGCTTCATATTCAGCTGTATTGTTGGTTGTCTGAAATGCTAATTTGTACATTAAACAAATAATCTCACCTCCCAGAGAAATGAGAACAATTCCTGCCCCTTCTCCTTTGCATGATGAACCATCGAAATACATCTGCCATAAATGATCCTAATTTTCAATACTGTGTTGGACTGGTGCTTCTTTTTCCATTTGCAAAATACCACCTGTATCATCATTACTCAAATGCATGATACAAGATCCTATATCTTCTTCAACAACATAGATTGGATGATTTGTTGGATTATCATTGTCACTCACGAAATAAGCCAACTGTACTTCTCAATATAACCTTTTGTGTTCTCCTCCAAAAACTGGGATAGTAGCATAATAAATATCCATTTGCAAAGTGCCTCCTACTCTCTTTTCCCAAGATCTTGATAACAACATACCAAAATTAGGTGAGATACCAGCAACAACCACATCCATAATGACACTTTTCATTGGTAATTGTGCAAGACTGACAACATGATATTTAATCACTCCCAAACACTTGACTTCTCTTGAATCAAAATCAAACAGGTCATTCTAGGGTTTGGTAATGCTTAAACCTAGGGCGTCCACGACAGATTTGGGCATGAGATT
The DNA here is from genome assembly GCA_027924585.1 of Larix kaempferi. Classification (NCBI taxonomy): domain Eukaryota; kingdom Viridiplantae; phylum Streptophyta; class Pinopsida; order Pinales; family Pinaceae; genus Larix; species Larix kaempferi. The sequence continues at coordinate 22,765,592 of BSBM01000011.1, read as the reverse complement.
ATGGGAAGCACCAAAATCTAATAAGCAATTATGTAACATATTTCATGGACTATTAAAGTAATGTAGAAAGGTGGAGGAAAATCTATTTTATTTCTAGTTTTCTCAGGCGAGGAAGGACCAAAAGTAATAGTGGGATTTTCATCTTGCAAGTTAACAAGATCATAAGGGATTTGGGTGGTTTGTGAATTCAATATTTTAAGAGCAGGATCTCTATATGAGTGTGTTTTCATCAATTCTGTTAATGGAACATGAATTTTGACTTAACTAATCTCATATTCAAAATTGAATCCTTGATAATTCTTATTAGTTTGTTCAGCCTCTGCGAGCTTGATTTTACTAACCTACTGGTCCTTCTTCTTTTCCATAGATGAATCAGGAAACTGCTTAACAGGATTGACTACTTTCTTCTTAGGAATTTGAGAAACTTGTTTAGCGCCAGATCTTAAATTGTAGTACTTCTTGGGATCTGTTTGATAAACATTAGATGAACATATAGGACTGAGGTCACTCTGTTGATAAAAATATTGATCATAATACAAAGAATCTTGGTAGTGAGTTTTAGTAAGAAAACCTTCAGACGACTTCTCTCCAAGATGGTTAATGTTATGATCTAGATCTTCAAATTCTAATTCCTCAACTTCTTCTGCTTCATCCAACGAATTATTTTGAAAAGGGGGTTGTATTCTCTGATCATCATTATCTCTTCTTTCTCTTTGATTGTCATTTTTCCTTCTTTCTCTAGGTAAGAACCTGGGAACAAAAGGGCGTCTGAATTGATTTGGATTTCTATTATCTCCCTCCTGGACAGGTTTGCTTTGATTTTTATTTTCCATTTCCAACCTACTGATCTTTGAAGACAAATTCTTGATTAGCTTGGTCATTTCATCCATTTATTTTCTAATATTTTTGTTCCAGAAGTTGATGGTACCATTTCATTTCTTCTTTTCTTATCATCCTCATGATATTCTGATCTAGCCTTAAGCTTTCCTGATGCCAACAGATTTGATTCAACTTCCAATGTAGCCTCCTGCATATTTAACAAGGACACAGATCTCCTTTCTCTTAATAGTAACGAGAATTCAGAATCAAAAGAATTAGCATAACTGAGCTTTGTTGATGTTTTAGAAGGCTTGATCTCCGTGGGTATTTTACTATACATCTTATTAAAACGCTTTGAAAAATCTATGACTGTCTCATTTTGTTTTCTTTTCAATGCTCCAAATTCAGTAATATAGTAAAGATAGTCTTTAGTATCTCCCCACTGCCTCATAAATACTTCTTCTAAATCTTCTATCCCATCAATGGAATTTGTTGGTAACTCTCTAAACCATTTTGTCAATTCACCATCCAAGATTTGTACAAAAACTCGAATCCAAACATCCTTGTTTTCAATGTTTTGGTTATCAGCATAGCTAAAGTAAGCATTCCAGTGTTCCTCTGTTGTAACCTCACCTTGACCATTAAACGTGGGAAGATATTTCTGGTAATCTCCTCCAGGAAGAGAACTAAGTGGTTGAGGTAAAACCAAAGGGGAATATCTTGCAGCCACTATGAGATCCATCCTATCAGGGGGTTGACCAGCCATGTTTAAATTAGCCTGGTTTGGTGGGGAAGGAGGAGAATTGGATTGAAATTGAGAAATTGGGATCTTACTTGTGAGATGAGTATAAGGTGAAAACTGGGATTTTAAAGAAAAAGCTTCAAAATCTAAAAGCTCAGATTTAACTTTCTCAGATGATAAGGGATTGCTGTAAATTTGAAAGCTGTCAACTTGAATGGCAGGGATAAGAAAAGATAGATCTTGTTCCTTTTCCTCTTTTTCAGGTTGTAAATATGTAGAAGAAGAATTTTATTGTGACTAACCTGGTATAACTTGTTGATGTATATGTAACTTCGGAATGTATTTCATCTATGCCTTTCATATATATTTATTGTACCCTTATTAGAGATGTGTTATTCCTCTATAAGGAAGTGTCGTCCTGTGGATTGACAAGTGTCGCAAGTGTGTGTACTTGCCGATGGGTTATTAGACCACCATGTGTGGGGTCAGCCCTGAAATATATATTATATTGTGGATGCATCTAGATAGACAAGTCGGCCCCATAAGGTCGCTGGGCAAACAAGTTAGTATAAATAGAGATCAGGTGATCTCTATTTAGATCATTCGGAAAAGTATATCTCTCTCACTTAGAAAGTGGCGCACTAGTGAGGAGGAGGATCATCTGCTACTAGGAGACTATCTCAGTGTATTTTGGTTGTACTTTGGTTGAGCCATTTCTCTCTCTATCTCTGAGGAAGTTGTGGGGTTTTTCACCTTAGGGTTTTCCCCACGGAAACTCTATGTCTCTTGTCTCTCATGCTTTTGATTCTTGTGATGCTTGTCATGCTTATTGTGATTGTTATGCATTGATATACTGTATATGTTATTCTCTCAGTGAAGATCCTAGAGTATTGTGAATTAATGCTCAAAATTTAATATGGTATCAGAGCTAACCTGAGAAGAAGACATTTTGCAGTGACGAAAACTTGAGTTTCTTGTTTATTGGGTTTCTCTCCAAAGTTTTTGGAAAAGAAGTATAGTAGATTGACTATACTCATCAAGGAGAATCTATCTGTCCAATCAGAATTCAATTCTGAGCATTTTCAGGTTTGGCCCTAAAAATTAGGGTTTCCACAAAAATAGGCATTTATGGAATCTGAAGACACAGCTGGAAGATCCTTGCACAAATCGAATTTTAGAGATTTGGATCGAGATTTTTGGCTGGGTAGATCTCCGGGAAACTCAAACCCTAATTCAAGGCTCTTCCCAGTGAACCCGAGAGGACAAAAAGACAAATCTGAAGGGTAAAGCTTTGTTGATCTCAAATTCTGAATGCACCAGGCTAATCAGCTCATCAAGGCGCATCTTTCAATCCTTTCAAAAATTTGAAATTCACATTTTGAATTTTTAGGGTTTTTCCGACAAACCCTAATCCGGGACGAGATCCAGTTTTTCAGCATTTCAAGTGGTAAGACCTAAATCTTTACTATTTCCATTTGAAGTACTCTTTAATATGTCTCACCACACGAAGCTTGAGGATAAGCTTGAAGGGGCTGATAACTTCCGAGCTTGGAAGTATATGATTGGGTTAATCCTGGAAGAGAATGAGTTGGACTCATATATAAAAGAAGACATCCCTATCCTAGAGGATGAAGAGGCCAAGGTATTGCATAAGAAGAAATTGGTCAAGGCAAAGAGAATCATTGCTGATTCTATCAAAGACCATCTCATACCCCATGTGTCTTCTCTAAAGACACCCAAGGAGATGTTTGTCTCTTTGACCAAGCTATTTGAAGGGAAGGACATAAATCGGAAGATGACTCTGCGGAATCAATTGAAAGGGGTCAAGATGTTGAATGGAGAAACCATTCAATCTTACTTCTCCAAGGTCTCTCAGATCAAGGAGCAACTTCAAGCTGTGGATGAAGTAGTGGACAATGGTGAAGTTGTTATGACCACTCTGAATGGCCTACGTAGGTCATGGGACTCCTTTATTCAAGGAATCTGTGTAAGAAAGAAATTGATCTCTTTCAGTAAACTATGGGAGGAATGCTCTCAAGAAGAAGCTAGACTTATAGCTCGTGAGGAAAATATGGGAGGTGAAGATCAAGCTCTCGCAACTCACACCAAAAGAAGCAAGCCCAAGAAGGAGCACTCTCGCTACAAAAGATCCTATCAAAAGAATAAGAAGGATCTAAGATGCTTCACATGCAATGAGAAGGGTCACTTTGCTTCAGATTGTCCCAAGAACAAAAGGGATAATAACAACAACTCTAGCAAGAAGAAGAAGGGCAGCAAAAGAAAGTTCCATGCTCATGCTGCCGAGGATGATGAACCTCCAAAGAAGAAGGCTAGGGCAGAAAGTGATGATGACTCATCAAGTGAAGAAGAGTATGTTCTAATCTCTGCTCTCACAGGTGCTATCTCCCATGGTTGTAATGATTGGTTGATTGATAGTGGGGCTTCCAAACACATGACTGGGTTTAAGGAATCTTTTGTGAATCTATCTGAACATGAATCACCCCATAAGGTGAAACTTGGGGATGATTATCAATACCCAATCAAAGGAAGTGGTGAAGCCTCCTACAACCTAGATTCTGGAAAATCTTTGAAGATGAAAGAAGTCCTTTATGTACCTGGGCTCAAGAAGAACTTACTCTCCATCTCTGCATTGGATGCAAAAGGTATGAGGGTTGCATTTGTAGATGGCCAAGTCCTAATGTGGCCAAAGGGTAAAACAATCGATGATGCAGTAGTGATTGGAGAGCAAGAGGGAGGTTTGTACAACTTGAAGGGACAACCTGAACATGCCATGGTGACATAAAGACAAAGATTCATCCATAGTCATGGATCACATAGAGGTATGTATAATTTGTTTTTGCAAAATTTAACTAGTGAGTTATGCAGGTCATTGAAGAGAACAAGAACACATTGCTAGACATAACTAGCAAATATGGTGACCAGGTATGTGTTTCTTATATCATAGGATCTATCATATAAGTATGCATGGCATGATTGATGATGATTGTTCATAAAGTCATAAGTTTGAATAATCATGGGTATATGCATATTATGTGTCTTACCTTAATTAATGATATGACTAACCAGAAGAGTCATAGGTGTGAGTAATTACAGGTTTAGACATGTTATGTTTCTTATGACATGACTAACCATAAGAGTCCTATATAAACCTTGAATGCTAATGCTTATTATTTCTGTTTGAAATGATCATGACTATACATGCTTGAGATTATTGTGTTTTAATAGTATACTAATGAATGTATGATTTTGTATGAGATCACAAGAATAACACAATCATGATACTAATAAGCATGCATAGGGACCAAGGATGAATATGAGTTCAAGAACAGGTAATCCAGGAAGCAAAGATCAAGAGGGAGCACACTCCAGTGGTTTCTGCAAGGGTGCAGATATTCAGAGGGAGTTGTCCATCTCTCTACATTCCACAATAGAAAGGTGTAGAAGGACTCCAGCAGCTCCTGCAAGGAATCAAAGACTCAAAGGGAGTCCACCCAACAAACAAACAAAGATAAGTATTTTAATTATCATTTCTTGCATATTTGTTTGCTTAAATAAATTTGTTCAATGATGTATATGCTCATGTTCCTAGACTTAGGATATGTATTGTGCATATTAGAATGATTGTATTAATGAACAGTATACTACTAATATGCATGTGTTGGGTAAGTGGCCTATGGCACTATACAATATTCCATTGCTACTTATCTAGAATGAAACCTCTTTGCTGACATGTTGGGAGTAGTGCAAACTCTTAACAATGTTCTGGTAGAGACTGGAAGGCATCTAGAAAGTTATGGAACATGGATAAATGTTGTATTGAAGCATTGGATAAGATAATTGCATGACTGTATGACATATTTCTTTATGTGTAAGAATTTGTTTGAAAATTATGAGATGTTTCTAATCATGTAATTTAACTTGTTTTGTAGGAAAGACCGTATACTTTCACCTACAAAAGAAGGACTACAACATTTGTTCAAGCAACAAAACTATCTATTGAAGATATTGAAGTTCCCAGGATATGGGAAGAATGCCATGATCCATCGATCATGAAGAATGATGTTTGGGATGTAGTCCCAAGACCTGAAGGGAAGTTTTGTTATGAATTCCATATGGATCTATCAGATCAAGCATGTTCCAGATGGAAGCATAGAGAAATATAAAAGTGATGAAATAGAAGATACATCAGATGGATTTCAAGACTGCTTTCTTGAATGGTGTAGTTGAAGAGGAAGTATATGTGGAGTAGCCACTCGGTTTTGAAATACATGACAGGGAATCACATGTGTGCATATTGAAGAAAGCCTTGTATGGCTTGAAACAAGCTCCCAGAACCTGGTATGGTAGGATGGACAGTTTCCTATCTAGTTTGGGCTTTACCAAGAGCAAAGCGGATTCCAACCTTTACTACAAGGTTGAGGAAGGGAATCCTGTGATTCTACTCCTGTATATGGATGACTTATTTGTAACAGGAGATGACAGATTGATTGCAGATATGAAAAGGAAGCTTGCTGCTAAGTTTGATATGAAATATTTGGGAATGATGCATTATTTCCTAGGTATGGAGGTGTGGCAGAGTGCAGGTGGGATCTTCCTTGGTCAAGGGAAGTACACTGTAGATATCCTGAAGAGATTCGGGATGATGGATTGCAAGGCCATGGCCACACCTATGGCATCGAATCTGAAGCTTCTATGTGATGCTTCATCTGAGTCGGTCGATGTCTCTATGTATCGTCAGATGATTGGGTCCTTGATGTACCTGATGAACACGAGACCAGATATTTGCTTTGCGGTGAACACATTGAGTCAGTTCCTGACAGATCCGAGGAGTGTTCATCTGGTTACTGTAAAGCATGTTCTGAGGTACCTAAAGGGTACAGTGGATTATGGGCTCAAGTATGAAGCGAATCAAAAATTTAACCTGCAGGGTTATGTTGATTCAGATTGGGTTGGTAGTGCTGTAGATAGGAAGAGCACATCTGGGTGCTGCTTCAGTATGGGATCAGGTGTGATCTCTTGGTTTAGCAGGAAGCAGTCCTGCGTAGCACTGAGTACAGTCGAGGCAGAGTATGTTGCAGCCTGTTTAACTAGTTGTGAGGCAGTATGGCTACGAAAGCTACTGTCTGAGTTATTTGATCTCCTGTTGGATGCTACTGGTATCTTCTGTGATAACCAGAGTTGTGTGAAGCTGTCTGAGAACCTGGTGTTTCATGGCAGGTCGAAACACATAGAGATCCAATATCACTATATCAGGGATATGGTGCAGAGAGGAGCTGTGAAGCTCTTGTATGTTGCGATGGACGAGCAGATTGCAGATGTGCTGACGAAGCCACTAGCCAGGGTGAAGTTCGAGTACTTCAGAGAGAGGGTTTGGTGTTCTTCGGATTGATGAAACTTCGAGGAAGAAGTGATGGACACATTTGCTGAAGCCATTCCAAGCATGTTGGAAGGAGGATCCTTCACATGGCTGTGGATGTAAGCGCTGGATGATGAGCATCAGGATGATGTTCTGGTTTCTGCTTTGTATGATCAGTTGGATCATTTTTATATGTATGTATGTATGCATCATGTTGGATGTTGGATATGATTAGTTGGATCATTTATATGTATATGTATGTACGCATAATGTTGGATGCTGGATATGATTAGTTGGATCATTTATATGTATGTACACATCATGTTGGATGCTGGATATGATCGCTTGGATCATGTGTATGTATTTTGTATAAGAATCATGTTGGATGCTTGGACCATGTATCTGTATATGTATCAGGTGGATAAATTGTATGATCAGGTGGATCATGTATGGTGATATGTATCAGGTGGATACACTGTATGATCAGGTGGATCATGTATGATGATATGTATCAGGTAGATACTTGGTATGCATCAGGTAGATTCATTGTATGATCAGGATGATCATGGCTGACGAGCTTCAGGATGTTGCTCCAGATGACATGCAGCAGGATGTTGCAGTGATGATGATCAGGATGATCATGTGTACATCAGGATGATGTATGGTGAGTATCAGGTTGATACTCTATGGCCGTGGATCAGGTTGTGCGGATGAGCATATAATTTGGCCTGGGAGATTTGTAGATAGTCTTTCGAGGTTTTGCCTATGGCATATAATTTGGCCCTAGGATATCTGGCAAATGCTCTTTCGAGGTTTTGCTTTGGGAGGACATATAATTTGGCCCTGGGAGCTCTGCAAATAGTCTTTCGAGGTTTTTCCTATGGCATATAATCTGGCCCTGGGATATCTGGCAGATGTTATTTCGAGGTTTTGTCCTATGGCATATAATATGTCCCTGGGAGATCCGATAGGTTGGGATGTGTGCCCGTAATAAGTCATGGGATGCTCTTGCGAGGTTTTTCCATGACCACATATAATCTGTCCCTGGGAGATCCTATAGGTAGAGCTGTGTGCTCGTAATAGCCTTGGATGCTCTTGCGAGGTTTTGTGGTGAGGTCACATATAATATGGCCCTAATAGATCCTATAGGTAGAGCCGTGTGCTCGTAACAACCTGGGATGCTCTTTCGAGGTTTTGTGACGCACGTAATAAGTTCTGAGGATTCCACAGTATGGCCAGTGATGACGAAGACCTGCAGGTGGTGGGCCTACATCCAGTATTAAAAAGGACTGGCTCTGTAGAACTTCCTATGACGAGTAGAGTCAGAGATTGGTTGAGATAGCAGCAACATGACGATGACGATGATCCCAAGAAGAAGACTTGTCTAGCAGATCTGTGTCGAGAAATACCTTCCTAGTTAAGAGGGAGTGTTGATGTATATGTAACTTCGGAATGTATTTCATCTATGTATTTCATATATATTTATTGTACCCTTATTAGAGATGTGTTATTCCTCTATAAGGAAGTGTCGTCATGTGGATTGACAAGTGTTGCAAGTGTGTGTACTTGCCGATGGGTTATTAGACCACCATGTGTGGGGTCGGCCCTGAAATATATATTATATTGTGGATGTATCTAGATAGACAAGTCGGCCCCATAAGGTCACTAGGAAAACAGGTTAGTATAAATAGAGATCAGGTGATCTCTATTTAGATCATTCGGAAAAGTATATCTCTCTCACTCAGAAAGTGGCGCACTAGTGAGGAGGAGGATCATCTGCTACTAGGAGACTATCTCAATGTATTTTGGTTGTACTTTGGTTGTGCCATTGCTCTCTCTATCTCTGAGGAAGTTGTGGGGTTTTTCACCTTAGGGTTTTCCCCACGGAAACTCTATGTCTCTTATCTCTCATCCTTTTGATTCTTGTGATGCTTGTGATGCTTATTGTGATTGTTGAGCATTGATATACTGTATATGTTATTCTCTCAGTGAAGATCCTAGAGTATTGTGAATTAATGCTCAAAATTTAACATAACTATGGATGGAGGATACTGAAATATTCTAGATGATGTAGAGCTCAAATTTTTCTTGGCATCCTTCAAAATCTGCTCTGGATTTGAAACTCCTGGATGCAAGGGAGATGTGGGATTCGCTCTAGTCCCAAATTTTTTAGGAGCCAAAATTGCTTTTTTTATAAAAACAAACTGGTGCAAATGTAGTCTATAAAAGAATATATTGATTATGTTCACCTTCCAAACCAGATCTATAAATATTATACCCGACAACAGCCCCAGAAGATGTTTGCACTAGAATCTATACTTAGACTACAAAAGTACAAAGTTAGAACATCCAAAATATAACATGCTAAAAGGTTTGAATTTTACAGATTGTGTAGGAATCATCCAAGAATAAGGCAATGAAGTACAAATGACATATGATGACTAAATCAGAAAATAATTTTGAAGATCACTCAAGTCCAAAATATAATCATAAACCATGTGAAAATAATTACTTCAAAGATCATAAACAGAGAAACATTACATAAATATATTTAGAGAAGTACACAAACTCAAAATGACTTTAGGATAAATATTTTTATAAAAAAATGAAGTGATGAGAAAAGTTTTCAAACAGATCAAAAACTTCAACTAAAATAATAGATCAAAACATGGCTTATATTATATATGTCTTTCCAAAACAACAGTCTTCAAGTACTTACTGAGAGTCAGACATATGTCTTTGATACACTAACTTAATATCATCTAACCCCTTTTCAGAAATGAAAATCCAACCTCTACCCCTACTAGCCTTCCCCTTTTTATATTACATAAAAGTCTTCAAAAAGAAGTTTAATAGATCCACATTTTAAGGATTCGGATTTGTTCAAGAGGGAAACAAAACAAAGGAGTTTCTAAATATAACAAAGCTACTCCTAAAACTATGACTTTCAAGTATATCTAGTTGTGTCATCAAAATTTGATTGACAACTGAATGATTATTTCTATTTCATATTTGACGAGCTGCTTCTGCCAGAATGGTAATTCCATCTAATGCTTGAGACATTTTAAGAAGTCGAACTTTCCCTACATCCAACACTTGAACTTTATTTGATAATTATGCATTTTTCTTTGTTAATTATTCAATTTGACTTTGTGCATTCTTTTTCCTTTTTAAAACCTCCTTTGCAGCTGCTATTAACTCCTGGTAGTGGCCATTTACCTCCTCTAAATATTCTCTTAACCTTTGGTTGGCTTGCATCAGCTTGTCATTTGATTCATTTAGGTATTCATTCTGGGTCTTGTAATGCTGTAATGATCTCTTGAGAACTTCAACCTCCGATTATGTTTTTATTGGCCCCTAATGTACAGGATTTTCTTCATCGTCTGAACTTGGAGAAATTTTGAGCTTTTTAATGAGAAGATCTTCCTGAGATTCAAATGACTTAATGTTTGCATCTTCTATTGGAACTTCTGGCTGAACAGTTCCTGAGCTTGACCGAATCTTGAAATTCTGGATTTTTCCTTCTTCATTAATCTCATAATCTTTCTCAACTAGTTCTGGAAAAATTTTGTCATTCTTTTTTGTGCCTTCAAAGAATTGTTCTGAATTTGGTTCCAGTTCTTTGATCTTAGAGTCGTCTTCATTGGAGGAATCTTCAATTGTATTAATCTCTTATTTTTCCAATTTAGGATTTAAAATCCTTCTCATATTCATCCTTAGTTTATTTGTTGCCCTTGGTTTAGGCCTCCATTTTGAAATTTCAGGTTCAGAGAAAGACTTGAAAGAAGTTTCAATATTAGGAGAAGGAGCCATACCTTCTTCCATTAATCGCTCTCGGGTGACATTAGGAGTATCAGGGGAAGATGTAATGTCTTCATTGCATGAAACCAAGGGCCTTCCTTCTTCTGGATGTTCTTGACCTGGTTTTTCTGCTTCTTCTTCCAAGCCAAACCCTTCTGCTGAGCTCATTTCTTCAACTGTCTTTATCTTTAGCCTTTTTAAGGTGTTAGGTTCTCTTTGAATTTGATGCCTTCCTTCAAAATTCTTATGTTTGCTAACAAATTTCTCGGCTTCCTCTTGATCTGTAATCTTCTCAGGTTTGAAACCCGACCAGAAAAGGAAGTATTGCAAAGCACGATTCTTCCTTTTGAGTTTTGTTGAAACTATTAATTTAACTAGGCTATGATGAAAAATGGACTGACTTGTATGATCAATGTGGCCTTTCACTCTGTTAGACATCTTGATAAGGATTTTCAGCAAATAGAATGGAAAATTCATTTTCAGTTGTTCATTTAGATGTAAGAGGAACCTGAAATGATATTTATACACTGTGGAAAATCTTACTTCGCAAGTAATATAACGTTACACAATCCTGACAACTTCCCTCCATTCTAGCTTAACAGTGCTGAGATGAATTCCCTTATTCCAAGCTAAGGATTTGAACCCGAGTAACAAGAATAAACTGAGGTCAACTTCGAACAGGAGTTTTTTGAACCAACACTCTCCTTCAACAGACAACCCCCTTGCTTCAATGATCGAATCCTCGGTTAGCTCGAACTTTAGGGTTTGAAACTCAATGAAAGAGTTTGAATAATTCTATGCAAACGACCGATTAACCTCTACATTGTAGACTTTTATTTTCTCAAAGAAGGAGAGCCAGCCGGCCTTTTTAAAAAGCTCTAAACATTCGGGGAATTCTTCTACCCATTCAATGTTGATTGGTTAGAATCTACACAACTTACCACTCTTCTTCATGTTGCTCACTTGTTGGATACCTGCTGAGTCTAAACCATCTGAAATTAATTCCTTTTGACCAACGAACAGATGTCCCGATCCTTCTAAAGTGGGGAATACGTGGAACTAGGGTTAACCACCAATCTCTGATCTCAAGGCATATGCTGTAGAATTTCGAGCTTGGCAAATGTTACATTTTTTCTGACCCAAATTTCAGGCAAATCTTTCATTAAAGTTCATGTATGAATGTAGACAGGGGCTGAACCACGAACTTCAATAATTCATCATTCCGACAGTGCCCGTGTATGTAAGGTCTATTGATTACGCTTCCAAAATACATCAAATCACACTCACCCACAAAATATGCATAAAAAATAGAAAGAAAAGCAAGAAATAAAGACTAAAAATGGGGATACAATTCCAGTTCTAACAGAACCCACCCGTTAGTAGAATCCAGATGAAAATAAAAATATTTTTTAAAACAAATGGGATTGACATCACTAACCAGAATAAAAAGAAGATAGACCATTGCTACAATCATATCTCTAAAATTTTATTTCTTTTAATATTATTTTGATATTATTATTATTCTTTTAATATTTGTTTTACTAGTATATACATTTCACTTTTTGTTAATTGCATTTTTTTTTTTTTACTGATTCATTAAGATTCTTATTCTAGATCTTAAAAATAGACAGAACATTGCTAAAAAGTTTATTTCTTTTAATGTTAATTTGATAGTATTATTATTCTTTTTATGTGTTTTTTTACTAGTATATACATTTCACTTTGGATTATTATGTCCCTGACATATATGATTCGGTATATTGGATTAGTTTGCAGGTTTTTCAAAAATTTCATGGTTGCCTAAAGTTGGAACTATGTTTTAAAATATTTTTATTTTTTGGTTTTTTAAAATATGTGTTTATCTTATTTTTTATTGGTCCCGTGCAGGTGATGTTGGCCTGAGGTCGTGTCCCCCAGGCCCCGACGGCCAACCCCCGTCAGCGGACATACCGTAGCATCAGTTGATTGACAAGTTTGACGTCCATACCTGCAATACCAATTCAGTGTCTGCCAACTCTCATGACGCCAATACGTGGTTCACTTTACAAATCCATTGGACGTAATGAATCAATTAGGGTTCTTGCAGTCACTTAATAACACCTTTAATGGTTTGTCCACTAAAAAAAATCAGCAGTCTTGTGTTCAGGATGCATTGAATTTAAAGTATGAATAGGTTTAGGAGAAACTAACGTGTTTCGAGTTGATCCAAACCCTGCTAAAAACCGAGCTAATTTCTTATTCTCAGTACTCTATTACTTCTACTAACATAAATCATGTCTCCTCTCAGGAACTTACATCTTCGAGTCTGCAAGTGCAAGATCATACTTGTAATACTGCAATTTCATCCAGTTGTGATCAGTTAATATACTCATGGACTACATTGCCACCTCATGAAGCACCTGGCTATGCCATTAGCAGTCTTGGCTGTAGCACTACCATCCTTGTTCCTCTTTATATGGGTGACTCATTGAAGTGTAAAACTGAAAATGAGAATACGATCATGATCGACTATTCGTCATTCACAACATCCTCTGGAATAGCAGCATGGAGCGCTAGTAATTCCCATTCAAATGGCATTGATTTTACAGATGTTTATCCAAGAATTTATACAAGTCATATGGTGGAAGAATACACTAAGACTGCACAGCAAACATGCCCACCAAATAATTCCCATGTACAGTATCCATACTGATATGTTTGCTTGTATTGACAATGTTTCAAATTCTAACAAGCAAGTTTGAAATTCCAAGGCTATGATGTCATAGATTTGGAAATTCCTACTCGTTGTATGTGTTAAGGTTCCCGTCACGTTTTCAGTTCCCGTAAGTTATTGCAAATATTTTATGTGTGAGAAAGACTGTAAAATTTTGAGTTTTGAATAATGTATCATATTCCATTTGTGCAATAGTCACTTGCACTTTTGCATTATAGTGTTGAATAGGTTGTTGATACATGCTTGTCAAGGATGGTTATATCAATTTTTGTTTAACCATTTTGATATCTTGCCTTCTGCTTAGGTTGTGGTGTTTCATATGCTCTCTATATAAAATTATATATCATGTGCTTTTACAACACTTTTTCCTTTTCACCATAAAGATTCTTCTCACACCTGTTAAGCAAATGCTATTTTGTATTTAAGAGACTTTATAAGGATTCTTCTCACACCGGTTAAGCAAATGCTATTTTGTATTTAAGAGACTTGATGATTAGTAATTCTTTTTTTTGGAGTGTTTTTATGCATTCTATAATGCTAAAACATATTTGATCACATGCAACAGCTAGTGCAGATGGCAATGTCAGGGACATTGCCACCTTGTGGCTCTTGTTTGATTTTTTTTTTGAACAGATTCATTAAGATTCTCATTCAAAATCTTTTTGTTCTTTTCAATATGTGATTAAGCTATCCAAGTGGTGGCCAACTTTTTCTTTGAAAAGTCACTCAATGATGTTTTTGAAAATCCGAGTGAAACCTGAAATGACATTAAACAACTCGATATAGTGTGGATGGGGTTTTATACCGAAAGGTCACCTCAAATATTGGGCTCCAGGTTCTATAATCCTTATTATTTATTGGGTCTTGGAAAATCTGGTTAATGGGCCAAATATGTTAACCTTTAGGTTTCCATTAAGATCTTCAACTTATTTGAAATAATAATGCTTATATCATATCTTGCGTTCCTTCTAGCCTAAGCTAGGCCACAAGCACCCGTAAGCCCAACTCATATATATATATAATAGAAGTGTCGGCAAGGTGGTTGTTAATGATAAGGCTGAGCATCAATTTTATATGAAGCTTCACAGTCAAAATATTGATGATTAAAGCTTATTGGGATTGCATTATATGAGTGGGTATTTATATAACTTTGGTAACATCTCTATGGAAAATCCAAACGAATGAGAGGCTATAATTTATAGCACAAATCAATCAAAAGGTCACTGATAAAAACAACATAGTTATCATGTTGTAGCATTGAATGCTATTGAATTTTTGGTCTTTGATGCTCTCCAGGAAGGCACAAGTAACATGTCTTTGCAGCACAATTTGATCACATTTGCGCAGTTTGGAACACTGTTATAGACACAGAATAATTTAATAAATTAGTTTTTATTTATTATTTTTATTTTTATAGATGTTTAATTGATTTCTCTAATAATGTTATATATATATATTGATTGTTAACTAAGCTCATGGTAGAACTATATTAATTCTCGGTTAATAAGAATATTTGGAACATGGCTTTGGGGGCTTAGCAATTTTTTTTATTTTTTTAAATCCTATACTATGAGAATGGGAGTGAAAATGGTATAGTGGGAATTAGAGTGAAAACTGATCATAAAAGATAATTATCAGATTGGATTGGATGCCTTGCAATTGTGAAACATAGACCATTCAATATGCAGTAATTGTTGTTTCCCACTTGGAGCTCCATCAATTCATATTTTGATGAGCACTTGTAAATTAGTTATTGGAATTTTGTTATAAAATAATCCATCCTCCTTGTCCTCCAAAATGGTAAGAAAAGAGTCATCCACAAAATTCCTATTGATCGTTTGGCCAACATTCTTCCCAAGAAGGGGATACCTTTAATAAAACCCTATGAGGTACTATGGTAGAAGGTATCCCAGAGCTTCCACAGTCATCAAATAAAGTATTGGAGGGGGCATCCCTGTCTTATCGACCGAAAAAGCCCAAATACTTCAAACTTGGTTTGGTTAAAAAATGGGCATGCCGAGGCATCTGCAAATAGGATCTAAATTGCCAGCAGAAATAATTGGACAAAGCTTAAATCTTAAAACATAGCCAATATACAACCATTATTTCCCCCCCACATTTTTTCCCCCTCATTTGTTATTTTTTTTCACTATTTTACGACTTCACTCTTATCATATTTCAGTTGCCAATAAGTGTTTATTATGTAAAATCACGCTAATTAACAACAATCATATTGGAAGAAACATGGTTTTTATATAAATTCATATGCAGACATGAATTATGGAAAAATCTACTAATGCTACCTTGTTAACTATGACTATAGCAAGCTCTCAATACCAGTTCTATGAAATCCATAGATTTCTATCAAACATAGCATTAAATGTTGTTCTTTTGGGCATAGTTTATATAGATGATGGCCCTATTGGCCCGAGTATTTGAATCTAAGCTTTGATACTAGGCAAAATTCCTCTATTGGCATTATGAATTTTAATCAATCTAATTTAACATCTATTTTCTTTTCATTTTCAAAATGTATAAGAGTGTTAATACAAGATCAAATGGTGGGTTTCTTAACTGTATAACTGAGGATCATATAAGCATCATGTAACCATAGCAACATATAAGGAGTTAACAACAACATATAAACAACTTAAAATTACAAGAAAAATACCTCGATATAAGAATGGTGACGAATTCCAAGCTGAAGCAAGCTTCCATCTTCTCCTCGACTTGCTTCCATCTTCATTGCCCAAAGTGGAACCACGGTTTTACCTCCCATCCAACTAGGGGCCTAGTCGGCTCCCTAGTCCCAGGAAGCCATCGATTGGTCCCATCCAAATGGCCTCCTAGCCCTCTGTGCCCGAGACCTCCAGAGAACATAACAATGATGCACTAGTAGGCTTTGTATCAAATCTTACAAGAGTTCTCAAACTCTTCCATTTCTTCCAAACTCCTCATGCCCCAAAACATTTGTTGGCCAGATTTTTTTATCATAGGACAACTATGGAGAGATAGCCCATACAAGGTGCTTAACACAACCCCCGGTATGTTTGGGGTAGCTAACTCTTGCATGTTTATGGTCCTGTTACCTTTTGTCTCCTTCTCTCTAAAAGAGAGTCTCTTAAAAGGGTTATTCGTAATTACTATTCACAAAGTAACCAGATTTTCTAATTTACTCTAATTGAAAGCAACTAACTAACTAACAATTGTTAAATAAAACTAAGGCTAATTACCTATTATAGAATCTACACTAACCTATCTTGGCCAAGAGCAATCTTAAATGTCTATTGTCACTTGCTATTCTGTAAAACGATGCATTTTGGAGACATAGTATATTTCAAGAGCAAACTTTAGACAATATACATAATCCAAATAAAAGAAATTGCAGTTATATGCAGGGTATTTTGTAAGGATTCTAATATTATACTTAAGTATAGTATTCTAAGTGATTATTTTGGATTGAAAAAAAAAAAAAAAAATATATATATATATATATATATATATGCGAATATCAAATATGAAACATACAATTTACTACTAAAATTTGTAAATTTTGGCAAAAATTATGATAAAAAAAATATTTTATGTATATATAGGATATATTAGAGACTAAAAATGACTAAATAGCGAATTTATTTTTTGAAAAAAAGCCCGAAAAATAGACAATTGGCCAAATTTCACCCCTAAAAATTACCCTGGTTATATGTTAAAGAAATAACAACACCTTATTATTTATTGAAAACACATATGCAATTACAAAAGTAAACAAGCTATCTCATATTCAAGTTGTGGTCACTTTACAATAATAATTACTCATAAAAAGTATCTACGCAATAGATATTTATAAAAGTAAAGTATTTAATGATGATGCATGAGTCAAGTTAGACAACAATAGTTATCTGAAGGTAACTGATAACATCACATAACCAGAAAATAAACATGCATGTATTCCAAAAAACGTATGAATAATCAATGGAAAAGAACACAATGTAACCACAAATCAATAATGCAAGAGATCTATAAGAAACGTCATTATATATATATTAATCCAACAAACTAGATTAGTTGATACCAATTCTCAAGATTGTTTTCGGAGTAGCATGCCAAAATAGATCCTGCCCTAGCACGTGACTTTGCTCCAAAATTATAGAAATGTTTTAGAATTTCTAAGACAGACTTCTTTAAGCTATTCGAATCCCTAAAAGACTAGCTGGACCTGACTTTTATAACCCTATGATAGCAACCATAAAGCTAATGAATAGGCTTGATCATCGACTAGTTTACAACTATCAATTCTAAAATGGGCCATCATAAACAAAATACTGATATTCCTAACTGTATCCATCCAGAAGTAATTGTTGTTACATAGAGCGAACAATTATCTTTAGTCGAGAAGAATATTACTGAAGATGATAAATTATCGAACTTGCTCATCATAAAGCTAACTTCCAACGTTAGGATATCTTTTCTTGATGTTGTATCTGGCCTTCGTAATGAGAAAATAAAAACAATAAGCACCTGGACTGATTCTAGGAACACAAACACCTTCAAAATGATATCATCAAAACAACATTGAGGAACCACTGGTCATGGCTAAACTATGGAACAAGAATATCGAGTAGGCATAACTAATCCATATGAATGCGATCCAAAAATTGTCTCCTCGAAGCTTTTAACCTTTCTTCATCACTGCTAAAAAGACGTAACCACCAGGGTACATAAGCCAAACCAAATCCGATATAAAGGGCACCTGAGACACATACACAATTCTCATTAATATCATGATCATAGATGAAGAAATGATAAAAGAATTTATTATAAAATCGACACTCCTAATAGCTAATGAAAATTAACTGTAAATTTTTACCTAAAGAAACGAAACTTACCTCGCCTGCATACAAAAATTTTCCAAAATTAGGGAGGATTAAGATTCAACAACCACCGGAATGTGGGAAGCCCTTCTAGCTTCAACTAGTCTAGCTTTCAATTTAAGCACTCTTTTCTTGCGCTGCTTATCATGTTTAACCAGTTTTTCATTAGAAATAGCTAATAACTTCTTCACATACTTGTATTTGTCCCTTTTCATCTTTAATTTCTACCATCTATCAACCCACATCAGTAATTCATTTTTTTGTCGTTGAAGTTCTTCCCTCAATATATTACCAGCTACTTCAGAATCTTCCAATTCATTTTTCAGACGGGAAACCTTTTTTTCGAGAGGAATCCTAATAGATTGCTTTACGGCTTCTAGATTTTGGTCTAATGAAATGATCCATCATCCATTGATGGCTTACATTCGATTTATTGCTCAGGATGTTCAAACGGTGATGAGTATCCTACCGACTTATCTTTAGGGGACGCGGAGGATCTATCACACTCGATGCTTTGTTCTTGTTGAATATATTCCAAAGGAGTTTGACATATGGGGGATTTATTTTCATCTTCACTGTAAACTTCAATTATAGGAGGCTCTTTAACTTGTTCAACTATTTTAGGAACTAAAAGGGTAGCCATACTTTTGGTGAATCTTCGGGTCCCTGAGCTAGACTTGTTCATTATAGGATTCAAAAAAATTTGTTGTTTCTTAGACTCACTATTGAGCCTGGGATTCAAATCACCGACTTCCATCACACTCTTACCTTTATATGCTATTCTATCATGTTGTGACTTGGAAGGGACTAAGTTGGCTGGGGTTTCAAAAGAAGGGAAATCATGTTCGTTCTTAGTCACCAGATTTTCATTATCTTGTTGAATAGGGATTGGATGATCAGATTCCTCATGCTCTGGCACATAGTCAGGTACAATGTTGATTTTAGACTCAAGAGGTTTTCTACACTTCTGACGAGTCTTGGGGAGGAGGGTAGGACAAAATTGTGTTATCCCAAAACCATTTTCACTCATAAATTCGTCCGAAGACCTACCAAGTGTGGCTAAATGATGGTGAATTAGAATCTTAAGCAAAACGCGATGAAACATGCTCCTATCCTGATCCCCAATAGTATTATGAACTTTATATGCCATTTTCCTTAAACTGCTTAATAAAAAGAAGGGTAAATTCACCTTTGATCCCTTCAAAACCATAAGAAGTCTAAGATGATAAAAATGGACATGGGAGAAATGACCATCACACGTAATATACCTAACTATGATCTCAAAAGGAATGTGCAATTGTGGCTTCAAAAAATTTGCAAGGAAACCATACTTGATGTCGAATTCGGCTGGTAACAGAAGCATGAAATGTTTATATTTGTTCTTGTTAATTTCCCCCCCTTTGAACCATCGTTCCCCTGTCCGCGGAAGTTTGGTGTCTCTTGCGATGATATCTCCATCCACAGTCAGTTCTAAATTGTCGATCTGGGCTACACTTCCCCTGAATGTAAGGGAAAATTTTATGGTTACTTCAGTATGGTGTCCACTAAAACGCCTAAAGAAGGAATCCCATCCTATCTTCTCAAACAATGCTTCCACTTTTGGATCAACTTCGACCATCTCAGGGTTTGAGACTTCAAAATGACTAAGAGGCGCCATGTCATTAACACAATGCTTCAGAATGAGATTTGATTCCTAGGCGGTCGTGAATATTGAAGGTATCGGGATCCACGGCATTGCAGACATCGGGCGAATAATCCAACCTTTTCCTAGTTCTTCCGTAATCACAACTAAAACCCTAGGTTCTCTCATGATAACAATCATTTTCAAAATGGTGAAACCAGGTGGTTCGATTAGGGTCATTTAATCATTAATAGAATCAACACCTGATAGTATGATTCATATGAGTGATTTTGTACACGATGCTTGCGAAACAATGACAGCTGTTAGATAGGGTGAAGTCTTTAATTTAACGACACATTGTTGCATGATTCACCGTAGATCATTAATAGTAGTGCAATCTGATTATAATACTACCATCACCATTAGAAATATTTGCAATGTTTAGGAGATAGGACGTGTAAATGATATTTGTTAATAAACCTTAACTTGGTGAAAACCCTAGGTTAAAGGGGGACTTATCTCACAGCCCTATCACTTTGAAGACACTAATATGATTAATGAATCAAGCAAAATATTTAGCTCAATGAATCCATGGAATTTTAAAAGATAGAAGTATAAAATTTATAGAAATAAGCCCATAGTTTTCATGATAATATATGTGAGCAATATGGAACTAATAGCTCAATTTCATCTTTTAGGTAAGACTGCTGACAATTTCATAATAACCATGTCAATTGAAACTTTTTTAAATATCATTGCAGCATATCCATATATAGCCCAAAAGAAATGCTCACAAATTTATATATAAGTGCATATATGAAGAGCATAATTTAACAACTGCAGAAATTGAATAACCATTTATGCGAGATAAAGTCCAAAATTGAGTGATGCTTTGAATTAAATTGACTAATGCTTTCTCCAATTGGGAGTTCCTTCATAATCAAATATTTTGAAGGAACTCCTAAATAATCTTCTCTCAATTGAGTAAAGCTTCTGATATCATCTTTTATTGACTAATAAATAAAAAGAAGATGGGAAGGTTGTTTCCTGCCAAAAAATGGCGACGTATCTGGGCAGAACAATTATCTCTGTTTAACTTCTTTTGATGGATTGAGTAGAAAAAACGCAACTACTTGCCTATCTTAAAAAACCAGATCATCATTTTTTTCTTGCACTAGACCAGCAGTTTGACTTGTCTTGAATTTGCAATTGCAACCAATTTCCAGCTTTTTGTAGTGTTTGAGATTTTTGAGTGGCATACTCAGTTTCGCAATTTAGCATAGTAGAGTTATCTTATCTGAACCAAGCATCCAAATAAACATAATCATGAGTTTCCAGTGAATGAATATAGCGATTAAATTTTCTGATAATAGCTGAAAAACCCTGTTCCATCCATAGCTCAAATATTAAACAAAGATTGAACATATGTACATTTTGGTTATCTTCCTTTATCTTCTTCTTCTTCTTTTTTTCTTTTTTTTTTAAAATCAATTACTTGGGAATATGGAATGAGAAGCATTGCCTTAGTTTGGTGACTAAATAATGACAATGTCATTCATAAGAACCATCTGAAGTGAACATGCCAGCTCATTACTGAGACCCCCTGTCTCCCAATCCCATGATTGAGATCCATTACCTTGGCTTGGTGACCCTATATGGAAATTTCAAACAGATGGCACCCATTATCTTGAACGGATCAACTCATTACTGAGACCTTCTGCTTCTCAATCAACCCCGACACAATCTAAATATTTGGATTTTGCAATGTTTGGCTTAAGACTACTGTCTTGGCTTAGTGACCAAACATGGCAGCACCACTCACGAGGCTTATCTGGACTAAATAGGCCGAATCATTACTGAGACCTCCTATCCCTTATATTTTCAACTAGGGTCCATATCCTTGGCTTGGTGACCAAATACGGGATGTCGAACTGATAAGACTGATGAACATGATTAAGTTGTCTCATTACTAAGACCCCCTATTCTTCCACAAAAATTTTTAAATAAGTAAATTTGTATGTTAACATTGACCCTTATGGAAGGAACAACCCCAACATACTCTTTAGATTGTAGAGTTGGATTTCAGATGACTGGAAACACATATTTGTAATCATTTTGAAATTCTCTGTTTTGAAATAATCACCCACCCGCTATTATAATCACCACATCCCAATTAAAAGAAGAAAGTTGAATATAATTATAGTAGCGAACAGTTTGGTGTAACTGCTAATTAGTTTTAAATCTGAGGGATCTGATTGAACATGGATAAGGCCAGGAACTTAATTCAATCTTAGCCATATCAAAATATAGAATCAAGGGCTCATCAACATATATTATTTATTTACATAATCCTTCCCTGAAGGAAAATTTCTAGCATATACATGTGAAAAGGTAAATTTGTGAACACCGGTGGTTTCATTTCAGGATCAAAATTAATCCTGACTAGCAAGGTTCCAAAATTTCAGGATTATGGATTGCGAATTTAAATATAGATGAAATGAATAAAAGAAAACATGAGACTATATCCTGGAATTAACTTAATTACAAAACATGAGATGTGAATTAGATTACAAGATCAGAGGAAAACTGTACAAGAATATAAACATAATATGTACAAACCATGAAATCTCATGCAAGTCATTCGAAGTATTTCTTTAATATCAGTCCATTTATCGGAAAGGTTTTTGACTGGCCTTCTAAAGTTTGAAGCCTGAAAGTGCTTGGTCCTAACTTTTATGCGACGAGGAAAGGACCTAACCAGAGACGTTGAAACTTGGTATGTTCGCCTTTGTCCTCATGTGCCTTATCCCATTTAAGAACTAAATCGCCTACTTGTAGGTCCCTGTTAGAGGTCACAGCTTGGTCAAACCAATATTTCAAGATCTATTGGTGTTTAAAAAATGTTGCTTGGCCTTTTATCTATCTTCTTCCAACTTTAATAATGTATTAATATTTTTTTCCATAACTCGGCAATTTACTTCTTGAATAGACTGTGTTAATTGTAGCGAGGGCATAAAAATATTTGGAGGAATAATGGCTTATGTGCCATATACCAGAAAGAAAGGAGAGTTACCAATCGCATATGTGGGGGTTACTCTGTCTTCCCATAGTGCGTTGTACAAGGCAGTATGCCAGTTTCGCTGGTGTGTAGTGATGGTTCTTTTTAGAATCTTTAACAAGTTTTTGTTAATGGATTCGGCCAAACCATTACCTTGAGGATAATAGCTTGCAGAATATCTAATCCTAATACCTTTTTCTAAATCAAACTCTGTCAATTCAACAGAAGAAAAATAGGAAACATTATAAAAAACTAGAGATTCTGGCACACCAAATCTTGTGACGATAGCGGGTTCCAAAAATATGATGACTTGATTGGTATTGAGCACACGTAGAGGTGTTTCCTCATCCCATCAGGTGAATTAATCCATGGCATTAATTATGTACTTATGTTGCACAGATAAGGGAGGGTTGATTGGTCAACCTATATCGAGACCCCATTGTTGAAAGGGTATTTCAACTGAAACTGGATGTAATGGAAAAGCGGGTTTCTTGACTCTACCTACAGCTGTTTGAAAATCTTGACATTTTCTGGCGTATGCATGGGCATCTATAAATAGAGTAGGCTAGAAATAACCATCCCTGAGTATTTTATGCGTGGTAGTGTCACCTCCAAAATGACCACTAGTAGGGCCGGAATGTAATTCCCTTAAAACTGATTATGTTTGGTCTTTCTCGAGACAACGAAGGAGTACACCATCTGAATTTTTTCTAAAAAGGATGTTATTTATTAGTTGAAATGGAGCTAATTTTAATCTAAGCACTCTCCTTTTTTTTGTTCCAAATTATCAGGGGGGTTCCCAGTCTTGATAAATGTTCTCAAATCGGAATACCAGGAGTTCTGAGGAGGGATAAAGTAGATTTCCTTCTGACACAGTGATCCAATTATCTACAAGTTTGTTTCGTCAATGCGTAAATGAGCTGATTCAACTGCTAATTTGCAAAGACCCCGCCCTTTTACTACCTTGTAGGGCTTGATTTCGAGGTCATACTCTTGAAGAGTTTCCATCCAAGGTGCTCTTTTCTCTCCTGATTCTTTTTGTACTAATAGGTTCCTAACAGATGGATAGGAGACAATGACTTTGGTCTTAGATTTTAGTAGGTAGGGGCGAAATGCTTGTTTATCAACCTCATGATAGTTTAACTCAACACCCTTAAAACCTAAACTCATGAACAAAATGGGGACCTCATGACCCTGTTGATTGCATTGTGTTAGGACAACAACATATGAAATTTCGGAAGCAAATGTATACAAAGCGAAATCCTTTTCAAAGTCAGCACTTAGGAGAGCAGGGGCTTCGGAAATGGCTTCTATGATTCTTTTAAATGAATCCTTTTCTTTGTTGCCCCAACTAAAATTGGCATCCTTTTTTTATCATATTTTGTAAGGGACGAACAATTCCATAAAAGCTTGGTATAAATCTTCTTACGAGATTGTTTTTTCCTAGAAATGACTGCATGGACTTCTTGTTGGATGGATAAGTGATTTTAGATATGGCCTGATTTTGTTCTGGGTCGATCATAATCCCATCCCTGTATACCACAAAACCTAGAAGGATTCCTTGTGTTACAACAAATATTGTTTTCTTGGGATTGAGTGATATCCCAAACTTTCTACAACGTTCAAAAACATTTCTAAGGTGACATCGGTGATCATCTCAATGCTTTGAAAAGATAGTGAAATTGTCAAGATACACAACCACAACATGATTAATAAGGCCTCTAAAGGCTATATCCATCACTCATTGGAAGGTATCCCCAACGTTAACTAGGACAAAAGGAATTTTTCTGTATGCGTACGTCCCCCATGGGGTTCTAAAAGTAGTCTTTAGTTGATCTGCTGGAGAGACCAAAATATGGTTATAACTAGAAAAACCATCAAGTAGTGACAACATTTCGGATCCTGAGACCTTTTGAAGAATCTGTTCCATGGGAGGAACTGGATAGTTGTCTTTTTCAGAGGACCTGTTGAGGTTGCGAAAATCGACACAAAGTCGAATATCACCGTTCTTTTTCCTCACTGGAAATAGGTTAGCTACCCATTGGGTATGGCGGACTGGAAAAATTATTTTGGCAGCTAAGAGCTTATTCAATTCTTTCTTGACTGAAGTTTCTACAGTTGGATGCATTTTCCTTCGTTTTTGTTGAAAGGGTTTTGATGATGCTTTCATTGGAATTACATGATGCATGATTTGATGATCAAAAGTTTTTAAGTCATCGTAAGTCCATGCGAAGATATATTTATATTCTTTAAATAATTTTACGAAGGCTGATTTTTCCAGTAAATTACAATCTATCCCTAAATACACATTTTGCAGATGAGAATCTGTCCCTAAATTTATAGTTTCATACTTCATGCATGAGTTGTTCGTTTTGCAATTCGGGACAGCCCTGAACTTATCGTGTAAGTCATAAAAAATTTCCAATCTCAAAACAGAAGCAAGGATAGACTTTACCATTTCAAGGACCTTTTCCACGAAACAATGAGGATGTATTACCGAAAAATTGTGCAAGTCCTCATATTAATTCTATGGTCAAGAATTGATGGTCTGAAAATTAATTCTATTGAAAAAGAATTAGGTGGAACGTCTTCATAAGGGATTAGTTTAGAAGCTACATTGGCTAATAAATCAGCCTCTTGGCTATAATCTCTAGGGATATAATTTATATTGAAAGCTTCAAATTTTGAGATTAAATTCCATACCTCCCTTTGGTAATCACACAGATGCTCAGAAACACAATGAATTGAATTGCGTACCTGGCGGAATATTATCTCGGAATCACCGTATGCTATAAACACTTTAATGTTCATATCTAAGGCTTTCCTTAACCCTTGAATAAGGGCTTCGTATTCTTCAACATTGTTAGTGCAATCAAATTCCAATCTGCATGCAATACAAGTTTTATTTCCCTGTGGGTCTAATAGAAGACAGCCTGCACTGACTCCTTCTTTAGATTTTGATCCATTGAAATACAATGTCCATGACGGGCTATATACCACTACTCTACTATCTATAATATGTACAGTATTTACATAATCTTTCGGCACAAAACCGGGTTTAATGTGGGTGAAATTAGAAATTTCAGATTGTTGTTGTGACCCTGTAAAAGGATATTTTTCAGCTGTCAAGTTTCCAAACTCTGTTTCATAGGCATAATTTCCCATGATGGTTTCATAAAACATTATTGGTTCATTTGGGTCATGTAATTCAGTTATGGTATGTTTCAAATACCTTTCTCTACCAATTTTGATCTGGTTGGGTCTCCCATTTTTAGGGAGCTACAAAGCTGACCAATCAATGGATAAATACCCATTCAAATTTTGCGACCAATCACGGCTTAAAAAGAGGCCATAGGAATCAGGGATATCAACAACCAATATGTCGATTACTTGGTATATGGATGGATTACTTGCTATCCTATATAACACATATTTTATTTCCCCAAGTACTTTTACACTTGACCGATCAAGCTGTGTGATCTGTATATCACATGGAGTAAGTTTTGCATTCAACTTCTTGCAAACAGAATAAGGCATTACGTTGTTGGATGCCCCAGAATCAACCATACAATTATGAATGCTCCGATTATATATTTATAATGTGAGGATGAACGGATGAGTGTTAGATGTTGATCCCTTTCCAATTAAAGAACTTTTATCATCTAAGGTTTTCCTTTTGTCTTCTATGTTTGATGCCTTTTTGTTTGAAGCACTTGCATTACTGGTAGTTGTTACAACGTAATTTTCCACCTTGTGAGAATCAACACTCTTTGGCCTAGAGGATCCATTTCACTAACTCAGAACCAATTTATATCCTTCAGACACTATTTTCCCTACTTTTTCCTTGTACGCTTGATGCATCATTATAGTGGGCATACCCGCGAGTTGCATCAATATAGCCCGCGAGTAGCATGTAAAATGGTTAAAATCACTAGTTTATTACTTTTTACTCCCAAAAAGCGGTCATTGCGTGACCTTTGACCCTCCATCTTCCCATGAAATGCCTCGATGTGTCCTTTCACTTACCTTTGAGAGGACTATATATTGAGCACATATGGCTTATGGATGAGAGGAGAAAGAAGAGCAAGAGAACTCTAGTGGATTTTTTCCCTATCTTGAGTCTACACTCATTGATCCTTGTAGTTGTGAACCCTTTATGTTCACCTTCAAAACTCCTATCATAGTTTGAGTTTGCCATTCCATGAAGGATTGAAGTGGTGGAGGCGCAAGTGGATTGACCTAGATCTTGGTTCAGATTGGTTGCTGGCAAGAGGTCATATTACATTGTACTACTTCTTGTTTATTAATAGAAATACTCATATTGTCGTCCATTAATGTTGTAAATGTTGTTTATACTACATTGGGTTGCATTTACTTGTAATATCATGGGCCATTGCTATTGATGATGTTAATGCCCTTTATATATTATATGTACTTGTTGTATATTGGTTGTCAAGACTAATTTGCAGATTCAAGTGCACGGATTGAAAAGCTCCAACGGGGATCTACATCAAACGTTTGGATCGAGGTTGGTTATATTCTTCATTATCTTAGCATTGTCATTTATATAGCATAGCATTGAGAATTGATTTGATTTCTGGTAGTCAGCTATCTGTTGTGGTCTACCCCAAGCCATAGTGAGTTTTCTCCAATATAGTAGTACTAGTAGCCGTAGGATTTTTTTTACTAGGAGTAGTTGATCTTGAAATAGGATTTATGATAGGACCCCTAGGCATAGGAAAAATTTGCAGCAAATCATAGATGTTGATGTTTGCACGTTGTTTTTTAGGTCTTCGATGATATCATACTGTAAGCCAATTTTATGTGTATTTTGGGTTGGTTATGACTGCTTAGTAAGATGAGGATTGTTACCCTTCTTATTTTGACTAGAGCTTGACGCACCAAGAGACTCTATTGGGCCTTTGTTGCGAGTATTGTAAGTATGTTGGCCCAAGAAAAAAGGTTGGTTGTTTGTTTGTACATCATTACTAATGGTATCCCAAAAATTTCCAACCAACGACTGTTGATGTTCTTGTTCATCATCTTCTTGTTCTAAAACTTCTTCCTCCTCTTGATCACCTAACTCTTGGTTACGATAAGATTCAGGAATTGAGAGAACTGCCCTAATAGTATTGAATATTTCTTTCATGACAGCTATATCAGGGGGAGGGTTCATTTTATAGTTAGGAGAAGATGTTTTCCTAAACTGGTTTCTGAAATTCCCTCGAAATGAGGATCCCTCTCCACTAGTTTTCTTCAACCCTATTATTTCATTTGTTAAAGCTCAGACTGCATTTTGTAACCGTTCCACATCAAATGCCTGTGAATCTTTGTCTGTGTTAGGTCTGGGTATGTTTTCAGTTCTTCGATGAACTGGGACATCAATTTTCCCACTCTTCTCAGGTTCGTAAGTTAGCGAATTATTTTCCACCTTAATGGCTTCTTCGAAATTTTCTACTAGGGTTCCTTTACCAGCTTGTTTAACAAACATTCCTAAATACTTGGGTAATGTAGAAGCATAATTTTCAATAATTATGTCTTCTGGAGGTTGAGAGGAAATGGTTATTTTACTTTTCAAAGTTAAGAATCGTTGATTGAAATCCTTGATTCGTTCTTTACTATCAATTTTGATACGTGACAGTTCTAAGGCTAGGGCAGCGGGAGTCTTGTCTTGCCCGAAATTGTTCAGGAAAGCTTGACTAAAATCATCCCAATTGGTTATTGATCCTTGGACCGAGGAAAAATACCATATTGATGCCTTTCCTTCAAATGTTAATGATACAAATCGTTACACCAAAACCCCGAGGTGTTAGTGAAGGACGTCCATTAGGATCTTAACATCCCACCACGCTCCGCAGTCCAGACTCTGGGCTAGATGTCGCTCATACAATGGTGTCCCCTTTGCGCCGTACGAGCCTTGGGCGAACACTGCAACGACGACGTTGCCACCCGCTCTATGACTTGAAACTGGGTGGAGGCTATGATACCAAATGATACAAACCATTACACCAAAACCCCGAGGTGTTAGTGAAGGCCGTCCATTAGGATCTTAACAGTTAGAGGGAACAGGTGGCAAACCACGTGTTCATGTTGCACGTTCATAGTTTGAACAACCAATATAAATTTGTCAATATGAACTTTAGATGGTTCCTTGCTATCTGGATTAAACTTTGGGAGAAGTTTATCTAGATGTTTAGGTAGTTGGTGTTGTGCACAAGTTAATACTACCGTGCTTTTCCTAAGCCATGGGAGAGGAGTATTCGATGGAGGATTTGGTGGTGGAGGATTTCCTTGTCCTCCTCCTACAACTCCAGCCATATCACCTTCTTCATATTCTGATGAGTTGTTGTGATTAGAGGGCCCAGGATTATTAGGTGACTCTCGAGGTGAGGGTGGATGGCTAAAACCGCCTAAAGGAACCAGTCTTCGAGAAGTATTCCTCCTGGTGGTTCCTTTGGGAATACCACTGATATGATGAGGTCAAGTACCTAATTCTAGCTCATAGGCTGTGTATAGCTGAGTATAATACAATTTCGTTGAGGTAAGCTGTAATCTATGGGTGGTAAACCGGTATGTTGAGTGTAAGCCCTAGTGAGCACACATATTGATTCTTCTAGAACTTGGTCAATCTGTTCTGGAGTATAAGGAGAGGTATTGTGATCTCTTTCTAAAATATTCCTTACAGTATTTACGAATGGAGATTTACTGATTTCATCTTGTAAATAAATTGTTGCATCTGAAGCAGTGGTGTTTTCTCCTTCAATGTGGGGTGGAGGATTTAGACTATTTGAAAGGCTGTTATCTATCTGTTCAGCCATTAATCATTTTTGGCACTCCTTCTAGCGCCATTTGTTGGCTGGATTTTCTGTCATAGGCCAAATAGAGAGAGATATCCCATACAAGGTGCTTAACGCAACCCCTGTTATGTTTGGGGTAGCTAACTCTCGCAGGTTTATGGTCCTGCTACCTTTCGTCTCCTTCTCTCTAAAAGAGAGTCTCTTAAAAGGGTTATTCCTAATTATTATTCACAAAGTAACCATATTTTCTAATTTAATCTAATTGAAAGCAACTAACTAACTAACAATTGTTAAATAAAACTAAGGCTAATTACCTATTATAGAATCTACACTAACCTATCTTGGCCAAGAGCAATCTTAAATATCTATTGTCACTTGCTATTCTGTAAAAAGATGTTTTTTGGAGATATAGTATATTTCAAGAGCAAACTTTAGACAATATACATAATCCAAATAAAAGAAACTGTAGTTATGTGTTAAAGAAATAACAACACCTTATTATTTACTAAAAACACATATGCGATTACAGAAATAAACAAGCTATCTCATATTCAAGTTCCGGTCACTTTACAATAATAATTACTCTTAAAAAGTATCTATGCAAATAGATGTTTATAAAATTAAAGTATTTAATGGTGATGCATGAGTCAAGTTAGACAACAACAGTTATCTGAAGGTAACTGATAACATCACATAACCAGAAAATAAACATGCATGTATTCAAAAAAATGTATGAATAATCAAAGGAAAACAACACAGTGTAACCACAAATCAATAATGCAAGAGATCTGTAAGAAACATCATTATATATATATATATATATATATATATATATATATATATATATATTAATCCAGCAAACTGTTGGTTGTGGAGCCAAATATTTCAGTCTCATAGATGACGATTCAGTTGTGTTTGTACCCCAGGTTTGGTTATGATCCTGGCCTGACGCTCAGGGGGTCCAGGGGGCATGGGGGCCAGCGGGCCCCCGAGGAAAATTTTTGGGGCTGTTTTCGCCACCATTTTTCGGGCCCATGGTTTTCGGTAACCCGTGGTATTTCCCCATTGTATTTCCCTTATAAAAGAAAGACCTTGTAACATGATTAGGGTAAATGATGTATTAGGTTTTATGCATTGTAGAGATCTCTGAGATCTGTGAAGAGAGACTGTGAGACAATGAAGAGGAAGTGCAACGGTTGTGCTACAAGTTGTATCCCTTCACTTTGTTGGACGAAATAATAATAAGGACTGGCAACTTCAGTGTGGACGTAGCCCAAGTTGGGGTGAACCACGATATATCTATGTCTCTCTTGTAATGTGTGTGTGATTATATTTGCATTTATGTTTATTGTTATTGCTCCGTGATCCTGTTTTTCTAACACAAACTAGATCAACCGATACCAGTTCTCAAGATTTTTTTCAGAGTAGCATGCCAAAACAGATCCTGCCCTAGCACGTGACTTTGCTAAAAAATTATAGAAATGTTTTAGACTTTCTAAGACATAATTCTTTAATCTATTTGAATCCCTATAAGACTAGTTGGACCTGACTTTTATAACCCTATGATAGCAACCATAAACCTAATGAATAGGATTGATCATCAACCAGTTTACAACTGTCAATTCTAAAATGGACCATCATAAATGAAATGTTGATATTCTTGATTGTCTCCATCCAGAAGTAATTGTTCTTACATAGAGTGAACATTTAACTCTAGCCAAGAAGAAGATTACTGAATATGATGAATTATCAAACTTACTCATCATAAAGCTAACTTCCAACGCTATGAGATCTTCTCGTGATGTTGTTTCTGGCCTTCGTAATGAGAAAAGAAAAACAATAAGCACCTGGATTGATTCTAGGAACACGAAAGCCTTCAAAATGATATCATCAAAACAACATTGAGGAATCGTCGATCATGGCTAAACTGTGGAACAAGAATATCGGGTAGGCATAACTGATCCATATGAATGTGATCCAAAAATGGTCTCCTTGAAGCTTTTAACCTTTCTTCATCACTGCTAAAAAGACATAACCACCAGGGTGCATAAGCCAAACTAAATCCGATATAAAGGGCACCTAATACACATACAAAATTCTCATTAATATCATGATCATAGATGAATAAATGATCAAAGAAGTTATTATAAAATCGACACTCCTGCAAAATCTATGATTCTGCAGGGGTGTCTATAAATAGATAATGAAAATTAGCAGTAAATTTTTACCTGAAGAAACGAAAATTACCTCGCTTGCGTACAAAAATATGCCAAAATTTATTAGGGAGGATTAAGATTCAATAGCCACCTGAATGTGGGCAGCCCTTCTAGCTTCAGCTAGTCTAGCTTTCAATTTAAGCACTTTCTTCTTGCGTTGCTTATCATGTTTAACTAGTTTTTCATTAGAAGCAACTAATAACTTCTTCAAGGACTTGTATTTGTCCATTTTCATATTTAAATTCTGCCATCTATTGACCCACATCAATAATTCATTTTTCTGTCATTGAAGTTCTTCCCTCAATACATTACCAGCTGCTTCAGACTCTTCCAATTCATTTTGCAGATGGCTGACCTTTTGTTCAAGAGGAAGCCTAATAGAATTCTTTACGGATTCTAGAGTTTGGTCTAATGAATATCCATCATCCATCGATGGCTTATGTTTGATTTCTTGCTCAGGTTGTTCAAACAATGATGAGTTTCCTACCGACTTGTCTTTAGGGGATGCAAAGGAGCTATCACACTCGATGCTCTATTCTTGTTGAATATCTTCGAAAGGAGTTTGACATATGGGGGATTTATTTTCATCTTCACTGTAAAATTCAATTACAGTAGGATCTTTAACTTGTTCAACTATTTTAGGAACTGAAAGGGTAGCCATACTTCTAGTGAATCTTCGGGTCCCTGAGCTAGACTTTCTCATTATAGGCTTCGATTTTTTTATTTTATTTCTTAGACTCACTATCGAGCCTGGGGTTCAAATCACCGACTTCCATCACACTCTTACCTTTCTTTGCTATTTTATCATGTTGTGACTTGGAATGGGCCGAATTGGTCGGGGTTTCAAAATAAGGGGAATCATGTTCGTTCTTAGTCACTAGATTTTCATTATCTTGTTAAATAGGGCTTGGATGATCATATTCCTCATGCTCTGGCATAGATTCGGGTACATTTTCTATTTTAGACTCAGGAGGTTTTCTACGCTTCTAACGAGTCTTGGGGAGGAAGGTAGGCCAAAATTGTGTTAATCCAAAACCATTTTCACTCAGAAATTCATCCCAAGACCTACCGAGTGTTTCTAAATGATGTTGAATTAGAATCTTAAGCAAACCATGATGAAACATGCTCCTATATTGATCCCTATTAGTATTCTAAACTGTATATGCCATTTTCCTTAAACTGCATAATAAAAAGAAGGGTAAATTCACCTTCGAGCCCTTCAAATCCATAAGAAGTCTAAGATGATAAAAATGGACATGGGAGAAACAGACATCACACGTAATATACTTGACTATGATATCAAAAGGGATGTCCCATTGTGGCGTCATAAATTTTGCAGGGAAACCATACTTGATGTCGGATTCGGCTCATAACGGAAGCATGAAATGTTTATATTTGTTCTTGTTAATTCCCCTCCCCCATTTGAACCATCGTTTACCTGTCTGCGGAAGTTTGGTGGCTCTTGCGGTGATATCTTCATCCAAAGATAGTTGTAAATTTCCGATCTGGGCTACACTTCCCCTGAATGTTAGGGAAAATTGTCTGGTTACTTCAGTATGGTGTCCACTAAAACGCCTAAAGAAGGAACCCCATCCTATCTTCTCAAACAATACTGTCACTTTTGGATCGTCTTTGACCATCTCAGGGCTCGAGACTTCAAAACGGCTAAGAGGCGCCATGTCATTAACACAATGCTTCCAAGTGAGTGTCAATTCCCAAGAGGTTGTGAAGATTTAATGTATCGAGATCCACGACGTTATAAACATCGGATGAATAATCCAACCTTTGTTGGTTCTCTCATAATCACAACTAAAACCCTAGGTTCTCTCATGATAACCATTATTTTGAAAATGATGAAACCAGGTGATTCGATTAGGGTCATTTAATCATTAATAGAATCGACACCCGATAGTATGATTCATACGAGTGATTTTGTACACGATGCTTGCAAAAGAATGACAACTGCGAGATAGGGTGAAGTCTTTAATTCATCGACACATTGTTTCATGATTCACCATAGATCATTAATAGTAGTGCAATCTGATTATAATACTACCATCACCATTAGAAATATTTACAATTTTTAGGAGATATGACGTGTAAATGATATTTGTTAATAAACCTTAACTTGGTGAAAACCCTAGGTTAAAGGGAGAGTTATCTCACAACCCTATCACTTTGAAGACACTAATATGATTAATGAATCAAGCAAAATATTTAGCTTGATGAATCTAGGTAATTTTAAAAGATAGAAGTATCAAATTATAGAAATAAGCCCATAGTTTTCATGATAATATATGTGAGAAATATGGAACTAATAGCTCAATTTCATCTTAGGTAAGATTGCTGACAATTTCATAATAACCATGTCAATTGAAACTTTTTAAAATATCATCGCAGCATAGTCATATATAGCCCAAAATAAATTCTCACAACTTTATATAAAAGTGCCGATATGAATAGAATAATTTAACAGCTGCAAAAATCGAATAAGCATTTATGCGAGATAAAGTCCAAAATTGAGTGATGCTTTGAATTCAACTGACTAACTCTTTCTCCAATTGGGGGTACCTTCAGAATCAAATATTCTGAAGGAACTCCTAAATAAACTTCTCTCCATTAAGTAAAGCTTATGTTATCATATTTTATTGACTAATAACTAAAAAGAAGATGGGAAGGTTGTTGCCTACCAACAATATCCAAAATTCTCCTTCATAGAAAAAATCTCCCCAAATATCCTTCAAGAGAAAAGAACCCCCTGTTCCCAATTTCAAGTGTCATATTTATATCAAAAGTCCTCATCCTCCTTCTCATCCATCAAAAAATTCTAATAAAATAATAGTCAAGAATCAATAAATTCATTTTCTTAAAAAAATAGCAATTTAATTTGAATAAATAAAATATTAACAAACATGGTTGCAAAGTCTCACTTGTCATGCTTCTATCTTAAATGAAACTATGAAAACTATTTTCTAAAAATTTGTGCAATTCTATCTATATCCATTTATTTATATTCTCCTCTTATACATAAGTCAAGTAAGATATTTTCATATACTATATTATACTATATGGCATATGCTATATTATATGTATATAATTATATATGTCATTCAATAATCCAATCAATTTATATAAACCTAAAACATATTTAAACAAGTCAACAAACTCATACTTTCAACACACAAGTAATGCTTTCAACAATTCATCAACCAAGTTACTAGTAGCCAATATAATCATATTAATTTATTCATAGATCGACCAATCATAGCAATGTACTCACGCATTGGAGTATGCATGGCCAGTGCACACGACTTAAGCGTGGGTACTAATAATCACTTTTAATGCTCCTAATATATCATTATTACATGTTTGAAAACAACATATAGAAGAACAATTAAACAATGCATCATTCATCATTCATAAATTCATACAGAAGCAATAAAATAAAATTAGGTAAACATAATGATGAAATTGAGCATATAATCATGATGGTTAATAAAAATTGAGAACACCATCCAATCCATCATTGGTCCCATCCATCCCATCAGTACACCAACCACCTAATCACCACTACTTCCAACTCTTGACCTCACCATCCCATCCTTTGTTGGAATATACCATGGAATCTCAACTATGCATATGACCACATATAGAACCCATAAGAGGAAGTGTCGATCGACCACATCGACCAAGCTTCCCCAATAGGAACCCACTAGTCCTCATCCCACATACACAGAATCATGCTCAACACAACCCTCCCACGACTCTAGGTTTCGGAGGATAAAAGGTGGGAAATGATTCCACCCCTTGATAGTACTACGACCAATGCCCTACATCAACCATACTGTGCCATCACTAATCTAAGGGGTCCCGTCATTGAACAACCACTTTTGGAAAGTCAGAATTCCTGTCAAAAATCACACTCACCCACAAGTCATAGAAATATTGGAATCCACAATTAAATAGCATGAACCATTTAAAATGGGAGGATATGGGTTAATCCAAACATAGAACTGCTACCTGAGATGGAATAGACCTGCTAATATACCCAATATACCCGCTGCAATATGATGAGAAGCTATTCCTCCCGGAACAAAGAAAATTTTGATATAATATAATTATCCTCCTAATGTCCAAGACATCTCATGCCCCTTTGCACTATAGGAATCCGCCTATCTCGTAGCCAATCAACATGTGGAATATTTCATCATTAACATGAAACTCATTTATAGACATACCCAACACTTTCGAGTGTTAATCCATATCAATAAAATGACATTTAATAGAATCATGTAAGTTCTTTTTGCAACCAAACTAAATTAACATTCCACATATTGATATTCCATATTTAATTTTTCATGTTCAAATGAAATAACACATTCATTTCCATTAATAAATTAAATAGTAAATTCCATTTACCATACATACTTCAAGGGAGTCCACATGTGTAATACCCCTATTTTGACCCTTAGGGTTTATTGGCCTCAATGTAAATATTGTATAAATGTAGTGTGTGATTTCCCTAGTGTGTAGCTCAAGGCCAAGGCCCCACTAGTGTATGCTTGGGTTTATTTGCATAGGCAAGTATTTGATGTTTTGATAATCCATGTGCTGTTAAGCCATGAGATATTGTAAATGATGTAATTATTAAATATTGCAATAAAATACCAATAAAAATGACTAAGGAGGAAACCAATGAGAACCTTGGGGCCATGTGTATCCACTAGGGAGAGGTGAGGGGGTTGTGGGATTGGAACCCATGCTTCCACATGTCAACTTGTAAACTCATTTGACTCCCATGCTGACATTTAATTCTGTTGTAAGAGGGTGGTTGATAAAACTAGTCCATGAAGTCGATGGAGTATGGAGCAGCCCTGCGATCTGTATGGAAGGGTATGGCTCTGTTTTGCTTTCCCCTTAAGCTACTCTACCACTTGGGAATTATCTCACCCTAGTCCCTATCCTTTTGTTGACCAAAAACCAAGAGAATCACGCATTGCAGAGCCAAGCCATGAAGCAGAACGAGAAAACGTGATTTGTGCATGCGCAAATTCGAAGAGCCGAGGATACAAAGAAACCCTACATAGGGAGTGAAGTTGGTTGTGAAACCCTTAGATTGGACCCTGAGATGAATTATAGAGCTCGAGCAGCTTAGAAAAACATGGAGAAGACCTTAGATATGTTTGCAGAGGACCGAATTGAGGGACAGAGTTTCAGCGGAAACCCTAAGAAGATTCCATCTTGATTAATAGATTTGAAGGCAAGACAAGGGTTGGATCTACTTGATAAACCCAGTGAGGGAAATAGTCTCATGAAAACAACAATTTGGGCCTTTCTATGCCCACCCTGAAATGTGAGGAGTCTCATTCTAATTTTAAATCCAAGAGAGCCATTTTGATATTTGAATGCACCACAAAAGCAAGTGACCCCGATGTTTTTACAGTCAAACAGTTTTCAAAGGAAACTCCATGTAGGTACACACAAGTAACTAAACAAGAAGGCCGCGCTAATTTTTCACATCCCCTCCCATCATTCCAAACCACAGAGGGAACATGACCGTAACATGGGGGTGTCTGATTCTTCCCCAAATCCATAAGGATGAATTTGTTTTTTCCCATTTAAATAAAATGCCTACTGAAATTACACAGTGGAATTAAATCATATTTGCACACACACAAACGATAATGCATCAACATATCTATCAAAAGCAAACGATGATTCAACATGCAGAGAATCAATCCCAGTCCAATGTTATGCACAGATTCAATATCAACCATATTAAGATAATCATTTCAATCCATTAACATGAATAGTTATCATTCAGAATTAACACATTGCAGAACACAGAATGCATATAATTTAAATCACGGAGAACACTTATCTTGAGATGAATTTGTCGAAACAACTGGCTATGTGGGAGCAACGTTCCACCCAACCATAGATCTATGTCTAGCCTATATCTTTTCAGCTGAGAGATACCCCCGAGCTGGGTTGTGTATCCACTAAGGAGGAACTAAACAGGCTCACTCACAGCCATGGTTTCACTCAATAGTCATGTTAAGCCAACACACAGTTGGGTTTATCAAGCACGCAATAAGAAAAGGAGGAGAATGCTAAGCTAGTCATCTCAACCACATAGCTATAGGAATCTCAAATGAACTCAACAGTCATGGCACCCACGATACCTACCTCACCCAACACAAGGAAGTTCCCTTCTATGCTGCACAGTCCCTCAAGCGTCCCTTCCCTCCAGTGCTATTCAGGGTGGGCATAGAAAGTTCCAGCTGCTAATTCCTTGAGATTCCAGCCTTCACTAGGTTTATCAAGCAGACCCAACCTCTGTTCAGTCATTCACACTTGGATTTCTCACAATTCTGTCATTAAATAACTCAATCCCATCACTGGATTTCTGGGCTATAGAAACTCAGTTTTCCAATGGATTTCGGGGTATCTAATACTCTCAATTTCACCCCAAGGTTCATATCTATGGATCCCCCATTGGATTTCACTATCAATACCAAATTCTGGGAATTTGTGGCACTTCAAAACGTGGGTTCTTTCACAATTGTGATTTGTGGTTTTTCTCACTGCTGGGCATGTGTAATGGATGAAAACTGATGTTGAGATGTTCAACAATGCCATGGGAATGAGGAAGAACCAATTCCCATGAGGTAGGGTGACTTGTGGTACAAGAAAAATAGAGCCCATACCTTCCATGAATTTATGGGCTGCCCATGCTCCATTGAAGCCATGGACTGAATTCTTCAACAACTTTCTTACAACTGAACTAAATGTCAGCAAGGAAAGTCAAATGGGTTCTCAAGATGAAATTTGGAAGCATATGGTTCATCCCCACAACCCCCTCACCACTCCCTAGTTGAATACACATGGCCCCTTCTCATTCGTTGCTCCCATAGCCAGTTTTGGTATTTTATTGCAATATTAAATATTTACATCGATTTACAATATTCCATGGCTTAATAGGACATGGGTAACAAAATATCAAATGCTTGTCCATTTTAAATAAAATCCGAACATACACTAGCGGGGCCTTGGCCTTGAGCTCCATGCTAGGGGAACATACATCGCATGTATACAACATTTACATTAAAAGCCAATATTTCATAAGGTTCAAAATTGGGGTATTACATAACTAGTGCAGGTGTCCAATGTTTTATATGTGTGATTTCCTGTATCGACTACCTTTGTCATTTTAGGGCTCAATTTGTCTTTTGGATCCGATGAGGATGTCTTCGGTGAGCTACATGCTATATGGTGATGATTCCTTTTTGCAAGATTAGCCGAAACGTCGCACATATGTGAGATTTAAGTGTTAATTGTTTTCAACATATGATTTTTCACTTTTAGAATCCAAAATTAGCACATTCAAAACCCTATTTTTCAGTTTAGAAATCCATATTTCAAAAATATCGAATATGAAATTGGCATATTTTAGGCTAGATTTTCCAATTTTGGAATCTTATAGTCACACACATTCAGAACCAAATTTTGTAGTTTAGAAACCCCAATTTTGCATTTAATTTTTAAACACATTTAGTGTATGTCATTCAAATATTTTCAATGAGTTACACATATTTTACATGTACTCATGATTCATGTATTTTTAATTATAAGTCTTTGTAATTATAGGTCTTTCCATCATTATGTAGATTACTTTCATTGGATTCATCCAAAACAATTGTGTTTCTACAATTATAATACTAATAAATAGAATGTTTTAAAAAGTTTATCCAAATTATTTAATATTATGGATAATGCTCTAATTGAATTTATTGTTATTTTGTTCCTTTACCCCTATAATATTATTCTACTAATGCAAGTATACATCCACCTCTATCTCCTAAACATATACTATTCCATAGATATACAAAGGAGCCCAAATCCGAATAACCTTTACACAAAGAAAGTGAGGGTTTAAACCTTTTGGCGATTATAGAAAGTTGATGGCTCAATTATAACTCATCCAATATAGGTGTTATTTATAGAATCCATGCACAACCATAAATATATTTCGACACTCAAACAAATAGTCTTTAATTTGATTCACTAAAGTAATGCAAGCTTCCAAACATATTGTGAAAGATGCATCCATGCTTAGATAATATAAGATAAGGAGATTTAATCAAAAGAAAACACAAATTTGGAGAGCGGTAGAAGGAGGAGGAATGTTTTATCTTGATTAGTTGGTATCCTATGCTCAATCAATCAAAAGAAGATTCAAAATTCTCTCATGTTATTTTTCAAAGAAGGAAAGTAGCAAGGTTGGCATTTGAAAACTTTTCTAGAGTAAAGTAATCAAATTGATATCAAGCTATGTCGCAAGAGCAAGCAAAAACACTTAAACATTTTCTATACTTTATAAGAGGATTTGAGAAAGTAAAATAGTTCTTTAAACCAAAAAGGATAGCTCTTACATGAGAAAGACAAGCATATCCTCCTCTCAACTTGATTTAATCAAATCAAGTGATAAATACTCTATTATTATTTTGTTTCATGTTTTAGAAGAAGATGGTGATCATGATTTTTCAAACACAAAATACCATCAATAACCATCCCAGAGGTTCCCTACCTCCTCCATTAAAGGTGAATTTCAATCTAATGTTTGATTGATGGATACAAAAGTGTATGATAGGATAAAGGTTGGAGAATATGATTATAAAGAAATTGAGATCATATTCTACACACCTAAAGGAAGAAAGTCAACAATAAAAATGCTTTGGAAAGGAACTACTTGGAAATCATTCACAAATTATCTAAAGTTGGTTTTCTACTTTATATATTATGGCAATGAGATAGATAGAAGGTCTTGAGTAATCAATCACCTAACTACCACTAAAAGAATGGTCTTGATATTCTCCTCCATGGTTTCTATATAATTTATAGAAGGTTAGAGAAGGTGATCTCATGAGCACTTAATACACATTTCTAGGTCTTGAGCAAGATCTAGAGGAAGCATAGAAGAAAGAAAGTCTTTTAATTGAGGACTGAGAGAAGAGTACAACAAGGAGCAAATATGTTGCTAGCTAAGTAGTAATAGTTATTGTTGTTGTTAGCTTGAAAGAAGGAATCTATTTTATTGTTGAACAAGGTATTGTATTGTGTTCAAGAAAGAAAGAAATGAGTTAGAGGGCCTTGCATTCTCAATTAATTGAAAAGTGAAGGAAGGAAAAATCCTTTCAACCTTGATTGCTTGATTAGTACTATTAGGTAGAAGATGAGAACTTGATTTTATAACAACCTAAGTGGGCCCAACAGTTAAGAACATTTTGTTTTTTAATATGTGATAAATGAGTTATTATTTATTTTTAGAGTATATAAGTATGAAAACTTAAGGGTTAACTTTAACTAAATAGTAATTAAGAATTCGATATTTTCCTTTTCAAATTTTGATTTAGTATTTTTGGATTTTGATTTTGCACTCTCTCAACTCAATTTTGGAATCCAATAATTGCACATTTGAAACTAAATTTTGAACATTAAAATCTCAATTTTACGCTATCAAAATCATTACTTTAAACGTATTCCTACAAAATCTTACACTAAAATTAATCCAAGTTTAATAAAATAATGGTTAAATATATAAAAACACCGTTTAAAAAAATTTAAACGTGCGTACATGAAGATTGTCTTGTTTTGGATGTTTAATGTAATATAATTATACATGAAGATTGTCTTGTTTTGGATGTTTAATGCAATATAATTATACATGCTATCAAAAACTCGCATAAACTCTATAAAACAATGTTAACAAATTCACTACCATTATGGTTTTTTTTGGGATGCTTGTTGTGATATAGTTTTTGTTATTCTAATGGAATGGATTCAAGAGAATTCCCAAATTATTAGAGTAGAAATTTATTGCATTTTAAATAAAATTAATATATATATATATATATATGTATATATATGTATGGGTATTCTCATGAAGATAGGTAACATGTTTTGGAAATGAAGGGCAGCAAAAAAAAGAGCTTGAGCTTTTAAATGCTCGATCAAGGGTTTAACGAAGTGCTCAAGCAAGCTAATCATGAAATCTCGAACGCTCGATCGAGCTATTGTCTTCATCGAGGATTTGAGAAAACCATTGATCATGCGTTAAGGTATCGATCGAGCGTTAAATTCTCTATCAAGCGTTAAAGTCTCGATCAAGACAGTTGCTCGATCAAGCTTATGCAAATTGTTATAAAATGCATAGCAGTTTATTTTTATTTGTGTTATTGTTTAAAGTCTTGTTCGAGCAATAGAAAGGAGCTCGACTAAGGGTTTGTGAGCTTGATCAAAAGTCTACACGTTAGCAACGCCCACCACCAACTAGCCCCTCCTATTGCCATGTGTTAGAAAAACAGGATCGTAGAGCAATAACAATAAACATAAATGCAAATATAATCACACACACATTACAAGAGAGACACAGATATATCGTGGTTCACCCCAAGATGGGCTATGTCCACACTGAAGTTACCAGTCCTTATTATTATTCCGTCTAGCAAAGTGAAGGGATACAACCTGCAGCACAGCCGCTGCACTTCCTCTTCACTGTCTCACAATCTCTCTTCCGATCTCAGAAATATTTACAATTCATAATACCTAATACATCAACCCTATCCGTGTTACAATGTCTTTTTTTATAAGGGAAATATAATGGGAAAATACCACGGGTTACCCAAAACCATGGGCCTGAAAACTGTTGACGAAAACAACCCCAAAAATTTTTCTCGGGGGCGTTGCCCCCGAACCCCAAGGTAGGAGAATGAGTGTACAGTCCTCTAAGGTGCATAGCCTAGACAATATTACCTATGAGACTGGAATATCTGGCTCCACAACCAACAATCTCTCGCTTGGAGACTAATCACAACAACTCCACTGCTGTTGTACTTGCTGGACATTGGACTTGGCAACTTTCTCATCTTCACCTTCATGCTAGAAGGCCAACTGAAACCGAGCAGGAACTTAGTTTCTCTTTGGTCACTACCTTTGTGAACATGTCTGCAGAATTCTGGCTAGTATGTATCTTTTCCAGCTTCAATAGTTTATCTTCCAGAACAGAGCGTATGAAATGGTACTTGAGCTGTATATGTTTTGTCCTAGAATGGAATGTTGAGTTCTTTGCAAGATGAATGGCACTCTGGATGTCACTATACAACCTGCTATACTTCTGCTTCTTACCCAATTCCTCCATAAACCTCTACAACCAAATCATCTCTTTACTAGCCTCTGTAACAACAACATACTCTGCTTTCGTTGTTGAAAGTGCAACAAACTTCTGCAGTTTCGAAATCCAACTTACTGTTGTTCCACCTATAGTAAACACATACCCTATGGTGCTCCTCCTTCTATCCTTATCACCTGCCATATCTGCATCAACATAACCCTGTAGAACAGTGTCTGAACCTCCAAAACATAATGCCAAAGTAGTAGTACCTCTCAAATGCCTGAGAATCCACTGTACTGCCTTCCAATGTTATTTACCTGGATTGTTCATATATCTGCTCACAACTCCCACTGCCTATGCAATATCTAGTCTTGTGCACACCATGGAATACATCAAGCTGCCAACTGCTAATTGATAGGGAATCTTGGACATGTAATCTGTCTCTTCGTGTTTCTTGGGACACATTTCCTTACTTAGACTGAAATGGCTGGCCAAAGGTGTACTTACTAGTTTTTCATTCTGCATTTTGAACCTCTCCAACACCTTTTGTATGTACTCACTCTGAGACAATGTCAATTTGCGATTTTTTCTGTCTCTCGATATTCTCATACCAAGGATTTGCTTTGCAACACCCAAATCCTTCATCACAAATGAATTAGCTAGCTTCCTTTTGAGTACATTTATATCCTGCATGTTATACCTTGCAACAAGCATGTCATCCACATACAATAACAAGATAATATATCTTTCATTGTCTAGCTTCTTGAAAGAAACGTAGTGGTTAGAATGCCATCTACTATAACCTTGTTCTATCATAAACCTGTCAAATTTTAAATACCACTGCCTTGGAGCTTGCTTAAAACCATACAAACTCTTCTTCAACCTGCATACCAAATTCTCCTTACCTTTGACCTCATACCCTTGTGGTTGTTGCATATATGTCTCTTCCTCCAAATCCCCATGGAGAAAGGTTGTTTTTACATGTAACTATTCAAGATGCAAATCTTCTACCGCCACTAGACTTAAAATAGTCCTAATTGAAGTCATCTTAACAACAGGAGAAAATATTTCATCAAAATCTATACCTTTCTTCTGTGCAAACCCCTTTACAACAAGTCTGGCCTTGTACCGCTTCTTACCTCCTTCTTCTTCCTTCAACCTGTAAATCCATTTGTTCTGCAATACTCTTTTACCAACAGGCAATTGAACCAAATCCCAAGTCTGGTTTCCTACCAATGAGTCCATCTCCTCATTTATGCCTTGCTCCCACTTCTTTCTAGTTTCCACCTGCATTGCTTCTTCATAACACTCTGGTTCACCAGCATCAGTCATCAATAAATAATACATTGAAGGATAGTATCGTTCAGGGATTCTACTTAACCTGGTAGATCTTCTTGTAGTTGCAAGAGTTTCAGGTACTTGCTATTGTTCTTGATTTTATGGCACCTTTGGAACTTCATTTTCTTTAATTTCATCAAGTACTGTGTACTCAGTGTTTTCCTTTTCTTGTTTCTTTCCCTACATTTGATATTTATACATGACCTTTTCATTGAATATCACATCTCTACTCCTAATGATTTTGTTATTTTCATAATCCCATAAGTGAACCAAAATCATTAATCCCATATCCAATAAAGGTACATTTCTTGGATTTAGCTTCAAGTTTTGTTCTATTATCTTTATCAATATGGACAAATGCTTCACAACCAAACGTTCTTAGAAATGAGTAGTTTACCTTTTTACCTGTCCATGACTCCTCTGGAATACCACCATCCAAAGCACTTGAAGGTCCT
This sequence comes from Larix kaempferi, assembly GCA_027924585.1. Taxonomy (NCBI): domain Eukaryota; kingdom Viridiplantae; phylum Streptophyta; class Pinopsida; order Pinales; family Pinaceae; genus Larix; species Larix kaempferi. The sequence goes on along the minus strand of BSBM01000011.1, from coordinate 22,720,611 downwards.
CTATTTATTAAATAAACAATAGTATTTATAGCATCTGCCCAAAACTGTAAGGGCAACCCTGCATGCAATCCCATACACCTTGCACGCTCCATGATGATTCTGTTCATCCTTTCAGACACACCATTTTCTTGTGGTGTTCCTGGGACTGTCTTCTCTCTATGAATCCCATGGTATGAACAATAACTATCAAACTCCTTGCCGCAGTACTCACCTCCATTATCAAATCTGAGACACTTCAACCTTTTTCCTGTCTCATTCTCAACCAAAGCTTTCCACTTCTTAAAAGTAGCAAACACATCAGATTTCTGTCTAATGCAATAAACCCAAGTTTTCCTAGTTGCATCATCAATAAATGTAACATAATAATGAGAGCCACCAAGAGATTGTACCTAAGCTAGTTCCCATACATCTGTATGCACAAGCTCTAACTTTTCATTCTTCTTATGTTTCCCAACCTTGAGAAATCTGACTCTCTTCTGTTTTCCATAAACACAGTTCTCACAGAATTTCAAACTTACCTGCTTCAAATCTAGCAGCAACTTCCTTGAGTGGAGAATCTGCATCCCCTTCTCACTCATGTGGCCAAGCCTATTGTAATATCCCTTTTTCAAATTTTATTAAAATGCCCAATTTTCCACTTTTTTTCCAATTTCGACCTTTGACTAGTTTTACTGTTTTGACCTCCAAATCAACCCAAATTCTCCCAAATCTTCTGTAGGAGTGTATGAATGGTATTTAGACTTGAATATAAGGTTCAGGGATTTTTTATGGCCCTCCAAATACTGCTGCAAACTTGATTTGTATTCTGATCAATATATGTAATTTTGACTAGTAATTTGTGCATCAAATCCCCCTCGGGTAACACTGCAAATGGCCTTCCAAATGCCTCCAAACTCCCACAAATTTATGAACAGAGGTATATAATGTGTTAAGTATGTGATTAAGGTCTCATATGCACCATTAATTGATTTTTAATACTGTTCTAACTCTCTCACATTCAACAGCAAAAACCCCCAATTCGACCCTTGGGGAAATGGCACTATTTCACCTCCCAATACAACTAAACTGAGTAAAAATGCTTCAAATGCTCAAGTACAGTACATGAAACTTGTAGAAGACATCCATGGCAATATATTTATCAAAAATATATCAGAGAATCATCCATACATTCGAAATCATCATCAATACATTGGCTCACAACAAGGTAGTGGGGAAATGGCATTGTTCTTCCATTAAAAATGAGATTTATACATTTCTACTTGGAATTTCGACCTGAAACCTTTTGGAGATGAAGAACAGAGTATTTAATTCATATTACAAAATAAATGGGGCATTAGAAGCTCCCCCAAAGAGTACAATAGCTCACCAAAAACGCCCTCCCTCAAGGAGCACGAATATGCCTTCAAAACTGGAAACGGTGGAGAGAAAGTGCTGCACTAAACCAAACCATGAAACTTCCTGTATCTGCTACCTGCAAATACAAACTCCATTAAAGCACCATGAAAGACCTGAGTGGCCTCTCCAAACACCAACTTGGATGGGAATCTTTCACCCTCGAAATTGGCTAAGGCAAGAAACTAGTCATCCACTAGCTCTCTCTTCACAAATGCAATTTTTCTTAAATCATCAAAAGCCATTCTCATACTTGATTTCTACATTTTATAACCAACATTAGACTTCAAGGGGTCTAAATCCTCTCAATAGACTCAATAATTTTCCATTTAGAAAATATTCCTCATTTGCCACTTGTCTCCTAGTTCCAACCTTCCATCTTCTCCCAAATTCGAATTTGAGTCTCTTTAGATTCCTCCAACTCCATGAGCGCCTTCTTGAGCCTATTTTTGGGGCTGACATGTCATAATGGTCAGGTGTAAGAAGTCAGGTCTGAATTTTGTCATAAAATGTCATAGATGCTTCATTATTGTTGTCATAAAACTAGGGAATCTAGCCCATGTGTCCACTAGTCTCCAATTTGACTCTTCCTCTCCCATGGAGGTTACTATTCCTTCCCATTTCGACCTAATATGCTCAATGCCATGTGTTATGACTTACCAACTCACCCAAGAGTGTTCACCTTCCCATGAATTCGAATTGGCAAGAGAGAGCTGCCATGTGTCATTGAAAAATCAAGCTAGTGTGGGTCCCACCACCTCCATATGTCTCCAAAACCACTTGCCACCTAGAATTTCTCTTGAATTTATTTATTCATCATATTTATTAAATTCTTGAACCCTTCTAATGTCTAAATATCATTTATTAGTTTCCTTATTACCATCCCACATGTGCCCATCCAACCTAGGAAACTAGTAGGATTGATGGGATTGTCTTACTATGCACTTATTTGAATGGGGACATTACAGTCCTCCCCACCCAAGATTGCTTGTCCTCAAGCAATTTCAAATTTGGATGCTGCAAAATCTTCTCCTCTTCCCATGTGGCATCTTCATTTGGTAAGTCCTTCCATTGCACTAAATATTCTTTGATGATTCTACTCCTCAACCTTCTTTCCCGTGTCTTCAAAATCTTTTCCGGAACAAGTGTGAGCTGACCTTCATCATCCAAAGGAGGAAGTATTTCTAAAGTGATGATTTTCTGACCAAGAGCTTTCTTAAGACAAGAAACATGAAATACATTGTGGATTTTACTCCCTTCCGGAAGTTCTAGTTCATATGCTACTTCTCCAACCTTCCGCACTACCTTGTATGGCCCATAGTACCTTGGTTTTAATTTTTCTGCTCCATTCTTTTTGAGAGATGTTTGTTTATAGGGCTGCAACCTTAAATATACTAAATCATTGGCTTGAAAGGTTCTCTCTTCTCTATGTCTATCAGCATATTGTTTTTGTTGATTTTGAGCAACCTGCAAATTGTCTTTCAAGAGCTTTAAAATTTCTTGGCTCTCTTCCACCCAATCTTTAGCCTTTGGGGCTCTACTATCACCAAATATAATGTCAGCAAATGTAAGTGCATCATAACCATATAATGCTTTGAAAGGAGACATTCCTATTGACATATGATAAGTGGTGTTGTAGCAAAACTCACCCAAGTGTAGCCATTTTGCCCATGCTTTTTGCTGCCCTCCCACATAGTTTCTTAGGTATCCTTCCAACCATTGGTTTACCCTCTCTGTTTGTCCATCAGTTTGTGGATGATAGCTGGTACTTGGAGTCAATTGAGTGCCTACCAATCTAAAAATTTCTTGCCAAAAAGCACCCATGAATCTACTATCTCTATCACTGACAATGCTCTTGGGGAGCCCATGTAATCTGAAGATTTCTTTGAAAAAAATATCAGCCACTTGTGCAGCACTAAAAGATGATGTAACAGCAAAGAAATGAGCAAATTTTTTCAACCTATCAACTACCACATAGATGCAATCCTTACCTAAGGATTTAGGCAATCCGGTGATGAAATCCATGGAAATACTGTCCCATTTTTGCTCCGGAATGGGCAATGGTTGTAATAGGCCGGCTGAACATGTAAGTTCTGATTTGTTTTGTTGACATGCTTTACATTCATTCACATACTTCTGAACATCTTCCTTCAGCCCCTTCCAAAAAAATCTTTGCCTCAACTGTCTATAAGTTTTGAAGATCCCCGGATGGCCCGCTAGTGGGGAATCATGTGCTTCTTGCAAAATTCGGTACTTGAGCTTGGAGTTATGAACTAAATAAATTCTTCCCTTATAATATATCAGCCCATTCAAAATCCTATAATTATCATCCCCTTTGATTCCATCCAACACATCACAAGCAAATTTGTCTTTGGCATATTCAACTAGTAGCATGTTTTTCCAATCCTTGGCAATATCCATGAGAGAAAAGGAAGGCCTTCTTGACAAAGCATCTGCTACTATATTATTCTTTCCTTTGACATATTCAATATCAAAATCATAAGCTTGAATCTTGCTTACCCACTTTTGTTGCCTTTCATTTAGATCCTTTTGGGTGAGAAAGTGTCTTAGACTATTATGGTCAGTTTTCACCACAAACTTGCTGCCCACCAAGTATTGTCTGAATTTGGCCAATGCATGCATAATGGCCAGCATTTCTTTATCATAGATGGAGTAAAGTTTTTCATGAGGCTGCAACTTTCTGCTCTCAAAGGCTATGGGGTGTTGGCCTTGCTTTAGGACAACCCCTATTCCTCCACCTGAAGCATCACATTCCACAACAAAAGGTTTAGTAAAATCAGGAAGTGCAAGTATGGGACAACTACTCATTACCTCTTTCATTTTTTGGAATGCTTTTTCAGCCTCTTCATCCCACTTGAAAGCATCCTTCTTAGTCAAATCAGTGAGTGGAGAAGTCAACTTGGAGAACCCTTTCACAAATTTTCTGTAGTAGGTGCATATGCCAATAAAGCCTCTCAATTCGGTAATATTTTTTGGTGATGGCCATTCCAAGATAGCCCTGATTTTTTCCATGTGTACCTTCACTCCTTCTTGCCCAATAATGTGCCCAAGATACAGTAGTTCTTTCATCCCAAACTCACATTTTGATAATTTAGCAAATAAGGACTCTTCTTGCAAGATTTTCAACACAATCTCTAACTGTTGCAAATGCCCTTCCCATGTTTTACTGTAAATGAGAATATCATCAAAGAAAATCAAAACAAACCTTCTTAGTTGCTTGCAAAATATCCTATTCATACATGCTTGAAAGGTGGCTGGAGCATTAGTTAACCCAAAAGGCATGACAAGAAATTCAAAGTGGCCAAAATGACATCGAAAAGCGGTCTTTTGCACATCTTCATCTTTCATTCGAATTTGGTGATACCCTGATCTAAGGTCAATTTTTGAGAAGTATTTGGCCCCATGTAGCTCATCCATGAGCTCATCAATCCTAGGAATAGGATACCTATTCTTGATAGTCTTTTTGTTCAAGGCTCTGAAATCTATGCACATTCTCAATGTTCCATCTTTTTTCTTCACTAGCACTACTGAAGAAGCATAAGGGCTAGAGCTTGGTCTAATGAGCCCCAACTCTAGGAATTCTTGGATAGCTTTTTCAATCTCATCTCTAAACCTTTTAGGATGTCTATAAGGTGGTATTTGAATGGGTGAAGTACCCTCCTCCAAAACAATACTGTGCTCAACCCCCCTATCTGGTGGCCTACCATGTGGAAGGTCTCTAAAAACCTTTTCATATTTTTGCAAAAGTCTCTCTATCTCCTTTGGGTGTTTGACAATATTTATAGTTGGCTTGGGAGATGTAATATGACATTCAGCAGCCCATTCTATATCCCCATGCCTCAATATAGATCTCATGCTATTGCAAGTCACTACTTGATTTGGATAAGTGTGTTGCCCTCTCACAACTCTTTGTACTCCTTTTGAATCTTGGAATTTCATTTCGGGAATTTGATAATTTACTGTATGCTCTCCTATTGAATACAACCATTGCACTCCCAAAACCACATTAGTATCAGCAACATCAACCACATAAAAACTATCAACAAAAGTATAGTTACCTACAGTGACTTGCAGCTTTGGAACCCATGTTTTGCATTGCATTGTGTTGTGACCGGGAATGACAACTGTGAAGCCATCAAATGGTTCAATAGGTATCTTTCTTTTCTCTACCATCTCTGCATCAATGAAGTTATGAGTGGCTCCTCCATCTACCAAAACTGAAGTTCTTTGTCCTTGTACCACACCTTTGCATCGGATAGTATGATAGCGAGGTACTGCTGAAAGCACTGCCATTCTTGCTTTGTCCGGTGAAGGCTGATTTTCTTCTTGTCTTTCCTCTTCTACTGCTGTCTCATATGCCTCTTCTTGATCTGAAATATGTCCATCTTCATCCATGCCCCCATCATACCCCTCATTATCAGAAAATACTTCTATGTATTGAGCCTTTCCTTTGGTACATTTGTGCCCCGGTGTCCATGGTTGGAAGCATGTGAAGCATAGTTTCTTTTTTCTAAGTTCATCCCTGTTTAGTCCCTCTTTTTTATTCCTCTCAAATGACTCTCTTTGCCAAGGTTTCTTATCATATCCATCCCTTTGCCAAGGTTTCTTTTCAAATTTATAGCTAGGCTTAGGAGGAAATCTCGTTCTAGGAAGCACATTTTGGAGATCCCTAGTCAAGCTCATTGCATCTTTTAATGTAGTTGGCTTGTGGGATTTGAACAAACCTCTTAAGGGTTCAGCCAAACCTTCAGTGAACAGCAATACTAATCTTCCCATAGATACATCAGCCACCTTGACTGATAATTTTTGAAAGTCCAACATATATTCGGTAGGGGACCCAGTTTGCTTCAATTGAGCTAGTTCTTTGAAAGGCAATTCTGGATCTTTTTGTTCAAATCTTTCTAGTACCCTGTCAACAAATTCTCCATATGTTTTAACCTGATTATGACCCAAGGTTTTCATCCCATGAAACCACCATTCATTGGCATCTCCTTCCAAATGCAAAATGGCCATTTTTAATGCATCCTTTTCCAACATAGGATTCAGCTGAAAATATACATCCAATTTTTGCACCCAAGTGTTAGCAGAATTTTGAGAAGAACCATCAAAAGTAGGAAGTGAAATTTTTCCAATAGCACTATTCAATTCTTTGTTTTGGAATGGACTCCTATTGTCTCCCTTCATTTTAATCTTTTGCATAGCATCAATGTAGTCACTAAGTGGTACACCTCTTTTACACTCTTCATTCAAATCATTCCAATCATTTACTAGTTTCTTGTAATCCAATTCAAGATTGGGTTCTTCTTTGGGTGTGAGAAATTTAGGTGCAGTATGCCTTTGTGTGCTTTGAAATTCATCAGGTCTATTATGAGGTCCTGTACTTGAGAAAATATGCTCATTCCCTTTCATCTTTTCCCCTGAGTGTGAACCACTATTATCTCCTATCATCCCTTTGCCTGAAAGTTGGCTACCCAACAATTCGAAACCTTTCATCATTTGTTTATTCATATCTAGAATAACCATGGTAAGTCCTTCAAAACATGGTTTTAAGGCTTCAATAAATTCCTCCTTATGTCTTAATTTTTCCTCCTCCTCTCTACCCATTGTTTTAGAAAATAACTCTTTTTCTGCTACTATCTCTTCTTCAACCAAAACTTCTTCAACTACGGATTCAAAGGGTGGTGTTTTATTTGTTTGGATTCTTGTTAATACCATCAGGTGCCAAGACCATGCTCTGATACCACTTGTAATATCCCTTTTTCAAATTTTATTAAAATGCCCAATTTTCCACTTTTTTTCCAATTTCGACCTTTGACTAGTTTTACTGTTTTGACCTCCAAATCAACCCAAATGCTCCCAAATCTTCTGTAGGAGTGTATGAATGGTATTTAGACTTGAATATAAGTTTCAGGGATGTTTTATGGCCCTCCAAATACTGCTGCAAACTTGATTTGTATTCTGATCAATATATGTAATTTTGACTAGTAATTTGTGCATCAAATCCCCCTCGGGTAACACTGCAAATGGCCTTCCAAATGCCTCCAAACTCCCACAAATTTATGAACAGAGGTATATAATGTGTTAAGTATGTGATTAAGGTCTCATATGCACCATTAATTGATTTTTAATACTGTTCTAACTCTCTCACATTCAACAGCAAAAACCCCCAATTCGACCCTTGGGGAAATGGCACTATTTCACCTCCCAATACAACTAAACTGAGTAAAAATGCTTCAAATGCTCAAGTACAGTACATGAAACTTGTAGAAGACATCCATGGCAATATATTTATCAAAAATATATCATAGAATCATCCATACATTCGAAATCATCATCAATACATTGGCTCACAACAAGGTAGTGGGGAAATGGCATTGTTCTTCCATTAAAAATGAGATTTATACATTTCTACTTGGAATTTCGACCTGAAACTTTTTGGAGATGAAGAACAGAGTATTTACTTCATATTACAAAAGAAATGGGGCATTATAAGCTCCCCCAAAGAGTACAATAGCTCACCAAAAACGCCCTCCCTCAAGGAGCACGAATATGCCTTCAAAACTGGAAACGGTGGAGAGAAAGTGCTGCACTAAACCAAACCATGAAACTTCCTGTAGCTGCTACCTGCAAATACAAACTCCATTAAAGCACCATGAAAGACCTGAGTGGCCTCTCCAAACACCAACTTGGATGGGAATCTTTCACCCTCGAAATTGGCTAAGGCAAGAAACTAGTCATCCACTAGCTCTCTCTTCACAAATGCAATTTTTCTCAAATCATCAAAAGCCATTCTCATACTTGATTTCTACATTTTATAACCAACATTAGCCTTCAAGGGGTCGAAATCCTCTCAATATATTCAATAATTTTCCATTTAGAAAATATTCCTCATTTGCCACTTGTCTCCTAGTTCCAACCTTCCATCTTCTCCCAAATTCGAATTTGAGTCTCTTTAGATTCCTCCAACTCCATGAGCGCCTTCTTGAGCCTATTTTTGGGGCTGACATGTCATAATGGTCAGGTGTAAGAAGTCAGGTCTGAATTTTGTCATAAAATGTCATAGATGCTTCATTATTGTTGTCATAAAACTAGGGAATCTAGCCCATGTGTCCACTAGTCTCCAATTTGACTCTTCCTCTCCCATGGAGGTTACTATTCCTTCCCATTTCGACCTAATATGCTCAATGCCATGTGTTATGACTTACCAACTCACCCAAGAGTGTTCACCTTCCCATGAATTCGAATTGGCAAGAGAGAGCTGCCATGTGTCATTGAAAAATCAAGCTAGTGTGGGTCCCACCACCTCCATATGTCTCCAAAACCACTTGCCACCTAGAATTTCTCTTGAATTTATTTATTCATCATATTTATTAAATTATTGAACCCTTCTAATGTCTAAATATCATTTATTAGTTTCCTTATTACCATCCCACATGTGCCCATCCAACCTAGGAAACTAGTAGGATTGATGGGATTGTCTTACTATGCACTTATTTGAATGGGGACATTACACCTATGATTCCACAATGTTGTATATGTTCTTGTTGAAGATAAAGAGATAGAATGGTCAATATTATGAGGACATAAATACAACGTACCTACTCTGTCTCCTTTTGCTATCACCATTGATCCTTTGGTGATCTTCCACTACTTTTCTCCAAATGTAGATAGACAACCGCCATCTCCCAACTGCCCTGTTGAGATCAGATTTCTTTTCATAGCAGGAATATGCCTTACATATTTCAACAACCAATCAATTTCATTCTTAACTTTTATCCATACCTTACCCATTCCAACAATTTTACATGGCTCATCATCACCCAATAAAAAATGTCCAAAATCGCCTGGAACATAATCATGAAAGTATTTCCTATGGGGTGTAGCATGATATGAAGCTCCTGAATCTACTACCCAATAATCACTAGTATTATCTAATGCAAGAATCAAAGCATCTTGTAACACATCACCTGCTACATCTGCTTCTTGGGTAGTTTCCTGCTGTGCATCTCCTTTCTTCTTTAGAGATCTACAATCTTTCTTCAGATGTCCTTTCTTTCCAGAGTTCCAGCACTCTATCTTTCCCAGTCTGGACTTGGATCTGCCCGTTTTAAACTTGCCACGATTACCTTGGCTCTTTCCTCTCTCCTTTTTTCTTCCCTTACTCTCCATGGTCAACGCATTACCTGATGTCTCACCTGTTCTTTTTCTTCGCATTTCCTCGCTAAGAATAACATCATCAAATTTCAAGGTGTTTGAACTAGAGACAGATTTACTTACAACCATGACCAAGCTATTCCATCTTTCTGGCAATGAACGCAAGATTAGAAGAGCCCCAACCTCATCATCAAAGTTCACACTTACAGAACTTAGTTGATTTGTAACCGTATTAAACTCATTTAAATGATCAGTAACAGATCCACCTTCACACATCTTCATATTAAATAAACACTTCATTAGAAATACCTTGTTGGAGGCCGAGGGTTTTTCATACAGCTTACCCAGTGCGCTCATCAAACCTCTGTTGTCGTTTCTTTTGAGATATTGAAAGCCACCGATGAAGCCAGGCTTAGACGTATTGTTCCCAGAGCCTTTCTGTCAAGAACCTCCCATTCTTTGTCCTTCATGGCCGCTGGCTGCTTTGCTTTTCCTCCCAACAGTAGGAATAGATCCTTCTAGTACAGATAGTCCTCCATTTGCATTTTCCATAACTAAAATTTTTGGCCATTAAACTTCTCGACCTTAAACTTTCCTTCTTCCCCCATTTCTCCCACTCGAACCAAAAACCCTAGCTTCCTGCGGGTTTATCTTCCAAATAGAGCTTTGGATCTGATACCAATTGTTAGAAAAATAGGATCGCAGAGCAATAACAATAAACAGAAATGAAAATATAATCACACACACATTACAAGAGAGACACAGATATATAGTGGTTCACCCAAAGATGGGCTATGTCCACACTGAAATTGCCATTCCTTATTATTATTTTGTGCAGTCCTCTGAGGTGCACGGCTGAGACAGTATCATCTATGAGACTGGAAGATCTGGCTCCACAACTAACACCATGGCCTCCAGATGGCAAGTTAGGCTCGGAAACTCTTAAACCCTTACAAGATTAGTTATATTTTTTGTTTAAAATTTAATTTTTGTAAATTAGTTAGTATATTTAAAAAAAATTGTAAAACTTTTTATTTTCATTAATTGTGTTTTATATTATAAATTTACATAGTTTTGTATATTTAATAACTTAATTTAAATTTAATTTTTTTAATTCTCTTTTAAAATTTATATTTAGGTTGAGTTTTTTTAATTGTGGTTTATAACTTAGATATTTTTTTTTAAAAAGTATATGTTATATAATTAAAATTTAGATTTAGTTATATAATTTATTATATATATATATAACTTGAAATTCCAGGATTATAGAGTCAAAGTTAAATATCTACCTAGTTCTCAAAAAACAAAATAGTGTTAATGTATCCAATAATTGGTGATGGATTCCCTTCAAATGTCATGTATGTTCATGTATGTTGGTTTAAGGTGTTGTTTTTGGTCTTATATGCATGAAGTATTAACTTAGGATCTATGTGGTCATGTGTGGGCCTATTAAGAAGTCATATGTGGTGGTATGTAGTACCTCAACTTGATTTTGGTTTCTTCCATTAATCATGTCATTTCCTAAGACTCATACCTACTGTTATTTCCTCTTGATTCTTTCCCTATCCCTATTCTAAGGACAATGACCATTTCAAGAGGTCATTTGTAAAATTTCAACATATTTCTCTTGACCCTAGATGCATAGAAACGTTTTTCAATGCCTATGATATATAGGTTTCATCCTGTTTTACATAAGATACATCATCATGACAACATTGTCATGTATTGACACCATTCCTATGAACATCGAAACATCATACCCTCATTTTATTCAGAGAATGAGACATACACACACACACACATATATGATTTTTCTTCATTTTTTCATACAAATCGTTCTCTAGAGCAGGGTTCTTCCCTCCACTAGTCGCGATCGTCAAGACGATATGCTACTACATCACCCTCCCCACATCGCAAGTGGAATCGTATGTAAATTGTATACATATAGTTTTGTTTTTAAATTTAAATACATATAGATATGTCAAAATTATTGTATACATGTACATGTGTTTAATTATTAATTGTTGTTTGTGTCTAGGCACCCCACAAGCCAGGTCATCTAGTGATCGTTGATCCAACATCATGGTGGCTAGTGCCTCACATGATGGCTACGATCCACACAGGTACATTAAATTCATATTTTTTTTAATTTGTTTATTTATTTATTGAATTTACTGAATTTAAATTTTGATTGGTGTTTTGTACTTTGACTAATACATTTGTTTAATCTAACTTTCAGGTGTTGATATTGGTTATGATTCTCCTTGAGAGGATGATATAACTAGAATCACAATCAAGGATATCAAATCACATCGTGATTTGTTGTGTACCCATGTAAATTCCATATATACGGTCAATTTTCATGATGACCGATGCAATCAATGAGTTATTGGACATCTACCAAAAGGAGGGGCCTCTAAGTGACATCTGGAAAGTTGTTTACTAGACGAGAAGGGGCCAGGTATTGGGTCCTTAAAATTGGGAGGCGATGAAAACCGCAACAAGGAGAAGAGATGTCAAGGGAACTTTGTTTGGCATCCCTCCTGATCGCATTGCGAGACATCAGCTCCAACTGCGTGAGTTGAAATTTGAGATAGTTGTGCCTCATATTTATGATAGGTTTATTGGAGCGTGGGGAATGTTCCCCCACCATGACCAGGTCTCATTATACTTTGATAAACATATTTATGTATATTTTTTACTACATATGCATCTGGATTACACAAGTACACCATCGCCTTTCTATGGCATCGAGAAAGGGTGCACTTATCAGTGTCCAGGGGCTCGTAGAGACCCTGCTACTATACCATCCCCTCCTAGATTGATTTTTGTCCCTAATTGGACACTTTTACGACCTTGGGACATAGATGATTCATCACAGCTTAGAATTGGCACATCTTCTTTGATGGCAGGTGTCATGCGCATTACATTGGGTCGCGCTACTATTTCCCTGCACAAGGAGAGGTCTAGACCACCCCCTGGATCTATAGAGTCTGATTTACTATGGATGGACGAATTAGACATTCGGTTCCTTGACTATGAGTTTCTAGTGTCATATTTTATACATGCTTGAGACTCGTACTTTCGTTTGTATGAGAGATCTAGGCCATCATTGTAGTGCCCCTAGACTTTTGTAAACATTGAGGGCACTTGCTGAGTGACCCGACCGATTGAAACATTAATTAAATAACCTTTTGGCCTTATTTTTGAGTATGTGTATCTAAACTGTTGATGTAAATGAATAATTGCATATGTTAAATGATTAGCTATGACTATGGAAAATTATGTTGATAGATAATGCTTAACGACTAGCTGTACAGTGATTATGTAATTGTCGACGAAATGTATATTTGATTAGATGAATAAGAAGTTTGAATAAATCATAAATGTTTAACAATACTATATTTAGAAATCAGATGATGATTATTGAGGACATTGCTACTAATAACTTGTTGTGAGAAGTGTGTGTAGAAACAAGTGAGACGGTTCACCAACGGACACACCAAGGAACATGAAGGGTCGTAGAGTACAGGTAAATCACACACAGGGAGCGACGACGATGTCGACTTCCGACAAGAATACCACGCATGAGCAGATAAGCACTGATCCGCTTCCTCAAGAGGAATGCGTGAGGGCGTACGAGGTGGGCCACGACGGAGCTGGTTACGTATGAGTTGAGGGGCGCGCAGTGAGAACGGACTCACTCCTCAGCGCCATTAGTCCCTAGATAGCATGTAGACAGAGGATGGATGGTAACGATTCCTAAAATCCCTACAAGAGTTCCCGCAAGTCAAAACGGAAATATGGTTGCAGAAGGGCCCAACGATGCAGTACCCTGTCGAGAACGGAAAGAATGGACGCAAGGACCCAACGATGCGGTACCATGCCAAGGAATGGAAACCATGGATGACTGGACCCGACGGAGTGGTGCCATGTCACAGAATTAAAAATTAAGGAACCAGGAGCCCAACGACGCGGCACCGTGATCCTAGTGAGTTTGATTGTTAAATTTAACTGCATAAAAACTTATGAGAATAACTCTATATTATTACTTAGCAAATGCATAAAAATAGTTTAGACATTTGCACATGAATAGTTATTTTTGTTGAGCATTTAAAATAATAGAAATCATTATTTAGGAGCAAAATAGAATCCTAAGATTAGACACCTAGTCAACTAAAAGCTAGGAGTTAATTAAAATATTGGGGGACAAACTAGAGCAAACTTAGGGGTGTTGGTGCACTTCCCAGAGAAACTGGCACTTGGATGGGTGAGTGTTTTAATTAAATAATTAATTAAAAATATTTAATTATGCATGAAGCGACATGTGTCGCATGAGATTTTCCTTTATAAGGAAGGCTTAGGGAATGGGTAAAGGGCCCATAATTTGGACGATTGTTGTAATTTTCGAGTGCCTCAAAGACTTGCTGCTATCTAAGGGTTTGGCTAAGAAATCCTGGTGGGATGGGAATCCCAAGCTAAATTTCTGAAATACATGTGTGAACTCTACGGCCCGATTAGCTTGGGGGTCTGGAAGGAAGAAGAGTACTTCCAGAGTGGTTGGGTTTTTTACCGAGGTGTCCACCGGTGAAGGATCGAGGTTTCGAGGAGTAGAACAGCGAGGATCAACTCCAACATTTTCTGCATAACTTCAGCGACCGGAGAGGTAACTCTTGTAATTTATTTATTTGTAGTTATCTGTTGAAATCTTTTGAATAAAATTCTAGTTGTATTTTGACTGATCAATGAAATTCATTATCAGGATTTGTCAAATGTCATTAAGGAATTATATATTGTATTATTCTTTCTTTTTTTTAGTATGTGGTTTAGGTAGGGTCTGCATTTCAATTTTTCCAGCAAAAAAAAAATTGTGATTGTTGCCCCGTTCTTTTAGACCTCTGTAAAAAATTGAACGGATCGTTTATAATTTGATCTCTATCAAATTGAATTATATTTTTTTTAAGTCTCTGTAAAAAATGGATCGGCCTATTTTCTTTTAGACCTCTGTAAAAAATTGAACGGATCGTTTATAATTTGATCTCTGTCAAATTGAATTATATTTTTTTTTAAGTCTCTGTAAAAATTGGATTGGCATATTTTCTTTTAGACCTCTGTAAAAAATTGAACGGATCGTTTATAATTTGCTCTCTGTCAAATTGAATTATATATTTTTTTAAGTCTCTGTAAAAATTGGATCGGCCTATTTTCTTTTAGATCTCTATCATAAAACGGATCGCTCATATTTTTGTGATCCCTGTCAAATCGAAATACATTTTGATCTCTGTAAAATTGAAATGATCGATTTCACCATTCTTCTAATTATTAAACCCTGCCTTCTAAATGACCTATGATGTGCCTTGAGATCGATCCCGATCTACAAATTGACTTGATCCTAAACCATCAAACTCGTAGTGAGAATTTTATTCAAGATTCTGTCCTTTGTATCAAGGTGATTCGATCTTATTTGCAACTCTCTGTAATCAATCTCAGGGGCGTTTCCAGATTCATTCTTTTTCTTTAACGTGTTCCCAAGCTTATAGACTAATCCTCAACACTATGTGGATCTGTTCCTACTTAACGTTTGCCAACACTCCTAGGAGTTATGCGATACGACCTCATGGCTTAGCCAAGTTCTAGATCAGAATTAAGTTTATAAGAGCTATCCTGGAAACCAGAGCTTGATTCGCGAGAGCATGTCGAGGGTTTGTGTTCATGCAATTATATTTCTCCTATCGGTGGATTGTGGAGTTGAAGAGTGACCCTCTTTCCGCCTATCACTGCTCTAGCAGGTACTTTGATGTGTATTGTGATATCATATACAAGTTTTATTTAAAAAAATGGATAGAGAGATCAGTTAATGACAACAACCTTCAATATATTTATTGGAACCCTCATCTAGCATTCATACCATGAGATATTTGGAGGACAGTCTCATATAAGTTGCATTTATATTTCGATCTCTGCAAATTGAATTATATTTTTAAATCTCTGTAAATCTTGAAATGGATCGCTTATATCTTTGATCTCACTCAAATTAAAACGGAACGCCCTACATCTTTGATCTCAATCAAATTAAAATGGATCGCCTTACTTTTCTTTAAAGCTCTGTCTGACTAAAGACAGATCGTGGTAGATCCACATTATGCGAATTCTGGGAGAACTTTTATCTCTGTCTTGTTATTTATTCATACTACATCCACCAAATTGTCAAAGCTTATGAATGCCTCGATGCCATACCCTGAGATCGACAATATCTCTGTGTCTTATGTTTTGATCTCCAGACTTATTAAGGAAGAGAAATTCTAATTATTATTACATTTTTTTATATTGTTTTATAATGGTGTAAAAGAAGTTGTTATATTAGAAGTGAGTAAATCGATGTTGAATCGTCAGTTACACTAATGGTTAAGAAACCATTATGTATGTATTTTATAGATGAAAACGAATATCTAAATGTAATACGAAACATGACTAAAGTGTCTTCTTGATTAGAAATTGAATAATAGGTTAAATCCTGTATTTGTTAAAGTTTGGGATTTATGCATAACTCATTTGTTTAGAGTAAGTTATGGAACCAAGGATGGGATGCTATATTATGATGTGTTTCCTCTTGTTTTCACTTGCGCAAAATTTAAATTACCTTACTGTTGAAACCATGCGTATTGATGAAATAATTAGTGATGCTGCTCCATTTCCATTAAACTTTTATTGCGCCTTCAATCCGGTTCCATGTCATGCTAATAATAACTACTGTGCATGCGTAGTCATTGGATTTATTTTGACCATGTTTTCCGTCAGTTGTTAAGTGAATACATCGGTGGATCTAATTGTTCCTATAACTACCGCATTTGAAAGTGATATTTGGTTTACACTGTGAAAGGGGGAAATAAAAGTAATACAGACTACTCTTAGTTTAAGTAAAATTGTTATTATGATATAAGAGTATATTTACTTTTTGTTCATAAGAAATTGGTGAAATTTTACATTACATTTTGGCTATTTAAAGATAGTATGTCATATTAGTATCGGCTAATAAATTAGATTACATGTACTATAATTGATTAAAAGTAATCACCTTGATATGTACATTTCATTGAATAGATAATATAGTTCGGTATAATACCACATTTGTTTAAAATGAAATATTAGATGGGTATGCATTAGTAATGTAGATAGTTACAACTTAGAAGGAACATGTAAATAAGTGGAAATATGAGATTGTTTTGTACTAGTAATATAATTTACTTGCAAGCATTAATGTTTTCGTACCCATCATGATATTCATACTTCTTTTATATATGACGGACAATTTGAATGGATATTACACCCTTTGGTATTATTAATGCATTTTACTTTTGAATAAAATTTTGCTTACGAAAAGAGAAATAAACCTCTAAGGAGAGATTGAATAATTCTAGGGTTTAGGATATGTCAACTGCGTAAGAAAAAAAAAATGGCTTAAGTACACGAACCCTACAATCATCAACATAATAGGTATATATTTATGTACTTAATTTTTTTATTATACATTGTTAAATAATCATCTTTAATATATGTAATCTATCTAAAAGAATCAATTGAGTAATACATATTTTTCTTTGTTGCTCCATGCAGAGGACCAACTTCATGGATTCACTTCATTCCACTTCTCCATTGCTTGGCCACGAAAAAATTTCCCCCAATGATGTCCCCATGGTACATATGCTAGTTCCTTCATCATAACCTTAAGTTACATACATGTGTATAATTGCAATTATTGTGTCGTAACTTTCGTCTTTCCCCATTCTCAAATTGTATAGGGTAGAGACAAGGGGATTCCAGAGGAGTAGTAGATGTTGTAGTCTCCTCCGGAGTGCGATCGTCAACCGTTAGTTGAAGAGGTACTATAACTTATGTTTCAATGCAATATAGAATTCAAGTTGATGTTTACTTTATAATTTTACTTTATTATTCTTTTACTAATTATATGCATGATGTCAACATACACAGGATCATGTACAATTGGGAATCGATGCTCTAGTGATGTTCATAGATGAGTGGGAAAGGTTGATTCAACATCGTCATGGTGAGGTTCCATCGACTCAGTATTGTCCTGGAGATGCCACATAGGGATATTTGGAAAATATCACCATGGACTCGAGCTAGTTTAGGTGATCCATCCACTTAAAATTTTATAAATATGTCTTCTTACAGAATTAAGTATATTATTTAAATCTAGAACTAACTTATGGAGTTCAAAATTTTAATTTTTGCAGTTCGATCATTTAGAAAACATTTTATATCACATGCCGTCCCCACACTGGGGGCATGGTGCAGGAGGTACTAGCAGTGGGGATGACCATACATCCCATCAAGGGCCTAGTCCCCATATTAGATGAAACTTTTCCATATTGTGCACTATTTTTATTGTTATATGTCTATATATACACTATTATTTTTTTATAAACTAGTCTTGGTGGATTATTCTACATCATATTTTTTCTTCATGGATATATGATGTCTTATGTTTATGTCAACATGAGTTATTTATATTATGTTTATGTTTATGTGGATGTGTGTACAATTTATTTATCTTTATTAAGTATGTTTATGTTTATGCACATGTGTATGTTAACTTTATGTTATACAACGTTTATTAAGATTTTGCACATCATCATTTGTCATAAACAATTGTATGACATTATCAACGCTCCTCAGACAGTCACTAGGTGATTGGATTAGAGTGAAATGGTTCAATGGTTTGATATTGATTGTGTGTGTGTGCGTGTGTGTGCGTGCGTGCACACGTTTAGTGGACATCCACCCAACATGTATTTTGATTTGATTTTGTTTTTTTTTTAAGTCAACATCTTTTTTTTTTTTAAATTTGGTCATGTTACGTAGGAATCTATTAACTAGGAGGAATAATCCAAGTCACACATAGCAATCTATTAGAATATAGTGTAAAAAGATGAAACACATGAAATTAACTTAGATTATGTTATATATAACTTTTATTTATGGAAAATTTGTATAACTCGTTAAAACCATGTTCTTCTAATAGTGATATTTTAATTTTCCTCTAAAATATAATGCATATGTTTGAGTTAAGATGTCAGTTTAGTATCTAATAATCAAATTCCTTGAAACAAATTTGCTCGGGTGTAGACAACAATCAACTCTTATATGTGAGTGTTTGTTCATTTTTTTAATGTTTAAATAAAAAACCTCTCTCTCTCTCTCTCTCTCTCTCTCTCTCTCTCTCTATATATATATATATATATATATATATATATATATGGAATCTACATACAAAGTATGTGCATTTGCGATGAATATGTGGACTATGTTTAGACAAAGATCATAATGGGGACCTAGAAAAATTGAGTGTGTTTTTCTTTATGCACCCCAAATCACCAAGTCTGTCACTCTAGACCTAAAACCAAAGAATCCAACTCATCCAACATGTAGAGAAAAGGATAAAACATTGTCTTTTTTTTAATTAGCAAGAACATGCACATATTATTTTTATCTAAAATAATAACCATGTAAAACTTCCTCGCCCTAACATGTTTTGGGAAAAAACCTTTAGCACTAAACCCTTATTTAACGGAATATGATGTACTTCTCTCTCTTGACCATAATCAATCTCCCTAGAGCCATCTAAGATCCATCCCCTTTGTGCACAAGTTCCTAATGGTTCCTAGAATACCACTATGAATTGAAAGACCACATGGAGAGGACATGTGTTGTGGTTGGAGGCCTTATTCATAGCACTTGAGCCCCATAAGGTTCATTGTCCTATCTAAGACCATTGTTTTCATTTTTTGCCATGATCTAGGCCCATAGACTCATCACTACTACCCAAAACCAATTAATGGTTTCCATATCTCACTTAAAGGCCAAAGATCCCATGGAAAGGTCCTATGTGTTGTTTTAATGCATATTTAGCCATGCTTGAGCCCAAGAAGTTTTGTTAAATTCCTAAGTTCCTTCCCTAATCATTGTGGTCTCATATTAGGGTGCTAAGGTTGATCCTCTACTTTTCCTTTTAATTTTTATTCTTGTTATAAAAAATATCGTAAATTTACATTTGATATATTTTTTTATTAATATCTAGTAGATTTTTTGTTTTTATTAAATAAAAATAAATAGAATTTATATTGATATATAAAATGTTTGTAATGGTATATAAAAAATTGGTGCATTCAATAAAGAGTTACAAAATAATTAAGATATTTTGTAAGGGGATTTAAATTTTCCAATTCTATAAAAAAATCAATTTGAGCTCATAAATATTTTTTGATTTAAGAGGTCGTCCAAAAATTTGTTTCAATGATAATTTGTGACCATCCTCCTCTCCTAGTAAAATGTTGATAAGTTGTGACCATCCTCCTCTCCCTGTAAAATGTTTTTCAACATAATGGAGGATCACACATTAAATTTCCAAGTGACATATCGATTGTCATTTTAATTATGTTAATTACATCCTTTGATGTTGCATAATGTACAAACACTTAGTTTACTTTTTGCTTGCTTCCTATAATATTTGGAACTATAAATTCTTACAAAGTGTTTAGAAAAAAATATGGTTTGACAATACATATACAAAAATATGAACATTTTAAATGAAATCATGTCCATTGTGGATTTCCTTCATAACTTCCTCTTCATTTTCCTGAATACCTTGTGCAAGTTGGATTGCCACTTTAGTCTCGTAATCTCCATGGGTTTGTTGAATTGTTGCATGTAGAAAAATGCCCCTTTGAATGGTGCAGGGCCTGATGATACATAAATCACAAAGAATGACATTACAAAAGTAAACAATAGACATCAGTAACATTGATTGTCAAAATCTTACTTCACTGCAATAGTGAGAATTAGATCCTTATGGCATTGCACAAAGAAACAATAGACATTGGTAACATTGATTGTTAAGGTTTTACCTTCACTGCAATATAGATAATTAGATTCTTGCTATGATCTCTTCAGCTCTCCAACATTTTCATTTGAATGTTGTGCATGAACGTGGGGCAATGCATGTATGAAAATTTGAAAGCAAGAAAAAACTTTTTCCACTAAATCTCATGTAATTCATAAAATTTTGGTTATAAAAGTATTTTATTTCATAAAAATGAACTTATACACAATGGATTGGTTTTTACTTCACTATTTTCTATTTTAAAGTGACTTCATGATATTTTTGCTTTTCCTCCATAAATACTTAAATTAATATTACTTAATTTTTAATTTTTATTTTTATCAACGTATCTTTATATTAATTAATAATATATACTTGATAATCATCTTTACTATTTCCCTCAAATGTCTTTATTCACTAAATTAATTCTCTTTCCACAACACAATTTTCACAACACCATTTTCACCATGTAGAAAAAACTCTTCCTCATAGTATAATGAAAAAGATCATTAAATCATTGATTTTTTATTATCTTGATATACCATCACTCACATATGCATTTACATATGAATACAAAACATTTTGATACGTAAACTAAAGGCTCTTTGTTCTTTTAGTAGAATCCTTGTGAAGTTTAAAAGATATGAACTAACATATATTGATTAATCCTTATCGGTCTTGTGCTAAACACATGAATTAATATACGGTAAATTTTAAAAGATTTTCAGTATTTATATAGATTTAATTTTAATTGGATGCAGAAAGTAATACCAATAATGTTGAGCTGTGGAGTGTGGATGAAAAATATCAAATCGAGAGGGAAATATATCATTTATATTTTAAGGGAAGCACACATAAGGATTTAAAAATAAAACTAAAATTTTAATAATAAGAATAATTTTAAAATGAGATAAGTTTGAAGTGTTAGTTCAGGTGGTTGAGTGTTGTGTAATGCAAGCAGAAGGTTTCGGTGTCAAATCTCAAAGTGGCTATGCAAGGGCCTCACTAGATGTCCACAATGAGTTAGGACCTGCAATTCACTGCTCCCGAATGGTTTACCTTGGATAACATCCTCGAAATGAGGGGAAGTGCCTGAGGGTTTCCCGTGACATGTTCCACTAAAAAAATAAAAATAAAAATGAGATGTTAGAGATAATTGTGAAAGGGCACTTGTGAATGAAATCATTAATTGTAATATTGAAAAGCAAATGGATAAGGAGATAAACCATATATATTTCATTATTATTTTTAACAAATATTGAATATTTTTTTTAAATATTTAATGCATTTCATTAAATTTAGAAAAAATAATCAAGTAACTATTTCTTGGATAAAAAATGTTTTTATTGTTTCAAGTAAATATTAAACATTTAAGCATTCAAAAAGAAATATTGTGCCAATTAGAATTGGATAGATATGCCAGGTAAATAATAACGATTCTATAAAAATCCTCAATTAACCAAGTTTTAAGGATGGTGATACATTGAGATATATTATATTGAGATAATGTAATGAAGTTGCACATATAATTGAATATGATATTGCAAGAGGTTCTTTATCTATATTTGAGGTGACCAAAGTAGTACAAATTTTGCTATGATAAAAAAATGTTTAATATGCAATACTAAATTGGGTCTAGCTCAAGTGGTTAGGGAGGGAAAATGTTATCCTCTCGACTCGAGTTGAAATCCCACTTGTGATATGTTTTCACTTTTCATGAGCCAATTAAAATCTCGATTGAGCATTTTAATAATTCTAGATTGATCTTTTAAATTCTCGATCAAGCTTTTAGAAATTCGATCGAGCTAATAACTCAATCGAGATATTAGTCGATCGAGCCTTTTCTTAACTCAATTTAACCCTTGATTGAGTTATTTAAAAAATATTCTCAAATGCTCAATCAATCTTTTTAAAAACCTCGATTGAGCTAAATAGCTTGATTGAGGGATTTAAAAGAACCTTTTATCCCTCGTTCCTTAATATATTTGTTTCCTTCTCTCTTTTTTTTCAAACTTAAACCCTATCCTAGTAGATACCTTAGATGGCAGACTTCATACTAGTGGATCCGTCAACGAGTCCTCTATTCATTGGCATAAATTTTGCAAGTTTCTGAGCTCATATGATAATTTTTTGTTATTTTCTTCTGAAACACATAGTTACAAAACCATGTCCACAACTTCGAATCGTGCAAAGATAAATCAACAACATAAAAAAATACACAACAAAAAAATTTCAAAAAATACATATGCCTCAGACTAATGCATGCTCTTCAAAATGGTATTTTTTTATTTTTCGATTTTTGTAACCAATAAATTTTTTTTTACGTGCACACATGTGTACGAAATGCATTGAAAATATTCAACCGTCAGTTTCAAAAATTTTAAAAATATATAATTTCCATCATAAATTAAAAAAAAACAATATGTGCGCCCTAATGCATTTTGTGTACATTATGTTAATATACTTTTTTTCAAAAATTATGCATTTATCACTAAATTATTTTACATGCACACACGCCACTTGTAAACTCTTGTTGTTCAATTTAAAAGAATAACCATATCATTAAATGCAATTTTGACATATTAAATTTTTTTATTTTTTTTAAAATATAGGTGGAAAGATGACATAATTCCCTACAATTTGTTTTTGGTGTGTCGAAATTCACAAGGCATATATGAGTTTTGAGGACTTTGATTTAATGAATGAGTAAAAAATTTAATTTTCATCGTCACTTTTGGCCAAAAAGTGTTACCCATCTTCTTGGAACATTCATGTAGCTTCATGTGGTACACAACATCAGATATTGGTGCTCTCTACATCTATGGATAACCTCTTCAAAATTTGTGAAAGAACATTGGGTGGTCGAACATTTTCGGTATAGGGAGCTCAAAAACATGAGTATCTTATAGATCCATTTAAGAGCTCAACATGTCACTTACAAGGAATTGAACCTGGGTGGGGAGGGTGACAATCATTCATCCCAACCACCCAAACTACATCCAATGGACAAACACACACATATTGAATTTATTTAAATTTAAATTTATTAAATATTTAAAAACTAAATATAAATTTTAGTGTTAATTTTTCATTTTAATTTATTAATCTTTTTGGAAAATTTTACATCTTTTTTAGTCCAAATTATATTTAATTCATTTTATTTTTGCATCTAATATAGAATTATTAAGGGTTTTCATTCTAGCACAATATGCCATGGAATATTAACAAAACCATGAAATTTTAACAAAACAAAAACAAAAGTTATGATAATCAAATCCAAAAATATCAATTATGATGAGAGTCTTCTTTCAGGTGATGGACCACATTTTAAAAACACATTTTGAAAATAAATGCGATGGATCTAGAAGAACACTCTTATCATAACTTAGACCGCAAAAGTTTGAGAGATAAATATCACTTATGCTAATTTTATGTATGACAATAACAACTTGAGGAGGTTGATTCATACAAACATCTAGGATAGCATTGAGAAAAGGATTAAGGGAGGGTGGAAAGCCTATTTCGGTTTGAGAACAATAATAAGTTAATTGATTTCTAGTTCTAGGAAAAAGATTTTTCTCTGAGACTCTCATCATTTTTGTTATCGTATATGAATGTGAAGTTTGGAATCTCTAGAGAATCATGGAAATGAATCAAACAAATCCAAAAGTTGTTAAAAAATTATAGTCTAAAAATTAAAAGCAATTAGTTATCCAATCCTCCCCATAGAAGTTAGTCTTTCCCCATATCAATAAAGAGGATGTTGAACACCTTCTAATCTTTAAATTTCAATTTCCAAATAATTTGTACCTTACTTACCTCCCTTCCTAACATATTAATTCATCAAAATATAAAAATTTATGAAAAAATATTTTATATTTTAAAATATAAAAACAAAAATAAAAATTCAATTAATTTTTTTTATCAATTAGCACTAACCACCTCTCTATTGTCATAATTAAAAAAATATTTATTAAATACAAAAATATCATATAAAACTTCCGAACTATTTTATAAAACAATCTTTTATTTCAAAACATACTTGTATAGGTAACCTCACTTATAAATATCCGTATATGCACTGATATTAACATATTTCTAAGGGTTGCATTTGAATTTAGAACATATTTCTAAGGGTTGCATTTGAATTTTTTAAGTTATGGTTGTGACTTCATATTCAACAATATTATAAAACTTTGACTTAAGAGGACCCCTTTTTAAGGCCAGCGACTTATTATTTCTATATGTGGGGTTTGAGGATGGTATCCAAACTAGGTTTGCACAGCCACAAGTGTGAGCGCAGAAAAATACGGTTGAATTAAAAGGAGATCTTACATCATTTGTGCAATTAAATCGGCCAGTTGACGTGGGATAAGAATGGAACATTTATTTATTTTTTTAAATTCACTGTAATTGAAATTGTCAATTGCAAACCAGTGTTATCCAACGCCCAACTATTTTCTGAACACAGCAAATAAATATGACAAACATTGCTTTATGTGACATTATTAGTCAAATTAATTCATAAACCTACCCTTCGGTCGGTTGTTCTTGACTTTCTCACTCTGTGCACGTGACCCACCAACCTGAGTTGGGTTAACGTCGAAAATTGATTGGTGATTTTATTAGCATGGTAGATCTCACTATCAAGACTTTGGGTGTTGAATCACATGGAGAATATTTGGTTAGAGCCTCTTTCACATTACCATAAACCAGTTTTTGGTTACATTACATCATGGGTAGGTAATGCAAAACATGGAAGAGGTTTAAGTGTCAATCGATGTAGTGAGGAAAGGGGTTTGAATTTTTAAAAAAAGATACCTGAAGAAATTTCTATATTTAAACAAGTGAAATAGCATATCTAGTCCTGGCTTTAATAATATGTTTATATTTTGTTTTTTTCAAGGCAGACGTGTTGATTACAGAAACACATTTCTGTAAAAATATCTATAACTAATCGTGTTAAGCTAATTGCTAAAAAGTTGAAGTCAATAGTTTATGCAAAGTCATATTTGCATACAGATAGCTTTGCTTTGCTTCACCAAATGACTTCACCGAATAAAAAAAATGAAATAAACAAAGTATTATGGATAAATATGTAAGCAACAAAGTAAATTCATGCTGATGTGTTTAGGGATAAATATATTAAATAGTCCATGCACGCATAAAAATTGTATCGCAGTTGTCAAAGCAATTTAAGTCAGTTCTGACAAATTGTGAAACAGAGGAAAAACAGAGTATGCAGAGGGAGGAAAAACAAAACAGGGAATGATTCTCCCAATGGAGCTCTGAGGCTCTGCATTATCCATTAAAACCTAAAATGAACACGAATACACATTTTACATATATCGATGCCTCTTCATACGAGGCATGTTAACTCCTACACCTAATGCATTAACTCCACATACAGCAGTAGGTGAATTCAAACGGTTGGCGGGAGGAATTATCTCCAACACTCCCCCATAATTCTGACCATAAACCAAATACTAACATCTAAAGCATACATGCAATGCCTTCATGGGATTTCAACAAAAAACATGAATGCCTGCTGGTCTAAGTCTCAGCTAGGCTTACATTCATAGACTCAAAAATTGATTTACTTCACTGTAGGATATGTTTACCTTTTTCTTCTTTTTGCTCCACACTTTGAACTCATCATTCTTCTTCACCTTCTTCTTCAATTTTTCTTCAAGCTCTTTGAGCTTGATTCTTCCATCAAAATCTACAAATTCTTCAATAAATTATTCAATAGCTTTCTGCCTTGTGTCTTCATCTTCAATCAGGTTCATAATGCCCTCAACATCATCATGGGCTAGTAATTCAGATTTATGCATTTTCAATTGCTAGGATATGGGAATGTTTGGATCCCATATGCATTTTTCCTTCTCGTTTTCATCAACCTCTTCAGTGGCCAACGGCCACACTAACAACTGATAATAATGCCTGATCTCTTCAGGACTCCATTTCATAAGAATTTCTTCAATTGGTTCATCTTCATCCTCTTCATCATAACACATTGGCTCTTCAAGCCATTCATTAAACAAATTTTCTTCATCTTTTGCAGCTACATGGCTGCCTTCTTTTCCATTCATCTTTGCAGCTTCAATGCTGCCTTCTTTTCCATTCATCTTTGCAGCTTCAATGCTACCTTCTTCTTCATTCTTGGCATACTCCAGGATGCCTTCTGTGTCCTTTTCAATCTCCGTTCCTTCTTTGCACTCTTCACCATTCTCTGCTTCAAACAAGGACATCACATTGTCCAAAAATTCTTGAATAATTTCATCATCATCATATTCATTTATATTTTCCTCAATTGCAGGTTGATTTCTATATGCAGCTGCACATGCACAAACATCTAAACTGTTAGGAAAAACTTTTGCTCTCATGGGCATGCTCTTCATGAGCTCATCTTCTTCTTCACATTTAGCCTCTACTGGCTGTCCTGCAACTGCTTGAGTTGTTGATTCATCATTTTCTGCTGCTGCTATGGCAACTTTATCTTCAAGAATTGCTGGGCTAGCAGCTTCTTCAAATTCAACATCATCTTTGTCATCTTCATCCACTTGTGGCTCTGCACAGTGGGCTTCACTATTCTCAAACATATCTGGCTCTGCTTGGCTGACAGAATCCTCGACCATTTCATGTAAACATTCAACTGCTTCTATGGATGGAGTTTCTACTGCTGCGATGGCAGTTCTATCTTCATATTCATCCACAAGTGCCTCTACACCGTGGGATTCACTAACAGCTTGGTTGTCTTCTGCTTCAACTGCAGGCTTCTCTTTTGCTACTCCTTCAACAGGCTGTGACACTGTTGGCTGCTTACACATGTCACTCCCCCTTTCACTGAACTCCTCTTCCAAGATTCTCCATGCTTCCTTGGAAGTCTTTGCTGCTGCAATCTTGTGGAAAATACTTTCATCTATAGCTTGTTGGATGAGATGCAAGGCTAATTCTTGCTTCTGCATTTTTTGGTCTTCTGTCAGGGCTTCAAAGGCCTCTAGATCTAGGGGATGCACACATTCATTTTGAACTAAATACCATAAATCCTCTGCTCTAAGAAAACTTCTCATCTTGATAGCCCAAAACTCATAATTTTTACCTGAAAAATGTGGGGGCACTAGGAGAACTCTGCTGCTCCAATTATCCTGGTTCTCCTCTTGGACTTCAGCTATGTTAATAAGCTCCTCTGCAATGGGAACTAATCCATATCTATGTGCAGAATACTTAGCGTCTGCTAATCATCTCCTCTTTCCCATTTCTTCTCTTCTTTGTTGGCGCGTTCTGTGCTGGCACTTGTCTTCTTCTTGCAAGTCTCCTATTTGCTTCTTCTTCCCTTATCGCCCCCTAAAAAAATATGAGATTGCTTGCTGGCTGCAAGGCATGTCAGCAACACCCCCTTAATGCAAAAACACTCTAAGTGGCGAGTGTAGCAAAAGGTGATACAGTGAGGACTCCTACATTTACATATTAGATGTAGTTGGTCTCGCTCATCTTCAGCAAGGCAGAAAGGACATGGAGGAGGTAAGAACTCTTTCCAACATATCAGAGGGCAGATTTCTCCAAATTGTTGAATCTAAGCAAACTTTTCCATTATCATGTGGGTATTGGCCTCTTACCTTTAATTCTTCATCCTGTTCGACATTTTCACTTGCTTCGCTCCTCTGTGTGCCTGCCTTGTGGAGGAGAGGGAATGTAGATGCAGCACCAACTGGGTTATTATAATCTATTTGCAAAGCTTTCCCAATATTTTCGATAAGCCTTCCTGGGTTTCGAAATGGAGACCTCTCAGATGGGAAGCAGCCTTACTCTGAGGTCCTATGAGGGCCTGAGGCCGGCTTTACCAAGCAAGCCGTCTATGGCGTCGTCCTCCGTGGCTCTCAGGCGCTTTCCTTACACGACATTCTCAGTCAGGGCTGCGACTTCCGTGGCTCCGAATTGCTCGACATTGAAGCCCTTGGGTGACCAAGTTCTGATAAAACTTAAGAATGTGGAAGAGAAAACCCAAGATGGGATATTGCTGCCCTACACCACTCAGAAAATACCCGATGGGGGAGAGGTTGTGGCTCTTGGCGATGCCAAGACTCTTGGAAAAACGCAGGTTCCGCTTTCAGTTCAGCTGGGTGCAAATATTGTGTATGCGGCTGTAAACCAGCTCTCAACTCTAATTAGCTCGACTTCACGGACGAAGTCTTAGCACTCAGCAGGCTGAAGATTAAATGCCATACAGCCTTTACAGGCTGACTCCTTCACGCGGACTTCCTGGCTCCTTTCGGGCCTGACTGGCTCACTACCAGTGTCTCTCTACTCTCCATCTTCATGACCGGTGGCACCTCACCACAAGTCTGCTCGCTCTACAATGGCAGCGCCGGCTTCACCTTTAGGCTAGCGGCTTCTCTGTTCTGCGGATTCTGCCTTCGGTTGAGGCTAGCTTTCTGAAAATCTCTTCCAGCGATTGTGGCTGGGGTTTACTGGAGACGGCTGCTCCTACTCCTTTCTCTACAGCAGGTTGGCTCGGCTGACCAACACTGGTTGTAATCCTGACAACACTCAAATCCTTCACATGGTGGGTGAAGGGGGATTCATAACCCTACGCTCTGATACCATGACAAATTGTGAAACAGAGGAAAAACATAGTATGTAGAGGGAGGAAAAACAAAACAGGGAATGATTCTCTCAATGGAGCTTTGAGGCTCTGCATTATCCATTAAAACCTAAAATGAACACGAATACACTTTTTACATATATCGATGTCTCTTCATACGAGGCATATTAACTCCTACACCTAATGCATTAAATCCACATATAGTGGTAGGTGAATTCAAAAGGTTGGCGGGAGGAATTATCTCCAACAGGTTCTTGCATCTTGTTCCTATGTAATATAATTGACATTATTGCTATGGCCTTTTAAGTTTTAACACCTCTACATGCAATTGCTTCATTGAAAATACCAGTGAGCTCATGCATAAGCATCTTTGATTTCTTTACATGTAGAAAAATATATATTTATGGAGATTTATACACTACATAAATATTACACTTGCTGCACTATGGAATGAATTGTTACATAAATATTACACTTGATGCACTATGGAATGAATTGTTACATAAATATTACACTTGATGCACTATGTAATGAATTCTTGAAATGATTACACTGTTAAGTACATCATTGTTATATTTCACTAGAATGATGACACAATTAAGTCATTACATTTCATTCATCTTGAAGCACTAAAGATAATATTTTTACTATTATCACAATGATATCATGTAGGAAGTGAAGCAAGTGATTTGTAATAAAAAAAAGTTATATGGGAAAGGAAAGCCCATTGATAAGGCACATGCAAAAGATGAAATAAAAATATATTCTTATTATTATCAAACTACCCAAACACCAAGAATGTCAATAGTATACTTTGAAACATATCATACCTTTGGATGCACTTGGCAACATTCAATGAATTCATACGAGAACCACTACTACATTTGTCCACTTCACATTTGACGAAGTTCTACAAGCCAGAAGCATATAGACATGTTATGTTATTGTGACCAATTTATTCCTTTGGAATAAGATGACTAAAATAGCCCATATTTATTTTCTAAACGAAATTTTAATTGTGTGATTATAAAAGTTTTAAAGAGTATGAAAGATTCTTTTCAGAGTGGTTGATATTCAAGATGCAGGTTGTTGATAACTATTGACAATTAAATGGATTATATTATTTATTTTTAAAAAATTCATGATTATTCAAGTTTTAAGAGAACTTTTTCACTATTGCATTATTCAAATCCTAAAAGATAGTGAGTTTCACTAGTGATCTACATTGTCACTCAAGTTAAGTTTAAATAATGAGTTAAGTTTAAATAATGTTAAAATATTAAAAGAAGTTAAAAATGATAAAATTAGAAGGAAAAAAATTAATTAGAAATTTTGTAGAAATTTGATTGACTGATAATAAAATCTATGTATTAAAAAAATTTGTAAAAAGCCTAAAAGACCGTGAATTTCACTAGTGATCTACATTGTCACTCGGTTAAGTTTAGATAATGTTAAAATATTAAAAGAAGTTAAAAATGATAGAATTAGAAGGAAAAATATTAATTAGAAATTTTGTAAAAGTTTAATTCATTGATAATAAAATATGTGTATTTAAAAAAATTGTAAAAACGTGAAAATTTATAAATAATGAAAACATGAGCATTACTTCATTATTAAAGATAATTTAAAAAAAAAAATTAAACTTATCAATTTTTTAAGTCACTCCTTTTGGGAAGCTCCTCAATGGAATCAGTTAGTCATCCAACATGCATAGCTCATGGATAGACTTCTTCATCTACCGAACATTTTTATAAGACAACTTCGAGAGCAAATTGCTCACAAATGCTTTCTTATGATCCCTTTGTTTGGATTCGCATGAGTATAAATGTGGCAAAAAATGGCCATTGACAACTCTCTTGGCTTAAAGATGGATCAAGGCACAACAGAGAAACGCTACCATCATCTCAACCAAGCAAGTTATATTAACAAAACCTAAAATTTTGTGCCATTTTTAATCCTAAGTTTTGTGAATTGATTTTTGGCATAATAATTTAATACAACTATCAAGAAATGTTTTATTCTATGAGTGAAAATACTGAGAAAATTAGAATTTATTTTCAAGATAGCATAGCATTGCTTGGCCATCCAGATGTCTACTTCTCCCACTATCTTCATGACTACATAGTGTTTGCATGCAACACATTTGGAAATGTATACTTCTCCCACTATTTGCATGCCTACCTAGTGGCTCTCTATAGATTAGCTTGAGCACTCCAGTAGAGCATAGGAAACCAAATATTTTCAAAGCATAGACAAGAGAAATCGTTCAAAGAACAGCAGACAAAATCAGTTCAAAGAAAAATGTTTCTGAGAATCATTATAACCAGAAATTTCTCAAAGAAAAAGCGTTCCTGATATCCAAAAATTCCTTTTTAAAAGTAGGAAGAAATGAATTAGAACAAACCGATGGCCTCCATGATAGAAATGTTTAACTACAATGCAGGCTGGGAAGGACAAGCTAATAGAAGTCCATCATACTGGTAAGCCATATCTAAGATAGACACAAAAGTACTCAAGAACTCACATGATTAAGTTGGTTAACTACATTGTTATAGTAAAATATGTTGTCTATTCAGAAATTTGGCCATGAATTTAGAAGTTTGTGGTGGTTAATTATATAACGTTTATAAATTGATGATGCTTGTTATCTAGGAATTTCAACAACTATGTAGAGATTTGTATAGGGAAAAATGCATAGTGGATGACTTCCATTATCCCCTACATCATTCTATTTTAATTGTGCTTTGAAAGGGTGGGCTACATTTTCGGCCTTTCCTACAATGTTCATTTTTAATGCATGGAATTAAAACCTTAAGTTGTAAGGGTTAATGCACTGATGGGAGGCTCATGCCAAGGGAGCAACAGCGATGGTGGGAGGCTTAGGTGAAGAGAGAAGCCAAGGACGGAGGCTCAAGCGGAGGAGGTAGCATGGGGTTTGAACAATCCATCCATGGTTACGTATTATTTCAATCTATGTATTTATTCACTCACAAATTTTGCTTTCTTGGTTGTTATGATGTATTTAGCGTAGTTAGTTTTGAGATTGCAGATGCGTACAAGTACATAGAGCTATGGAAGGGTATTGAAGAAGAATATGGATAGATCTTGATATTGCATATGAAGGTTGTTTTTTCTATTCTTTTAATTTCCATACTAAATATATTATTGTTTCATACTGCAGGTTGACGAGGGGATGAAGGCCATAGCAAGTTTGGTGAATGCATAGAAAAATTATAAGAGAAAACGTTAGTCATTCTAATGAAATCTGGCTGATAATTGGTGACGTGCTAAGTGACACAAGTAAAAGGTGTTGCGAGTACATGCAGCTCCCAAAAATTGCAAGGATCACTTACCCAACTCGTCTGTCCTGATAAGGCATGCCTCCTTGGATATAAGGCCAAACAGGTAGGTCTCTCAATTCTTTCATATTGCTAAATTTATGCCATGAGCAACCATAGCTAAATGCCATGAAGTAGAGCCTTCTCCTCAAGCTGCTCAAATCATTTGTATTGCAAGTTGAGCGTACGAATATTCTCATAATGAATGAGTGATCTATCATGAACCCAAGAAATGAATCTTAGTTTGGATAGAGGAAAATAAATGCTACAACAAGCATCAAATATGCATCCAATTAAAAAACAAACTCAGTGAAATACTAACAATTCCAATAGCTGTACAAAATACTGTAGTTAGTCTAATTATTAACCATCATTGAGATAACAATAATCTAAAATGTTTTTAAGGGAAAACTATAGAATAAACCTTCATCAACTTCTGAGAGCTAGAGTCTCAAGCTGATTTCAAGACAGAGACATATGGAAATTAAATGGTCCTAGGCCATATCACCCAAATGACACGATAGAATGGGTCCTCAGTCATATCATATCAGCTAAAGGACATTAAATGCCATATGCTTGATATATAATTTCATGTTGATTTCAAGACAGAGACAAATGGAAATTAAATGGTCCTCTGTCATATCACCCATCACCCAAATGACACGATAGAATGGGTCCTCAATCATATCATATAAGCTAAATGACATTAAATTCCATATGCTTGATGTATACTTTCAGGTTGATTTCAAGGCAGAGACAAATGGAAATTAAATGGTCCTCTGTCATATTACCCATCACCCAAATGACACGATAGAATGGATCCTCAGTCATATCATATCAACTAAATGACATTAAATGTTATATGCTTATATATAATTTCATTAATGAATGATGGTTTACACTTGTTTACGTGGCAAGTTTTTGTTTTGTTTTGTTTTTTTTTTAATTTTTATTATTTTTATAATTCGATAAATATTTTGCACAGCAAGTAAAATAGTCAAATCTATGTCTTACACCAATCACAAAAATAGATTACCTAATTTGTAAAAAACCTAAAAATATTTTTAATTTAAAAAAAAATCATTTTAATACCGAAGAATTAAAAATGTTAATGGACTTAGATTAAAACAATTGGAACACAAGTTGGTTAATGAAATAAGGTGACCAACCGATAGCTATAATCCCTGCTCCACTGGGACTAATAAAGGAAAAGGAAAAATGCATAGGAATAGCCTGGAAGAAGCCAAAACACAAACACGGTTGGTAGAACAACCAACATCGCAGAGAAAAACAATGTAAGATGCGATCATCCATAATGTAATATATATATATATATATAGGGATTGGATATATGTGTGTGGGGGGCGCACCAAACTATGAGATGGATATCTTGCTCACACCACACACCAGAATGTATTCATTAGCCTAAAAGCACAATACTTATATAGGACACTCCATGAGATCTCTATATCATTGAATGGTGGATCTAGAGTTCTAAAAATAGCTAATACGCCCTATAACCTAATTCCAACATTAACTTGTTCCAATGACAAACTAATTTCCAACTCATTTCTACACTATTTTAACACTCCCCCGTAATGGAGATATAATTTCTTTAT
Organism: Larix kaempferi; assembly: GCA_027924585.1. Classification (NCBI taxonomy): domain Eukaryota; kingdom Viridiplantae; phylum Streptophyta; class Pinopsida; order Pinales; family Pinaceae; genus Larix; species Larix kaempferi. The sequence continues at coordinate 22,686,582 of BSBM01000011.1, read as the reverse complement.
CAGATCAGGTCTTCATTAGAGCCATGTCCCCATCTTCAACTTTCATCTTCAAGTGACTAGGATTCCATGTGCTTCTTCATTTTACTATGTTCACCTCATCATCAAACTTCATGGAATTTTGCGGCTTACCCCTAACCATTACAATTGCCTTGAAGTGGTTTTGGATTACTATGAACCATGCATCATATCAAGTGGTTTCTAGATCACCATGAACTCTACAATACAACATGTGGTTTTGGATGACCACTAACCATCATGACGGGGAAATTGATTTTCAGTACACACAATTACTTGGGCTTTCGTCATTATGGATTCATCCTCAAACTTTCTTATTCTTCCTCTTTTATACCTACAAACAATTGATCATTGATGTCCATATAAAAAAAATTCCATCTATCGAGATACATGGGTGTCATCCGTTGTACTCGCTAGTTCTCTAGGAATGACTTTCACTTACATAGTTCATCAACGTGTTAAAATTTCATTTAATCATAATTTGGTCTCTCACAACATCTCACACTCTAAGATTACTCCATCTCACATATCCCCCTTAATCGAAGATTCAACTTGTATGATTCACCATCAAGATTAGAAACAAATCTACTTGTCACCCTCATACCTATTTGAGTGGTTGATTCCACGACTTGATTTTGACGTGCATCAAGTTTAGGATACGGGAACACTTTCCACCCCCATATCTCTCACAATGGTATATTCGACAACTCGATGCCACATCCTCTCTATGCATGATAAAGCTACATGTTACATGATCACATATGTTACTATACTAATCATGTAGGCATGACTTAACAGGGCTTACAAAACACATGGGAAATGAGCTTTCCTATGGCTAATCTTTAAAACTTTGGACGAAAAACGTTTGGGGTGTTGGGTACAACCAATCATGCACCCCTTGCAACACATATGTATCATTACAATATTTTTTCAGGTACAAAAAGTATTGAACATGCTTTACAACAACATTGTGGCTAGCCTTATCATGTGCCCAAAACATAAGCCAAAAGAAATATTATGATCATCACCAATTCTTTTCACCAACCAAGGTTTATTGTCTTTATCTACATCATCTTCACCTGCAACTTGTTAGAGTAGTCAATTATAACAAAATTTGTGCTCACACATTGAGTTGACTAGGCTCAATATGTTTCTTATACAAATCCCAAGAGCTATCAAGGCATCACTTCACCAAGACCTCATAAAGTGTTCAAAAACAATATCATTACACCATAACCCTATTTTTTTCGATGACCTGATACCATAAAATAATGTACATTGACACCGACCGTGCACTTGTAATAGATCCAATCAATTAATCTTGCACCAAGCACATCCCAACAAAAACAACCATGCTCCAATGTTTGATTTGCAATAATAAAAAAATTCCAGCCATTTCACAAATTCCATTCCCTTTTCAATGACATGTTTTAATGAAAACAATAAAGAGAAAATGGTATACCTTCTTCTTCATCATCTTGTAGACTGAGACAATCTTCCATGCAAGCAGCTAAACAACTTTCAAAATGCTGAGATGATTAGGTCTATGGCCTAGTACTATATTCTTAGGCCATATACTTTCTTATTCTTAGGCCATTACAATCTACCTAAGTAGACTTAAGGCTAGATCTCCCTAGTCCAACTGGATCTAGAAAAAATAAAGTACAGGATATAATCAACTTCCGTAGATCAATGGAAGTGTAAACTAACAAGTAGATACCTAAAGTTTGCAAATCCTGTTGCTCTTTGCTTGATCCAATGCTCCAGAAACTTCAGATCTCCAGCTGTAAAGCCCTGCTGAACAAGTAGAAACATACAAATAGTAAAAGCATATATTGCATATGATTGATCTAAGCTATCAGTTAAGGAAGAAATCTCTAAACACTACTAACACAGTCATGTATCTGGGAATAGATTGTATTAACTGTAATAACAGAGAGTACATAGAGAGAGAACATTACAACCTATGCCTTAACATTACAACCTATGCCTTAACGTTACAACCTTCCTTCAAACAAGCCAATCCAAGCCTCCAAGGATGAAGTAAGCCTCCCAAATATGAGGAGGGGTCACCTAGGATAATTCCACCAGCATGAGAGTACTATAGACCTTCCTCCCTTTCCAATGGGGAGAGGCTTCATATTTATAAGACCAAATGGGTAGAGTAGGTTGAGGATTAAGGGGAGAAGTCTAAGGGATCTTCCATTGAGGTTAGGGAACTGAAGGACAACTCACCTATCAATTAGGGATAGAATTCCACCTCACTATGCTTCGATAAATCGCTCGAAGCTCTTGTTTTTCCAATTTAACCAACCCTAGCGCATCCTGTATGAAGACAATTGGCGCCAGGAAGGGGTCAGTGCACATTGTATGAAGGCAACCTGAGCCACTTGCGCACTCTTCTAGATAGCACTGTGCGCCAGGCATGATCTGGTGCCTATTCCTAGAGGACAAGATGCACCAGTGAAACTAGGAATTATGGACACAAGGAACAACAACTTTCTCTGGATGTTTTTGGTCAGGGAAAATTCAGGGATTAAGGCAATGAGTCGACACAGGACTCATGATGATGAGATTTTGGCGTAACACCTTGCTTAGCAAATCTTGAGCTCCATTGGTGCAGAAAGTACTGGTTTCATCATATGTTGTGATTTCTTCCATCAATAATACATACTCCATATGTGAATTTACTATTCCAAATAATATTCTTTGTGATACTTGCTTTGAATCCTTCTTCATCATCCCACACCACACTAGATTGTGTATAAGAAATGCGCCATATTTGTGCCCATGAAGTTTCTCAATCTCTTCCAGCTCTTGCATTTCTGCTGCTTCACTCTCCCATGCCCAATTCTTAATAGGTCTCGTTTCTTGTATATTTTATAAAATGAATTTGGGATGGATAAATTTATAATCAAATTCATAGACAACTCATGTCAATCGATTTCCATTCTTTCTTGCACAACAAGTATAACCACAACAAGGTTACCTATCCAAAAGGGATTTGAGTGCACATTCAACTTTATTTATTTCTACAACAAAATTATCATTTCAAATAACCAACCACGGTCACACTCAAACAACCTTTAGTGACTTCACTTTCTTTTCATTTGTTGGGCATATGATTTATCCAATGATGGATCCATGTCTTCGTTGGCAGTGAAATAGGTCACCAACCAAATTGAAATGCATAGTATACACATCATTCTATAGAAACATAAACCAATTTTAACGTTGTCCATCTCTTGCTATAAGCAATAGCAATTTCACCATATTTCTTTATGACAATTTCAATTATTTAAGTAATAATGATTTTGACAATCATGTCACAAACTCCATAATTATTTTCCAATAGGTTGATCTCAAGAAACAACAATTCAATACCTTCTAGTAGCTCCCTACATCTCAAGGCCTATTCTCCAACAAATCTTCTTGAGCAACTTTCCTTCTATGTTGCACTCTGACAATAATTAGTAGCACTGCTACCTTGGAAACAACAATATATTTCTTCACACCATACAACAAATCAGACATAGCATAAATCAAACACAACACAGTCAAACTACACTTATATTGTGAGACACCTACAATAATTAATTAATACGAATATGCGAAATAGCAAAAATGACAGAACTCAGAATCACTTTTATATTGATCACAGGCCACTTCGAGGGGGCAACCTCCTATGAGAAATATCAATACAATAACTTCACGGTGCCTTCATAGGTCTCAACACACACTTATATACTAATTCTAGGCACCAATACTATGGGTCAAAACCATGGGCCGTTACAAACTATGGATCAACAATACTACGGGCGACTTACAAAGCATATGCGCCAACAACAATAACACAAACTATTGATCAACAAATACTACGGGACGACTTACAAAGCATATGCGTCCAACAACAACATACTAACAAAGTAAAGACATGGGTTCCTAACATCCCCTCCCCCTTAAAAAAAGCTTTGTCCTCAAAGCTTTAGATGTGGAAATTGTTGTTGAATCTGAAGGAGTGGTTCCCATGTGGCATCCTCTGGTTGCATGCCATGCCACTAAATTAAGACCTATGTGATAGAGCGAGAGCAAAGATGACGCGTGCGCCGATTGAGGATGGCCTATGGCTCCAAAAGGATGGATCCTTCATTATCCAGTTCGGGTAAAATCGTTTGTCCACCGATGTTGGTGCCAAGAACTTTCTTCAGACAAGAGACATGAAAGACTGGATGAATGCGGGAAGAAGGAGGAAGTTCCAATTTATAAGCAATGGACCCAATCTTCTAAAGAATCCGATATGGCCCATAGAACTTTGGAGCGAGCTTATGACGCCCTTTGAGTTTCAAGGAGGATTGTTTGTACGGCTGGAGACGAAGAAAAACCATATCGCCGACTTGAAAAGTGCGCTCAGAATGATGCTGGTCAGCTTGTTGCTTCATGCGATTTCTTTCCATGTGAAGATTGTCCCGCAAAATGCGAAGAATCTGATCGCGGTTTCGAAGGACCGTGTCAACCTCCTGAACTGGTGAACTGGTGGGGGTGTATGGAAGAAGAGCTGGAGGTGCTTGACCATAGACTGCTTCATATGGGGTCATTTTAGAGGCAGTGTGGTAAGAGGTATTGTACCACCATTCAGTGAGAGGGAGCCACTTTTACCACTGATGTTGTTGTTCCGAGGTGAAGCAACGAAGATAAGTTTCCAAGCATTTATTGACAATTTCAGTCTGACCATCTGTTTGTGGGTGATACACTAAACTCATCTTCAGTTTGGTGCCAGTGTGGCGAAATAGTTCTGTCCAAAAATGACTGGTGAAAGTCGCATCATGATCCGAGACAATGGAAGAATGGATGCCATGAAGACGAAATATCTGGTCCAGAAAAATTTGAGCGACGAAGGAGGCTGTATAGGGATGGCTGAGAGCACAAAAATGACTCTATTTGGAGAGGCGATCAACCAAAACGAGAATCACTATCTTCTCGCCAGATTTAGGGAGCCCTTCAATGAAATCCATAGAAATATCTGTCCAAATCCGTGTAGGTATGGGCAAGGGTTCAAGCAATCCTGGAAGGAGTGTTGTTTCACCCTTATTGCGCTGGCAGGTATCACATTCGGCCACCATCTGTTGAATTGTCCTTTTCATGCCCTGCTAAAAGAAGTTACGCCGTGCTCGTTCATACGTTTTGAGGAACCCAGAGTGCCCTGCCGATGGAGAAGCATGGAGTGCATAGAAGACAGCCTGTTGAAGATCTGTGCTCTGGGGAAGCACCAGACGACCCTTGTATCGCAGAGAAGCACCAGACGACCCTTGTATTGCAGAGAAGCACCATCCCAAGAGTAATGTGGTACAGCAGAAGGGTTGTTGGTCAAGCGTTGGATCATTTGAGATAAGGAAGAGTCATTGACATAACCCTGTTGAACAGATTGCAACCAATTTGGAACGGGAATAGAAATAGCTGAAAGAGAACCTTGGGCATCAAATGTGCGAGAAAGAGCATCTGCCACAATATTGTCTTTACCCTTCTTGTAAGTGATCTCATAGTCATAACCCATGAGTTTGCTAACCCATTTATGTTGTGCCGGGGAGGAGACACACTAGTCCAAGAAATATTTCGGACTCTGGTGATCAATCTTGATACAGAAATGATTCCCTAATAGGTATGGGCGCCACTTCTGTACTGCATGCAAAATAGCCATCATTTGCTTCTCATAGGTAGAGGCAGCTAAATTCTTACCTGAAAGGGTTTTGCTGGTGAATGCAATGGGGTGTTCATCTTGAAGGAGAACAACACCAATTCCATTGCCGCAAGCATCACTCTCAATAGTGAAGGGCTTGAAAAAATCAAGCATAGCTAGCACAGGTGTAGTACACATAGCTTGTTTTAGTTTGTCAAATGCACACTGAGCAGCAGGTGTCCATGTAAAAGCATCCTTTTTCAATAGAGCAGTTAATGGAGCTGAAATCTTCCCATAATCCTTGACAAACTTACGGTAGTAGCCAGTCAACCCCAAAAAACCACGAAGGCTCTTGAGTGTCTGAGGATGTGGCCAATTGTTCATGGCATCGATTTTTGTAGGATCCACGCGAACCCCTTGTGCTGAGATAATATGCCCGAGATACTCCACTTCCTTCTGTCCAAAAACACATTTAGACTGCTTGGCATGGAGATGATGGTAAGAGAAAAGTTGCATGACAAGATCCAGATGCTGGAGATGTTCATCCCATGTTTTACTGTAGATGAGGATATCATCAAAGAATACCATAATGAATTTCTGCAAGTAGGGTAGAAATATTTTATTCATTAAGGCCTGGAATGTGGAAGGGGCATTAGTGAGGCCAAAGGGCATGGCCAAAAACTCATAATGGCCATCATGTGTGCGGAAAGCTGTTTTAGGGATATCATCCTCATGAACCTGAATTTGATGATACCCAGAACGAAGATCCAACTTGGAGAAAAAGTGAGCATGAAGCTCATCAAGAAGCTCATAAAAAACAGGAATTGGAAACTTATCCTTGATGGTGAGGTGATTAAGTGCTCGGAAGTCAATGCAGAGGCGCCATGACCCATCTTTTTTGCGGACAAGAATAACTGGAGAAGAAAAGGAACTAGTGCTTGGGCAAATAATACCTTGCTTCAATAAGTCCCGAATGAGCATTTCAATCTCCGTTTTTTGGTGAAATGGGTAGCGATAAGGCCTGATGTTGGGAGGAACGCTGCCAGGAAGGAGCTGAATACGATGGTCTTCTAGCCTGGAAGGTGGCAATCCCACTGGTTCAGCAAAGACACCTGTATATCGATCCAAAATTTGTTGTAGATCCAAAGGAGTAGTGGAGACCGTTGATGGTTGCATCTGGATGGAATGGATCTGAGCGATGACACCATGTGAATTCTTCTTGAGGATTTTTTCCATGCGATGTGAACTGATGATGCTGAGAGAACCTAGTTGTAATCCTGTCAATGTGTGTTTTTGTCCATTGAGGAAAAACTACATCCAAAGTTCAGCAAAATCCCATAAGATAGGGCCAAGTGTGCGTAGCCATTGAGCGCCCAAAACCACATCACATCCTCCTAAGGGAAAGGAAAACATGTCAGAGCGCAAGGTATAATCTCCCATAGAGATACGCACATTTAGACACTTCCCTTTGCAAGGTAAGGTGCCCCCATTGGCAACCATGACTTCAAAGTTGGAGCAAGGATGGATAAAACAATCAACTTGTTTGGCGATTCGAGGGTCAATGAAATTATGAGTGCTGCCAGAATCAATGAGTATTGTAAGAGGAAGCTTCTTGAAGTAACCCCTGACCCGCATTGTTTGGGGGGTGGTGATTCCAGCTAAAGCATGGAAAGATATCTCTGGCTGGTCATCCTGAGACGGAGGGTCAATAGGCGGTTCCTGAATGTCGACTGGAGCATCCAGTGTTTCTGGATCTTCGTCACCAATTTCAGAGGCAGGCGGAGACTCCACATCCAAGAGATAGAGATTTTGCTGAACACATCTATGTCCCCGAGTGAATTTCTCATCACAATTATAGAAAAGCCCATTTTCTCTGCGTGCTTGCATCTCTGTTTCAGACAAACGCTTGATAAGAGTCGGTCAAGGAGCTTGCGGTATAGGTGGTCGCTGAGAACCCGTATTTCGGAAGGGAACAAAAGTGGGCTTGGAGCGTTGTTGGGTTGCAATCTTGTCTTCTGCCAACTTAGCCAACCCTAGGGCTTCCATCATTGTGGTGGGACATAAAATTTTGACCTCAGAGCGGATGGCATCCTTTAGACCACTGATAAAACAACTCCGGTAAAAGTCATCAGACAATCCTTCGGTGTGGTTGGCTAGGTTCTCAAATTCGGTTTGATACTCTCTCACAGTGCCAATTTGGAGAAGTTTAGTGAGGGCTCCGGTGAAGTCATCAAAAGCACTAGGACCAAATCGTTGCAAAAGGAGCTAGCAAAAGTCTGACCATTTGGGCTCTGGATGAGCCTTGATGTACCAATGGTACCATTGAAGAGCTTCCTGTTCCAAGTGAAAGGATGCCAGCGGAACTTTGTTAACATCAAAAGTATTATGCACACTGAAATACTGTTCTGCACGATGGATCCATCCGGTTGTATCAGTACCATTGAAGCGAGGAAAATCAAGCTTCGGACCACGGAAATTGCTGGAAGAAGAGAACCCATTGTCTGATGAAGACTTGGACTGTTGTTTGTTGTTCATAGTTGAATGTTCAAGATGGAGGCCGAGAAATTTTTCATCCAGATCCTGGAGTTTGGCTTGGATGGCTGCAAGTGCTTCTTCCATGGTTTTTGCTCCTGCACGGGTGACAACCATAACCAGGAGTTTTTTTTTTTTTTTTTTTTTACTGGGTAGGAAAACAAAAACAGAAACTACTTTAGTAAGGGAAAATCTGGACTTGGGAAAAAATATGAAGGGTAATTGGGGTTTGACTAGGTGTTGGACACTGTCGACTAGACAAGGAAGCAAAAATGAGGATTTCCGAAGTGGGGTGAAAGAATGGGATGACAGGGGTTCCCCAAAAATTTCAAGGGAAACAGATTGAAAACAAGGGAGATATGGACAAAAAACTGAAAAATTTTATTTTATTTGTTTATTATTTTTATTATTATTTTTTTTTTTTCAGACTGGAGCGGCTACGGCTCGGAAGGGATCTGGAACAACGCCGAATGGATTGAAAACGGCTAGATCTAGAACGGCTTGCAAAATGGGTTTGAAACGGCGCAGTAGTGATCGACAATAGTTCAGCTGAAAGTAGATATGGACCCCAGGTATGTGCGCCTTCCTAACAGTTCAGGGGTTTCACTCGGCCACCAATGTTGTCTGACGGCTTGCATATTGGGGCAATACCCCTCACTCCACGTCTCAGGTAAAACTGATAACCGCTTTGCCACAAACGACAGCTCTTGGTTTACCTCACGGGTGGGAACTAGTCAATCAGGTAGGGGTCGTTGCCCTTTTCGCTGGCAGGTCCTCTCAATGGGCCAGCTACTTCGGGGTTCCTGTGGTACTCCTCACAATGAGTTTTAGGGCTTATTCCCAAGTAATTCCCACAGTTAAGTGGATAGGGATTATTCCCAAATCCGAACCTGCAACAGATGCGAAAAAAAATTTGGCTTAAATTTCACCCAGTGAGCCCAAGAAAGTGCTCTGATACCAGATGTGAGGCACCTGCAACAATTAATTAATACGAATATGCGAAATAGCAGAAATGACAGAAGTCAGAATCACTTTTATATTGATCACAGGCCACTTCGAGGGGGCAACGTCCTATGAGCAAGCTCAATACAATAACTTCACGGTGCCTTCATAGGTCTCAACACACACTTATATACTAATTCTAGGCGCCAATACTATGGGTCGAAACCATGGGCCGTTACAAACTATGGATCAACAATACTACGGGCGACTTACAAAGCATATGCGCCAACAAAAATAACACAAACTATTGATCAACAAATACTACGGGACGACTTACAAAGCATATGCATCCAACAACAACATACTAACAAAGTAAAGACATGGGTTCCTAACATATATCCTCTACTCCTACAAGAAAAAGTAATCATAAAATCTCTCTCATGGTCTTGGGATGTCCCTTATAGGAGCTAGTCCTAGACCTATTGTTAACAATCAAATTAACACCCTTAAATAGTGCAGGTTAGAAGCACATTTTACTGATCGCCCACAACATGAAGACAAAAATCAAGTACAATAAGAGACGGACCTCTCTTATCTGACCATCATTTCCACATTTGCAATATTTGAGTGAAGACATAGGTATCCTAAAGAGTCAATATTCCGTGATTGAATTTCCCACTTCAAGGCCCAAAACCAGTCTCCATTAGTTGAAAGTGGAAAGAAATGCATGGCATATGCATTAATTGTGGCTGAATTTTGAATTAATGACACAAAAGCGTGAAAAAACTATAGAAAGTGGGTTTTTGATGAAATCAATCAAAATTTGGGAAAATGTAATATCCCACATTGATGTTTGGTTCTTGATTTCCCACTTCCCAATGCTATAAAAGCAGGCATTTGGGGTGAAGTAAGACACATGAGAAAGAGAAAAAACATGCCAAAGGATTGAAGCCAAGGATCTCCTTTACTTCAAAAGGAAATTGGTGATCAAGGACATGAAGGTAGAGGAGTGGATCAAAGGCAAAGGAGAAGGAAGACATCTTCAAGGATTGTAAGTATTTCTCTATTTGCATCTAATATGAATCAATTCATCTTTCCCTCCATGTTTAGTTTTGAATTTGAATTGGTGTGCAATAGATCTAGCTTGAAGTTCAATTGTTAGTAGAAGAGTAGGAAGGATTTTTGTGGTTATATTTACAAGTATGGAGAAGATATAAATAAGTTGCAAAGATCAGCTATCAAGGAACTTCATCATCCTTCAAGGCTACAAGAGGTATTCTCCTCCCTTTCAACCCTTCTCAAACTCCATGAAAGTAGGACTAATCTTGGAAAATTGTGATAATTGCTTTGTATATGTTGTATATGGACCTCACCTACCCATAGGAAACGAAGGGTAAACCTTAGCTAATGTTTCTAAACACCCATCTAACACCTACTCTAATACCAAATTAAAAACCATGATAGAACAAGGAAGATGGAGAACCATACCACACTGTATTAATATATTGATGAAAACATGTTACATTTATAGGGCAATCAATGAGCTCTCTAGATCCTAAAATGGTGGATTTATATCTCTAAATATAGATAATACAATTAGAACAAATCTGGAACCAAATTCCAACCTTAAATGATTATGGTTCCAATGACAACAAATTTACAATTACTAGGAATTACCAGTTCAATTCTTCAGTATTTCCAACAATTTTTGGAGTATGATGTTGGAATTATTAACTCGTACTTTTGTTATAAAAATATTATGATTTATTATTGTAATTGGTTATTGTTAGGATTTTATTAGATTAATTAGAAATTGAGAGATTCTTTCCAACCAATTCTCATATTTTTAGTATGTGGTTGAAATATTCTCTCAACTAATTCTTAGTGTGATTGAGATGGTATCTCTATCTTGATGTATAAAGATGTAACTTTATTTGATGTTAATAGATCATTAAGCATAGTTTTGGCTTTTGTGAGGAAACATATCTATTCTCACATTTTCTATCATAGTATCAAAGCGGGTATTGGCCTAACTCTCTCATGGGAGGGCTGAGAAATATGTAATAACTTTGAGAGTTGATCCTCTATAAATAGGATTAGCATAGGAGAGTGGGTTGCTTCTCTAGATGATTTCTATGGTATGTTCATGGTAATTTCTTTAGTCATTGTTTGTAGATGGTGTTGTGAGAGTGTTTTCCATCACGCTAATTTGATGATGACGGCCAAATAAAACTGCTCAAGGAAAGAGTAGTTGATTTTTAGGAACCGTCAAGGATAGAGTTGAAATATGCCTATGTTACTCACTGTGAAGACTGATTGGTTACTAAGTGTGGAAGCTGTGGAAAAGGTACCATTACTGAATGAGTTGGAGGTAGTGTACCTCAACACTGAGAAGAATGGTCATATCTGCACTACATCGCCATCAATCCAAGGAAATATTTGTCATATGTCATGCAAGTTACCTTGGCATAGATTCTTGCGAGGTGTCGTCCCTTTTCTTTGCATTAATCTTTCACACGCAATACAAAATCATTTACAGACTATCAGCTCGTCTTCGAACTGTGAAGATCATCGCTGATGACACACAGAAAACTAGACAGCTTTTGATCCCAGTTGGTCGCACAAAGCACAGAGGGAGAGCATGCGCTACTGATCTCTTACAGACTATTTACACTTGAGATATTTCTTTTTCATATGCCAGTTCGCACTAGACGCGGGCATAGAGGATACACAGACCTCAACTCTAAAAACTGCAGATCTCTTGACTAGCACACTTTTGAATGTCCCAAAAGAGACCCGAAGGGATTTATTTATACAAATTTGAACCGCTCACCCGGTGACCTTTGACTGACAACACACAGTCAAAAGAAAAGATTCGGGGTGGTAAGTGGGGACCACCACCACCATTATCTCGTCCCTTGAATGGTCTAGCAGACATGTGGGGACCCAAATAAAATACTTCCGACAAACTTTGACATACTATCAAAAGGACAAATGTCCGAAAAAATTAAACAATGTGAAACCTATAAAGGCGTCCCACCATGCCTTTCAATCACAGGGGTCCCACCCTTGAAGACAAATACAAATTTCTCGTCCATCACCGAGATCGACGCTACCAATGGGAAATTAAATGGATCCCTTCCAGAATCCTCAAGTCCATCGAGTAAGGCATATGGATATAGATTATAATCAAAGCATTGCTCAACATCTGAACCAAACATAAATTTGTTATGTTCACACATGAATTCGCCTTGAAAAGTCGATTCAACTCTAAAATTCAGAGGAATCCGTCTCGTGTGAACTTTAGAATCAATCCTATTGTCGGCTTGGTCCCTTGTGATAAACTTCTGAGTTGTGTACACAATGTGTTGAAGTGGTGAATAACGGCCCCCAAGGTGTCTTAACTTGAATTTGAACCACATATGGTTCAGATCAGAAACTTGCATATCAACCTGGAGGTGAAGAATAAAGTTGGCTCTCCTTTGGATCCAATCTTTCCTTGGGCATAATTTATCCAAAAGGATTTCTGTCCATCTTGACCACGTAGTGTTGTGTAGATTAGATGGATCTGCACAGATAACAATCTCTCTTTATTCTTTGCAAAATTGAAGAATAAGGTTGTATGTTGTCCACGTAAGATCACCATGTCCAATGTCAACATACCAAACATCTCTTCCTTCTTCTTCATTACAATCTAGCCAGACTTCTCGACAACCAATTAGTTTATCTTGTGCCTTTTCTAAGCCAAGAAAGGCGTCTTTCTCCCATTTCTCCAAAATTTGGAGTTTAAGTGGGGATTCTTGGATTTGTCCGATAAGCGTTAAAGAGAGGAACTTTTCAGCTTCTATTCTGCTTTCATATTCCAAAAATAGCTTGCGTTCTTCAGGTGTCACCGATTCATCCCAGGGTTTCAAGAACAACCTTTCCTGAGAATGGCTGAGAGGGGAAGGAAACGGTCTTGCAGGCCCTTTGCCTTTATCCCACTGCTGGAAGCTGGAAGCTCCTGTATGGAACATATTTAGCTGAGGAAAAAATGGAGTATGTGGTTTTTCTCTGGTTAACATGTCAGCAACACAATTAAGATAACCAAGTTTATATACAATATCAATATCAAAATTTGGTAAGCCCAAAAACCATTTTAAAATCCTAGAACTATTTCCGGCCATCAGATTTTCATTTCTAAACATCCCAGGCATTATTTTCAAATCAGTCCTAATAAAAAACTTTACAGGTTTTAAAAATAAACGAAACTGATTGACTGTATTTTTAACAGCCATAATTTCTTTATGACTAGAAGGATAATTAAGTTCTGCATATTTGAATGATCCTAAAGCGTAGCCACATATTTCTTCTTTTCCATCCTATAATTCAATAAGAATCCCACCCCATAAATTAGCCAAGGCATTTGTTTCGATGATCAAGTGACCAGTTCCTTGAGGGAGAGACAAAGCATGGAGATGCTATACTTTAGTCTTTATCTTTTGTACTACTGCATTCATTTCTTGAGACCATTTTGAAGTATTCTTCTTCAATCTTTTATGAAGGATATGGACATCATCAGCTTGTCCTTTATAGCATGGTATGATATAATTTAGACTTCCCAAAATCTCTGAAGCTAGACTTTTTCTAGAATCTGATCTGGGAACTGGGAGAATATTTTCAAGACATGGTCTTGAAGAATTAACTGTCCTTTATTAATCTTGAAACTGAGAAACTCAATTTCAATTTGTCCAATCTCCATCTTGCTCTTTGAGAGAACAAGACCATGTTTATAGACAAGATGATAAAATTCCTGCAAATGCTCTAAATATTCCTGCAAATTCTTGGAGCATATCAGTATATCATCAATGAAGACTAATTAATGCCCATCCCTTTTCTCTGAAAATATCTTCCATCCGCTTTTGAAATTCTAAGGGAGCATTGTTTATCCCAAAGGGTAATACTTTCCATTGATATTGACCATGAGGAACAACAAAGGCAGTTTTAAATCTATCTTTAGCATCAATTCCAATCTGATAAAATCCAGATTTCAGATCGAACTTACTGAATATAGAACATCCATCAATTCTCTGCAAAAGGCTAGCTTTATTAGGTAAAGGATACCTGAATTTTTGGAGTACTGCATTGAGAGGTTTATAGTTTACAACCAATCTGGGTTTTCCTCTTTTTATCTCTGAATGTTTATTGACAACAAAGGCTCTATAGGCCCAAGGACTCTTAGAGGGCTCAATCAATCCTTTTGAAAGCAACTCTTTTATTTCATTGGCACAAAATTCCCTTTCAGAGGGAGACATCAGTCTAGCAGAGGCTTTCATGGCTTTGTGGTTTACCAGAGGATTAAAGGGAAGGGAAACAAAATATTTCTCTCTGGTCGCGAAAGCATTAGGGATTTCTAAAGTACAATCCTTTTCTAAATTAGCAGAGATCTTGGCCAAGGATTTTTCCTTATGCATTTCTGCATAAGCAATGCATCTTTCCATTTTGAACAGTTCTGCAATGTTTGGCTTAAGGTTTGTTTTCTTAGCAGGGTTCTTGCATTTCGATTGAGCTTCAAAGGATAGGGGACAAGAGATCGAATTTCCATTTATGGTGCAAGTAAACAACATTTTCTTTGTATCCACAGTGATAGGGCTGACTCTATTCAGAAAATCTGAACCTAGAATATAGCCATCTTTTATGCTATATAATCTAGTCAAAGATAAAGCATTTAGACAGCTACCTACTTGAATGGGGAAATCTGCTACTCTACCCGAAAGCTGTGCAGGGGTTCCTTCTATAGAAACTCCATGATATGAATCTTTTTCCTAGTAAAATGAGGGGATTGCACCACCTTTTGCTAGATTCATTTGACATCCTGAATCAATCATGCAATCCATCTTATAATATTTGAATTCTAGAGCACAACACAAAACTTGAATATACATTTTAGGACCTGTGAAAAGTCCTAAGGATGGTTCTGGAAACATTGTGAGACTATTATGGTAATCATTTTTAGGGGAATCCTCATTATGCTCTGGGCTCTTTAAAGCTTCTTCATACTACCTACTCATTTCATCATCAGAAGACTGGTCTTTTTCCTGGATTGTTCCCTCAAGTAGTCCTATTAAGTATTTGATTTCCCTTACAAGCTTTCGAAGGGAACTCTGCTTTTCCTTGATTTGTAATCTGAGCAGATTTTCTTTGTCTTGTCTAAACTGTTGTCTATCGTGATGTTCTGTCGGATAGTGTTTGTATAAATCTGCAGGATTGTAGAATGCAGGGTTATTCTCTTCTGATCAATTTTTTCTTTCTTTTAGTAATGACAATAATCTTTTCTTTTCTTCTCTTAATTCTCCTTTGAGAATATATTCAAAAATAGGAATTTTTGAGAGTTGTTGATCAATTGAAGCTCTTTGTTGTTGAGGAGACGGTTTATCTAGAGCCGAAAACATAAAACAAGAAAAATCAAAATCTGGAGGTCCTTCACACCCCCCTAAATTTGCTTCCGAAGCACAACTGGAGGCGGAGGAGGAAGAATCCAAACTGGAGGGAGAAAATTTATTTAATTGGATGGAAGAATCTGAATCAGAAGAATTCTCCTCAGGGAGAAATATAATTTCACCCGAAGGATATTGGTTGGATGTACAGGAGCAGAGATCCCACCAGGATGGATCTAGTTGGGTGAAAAATGCCACAAGCTTAGGCTTGGATTTCTTTTGTGGACATTTACTTTCCCAATCCCCTTTATTACCACAAATTAAATAGTTTTCTTTGTCTGCTCGTTCAGACCTTTTACGGACAAAAGATTTCTGATAAAAAGGGCGTTAATATTACTTATGATAAGGCTTATGATCCTTGTGCTTATAAGCTTTGGTAGGATGAAATATAGGGGCGCTTGTATGGAATCCTTTCTTTTTTGGTTTACAGTGGCAGGATTATTTGCCGAAATGCCTTTGATTGTAAGCACCACATCCCCAATCTGGCATCTTTGCCACATCTTTACAAAAACTAGGGGAATACATGGATTGGTGCCTTTTAAAATCTCGACTGACTCTTTTTTCAAGGAAATGTTCTTTCCAGGTTTCCATGATATAAGCATGGAGCTGGGCTAATGAAAGTCCTCGAAGAGTTATTTTCTTATCTTTTAGAAATTGTTCCACGGCATCTAGAACATGACCAAGGAAACTCCGGAGATAGTGCTTCAAATACGCTAGTTTACCTGATTTACCAAACGATATAAGGAGATTCTGCATATAGCAGAATTATTTCTCACTTTGACTTAAGTCACATATTCTGGTGGACGTAAATAAAGAAGCTAAATGTTCGTAGTATTCTTTATCATCAGGACCATAGAATTCTTTTCCCACGACTTGCAGTGTCTGCTAATCTGCATCATCTGCATTCAGAATTTCATCTTTTGCTTCTTGAGGTAACCATCGCCACCATTCATGGGCTAGGACAAACAATCCAGCAATTAACTGTAAACTTAACTGTTGTCCAGAGATATTAGTATCTTGGGTCTTTTTATACAAAACCCACTAACCAAGAAGCTATATGGCCAACTTAACTTCTACCCTTAACTGACATTGAATATTCAGAACTGGTTGTTTTGGTATTTGTGACATAAGATTGTTCATTCCATTTATTCCAAAATGGAATTTGTGAGAAGGTGCAGAGGAGGCATCTTGCATATGGGTATGAAAAGTAGGAGGAAGAGGACCTAGAAAAGAGGAATACCCACTTTCCTGACTGATTCCAGAAGTGGTTTGGGTATTCTCTTGTCTATTGGGAAAATCCATCATAGCCAAATATTTCTCAGATAAAGTAGGAGGCATGCTATGAAATTGGGTGACTAGGCTATGAATTTCTTGTAATTCTTCCTCATCTTCACCAAAAGAAAACTCTGGTCTATCGTCCTCATCTTGGACACTCAGCAACCTGAAAGAGTGACTTTTTGAGTGTTGTCTCTGGTGTCCTTTCATTGCAAGGGAAATTGCTGCCTGGCTGACTATAGCAGCTTTATTTTTCAAATCTTGGGTTTTAGTTAACAATTTTCCCAAGACATCCAATCGTTTCTCAGTTTTAATATGAGTTGTTGACATAGTAGACTTGATTTCTTATGTACCATGCAACAAATGATCCAGAAGTTCAAGCTTAGTTTGGAGCAACGAAATATTTGTGGGATCTTCTTTCATTATCTGCTTTAGCTATATAATATCCATGGCTATATCATCCAAGTTCTGTGCTATGAGATGATGTTGCAAATTTCCAAAATTTGCGAGTTTCATTTCGTCAGAGACAGTCTCTGTTGTTGCAGAGGATTTATATGGCATAAATTCTTTCTTTGTCATGCCATTTGAGCAGAACTGTCTAAAGGGAACATCTGGAAGATTCCTTCCAGGGATGAATGACCTATCGCCCTTAGTAGAGATTACTTCCATTCCTGGTCCACTCCGGGGTAGAGAAGAGAACATGGAAAGAGAAGGAGGTTCTCTAGACTGATGATGTTGTAATTTCTGGAGTATCTTTTTGCAGGTCAGAAAATCTGAATGTTGGCCTTTATGTTCAGTACCATAAACTCTAGTAAAGGAAGGTTGAACTGAGGAGGCACCGGGTTCAAACCTTGGTGACTGAGTGAAATGTTTTGCAGATGAGGTCCTGAGAAGAGGGGGAGTAAAATGAGGAGTAGGACATCCTTCAGGGATTTGAAACGAGTGAAAGGCCCGATCAAAAGTAATAGGGGTATTCACAAAAGATTCTATTTTTTGTACTTCATTTTCTTGGTTCCTTAGCTATTTATATTTGACTTCCCATTGTATAGGGTAATTTGTGCCTATCCAATCAAAAGTAACTGGCGTTGAGTATTTGGACTTATCGTTTTCCACCATGCTTTGCAGGTGCGAGCTCTGATGGACCTTATACCGAAGGGGGGGGAAGGGTATCATTTCCAAAGCAGACAAGAAAACATGCTTTAAAATGGATGATTTTCGAGCCAGAATCCATTTTAAAACCACAGGGTAAAATATAGGCTTTAATGAGGTCATATATATATGGATCATGTAGACTAACAGAATATTTAGGAAAGATAGTGCCAAAACAAGGGCCATTATGTAAAGGAGCGGTAAAACCGCCAATAATAGCATCGGAGAAATCTATATGCTGGGTATCGATGGAAACACATAAAGAGGAAACAGGTAAATAAGGTCGAACTAAAGGACCAAGGCCTAGCTTGATAGCACCAAGATGGGCATACTTATATCCTTGGGTTTTTTCCCAGTCTATCTGAGATTTATCTAACAAGTTAATATGCACAGGTTCATCTTTATCAGTAAAAGAAACATCTACGGAACTGACTTTGATTTGAGTGTGAGTATGGTATTGCCACCATGATAACTTTTAAACATCAGTGGGTAATATGGCGGGTAATTTCCAATTTACAGAGGGATTGAGATCTTGAATGTTTATGATGGATGAAGTGTTTGATGTGTCATTCTGGAAAGAAGATCGTCTAGCTGCTAAGGATACCTTAGTATCATTCTCTGTTTGACAGTCAAGGGTTTGGAGCGAAACTACATCCATTGAAGGGTCAATGGAACACTTACCTTTCTCGGGCAGTAGATGGATAAATTGCTCATGTGGGTTTCCTACAGACTCTCAAAGAATTACAAGAGGGATTTATGTGCCTAGTCCAATGGTTGTGGCCTCAAACAAACTCAAAACACCCTTTTATCCAACACAGAACCTTCACTTATATAAATGGAAGCAGATTTAAGACTTGAATATGTAACGTACCCATTATTGACCCTATTACATTCAAATGTAATTGATGTAATATTTTTATGAAATCATGGTGAGGAGCTCAAGGCCAAGGCCCCGCCATCGATTTAGTGATGCATATGGCTTGTGTGCTAGCCAGGCACATTGGAATTTCAATATCATGTAAGATGCATTTTAATAAAAATACCCACAACTAGCTATGCAATGTAACAAAGAGATGGGGGCATGATCTTACAAGGAATTGGGAGGGAAAACATTCAAATGCTTGAGCCAATCAAGTCAAGCCAAGTGTCAATGAGAGAACCCATCAAACCCTCAACTACCCATGTTGAATTTTGTACCCAGTCATTGATTTATCCCAAGAGTTGGTTGAGGTAGTTAATGCCTTGGGGAATGGGAGGTATGGTTGTCCAAATTCGGGTATGGGAAAGCCACCCTGCATGGGAAATCGCGTTTTGCTTCTTGGGCAAGAAAAGAGCCATGAATTGCTCCCCAAGCCATTATCCATCAACCAATTGCTCTCCCTCACGAGTGGGGATCTACCTGGGCGTTTTCCAGCCATGTTTTTGGGTGTTCTCCTTGATCCTCAGCTGGGATAAGGGCGTTTTTGTATTGTATACCAGTGGGGAAGATGGAAAATCGAATTGGGGTTCCATAGAGACCATTGTGGCTATTAAATGCTGAGATGGTTGGGGAGAAAACGTTTTTCCTCCCTGTGAATGTTTTTCCTCATCCCACAATTTGTTTTTGGATGGAAACAATTTGGGAAAGCCCAAACGCATGGCCATCTTGTTGGAAAATCCATTGCTTTGGCTTGATCTTGAGTGTAAGCCTCCAGGGTTCGAATGCAGCCTGATAAACCCAGTTGTGCACTGGCTTGGCTGAGAGGAAATGAGAAATGGGCTGTGAATGAGTGAATGTCCCCTTTTCCTTGTGAGAATCATGCCCAGCTCGGGGGTGGCCTTCGGACGAACTCAGTATAAGCTGTCGAAGAGCCTATGGTTGGGTGGAACGCTGCAGCAACATAGCTAGTCGCTTGGGGCAGTTGCAAAATGGAGATAATTTTTTTTATGCCTATATATTTACTTCTGCACTATATTAATTTAATGACTGTTGATATGCTGTATGTATGAGTAATGTGTGTGGATGTTTTAATTCCGCTGTGCATAATTTTCTTGTTTTCCATCTGCACGCATCTCTTTTAATGATATGAATCTAATGAGTGGGATGAGTTTTATGTGAAAGCCCCAGAGATTGCCATCAGGTACCCTTCCTTGCCTTGGATGGATGGGTGGGTACGTTACAGAATAGTGAATAAACAACTTGTAAATTTAGAAAAGACAAATCATCCATAAATGAAAACGAAACTTACAAAAAAAGCTAGTGGCATGATACAGAAGAAATCAAGTTTAGTTTGGAGCGATGAAGTATTTTCGTGCTCTTCTTTCATTATCTGCTTTAGCTGTATAGTATCCATGGCTATATCATCCAAGTTTTGTGTTGTGAGATGATATAGCCATGGATATTATACAGCTAAAGCAGATAATGAAAGAAGAGCACGAAAAGATTTTGTTGCTCCAAACTAAACTTGATTTCTTCTGTATCATGCAATAGATGATCCAGAAGTTCAAGCTTAGTTTGGAGCAAAGGAATATTTTCGTGCTCTTCTTTCATTATCTGATTTAGCTGTATAATATCCATGGCTATATCATCCAAGTTCTGTGTTGTGAGATGATATTGCAAATTTCAAAAATTTGCGAGTTTCATTTCGTCAGAGACAGTCTCTATTGTTGCAGAGGATTTATATGGCATAAATTCTTTCTTTGTCATGCCATCTGAGGAGAACTGTCTAAAGGGAACATCTGGAAGATTCCTTCCAGGGATGAAAAACCTATCTTCCTTAGTAGATATTACTTCCATTCCTAGGCCGCTCTGGGGTAGAGAAGAGAACATGAAAAGAGAAGGACGTTCTCTAGAATAGTGATGTTGTAATTTCTAGAGTATCTTTTTGTAGGTCGGACAATCTGAATGTTGGCCTTTATGTTCAGTATCATAAACTCCAGTAAAGGAAGGTTGAATTGAGGAGGCACGGGGTTAAAACCTTGGTGACTAAGTGAAATTGTTTGCAGATGAGGTCCTAAGAAGAGGAGGAGAAAAGCGAGGTGTAGTGTCCTTCAGGGATTCGTAACAAGTGAGAGGACCTATCAAAAGTAATAGGGGTATTCACAAAAGATTCTATTTTTTGCACTTAATTTTCTTGGTTCCTTAGCTCTTTATATTTGACTTCCCATTGTCTACGGTAATTTATGCCTATCCTTTCAAAAGTAACTGGCATTGAGTGTTTGGACTTATCGGTTTCCACCACGCTTTGCAGGTGCGAGCTCTGATGGACCTTAGACCGAAGGGGGGGAAGGGTATCATGTTGATGTATATGTAACTTTGGAATGTATTTCATCTATATATTATTGTACTCCTATAGAGATGTATTATTTCTCTATACGCAAGTGTTGTCATTTGTATTGAAAAGTGTCGCAAGTGGTGTAACTTGCTGATGGGTTATTAGACCACCTAGTAGAGGGCTCATCCTGATATAATGTAACCTAGGGTTATTAGGCTGAGTTAGACAAGTCGGCCCCATAGGTTTATTAGGCAGCACAGGACAAGTATAAATAGAGATCGGGAGATTTCTATTTCATTCATCTCATTACTCACTCTTCTATCACTCAGAAAGTGGTGCACATGTGAGGAGGAGGATCAACATCTAGGAGAAGACTATCTCTTGTACTTTGCTTGTAGCATTGCTCTCTCTATCTCTGAGGAAGCTATGGGGTTTTTCACCTTTATGGTTTTTCACCTTTATGGTTTTCCCTAGTGAAACTCTATGTGTCTCTTGTCTCATGTGATTGATATGAATTTTTATACTTGATATGTTTTACATGTTATTCTCTCAGTAAAGATCCTAGAGTATATTGACTTAATGCTCAAAAATTAACATGGTATCAAAGCTTCCCTGAGAAGAAGACGTTGTGAAGTGGGGGAAACTAGGGTTTCTTGTTTATTGTGTTTCTCTCCACCGATTTTGGAAAACCAGTAAGGTAGATTGACTCTATGCATCAAGGAGAATCTATCTTTCCAATCAGAATTCAGTTCTGAGAACTTTCAGTTTTGGCCCTAAAAATTAGGGTTTCCTCAAAAATAGGAATTTCCAAACTTTGAAGACATAGCTGGAAGCTCCATGGAAAAATCGAAGTTTAGAGCTTTGGATCGATATTTGTGGTTGGGTGAAGCTCTGGGAAACTCAAACCCTAATTCAGGGTCCTCCCTAGTGAATCCGGGAGATTGAAAAGCATTTCTGAAGGGTGAATCTTTGCAGTTTTCAAATTCTGAATATACTAGGATGATCATCTCATCAAGTCGCATCTTTCTATCCTTTCAGAATTTTGAAATTCGCATTTTGAATTTTCAGGGTTTCTCTAACAAACCCTAATCCGGGACCAGATCCAGTTTTCAGCAAATCAAGTGGTAAGACCTATATCTTTTCTATTTCCATTTGAATTACTCTTTAAAGATGTCTCACCACACCAAGCTTGAAGATAAGCTTGAAGGGGCTGATAACTTCCGAGCATGGAAGTATAGGATTGGGTTAATCCTGGAAGAAAATGAGTTGGACTCTTACATAAGCTCTGAGGTCCCTGTCCCAGAGGGAGAAGAGGATAAAGCCCTCCACAAGAAGAACTTGGTCAAGGAAAAGAGGATCATTGTTGATTCTATCAAGGACCATCTCATCCCACATGTGTCATCTCTGAAGACACCCAAAGAGATGTTTGATTTCTTGACCAAGCTATTTGAAGGGAAGAACATAAATCGGAAGATGACCCTGCGGAACCAATTGAAAGGGGTAAAGCTTCAGAATAGAGAAACCATTCAATATTATTTTTCTAAGGTCTCCCAGATCAAGGAACAACTCAAAATGGTGGATGAAATTGTGGACAATGGTGAAGTTTTCATGACCACACTGAATGGCTTACCTAGGTCATGGGATTCCTTTATCTAAGGAATCTATGCAAGAAAGAAGTTGGTATCCTTCAGAAGACTGTGGGAGGAATGCTCACAAGAAGAAGCAAGGCTTATGGAACGAGAAGAAAGGATGGGGAATGAAGATCAAGCTCTCACAACACACACCAAGAAAGGAAAGTTCAAGAGGGAGCCATCCCATCACAAGAAGAAATCTTCTCACCCATACCACAAAGAAAAGAAAGATCTGAGGTGCTTCAATTGTAATGAGAAAGGACACTTTGCCTCAGAATGTCCCAAGAAAAGAAAAGAAGATACCAACAACTTCAACAAGAAGAATAAGAACATCAAAAGAAGATATCATGCTCATGCTGCTGAGGATGATGAACATCCTAGGAAGAAAGCTAGAGCAGAAAGTGATGACTCGTCTAGTGAAGATGAATATGTTCTAATCTCATCCCTCACAGGTACTATTTCTCATGGTTGTAATGATTGGTTAATTGACAGTGGGGCTTCTAAACACATGACTGGTTTAAAGAATCTTTTGTAAATTTATCTAAACATGAATCACCCCATAATGTGAAACTTGGGGATGATTATCAATACCCTATCAAAGGAAGTGGGGAAGCCTCCTACAACCTAGACTCTGGAAAGTCTTTGAAGATGAAAGATGTGTTATTTGTACCTGGGCTCAAGAAGAACCTGCTCTCCATCTCTGCATTGGATGCAAAGGGCATGAGGGTTTCATTTGTAGATGGCCAAGTCCTAATGTGGCCAAAAGGTAAAACTATTGATGATGCAGTGGTGATTGGAGAGCAAGAGGGAGGATTGTACAAATTGAAGGGACAACCTGAACATACCATGGTACATGAATCCATGGAGCCAAATGAACTTTGGCATCGAAGGCTTCCACATGTGCACTACAGAGCACTACCAATTGCAAGCAAAGTTGTAGGTCTTCTTGAAATCAAGTCAAAGCATGAAGGAGTTTGCAAAGGATGTGCAAAAGGAAAGAACGTTAAGAAGGCATTTCCAAGCAGTGAAAGCAAAGCAAAAGGGATCTTGGAAATTATCCACTTCGATGTATGCGGTCCAATGTCATCCATCTCTCTAAGTGGGTATGTATACTATGTCTCTTTCATTGATGATTTATCTAGGAAGACTTGGGTTTACTTCTTGAAGAACAAAGATGAAGTATTTGATAAGTTCAAGGAATTCAAAGCCTTGATGGAGAATCAAATTGACAAGAAGATCAAGACATTCAGATCCGACAATGGAGAAGAATTCACTTAAGGTGATTTCAATAAACTATGCAGTGATTCAGGGATTAAGAAGGAGTTGACTGCTCCCTACAATCCTCAACAGAATGGAGTTGCAGAAAGAAAGAATAGAACAATCATGGAGGCAGCTCGGGAAATGTTGCATGACTAGGATCTGCCTATGCATCTATGGGCAAAAGTAGCTAGGACAACTGTATATGTGCAGAACAGAACACCTCATAAGATATTGGACAACAAGACACTAGAAAAAGTCTTCACCTGTAAGAAACCTGAGGTCAGACATCTCAGGATATTTGGTTGTCCAGTATATACACATGTTCCAAAGGAAAAGAGGACAAAGCTAGCTCCTTCAGGAAAGAAGGGTATCTTTGTGGGGTACAGTGAAAGCTCGAAGGCTTACAGAATATACTTTCCAGGGTTCAAGAAGATTGATGTCAGCAAGGATGTGACATTTGATGAAGACTCAGCTTTCATCAACTCAAGGAAGGAACCTGTTGAAGATCATGAAGAACCAAAGGAAACCAGATTTCAAGATACCACCATGACTGAAGCAAATCCAAAAGCAGATCGAGAAATTGAAGATCCAAAACAACCTGTAGATCCACCTCGTGAGAAGGACTCTCACAAGAGGAAACCTGCATGGGATAGAGAGCTCATTCAAGATGCAGAAAGGTATGGCAGTCCAAAAGAAGAACACAGAGCAAGGAAGAGAACTAGATCTCACACCAATTATGTTGCCTTACTCTGTGACATTATGAACAAGGAACCTTCCAATTATGAAGAAGCAGCGGAAAAGAAAGAATGGAAGCATGCCATGGTCGAAGAGTATCAGTCGATCATGAAGAATGATGTTTGGGATGTAGTTCCGAGACCTGAAGGGAAGTCAGTTGTGACTTCCAAGTGGATCTACAAGATCAAGCATGCTGCAGATGGTAGTATAGAGAAATACAAAGCGAGATTTGTAGCTCATGGCTTCTCCCAGAAAGAAGGGATTGATTACAAAGAAACTTTTTCTCCTGTAGCCAGGTACACTTCCATCAGATCAGTAATTGCTCTGGCTACAGTGATGAAATGGAAGATACACCAGATGGATGTCAAGACAACTTTCTTGAATAGTGTAGTCGAAGAGGAATTCTATGTGGAGCAGCCACTTCATTTTGAGACACATGACAGAGAGTCATATGTGTGCAAGTTGAAGAAATCCTTGTATGGCTTGAAGCAAGCTCCTAGGACTTGGTATGGTAGGATGGACAACTTTCTATCCAGTTTGGGATTTACCAAGAGTAAAGCAAATTCCAACCTTTACTACAAGGTTGAGGAAGGAAATACAGTGATACTACTTCTGTTTGTGGATGACCTATTTGTTACAGGAGAATATAGTTTGATTGTTGATACCAAGAGGAAGCTTGCTGTCGAGTTTGAGATGAAGGACTTGGGGATGATGCAATATTTTCTAGGCATGGAGGTGTGGCAGAGTGCAGATGGGATCTTCCTTGGACAAGGGAAGTATGCAGTAGAGATCTTGTAGAAGTTCGCGATGATGGACTACAAGGCCATGGCCACACCTATGGCATCAAACCTGAAGCTTCTGTGTGATGCTTCATCTGAGTCGGTTGATGTCACTATGTATCGTCAGACGATTGGGTCCTTGATGTACCTGACGAACACGAGACCAAATATTTTCTTTGCGGTGAACACATTGAGCCAGTTCCTGACAGATCCAAGGAGTGTTCACCTAGTTCCTGTAAAGCATATTCTGAGGTAGCTGAAGGGTATGATTGATTATGGGCTCAAGTATGATGCGAATTAAAGGTTTAACCTGCAGGGTTGTGTTGATTCAGATTGGGCAAGCATTGCTACATTATAGGAATAGCACAACTGGGTGTTGCTTCAGTATGGGATCAGGTGTGATCTCTTGGTTTAGCAGGAAGCAGTCCTGTGTAGCACTGAGTACAGCTGAGGCAGAGTATGTTGTAGCTTGTTCTGCTAGTTGTGAGGCAGTATGGCTCCGGAAGCTACTGTCTGAGTTATTTGATCTCCCACTGGAGGCTACTGGTATCTTTTGTGACAACCAGAGTTGTGTGAAGCTGTCTGAGAACCCAGTGTTTCATATCAGGTCGAAACACATTGAGATCAAATATCACTATATCAGGGATATGGTGCAGAGAGGAGCAGTGAAGCTCCTATATATTGCGATAGATGAGTAGGTTGCAGATGTGCTGACGAAACCACTAGCTAGAGTGAAGTTTGAGTACTTCAGAGAGAGGCTTGGTGTTCTTCAGATTGACGACACTTCGAGGAAGAAGTGATGGACACATTTGCTGGATCCATTCCAAGCATGGTGAGAGGAGGATCCTTCCCATGGCTGTGGATGTAAGCGTTGGATGATGAGCATCAGGATGATGCTCTAGTTACTGCTCTTTATATTCATCAGGTGGATGCATGATATGTATCAAGAGGATACATTGTATGATCAGGTGGATCATGTATGTGATATGCATCAGATGGATGAATGATATGTATCAGGTGGATACATCGTATGATCAGGTGGATCATGCATGAGATATGTATCAGGTAGATACTATGTATGATCAGGATGATCATGGATGATGAGCTTCAGGATGTTGCTCCAGATGATATGCATCAGGACGGTGCAGTGATGATGATCAGTATGATCATGAGCATCAAGATGATGCTTCGTGCGATGATGATCGGTTGGATCATGAGTATCAGGTTGATAATTGGAGGTCAGAGATGATATGTGGTGGGTTGTGCAAGTAGCATGTAATCAGTCCTCGGAGATCCGATAGGTTGAGCTGTGTGCTCGTAATCAGTCTTGGGATGAGGTATTTCTATGTAGTATGTAATCAATCCTCAAGATCCGATAGGTTGAGTTGTGTGCTCGTAATCAGTCCTGGGATGAGGTATTACTATGGAGATATGTAATCAATCCTGGAGATCCGAGAGGTTGAGATGTGTGCTTGTAATAAGTCCTGGGATGCTCTTTAGATATCTTGTCGATCGTGCTGCGGCACATAAATGTTCCTGGGATGCTCTTTAAAGGTATTGTCTATTCACATGTAATCATTCCTGGAGATCCGAGAGGTTGAGTTGTGTGCTCGTAATAAGTCCTAGGATGCTCTTTAGAGATCTTGTCGGTCGTGCTACAGCACATAAATGTTCCTGGGATGCTCTTTAAAGGTATTGTCTATTCATATGTAATCAGTCCTGGAGATCCGAGAGGTTGAGCTGTGTTCTCGTAATAAGTCCTCGGATGCTCTTTAGAGATCTTGTCGGTCGTGCTTCGACACATAAATGTTCCTGGGATGCTCTTTAAAGGTATTGTGAAGGGGATGCATGTAATCAGTCCTGGGATATCTTGTCGGTCGTGCTTAGGCACATAAATGTTCCTGGGATTCTCTTGTCAGGTATTGCATCAACACATAAAATCAGTCCTAAGAGACCACCTCTATCAGACCATTCGCACAGATGATGAAGACCTACAGGTAGTGGGTCTACATTTAGTATGAAAAAGGATTGGCTCTGTAGAACTTCATATGATGAGTAGATTCATAGATTGATTGAGATAGCAGCAACAGTGATGATAACGATGATTCGAGGACGATGATTCGCTGATGATGATCCAGAGAAGAAGACTTGTGCTTGCAAATCTGTGTCGAGAAATAACTTCCTATTTAAGAGGGAGTGTCGATGTATATGTAACTTCGGAATGTATTTCATCTATATATTATTGTAATCCTATAGAGATGTATTATTCCTCTATACGTTAGTGTCGTCATTTGTATTGACAAGTGTCGCAAGTGGTGTAACTTACTGATGGGTTATTAGACCACCTAATAGAGGGGTCAGCCTGATATAATGTAACCTGGGGTTATTAGGTTGAGTTAGAGAAGTCGGCCCATAGGTTTATTAGGCAGCACAGGACAAGTATAAATAGAGATCGACAGATCTCTATTTCATTCATCTCATTACTCACTCTTCTATCACTCGGAAAGTGGAACACATGTGAGGAGGAGGATCAGCATCTAAGAGAAGACTATCTCTTGTACTTTGGTTGTACTTTGGTTGTATCATTGCTCTCTCTATCTCTGAGGAAGTTGTGGGGATTTTCACCTTTATGGTTTTCCCCAGTGAAACTCTGTGTGTCTCTTGTCTTATGTGATTGCTTGGTGTGATTGAAATGCATTGTTATACCTGATATGCTATACATGTTATTCTCTCAGTAAAGATCCTAGAGTATATTAACTTAATGCTCAAAAATTTACATATCATTGCCAAAGCAGACAAGAACACATACTTTAAGATTGATGATTTTCAAGCCAGAATCCATTTTAAAACCACGGGGTAAAATATAGGCTTTAATGAGGTCATATGCATATATGTATCATCTAGACTAACAGAATATTTAGGAAAGATAGTGCCAAAACAAGGGCCATTATGCAAAGGAGCAGTAAAACCACCAATAATAGCATTAGATAAATATATATGCCGGGTATCGATGGAAACACATAAAGAGGAAACAGGTAAATAAGGTCGAACTAAAGGACCAAGGCCTAGCTTGATAGCACCAAGATGGGCATACTTATATCCTTAGGTTTTTACCCAGTCTATCTGAGATTTATCTAACAAGTTAATATGCACAGGCTCATCTTTATCAATAAAAGAAACATCTACGGAACTTATTTTGATTTGAGTGTGAGTACGGTATTTCCACCATGATAACTTGTAAACATCAGTGGGTAATATCGCAGGTAATTTCCAATTTACAGAGAGATTGAGATCTTGAATGTTTATGATGGATGAAGAGTTTGATGTGTCAATCTGGAAAGAAGATTGTCTAGCTGCTAAGGATAGCTTAGTATCATTCTCTGTTTGACAGTCAAGTGTTTGGAGCGAAACTGCATCCATTGAAGGGTCCATGGAACACTTACCTTTCTCGGGTAGTAAATGGATAAATTGCTCACGTGGGTTTCCTACAGACTCTCAAATAGTTACAAGAGGGATTATTGTGCCTAGTCCAACGGCTGTGGCCTCAAACAAACTCGGAACACCCTTTTATCCAACACAAAACATTCACTTATACAAATGGAAGCAGATTTAAGACTGGAAAAGTGAATAAATAACTTGTAAATTTAGAAAATACAAATCATCCATAAATGAAAATGAAACTTACAACAAAATCCAGTGGCTCTGATACCAGGGGCACACCAAGATCGATTTTACAAACATCTTCGTAATATTCTGTGGCAATCGTCCATTTTCTTTGCATTAATCTTTCACACGCAATACAAAATCATTTACAAACTATCATCTCATCTTCATACTGCGAAGATTGTCGCTGATGACACACAAAAACCCAGACAACTTTTGATTCCAGCTGGTCACACAAAGCACATAGGGAGAGCATACGCTACTGATCTCTTACAAACTCTTTACACTTGAGATATATGTTTTTCATATGCCAATTCGCACTAGACGTGGGCATAGAGGATACGTAGACCTCAACTCTAAAACTTGCAGATCTTTTGACTTGCACACTTCTGAATGTCCCAAAAGAGACCCGAAGGGATTTATTTATACAAATTTGAACCGGTCACCCAGTGACCTCTGACTGACAACACACAGTCAAAAGCAAAGATTCGGGGTGGTGAGTGGGGACCACCAATACCATTATCTTGTACCTTGAATGGTCTAGCAGACATGTGGGGACCCGAATAAAATACTTCCGATAGACTTTGACAGATTGTCAAAAGGAAAAATGTCAGACAAAATTAAATAATGTGGAACCTATAAAGGCGGCCCACCATGCCTTTCAATCTTAGGGGTCCCACCCTTGAAGACAAATACAAATTTCTCAGCCATCACTGAGATCGATGCCACCACATGGGAAATTAAATGGATCCTCACCAGAATCCTTAGGTTCATCGGGTAAGGCATATGGATATAGATTATAATCAAAGCATTGCTCAACATCTGAACCAAACATAACTTAGTTATGTTCACACATGAATTCACCTTGAAAAGTCGATTCAACTCTAAAATTCAGAGGAATCCATTTGGTGTGAACTTTAGAATCAATCCTATTGCCGGCTTGGTCCCTTTTGATAAACTTCTGACTTGTGTACAGAGTGTGTTCAAGTGGCGAATAACGGCTCCCAAGGTGTCGTAACTTGAATTTGAACCACATATGGTTCCGATCAGCAACCCGCATATCAGTCTAGAGGTGAAGAATAAATTTGGCTCTCCTTTAGATCCAATCTTTCCTTGGGCAGAATTTATCCAAAAGGATTTATGTCCATCCTGACCACATAGTGTTGCGTAGATTAGATGGATCTGCACAGATAACAATCTCTCTTTCTTCTCTGCAAAATTGAAGAATAAGGTTGTATGCTGTCCACGTAAGATCACCATTTCCAATGTCAACATACCAAACATCTTTTCCTTCTTATTCATTACAATCCAGCCAGACTTCTCGATAACCAATTAGTTTATCTTGTGCCTTTTCTAAGCTAAGAAAGGCATCTTTCTCCCATTTCTCCAAAATTTGAAGTTTAAGTGGGGATTCTTGGATTTGTCTGATAAGCGTCAAAAAGAGGAACTTTTCAGCTTCTATTCTACTTGTTGTTACAACGTAATTTTTCACCTTCTGAGCATCAACACTCTTTGGCCTTGTAGCTAGGGTTTTACTCCTAGCTTGTGCAAATGAGCACCTACTAAGGAGAATGGACTCCTTAGTAGCAGTTCAGTAAATGTAAATAATTAAGCTAAAACAGAAATTAAATTACTTCTAAAACATGCATAAAACATAAACAACAAATTTAAATAATGGCTTTTTGTATTGATATTACCTTCAATGTGAAGGTTTGATGAAGCCCTTTGCAATGTCCGAGAGGATGCTCCAAGCTTCAATATGCTCCTTCTCCTTCTCCAATGGTGGGAATGGGCCAAAAGTGGCTCTCAAGGTGAAAGTAGTTCAATGGTGAACTAGGGTTTCGAGAGAGATTTTGGCAGAGTAAGGGTGCTTGTGATTGTGGATGTGAAATGAGGGATCTCCATCACCTATTTATAGTTTTTTGGTGGTGGAGTGCTGGCCCATGGTTTTGGGAACCATATGGTTTAGGGCAGCTGTATAGGGTTTTTTCCTCCTTTTCCTCATTATTTTATATTTTTTATTCCCTTTTTAGGGGACTTTTGCTATTTTAGAGGAATTTTGGAGATTTTTGGAGGAAAAGGGGGTTTTTTAGCCTTTTTGAGGCTATTTTGAGGGTTTTGTGGCCTTTTGGAGGCTTTTAAATGGGATTTTTTGGGATTTTAAGGGAAATATGGTAGGAAAATGGACAAATGAGCCATATAATGTGGTAGATGAGGTAGTGAACACTTTTTGGGTGTTAACAGGCCTGCAGGATCCATTTCACTGACTCGGATCCACTTTATATCCTTCAGACACTATTTTTCCCTATTTTTTCCCTTGTACGCTTGTTGCATCATTACAGTGCGCATACCCACGATTTGCATCACTATAGCCCGCGGGTAGCATGTAAAATGGTAAAAATTACTAGTTTATTACTGTTCCATACCTTGTTTGTGACTAGAACTCTTTGTTTCTCTTGGTTGAGCCTTGTTGTTTTTATACCCATACTTGGATTTAGCCTTGTTGGTTTTTCCTTTTGAGGTCATCCCGGTAGCTGGATCTTACTGTTTGGGATCTGCTAGGTTGTCTTAGTGATCTTCACGGCACTTTAGTGAATAAATAGTAGGACTTTGCTTGCATTTTTCATTTCTTTATATTGAAAAATACAACAAAAAAAAGTTGTGCATTTTCCTTTTTGATTATAAGAGAAAATACAAAAAAAAAAATACTTTCATGTGTTGCATCTTGCATAGAGTGCTTGCTACTTTCATTTAGTTTCTGCTTGTGCATCGAAAATATAAAAGGATTGCATTTTTATTTCAAAACCATTGGATTGATTTTGCATGCTAGTGGCATTGTTTTTATTGGATAGATGAGTCTAGGATTGGACGATTTTGCATACCATTGAGTCATATACATCACTAGTTTCACGACCATATCCTTTGAGTAACAACAACCATTAAAATCAACGCCTAATCTTAAAATTTATTAGACCGATTTTATTTATAGGGTACATAAACTAGCATAGGTTTAGAGTCTTGGAATAGATCATTGTGAGTTAACAATACAAGACTACTAGATGAAACATTAGGTGTCTGACCAGGGAGTGGAAGAATCCATGGTATACATCAGTGTTCTCAGGAAGCTCTACTCAAACCAGAGTTAAGCACGAGGTCACGGGAGGTTGGTTGAGGAGATATCCCTATGATACCGGCTGAACGTGGGAGATATTTCTAGGATTTATTCGTATCTAGGGACTTTTAGGGGATTTGACCCTCATTGAGTTTCGGGCTCAGCTACCCTGCCCATATGACGGATCCCACCTGCGACTGTCCCCCTGAGCATTGGCTATATTGCAGTGACCATAATTGCCTTACTTAGGTATCGCATAGGGTATTTGCAATGGTTATGTTGTTTGTGTCCTGAGTCAGATAGGGATTGGACAGCACAGTTGTTTGTTTCCGAGGGTTACGGCCCTTTGCACGTAGTAAAGCCTGGGTGTCTCTATAACTAATTATGTTACCTCCGGCTATAGTTTGGGAGTCTCAAGCCTCTCCTAGGTGAGACATACCGGCTCTAGTGTCGGGAGCTTATTTAGCCACTCTGTTTGTCTGCTCTTAGCTATAGTTTCTCTAGGTGTGTGCATTTGATTTTTTTTTGTTGATAGATAGTTGGCCTTTAGGGGATGTTTTGATTTTATATTCTCTCCGGAGATATCATGGCGTGGAGTCCTACTCTCCGTCGATCTCGTCGGTTGGCTGGTTTGCAGCCTGCCAAAATTTCATGCCACGTTGCTAGAGGACGCTGGTGGGCTCCCTCCGAGTCTTCGGATTCTTAAGAGACTTACGTCCTAGATATCATGACCACTGCACACTCTGACACAGGAGAAATCCCTACAAATCCATCGGGTAGAGTTGAGCACACTTCAGACACCCCTACTCCTCGTGAGGCGTGGGGGGGTGATCCACCTGAGACCCAACCTAGTTTGTTTGGTCCAGATCCACCCGAGGATGACCCATTCAATCCTTCATTTCCACATAATTATTTATACGGGATGCTAGAGGCCCATGATGATTCAGGCCCTACGGTAAATCCTACCGCATTCTCACATGGTATGCCAAATTACACCACAGTAGATCCTTCCACTGCTTTTGGTAGTCATGTTGGCACCATTCATGGTGTTAGCAACACTGCACCCATTGGGGGCATACCCTCATCGGGGGCACCACATTGTCCACTCACACACATAGTATGGGGACTGGTCATATTCCTCCTAACAATGCTAATGTTGGAAGACGACCACCTCCTAGGGATACCCAACCTAATAGGAACACTGTTCAAAACATGACTCGCCATCCACCACCTAACACACATGTCGCTGCCCATCAACCCAGGATCACTTTCAAAAGTGTTAATGCTCCTCCTAACCACGGGGGTGGACATATACCACATACTTTTGCGTCCACTGCCGCTACTAGTAATACTAATGTAGGAGGTGGGAATATATCTTATCCTCATGATCATAACGCCACCATTCCTACTACTAGTAACACCAATGTTGGGGTTGGGAATACATCTCATGCTTATGGTCACCACACGACTGCTCACACTAATCCTAATTCTGGGGGTGGGAACATACCTCACCATTATGGTCGTTATAGCTTGGTTCCCGCTACGAATAGTACATATATGCCCCATACTTATGGTGGCAACCCTTACTACAACACAGTCGGTGTTGGCCACCAGTAAAACCCACCTCAATATGGTGCCCAAAATACCTATATACCTGCTTACTCTCATACAGGTCAGGTCGGAGGAGGTTATCAACCTTATGGCCATAGTCAAGCTTATGGTCCGTCAGGTCCTCATTATCAACAGTTTAATGCGCATGGTCAAGCTTTCGGTCCACCTTATAATTCGGTTTCGTTCAACCAACCTTTTATGGGAGCTTATAATCCAGCTTTCCAGCCGTAGCTCCTGTTCCTTGCACGTTTGAATCTTTCGAATCTTTTGAAGCTCACCAATGATCCGATGTGTCATGACCCTAATTGGCCCCCAGTCCCTACCAAGCTCCCTTCAGACATTCCTAAGTTTGAAGGGAAAGGTGGTGAGGACCCGGGTGATCATGTCACAACGTTTCACCTTTGGTGCTCGTCCAACTTGTTGAATCACGATTCCGTTAGGTTACGACTATTTCAACGCACCCTCACGGGGGTAGCTACGAAGTGGTATGTTGAGTTTCCTGGGAATACTTATAGGGGATTCAATGAGATTGCTTTGGTTTTCTTGGACTATCTCCAATTGTCGGTTCGCTATGATACTGGTACTGAACTTCTGTCTACATTCCATTAGAATAAAGCCACACATATTTCTGACCACGTTCAAGAGTGGCGTCAGTGGAAGAGATTAGTGAAATCCAACATTCCTCCAGAGTTTCTATTGGAATGGTTCCTCAAGTCTCTTATTCCATACATTGCTAAGGATGTTTCAATGTTCGTCATTGTGACTAAGGAACAAGCCATCTTAAAAGTCCAGCAGTTGGATTTACTTTATTCTCAGTCTGGCATTTTGTAAGACATCATTCCTGATGCACTACGAACACGACATGAGCCCAAGTCAGTTCCTGGACCACATGTCGATGGCATCGTGGGATCCATAAGTACTCTCCCTGTAGATTTGGTGGCTAATCAAATGCAAAATTTATCGCTAAACTAGTCTACTCCCACGCAGGTTCACACCCCATCCACTTCCACCCCATCGTCTGATGTACACAATGTGCAATCAACGAAGCCGTCAGGTAACCAGCAACCTGGTGGTAAGAAAAAGGGGAGAAAAAACCGTAGGGGTGGAAATAATGGGAATAACAATAATAGAAATTGCAATACCCCTCGTAAGGAGAATGCCAACCCTCCTTGGGAAGGAAGAAATGCTGGTGAGGACCATAAACCTAGGCATAAGGTGAATTTTCCTTGCAATCTCTGTGGGGAAGATCATCTTACTCACTTATGTCCTCGAATCGAAGAAGCATCAAAGCATTTGGCACAGATCTTAGCTGTGTTAAAGGATCCCCTTCATCATCATCAAAACATGGCTTCGCAATGCTCCCACCATTGGTTATGGACCTACTGAAACAACAACGTCTTCTACCAATACTAGTGGTTATGGATGTGTGAATATGGTTCAATCAGAGGTTAGTGTTGCCACTCATCAATGCGATTATGATGCACCACAACCTAATATGGGGAGTGATCCTCCCCCCCCTCCTGACAATTCCTTGCATATCGAGAAGCCCTCTAATATGCCATGGATACTGAAAGGTGTTCTCAAGCGCTCTACGCATAATCCCAATGCTCGAGCTGCCCATAACTACTCCATCGTGGAAGATTTGGGCCAAACTTCGTGTGCCATGTCGGCTCTTGAAGTTTTGCAGGCCTGTCCTTCTCAAAAGCATGCTCTTTTGAATGCATTAGGAGTTCAGGATGGGGGAATTCCCAGTGTTATCAAGTTCGACACTACTAATGTTCAACCTTGCTTAACTTACCACGTAGCTTTTCAAATCCAGGTGGTGTGCCTTCAGAATTTTTTCAAACATACGATGGTTGACGAAGGTGCTTCCGTGTCAATAATGTCGTTAACTTGTTGGAAATCTCTCGGCTCTCCTCCTCTACTCGTGTCTAGAACCAGGCTCATTGCATTCGACGGTCGGTCATTTAATCTGCATGGAATTATCTCTTCCCTTGTTGTCTTCCTGGGAGGTAAGTCTGTTCCTATTGAAGTCGAGGTGTTTGATGCACCCATCGACTACAACCTTTTACTGGGTCGAAATTGGATGTACACTATGAAGGATGTCGCCTCTACTGTATTCAGAGTTGTCTGCTTTCCTCATGAAGGAAAGATTGTGATCATCGATCAGTTGGATTTCGTTCATCCCCCTTCCACAGCATCCATGGGATCCATAATCCTGCAGGTTACTGATTCTCATCCAGAAATTGGGAACATGGGTGTTGGTATGTACCCTTCATTGATGGGAACTTATGATTTTCCTGCACCTATGAATTTTATCGGAACCATTTCTGACGATGCATCTCCTCCTTTGCATAATATGTCGTTCCGGACTTCCTATTTTAATGATCCATGGACTTTACCATCCACAAATTCCACATCTGGATACATTACGCACATCGGGATGTCTATGCCACTGTCTGTAGCTGAGCTTGCTTACCAGCATATTCAACAAGCCACTGCAGAACCGAATCTCTCTTCTTCTCAGACAGTTGAGGAAGATCCCGTTACCCTGCCAGTTTGGGCCGCCAACTCATCTTGTTCACACGACTGCCTTATGATACTTTGCCTTCAGATGAAGCTATTATGGAGGCCATATGTGGTAGTGAGAGGCCTTGGGAGGATATGCATCATTGCTCTTATTTCCTTCCCAACTTTGAGCTCGTTGAGCAAGAGGGGTTTAGGATGACTCTAGCAGAGATGGTTGATCACCCTGTGGCTCTTTTAGGGTCGCATGGTATTTTTGTGGAGGGGAATATGGCTAATATTTCCCTGACTATGTTGATCAACATCTCTCGCACTCCTAGAAAAATCAAGAATGTTTACATCGGTGACAATTGCACTCCAGAGGAGATTGCCATCTACACTGAATTGTTTACAGAAATCCGGGAAGCTTTCGCCTGGTCATATGAGGAGATGCCAGGAATAGACCCCCGCATTGTTGAACATGAGATTAGAACGTATCCCAATGCTAAACCAGTTCAACAACGCTTACGTGCTGTGAACCCTAGGAAGGTAGCCACTATCAAGGCATAGGTGGAGAAACTGCTCAAAGCTGGTTTCATCTACCCCGTTCCCCTTACTCAATGGGTGCCAAACCCTGTTCCTGTGGATAAGAAGCAGGGAACGATCCACGTATGCACCAATTTTAGAGATTTGAACCGTGCATGTCTGAAAGACAACTTCCCCACGCCATTCATCGATCAGATCTTGGATGCTTGTGTGGGAAGTGAGATTTTTTCATTCATGGATGGCTTTTCGGGTTATAATCAGATCCAAATCAAACCCAAGGACCAACATAAGATAGCTTTCATTTGTCCTTGGGGAACGTTTGCATATCAGAAAATGCCCTTTGGCCTTAAAAACGCCGGAGCTACGTTTCAGCGTGCCATGACCTATGCCTTTCACGATCTTAAAAATATTATGGAGGTTTTATTGGATGATCTTGCCGACCATTCTCGCAAGAGAGTGGACCACCCCAAGCACCTCCGCATGATTCTCGAACGATGTATACACTACAAGATTCGATTGAATCCTAATAAATGCATCTTTGCTGTAAGGACTGGTCGCCTTTTGGGCTTCATAGTTTCAAAAGAGGGTATTAGAGTCGATCCTCTTAAAGTTGAGGCAATACTTCGGTTGCCTCCTCCGCGCAACTTGTTACAACTTCAGAGCCTCCAAGGGAGAGCCACTTTTCTACGCATTTTTGTAGTCAATTATGCTAATCTTACCAAAGGTTTCGCGCGCTTATTGAAGAAAGACACACCCTTTATCTGGGATGAGCGAGCCTAGCAGTCTTTCAACGCCCTTAACAAATCTTTGGTATCGGCCCCTGTGCTTAGTCCACCAGAATTCGCACAAGATTTTATCCTTTATGTGGCCGCGTCTCAAGAGACGATTGGCATGGTCTTGGTTCAAGTTGATGATGCGCTCATCGAGCATGTTATCTATTACCTCAGTCAAAATCTAGTAGACGTTGAACTGAGATATACTCATGTGGAAAAGTTGGCACTTGCGACTGTCCATGCAGTCCAACGGTTACGACATTACATTTTACTTAGAACAACCACAGTTGTATTGCATATCAATCCGTTTCAGTTCATGCTATCACGGCGACTTATAGGGGGGAAATACAATAAATGGATTGTGATCCTTCGGGAGTTCGATCTCGATTTTTATTCGGTGAAATCAGTGAAATTGTTGGTGTTTGTTGAGCTTATGTTGGACCTTTCGAGACTTGATGAGGATGTCATTCATGAAGATTCCTTTGTGGATGAGCACTTATTTCTTATCTCGTCCGAGGACCCCTGGTATGGGGATGTCATTGTATATCTCCAAACTTTGAAGTTTCCTCCGCATTATTCACGAGACGAGTGACAGCGTGTGAAACATCATGCTAAATATTATACTATCGTCGGTGACACTTTGTATCATTGAGGAAAGGATTCTATTCTTCGTCGTTGCTTAACTCATGAAGAAGTGGAGTGGGTGCTTAATGATTGCCATGCAGGGGCGTGTGGCGGTCACTTATCCGGGCTTTCCGTAGCCCAACGTATTATGCGAGCTAGTTACTTTTCGCCTTCAATCTTTAAGGATTGTATTAACGTTGTGAAGAGATTCCACCCTTGCCAGGTGTTCTCTTGGAATATACACTCGCATCCAGTGCCCCTTCATCCGGTCGTCACCGTCGGTCCCTTCACCAAGTGGGGGGTGGATTTCATGGATTACAAACCAGCTTTGGCTGGGGGGAATCACCATATCATAGTGGCTGTGGACTACTTTTCCAAATGGGCTGAGGCCATTCCTACCGTAAAAGCCGACGGTGCTCCGAAAGAGATTGTCACTGACCATGGCAGTCACTTTCAGCATAAGATGATGGAGGATTTGTCACTCAAGCTTGGGTTTCGTCACTGACCATCAAATTATTACTCGGATCCGTATTCCGAAAGAGATTGTCACTGACCATAGCAGTCACTTTCAGAACAAGATGATGGAGGATTTGTCTCTTAAGCTTGGGTTTCGTCAAGAACACTCATCTTCTTATTATCCCCAAGCGAATGGTCAGGTTGAAGTAGTCAATAAGTCTTTAAAGACCATTCTCCAACATACCATCCAGCAAAGCAAGAACAACTGGCACATCATGTTATATCCTGCTTTGTGGGCGTATCAAATCGGGGTCAAGACTGCCACCGGTTTCTCATCGTTTTAGCTAGTTCACAGTGTGGAGTCAATTTTACCGATTGAATGTGAAATCCCTTCGCTTAAACTGGCCATATAGCTCCTCCCTGATACGACGGGTCTTGAGCAATGTTTAATCCACCTTGAGCAGCTTGAAGAGCAACGTTGAGATGTCGTTGTGGCTATAGATGCCAACAAACGTCGTTTCAAGGTTCAATACGATAGATCTGTCCATCCGTAGCAGTATGCTGAAGGTGACTTGGTCCTCTTATATGACCAAGTAAAAGAACCCCTGGGAGCAGGAAATTTTAACACCATGTGGCACAGTCCTTACATCATGAGGTGTGTCTTGGAAAAAGGATCCTATGAATTAGAAGACTATGAGGGGACTGTCTTGAAGGAGCCTAGGAATGGGATCTACCTCAAGCGGTATTACACTTGAACCTTTAGTTCGAGCTGATGCCCTTTGTATACTATTGTCTAGTTATTTATGTACATAGTTTAGTTTGCTTCTAGTTTTTCGGTCTGCTAATTCGCTTCCGCTTGATTGACAGATGTCAGCGGAATCTCCTACATTCTTAGGTTTCGTGGATGGTGCTAGACGTCACATGCAACAGCTCGCTTCTGTTGCCTGGGTTATTTATTCACCTGACCATCTAGTTGTGTCCTTGGGAGGTTCCTGTCTCGGTCCTACATCTAACAATCTGGCTGAGTATAGTGTCGTGATTGAGCTACTTCGGGATGTTATTTCACATGGCGTCCAGTCTTTAGAAGTCTTCCTGGATTCACAACTGGTTGTGTCTCAGTTTAATGGTCAGTACCATGTGAGAGACCCTATTCTACTACGGAAATTCCTAAAGGTAAGAATCTTGGAGCAATATTTTGTTTCAATTACATACATTCATGTTCCAAGAAGTGTTAACCATGTATCTGATGCATATGCTAACTATGTATTAGATTGGTATTTGTCACATTCCTAATGAAGCACATAAATAAAAGAAGACATTCACACATTTGTACATACACACATATAGTAGAACCGGAGAACCATAGTTTATATATAAATATGTCCAAAAATGGTAGTGTCATACAAAACTGGAGCCCGTAGCCCTCAAAAATATACATATTGATACAAAAATAAGATCCTGAGATATCTACTCCCTACAAGGAGGCCTAGCTACCACCCCGACAGGATGTGTCTCATAGAAATACTAAATTGCATTTGCTATCCGCTGCAGCAGTCGTACCCAGTTACCCGGCACCCCTACTACCTGGCGCTGCATAGCCTCTGGCAGTTGCGCCACCTCTATCTGTGGTACCCTGGAAACCATCCGTGATAGGCTGCCCTGCAAGATCTGTAGAGTGCGCTTTGCTGTGGCACCTCCTGCCTCATCACCCCTACCCCGACGATGATGTCTCGAGAAGCCATCGGGTCTCACTAGGCCCTTGTCTGCGAGCAAAGAGTAAAACATTAGCATATGATACTACCCGCAA
Organism: Larix kaempferi; assembly: GCA_027924585.1. Lineage (NCBI taxonomy): Eukaryota > Viridiplantae > Streptophyta > Pinopsida > Pinales > Pinaceae > Larix > Larix kaempferi. Next base: position 22,645,763 of record BSBM01000011.1, on the reverse strand, counting down.
AAATATTTTTGCATTTATATCTATAATAAAAAACCCATAAAAATTTAATAACAAAAACCCTAAAAAGAGTACTCACCAATGTCTCCAAATGCTGCATCTGGTGGGAGCGGCATGTCCCAATCCAGGTGGAAGTCTATCCCTGCATAAGGATAGTCCTCTATAGCAATGATCTGTCGGTCCCACCAGTGGAAAAACTCCTAAGTATATGGTGATTCCAGACATCCACCACCCTTTCATGTCAAGATATCGTCCCATCGGGTTCGAGCTGGATCACGGAGACTATGACTAGGGACTTCAACCCTCAAACTAAGCCCCGAAACTATGTCAAAGAAGAAGCTGCACAAGATACTGCCATACCCAAAGTTTTTTTCCTTCCCTTCTTTGCACTCTGTCATTTGGGTCTTCATAGACCCAGTAGCGTGGTACACCAATCAAATACTATAGGCTGCATACACTGTGATGCATATAACATCACTGGCATGGATGCCTGGTGAAGAGCTTTTGAACCAGTTATCCCCACTAAAGTAGCCACAATAATCTTCATACTTAGATTTACTATGGCATTGATGGGCACCTGACTCCCCACTGCTCGTGTATTTGTGGGACAACACTGCGCTATATAATCGAGGACGGTGATCCCACCACCCACAGTACGAGACCGAATACTTGCCACTTCACCTCAAAGGGACAAACCGGTAATGAAGTAGATGTCTTCCACTTCCAGTGTGAGGATTTTCCCGTTGAGATTGAAGTTCTGTGCATCAACATCCCAATAATCTATCAAGCGACGGAGTAGTAGGTTTTGGGCCCTTAAACCCCCTATACTCCAAAATTTATACAACCCACATGCTTGTAATGCTTGTTGAGCTTGCACATCATTGTGGACAGCCTCATCTACTTGGTCATGTTCCCTCTCCCTCCACTCTAGAACCATCCTGGAGTGAGGAAAAACAAAGATTTTAGTCATTTTCATTTGCAAAATCAACTTCACGATCGTACCCGTGGGAAAATTTGCATAAAGTGGCGGGTACCTGCAGTCAACTTATGCGTTGAATGGGAGTATGGTGCCCTACCCGCGACCTGCATAGTAGTAGCCCGCAGGTAGCATCAAAGCCATTTAGGGCTTGGCCAAACTAAAAATCCAACCACTGAAAACTGAAATTAAAGCAATGAAATTGAAGGTATGGATGAGACTACCAACCTGCTACGGACGGTTCGATGAATGGATGCCTGTAGCTCCCATAATCGGCAATTGAACCTCGAGGTGAAAACTAACCACAAAGCTCCAAATGGGTGAATAGTAAAAATGAATTGTAAATTGTAAATTTTTGTTACTATTTATAGTTTTCAAAACCCACTTGTTTATAGTTTTCACCATTTTACGCTGTTTTGGACTAATATAATGTCTTGGAGTAGCATTTTTTATCAGATTTCTTCGACGAGAGTTGTTTTGGACCATTTCGTGCCTACAGCAGGTGCGTTTCACACCTGGCATATAGGTTAGATGTCATTTTCACATGCATTATGCATTTGACCTTTTGACCATTTTCATAAACCCTAAGTGTGACCCCACTTCGTAACCGACGTGGAACCTTCACACTGTTATAGAACTGTCGTTATGTGGCGGTAGGGCCTTTCCAAACATGGGTACCCTAGTTAGACCCCCTTTATGCATTATGGTGCCGATGCCATTGTTTTTCCTTAGGATAGGGAGTCCTTTATAGTCACGCCATGACTTTGCGATGAAGACTCATACTCTACTTTACGTTATGCTGGCCATCTACCATAAGGACTCCCCCGTTTATATCAGATTTTGATTGCATTACATCATCCTACTTGATGCTTGAGCCTTGTGTCGACTCCTGCTTACTCAGTTGATTAGCTTGGTGCCTGAGCACTTTTCCCTGTCGAGCCCTGCAGAGCTTATATTTTCCCTCCACAATTTGATGACCTTTTGACTCTGAGGGAACACACCCCCCGAGTGTCCACATCCTGCATGCACTTCCTTGCATTTATCATAGGTATGTTCCACTGCTTGGAACTAGGTTTCCCACTATTTGACACTCGTTCCCTCACTTGTTGTACTATAAGCAATTTTATTCTTTTTCAAGCTTTTCCAAATATGAAAAAGACCAAAAAAATCAAATATTCCAAAAAGCCAGACAGGATTATGGTTACTACTTCTTGTTGGCAGTTGTTGTGTCTCCTTTGAACAGAGCATTCATTCCACTCCATACACTATGAGTCGGGACTATAGTTGGACCTTAGGATATGTACTGGTTTCTCAGTTTCTTTACCGATTGGTTAAGCTTCCAGTCATTATGGAGCCCTTTGTGATGCCTCCTGCATCGCACAGTTTATATTGAGTCTCTGCTGCCTGAGTCTATCCATCTGCTCATGCTCTTGTTCAAAGGAAGTCCTGAAACCAGAGTCGGCCACTCCTCAGAGCTCTTGACTATTGCATGTTGGCCATCCTTATTGAGTTAGTTCGTTTCACCTAAGATCTTCCAATTCTTTCAACATAGCTGGTACCTCGTATTGGTTGATGGGGGATGCCTTAATGCCCTCCTTCCAGCGAGTCTCGTTCCGTCGACTTCAACCCATTTATTTCAGGATTTGAGGCTTAGAGTTCGGTTGAATACCTTGAGGCTTGCAGTCATTAGTGGCAGGTTCTCTCGCCATCGATAGTTTTGGGAATACATCAATGTCCCCTGATCAATGGATTCATCCTAGTGTTCGACTTCAACACATCTATTCACACTCCGATGATTGTGCTCTGTGCCTTGATGCCCATTTTCATTATTGGTGGGTTGTATCACGTCTGTTAATGGTATACATCATTGACCGGTAATCAGACGATGTCACATCAGGTTCGACCACAACTCCTTTATTCACTTGATGGGACTTGCACCGTCGAAGACTTGTGTAGAAGACCCTAGGCGATAGTGGCATTCAGTATGCTACTTATGATCATGACTTTACATCTAAGATATCACCTCTCAGATATCAGCAGTTTGTACCTCCAGTTTGCACTAGTTGTTTCCTTTTCAACACGAGACCATATCTTACTGTAGAGGGATCATGGCTATGATCACTTATGACATGTATTCATTATGTACTTCATATTCATTCCCATTGTATCAGATTGTTGTACTACTGACATGTATTCAGGGATACTCTTGTCCTATGACGAGTGAGCTACTCCTTCCACTTGTGTCTCCATCACTCCACTTCTGAGATTTATAATGTATTTCGGCCATTGTAGCATCAGTCTCTGACCTCACACAATAGGGGGCATTTGTTACAACGTAATTTTCCACCTTGGGAGCATCAGCGCTCTTTGGCCTGCAGGATCCATTTCACTGACTCAGATCCACTTTATATCCTTCAGACACTATTTTTCCCTATTTTTTCCCTTGTATGCTTGCTGCATCATTACAGTGGGCGTACCCGCGAGTTGCATCACTATAGCCCGCAGGTAGCATGTAAAATGGTAAAAATCACTAGTTTATTACTTTTTACTCCCAAAAAGCGGTCAAAGGGTGACCTTTGGCCCTCCATTTTCCCCGAAACGTCTCGATGTGTCCTTTCATCTACCTTTGGGAGGACTATATATTGAGCACATATGGCTTATGGACAATGGGGAGAAAGAAGAGCAAGACAACTCTAGTGGATTTTTGCCTTATCTTGAGTCTACACTCATTGATCCTTGTAGTTGTGAACCCCTTATGTTCACCTTCCAAACTCCTATCATAGTTTGAGTTTTCCATTCCATGGAGGATTGAAGTGGTGGAGGTGGAAGTGGATTGACCCAGATTTTGGTTCAGAGTGGTTGCCGACAAGAGGTCGTATCACATTGTACTTCTTCTTGTTCATTAATAGAAATACTCATATTCTCGTCCATTAATGTTGTGAATGTTGTTTATTCTACATTGGGTTGCATTTACTTATTATATTGTGGACCATTTCTATTGACGATGTTAATGTCGTTTATATATTATATGTACTTGTTGTATATTGGCTGTTGAGACTAATTTGTAGATTCAAGCGCATGGATTTAAAGCTCCAACGGGGATCTACATCAAACATTTGGATCAGGGTTGTTTATATTCTTCATTATCTTAGCATTGTCATTTACATAGCATAGTACTGAGAATTGAGTTAATTTCTAGTAGTCAGCTATCTGTTATGGTCTACCCCAAGCCATAGTGAGTTTTCTCCAATACACTTGCATATTCCAAAGATAGCTTCCGTTCTTCAGGTGTCACCGATTCATCCCAGGGTTTCAAGAACAACCCTGCCTGAGAATGGCTAAGAGGGGAAGGAAACGGTCTTACAGGCCCTATGCCTTTATCCTGTTGCTTGGAACTGGAGGCTCCTATATGGAACATATTTATCTAGGGAAAAACTGGAGTATGTGGTTCTTCTCTGGTTAACATGTCAGCAACACAATTAAGATAACCAGGCTTATATACAATATCAAAATCAAAATTTTGTAACCACAAAAACCATTTTAAAATCCTAGAACTATTTTCGGCCATCAGATTTTCATTTTTAAATATCCCAGGCATTATTTTCAAATCAGTCCTAATAAAAAACTTTACAGGTTTTAAAAATAAACGAAACTGATTGACTGTCTTTTTAATAGCCGGAATTTCTTTATGATTAGAAGGATAATTAAGTTCTGCATATTTGAACGATTCTGAAGCGTAGCCACAAATTTCTTATTTTCCATCCTGTAATTAAATAAGAATACCACCCCATGAATTAGCCGAGGCATCTGTTTCGATGATCAGGTGACCAGTTCCTTGAGGGAGAGACAAAGCAAGGAGTTGTTGTACGTTAGTCTTTATCTTCTGGACTGTTGCAGTCATTTCTTGAGACCATTTCGTAGAATTATTTTTCAATCTTTTCTAAAGGATATGGATATCCTCAGCTTGTCCTTTATAGAATGGTTTGCTATAGTTTAGACTTACCAGAAATCTCTGAAGCTAGACTTTTTCTAGAATATGATCTGGGAACTGGGAGAAGATTCAAGACATGGTCTTGAAGAATTACCTGTCCTTTATTAATCTTGAAACCGAGAAACTCAATTTTAATTTTTCCAATCTCCATCTTGCTCTTTGAGAGAACAAGACCATGTTTATAGACCAAATGATAAAATTCCTACAAATGCTTTAAATGTTCCTGCAAATTCTTGGAGCATATTAGTATATCATCAATGAAGACTAATGCTCATCCCTTTTCTCTGAAAATATCTTCCATCCTCTTTTGAAATTCTGAGGGAGCATTGTTTATCCCAAAGGGTAAGACTTTCCACTGATATTGACCATGAGGAACAATAAAGGCAGTTTTAAATCTATCTTTAGCATAAATTCCAATCTGATAGAATCTAGATTTCGGATCGAACTTACTGAATATAGAACATCCATCAATTCGTTGTAGAAGGCTAGTTTATCAGGTAAAGGATAGCTGACTTTTTGGAGTACTACATTGAGAGGTTTATAGTTTACAACCAATCTGGGTTTTCCTCTTTTTATCTCTGAATTTTTATTGACAACAAAGTCTCTACAGGCCCAAGGACTCTTAGAGGGCTCAATCAATCCTTTTGAAAGCAACTCTTTTATTTCATTGGCACAGAATTCACTTTTAGAGGGAGACATCGGTCTAGAAAAGGCTTTCATGGCTTTTTGTTTTACCAGAGGATCAAAGGGAAGAGAAAAAAAATATTTCTCTCTGGTCTAGAAAGCATTAGGGATTTCTGAAGTACAATCCTTTTCTAATTTAGCAGAAATCTCGGCCAAGGATTTTTCCTTATGCATTTCTGCATAAACAATGCATCTTTCCATTTTGAACAATTCTGCAATGTTTGGCTTAAGGTCTATTTTCTTAGCAGGGTTCTTGCATTTCGATAGAGCTTCAAAGGATAGGGGACAGGAGATCGAATTTCCATTTATGGTGCAAGTAAACAACATTTTCTTTGTATCCACCGTGATAGGGCTCACTCTATTCAGAAACTCTGAACCTAGAATACAGTTATCTTTTATGCTATCTAATCTATTCAAAGATAAAGCATTTAGACAGCTACCTACTTGAATGGGGAAGTATGCTACTCTACCCGAAAACTGTACAGAGGTTCCTTCTATAGCAACTCCATGATTTGAAGCGGTTTCCCAGTAAAATGAGGGGATTTCACCACCTTTTGCTAGATTCATCTGACATCCTGAATCAATCATGCAATCCATATTATAAGATTTGAACTCTAGAGGACAAAACAAAACTTGAATATACATTTTAGGACCTGTGAAAATTCCTAAGGATGGTTCTGGAAACATTGTGAGACCTTTATGGGAATCCTTTTTAGGGAAATCCTCATTATGCTCTGGGATCTTTAAATATTCTTCATACTGCCTGCTCATTTCATCATCAAAAGACTGATCTTTTTCCCTGATTGTTCCCTCAAGTAGTCCTTTTAAGTCTTCGATTTCCCTTATAAGATTTCGAAGGGAACTCTGCTTTTCCTTGATTTGTAATCTGAGCAGATTTTCTTTGTCTTGTCTAAACTGCTCTCTATCCTTATGTTCTGCTAGATAGTGTTTGTATAAATCTACAGGATTGTAGAATGCAGGGTTATTCTCTTCTGATTGATTTTTTCTTTCTTTTAGTAATCACAATAATCTTTGCTTTTCTTCTCTTAATTCTCCTCTGAGAATATATTCAAAAACAAGAATTTCTGAGAGTTGTTGATCAATTAAAGCTATTTGTTGTTGAGGAGACGGTTTAGCTAGAGCCGAAATCATAAAACAAGAAAAATCAAAATCTGGAGGTCCTTCACACCCCCCTCAATTTTCTTCCGAAGCACAATCGGAGTCGGAGGAGGAAGAATCCGAACTAGAGGGAGAAAATTTATTTAATTGGATGGAAGAATCTGAATCTGAAGAATTCTCCTCAGGGAGAAATATAATTTCACCCGAAGGATATTGGTCGGATGTACTGGAGCAGAGATCCAACCAGGATGGATCTAGTTGGGATAAAAATGCTGCAAGATTAGGCTTGGATTTCTTTTGTGGACATTTACTTTCCCAATGCCCTTTCTTAGCACAAATGAAACAATTTTATTTGTCTGCTCGTTCAGACCTTTTACGGAGAAAATCTTTCTGATAAAAAGGTCGGCAAGCTTTCTTATGATAAGGCTTATGATCCTTGTGCTTAAAAGCTTTTGCAGGATGAAATCTAGGGGCGCTTGTATGGAATCCTTTCTTTTTTGGTTTACAGTGGCAAGATTCTTTGCCGAAATGCCCTCAATTGTAAGCACAACATCCCCAATCTGGCATCTTTGCCACATCTTTACAAAAACTAGGGGAATACATGGATTGGTGCCTTTTAAAATCTCAACTGACTCTTTTTTCAAGGCAATGTTCTTGCCAGGTTTCCATGATAAAAGAATGGAGCTGGGATAATGAAAGTCCTCGAAGAGTTATTTTCTTATATTTCATAAATTATTCCACGGCATCTGGAACATGACCAAGGAAACTCCGGAGATAGTGCTTCAAATACGCTGGTTCACCTAATTTACCAGACAATATAAGGAGATTCTGCATATAGCATAAGTATTTCTCACTTTGACTTAAGTCACATATTCTGGAGGACATAAATAAAGAATCTAAATGTTCGTAGTCTTCTTTATCATCAAGACCATAGAATGTTTTTCCCAAGACTTGTAGTATCTGCTGGTCTGCATCATCTGCATTCAGAATTTGAACTTTTTCTTCTTCAGGTAGCCATCGCCACCATTCATGGGCTAGGCCAAACAATCCATAAATTAACTGTAAACTTAACTGTTGTCCAGGTATATTAGTATCTTGAGTATTTTTATACAAAACCCACTGACCAAGAAGTTGTATGGCCGACTTAACTTCTTCCCTTGACTGACATTGAATATTTAGAACTGGCTGTTCAGGCATTTGTGACATAAGATTGTTAAGTCCATTTATTCCAAAATGGAATTTGTGAGACGGTGCAGAGGAGGCATCTTGCATATGGGTATAAAATGTCACGAACCCATGTCTTTACTTTGTTAGTATGTTTTTGTTGGACGCATATGATTTGTAAGTCGTCCCGTAGTATTTGTTGATCAATAGTTTGTGTTATTGTTGTTGGCGCATATGCTTTGTAAGTCGCCCATAGTATTGTTGATCCATAGTTTGTAACGGCCCATGGTTTCGACCCATAGTATTGGCACCTAGAATTAGTATATAAGTGTGTGTTGAGACCTATGAAGGCACCATGAAGTTATTTGTATTGAGCTTGTTCATAGGAGGTTGCCCCCTCGAAGTGGCCTGTGATCAATATAAAAGTGATCCTGAGTTCTGTCATTTCTGCTATTTCGCATATTCGTATTAATTAATTGTTGCAGGTGCCTCACATAAAAATTAGGAGGAGTAGGACCTGGAAAAGAGGAAGACCCACTTTCCTGACTGATTCTGGAAGTGGTTTGGGTATTCTCTTGTCTAGTGGGAAAAGCCATCATAGCCAAATATTTCTCAAATAAAGCAAAAGGCATGCTATCAAATTGGGTGACTAGGTTATGAATTTCTTGGAATTCTTCCTCATCTTCACCAAAAGAGAACTCCGGTCTATCATCCTCATTTTGGATACTCAGCAACCCGAAAGAGTAACTTTTCAATTGTTGTCTCTAGTGTCCTTTCATTGCAAGGGACATTGCTTCCTGGCTGACTAGAGCAGCTTTATTTTTCAAATCTTGGGTTTTAGTTAAGAATTTTCCAAAGATATCCAGTCGTTTTTTAGTTTTAATATGAGTTGTTGAAAAAGCATACTTGATTTCTTCCGTATCATGCAACAGATGATCCAGAAGTTCAAGCTTACTTTGGAGCAACAAAATATTTTCGTGCTCTTCTTTCATTATTTGCTTTAGCTGTATAATATCCATGGCTATATCATCCAAGTTTTGTGCTGTGAGATGATGTTGCAAATTTCCAAAATTTGCGAGTTTCATTTCGTAAGAGACAGTCTCTGTTGTTGCAGAGGATTTATATGGCATAAATTATTTCTTTGTCATGCCATCTGAGGAGAACTGTCTAAAGGGAACATCTGGAATATTCCTTCGATGGACGAAAGACCTATCGCCCTTAGTAGAGATTACTTCCATTCTTGGGCCACTCCAGGGTAGAGAAGAGAACATGGAAAGAGAAGGAGGTTCTCTAGACCAATGATGTTGTAATTTTTGGAGTATCTTTTTGCAGGCCGGACAATATGAATGTTGGCCCTTATGTTCAATATCATAAACTCCAATAAAGGAATGCTGAACTGAGGAGGCACCGGGTTCAAACCTTCGTGACAGAGTGAAATCGTTTGCAAATGAGGTCCTGAGAATAGGAGGAGTAAAACGAGGAGTAGGACGTCCTTCAGGGATTCGAAATGAGTGAAAGGACCTATCAAAATTAATAGGGGTATTCACAAAAGATTCAATTTTTTGTACTTCATTTTCTTTGTTCATTAGCTCTTTATATTTGACTTCCCATTGTCTAGGGTAATTTATGCTTGTCCAGTCAAAAGTAACTGGCGTTGAGTGTTTGGACTTATCGGTTTCCACCGTGCTTTGCAGGTGCGAGCTCTGATGGACCTTAGACCAAATGGGGGGAAGGGTATCATTGCCAAAAAGGACAAGAACACATGCTTTAATCTGGATTATTTTCGAGCCAGAATCCATTTTAAAACCATGGGGTAAAATATAGGCTTTAATGAGGTCATATATATATGGATCATCTAGACTAACAGAATATTTAGGAAAGATAGTGCAAAACAAGGGCTATTATGCAAAGGAGCGGTAAAACCGCCAATAATACCATCAGAGAAATCCATATGTTGGGTATCGATGGAAACACATAAAGAGGAAACAGGTAAATAAGGTCGAACTAAAGGACCAAGTCCTAGCTTGATAGCACCAAGATGGGAATACTTATATCCTTGGGTTTTTTTCTCAGTCTATCTGAGATTTATCTAACAATTTAATATGCACAGGCTCATCTTTATCAGTAAAATAAACATCTACGGAAATGACTTTGATTTGAGTGTGAGTACGGTATTGCCACTATGATAACTTGTAAACATCAGTGGGTAATATGGCGGGCAATTGCCAATTTACAGAGGGATTGAGATCATGAATGTTTATGATGGATGAAGAGTTTCATGTGTCATTCTGGAAAGAAGATCGCCTAGCTACTAAGGATACCTCAATATCATTCTCTATTTTACAGTCAAGGGTTTTTAGCGAAACTGTATCCATTGAAGGGTCCATGGAACACATACTTTTCTCGAGCAGTAAATGGATAAATTGCTCATGTGGGTTTCCTACAGACTCTCAAAGAGTTATAAGAGGGATTATTATGCCTAGTCCAACGGTTGTGGCCTCAAACAAACTCGGAACACCCTTGTATCCAACACAGAACCTTCACTTATATAAATGGAAGCAAATTTAAGACTGGAACAATGAATAAACAGCTTGTAAATTTAGAAAATATAAATCATCCATAAATTAAAATGAAACGTAAAACAAAAGCCAGTGGCATGATACAGAAGAAATCAAGTTTAGTTTGGAGCAACGAAATATTTTCGTACTCTTCTTTCATTATCTGCTTTAGCTGTATAATATCCATGGATATATCATCTCACAACACAAAACTTGGATGATATATCCATGGATATTATACAGCTAAAGTAGATAATGAAAGAAGAGCACGAAAAGGTTTCGTTGCTCCAAACTAAACTTGATTTCGTTTGTATCATGCAACAGATGATCCAGATGTTCAAGCTTAGTTTGGAGCAACGAAATATTTCCGTGCTCTTCTTTCATTATCTGCTTTAGTTGTATAATATCCATGGCTATATCATCTCAGTTCTGTGCTATGAGATGATGTTGCAAATTTCCAAAATTTACGAGTTTCATTTCGTCAGAGACAGTCTATGTTGTTGCAGAGGATTTATATGGCATAAATTCTTTCTTTGTCATGCCATCTGAGGAGAACTGTCTAAAGGGAACATTTGGAAGATTCCTTCTAGGGATGAAAGACCTATCTCCCTTAGTAGAGATTACTTCCATTCCTGGGCCACTCCGGGGTAGAGAAGAGAACATGGATAGAGAAGGAGGTTCTCTAAACTGATGTTGTGTAATTTTTGGAGTATCCTTTTGCAGGTCGGACAATCTGAATGTTGGCCTTTATGTTCAGTATCATAAAATCCAGTAAAGGAAGGCTGAACTGAGGAGGCACCGGGTTCAAACCTTTGTGACTGAGTGAAATTGTTTGCAGATGAGGTCCTGAGAAGAGGAGGAGTAAAATGAGGAGTAGGACATCCTTCAGGGATTTGAAACTAGTGAGAGGACCTATCAAAAGTAATAGGGGTATTCACAAAAGATTCTATTTTTTGTACTTCATTTTCTTGGTTCCTTAGCTCTTTATATTTGACTTCCCATTGTCTAGGATAATTTATGCCCGTCCAGTCAAAAGTAATTAGCGTTGAGTGTTTGGACTTATCGATTTCCACCACGCTTTGCAGGTGCGAGCTCTGATGGACCTTAGACCAAAGCGGGGGAAGGGTATCATTACCAAATCGGACAAGAACGCATGCTTTAAGCTGGATGATTTTCAAGCTAGAATCCATTTTAAAACAACGGGATAAAATATAGGCTTTAATGAGGTCATATATATATGGATCATCTAGACTAACAGATTATTTACGAAAGATAGTGCCAAAACAAGGGCCATTATGCAAAGGAGCGGTAAAACCACCAATAATAGCATCAGAGAAATCTATATATCGGATATCGATGGAAACACATAAAGAGGAAACAGGTAAATAAGGTCGAACTAAAGGACCAAGGCCTAGCTTGATAGCAATAAGATGGGCATACTTATATCCTTGGGTTTTTGCCCAGTCTATCTGAGATTTATCTAACAAGTTAATATGCACATGCTCATCTTTATCAGTAAACAAAACATCTACGGAACTGACTTTGATTTGAGTGTGAGTACGGTATTGCCACCATGATAACTTGTAAAGATCAGTGGGTAATGTGGCGGGTAATTTCCAATTTACATAGGGATTGAGATCTTGAATGTTTATGATGGATGAAGAGTTTGATGTGTCATTCTGGAAAGAAGATCGTCTAGTTGTTAAGGATACCTCCATATCATTCTCTATTTGAAAGTCAAGGGCTTGGAGTGAAACTACATCCATTCAAGGGTCCATGGAACACTTACCTTTCTCGTGCAGTAAATGGATAAATTGCTCACATGGGTTTCCTACAGACTCTCAAAGAGTTACAAGAGGGATTATTGTGCTTAGTCCAACGGTTGTGGCCTCAAACAAACTCGGAACACCCTTTTATCCAACACAGAACCTTCACTTATATAAATGGAAGCATATTTAAGACTGGAACAGTGAATAAACAGATTGTAAATTTAGAAAAGACAAATCAGCCATAAATGAAAATGAAACTTACAACAAAATCCAGTGGCATGATACAGAAGAAATCAAGTTTAGTTTGGAGCAACGAAATCTTTTCATGCTCTTCTTTCATTATCTGCTTTAGTTGTATAATATCCATGGCTATATCATCTCACAATAAAGAACTTGTATGATATAGCCATGGATATTATACAGCTAAAGCAGATAATGAAATAAGAGAACGAAAAGATTTCGTTGCTCCAAACTAAACTTGATTTCTTCTGTATCATGCCACTGGATTTTGTTGTAATTTCCATTTTCATTTATGGCTGATTTGTATTTTCTAAATTTACAAGTTGTTTATTCATTGTTCCAGTCTTAAATCTGCTTCCATTTATATAAGTGAAGGTTCTGTGTTGGATAAAAGGGTGTTCCGAGTTTGTTTGAGGCCACAGCCATTGGAATAGGAACAATAATCCCTCTTGTAACTCTTTGAGAGTTTGTAGTAAACCCACGTGAGCAATTTATCCATTTACTACCCGAGAAAAGTAAGTGTTCCATGGACCCTTCAATGGATGCAGTTTCGCTCCAAACCCTTGACTGTCAAACATAGAATGATACTAAGGTGTCCTTAGCATCTAGACGATCTTCTTTCTAGAATGACACATCAAACTCTTCATCCATCCTAAACATTCAAGATCTCAATCCCTCTATAAATTGGAAATTACCTGCCATATTACCCACTGATGTTTACAAGTTATCATGGTGGCAATACCGTACTCATACTCAAATCAAAGTTAGTTCCGTAGATGTTTCTTTTACTGATAAAGATGAGCCTGTGCATATTAACTTGTTAGATAAATCTCAGATAGACTGGGCAAAAACCCAAGGATATAAGTATGCCCATCATGGTGTTATCAAGCTAGGCCTTGGTCCTTTAGTTTGACCTTATTTACATGTTTCCTCTTTATGTGTTGCCATCGATAGCCGGCATATAGATTTGTCTGATGTTATTATTGGTGGTTTTACCGCTCATTTTCATAATGGCCCTCGTCTTGGCACTATCTTTCCTAAATATTTTGTTAGTCTAGATGGTCCATATATATATGACCTCATTCAAGCCTATATTTTACCCCGTGGTTTTAAAATGGATTCTGGCTCGAAAATCATCCAGCTTAAATCATGTGTTCTTGTCCGCTTTGGAAATGATACCCTTCCCCCCCTTCAATATAAGGTCCATCAGAGCTCGCACCTGCAAAGTGTGGTGGAAACCGATAAGTCCAAATGCTCAACGCCAGTTAGTTTTGACTGGACAGGCATAAATTACCCTAGACAATGGGAAGTCAAATATAAAGAGCTAAGGAACCAAGAAAATGAAGTACAAAAAATAGAATCTTTTGTGAATACCCCTATTACTTTTGATAGGCCCTCTCACTCGTTTTGAATCCCTTAAGGACGTCCTACTCCTCATTTTACTCCTCGTCTTCTCAGGACCTCATCTGCAAACAATTTCACTCAGTCACAAAGGTTTGAACCCGGTTCCTCCTCAGTTCAGCCTTTCTTTACTGGAGTTTATGATACTGAACATAAATGCCAACATTCAGATTGTCCGGCCTGCAAAAATATACTCCAGAAATTACAACATCATCAATCTAGAGAACCTCCTTCTATTTCCGTGTTCTATTCTCTACCCCGGAGTGGCCAAGGAATGGAAGTAATCTCTACTAAGGGCGAGAGGTCTTTCATCCCTGGAAGGAATCTTCCAGATGTTCCCTTTAGACCGTTCACCTCAGATGGCATGACAAAGAAAGAATTTATGCCATATAAATCCTCTGCAACAATAGAGACTGTCTCTGACGAAATGAAACTCGCAAATTTTGGAAATTTGCAACATCATCTCATAGCACAGAGCTTGGATGATATAGCCATGGATATTATACAGCTAAAGTAGATAATGAAAGAAGAGCACAAAAATATTTCGTTGCTCCAAACTAAGCTTGAATTTCTGGATCATTTGTTGCATGATATAGAAGAAATCAAGTCTGCTATTTCAACAACTCATATTAAAACTAAGAAACAACTGGATGTCTTGGGAAAATTGTTAACTAAAACCCAAGATTTGGAAAAGAAAGCTGCTCCAGTCAGCCAGGAAGCAATATCCCTTGCAATGAAAGGACACCATAGATAACACTCAAAAATTTACTCTTTCGGGTTGCTGAGTATCCAATATGAGGACAATAGACCAGAGTTTTATTTTGGTGAAGATGAGGAAGAATTCCAAGAAATTAATAGCCTAGTCACCCAATTTCATAGCATGCCTCCTGCTTTATCTGAGAACTATTTGGCTATGATGTCTTTTCTCACTATACAAAAGAATACCCAAACCACTTCTGGAATCAGTCAGGAAAGTGGGCCTTCCTCTTTTCCAGATCCTCCTCCTCCTACTTTTGATACCCATATGCAAGATGTCTCCTCTGCACCTTCTCACAAATTCCATTTTGGAATAAATGGAATGAACAATATTATGTCACAAATGCCTAAACAGCCAATTCTGAATATTCAATGTCAATCAAGGGAAGAAGTTAAGTCGGCCATACAGCTTCTTGGTCAATGGGTTTTGTATAAAAAGACCCAAGATACTAATATCTCTAGACAACAGTTAAGTTTACAGTTAATTGTTGGATTGTTTGGCCTAGCCCATGAATGGTGGCGATGGCTACCTCAAGAAGCAAAAGATGAAATTATGAATGCAGATGATGCAGACCAGCAGATACTGCAAGCCTTGGGAAAAGAATTCTATGGTCCTGATGATAAAGAAGACTACGAACATTTAGCTTCTTTATTTATGTCCGCCAGAATATGTGACTTAAGTCAAAGTGAGAAATACTTCTGCTATATGCTGAATCTCCTAATATCGTCCGGTAAATCAGGTGAACCAGCGTATTTGAAGCACTATCTCTGGAGTTTCCCTAGTCATGTTCCAGATTCCGTGGAACAATTTCTAAAAGATAAGAAAATAACTCTTCAAGGAATTTCATTAGCCCAGATCCATGCTTTTATCATGGATGTTACAACGTAATCTTCCACCTTGTGAGCATCAGCATTCTTTGGCCTGTAGGATCCATTTCACTGACTCAGATCCAGTTTATATCCTTCAGACATACTATTTCCTCATTTTTCCTCTGACCCACTTGTTGCATCATTATAGCAAGCGTACCCATGAGTTGCATCACTATAGCCCGCAGTTATCAAGCAAAATGGTAAAAATCACTAGTTTATTACTTTTTTACTACCAAAAAGCGGTCATTGGGTGACCTTTGACTCTCCATCTGCCCAAGAAACGTCTCGATGTGTCCTTTCACTTAACTTTGAGAGGACTATATATTGAGCACATGTGGCTTATGGACGGGAGGAGAAAGAAGAGCAAGAGAACTCTAGTGGATTTTTGCCCTATCTTGAGTCTACACTCACTGATCCTTGTAGTTATGAACCCTTTATGTTCACCTTCCAAACTCCTATCTAGTTTGAGTTTGCCATTCATGGAGGATTGAAGTGGTGGAGGAACAAGTGGATTGATCGAGATCTTGGTTTAGATTGGTTGCCGGCAAGAGGTCGTATCACTTTGTACTTCTTCTTGTTTATTAATAGAAATGCTCATATTCTCGTCCATTAATGTTGTAAATGTTGTTTATCTTACATTGGGTTGCATTAACTTGTTATATCATGGACCATTTCTATTGATGATGTTAATGTCGTTTATATATTATATGTACTTGTTGTATATTGGCTGTCAAGACTAATTTGCAGATTCAAGTGCACGGATTGAAAAGCTCCAACGGGGATCTACATCAAACGTTTGGATCGAGGTTGGTTATATTCTCCATTATCTTAGCATTGTCATTTATATAGCATGGTTTTGAGAATTGAGTTGTTTTCTAGTAGTCATCTGTCTGTTGTGGTCTACCCCAAGCCATAGTTAGTTTTCTCCAACACAGAATGTTAAATTTTCAGAATTTACTTAAATCTGATCTAGGATCTTAACTGAGAGAACAACATCTATAGCAAATCTACAACATATCAACCATGGACACAATAGTGCAAGCACACAAGAGACACATAGTTTACTTGGGAAAACCATAAAGGTGAAAAACCCCAATAACTTCCTCAGAGATAGATAGAGCAATGATACAACCAGAATAGTCTTCTCCGAGCAGCAGAGCCTCCTCCTCCACAAGTGCGCCACTCTCCCAAGTGTGAGTGAGAGAATAGAATGTGTAAAATGAGAGAGACACACTCTCTATTTATACACTAACTTCACTTGACCTTTACTCAACTAGGTCGGCCTTAACTTAACCACTTAACATAATGCTGACTGGGCCGACCCCCACTAAGGTGGTCTAATAACCCTTTGACCCACGTGGCCGACCCCCAATAGGGTGGTCTAATAACCCTTTGACCCACATGACTTATACAGGGCTGACCCCAACAAGGTGGTCTAATAACCCATCAAGTATAAGTTACGACACTTACAATATAAATGACGACACTTCCATATAGAGGAATAATAACATCTCTATAGGAATACAACCACTTCCTTATAGAGGAATAATAACATCTCTATAGGAATACAATATACATATATGTGAAATACATTCTGAAGTTACATATACATCAACACAGAAATGGTGACTCCGCTGGGGAAAAAATCTTCTTTTTTGGGGATTTTTTGAGCATTAGTCCATAATTAGAGTTATTGTTTGTCGAAGCTCTGTGTCACTTATCTGCCGTTGAGATACACTATAGAAAACTTGATTTTTCTGAGCCATTGGACTCTCTGTTTTCCAATTTTCCTTTCCTCACCCGCGGGCTAGCTTATCTCTACTCGCGTATAACCGCCTATGTTTACTCTACTGCTCGTGGGTACCCGCAGGTATTCCTTCGATAGTAGCATACAAATTTGGATTTGGTTGATTTATGACTTTTGGTTGTTGTTGGGTTGGCTTTGGATGATCTTGAGTCTTTGTTGGCATGTTTCTTGATTGTTTCATGCCTTGGTTGTGACCAAAACTCTTCTTTTCTCTTGGTTGAGCCTTGTTGGTTTTTTACCCATCTTTGGATTTAGCCTTGTTGGTTTTTTCCTTTTGAGCTCATTCCGATGGTTGAGTCTTACTGTTTGGTATATGCTGGGTTATCTTAGTGATCTCCTTGGCATATCAGTGACTAGATAGTAGGATTTTGCTTGCATTTTTCATTTCCATATATTGAAAAATACAAAAATACACATAGTTTTGCCTTTTCCTTTTGTTTATAAGAGAAAATACAAAAAAAAAATTGCTTTTATGTATTGCATCTTGCATTGAGTGCTTTCTACCTTCATCTAGATTCTGATTGTGCATCGAAAAATTCAAAAGGATTGCATATTTATTTTGAAACCGTTGGATTGATTTTGCATGTTAGTGGCATTGTTTTCATTGGATAGATGAGTCTAGGATTTGATGATTTTGCATACTATTGAGTCTTACACATCACTAGTTTCACGATCATATCCCTTGACTAATATCAAAACCATTAAAATTAACACTTATCTTAAAATTGATTAGACCAATTTTATTTATAGGGTACACCAACTAGCATAGGTTTATATTCTTGGAATAGATCATTGTGAGTTAACAATCCAAGACTACTAGACTAAACATCAGGTGTCTGACCAGGGAGTGGAGGAATCCATGGTATATATCGGTGTTCTCAGGAAGCTCTACTCAAGCCAGAGTTAAGCATGAGGTCACGGGAGGTTGGTTGAAGAGATATCCCTCTGATGCCGGCTGAACGCGGGAGATATTTCCAGGTTTTGTTAGTATCTGGGGGTACCATAGGTTCGTCCTCTTATGCTTCGAGCTTAGCTACCGTTCCCATACGACGGATCCCACCTACGACTGTCCCCCTGAGAATTGTTTATATTGCAGTGACCATAGTTTCCTTACCTAGGTATCGCACAGGGTACTTGTAGTGGTTATGTTGTTTGTGTCCCAAGTCAGATAGGGATTGGACAGCACAATTGTTTGTTGCTGAGGGTTACGGCCCTTTGCACGCAGTGAAACCTAGGTGTCTATATAACTGATTCTGTTACCTCCGGCTATAGTTTGGGAGTCTCAAGCCTCTCCTAGGAGAGACATACTGGCTCTAGTGTCGGGAGCTCATTTAGCCACTCTGTTTGTTTTCTCTTGGATGTAGTTTCTCTAGGTGTGTGCTTTTGATTTACTGTTTTTGATCGATAGTTGGCCTTTAGGGGATGTTTTGATTATATATTCTCTACGGAGATATCGTGGTGCGGGGCCCTACTCTCCGCTGATCCCGTCGGTTGGTTGGTTTAGAGCCTACCAAGCTTTCATGCCGTGTTGCTAGGGGACGTCGGCGGGCTCCCTCTAAGTCTTCGAATTCTTACGAGACATACATCCAAGAAGTCATGACTGCTACACATTCTGATACTGAATAAATACCTTCAACTCCATCAGGTAGAGTTGAACGCACTTCCGATTCCCCTACTCCTCATGAGGCCTGGGGGGTGATCCACCTGAGACCCAACGTAGTTTGTTTGGTCTAGATCCACCCGACGATGACCTGTTCGTTCCTTCGTTTCCACACAATTATAGACATGGGATGCCAGAATTACATGATGACACTAGTCCTACGGTCAACCCAACTGCATTCTCTTTTGGTATGCCTAATTATAGTACAGTTGATCCTTCCACTATGTTTGGTAGTCACGCTGGCACTAGTCATGGTGTTATCCATACTATACCCCCTGGGGGCACTACCCTAACTGGGGGCACTACATTGTCCACTCACACACATAGTATGGGGGCCGGTCAGATTCCTCCCAACAATCCTAATGTTGGAAGACGACCATATCCTAGGGCTACCCAACCTAATAGGAACACTATGCACAACACGACTCGGCATCCACCACCTAATACACATGCAGCTACTCGTCAACCCAGGACTACTTTCTCAAATTTTAATGCTCCTCCTAACCACGGGGGTGGACATATACCACATAATTTTGCATCCACTCCCACCACTAGTAATGCCAATGTAGGAGGTGGGAATGTATCCTATCCACATGGACATAACGCCACCATCCCTGCTACTAGTAACACCAATGTTGGGGTTGGGAATACATCTCATGTAT
This sequence comes from Larix kaempferi, assembly GCA_027924585.1. Classification (NCBI taxonomy): domain Eukaryota; kingdom Viridiplantae; phylum Streptophyta; class Pinopsida; order Pinales; family Pinaceae; genus Larix; species Larix kaempferi. Next base: position 22,626,109 of record BSBM01000011.1, on the reverse strand, counting down.
GGTCACAACACGACTAGTCAAGCTGATCCTAATGTTGGGGGTGGGAACATACCATACCATTATGTTCATTACAACTTGGTTACCACTACGAATAGTACGTATATGCCCCATACTTATGGTGGCAACCCTTACTACAACATAGTCGGTGCTGGCCACCAGTACAACCCACCCCAATATGGTTCCCAAAACACGTACATACCTGCTTACTCTCATATGGGTCAAGCAGGAGGAGGTTATCAATCCTATGGCCATGGTCAAGCTTATGGTCCGTTAGTTCCTCATTATCAGTAGTTTAATCCTCATGGTCAAGCTTTTGGTCCATCTTATAATTTGGTTCCATTCAACTAGCCTTTTATGGGAGCTTATAATCAAGCTTTCTAGCCGCAACTCTCGTTCCTTGCACGTTTGAATCTTCTGGATCTTTCGAAGCTCATGAATGATCCGTTGTGTCATGACCCTAGTTGGCCCCCAGTCCCTACCAAGCTCCCTTTGGACATTCCTAAGTTTGAGGGGAAAGGTGGTGAGGACCCGGGCGATCATGTCATAACATTTCACCTTTGGTGCTCCTCCAACTCATTGAATCACGATTCCGTTAGATTGCGACTATTTCAACGCACCCTCACGGGGGCAGCCACGAAGTGGTACATCGAGTTGCCTAGAAACACTTATAGGGGTTTTAACGAGATCGCTTTGGTTTTCTTGGATCATTTCCAGTTTTCGGTTCGCTATGATACTGGTACTGAACTTTTATCTACCTTTCATCAGAAGAAAGCCACACATATTTCTGACCATGTTCAAGAGTGGCGTCGACGAAAGAGGTTAGTGAAAGCCAACATTCCTCCAGAGTTCCTGTTGGAATGCTTCCTCAAGTCTCTACTCCCATACATTGCTAAGGATGTTTCGATGTACGGCATTGTGACTGAGGAACAAGCCATCTTGAAGGTTCAGCAGTTAGATTTATTATACTCTCAGTATGCCATTTTGTATGACATTATTCCTGACGCACCGCGCACACGTCATGAGCCTCAGTCAGTTCCTAGACCGCATGTTGATGGTATCGTAGGATCCACAAGCACTCACCCTGTAGATTTGGTAGCTAATCAAATGAAAAATTTGTCGCGAAACCAGTCTACTCCTGGACAGGTCCACACCTTGTCCAATTCCACCCCATCGTTCGATGTACACAATGTGCAATCGATGAACCAATCAGGTAACCAGCAACCTGGTGGTAAGAAAAATGGGAGAAACAACTGTAAGGGTGGAAACAATGGGAATAATAATAGCAATCACAATACCCCCGTAAGGATAATTCCAACCCTCCTCGAGAAGGCGGAAATGCTGGTGAGGACTGTAAACCTAGGCGTAAGGTGAAGTTTCCTTGCAAGCTCTGTGGAGAAGACCATCTTACTCACTTATGTCCTCGGATTGAAGAAGCATCGAAGCATTTGGCACAGAGCCCAGCTGTGTTAAAGGATCCCCTACCTCATCATCAAAACATGGCTTCGCATGCTCCCACCACTGGTTATGGACCTACTGTGACGGCAACGTCTTCTTCCAATACTAGTGGTTATGGATGTGTGAACATGGTTCAGTCAGAGGTTAGTGTTGCCACTCGTCAGTGCGATTATGATGTACCACAACCCAATTTGGGGAGTGAGCCTCCCCCTCCCCCTGACAATTCCTTGCATATCAAGAAGCCCTCTATTATGCCGTGGATACCGAAAGGTGTTCTTAATCACTCTACGCATAATCCTAATGCTCGATCCGCCCATAACTACTCTATTGTGGATGATTTGGGCCAAACTCCGTGTGCCATATCGGCTCTTGAAGTTTTGCTAGCCTGTCCTTCTCATAAGCATGCTCTTTTGAGTGTGTTAGGAGTTTAGGATGGGGGAAGTCCCACTGTTATCAAGTTCGATACTACTGATGTCCAACCTCGCTTAACCTACCACGTGGCTTTTCAAATCCAAGTGGTGTTCCTTCAGAGTTTTTTCAAACGTACGATGGTTGAAGAAGGTGGCTCTATGTCAGTAATGTCGTTATCTTGTTGGAAATCTCTCGACTCTCCTCTACTCGCGTCTAGAACCACGCTCACTGCATTCGACGATCGGTCATTTAAGCCGCATGGAATTATCCCTTCCCTTGTTTTCTCCTTGGGAGGTAAGTCTGTGCCTATTGAAGTCGAGGTGGTTGGTGCGCCCATCGACTACAACATTTTGCTGGGTCGGAATTGAATGTATGCTATGAAAGCTGTCGCGTCCACTATATTTAGAGTTATCTGCTTTCCTCACAAAGGCAAGATTGTGACCATCGATCAGCTGGATTTTGTTAATTCCTCTTCCACAGTATCCGCGGGATCCATAGTCTCGCAGGTTACTCATTCTCAACCGGCAACTGGGAACATGGGTGTTGGTATGTACCCTTCATTGATGGGATCTTATGATTTCCCTGCACCTATTAATTTTATTAGAACCATTTCCGATAATGCGTCTCCTCCTTTGCATAATGTACCATTCTGGACTTCATATTTTGATGATCCATGGACTTTACCATCCACGCATTCTACGTGTGGAGACATTACGCACGTCGGGATGTCTATGCCGTTGTCTGTTGCTGAGCTTGCTTACCAAGAGATTCAACAAGCCACTTCAGAGCCGGATCTCTCTTCTTCACAGACAGAGGAAGAAGATCCTGTTATGCTGCCCACGTGTGCAGTCGACCCATCTTGTTCACATGATTGCCTTGATGGTATTCTACCTTCAGATGAAATTTTTATGGAGGCCACGAATGGTAATGACAAGCCTTGGGAGGATTCTCATCATCAATTTTATTTCCTTCCTACCCTTGATCTTATTGAACGAGATGAGCCTCGAGTACAACCTGCCATGCATTTGGATTTTGATCCAGGCATAGTTTTGTCTAGCCCCGGTTTGACATTAAAGTCTGATCTCCCTAGTGATGAGTCTGTAGACTCTCCTATAGATCCGCAAATCGGTGATCCTGATGAGTTCGATTCTACTTCTAGAATTTCCCACTCCCGTGATGATGAATTTGCCACTGCAGATTCCTCCACGTCCTTCATCTTTTCTCTTCATTCCGAAGTTGATCATTTTGGTCCCTCGGGTGTTGGTACTATGGCACCTTCAGTGGTCAGCTCTACCTGCGTTATGTCTGAGGTTAACAATAGTGAAGTTGAAAATGTTTCTACCGTAGTGACTTGTATCATATTTTGCATTACGTACGTTTTAGAGATGATGTAGGTACTTATGTTTCTTGGAGACATGATTTTTAGCTGGACTTATACTTGTTTACTGGTCTTTTTCGACATTTGTTTCATTCATGGCAGGCATATTCAAAACCTTGCATATAGGTTTAGGCCTCCCCATTGTTATGATGCATTTGAACCTTGTGCCATCCGAATTCAAAGACACCCCTAAGTGTCCTTCTCTTGCTCATGTTCATTGCATTATGCATAGCTTTGTTCCATGTGATTGGAACTAGTCTCGCATGCCCCTGACACTCGTCTGCTCCCATTATGAGCATTCTTCCATCTCTCCTTTGAGCTTGTTAAAAAACAGTAAGGAGGTCACAAGTTTACTTTTTCGAACTCATTAAACCTTTACGGAAAATATTTTTATAAAGTCTTTTTTAATCCCTTGTTAGACTTTTTCAAATCAAACAAGATTGTCAAGTATGCTTGTCATTTCAGACTCGTTAAAGGATTTGAAACGACATCCACTTAGGTATAAGTTTACCCCTTTTCCGGACCTTTGTGAATTAATTATGAAAAAGGTATACTCTAGTCATACGTGATTAGAAGACTTCTTCTCTCATTATTTTACACTTTTCCGGGTGAGGAGACTAACTTTACGAAAAAGGACTTCCCTTTTATGTCGAGTTGTGACTGCATTGCATCCCTCTGCTTGCTGCTTGAGCCTTTTACCAGCTCCTGCTTACTCACTTATTAGCCATGTGCCTGAGCACTTTACCTTCCAAGCCAAGCAGAGCCTTAATTTAGCTTTCACAGCTTGATGACCCTTTACCCCGAGGGAACATTCCCCCGAGTGTCCACATCCTGCACATGCTTCCTTGCATTGATCATAGGTATGTTCCACTGCTTGGAACTAGTCTGCTCACTATTTGACACTCGTTCCCTCACTTGTTGTACTATAAACAATTTTATTCTTTTTCAAGCTTTCACCAAATATGAAAAAGACCAAAAAATCAAATATTCCAAAAAGCTCGACAGGATTATGGTTACTACTTCTTGTTGGCAGATGTTGTGTCTCCTTTTAACAGAGCATTCATTCCACTCCATACATTATGAGTTGGGACTATAGTTGGACCTTAGGAGTTGTACTTGTTTCTTAGTTTTCTCCACCAATTGGTTAAGCTTCCAGTCATTATGGAGCCCTTTGTAATGCCTCCTGCATTGCACAATTTATGTCAACTCTATGCTGCCTGAGTCTATACATCTGCTCATCTCTTGTTCAAAGGAAGTCCTGAGCCCAAAGTCAGCCACTCCTCAAATCTCTTGACTATTTCATGTCAGCCATCCTTATTGAGTCATTCCGTTTCGCCTGAGTTCTTCCAAATCTTTCAGCGTAGCTGGTACCTCGTGCTGGTTGATGGGGGATGCCTTAATTCCCTCCTTCCAGCGAGTCTCGTTGCGTCGAATTCAACCCATTTATTATGGGAGTTGAGGCTTAGAGTTCGGTTGAGTACCTTGAGGCTTGCAGTCATTAGTGGTAGGTTCTCTCGCCATCGACAGTTTTGGGAATACATCAATGTCCCCTGATCGATGGATTCATCCTAGTGTTCGACTTCAACTCATTTATTCACACTCCGATTATTGTGCTCTGTGCCTTGATGCCCATTTTCATTATTGATGGGTTATCTCGCATCTGTTAACGGTATACATCATTGACCGGTAATCAAACGATGTCACATCAGGTTCGACCCCAACTCCTTTATTCACTTGATTGGACTTGCACCGTCGAAGACTTGTGTAGAAGACCCCAGGCGATAGTGGCATTCAGTATGCTACCTATGACTTTGACTTTACATCTAAGATATCACCTCTCAGATATCAGCAGTTTGTACCTCCAGTTTGCACTAGTTGTTTCCTTTTCATCAGGAGACCATATCTTACTGTAGAGGGATCATGGCTATGATCACTTATGACATGTATTCACTATGTACTACCTATTCATGTCCATTGTATCAGATTGTTGTACTACCGACATGTATTTAGGGATACTATTGTATTATGACGAGTGAGCTGCTCTTTCCACTTGTGTCTCCATCACTCCACTTCTGAGTTTTATAATGTATTTCGTTCGGCCATCGTAGCATCAGTCTCTGACCTCACACATTAGGGGGCATCTGTTACAACGTAATCTTCCACCTTGTGAGCATCAACATTCTTTGGCCTTTAGGATTCCACCTTGTGAGCATCAGCATTCTTTGGCCTGTAGGATCCATTTCACATACTCAGATCCATTTTATATCCTTCAGACATACTATTTCCTCATTTTTCCTCTGAACCGCTTGTTGCATAATTATAGCAAGTGTACCCGAAACTTGCATCACTATAGCCCTTGGGTATCAAGTAAAATGGTAAAAATCACTAGTTAATTACTGTTTACTCCCAAAAAGCGGTCATTGGGTGACCTTTGGCTCTCCATCTGCCCAAGAAACGTATCGATGTTTCCTTTCACTTACCTTTGAGAGGACTATATATTGAGCACATATGTCTTATGGACGGGAGGAGAAAGAAGAGCAAGAGAACTCTAGTGTATTTTTTCCCTATCTTAAGTCTACACTCATTGATCCTTGTAGTTGTGAACCCTTTATGTTCACCTTCCAAACTCCTATCTAGTTTGAGTTTGCCATTCATGGAGGATTGAAGTGGTGGAGGTAGAAGTGGATTGATCCAGATCTCGGTTCAGATTGGTTTCCAACAAGAGGTCGTATCACTTTGTACTTCTTCTTGTTTATTAATATAAATACTCATATTCTCGTCCATTAATGTTGTAAATGTTGTTTATCTTACATTGGGTTGCATTTACTTGTTATATCATGGACCATTGCTATTGATGATGTTAATGTCATTTATATATTATATGTACTATTGGATGTCAAGACTAATTTGCAGATTCAAGTGCACGGATTGAAAAGCTCCAACGGGGATCTACATCAAACGTTTGGATCGAGGTTGGTTATATTCTTCATTATCTTAGCATTGTCATTTATATAGCATAGTTCTGAGAATTGAGTTGTTTTCTGGTAGTCATCTGTCTGTTGTGGTCTACCCCAAGCCATAGTGAGTTTTCTCAACACAATAGAAACCTTGCAAGAACATTGCCTTGAAAAAAGAGTCAGTCAAGATTTTAAAAGGCACCAATCCATGTATTCTCCTAGTTTTTGTAAAGATGTGGAAAAGATGTTAGATTAGGGATGTGGTGCTTACAATCGAGGGCATTTCGGCAAAGAATCTTGCCACTATAAACCAAAAAGGAAAGGATTCCATACAAGCACCCCTAGATTTCATCTTATCAAAGCTTATAAGCACAAGGATCATAAGCCTTATCATAAGAAATCTCGCCGCCCTTTTTATCAGAAAGCTTTTGTCCGTAAAAGGTCTGAACAAGCAGACAAAGAAAACTATTTCATTTGCGGTAAGAAAGGGCATTGGGCAAGTAAATGTCCACAAAAGAAATCCAAGCCTAAGCGTGCACCATTTTTCGCCCATTGTGAGGTGGTGTGATACTCGATGAGAATAATCTCAAGCAGGTCTAAATCGTAGAGAGGACAGGGTCATCACAGTAATGGTAGCAAAGCCATAGGATCCAAAGTTAATAGAAGGATTGATCTAGTGACATTGTGGAGGATGTCGAAAACCTACACTCTATGCTCGAGCGGGTCAAGAGGTTGCAAATTTGTCTAAACTGTTTTCCAAGCCTAGTATATATCCACATCGTTTTGTTTGGTTACCTAAGAAAGATTATTAGGGTGCTCCCATCTATTGCTTAGTGATTCGATCTAGTGCAGATGGTATATCTCTGTCCAATTCTAGAAGATAGTAGATTTCTTGGAGTGAATGCATCCCTAAAGGAATTTGGGACATTCAAGTTTTTTATGCTTAAGATTCTTAATTTGTACAATGTTTGACAACCCCACTACCTTTGTTGCATACCTTCGAATGTTGTGTTGGTGCAATGACTACTAAAATGGCTTCTTTGCCTATTTCTCCAGCTATGGAAAGTAGGAGGTTGAGCTGCAGTTTGAGCTCAAGGATCTATTTCCAAATTTGAATTACAAGTGGGTCGATGAATTCTTGTTTCCTATACATGTGCCTATGTGAAGAATTCCAATCTGGATAGTAAAGGCACACCAATATGATATGAATGAAGGTATATTTTTGTGTCTTTTCAAGGCATGCAAATACCTAATTATCACATGTGATAGTTTAAATGGTGTGATTTGTAAGTTTAGTCATGGAGTATGTGCATAAGCAATAAAATCCATGTCTTACTGTCATATACTAAATGGTGATGCCATTAATGGTCCTGGTAAAAAGATTGAAAGGGTTCATGAATGCACTTACACTTATTCGTGAGGGGTCATGTGAAGGACATTAATAATTGTTTTTTAAAGTGTTCCATTCATAGTGAGGACAAAATTTTGTTAGGAAAATTATTGTAATAGAGCTTGGTTCATTTTAGAAAAAAAAGAGGTTATGGTGAAGTGGAATGTGTCCTTCAATTTTTTGGGGGGATTTGTAATAAAAGTAACATTTTGAGCCTAGTCAACTCAAAGTGTGAATGCAATATTTGTTAGAATTGACTACTTTAGTAATTTCTTTACTAGATTATGTATGGAAGCTCCAAGACAAACATGAATTTACATAGAGTTTGATGGTGCTAGAGACAATGCTTGAGAAAGCAGTGGAGATTAGATGGTGTGGACAAACACGGTAAATATGCATGTTGTGTTCAAAAGAAGAAATGACCATATGAAAATGTGAATCACATCTTGTATGTCACTAACCCATTTTTCAGAGTTATCAAATTTGGTGAATTTTTAAAATTTTTCGTAATGAACATTTAACAATAAGATATAAATTACACTAATTACTTTTAAACATGTTGAATAATTATCCATTGAAATATATATAATTATTCCTATCTTTGCAACCTCTCTATCGCACCTTGGTCATTTATACAATTAAATTACACTGCTCTCCACCTCTTTCCACGCGCAACACTAGAAAAACAAACTAACAAAAGTGGATATTTGGAGGTGACAACAAAGATATTTTTGCAGCTCTAGGATGCAACAAAGATAGTAAGGATCCCTATAAAATCAGAACATATATCTTTTACAACTCTAGGATGCAGCGATTCCTCTTGTTCTGTATCTTATCATTTCGATATATTTTTTCAGACAAATCCTAGCAATAAAATAATCTAGGTTCCAAAACACATAGATTATTTCCCGACTTAATCATTGATGCGAGGAGTATAACAAAGCAAAGTTTGACTGTCATGAGCATAATACCTAAAAAACCAAACTGTAGAGATTCCTCTTATTAATAGAAGACTCCATCAAAATAAATGAAGGGTCGGGTTGCTTCAGGTCAGGCAATTACTATGTAAGTAAAACTATGTAGTGATCTATATGTAAATCACATACATGAGCAGGGTATAAACGATGGCAACTACATAGAAAAATAAAGAAAAGGCATGGGTTGATACAAGATAGCCCAGCAAGTCACCCCGCTCTCACCCTCTACTTAAAACGAAAGATTGTGCAGGGTTAAAAAAAATATCAGGTAGAGATCCCTACGTTTAAACACAACAAGGGCGATCACCCTAATCCAAAGGGAGGTAATATTTCTTGCATTTATGCTCATCCAAGAGACTCCCTAATAACCTTGTTCCTCAAGTATTTTCGTTTCATATATATATATATATATTGAATATATGCACCAACAAAAAATGTGCAAGCTCAAAAGGTATGTCGTTTTTATTTCAAATAGTAATATATTATGCTAAGGAACAGAACTAAAAGAGGAACAACTCTACACTGTGAACTAAACAGGGGTCCAGTCTTTTATCAAAGTAAAAGGAGTTTGTGCAGGGATAGAACCTATAGGTCGTTAAACAATGGATACACTTGCTTGGACAGAGACTACAGAAAAATGATTGCAGTGTTGAAACATATATGTATACATAAATAAGCTACTGGCAACATCAAATGGACATAGATCCATAGTATGCCATTAATAATGATTTGGGTGTGGGTTGATTCTCCATATATATCGTCCATCAGAGTTTTATGATTACAATGTGCAATTAAATAAATAAAAGGAACCCCTCCATGTGTGGGTCGAATTCTCAATAGAGATTTCCCTTCATAAAGCAACAACCAAAATATATACCTGTGTGTGTCGATCCTCGACCGAGATCCTTCAAAGCGATGGCAGCATTCAAAGACGGAGATCCATCCTAAAGTCAATGGCAGCCCTCTCCTTTACGCAATTACATAGATCATAAATTTTTGAATGCTCTCAAAACAATGCAAAGAAAAATCCTTCCCTTTTCTCTGGCAGAGACGCCTTCTTAAGAAGTTTACCAAAGGCGCCATTTCTGAAGTTTGGCGGTTGTATCCAGATCGTGAGCTTTGCTAGTGAGCAGGTGGCACGAGTTTGGGGTTTCCTCATTAAAACACTGATGGTGATGGTATGGATCTTTGATTGCTCCACAAGCAACCACGCACTCTAGCCATGATGACCTTTATAAGATTATTTCTCTTCTCTTACACTCACTTATGACTTTTGTCATTTTTTTTTAGAATATTAAACTGAGCTTACCTTTAAGGTTTAAATAATACCATATTAGGATAACTCCTTAATTCTATGAGGATAGGTAGGCTCTTAATTAGATGTTAGTCGATACTCAGAAATTTCTTCTAAGAAATACTTACTTCTACTAGGTAATTACTTTAGAGTTTAGATTTCCAAGTAGGTAACCACTCCCTTTTCCGACGTGAAGTACCAAGATGACATCTATCATCATCTCTTGGCCTACCTGCCATAGACTTCTCCCTTAATGGTTTCAACTTTCTTGTCACTAAGTTGCGTCCGCCTTCAATTTACCTCTTAAGAGTAAATCACAATAATACTTTTCAAGGTTTGTTAACACCCAAAAAGTGCTCACTAGCTCATTTCCCTATGCACATGACCCTTTTGTCCATTTTTCCTACCATTTTTTCCTCTAAAACCTTCAAAAGGTCACCAAAAAGACCATAATACACCTTTTTCCCCTCAAAATATGTAGTTTTCCTCAAAAAGGGTCCAAAATTCCCAAAAATCAATTAAAAGGGAATAATATTCAAAACATATTCAAAAAATGAAAAAGAGACCTAAAATATTTTAGCAATGCCATTGGTTTCCTCAAACCATGGTTGTATTTCCCATCACTAAAAACTATAAAAAGGTGATAGGGGCTCCTCACTATTAACTCCATATTCATCCTATCTTCACGCTGCCAAAATCCCTCTTGAGCTTTTGCCCAACCATTGCAGTATCTTGGAGAAGAGAGACCATTGGAAGATTGGAGCATCTCAACATTGCAGCTGCCTCAACTCAACAATCCTCACCATTGAGGTATATTTTTGCAAGCCATTGCTTTCCCATCAATAGAAAATTTTCAAATTCTTTATTTCTTGTTTCTCTTATGGATCTCATTGTTTATTGTTCTTAAATCTAGTTTTTATTTCCTTGCACATGTTAGATCAGATCTACTGTTGTTTACATTTTTTTTTACTTTTACATTGAGACTACTGCTACAAGTTAGCAAGTGCTCATTAGCACTAGCTTGGGAGAAATCCCAAGCAACAGTTTTTGGTGACTCTATTGGTTTTCGAACTTTGAATCTTTGATTTGGATCTATATTTTAGTTGTTTTTTCCCTTTAATGTTGTAGACCTGCCATATTAGTCAGCCCCTTGCTTGTTTCCCTAGCCATTGGCTTTTTCTGAGGCCTAAACAACCCAAAATTTCAATTTTTGGGTTCATTTTTCGGTGACATTTTCCGTTCGTCACATCGCGGCTTTCAACACTGACAGTCGCGATTCACATCGCGGCTTTCAGCCTATTTTCCACGCTCCACATCGCGGCTTTTAGCCTCGTTTCCACAAGTCACATCGTGAGTTTTAGCCTGATACCTGCGATCCGCCGTGCGGGTTTTGCCTATATTGCTGCGATTCACATCGCGGATTTTAGCCCGAAAGTCGCGATCTGCATCGCAGGTTTTTCCATAGATAGCCACGATATCGCCTATTTCATCCGGCCCATTTTTCTGAGTTTTTTGCTCATCTTGGCCCATTTTTTCCAGCCACCTTTCCTGCAATTTTCTGACAACCTACTATCTCATTTTGCAGCATTAAAAAATTCATATTTATTTTCTTTTATGTGCTTTGCTACACCATTTTAAAAATTTCAGTTCAGTGAAAGAAAAGTTGTGAAGCATTTTTTCAGTTAAAAATCTCATGTTTTGCAAGTTAAAATCATAATTTTAGGTTGCTTCATATTTCACCCAAGTGGGACATTAGAGATTTACTCATTTTTATGATATTTTCTTTACCTCAAACATTTTGAAAAATCCATATTGTTTGAAAAGGTTATCAAGAGCATTTACATTGTAAATCGTTTTTTTCATTTTTCGTAAGTTGAAATCGTCATTTTAATTTGTGAATAGTCACCCAAGCGAGGCAAATTCTTTTTGTACACAACCACACCATCACACAATCTGTCACAATAAATCCAAGTGAGCCTTAAAAATTCACTTAACTCAACCAACATTCTAACCCCATTTGGGAAACACCAAAAGAATATTCTAGTTAGGTAGGACTGAGGGGATAAGTATCCAAATAACATCCCTCACTCACTTTCATTTTGACATAGTGGTTGACATTTAGGGTACCAAAATCCCCTAGTATTTGTTGGCACGGTTTAAAACCAATTTGTCAGAAAGGCCTATCCCTTAAGAGGATCGAAGTAGCCAGACTGGTTTCGGAGGCCTGAGTGGACTACCGCAATCCATTCAGTCACTGAAGGACACCTACTTGTTGTTCTCGTTGTACCACCCTTGTGGGAGTACAACGTGGATAGAACAAGAGCTGCAGATTCACCTTTCTGGACATGTCATGAATGGGGTATCTTAGTGGCCTATCTTCTAGGATTGTCTACCGATGTCCCTCCCAGTAGGGGGATATCTAGCCTTTGGTTCTACAATTCATATTGTCTGACTTGGATTTCATCATCTTGCAGAGGATATGTATTATTGAGTCATAATACTTTTTAGTTAGGTGGTTGCATGCTCTATTTCCCCCCCTTGGTTAGTGAGTCCACCTTTTTTCTATTTTTAGGAGTCGTTTGCATGTCGGTATTTTGACCACATTTTTTTATTACTCCACTTACAATAGCACAGCTATTATAGTAAGTATTTCGAGTTTGGTTGTTGGCCTGAGTGCCATTATTTTTTGCGCTCCCCTCCTGCACACATGGTTGCACTAGGGTGTTTCGAGCTTTACACTCACCACCCCCCCATTAGATTAATCAGACGAATGTCACCATTGAGTCCCCGAGATGTTCTCGATGTTTCAGGGGTGAACCCCCTCAGTTTAGTTCACTTGACACCACACATCATAGTGTTAGGATATTCTTGAACTCCATCCTAGTCCCACCAGTATTTTGATCATTTACATTTTCAGTCATGCATGCACTTTTAGGGTTTGCATGCATAATTTAGGGTTTGCATGCATTCCATTCATTCTAGTCATCAATCCCAAAACCTAGCCCTCATTTAGCTAGCCCTGGTAGCTTCCTTCCACTCAGTTTCAGCCCTCCTAGCCTGTCATGCGCCCTCCTTTCACCTACTGCATGAGAAGGGCGCCTTTCTCACCTACCAGTCCAGTTTACTTCAGTTATCCACCAATCTTTCCTTGATTTGAGGCCAGACTGACTCCTCACTGCTATTATCACACTGATTGACCTCCGATGAGACATGACTACCTGTTCTAACTCCAGTTATCTCCTCATGCACCCTCCACTGAGCCTCCTTCATTCAGTTAGTGTCTCCATGTGCCAGTTACATTCAGTTACACCTACCACACTCAGTTAGACTCAGTTTGACTGATGGTTGACATTTACTTGTGCATTGATGACTCCACCGATGATGAGATAGACTACTAGTTGTGCTCCGATGACACTCCAGTGATCTTTTGATCACTCCATGAAAGATAATTCAAATTTCAACCTTGGCATTCGAATCCTCATGCATTGTACTACTTATTTGTCCATATTGTGATTAATTAACTAGTGTGTGTAAAGTATTTTTGCTTTTATCCGAGTTCTACTGTATTATTATTCTGTTGCTCATTATACTGCATTGACCACTCTTCTTCTATTTTTCTGCTTAATCATAATTACTCTTGTGAGGTATACATCATCTCTTAGATCTGCTGTGAGGATTTTCACATGGTATTAGAGCATGTTGAGAGTATTGTTTGTCTCCATTCCTGAGAGTTTTTTGCAGGTTATTATCCAGATTTCGAGTGCAGCAGTTGCAGCAATTTCTGCACTTTTGCAGCAATAGCAGTTGCAGATATTCTCTATTGTTTTTGAAGGTCTTCTATAGATTCAATGAATTCAGAAGAAATCCCTCCTCTTTCTCCACTCAACTATGATGATTGGAAACCAAAAATGATAGCATATTTGAAGAGCCATGATCTCTTTAACTGTTGTTTTGAAAGAGAGTTCGAATCTTCTGAAGAGGAGATTGATTGGTTAAATAAAGGTGACGGATCCTTTGGATCAATGATGCTTGCTATGTTTGAATACATGATATACCAATACCTTGATGTTGTTGAAACTCCAAAAGAGCTATGGGCCCATCTGGATGAAATATATGGAAAACGGAATAAAGGGATTGGTCCAAACCCTTTCAAGAGTAAGCAAAGTGATGCATGCGCCCTCCTTGATGATCTCATTGATCATGAACCAGTATCAAACACATCTCATATTGAAGTTGTCCACAAAGAAGAAGAACTTGTAGATTCTACACTCATGCTCCAAATTTCTTCTCTTTTTGTGCCAGCTCACACTCTAGATATTGCAGAAGGTCCTAAATCCTCTCTTGCACCAGAGTCTGTTGGTTTGCATCATGATCACATGATTATTTCAGAGGTAAAATCAGCTATTGGAGTTAATGCATTCGCTCTCCTCAAGCAATCACCTCTTATTTACTACTATATGATCATTATTCCATGCTTTCAGAAGGTTATTGAAGAATATGGCCATTTCCATTCGCTTGGGATAATTTCTCATGCACATCATGGTTTTGATCTCACCCCTGCTGGTTCAAAGGAGATCTCAAGAAACCATGACCATTCGCTTGGGATAATTTCTCATGCACTTACTGGTTTTGATCTCACCTCTTATGGTTCAAAGGAGATCTCAAGAAGCCATGATTCAAGTCTTGGATCTAATTTGGATTCTAAGCAATCACTACTTGGGATAATTTCTCATGCATATGATAGTTTTGATCTCACCCATGTTGGTTCAAAGGAGATCTCAAGAAACTATTATTCAAGTCTTAAATTTGATTTGGATTTCAAGCAATCATTATTATTTGATGGTTCTTTTTGGCATAATCTCACCCATGATGGTTCGAAGGAGAAGACAAAAGACTATCTACATATTCATGTTTTTTATCCTACCTCAACTGATTCGAATCACAGGTTCAAGGATCATCCTCATACTTTTGGATTTGTTCTCATCACATTCGATTTGAAGAGGCGCAAGTACAAGCACATGATTTTTGAGCATGATCCACTTCTTCCCAAGAAGAAGATACCTCCAGACATATGACCAAGCATCACACATGCTTGAGTTTGGAGCATTTATTTTTTATGTGCGCCTTACAGTCTATTTTGAGGGGGGAGTATTTTTCCCATGAAATTTTCCCTACTTCCTTGGTTTATTGACTGTTATTAATCATTGTATTGGGTGACTTTGGTCTTAGTTATCAGGGCCCAAGATGGATTAAGGGGGGGTGTTAGGATATTCCTATACTCCATCCTAGTCCCACCAGTATTTTTATCATTTACATTTTCAGTCATGCATGCACTTTTAGGGTTTCCATGCATCATTTAGAGTTTGCATGCATTCCAGTCATTCCAGTCATCAGTCCCAGCACCTAGCCCTCAGTTAGCTAGCCCCAGGAGCTTCCTTCCACTCAGTTTCATCCATCCTAGCCTGTCATGCGCCCTCCTTTCACCTACTGCAAGAGAAGGGTGCCTTTCTCACCTACCAGTCCAGTTTACTTCAATTATCCACCAGTCTTTCCTTGATTTGAGGCCAGACTGACTCGTCACTACTTTTATCCTTCTGATTGACCTCCGATGAGACATGACTACTTGTTCTGACTCCAGTTAGATCCTCACGTGCCCTCCACTGAGCCTCCTTCATTCAGTTACTGTCTCCATGTGCCATTTATATTCAGTTACACCTACCACACTCGGTTAGACTCAGTTTGACTGACGGTTGACAGTTACTTGTGCATTGATGACTCCACCGATGATCAGATAGACTACTAGTTATGCTTCGATGACACTCCAGTGATCTTTTGATCACTCCATGAAGGCTAATTCGAATTGCCACCTTGGCATTTGAATCCTCATGCATTGTACTACTTATTTGTCCATATTGTGATTAATTAACTAATGTGTGTGAAGTATTTTTGCTTCTATCCGAGTTCTATTGTATTATTATTATGTTGCTCATTATACTGCATTAACCACTCTTCTTCTATTTTCCTGCTTAATCATAATTACTCTTGTGAGGTATACATCATCTCTTAGATCTGTTGTGAGCATTTTCACATGGTATCAGAGCTCCTTTCGATCTATGTTCTTCTGGTCTTCTCTTCTTCTATTATTCCTAAATTATTTCATTGTGAGGTTTACATCATCTCTTTGGATCTAATGTGAGTTCATACATAGACGTAGAGCTTTGTCACTCGACTCCACACGTCATCGACACAGAGCCTATTAGGAACCCGTGTCAACCCTTCTCTTTACTATGTTAGTATATTGTTGTTGGACGCATATGCTTTGTAAGTCGTCCCGTAGTATTTGTTGATCCATATTTTATATTAGTCCATAGTATTGACCCATAGTATTGGACGCATATGCTTTGTAAGTCATCCTGTAGTATTATATGTACCATGGTTTTAACTCATAGTACTGGGCATAGACTTAGTATATAAGTGTGTGTTGAGGTCATTGAAGACACCCTGAAGTTAATTGTATTGAGCTTGCTCAAACTAGGTTGCCCCCTCGAAGTGGCCCATGATCAATATAAAAGTGATTCTGAGTTCCATTATTTCTGATATCTCATGTATTTGCATTAATTAATTATTGCAGGTTCTTCACATCTAGTATCAGAGCACTTTCTTGGGCTCGTTGGGTGGAATTTCTGCCCAAAACAATTTCGTGTTGTTGCAAGTTCGAATCTAGGGATAATCCCTATCCGCTTAACGGTGGGAAGTACTTGGGCATAAGCCCTAAAAATCATTGTGAGGAGTACCACAAGAACCCCGAAGTAGCTGGCCCATTGAGAGGACCTGCCAGCGAAAAGGGCAATGACCCCTACCTGATTGACTAGTTCCCACCCGTGAGGTAAACCAAGAGCTGTCGTTTGTGGCAAAGCGGTTATCAGTTTTACCTGAGCCGTGGAGTGAGGGGTACTGCCCCAATACGCAAGTCGTTAGACAGCATTGGTGGCTGATTGAATCCCCTAAACCGATAGGAAGCCGCACATACCTGGGGTCCATATCTATTTTCAGGAGAACTATTGCCAATCACTTCTACTCCAGATCCAGTCGTTTCAGATCTATTCTGAAAGTCATTCCAGATCAAACCATTTTCGATCTCTTCCGCGCTGTTGCAGATCCATTTTGTTTTTCGGCTATATCTCCCTTTTTTCAACTCTGTTTTCCCTAAAATTTCACTGACATCCCTGCAATCCCATTCCGCATATTTCATTCCTAAAGACCCTATCCCAAATTCCACTTCCCAAGACCAGAAATCCCACATTTGTCTATTTTTAGGGTTTACCATAACTCCTTCAATTTTCACCCAAACGCCTTCAACTTTTGTCACCGTGTTCCTTTCCTAATGCTGCTTCTTTGTCCTTCTCTACCAAATTTTCTCATTCTTTCACCCCGCTTCTGAAATCCCCATTTTTAGCTTCCCTGTCCATCAGAAAGTGTCCAAAACCTAGTCAAACCCCAATTACCCATCCGAGTTTTTCCCAAATCCAAATCTTCCTTTACTAAATAAGCTTTTGTTTGTGTTTTTCTATCCATTTCCAAAAAAAAAACTCTTGGTTGTGGTTGTCACCCACGCAGACGCAAAAACCATGGAGGAAGCACTTGCAGCCATCCAAACCAAACTCCAAGATCTGGATGAAAAATTTCTCAGCCTCCATCTTCAGCATTCAGCCATGAACAATAACCGACAGCCAGACTGTTTTGCAGCCACCGGGTTCTCTTCTTCCATAAATTTTCGTGGGTTGAAGCTTGATTTTCCTCGCTTCAATGGTATTGATCCGACTAGATGGATATACCGCACAGAACAATATTTCAGTCTGCATAATACTTTTGATGTCCAGAAAGTTCCACTTGCATCCTTTCATTTGGAACAGGAAGCCCTTCAATGGTACCGTTGGTACATCAAAGCTCATCTTGAGCCAAACTGGATAGATTTTTGCTAACTACTTTTGCCACGATTTGGTCCTAGTGCTTTTGATGACTTCACAGGAGCACTCACTAAACTTCACCAAACTGGCACAGTGAGAGAGTATCAGACAGAATTTGAGAAACTCACCAATCACACAGAAGGATTGTCTGATGAATTTTACAGGAGTTGTTTTATCAGTGGTATTAAGGATGAAATCCAGTCAGAGGTTAAAATGTTCTGTCCCAACACAATGATGGAAGTCCTAGGGTTGGCTAAGTTGGCAGAAGACAAGCTTACTTCCCAACAACGCTCCAAACCCACTTTTGTTCCCTTCTGAAATATGGGTTCTCAACGACCTCCCATCCCACTAGCTCCTCGACCAACTCCTATCAATCATTTGTCTGAAACAGAGATGCAGGCACGCCGTGAAAAAGGGTTTTGTTATAATTGTGATGAGAAATTCACTCAGGGACATAGATGTGTTCAACAAAAGCTCTATCTCTTGGATGTGGATTCTCTGCCTGCCTCTGAACTTGGTGAAGAAGCTCCATATACAGTAGATGATCAGGTCGACATTCAGCACCCGCCTGTTGACACCCCATCTCAGGACGACCCACCCACGATCTCTCTCCATGTTGTAACCGGTGTCACAACCCCACAAACAATGCAGGTCAGGGGATACTTCAAAAAGTTCCCTCTTACCATACTCATTGATTCTAGTAGCACTCATAACTTCATTGACCCTCGGATTGCCAAACAGGCTGATTGTTTTGTCCATCCTTGCTACTACTTTGAAGTCATGGTTGCCAATGGGGGCACCTTACCTTGCAAGGGGAAGTGTCACAATGTGCGTATCTCTATGGAAGATTATAACCTGCACTCTGACATGTTTTCCTTGTCCTTAGGTGGATTTGATGTGGTTTTGGGCGTTCAATGGTTACACACACTTGGCCCCATCTTATGGCATTTTGCTGAACTTTGGATGCAGCTTTCAGTCAATGGGGCACAACACAAATTAATGGTTTTACAACCAGGGTCTCTCTGCATCATCAGTTCACATCGCCTAGAAAAAATCCTTAAGAAGAATTCACATGGTGTCATCGCTCAACTCCATTCCATTCAGATGCACCCATCAACGATCTCCACTACTTCCTTGGATAGATATGCAGGTGTATTTGCTGAACCAATGAGCTTGCCGCCTTCAAGAGACCTTTTCGGCAAGAATTTAGTCGCATCTACCTCTCAACAGGAAATGATGGCTATTTTGCATGTAGTATAGAAGTGGAAGCCATACCTATTAGGGAATTATTTCTGCATCAAGACTGATCTCCAGAGTCTGGAAAATTTTCTGGAACAATGGGTCTCCTCCCCAACACACCTGAAATGGGTTATCCAACTCATGGCTTATCCCTATGCGATGAATTATAAGAAGGGTAAGGACAATATGGTGGCAGATGCTCCTTCTCGCAGACTTGATGACCCAGTTTCTCTTACAGCTCTTTCTCTGCTTGTTCCAAATTGGTTGCAATATGTTCAATAGGGCTATCTCTTCTATGAACTCCATGCTTCTTCATCAGCAAGGCACTCTGGGTTCTTCAAAATATATGACTGGGAACAATGTAACTTCTTTTGGGAGGGACTGAAAATGACAATTCAAAAGAGGGTGGTTGACTATGATACTTTCCAAGTCAACAAGGGTGAAACGAAACTCCTTTCGAGATTGCTCAAACCCTTGCCCATCCCTACACAGCTTTGGCCAACTATTTCTATGGATTTCCTAGCAGCGCTCTGGTGGTACAATACCACATCTCAAAGGACACCATGTGAAGCAGTCTATGGATAGACACCACCAGTTCTTCTTCCATACACCCTTAGCAGCTCCCCAGTTCAGGAAATTGACTCGGTTCTTCGAAACTGCTATCCGATTCTTCTCATTCTGCAGGACAATCTTCACATGGCCAGAATTCACCTGAAATAACAAGTCGATCAGCACTGTTCTGAGCACATTTTCCATGCAGCTGATAGGGTTCTTCTTCATCTACAGCCTTCCAAGCAATCCTCCCTGACACTCCAAAGGTGTCAGTGGCCCGAAATGCAACCCAAGGATGCTACCAGGGAACCACTCCTTCAGATTCTGCAGCAATTTCTCCAACCAAAGCTTTGAGGACTGTTAACACCTAAAAAGTGCTCACTAGCTCATTCCCTTACTCACATGACCCATTTGTCCACTTCTCCACCATCTGAGCCTCTGAAACCAACAAAAGGTCACCAAAAGACCTTAGTACACCCCTTTTTCCATTAAAAAAGATTATTTTTCCAAGAAAATCATAAAAAACCCTCAAAAAGGGTCCAAATTCCCAAAAATATTAAAAAGGGAATTAAAATATTATTTTTATTCAAAAAAGGAAAAAGGAGGGAAAATTACCTAAACCATGTTGGTCAATACCATTGGTTTCCACAAAACCACAAATGGTATTCCTCACCACCAAAACCTATAAAAAGGTGGTAGGGGCTCCTCATTTCACATCCTTCCATTATCTCATCCTTATGCTGCTGAAATCTCCCCTGAGCACTTTTAGCCATTGAAGCAACCTTGGAGAAAGAGACCTATTGGAGTTTGGAGCTACTCATCTTGGGAGTTGCTCAACATCAACCTTCACCATTGAAGGTAATATCGCAAGCACTTGCTTGCCCCCCACTTTTCAATACAAAAATTATTTCTTATGTTTCTTGTTCTTGATTTTTGAAATATTTAAATTATTTGCTTAGATTCTTGCTTAGATCCATGAAAAGTATTGTTTATTTAGTTTATTGTTTTTATTTCTATTGAAACTGCTGCTACTAGTTAGCAGGTGCCCATAGCACTAAGCTTGGTTGCAAAACCGGGCCAACAGTTTTTGGCGACTCCGCTTTGGTTTGAACTTTAGATCTCTAGCTTTGCCATTAAATCTTAGTTTTTATGAATTTTTAACCTTTAGATCCATAGATCTACCATCTTAGACAGCAGATCCATTGCTGTTCTGAGATTTGGCCCCATAAACAACCCGAAATTTTCAATTTTCGGGTTCGTTTCTCGGTTTCCGTGCACGGCTTCCGCCTCGCGGATTTTTTACAGACAGTCGCGCGGTCCATCGCGACTTTTCTGCCTTTTTCCGCGCGGTCCATCGCGGATTTTTTACAGACAGTCGCGCGGTACATCGCGACTTTTCTGCATTTTTCCGCGCTGCTCATCGCGGCTGTGCGACCAAAACCTGCGCGGCTCATCGCGGCTGTGCGGCCAAAACCTGCGCGGCTCATCGCGACTGTGCGGCCAAAACCCGCGCGGTCCATCGCGACTGTGCGACCAAAACCCGCGCGGTCCATCGCGACTGTGCTGCCAAAACCCGCGCGGTCCATCGCGACTGTGCTGCCAAAACCCGCGCGGCCCATCGTGGCTGTTCGTCCAAAACCCGCGCGGCTGAATTTTTTCATTCGGCCATCCCGATTTTGAAAAATATTTTTTACTGTACTTTCTGCCCATAGCACATTTTTTACAGTACTAAATTCTGCATAGTTTACAGATTTGAAAAAAAAATTTACTATTTAAAAAAAATGCATACCTAGAAATCTTTTTAAAAATTTTCAAGAAAGTGAAAGAAAGACTCATTTTGCATTCTTTATCTAGATTCAAATTTTTTCTTGTTTACTTCTTTAGAATCTTGCCCTTAGCAATTTTTATTGAAACGAAGAAATCCATTTATTTCTTTTAAAAAGGAGTTTATTATTTGCTTTCATAAAATCCAAGAAATCCTTTATTTTTTGAGTTATTTTTTGAAAAGCATTTAAATTCCTTTTAGTGAAAAGTCATAAATATTTGCTTTTTATTTTCGAAAAATCCTTTATTTTTTGAAAATTTCCTATAAAGCATTTAATTCTTTTCAAGTTCAGTTTACAACACCTCACGTGCACTCACACGATCACTTAATTGAACTAAGCCTTAAAACGTACCTTAATTTGAACACACTTTTAACCCCACTTGGGGAACACTAAAAGAATTCTTGTAGCTAGGTAGTATTGGGGGGATAGGTGTTCCAATAACACCCCTCAGTTCATACATCTGAGACATAGAAGTTGTCCAATTAGGGAGCTAAAATCTCTTAGTACTTTTTGGCGCGGTCACAACCGGTTTGTGGGAAGGCCTCTCCCTTAGGAGGGTTGAAGTCGCGAGGATGGTTCCGGAAGCCTGAGTGGGATACCGAAACCCATTCAGTAACCGAAGGGCTACCATTCGCAGTTCTCGGGATATCCCTGTATTGGGATATTGCGATCAAAGGACCAAACGGCAGATTTACCTTTTCTCGACGCGTCATGAACGGAGTATCCTAGTAGCCTGTCTTTAGGATTGATTACCCGGTGTCCCTCCCGGTAGGGGGATATCTAGCCGTTGTCTCAACATTCATATTGTCTGACTTGGATTTCATCACCTTGCAGAGGATATCGTCTGTTTGAGTCACAATACTTTTAGATTAGGTGTTTGCATGATTTCAACCTACCTGTGGTCTAGTTACACCTATTTTTTCTAGGAGCCGCTTGCATGTTGGTATTCTGACCAGTTGTTGCATTCCTCCACTTATTGTAGCACAGCTGCTAGAATAAGTGCATTTTTTGAGGATTGATTTTTTGGCCTGTGAGCCTTCTTTTTTCACTCCCCTTCTTGCACCCTTGGTTGCAATAGGGTTTTGAGTCTTTTTTATATATCACCACCTGATACTTAAATAAATTTTTTACACACAAACATATTCTCACCATTGAGAATTTTAGACGCTCCCGTCGTCTACAGGGCGAACTCCCAGAGTTTAGTCCACTTGGCTCTCCACGTCACGGACGCAGAGCATTATCCCTTGATTCGACACATCGTCAATCAATTAGACAGTCATCCGATTCTGACATACCCCACTTCACCTTTGATTTGGAGGTAGAATCCGAAAACCCCACAGAGTTACCACCAACCACAGTTATGTCTGGAACACCATTTGATCCACTATTTACAACTACCATAGGTCAGACATCTGCAGACCCTTCTGCTGTAGTACCATCCACGGTAACAACTACCCCCCTGGGTATGCCCAATATGGGTAACACTCCACATTCAGGAATGCCTAACACAGGGCCACCACCTGTCATGGGTATACCCAACACGGGGGTCATACCCCCTTCGGTTTCCACAAACCCTATCCCAGGAATCCCTAGTGCGATCCCCAACCCAAGTGTAACCCATGTTGCACTTGGGAGTGTTATACCAGGAATCCCTAGTGCGGTTCCTAACCCAAATGTAACCCATGTTGCACTTGGGAGCACTAACCCATACCATACCACACCTATTGGAGGGCACATACCCTCCATACCTAGCATACCTTTAGGCGCTACTGGACCCCTACACCATACCACAGTGGCTAGGCATGTCCCAGTTCCGGTCCCCACATCTGCTAGTCTACCATACATGGCAAGTCTGAACCTGCCAGATTTAGCTAGGCTCACAAATGACCCCATTAGACATGATCCTGCGTGGCCCCATATGCCCACTAAACTTCCCTCTGACATCCCTAAGTTTGAGGGTAAGGCAGGAGAAGACCCCCAGAACCACATCATGTCCTTCCATTTATGGTGTTCCTCCAACTCCATAGTGGATGACTCAATCCGCCTCCGGCTTTTACAACGCACCTTCACTGGCTCCGCAGCCAAATGGTATATCGAGCAGCCCCATGGGACGCATGCCACATTTACCTCCCTTGCCTCGACTTTCCTACAATTCTTTCAGCTACCTGTCCGCTATGATGCGGGTGTCGAGATCCTACTGTCTTGCAGACAGAACACGGCCACGCATATCACTGACCATATCCATGATTGGCGTCGGCGCCGAAGCCTATGCAAGATTAAATTAGACGACCGAATCTTTTTAGACTGGTTCCTTAAATCCCTCCTTCCTCTCATTGCGAAGGATGTAGCATCTGAAAGACCTCAGTCTGAGGAAGAGGCCATCCTCAAGGCCCAACAGTTTGATCTCATCTACGCCCAGTCGGGTTACCTATACACGATCATACCGGACGCCCCACGAGGCGACTCTGCACGCGGTGACACACCGGGGGCATCACATGCCGCTGATGGCATTATTGGCCAAATTACACCGCAAGCAAAACCTTTCAGCATGGTGAGCACCATGCCCGCCCCAGACCTTTCTAGGGCTACATCTAGTTCCGGAGCGACGACTTCCTATGCTCCAACAAACCAGACCCATCACGTTCATGGACCCTCTTGTCCACAACATTGTTATGGCCAAGCGCCATCTGCATATGTACCTCCTACATACTATGCTCAACCTACGGTTCAGACCCCCATGCAGTTCCCACAACAGCCCATGCATTACCCACAACCGGTTGCACCAGCTAACCTCACACCTCCACCAGCTCAGGGATACCAACAACCCCAACAGGCAACTGGACCACCTCCAGCTCCACCTGCATACTATCCACCGCAACCTGCTCCTGCACTTGCGGCTCCCCAGAATCCCCCCAATGCTCAAGGGCATGTGTACGCACAACAACATCAGCCCCAATACCAAAATAACCAATGCAACCAAGGTGCGCAACAGAACCGTGGTAGAGGTCATAACCGCGGTAATAACCAACAACATCAGCAAGGTCCTCCACCTCCCAATCCTCCGCAGAATAACAATGCTGCTCCTCCCAACCGCAATCTGGATCGGAATCCTAAGCAGCCTAGAAATAATAACCTCAGAACAAACCACCCTTTTTCTATCTGCGGGGTCTATGGTCATTACACGCATTCTTGCCCACATTTGGAGAGAGCTCGACAACTCTGGACTGACGATGCACATCGTCAAGGGCAAGCAGCTCCTCAGCCACCGCCCAACCCTCCACCACCTCAACATCAACCCTTAGTGCTGCAAAACCCCTTTCCAAACCAGGGTGTAGTTAACACTCAGCCGTTAGCCCCCCCTCAGGGCAACGTGCCACCCCAGCAGATCACTTATGCAGCCCCTGATCAACCCATGTTCGATTCAGGTACTCACCATTTGTTGATGATGTCGACTGCCGCTGCCAACCTCCAAACCCGTCGGAACCAATATGGCTCCACCTCTGAAGCCCCTCCCACCGACAAAAACACTAACGTTAATCCCACAGATCAAACGTTACGTATACCTCCGGCTCCACTTGATGGCGCTTCCAAAGCACCTCGCTTCCCACTTCGTCGCATCAACAGTAATCCTAATTCTCGCGCTGCGTCGAATTACAACATTGTCGATGACTTAGCCCAGTCTCCTGCAGCCATGTCTGCTTTAGAAGTTTTGAAAAACTGTCCTTCGCAGCGCAAAACTTTGCTCTCTGCCATTGGTGCCATTGACCCCAATGATTCACAGTTGATCGCATTCGATTCAGACCAATCTGAACCCCGCCTGCCTTCCTCTTTAGCATTCCAAGTTTCCGTTTCTGTTCGGAATCTTGTCATCCATCGATGCATTATCGATGAAGGGGCCTCCACATGCGTCATGTCCACATTCGTTTGGCAGAAGTTGGGATCCCCTACTCTCCAGCAGTCCACCACTGCATTACGAGCTTATGACAGCCGTTCGGCTCAACCCCAAGGTCTTTTAGCCAATGTCCCTGTCCAGATGGCGGGTAAAACCGTGCTCATTGACATTGAGGTCATCAATGCCCAACTAGACTATAACCTTTTACTTGGTCGCAGCTACATGTACGCCATGCGGGCTGTTGCCTCATCTGTATTTCGCACCATGCAGTTCCCCCATGAGGGACGCGTGGTCAAGGTCGACCAGCTCACCTATTACGATCCCAAGGCCCCCGCCACACCTGAAAATGTTCTCCCCATGGTTGAACAACCTGTTTGTGGTGCAACTACCTCATTCATTTCCTCGGTAGGACCCGGACTTTACTCCAAGGCGCCGATGACCTCTACATTCCAGGTCATTCCACCACCATCACCGGAGACCCAAGTCGCAAACCTCTGCACTCTTTCACAAACACCCGGTAATCAACCCTCCTTGTTACCCAAACCACCATTAGTCCCTAGTCACATCGGTGTTACACCTATCCACACAATCCCCTTTCTATTTCCTCCTTCGGGTGTAGTAAGCGCCCCAGTTATGGCTACCCTTAGTCTCCCTGGGTTAACATTGGGATTACCCGTGTGGTATATTACGCCTCCTGTTCCTCCACCGACACCAAATGTCATCCTACAACCGGTGCAACCCATTGTTACTTCTACCCAACCACCTCCCGGTATCACGACTCCTTCGTCGTCGACGAATCCCCCTCCATTCGTCAGGCCCACTGGGGGCAGAGGCCCGCAGCCATACACTGCGGTACCCCCACCCAAGGCAGTTAGACCTCCCCCCGTATTTCGTGCTCCTCCAAAATGCTCGTTGTGTGATGAGTTAGGCCATCCAACTCATCAGTGTCCACAGTTACTTGCATTGCAGGAACACATGCAAATGCTGGACGACGACCCCAACATCCCGGTTGTCAAACTCGATCCAAACCCCATGCCTCGTGATAAATCACTGCGTACCAACCAACCATGTGCGATATGCAGTATTTACGGCCACTACTCCCACAACTGTCCTGACATCCCAGACTACAGAGCAGCTCTCTACGAGATGAACAATTTGGACCTAGAGACGGCACCCCCTACTATCGAGGAGATCTACCCTCCCGCATCATCCTCATTTGGAGAGATTAACACCATCTACATGATCTCTTCGACTACCACTACCTCATCACTCGATTTGACCACTCAAAGCTCCTGCAATGATGAAGAGGTTCTCGAGACTCCTACTACCTTTGATTATCCCGGGGAAGACATGCACCATCGTCCATACTTCCTCCCGGAAGAGACTTCATCCACCACCGCTACCCAATCCGTGGTTGAGTCCAAGGATTTCCTTCCTACTAAAATAGACTGGTTAACGGATCCCATGGCCGATATTTCTCCCGTCATCCACATTGACATCTCTGACCCACTTGGTGCCCTTCATACCATTACATTAGGAGCCTCCCACAGTGAGCATGAGATCGGAGAATACCAACGACTGTTCCAAGAATTCACTGATGTCTTTACTTGGTCATATACCGAAATGCCTGGCCTTGACCACACCATTTACACGGTTTCCACTGGATACCCCTCTGTCCGGTCGGCCCCTTCAATTGATACCTTAGACACACATGTTCAACCCTTTCAAATCGATGAGGAAACCACATGTCCACAACATGGGGGCAGGCCCAAAACCTTGCTTACTCGTCATCATCGTGATCCTCGTCGGAGATACTGGGGGCATCAACCCCACAAAGGGAATCCACGATCATCATATCATCACTTTAGTATGCCACCACGACCCACAGCCTCATGGTATAACACCCCGCCAGCAGTTGCTCAATGCCCTATTGATCTCTCTCTGAGACAACATCTGCACCACATTGACACCTCTGAGTTAGGGGGCATAATAGATTACTTCGACCCCGGGATAGGGGGCATGATCAATCATTTTGAACCTACCCCATCATCTCTATCTCAACACCTCAATGAGCCCATCGTTCAAACCAACCCATATGTGATCCACAATCACAAATCCCATGCACATAGCATGGGGGCAGGTCGTTAACCCTGCTCACTTTTTCATATTCGTGATCTCAACCATTTTTGAGGTCACGTGTCACTTGTATATTTGAGTTGATACACATAGTGTTCCCCCCCGCGGGTCATCATTTCTCCCCACCACTGCATCCTTTGCTTGGTGGGATCACCTTTATTTGTAGCCATTTTTTAACCTAGTTCTTTCCTTTAACAATTCCGGAGTCCTTATGACCTCCATTTTTCGCACCATTTGCACTGCCGGATTCATATTTCCGTGCCCGTGATGATGCTTGAGATCATTTATCGCTCTCACCAGGACCAATATCAACATTGTGTCCCGACACCTTGTCGCCCCAGTTTGCGTACCACTTCGGCTGCTCTCCGTTTTTGATATATTTGATATCATCGGATTCATTTTTCCGAGCCTGTGATGATGCTTGAGATCATTTCTCGCTCTCACGCCCAGATTTTTTGGGAATTTTTTACCATGCCCCCTTGTCGCCTCGGTTTGCGTGCCACATCGGCCGTTATCCGTTTTCGACGAGTTTTATATCATTGGATTCAGTTTTCTGCGCTCGTGATGATGCTTGAGATCATTTCTCGCTCTCACCCCCAGATTTTTGGGCATTTTTTCCATGCCCCCTCGTTGCCTCGGTTTATGTGCCACATCCACCGTTCTCCGTGGTTGACCTTCTTTATATCGCCGGATTCAGTTTCCCGCGCTTGTGATGATGCTTGAGATCATTTCTCGCTCTCATGCCCATACTTTTTCGGCCATTTTTTCAAAATGCCCTCTCATTGCCTCGGTTTGCATGCCACAACGGCCGCAGCCCCCTTTGTGACAATCTTTATGTCACCGGATCCAGTATCCCGCACTCATGATGATGCTTGAGACCTTTTCTCGCCCTCATCAATCCATTTTTGTTCGGTATAATTTTATCCCTTTTTCGGGCCGAGCAACCCCTCTTACGAAAAAGGCACTTAGGGAGTTTCTGTTAAGCTCTTTTCTGACTCCTAAAACAATGAAAAGATCGCCGAGCAATCTTGCTTCCTTTCATGCTCGCTAAACGTATCTGAAAGGGCGTCTACCTGGTATAAGTTTACCCCTTTTCCGGACCTCGTAGACTAATTACGAAAAAGGTATACTCTAGTCACATCGGCTAGAAGAGTTCTCCATCCGCATCATTTTATGCTTTTTTGGGCCTTGGAGACTAAACCACGAAAAAGAACACCAATAGAGTCCACTTACCGCTTTCAGACTCTCTAAACATGATAGCAACCATGAGCATGCGCCGTCCTGGGCTCACAAAATCCACAAGACAGTACCATTTCAGAGCACACTTTTATCCCTTCTTGGAGCTCATTAAAACTACGAAGAAGGAAGAAGGGTGCCTCTTGGCGCCACGACAGATCATATCTCCTCACATAGCAGCTTCCCCATTCTGGTCGCCTTTGTTCAGAGTATTCTGCAGTATGTCACCCGGAAACTCCCTCGACAGCTACCATCAGCTTCACCCCCCCAGAGTCAGTACATACCCTTCAGTCCCTAAAAGATGATCCCCACACCTACAAGTCAGTTCCCTACGCTGCCAGGTCAACCACGTCATCTTGCTCTGAACAAAGGAAGTTTGAGTCTACCCATTTTTGACCCAGTTATTTCCCATCCCCACAAGTATGTCAGTCCTACCAGCAGTACTACATCACTTCAGTTTACACCTCGCGCTCCCAGCAAGGAAACATCATTGCCTTGTTAGTTGCTGGTCTCCCTCTGTCGACGACAACCACATTGATTCCAGAGGATAGACCTAGAGGCCCCTGTGTCTTGGACTCATTACCATTTATGATGAGTGCCTACGAATCATTTCGAGAGGAATCCTCAGTGCCTCTCCCAATGGTTGTTTCTCACATGCTCGACTTCAACACCTTGATCGCATCGTTGAGACTCGCACAGGGTATTAGTCCGTTCAGTTATTAGTCGAAGACCCCGGATACCTCCTGACTCCTCCACATTTGAGAGTCTTCCTATGGATAACACCAGTTACACTTTTTCTATAGATATCCGGGCTGCGCATGGCGATAGTATTCAGATTTACCCAGGTTCCATACTCCCTTGAGTATACAGTTACAATACTGCCTAGAGATGGCTCACAGTCATTGAGTCCATACAGATGTTGGACACCTTCAGTTTCAGCAGTTCAACAGTTATTCCAGTGTATCAGTTATTGAGATCAGCCATGATCATGAGTATATCCCACAATCATGTCCCCTCTGGACCATTATGATGTACCAGTATATTTCTTTACGTATTAGATCCCCCTTCTTGGGACTAATTGTTTTGTATATGTCTTGATACGAGCATGGGAATGCCCGCCTCGTCCTTTATCAGAGATTATACCTCATTCATATTGAGGCAATGTAATATTTTTTGTTTTTGCAGCTTCCAAGGGCCGTGGCTCCAGTCTCCAACCGGTCTCTTCTCTCCCCTAAAACCCAGAAAAAGGACAAAAGAACTATGATGTCTATCGGCCATACGATGAGCTCCTGCCCTCACACATCAGGGGGCAATCTGTTAACACCTAAAAAGTGCTCACTAGCTCATTCCCTTACTCACATGACCCATTTGTCCACTTCTCCACCATCTGAGCCTCTGAAACCAACAAAAGGTCACCAAAAGACCTTAGTACACCCCTTTTTCCATTAAAAAAGATTATTTTTCCAAGAAAATCATAAAAAACCCTCAAAAAGGGTCCAAATTCCCAAAAATATTAAAAAGGGAATTAAAATATTATTTTTATTCAAAAAAGGAAAAAGGAGGGAAAATTACCTAAACCATGTTGGTCAATACCATTGGTTTCCACAAAACCACAAATGGTATTCCTCACCACCAAAACCTATAAAAAGGTGGTAGGGGCTCCTCATTTCACATCCTTCCATTATCTCATCCTTATGCTGCTGAAATCTCCCCTGAGCACTTTTAGCCATTGAAGCAACCTTGGAGAAAGAGACCTATTGGAGTTTGGAGCTACTCATCTTGGGAGTTGCTCAACATCAACCTTCACCATTGAAGGTAATATCGCAAGCACTTGCTTGCCCCCCACTTTTCAATACAAAAATTATTTCTTATGTTTCTTGTTCTTGATTTTTGAAATATTTAAATTATTTGCTTAGATTCTTGCTTAGATCCATGAAAAGTATTGTTTATTTAGTTTATTGTTTTTATTTCTATTGAAACTGCTGCTACTAGTTAGCAGGTGCCCATAGCACTAAGCTTGGTTGCAAAACCGGGCCAACAAGGACAAAGCTTTTTCTAAGGGAGAGGAGATGTTAGGAACCCGTGTCAACCCTTCTCTTTACTATGTTAGTATATGTTGGCTGCTTTTTGGGGCAGACCCGGGTTTGAATGAAGCGCAGCAACAAAACCCCTTGGCGCACTAGCCATCTCGACAACGAGCTGCGCAGCAGCTCGAGGTCTCACCCGAAGTGGCTATGGGGGGGCTAAGGAATCAGATTTCCTTAACCTAGGCGATGCGGAGATGGCTCTCTTTCTTCTCTTGCGACTCCTCAAAGCAGACTGTCAGACCTTCTTTCGCAGACCCTCCTTCGCAACTACACGGAACTCACTTAACAGCCTAGCAGCGCGGCATCTCCGTTCCAACGCACGGGGTGACTATCCCCCCTGCGTCAGCGCTCTATGTATCTCTTCTTTTCACACACCCAGCGCAGTAATGCAATCCTCGATCGCTGCGGCGACAGCGTTCTACAACTCCTTCGACACTTAACGATTATAGCTATCAAGAAAGTTCCGAGAACGTACTCAACATATTCATAAAGATCATACAACATTCATATAAACGCAGATAACACTCAGACATGCATTCATGCGATTATTACCATAACAATAAGACGTAAAGAATTCACCTCCACGGGAAACCACGTCCACGGGAGTGTTTCATATATTAACTCAAAGGAAACTTATACAATAATGCTGCGCACATAGCTGCAGCCTTAGATCTTTCCAGGAAACTCCACGCACACAGCTGGGAGCCCTTCTCTCGATCTAGTCTCTTCCTCTACAGAGATTACAATAGTTCAGACGTCGACTCAGACTGTCTGCAACTCAGGGATTAACTCCACGGCTATCCCGACTCTAACTCTTTCTTCTTACAACACAATAGAAGACTGAATGGCTAGCTTACTAGCTGACTGATTGAAAACCACTACTAGCTAGCTCACTAACTAACATTTTCCCTTATCAATTATACATATATATAGGTGGCCATGACGGTCACACCTTTACAAAACTGTGGGCCTTTCCCAACAGTAATCCCCAAAAACCCTAACCACACACATGGCTAGGTGTACTGTAGGCGCCGCTTGCAATCACGTCGCCGCTTCCTGCAGGTTCCGTGACTTCCGGCGCAGATTGCGGGTATGGGCGCCTTGTCCTTCGCCTTCAATGCTCTAGTCCGTTGCTCCTCCTTGATCCGAGCAACCATAACTTCTGTACTTAGCCTTAATGAGGGTAGCTGAGCCCTCTACTCCGTCGCTTCATTCATTATGGTAGCTGAGCTTTCTATTCAGCCACATTCATTCCTCTATGACGTGTGCGCGCGAGCTCCGCGAGTTCCAGTCCGTAATCTGCGTTAAGCTCGTCCATCTGGCACCGTACTGCGCACTGTCTGCTTCTACCCAAAAATTGGTGCTTGTTCAAAATTAGCACTTTCCTTCCATACTTGTGCTTTTTCCTCAAAATTCGCAGCTTTTACCATAGCTGCGTCCTAGGCTCCAACAGGCCCCTAACACTTACTTGTGGCTCTCCCTCGAGCCACTCGCACTAGCGTGTGGTCGCTTTACTTGTGCATATGCTTTTGCTTGGGTCTCCGCGAATGTTTTCTTCCACTGCGCAATAGCGGAGTCCATTTCATCAACACATTCCACAGCTGCCTGCACCGTTTCTGCGGTGGCTTCTTCTTTAGTTGTGCCATCAATCACCTGTTGATATTCTACAATTTCTTTGATATTTACCTCGATCTGGGCAGCAAGGTCAGCATATTCATCCATAAATGGCCGAATGCTATTGGTGAGTTTAGCATCTTCATTTCTGAGCTTGTGCAGTTGCTGTTGGATTCTGCGCACTTCACTCATTTTCCTCATTTTTGCTAAGCCTTCTAAGGCCTTAGCTTCTTCGGTCAGAACAGTTAGAGACTATTCTGCGGCTTTTACTTGTTCAAAAAGACCGACTTTGAAAGGGAGCATCTCAAGCTCCGTCCAAGCCTCCATAGCTTGGTTCATCAGGTTCTCAGCTTCACCTGCTCTGCTCTTCAGTTGTGTAGAAGTTATGTGCAGCGCTTCAAATTGTTCCTGGCTATCATCTGTTAAATGCGCTGCAACGCGAGCTTCTAATTCTGCGATCTGTGTTCTATGGTCTTCAGCCATAGAAACTATTTCGTGCTCCAGGGTTTTCACCCTTCCTCCAATAATTTGAACTTTCTCAACTAGAGGAAGGTCTGGTTGAATCTCGCAAGCTGGCAACTCCTGGGCAATTTCATCAATTACATTTCTTATGCCCGTGTCTTGCGCCTCATAAAGTGCGAGCTTCTCGGATATATTCTGATGGCTTGCCTTCAACTCTAGTTCCTGCGATTGCAGTCTTTGGTTTGCATGGAAGGTAGAGAGCTCTCTAGCTCTCAACTCAACAGAAACTTTCTCATGCACTAGCTGTAGAGTCGCTATAGGAATTAAAGACAAATTTATTTCAACGGGCCCAACTGCGCTTACCTGTAGTGCAGCTAGCGAATCCGGAAGTGTCATGCTTGTAGGCGGAATGTGCACGACAGTATGCCTTTCTGCAAGTACTTCAACTCGCTCAGTACTTGTAGCTACTTGTGGCACCTGCGAAGTAGATGCTGGCGCATGGGTCTGCGCAACTCTTCCTGCGAGACCTTTTAGTTCCACAAACTGTAGGTCTAGAGCACTTCTAATGTGAGCATGCACGGTCCGCAGCTCGTGAAATTGCTCTTTCAAATACTGGTCGATCCCCGAGGGAATAGCCTCAGAGAGATGCGATGCTTTTTGTTTCTTGGTTGCTGGTTCTGTCGAACCTTCATCACTTCTTTGCCCGTGGGCTTCCTTGCCCTTATCCTTCTCTTGCGCAGCAGCGGGTGGCATCGCAGATGCGATTTCGGCAGCCTCCCTCCATTCATCCGACCAGGACTTGATAGTTTCTTCAACATCCTCGGTGGTCATCCTGTAAAGGCCTACGGCCCATTCCTCTTGAATTCCGCAAGGGCGGAGGTAAAGTTGGTGCAAGTCGGCAGTAAAGGCCAACTTTCCTTCATATATTTTCGCTGTCTCCTCACTCAGCCTCGGCATTTCCTGAATGGTATATCGGAGGAGATGGTAGTATTCACAAAATACAGCGCGGTTCATCTTGCGCTTCGCGGGATTAGCAAACTCCCAAAGTTTAACATAGCGGATTCCGGCGGGCTCTCCTGCGCGGCGCGGAAGGAACTGAGTGTTCGGGGGCTCCTTCCACCCGACGAGAGCGCATAAAATTAAAAGCCAAGAAAAATGGAACTGACCGGGGTTGTCTTGGACGTTCCGGCAGTCTTCCAAGAAAGAGTTGAGAAGGAAGAGAGACCAATTGTACTGCTCTCCCTCCGCAGCTGCGATGGCGAGCTCCACGACAGGTCCAGTAACTTCTTTCGGTCTGCACTTTGTAAGAAGTCTGCCTGCAAGCAGACTGCCTGTAAATCTAAGTGCTTCGTCTTCTACTATAGTGAGGTCATAAGCTCGACCTCCCCTTATCAAATTATATTTCTGCACCAGTCGTGCAGCCAATTTTCTATCCTTCTCCTTTCCAACAAAATGAATATTGGGATCCTTACCAACCTTAGATAGGCCGGTAATACGGTGAATCAAATCGACATTTAAATCAATTGGCCTCCCCATCCAAAGGTAACCTCCATGAATGCAGGATAGCAGTGTCTTAACAACTGCGTTCACTTCATTGCTACGCCCGAAATGCGGTAGCTTTAACAGGTTCAGGAGTCCAGGCCGCTCAAAATTTGCTGCGAAATCTTTTGGAACAAATTCATCAACCTTTCTATCAATATTATAGACTACTGTCAGATAGCGATCTGGCGCAAACTGAGGATATGTTCTGTAGTCGCCCAAGTTGAAATTAGAGAACTTGACCAGTGGAAGGTGTCCAAGCAGGGACCCTTCTTGTCCCACGCCAGCCGGTAGTGGAGGTAACAGAATTGGATACTTTGCATTCTTCGGGATATGCACTTCTGGTGCATCATCTGGACGCAGCGGGATATAATTCACCATAGTTGCTAACGGCTCTGGAACGGGCTCGTCCAGCTGCTGCTGCTGAGATGCCCTCGTTCTAGGAGATTGTCTGGGATCATTATAACCAGGGTGTACATAAGTCGAGGCTGTCACCGGAGTAGTCATGCCAAAATCTAAGCCTCGGCGCAGGAATTGACGAACAACTTCTTCAGTTGACGGGTTCTCCGTCGTGAACCGGTATAGGCAACAAGAACTTGGACAGACAAATGGCGGAACAGCGTAGGATATGGACGCTGAAAACAAAGGAAACACTCTGCACAACTCGGCTCTGAAAACAATAACTTAGATTCTCAAACAAGACTATGCAACTTCGAGAAAAGTAACCCGAAAATATACAAGTGTGGGGTATTTATAGCCAAAGGTGATAGTAAGTGTGGGCAAGTGGGGTTACTAGCTGTAGGCGCCTATGCATGAGTTGACAAGCCCCTTATCCACGCGCTTCTGTGGTGCATTAACGGTGATGGACGGGTTCTGACAGGCTTTCGGGAGAAGCTAAAGCTTTCGGCGCCTGAGTTAAATGCAAATCTTACGGAGATCTAGCAGAATCTGTCAGAGCGGCTACAATTAAATGGCGGGCTTATCCTGCATTAATACTCAAACGCAGCTACATAACTACTGTAATTCAAATTTTTCAGCGGGTCATTTCAGCTTAGGTAACTGTGCATATAGAGGGGTCCACAACGAGAACTCCTCAAGCGAAAATTGATACAAGGAACTTCGCAAGAGCGACAGTTCGACAACCAGGGGAACAACTTCGCAAGAGCGCAACCAAGGGTCGCTCAGAACAGATTTTATTCGACATGCGCGGATGTTTCAAAGAACTGCGCGGGAAGCCGGAGACGGAAAGTGTCTCGCAACTTCCGTGTAGACTGTAACAATGCGATGTCTCTTTCAACTACACTGGACATCTGCACCTCTTTTAGCAATATATTAAGTCGACAGGGCGGAGTGGCTGTCGCGATAAAGCTTGAGCCGACTCCCGTTGATCATTGTGGGTAGCAGTTCTCCATTAAGCTTCGCAAGCTGAACTGCTCCTCCTTCTGTTATCTTTGTCACCCGAAAAGGGCCTAGCCAATGTACACGAAACTTACCCGAAAACTTGATGAATTTACTATCATAGAGGAGTACCAAGTCTCCTTCTTCAAAGTGTTTATTCTTAATGTGCCTGTCATGCCAAGCTTTCTGTCTTGCCTTCTGTACCTGTTGATGAAATCCAGCTAAAAGTCTGTCTTCTTGTAAGGCAAGCAATTGTGAAAGTCTTTCACCCATGGTATCAGTATCTGCCATTTCTGTAATTTGCGCAATTCTGAGACTGGTAACAATGTATTCCATGGGCATAACTGCTTCTTGTCCATACACCAAACTGAAAGGTGTGTGACCTGTTAGTTTCTTGCATGTGGTTCTGTAAGCCCATAATACAGCTGTGACTCTAAGGTCCCAATCATCTCTTTGTTGATTACAGATCTTCGTCAGGGCATTCTCAAGGATCTTATTGAATGCCTCCACCGTACCATTAGCTTGAGGATGGTAGGGTGTACTCTTATGGTGACTAATTTGGAATTCTTCAGTAAGGGCCTCTATAGTCTCATTGAGGAAATGCATACCCTGATCACTCATGAGAATCACTGGACATCCAAACCTAGTGATAATGTTCTCGAAAATGAACTACGCGGCAGTGGCAGCGTCGCAGTTCTTAACTGGCTTCGCCTCAGCCCATCTGGTGAGGTATTCAGTAGCTGTAATGATGTATCTTGCGCCAGTTACTTTTCCTGGAGGGTTGATAGGTCCTACAAAATCAATGGCCCATTTATCAAAAGCACGCAGTGTTATCTGGGGTCTTAGCGGCATTTCATCTCTCCTGGAGGGTTTTCCTGTTCACTGGCACACATCGCAACATTTGCAGAATTCCTTAGTATCCTTGTGCAATGTCGGCCACCAAAGACCTGCGGCTAAGATCTTCTGCGCAGTCAGCTTTCCTGCGAAATGGCCTCCTGCGGTACCTGAGTGCGCTTCTGCGATGATAGAGATTTTTTCATGCGGTAAGATACATCTGCGCAAGACTTCATCGGGGCCCAACTTATAAAGCTGGCCTGCTATCAAAGTGAAGTCTACGGCTTTGACAACAAGTTGCTTCTTCTGCTGGATTGTAAACTCAGCCGGCGCTTGCCCGGTAGTGAGAAACTCAAGAATATCGGAATAATATTCATCTGCTGCTTGAATAGAAAACAACTGCGCGTCAGGCAGATTGTCCTCCAGATTTATAGGTTCCTCTCCTGACTCTATCCTAGATAAATGGTCAGGTCCTGCATTCAATCTGCCTGCCTTTACAATAACCTCAAAATCATACTCTTGGAAGAGCAGTAGCCATCGGCAAATTCTTCCCCCTAACACTGGCTTATTGACCAAGTATTTCAAAGCAGAATGGTCAGTATACATTTTAAAATGTGTGCCCAATAGGTAGTGCCTGAATTTCTGTAGGGCATACACCATAGCTAGTCCTTCTCTTTCTGTAGTGGTGTAGTTCTTCTCGGCTGTGGATAGCTTTCTGCTGGAGTAATCAATCGGGTGGTCAATACCTCCTTCTCCCGGTTGTGTAAGCACGACCCCCAATGCTATGGAAGAAGCATCGACATGAACATGAAAGGCTTTTCCCCAGTCTGGGAAAACTAGAATTGGCGCAGTGATCATCTTTTCTTTAAGTGTATCCAAGCTCTGTTGGCATTCTTGTGTCCATTGGAACTTCGAATCCTTTTTCAGCAATCTTTCCATAGGTGCTGTAATCTTTGCATATCCTTTAATAAATTTTCTGTAGTATCCTGTATGTCCCAATGTAGTGCGCAATTGTTTGACTGAGTTGGGTGCAGGTAAATTAGCAATGATGGCAACCTTCGCAAGATCCATCAGGAGTCCTTGTCTGCATACAATATGACCCAACAAAATACCAAAAGGAGCACCGAATATACATTTTTTCAAGTTAAGGGAAATCTGATGCTGTCTACATTTTTCTAACATCATGCGCAGATTCCCTATATGATTCTTTAATAAACCAAATACAGTCCAGTCATCGAAATAGACTTCTAAAAACTTGTGAATGAATTCTTTAAAAACAGCAACAACAACTCTAGAGAAGATAGCAGGTGCGTTTTTAAGACCAAAGGGCATTACCGTGTACTGGAATGAGCCCCATTCAGTCGCAAAAGTAGTCTTATGGCAGTCGTCTGGATGGATTCTGATCTGGTGATATCCGGAAAAGCCATCAGTGAAGGAGTAAGCCTCTTGTCCTCCAACATTATCAAGCACTTCGTCTGTAAAAGGAGTAGGAAATGGATCATGCGCTGATGCATCATTGAGTTTGCG
Organism: Larix kaempferi; assembly: GCA_027924585.1. Taxonomy (NCBI): domain Eukaryota; kingdom Viridiplantae; phylum Streptophyta; class Pinopsida; order Pinales; family Pinaceae; genus Larix; species Larix kaempferi. Next base: position 22,587,938 of record BSBM01000011.1, on the reverse strand, counting down.
CAAGTCCACGCAGATTCTTATTTCACCTTTTGTCTTTTTCTCTTGTACCACCATAGGACTAATCCAATCGCTTTCTTCTACTGGCTCAATAATACCTGCTGCGAGCATCTTATCAATTTCTTCTTTAACCTTTTCTTTATATCGCGGATTCAATCTGTACGGGCGCTGTTTTACAAGCTTGGCATCTGCTTTCAGAGGTATGCGCATCACTCCTAAGTCTCCTAGGATGCCTTTCATTTCTGTGAACTTGGTAGGAAAGATATCCTGGTAGTCACGTAATAAGTCTGAAATATGCCCAACAGTTTCATCATCCCAATAATCTCCAATAGAAGCAAACTTGGGTTCGGCTTCTGTACCAATGTTAATCTTTTTGAGCTTGATGTGTTCTGTAATGGCAGGGATATCAAGCTGAGGACCTTCAACATTGCGCGTCCCTTCTGATTCTGGAATATTGATGTTGCGAGGATCATCGTCCTCTTCTCCAGTAGTGACATTATAGCATTCTAGGGCATGTTCTATCTAGATAGCCCAATCTAGTTGGGAGTATTCTGGTAATGGACATTGTTCAAATACGTTCTTTTTAATACATTTTAAAGCATGGTCAATGCTTGGATGTTCTGATTCAAAACTGAAGGTAAGCTGAAAACTTTCTATCATAAGAGGCCAACTGATAGTGCCTCTGCGCAATTCTATTTCAGTGTACCAGTTCCTTGGAACTGTATCCAATGTGTGGATGAATAGGTGAACCCACTCATCTTCTGGAATACCTGACCATTGCTGATTACATACTTCAACATGTGACCTAGGGTCACTCTGTCCATCATATTTGTGTAACACTTCTGCTATGGTGTCCTAAAATCTGCGCAGTATCAATCTGCAACAGTCTTGCCATGTGTGAATATTCTCTTTATGCGCACCCCACCATCTTGCAGGTGTAGTGCGCAGTGCTACATCCAGTGCCTATATGCGCTGCTGTTCTGGAAGCTGTTGTTCATATGCATGTATGAATTTGCTTATGTCAGTTAAACCATCAAAAATTGGAATATCCGTCAATTCTGTGCCAATCCATCGAATGGATTTAGTCATCATGGCACAACGTCTTGCAGAAACCTCATGTAAACGATTCTGCCAGTTTTCCAATCCTGCATCTGAGTCTGATGTGCACGAGCTATCGCATCGCCAGCTGATATGGTCGTTTGCTGTGGGATTGACATAGTCACTCTGACTAGCAGTCATCTGATACAAACTTTCCATGTGGCGCGCTTCTTCTTCTGCCCGAATGGGTTCTATATGCCTTGGTCCTTGAATAGGATCAAGCGGTGCAATGACCCTAATCTGGTCATCCTCAAAGGTCATCTGTCTTTTCTTCAAATTAATGACAGCCAAATTATCAAATGCCCAGTCTATGCCTAAAAGTGCTGGGTAAGGTCTACTATCATCCAGAATTTTGATTACTTCAAAGTCTGCAGAACTTCTTACTCCCTCGATATCAATAGGTACATTGGGTAATCTTCCCAATGGAGAGACTCGTTGCTGATTCGCGAGTCTTAGCTGGATAGGAGATCTTATAAGTTGAGGGCTTCCCATATGTTCCCATGTCTGCATGGTGAGAACATTAACTTCTGAGCCCAAATCTAAAATGACTTCGTCCATTTCAAATGCGCCAATCTGCGCTGTGAGCCTCATCTCTTTTCCAGTTCTAGTGTGACTCCCAATCTGGTGAACAGCACGCTACGGTGTGTTCGTCGAAGCAGATTGTTGACATTTATCCAGTAGGTGTTGAAGTTCCATAGTTGCTTTTTCATTGCGCATCAACTTTAAGTAGTTCCTCAGAAAAGTATGGACACTTCCTAGTGCATCCTCTTCATCAGGCCTTCCGGATGTAGTGGCCTGTTCTTGTACCAGGTTGTCCTGTCTTAGCATTTGCGATCTAATATCATTATGCAGAATTACGACAGAACTTGAAGCTCTCGGATCTGAGAAATACTCTTGAGCTTGCTTGAATGCTTCTTTTTGCTTCTGCAGGTTAAGTGGGGCTGGTTTTATATTAGCGCGGCGCACCCATTGCGTCGCTTGCTTTCCAGTTCCCATCTCTGGTGCACCAGTGGTTGCTCCACTGCGTGTCACTATATTAACTGTAGGGTCTGGTTCTCTTTTTTCTGCTCCAATCAACTGAATATTCTGATTGACCTGTGGCGTCTTTGCTTGCATCTTAGCCATCAACTGAGGGCATTCTTCAATGGCATGATCATAAGATTTATAGTATCTGTAGATGGTTGTAGGATTTTGGCAATCCCTTGCAAAATGACCTTGCTCTCCACAATTATAACAAGTGATCTGTCCTCTTCCGCGGCCAAAATTTGTTGTGCATCCGCGACCCCTATAATTTCCTGCTCGGCCATCGCGAGTTTGGTCATACTGTGGACCTGCTGTGGGTCCTTGTGTCTCTGATTGTACTCTATAAACATCATGCTTTCTTTCTATCATAAGATCATATGCTCTACAATTGTTCTCATCATGGCCGACTGATTTACAGAAATTACAATACAGATTCTTTGGAGTTTGTACATATTTCTGAAGTAAGTGACATTCTTGTGGTCTATGACCTCTAGTTCTACAGATTTCGCACCAAGGCCCCTGTGCCTGTGGTAAAGGATTAGGTGCTCCAGTTGCAATATACTCTATGAAAATGGGACAATGGTCCTTTGAATGACCTTGCGCTTTACATTTTGTACACCAAATTTCTTCTTTAACATCCTTGCCTTTCTTAATATCATGCACTTGCAAGGTTAAGTTTGCTAATTGGTTCTGCAACTGCGCAACATTGTTGCTTGTTCCAGCAATTGGTGAAGCTTCTAGTTTCATAGCCATCTCTAGAGCTTGTTCCTGAGTTTTGAGATTTTGTTGCATAAGAGGAAGTCTAATATGTGGGAGCAGCGCAGCAATGAACCATTCCTTATGCTGCTGTGGTGCAAACTCAAAGCTTACTTGATCTATCAAGGCTTTGAACTTCTAGTCAAAGTCCCATACTGACTCTGTAGGTAACTGTTTGATGTCTTTGAGCTCTGTTATACACTGTGATTCTGATTTAGGTTTCTTAAATTCTCTAATCATAGCATTTCTTACATTAGCAAGTGTCCTATTCTGTGCTGCTGAGTATTTCATGAACCAAGTTAAGGCTCTTTCTCTTAGTGTGGTTGCTAACTGAACCAGTTTAACATCATCATCATTAATTTGCTTAATTGTCCAAATGGCTTCACATAGGAACCAGTGCTGCTCAGGGTCTTCTATCCCTGTTCCTCTAAAAGTTGGTAGCTTCATGTCATCACCCATCCTTCTTGTGCTAGGTGGAGGTGGAGGTGTTGTAGCAGTGCTTCTGGACTGGTTAAATAAAGGTGGTGTTGAGGTACTAGAAGTACCTTGTGGGCTACTAGAAGGTGTTACTGCGGGGTTATACTGAGCTCCGTCTGGCTTTTGCGGTGTAAAGGGGTGATATGGGATACGAGCACTCCCTTGTCTTTCTAGATGGCTTGCTCTAGGAACTTGGCTATCTTCTGGGCTAGACTCAAAAGAATGCTGGTCAAAGCCTACTTTATACCTTTTTCCACTACGAGTGCAACCAATACGTTCAGGATCACTATCAGAATCTACGGACATTACTTGACTATACTATTCATCGGAAGCTATGCATAGTTTTGCTTTTTCATACAGAAGCATTTTAATCCATAAGTTCAGAGAATTTAAGAACTTACCTCTGTGTGCTTGGAAGAAACTCCTCTCAGCTTCACTGAAACTCTTTCTTGTTTCTACTGCAAACTCAGTGATGAAACCTTCCAGTAGACTATTCAACCAAAAGTCTACTGCGCGGGACACAGAATTGTCTATCCGCTTCAAAATACTGACTAGCTCAGGCGTCCAAGCGACAGGTCGATCAAAATGCACAGTGGGTCTAGTATCTGCTAACTTGGCTATCCAAGCATGCAATTCAAGTGCAAACGTGACAAAGAAAATTTCGTGAAGGTCAGTATAGATATACTTCTGCAACCAGTCTTCTGTCTGGAGCCTAGAGCTTCTATTTTCTTGTTCAGCGAACTCTTTAACCTTTAAATCAAACCAGTCTTCAATTTCTTTAGCTGTAGGATTCCAGTAACACATTTGTTAGCTGAGCAAGTCTCAGGGTAACAGAACCATTTGTTGGCTCCTTCTTTCTCTGGGTTTCGCCTCAATCTCGCGCGTCGCCGAAATAACAAGTCTCACAGTAACAAGTCGCAAGGCAACGGAACCATTTGTTGGCTCAACAACAGGGTTCAGAGCAATGGAAACGAAGTGATCAAAAAGTCATAAGGCAACGAAACCATTTGTTGGCTCAACAACAGGGTTCAGAGCAACGGAAACGAAGTGATCAAAAAGTCATAAGGCAACGGAACCATTTGTTGGCTGCTTTTTGGGGCAGACCCAGGTTTGAATGAAGCGCAGCAACAAAACCCCTTGGCGCACTGGCCCTCTCGGTAACGAGATGCGCAGCAGCTTGAGGTCTCACCCGAAGTGGCTATGAGGGGGCTAAGGAATCAGATTTCCTTAACCTAGGCGACGCGGAGACGGCTCTCTTTCTTCTCTTGCGACTCCTCAAAGCAGACTGTCGGACCTTCTTTCGCAGACCCTCCTTCGCAACTGCGCGGAACTCACTTAACATCCTAGCAGCGCGGCATCTCCGTTCCAGCGCACGGGGCGACTATCCCCCCTACGTCAGCGCTCTATGTATCTCTTCTTTTAGCACACCCAGCGCAGTAATGCAATCCTCGATCGCTGCGGCGACGGCGTTCTACAACTCCTTCGACACTTAACGATTATAGCTATCAAGAAAGCTCCGAGAACGTACTCAACATATTCATAAAGATCATACAACATTCATATAAACGCAGATAACACTCAGACATGCATTCATGCGATTATTACCATAACAATAATACGTAAAGAATTCACCTCCACGGGAAACCACGTCCATGGGAGTGTTTCATATATTAACTCAAAGGAAACTTATACAATAATGCTGCGCACACAACTGCAGCCTTAGATCATTCCAGGAAACTCCACGCACACAGCTGGGAGCCCTTCTCTCGATCTAGTCTCTTCCTCTACAGATATTACAATAGTTCAGACGTCGACTCAGACTGTCTGCAACTCAGGAATTAACTCCACGGCTATCCCGACTCTAACTCTTTCTTCTTACAACACAATAGAATACTGAATGGCTAGCTTACTAGCTGACTGATTGAAAACCACTACTAGCTAGCTCACTAACTAACCTTTTCCCTTATCAATTATACATATATATAGGTGGCCATGACGGTCACACATTTACAAAACTGTGGGCCTTTCCCAACAGTAATCCCCAAAAACCCTAACCACGCACATGGCTAGGTGTACTGTAGGCGCCGCTTGCAGTCACGTCGCCGCTTCCTGCAGGTTCCGTGACTTCTGGCGCAGATTGCGGGTATGGGCGCCTTGTCCTTCGCCTTCAATGCTCTGGTCCGTTGCTCCTCCTTGATCTGAGCAACCATAACTTCTGTACTTAGCCTTAATGAGGGTAGCTGAGCCCTCTACTCCGTCACTTCATTCATTATGGTAGGTGAGCTTTCTATTCAGCCACATTCATTCCTCTATGACGTGTGCGCGCGAGCTCCGCGAGTTCCAGTCCGTAATCTGCGTTAAGCTTGTCCATCTGGCACCGTACTGCGCACTGTCTGCTTCTACCCAAAAATTGGTGCTTGTTCAAAATTAGCACTTTCCTTCCATACTTGTGCTTTTTCCTCAAAATTCGCATCTTTTACCATAGCTGCGTCCTAGGCTCCAACAGTATATTGTTGTTGGACGCATATGCTTTGTAAGTTGTCGCGAAGTATTTGTTGATCCATAGTTTATATTAGCCCATATTATTGACCCATAGTATTGGACGCATATGCTTTGTAAGTCGTCCCGTAGTATTATATCTCCCATGGTTTTGACTCATAGTATTGGGCATAGACTTAGTATATAAGTGTGTGTTGAGGTCATTGAAGGCACTGTGAAGTTAATTGTATTGAGCTTGCTCAAAGGAGGTTGCCCCCTCGAAGTGGCTCGTGATCAATATAAAAGTGATTATGAGTTCCATTATTTTTGATATCTCGTGTATTTGCATTAATTAATTATTGCAGGTTCTTCACAGAGCCCCATCATCCGATTCTGACGCACCTCATTCAACATCTAACTCTGAGGAAGAATCCGAAAACCCCATTTACACCGCACCCAATAGCCACATGGTTGGTACAGCTTTTGACCCTTTCTTTACAGGGACTGTTGGTGGAACATCAACCACCCCTGCCATCACAATGGCCACCACGGTAGCCACAACTACCACACCCCCCTTAGGGATTCCCAAAATGGGACCCACACCTATCTTAGGCATGCCCAACATGGGACCTACACACACTCAAGGTATGCCCTTGACAGGAACCACTTCCACCATACCAAACCCAGGTTCTACTATACCTAATCCTAACCCATTTGTAACTCATGTTACACTTGGGGGTGTTGGCCCCTCCCACACATATTTAGGTGGAGGGCACATCCCTTTTACAACTAATATCCCCCTTGGGGGCAATGGTTCAACCCATAATGCTACCACTAGCACTTATGCCCCAGCAACCATGTCACACCCCTCCGCCAGTCTGCCATTTATGGCTAGTCTTAACTTACCAGACTTGGCAAGGTTAACAAATGACCCCATTAGACATGACCCTACTTGGCCCCCCATGCCCACAAAACTCCCCTCAAACATTCCAAAGTTTGAAGGGAAGGATGGAGAAGACCCACAAAACCATGTTATGTTGTTTCACCTATGGTGTTCCTCAAACTCCATAGTCGATGATTCTATTTGAATCCAACTTTTACAAAGAACTTTCACCGGCTCGACAGCCAAATGGTATATTGAGCAGCCCCATGGGACACACCCTACGTTCACATCCCTTGCCTCAAATTTCCTAAAGTTCTTTCAACTACCTATCCGCTATGATGCAGGAGTAGAAATCCTACTATCTTGTAGACAGAATATGGCCACCCATATCACAGATCATATCCATGAGTGGTGTAAGCGCCGTAGTCTCTGCAAGATCAAGCTAGATGACCGTATCTTCCTGGATTGGTTCCTAAAATACCTCCTTCCACTCATAGCCAAGGATGTAGCTTCTGAACGACCCCAGTTGGAAGAAGAAGCCATTTTAAAATCCCAGCAGTTCGACTTGATCTACACCCAGTATGGCTATTTATACACAATCTTACTGGAATCCCTGCGCGGTGATCCATCCCAGAGCAACGTGCCAGGGGCATCCCATGACGTTGATGGTATCATTGGCCAGGTTATGGCACAAAACAAACCTTTCACCATGATGAGTACCATTAACGCCCTAGACCTCTCTAGGGCTACATCTCATTCCAGAGCTACAACTTCGTATGCTCCAATGACGCACACCCACCACACTCATGGACCCTCATGTCCCCCACAATGTTGTGGGAAAGCACCCTTAGCTTATGTACCACCTACATATTATAACCAGCAAGCCAATCAGATTCTAGTTCACCCACAAGCCCAATCAGCTTATTATCCTCAACAAGCAGCACCTCCTGCCCCAACACTTCCAATAGCTCAAGGTTACCAACAACCACAACAGGCACCGGGTCCACCTCTGAACCCGGTTGCTTACTATCCACTGCAGCCTGCTCCAGCACCTGCTCGCCCTCAATCCCCCCTATTGCCCAAGGGAAAGTATACGCGCAACAAAACCAACCTCAAAACCAAAACAACCAGCGTAATCAAGGAGGTCAACAGAACCGTGGGAGAGGATGCAACCGTGGAAACAATCAGCCTCAAATCCAGGCGGACAACCACCCAATCCTCCAAACAACAATAACACTGCCCCCGCAAACCAAAAACCTGATCCTCCACCAAAACAGGACAAAAATCCTAACTTGAGAAAAAACCATCTGTGGTCCATATGTGGAGTATACGGCCATTACACGCATAATTGCCCCCATTTGGACCGAGCATGCCAACTCTGAATCGATGATGCCTAACGCCAAGGGCATCCTGCACAGCCAGCACCACCTCCTCAACCGCAACCCATGATTTTGCAGAATCCTCTACCCAACCAAGGAGTAGTAAACACCCGTCCAATGGATCCCCCACAAGGATCCGCTGCACCACAATAGCAAATTACCTATGCTGCAAACGATTACCAGCATACAGAGTCGAGCACTCACCATCTGCTAATGATGTCATCAAATGATATCAACCTTCAAACTCACTGGAACCAATACGGCTCAGCCCCTGAAACCATGCCTACTGATCCATCATCAAGCACTCTTCCAATGGATCAGTCGTTCCACATACCTAATATGCCCATGGAGGGGGATCCTTGTTACTTTTTCAGAATTTACCTCAATCTAATCTAGGATCTTAACTGAGAGAATAACTTGTACAGCATATCTACAGCATATCAATCATGGACACAATAATGCAAGCACACGAGAGACATAGAGTTTCACCGGGGAAAACCAAGAAGGTGAAAAACCCCGCAACTTCCTCAGATATAGATAGAGCAATGATACAACCCAAGTACAAGAGATAGTCCTCCTAGAAGCAGCTTCTCCTCCTCCACTAGTGCACCACTCTCCAATGAGTGTATGAGTGAGAAAGTGAATGATCAAATAGAGTGCCTCCCGCACTCTATTTATACTTGACTTGACCTGCCTAATAACCTTTACTAGGTCGGCCTCAACTTAACCACTTAACATAATGCTGACAGGACCGACCCCCCAATAGAGTACTGGTCTAATAACCCTTTGACCCACATGACTTATACAGGGCCGACCGCATCAAGGTGGTCTAATAACCCATCAAGTATAAGTTACGACACTTACAATATAAATGACGACACTTCCGTATAGATGAATAATACCATCTCTATAGGAGTACAATATACATATGTGAAATACATTCCAAAGTTACAAATACATCAACACTCCCTCTTAACTAGGAAGGTATTTCTCGACACAAGTCTGCTAGCACAAGTCTTCTTCTCTGGATCAATGTCACTGGATCATCGTCATCGAATCATTGTCATCGAATCATCGTCATCGTCACTGCTGCTTCTATCTCAATCAATCTCCAATCTACTCATCATAGGAAGTTCTACAGAGCCAGCCCTTTTTCATACTAGATGTAGGCCTGCTACCTGCAGGTCTTCATCATCACTGGCCATACTGTGGAATCCTTAGAACTTATTACGTGCATCACAAAACCTGGCAAGAGCATCCTAGGTTGTTACGAGCACACAACTCTACCTGTCAGATCTCCTAGGGACATATTACATGTGACCCCACCACAAAACCTCGCAAGAGCATCCCAGGCTGTTATGAGCACATAGATCTACCTATCAGACCTCCCAAGGACACATTACATATGGTCATGGAAAAACCTTGCAAGAGCATCCCAAGCTGTTACGAGCACACAGCTCTACCTGTCGGACCTCCCAAGGGCACATTACATTCCATAGGACAAAACCTTGAAAGAGCATCCTAGGCTGTTACGAGCACACAACTCTACCTATCGGATCTCCAAGAGCGCTATTATATGTCCTTCCAGAGCAATGCCTCGAAAGAGCATCCCACGCTGTTACGAGCACACAGCTCTACCTATCGGATCTCCCACGTCAACTTACATGCTCATCTACACAACCTGTCCACGGCCACAGAGTATCAACCTGATACTCATCGTACATCATCTTGATGTACATGATCATCCTGATCATCATCACAACATCGTTCTGATGCATGTCATCCAGAGCATTGTCTTGATACTCATCACGCATGATCATCCTGATCATCGTCACTACATCGTCCTGATGCATATCAACTGGAGCAACATCCTAAAGCTTATCATCCATGATCATCCTGATCATACAATGCATCCACCCAATGCATGCACAGTATCTACCTGATACATATCATCATACGTGATCTACCTGATCATACAATGTATCCACCTGATACATACACAGTATCTACCTGATACATATCATCATACATGATCTACCTGATCATACAATGTCTCCACCTGATACATATACAAATACATGATCCAACTGATCATATCCAGCATCCAACATGATGCATATACATATACATGATCCAACTAATCATATCCAGCGTCCAACATGATGCATACACATATACATGATCCAACTGATCATAACCAGCATCCAACATGATGCATATACATATACATGATCCAATTGATCATAACAAGCATCCAACATGATGCATATAGAGCAGTAACTGGAGCATCGTCCTGTTGCTCATCACACAGCTCTTACATCCACAGCCATGGGAAGGATCCTCCTCTCACCATGCTTGGAATGGATCCTGCAAATGTGTCCATCACTTCTTCCTCGAAGTGTCGTCAATCTGGAGAACACCAAGCCTCTCTCTGAAGTATTCAAACTTCACTCTGGCTAGTGGTTTCGTGAACACATCTGCAACCTGCTCATCCATCGCAACATACAGGAGCTTCACTGCTCCTCTCTGCACCATACCCCTGATATAGTGATATTTGATCTCAATGTGCTTTGACCTGTCGTGGAACACCGGGTTCTCAGACAGCTTCTCACAACTCTGGTTGTCACAAAAGATACCAGTAGCATCCAACGGGAGATCAAATAACTCAGTCAGCAGCTTCCTTAGCCATAATGCCTCACAACTAGCCGAACAAGCTGCAACATACTCTACTTCGGCTGTACTCAATGCTATGCAGGACTGCTTCCTGCTAAACCAAGAGATCACACCTGATCCCATACTAAAGCAGCACCCAGAAGTGCTCTTCCTATCTGCAGCACTGCCTGCCTAGTCCGAATCAACATAACCCTGCAGGTTAAACTTTTGATTCGCATCATACTTGAGCCCATTGTCAATTGTACCCTTCAGGTACCTTAGAATATGCTTTACAGCAACCAGGTGAACACCTCTGGGATTCGTCAAGAACTGGCTCAATGTGTTCACTGCAAAGAAAATATCTAGTCTCGTGTTTGTTAGGTACATCAAGGACCCAATCATCTGATGATATACTGTGACATCAACCGGCATAGATGAAGCATCACACAAAAGCTTCAGGTTCGATGCAATAGGTGTGGCCATGGCCTTGTAGTCCATCATCCCAAACCTCTTCAGGATCTCTACTGCATACTTCCCTTGTCCAAGGAAGATTCCATCTGCACTCTGCCAGACCTCCATGCCTAGAAAATAGTGAATCATCCCCAAGTTCTTCATCTTGAACTCGGCAACAAGCTTCCTCTTGGTATCATCAATCAACCCATCCTCACCTATTACAAACAGGTCATCCGCATACAAAAGTAGTATCACTGGATTGCCTTCCTCAACCTTGTAGTAAAGGTTGGAATCCACTTTACTCTTGGTAAAGCCCAAACTGGATAGAAAGTTGTCTATCCTACCATACCAAGTCCTAGGATCTTGCTTCAAGCCATACAAGGCTTTCTTCAATCTGCACACATATGACTCTCTGTCATGTGTCTCAAAACCAAGTGGCTGCTCCACATAAACTTCGTCTTCGACTACACCATTCAAGAAAGATGTCTTGACATCCATCTGGTGTATCTTCCACTTCATCACTACAGCCATAGCAATTACTGTTCTGATGGAAGTGTATCTAGCTACAGGAACAAAAGTCTCTTCATAGTCTATCCCATCTTTTTGGGAGAAGCCACGAGCTACAAATCTCGCTTTGTATTTCTCTATGCTACCATCTGCAGCATGCTTGATCTTATAGATCCACTTGGAAGTCACAACAAACTTCCCTTCAGGTCTTGGGACCACATCCCAAACATCATTCTTCATGATCGACTGGTATTTCTCGATCATGGCATTCTTCCTAGGAACTTCAGGTTCTTCAATATCTTCAATAGATAGTTTTCTTTTAACTTTGTTGCTGGAACAAATGTTGTAGTCCTTCTTTTGTAGGTGATGGCACACGGTCTTTCCTACAAGTCAAATTCAATTGCATGATTAGAAACTTCTCATAGTTTTCATAACAAAATCTTGCACATAAGAATATATGTCATACAGTCATGTAATTATTTTCACCAATGCTTCAATACAACATTTATCCATATCCCATAACTTTCTAGATTCCTTCCAATCTCTACTAGAACATTGTTAAGAGTGTGCACAACTTCCAACATGTCAGCAAAGAGGTTTCATTCTAGATAAGTAGCAATGGAATATTGTACAGTGCCATAGGCCACTTATCCATCACATGCATATTAGTAGTATACTATTCATTAATGCAATTATTATAATATGCATAATACACACCATAAGTCTAGGAACATAGGCATATACATCATTGAACAATATTATTTAAACAAACAAGTATGCAAGAAATGACAATTCAAATACTTATATTTGTTTGGTTGAAGGGTGGACTCCCTCTCAATATTTTCTTCCTTGCATGAACTACTGGAGTGTGCTCCCTCTTGATATTTGCTTCTTGGATTACATGTCTTTGAACTTATACCCATCCTCGATCACTATGCATACTTACTAGTATCATCATTGTGTTATCCTCGAGGTCTCATACACAATCATATATTCATTAGTATAATCTCAATACTATCAAAACACAATAATCTTAAACATGTATAGTCATGATCATTTTAAACACAGATAATAAACATTAGTATTCAAGGTTTCAGGGAATACTTCTTTTACTCATGCATATTCTTATTTGACCAAAGGAATTTTCTGGTTAGTAATATCATCAATCAAGGTAAGAGACATAATATGCATAAACCCTTGATTACTTACATTTCTAACTTCATGAATAATCATTATCAACCATACAACAGTATAAAATCCTAACACAAGGTAGGATTCTAACTTGATATAGGAAAAACATACCTGGTTATCATATTTGCTAGTTATGTCTAGCAATGTCTTCTTGTTCGCTTCAATGACTTGTGCTAGTAACCTACATATCTCATAGGTTAATCATTATAGAACCAAGTTATACATACCTCGTAAGTAGATCTTCTATGTGATCCATGACAATGGATGAATATTTGTCTTCATGTCAACATGGTCATATGTTCTTGAACTAGAACATGATTTGTCTTTCTTGATGTACCTTTCATGTTAGCGGACAACAGCAACCTCATACAACACCACAATACATTAGTACAATCATAAGTGTCAAAACCCTAATCAATGAATATCTGCATTCATAATTTTATTAAGGTGATACAACAAGTCTAAAGTTAATCAAGATTGTACTAACCTTAATGAAGACAAACATACCATAAACTTAATCATGAACAGATCTCGAAACATACCTGGATAAGTCATACCTGTCGAGATTGCTTGTAATCTTCTTATGTAAGGCCTTAGCCTCATTTCCCTCTGAAACTGGAACTTCTTCACTTATGCAGGTGACCAATCCATTCTCTTCTAGGATTAACCCAATCCACTTGATTTGCAGAAACTGGATCTAGAGTTGGATTAGGGTTTGTCAGGGAAACCCTAAAAATTCAAACTTTGAATTTCAAACTTCTGAAAGGATATAAAGATGTGCCTTGATGAGCCGATCAACCTGGTATACTCAGAATTTGAAAACTGCAAAGTTTCATCCCTCAAATTTGCTATTCAATCTTCCGGATTCACTAGGGAGGACCCTGAATTAGGGTTTGAGTTTCTCGGAGCTTCACCCAACCAAATAGTTTGATCCAAATCTCTAAACTTCGATTTTTCCAAGGATCTTCCAGCTATGGTCACAGATTTCAAAAATTCCCATTTTTGCAGAAGCCCTAATTTTCCACCTTTCCGATCAAAGTCCCGAACTAGGGTTTTATCAAGCCCGACCTTCTTCCCAACCAAAAAATTCGATCTTGGCCTCTAAATTTCCATTTTGATGAGGAGCATCCATCTATGGTCTCCAATTACAAAAATTCCAAATTTCTCCGAAGACCTAAATTCTCGGAGCCATGAATGAAGGTGCTCAAAATCCAATTTTGTTTTGACAGAAATATGCACCTGATTGTTTCTGGTGTAACTCCAAAATTTCAGATATATAGGGTCTAAATATTCTTCCTATGGTAGCCTGACCTTCTATCTTTCCAACCCCATAGGTCTGACCTCAAATGGATTCTCTGAGAGAGAGTTATGTCGTCGCAACATGACCTGTTTATGGGATAAAACAGGAGAGCGAACTTGTACGGAGTGCCACATGTCACTAGTTTACTTTCGGCCTTTGAACCTTCGGCCTGTGAAAGTACAGTCCATGCCCGACCTGTCACTTTCTACGAAATTTCATTTGGAGCTTCCTAGCCCAAGTTGTGACCTTTTTTCCTAGGTCACCTGTTTATGACTGAGATTTGGAAGAGGCAGAAACTCTAGATTGTACATATCATAAAACACAAAGTACAATGAATTAGAAGTTGTGATTCAGACACAAGGTACATTGGGATCTTATCTTCAACCTGTAAACGTTTTAGATCCTGAAACTTTGCCAAAATGGATTTATAAAGAAAGTGCTACGATGACTGGTTTTTTCTATATCAAGCCCTAGCTTCGCAAGTGCAACAAGTGTCATAAATGCCATACCATGCCTTCTTTCAGGCTAGCTCTGATACCATATTAATTTTTGAGAATTTACTTCAATCTGATCTAGGATCTTAACTAAGAGAATAACTTGTACAACATATCTACAGCATATCAGTCATGGACACAATAATGCAAGCACACAAGAGACACAGAGTTTCACCGGGGAAAACCAAGAACGTGAAAAACCCTGCAACTTCCTCAAAGATAGATAGAGCAATGATACAACCCAAGTACAAGAGATAGTCATCCTAGCAGCAGCTTCTCCTCCTCCACTAGTGCACCACTCTCCAATGAGTGTATGAGTGAGAAAGTGAATGATCAAATAGAGTGCCTCCCGCACTCTATTTATACTTGACTTGACTTGCCTAATAACCTTTACTAGGTTGGCCTCAACTTAACCACTTAACAAAATGATGACAGGGCCGACCCCCAATAGGGTGGTCTAATAACCCTTTGACCCACATGACTTATACAGGGCCGACCCCATCAAAGTGGTCTAATAACCTATCAAGTATAAGTTACGACACTTACAATATAAATGACGACACTTCCATATAGAGGAATAATACCATCTCTATAGGAGTACAATATACATATGTGAAATACATTCCGAAGTTACAAATATATCAACAGTCCTAAAGCCCCTCGTTTCCCCCTACGATAGATAAAAAACAACCCTAACACTTGTGCAGCTTCAAACTATAACATTGTAGAAGACTTATCCCAGTCCCCCGCTGCTATGTCTACTCTAGAAGTCCTAAGAAACTATCCTACACAGAGGAAATTATTGTTGTCTGCCATTGGTGCCATAGACCCTAACGACTCCCATATGATGGCATTTGACTTAGACCAAGCCGAACCACAGTTGCCTTCAACACTAGCTTTTCAGGTTTCTGTATCCATTCAAAACCTTGTCGTTCATCGGTGCATCATCGATGAAGGTGCCTCCACCTGCGTTATGTCGACTTTTGTTTGGCAGAAACTTGGATCCCCCACACTACAGCCATCAACTACCGCATTGCGAGCCTATGATGGTCGTTCAGCTCAACCGCAGGGCCTGTTAGTTAACGTGCCCGTACAACTTGGGGGAAAACTGGTTCTCATAGACATTGAGGTCATCAACGCCCAGCTTGATTACAACCTCCTATTAGGACGGAGTTACATGTATAAAATGAAGGCTGTCGCTTCATCCGTTTTCCACCTCATGATGTTTCCCCACGAAGGACGCATAGTAAAAATCGACCAGATAACATACTATGATCCTAATGCCCCCGTAGCACCTGAAAATGTTTTACCTATGATCGAGCAACCCGTTCAGAGTGCACCCACATCGTTCGTCTCCTCTGTCGGACCCGGGATATATTCGGATACTCCCATGACCTCCACATTCCCATATGTCCCACCCCCGCTGCGAATAACTGACGTATCTGATTTATGCACCCTTTCGCACCACACACAACCACCTACTCAAAAACCACCATTACTGCCACAACCACCTGCAGTGCCTAGTCACATCGAAGCAACACCGATTCACACTATCCCATTCTTATTTCCCCCTTCAAGAGCCATCAACACACCAGTAATGGCTACCCTTAATCTTCTAGGGTTAACATTAGGACTAACTGTGTGGTACCTACCTACCCCAACTCCTCCCCCAACATCGAATGTCATTTTAAAACCGGTGCAACCCATTAATACCTCCAACCGTCCACCCCCCGATGTCACAAATTTCCAAAACCGACCACCTCCAACAGTGGCCACCGCATCAACATAACAGGGAGCAGAGGCCCACAAACCTCTACCACTGGACCCACCACCCGCACCAAACCAACAACTCCAAAGTTGGCGAAGAATCCCCCAACAATATGTGTTCCCCCTAAGTGCTCTTTGTGCGATGATATAGGCCATGCTAGTGCCTAGTCACATCGGAGAAACACCGATTCACACTATCCCATTCTTATTTCCCCCTTCAGAAGCCATCAGCACACCAGTAATGGCTACCCTCAATCTTTCAGGGTTAACATTAGGACTACCTATGTGGTACCTACCTACCCCAACTCCTCCCCCAACACCGAATGTCATTTTACAACCGGTGCAACCCATTAATACGTCCACCCCCCGGTGTCACGAACTTCCAAAACCGACCACCTCCAACAGTAGCCACCGCATCAACATCAACAGGGGGCAAAGGCCTACAAACCTCTACCACTGGACCCACCACCCGCATCCCACCAACAACTCCAAAGTTTGTGAAGAATCCCCCAACAATCTGTGTTCCCCCTAAGTGCTCTTTGTGCGACGATATAGGCCATGCTACCCATCAATGTCCACAATTACCAGCACTTCAAGAACACATGAATATGTTGGATGATGACACTAACATTCCAGTTGTCAAACTCGAGCTACCCCCTCAACTTCGTGATAAATCATTGCGTACCAACCACCCTTGTGCGATATGTGGCATCTACGGCCATTATTCACATGATTTCTCTATACGAATTGAACAATGCCGACTTAGAGATATCTCCTCCCCTCATTGAGGAAATATACCCACCAAAGTCATCCTCTTCGAAAGAAATCAATACCATTTATATGATTTCAATCAACTACAAGCCTGAACCAATTGATTTGATGACGCACTACTTCTGTAGTGATGAGGAAATCCTAGAAACACTTACTGCACCGGACTACCCTTAGGATGATATGCACCATCGATCATATTTCATCCCTGAGGCATCTACCTCCACCACGGCAAACCAGCTGTTAGTCGAATCAAAAGATTTTTTACCAGCCAAGGTAGATTGTTTCAAAGATCCAATCCCAGCACCTGATGCCTTTGAAGAAGGTAATATGACCAACATTTAGGATATCCAAACATGCATCACATAGGCATCAAAAAATCATATATACACAAAAAAGCAAAACATCATAATAGTGCATCCACGTGCATAGAATGTGCCTCCACGGGCATACAAAAACAACAGTAGTGCATCCACATGCATAAAACATGTCCGTCATCGCCTCGATTTACGTGCCACATCGGCCATTACCCGCTTTTTACGTTCTTTATATCGTCGGATTCAGTTTTCCGCGCTCGTGATGATGCTTGAGATCATTTCTCGCCCTCACCAGCAGAACTTTTTTGACATTTTGCCCCAATACCTTTTCGCCTCGGTTTGTGTGCCACATCAGCCACTGTCGGATTTTACAGAACTATTGCATGAGCCCAACACTCCATCCATACTGCATTTAAGGCATTGTTTTTCCATCATTCATCAACCCACAAAGAGGCCCCATCAGTGTTCCCCACCCACCGTTTTTCTTGGATCACATACTTGTCCCTCGATTGAACACTCCCTCCTTTCTTAGCCACTACTTTTGTTCGATATAATTGTATCCCTTTTTCGGGCCGAGCAATTCCTTTACGAAAAAGGCACTTAGGGATTTTCTGTTAAGCTCTTTTCTGACTCCTAAAATAATGAAAAGATCGCCGAGCAATCTTGCTTCCTTTCATGCTCGTTAAATGTATTTGAAAGGGCGTCTACCTAGTATAAGTTTACCCCTTTTCCGGACCTTGTAGAATAATTACGAAAAATGAATACTCTAGTCACATCGGCTAGAAGAGTTCTCCATTTGCATCATTTTATGCTTTTTCGGGCCTTGGAGACTAACATACGAAAAAGAACACTAGTGGAGTCTACTTACCACTTTCAGACTCTCTAAAATTGAAAGCAACCATGAGCAATCACCGTCATGGGCTCGTATAAATCCACACAACGGTACTTCTCCACCAGTTCAGAGTCTTCTTATCGCTTTCAGACTCCTTAAAATTGAAAGCACTCACGAGCATGAACAGTCCTGGGATCGCACAAATCCACAAGACAATACCATTTTGTGAGCACACTTTTATCCCTTCTTGGAGCTCATTAAAACCACGAAGAAGGCCCCAATGGTACCTCTCGGCACCACAACAGATCATGTCTACTCACATGACAGCTTCCCCATTATGGTCACCTTTGTTCAGAGTATTCTGCAATATGTCACCCTGAGTCTCTCGATATCATCCATCAGCTTGTCCCCCAAAGTCACTCCAGTATGCAGTACTTACCCCCGATCCCTTAAAAGCTATGATCCCCATACCTAAAGTTAGTTTCTTATGCTTCGAGGTCAACCATGTCATCATACTCTGAACAAAGGAATTTTGAGTCCCCCCACTCTAAAACACAAAGTTATTTCCCATCCCCACAGTATGTCAGTCCCACTATCAGTACTATCCCTTCTCAGTTGTACACCTCGCCCTCCTATCAAGGAAACATCATTGCCTTGGTAGTTGCAAGGTCTCCCTCTGTCGACACCAACCAATCTATTCCAGAGGATAGACCCAGACGTTTCTGTGCCTTAGACTCATCACCATTAGTGGTGAGTGCCTACGGATCATTTTGAAAGGAGTCCTTAGTGCCTCTCCAAATGATTGTTTCTCACATGCTCGACGTCAACACCTTTATCGCATCGTTGAGATTCGTACAGGGTACAGATCCTTTCAGTTATTAATCGAAGACACCGGATGTCACTTGAATCTATCACATTTATGATTCTACTTTAGGAACAACCAGTTATATGTTCCTTTGAATATCCAGGCTGCGTTTGGCGATAGTATTTGGAAGTACCACAGTTGTATACTCCCTCGAGTGTACAGTTCAGTATACTCTTGAGATTTTGACTCACAGTTATTGAGCCCCCACAATTGTTGGACACCTTCAGATTCAGCATTTTATTAGTCATTCTGACACCACGCAGAATGATTGATAATTTTCCAGTGTATCAGTTTTTCAGATCAGTCATGGTATGACCATGAGTATGTCCCAACATTGTGTCCCCTCTGGACCATTATGATGTACACAGTCGGTTTATATGTATTGATCAAGTCCCCTTTTCGGGCCTTATTGTTATTTTTATGTCTTGATACGAGCATGGGTATGCCTGCCTCGTCCATTATCAAAGATTATTCCTCATTCACTTTGAGGACATGTATTTTTAGTTTGTGCAGCTTGCATGGGCCCGGTGTTCCAAACTCCAATCGGCCTCTTCTCTCCTCCAAACCCCATGAACAAGACAAAGAAAACTATGATGTATATCGGCCATACGATGAGCTCCTTCCCTCACACATCAAGGGGCAATCTGTTAACACCCAAAAAGTGCTCACCGGCTCATTTCCCTATGCACATGACCCTTTTGTCCATTTTTCCTACCATTTTTGCCTCTAAAACTTTCAAAAGGTCACCAAAAAGACCATAATACACCTTTTTCCCCTCAAAATATGTATTTTTCCTCAAAAAACACAAAATCCCCTAAAAAAGGGTCCAAAATTCCCAAAAATCAATTAAAAGGGAATAATATTCAAAAAAGGAAAAAGAGGGAAAAAGAGACCTAAACCATTTTAGCGATACCATTGGTTTCCTCAAACCATGGTTGTATTTCCCATCACCAAAAACTATAAAAAGGTGATAGGGGCTCCTCACTATTGACTCCATCTTCATCCTATCCTCACGTTGCCAAAATCCCTCTTGAGCTTTTTCCCAACCATTGCAACATCTTGGAGAAGAGAGACCATTGGAAGATTGGAGCATCTCAACATTGCAGCTGCCCCAACTCAACATTCCTCACCATTGAGGTATATTTTTGCAAGCCATTGCTTGCCAATCAATAGAAAAATTTCAAATTTTTTATTTCTTGTTTCTCTTATGGATCTCATTGTTTATTGTTCTTAAATCTAGTTTTTATTTCCTTGCACATGTTAGATCATATTTACTGTTGTTTACATTTGTTTTTACTTTTACATTGAGACTGTTGCTACAAGTTAGCGGATACTCATTAGCACTAGCTTGGGAGAAATCCCAAGAAACAAGGTCCACTTGTGGGGCCTTGGCCTTGAGCTCCTCTTCAAGGCCATAATCTTAGTTACAATATACATTTATAAATTTTACTAAGGCTAAAACAAGGGATGTTACATTGTATTTGTATCAAGTCTGAGATATTATATGTATTGGTATGTGAAAATTTTGAGTTTGTACTTGGTTTCTCCTTGAGATGGAGTATGTTAATGCTATGTACTTTTATCTATATAACATGTAAAGGGAATATCATTGTAATTCATGGATAGGCATGCATACCCATTTTACATGTACCCTTTATGGTTTGGATAACTTGTTCAATAACCTTTGTTGTGGTGTTAGTAAACACTTGGAGGAGTGGAGCGTGTGTCAGTTCGATGCTTTAAGAGTGGGACGTGTGTTGGTTAGGATGCTATAGGAGTGGACCATATTGGTTGTAGACTCTAGGATGTTTGTTTGGATTAGAAACCAAAAATTTGTGTATATTCGGGGGGAATCCATCAAGAATTTGAATGAACCATGTATCTAAAGGACATCCTACTAGACCGATGTTTATTAGCAGTTAGGTACCCATGTAATATGATGGATGGTTGTTCATCTATATGGACTTTGATAATTTGGTTATGTCTACATGATTGAGGTACGAGATACAAGTGCTAGGTTGGGCCATATATAGATTTTGTTGATTAGGAGGTTCTTCAATTTGTAGTGGAGTAGTTGATGCATCGAATTGGTGAAAGATGTTGATGAAGACCTAACCTATTGGAAATTAAGACAAGTATTCGTTAAGGTGGAGTGTTAGAATTATTAACTCATACTTGTCTGATGAGAATATTTTGATTTATTATTATAATTGTTCATTTTTAGGAGGTTGTTAGATTAGTTGAAAATCAAGAGATTCTCTCCAACTAGTTCTCCTACTTTTAGTGTGTGGTTGAGATATTCTTTCAACTAGTTATGATTGTATATACGATGGTATGTCTATCTTGATGTATAATTATGTAACATTATTTGATGTTAATGGAAAAATCAAGCATAGTTTTGGTTTGTGTAGGGAAACATGTCTACTCCCTCATTTTCTATCACATTTTCACAAAGGAACTTTCACAAGGCATTTTCATAGTATTTTTCATGGGGTATTTTCAATATTGGGCATTTTCATTGAGGCACTTTCATGGGGCATTTTTGCTCAAGCACTTTCATGAGGCATTTTCACTAGGTATTTTCAAGATTGTCTACATGTTCCTTTCATGGTTATAATTTATTTCCTATTTATTCCTTTATCATTTTACCTATATCAAAGTTGTTTTTCATTGAGGCATTTTCACAGGGAATTTTCACTAAGGAACTTTCACAGGGCATTTTCAAAGTATTTTTTCACCAGGCATTTTTTCCATGGGTTTCAATATTTAGGCCTTTTCACATAAACCCTAATCCATGACCTTGACCTAATCACGTGCACAAATTTCTTCTCCCAACCTTGGTTATAATTTATTTCATATGTTTCAAAAAAGTGTTTTCACACCTTTTTCACAAAGGCATTTTTACGGAGTATTTTCATTGGGGTTTTTTCATAAAGTATTCTCACTAAGCATTCTCACAACATAAATTTATTTATGATATTGACCTAACAAGGGGCACAAGATTTTTCTCCCAATCGCACCCTTTCTCCAAATCTTGGTAATAATTTATTTCCATTTTATTTATTTATTCCAATATTTTTTTAAGCTAGTACCCATGGAGTTTCGAACTAGTGACCTAACATAAGGAGTTCCTTAACAGTACACACATTCACCATCTATTCTACACCCTATGGGATATTTATTCCAATATAAATAAGTCACTAGATTTACAAAAAACATCTCAAAAGGAGAGACCTAGCAAGATTACCAAAGATAGTCTTTAGGAATATATAGAATCATTATAATATTTAAACTTCAAACAAGCTTAGGGGAAATGGTTGATAATAAGTTTGCATCATTTGAATACAATATTTAAAAACATATAGACACTAAAATGATTAGGTTGGATAATAACTTTAATTAATTCTCATCCCTCATATCCAAAATATTTTAAATCCAACAATCAAGAAGTGCTTCCCTAAACCTTGGACATAAACCCTCAATATTGTTCCTATTTTTAAAAGTGGAGATAAAAACAATCTATCTAATTATAGGACCATTGTGATTGTCCCTCTTTATCTAAGTTATAAGGAATTATTTTGGAAAACAAGATCAACCTATGGCTAGAATGTCATGGAAAAGTAGATAAAGGCCATGCAATATTTAGGAGTTATCATTCAACTATGGACCACTTTGTTACACTTAAGACCATTGTTGAAGAGTGTGGTAATAATAAACTAATCTTCTATGTTTCTTTGTTGACTTAAAAAAAGCATTTGACACAATATTATAGCATTTTATTACTTATTGATGCTACAGAACCCTGTACACCCCTCTTCAACATCAAAATGTGGAACAAATCCTTCAAAACTCAATCTTGTCTTGTATATGTGTGTTTTCAGTTAGCAACTAGCATACATGTATGTTACCGTTTATCAACATGTGCATATCTATCAAAATTTCGAAAAATAAAAAACATGTATGATTCCACACATGTTTAGGGTGGTTGGAAGTCGTTTATTGTCCACGTGGAATTACTTATACCTAACTCAACCCCCTAAACTACCTCTCTCAAATATAAAATCAAGCACCAATATAAAGGAGGGGACCATATGCCAGCATTGTAATTATATGTTGGCGGAATCCAATCAAAGTCACCCTAGGGTTTTTATAGCATCCTTCCCTTCATATGCATATGTGTGTTGAGTGTCCTTTCTCTCTGGAGTGAGTGGGGATATTGATTGCACATAATCAATCCTTTTTATTCCTAGACAAAGAAAGAGTGTGGAAGACAATCTATTAGTGGCCCGGGAAAGGATAAGCCAGATTGGTGACAGAGAAGCTTTGCTAAAGATTTAGGCGATGACTTACTTTTGTAGTAGTATCTTGATTGAAATATAAGATCACTATTCTTTCCCTCCCCCAAACTATTATTATTCATAGTGTAATTTGTTTATCTATGATTTTTGGGATTGAATCAGTACTAACCTAAGAAAATCAATTTACTTTGTTTAATCAAGGGTTCAATTCTTACTTTTGTCATTTATTTTAAATAGCCAAAAGTATTTTAGAAGGGTCTTTGGTTTCCTTGTTTATAGGTATAAAAAAATATTAGGTTCAACTAGAAGACAAGACTTGGAGCCATACAATCGTAAAGCATTCAACCATTAGGATCTGGTTGAGTTCATACTTCTATCTCTTTGAATTCAGTTTATATTGACTAAGTAGGAATTTATAGTATAAGGATCTTCCCTCGATCTATTCATACCCTTAATCCTAGATATCAGCTGAGTTTTTCCCACAATATAAATGGTGACTCTGCTAGGGATAGTAACTCACTGAATGATTCCTCACATGGTTCATGTTTTTCCTTCAATTTCTAGATAGCTTCTATTGGTATTTATCATCTTTTGAACTTCTTTCTAGGATGCACACCGCTAGTATCAAGAAATTTTGATTTTTTACTACCCTCCTCAGTCATGTATCTTGTTGTGCTTCTTGCTTTCTGCATAGTAGTGTACATACTTTTCTTTATTAGACAATTTGGTGCTTCATAGTTTCCAAACACGACTAAGAAAATCCAATTATACTCTAGCATTATTTTTCCTCGTGCCTGAATGATCACCATTGAAATAAAAATAATGTCTTATGTTTGCCTAGTTTTGTTCATTATGGCAGTTGAATTCATGCGAGTGCAAACCCTCACTTGCATCCTCTATCCCAGTAAAATCACCTTCAAACTGTGTATCATATCTCCAAGCATCTACAGGTTGGTACAACCCCATTTTTATGCAATACTATGTTTGTGTGATCTCCATCTATCCCTCATAAACTCCATATTTCATGTCCTCGGTCCAGGTAGTGGGACTTGCGGTGGAACTTGGGTTGGACACCCAGATCCAGGGTTGCAAATCCTAAGCATTTATGATCACAAAAAACTGACCTAAAGGGGAGGCTTCCATATCTTTCCAGCCTACATCTGGCCCCTCATATTGTTGGTCCACTCCAACATTTTCCAAATGGTCCACCAATTTATTTGATGAGTGCCAAACATGGGAGGGGGTAAGAATTATGTTGTGATGTAAAGTCATCACCAACTATTCAATCTTGGCTTCTAGTCTCTAGTTGTTGGTGATATTGTTGATCATAGACCCATTCAAAATTTTAGTGAGTGAAATGCTATGCATATGATTGGTGACAGTAGTTGAATTATAAATTAAATTCATGCAAAATGGTTACTTCGCGTATCAATTGTTAACAACTCATCCAATCATAAACATCCAACTACTAATCAATCAAAAAATAAAAATATATGCAAAATTTATGCACCATAGTTATCAATTGATAAATATTATTGAAACAACTCTGTTACTTACATAGTACCACATCTAAAGATTATTCACAAATAAATTATAAATTAAATTCATACTAAATAATAACATCATCAATTTTTAACAACTAAAATCCAATCATACATATCCAACTACCAATATTTTTAATTACTATTTCTTTTTAAATAATTATTTTAAATACATTTAATTACCACTCTGAAACTCTACCTAGAGCTCCAATGAACAAAACATAATCATCCTATAATTTATTTAATTTCACAAAATTATCACTTAAAATTATTATTATTAATAATATAAAACAATCAAAAGAAATAAAAAATGCCCTGCGATTTTTCCAACGTGAGAAAGCAAAGACGTTGTAATTTTAATTTTAGATAATGAATTATCACATCCGGTTTATTTTAATTAAAATATACGATTTAAATCGAATGAAATTAAAAGACACTGCGATTTTTTCGAATGTAAAAAAATGACAGTTGTAAATTAAATAGAAAAGGAAAAGTCATATATAATGTTAAAATTTTCTGTGTAAACTATTATAGGCGCTTAAGAATATTTTTATTCCCATTTGATTATTCCTAGATCGGGATCTTTTAACAATGTTGATATATCATTTTTTTCCATATATTTTTCACCACGTTCAGTTAATGTCAATTAATAAAACCTTATTAAACAATTTTCCCAAGCTATTTGACCACAACCAAACTACATTTTGAAAAACAAACAAAATTGAGACTACATCAAGCTATTTGTAAAGAAACATATTGAGACTAGTCAATTCAAGCACAAACTTACTTAGAATTGATTACTCTAACAAGTTGGAGGTAAAGATCTAATAAAAATGTGTTGTGACGTAGAAAAGACTATAAACCTTAGTTGGTGAGAGAAGAATTGGTAATGATCATGATATTTCTTTAGGCTTATGTTTTGGGCACATGATGAGGCTAGCTATAATGTTGTTGTAAAGTATTTTGAATATTTTGTGTACTTAAAAAAAATGTAGTAATGATGTATATGCAATGTAATGGGTGTATTCGGGAAATTTTTGAGGATCCATAATTTTCTTAAAGTGTAGAAAGTTTGGTAAATCTTACTAATTAACCATAAAATATTTGGCGATTTTTTAAAAAAAATATTTAAATTTTCGAGGGTTTTATATAGTTTTTCAACAATTTTGACGCTTTTTTCAATAAAAAAATGTAATCCTATTGAATTTGGGCAAATCATATTGGAAAAAAAATGGCGAATATTTTTGGAAAAAAACCTCAAAAATTAGCCCCCTAAAATTTTTCATTGGGGTACATGATCAGTTGTACCTGACACTCCAAAGGTTTTTGGTCCAAGGTTGTAAAGCTTAGCCATAAGAAAGCTCATTTCCCATGTGTTTTGTAAGCCCTATTAAGTCATGTCTACATGCATTAGTGTGGTAACATATGTGATTACGTAGCATGTATCCTTCTCGTGCATAGAGAGGATGTGGCATCAAGTTGTGGAATAGACCACTGTGAGAGATACGAGAGTGACAGGTGTACCCGTAGCCTAAACTTGATGCATGTCAAAATCAAGTTGTGGAATCAACCACTTGGATAGGTACGACGGTGACAAGTAGACTTGTATCTAAGCTTGATGGTGAATCAGAGAAGTTCAATCTTCGATTAAGGGCAAGATGTGAGATGGAGTAATCTGAAAGTGTGAGATGTTGTGAGGGACCAAGTTATAATTAAAGGAAAGTTTAACATATTGATAAACTATGTAAATGAAAGGCATTACTATAGAATTAGCGAGTACAGTTGATGGACCCATGTATCTTGGTAGATGGATTGTTTTTTATATTGACATCAATGATCCGTTGTTTGCAGGTATAAAAGAGGAAGAAACAAAAAGTTCAAGGATGAAGCCATAGTGAAGAATGCCCAAGTAAGTGTGTGTACTTGAAACTAATTTCCCCATCATGATGGTTAGTGGTCATCGAAACCACATGTTCTATTGTAGAGTTGGTGGTGATCTAGAAACTGCTTGATGTGATGTATGTTTCGTGGTAAACCAAAACAACTCAAAGACAATTGTAATAGTTAGGGGTAAGCCACAAAATCCCATGAAGTTTTGTGATGAGGTGAAGATAATAAAATGAAGAAGCACACTAAAGCCCAGTCATATGAAGATAAAAGTTGAAGATAAGGACAATACTCTAATGAAGACCTGATCTAATAGAGAAATTGTTTCCCCATTAAGGGGGAGTGTTACAATAATGTAGAAATGAGTTGTCGTTGGAACTAGGATAAGTTAATGTTGGAATTAGGTTGCATTGTGTCTTAGCTATTTTTAAATATCTAGATCCACAATTCAAGGATCTAAAGAGCTCATAGAGTGTCCTATATACATATTGTGCTTTTAGGTTAATGAATACATTCTAGTGTGTGGTGTGAGTAAGATATTCATCTCACAGTTTGGTAAATACTATTGTTGTGTTGGTGAAATGATGCAACACATTAAAGTCTAGCCATGTAAAGACTTGATGTGACAAAGAATTCATTTCTTCATCAAGGAAGAGTATTGAAAATAATGAAGAAACTAGTAATTGCTAGTAATTAGAAATTGGTTGTCATTGAAATCTTAATTATTTATGGTTGAAATTTTGGTTCCACATTGGTTCTAAGTATATTAGCTATATTTAAAAAAATAATCCACCATTTTAAGATCTAAAGAGCTAGTTGATTCTCCCATAATTTTTAATTAAAATACCTAATAAAAATGCCCAATCTATTAAAAATATATATATGCACACATGCAGTATTTGTCCTTTTCCTTCACTTAAATATACAAATTTCTTTGACTTTGCAAATTCATTTGCTACTTCGAATGAGGACCATGTGGTTGTGATCTTCAAGTATCTTCTTTCTTAACTACTTTCTATTAAAAATTCAAACACCTTTCTTCACTGCATCGATTTACACTTAAACCTCTGTCATGTTTTGCATTACCTGCCCATGATGTAATGTCACCAAAAACTGGTTTATGGTAATGTGAAAGAGGCTCTAATCAAATATTCCTCATGTGATTTAACACCCAAAGTCTTGATAGTGATATCTACCATGCTAATAAGATCACCAATCAATTTTCAACAAGAACATAGAGTGAGAAAGTCAAGAACAACCGACCCAAGGGTAGGTTTATGAATTAATTTGACTAATGATGTCATATAAAGCAATGCTTGTCATATTTATTTGCTGTGTTCAGAAAATAGTTGGGCGTTGGATAACACTGGTTTGCAATTTCAATTACAGTGAATTTAAAAACTTTTTACAATGACAGCTGGTGTTATTTACTATTTCGTATATTAATAGTAAGTTATATTTTTCTGTGAAAAAAAAGCTTTTCACAATTTTGAAAAAATAATTAAATGTTCCTTTCTTATCCCACGTTAATTTACCAATTTAATTCCACAAATTATGTTCAAACGTATTTTTCTGCGCTCACGCTTGTGGCTGTGCAAACCTAGTCTGGAATACCATCCATATAGAAATAATAATAAGTCCTTGGCCTTAAAAAGGGGTCCGCTTATGTTAAAGTTTTATAATATTGTTTTTCCAGTGGATTGTTTTATAATATTGTTGAATATGGAGTCACAACCATAATTAAAAAAATTCAAATACAACCATTTGAAATATGTTATATTATTGTATATACGGATATTTACATATACGGATATTTACAAGTGAGGTTATCTATACAAGTCTGTTTTGAAATAAAAGATTGGTTTATAAAATTGTTTGGAAGTTTTATATGATATTTTTGTTTTATTAAATATTTTTTTAATTATAATAATATGGAGGTTGTTAGTATTAATTGATAAAAAAATTAATTGAATTTTTATTTTATTTTTATATTTTATAAAATTAAAGAAATTTGTTTTAATTTTTTATATTTTTTTACATCAATTAATATATGAGGAAAGGATGTATGTAGATACAAATTATTTGGAAGGGATGTAGCTAGGTATACATTATTTTGAAATTGAAATTTAGAGTTTAGAAACTCTCCAACATTTTCTTTAGTGATGCTAGAATTTTAAATTTCATATCCATACATGCTTTCCACCTATTATTAATATTTTTCTCAAAATTCTACAATTATATTAAAATTGATATCTAAACAATTTTGAACTTGGATGGGAGGATAACAATTCTCTTCTCTACCACTTGAGCTAAATCCAATCAACATAATTTCTAGTTTCTATGAAATACAAGTTTATGGGAGCTTATAAAAACCATAAAGAATTAATTGATTTTCTTTAACATTTTATTTATATATTTGAAAAGATTGGAAAACAACATTCTTAAATCTCTATAGTTTTGATGAATTTATGGAGCTTATGAGAGTTTCATTATGGAGCTTGTGAGAGTTCTTTCTTATGATTTTAGTAACATTGATTTTCTTCTTTAAGCTAGCTATAATAGAAAGGTAATTTTGATCTTCTAGATTGAGGTTAATGACGACTTTATAGTATATTAATTTCATCTTATCCTCCTCAAACCTGCAAAACCATTCCAAAAAACCTTCATCAAACCAATTTGACTACAAATAGAAGATTGACATTTGAAAGAGCATAAAACATCAAATTGTAATCAAATTTGAAACATACATGAACAAAGTTATTTGAAAAGAGAAGAATGTCCGGTCTTTATTAATGAATGAAGCAAGTACATTATTATACCTTCCTTCAATCAAGGCACTTCATGAAACCTTCAATTATGAATCTCCTGCTTCTCTCCTCCAATAATCCCAACCTCCAAGCAATGCATTAGGGTTTATAAGCAGCTAGGGCACAAGTGAGGGGGATGTGAGTCCAAATTCCTCTAGAATAACATTGCAATGGCTAAGTGTGTCCTTCATGGTCCCCTCTCTATCTCTTATATAGCAAATGAAGAAGATAGGGTCGAGGAGGAAGTAGTTACAACCGAGGAGATGGTTCCAAAACCACCCAAACCACCATTTTTCAAGATTTTATATATTTTGGGAGTGTTTATTAGGTACACGCTAGTGAACTAGGGACAAAAAGCGTGTAACATGCATGTGAACCATGTACAACCATCGTTTTTGTGGGAAAATGCGGAAAATTTTCCTTTTCTGGGGATTTTTAGGAAAAGTTTTGGTCTCCAAACTTATTCATAAGATTCCTAACTATCCAATGGACCATGAAAGAGGTAATTCTATCCTACTAAAGTCCCAAATATGGATCTTCCATCCACATTGTCCTTTTCTGTGACCCACAACAGTCTCATGAATTGTCATCACCGAAGTGTCGTCATGAGAGCACAACATGCAAGTGTCGTCACGGATAGAGAAGTGCCAAATTTGGCTATAACAACACCACTTGGCTACGATCCTTGATTATCCTATCTCTTTGATTTTCGTGTTTCTACCACATCAATTATTTCTATATCTCACAAAGATGCCCGAGATATTGATTTTATACTAGGAAGCGTTTCCATCCTCATGATGCATGGGTGATGGAATTCATACAATAAAAAAAGAAAATGATGATCCATGCATAACTATGACAGTTTTTCAAGATCATAGAAGTATATACAAGTCTCGCTGGAGGAGTTTTCGATTAATGTCCCTAATTTCTAGTTGGTGTCCCTGCAAGAGCTTTCAAGGAGGGTTTGGCTAATACTTGGGTAAATATTTATGAAAATTGTTTTGAAGAGCAAGTGGAAAGGGAGAAATAATTTCCAACTTCATCAAGAATTTTCTATTCCTTTATTGATCAAAACCCTTATGTCGGTCATCCCAATCCACGTAAACAAGGTCAATAAAATTTCTAAAAAGGTGTTTTAAGAAAATTTGTGTTTACTTATGAAGAATAAGTGTTAAACAACTTGGAAATGTGCAAGGTTGGTACTTTCTTTGTATTTTATAGCGGCATAAACTAACAAATTATTTAGAAGGCTAGTCAAATTTAGGCACCAACATTTAAGTTTTATATTATTGGCATTGTAGGAACGATTGGGAAACGAGTCTCTTACTATTGATTCAAAAGTCTCCTTTGATTTCAGGTTTGTACCTTTATGATATTTCATATGTGAAAGGATTTTTTGCGACTCTCAACCACTTCAACACTCCCACACATATTCTAGAATTGACTAGGTGACCTAAATTGACAAATAGTTTGAAAGATTATATGGTAGTCATCCTGGTAGAATCTATAGTTAATCTATGTAGGAGTTCCAAGGAGATGGCCCAGGGTTTGTTAAGAAATCATCTCTACATCATTGACAATTTCAGTGGAGCCACTATAGAGAATTGTATCACCATATAAGTTTTTGATATTGTTATGGTCCAAATAACCCAAATAACATAAAAGTGGAAATAATAAATAATTCTATGCCTTGAGAATGATAAAATTTGAATGAATAATAATAACAATTCAAGGGGGAAACACCCTTTATACATGTTTACAAATAACATGTGATTATCCATAAAACTAGACCTGTTTGTTTCTTGTATATAGGAGAAATATGTTACAATTATAAATAATGAGTAGACCAATATTGTCATCATTAATATCTATTATGGAACAATCATAAACATTGAACATGCCCTAGCCCTTGAAATAAGCATTGACCTCAATGCATGATTAGTTGTCCTCCCAAATTGCATATTCTATTAGTAGTTTCTTCCAATTAATGAGGAATTACATCATTTCTTGTAACTTTTTCTTCCACTTGGTAGGCTTGTCCGCTCTTGTTTCAGTTACACAAACAATCTTTTTTCTCCGCATGACAATATTATTTTTAAAGAACTTATACTCAAATGATATCAAAATTGAGATCTATATATTCTAGTGTGATTCCTCCTTGTAACCCTTTTTGAATCACCACAAAATAAGTTTGCAATCAAAAGTTATGATAATCTTACATTGACACACTTTGTAAAGCCTTGATTTGGGGTCCACTCTGCAAGTTGACCTCGAACCTATTACAATTTATCCAATTCTAATATTCTATAAGATGTACTCTGATGCTTCCTCTATAGTCTCCCAAATAACCAAATTTGAATAAAAATATAAAGAATAAGTAATCCCATGGCTTGATAATGATAAAATGTGAATGAATAATGTTGCACTTTAAGAGTAAGATCTCATGTTAGAATAATGGAGAAATATAGTATATTAATTAAGTTGTTTAGAGTTGGTTTTGATTTGTTGTAGCCATCTTGGAGTTTTGTGTTCACGAGAGTTTAGTAGCTCCATGTTTTCAGGGATTTGGTTGAGGCTTAGTGAGCCTATAAATGTAATAGTTTTTCTCCATAGTTAAGAAGATTCCGAGAGCACTGTCTCTCTTGTGGTGCCCACTGTGGCTGGCTGCCTTGCATTCTAATTTTCAAGTCTTTACACCTTTATGTTTAAAATGTTTTTGTATTTGTTCAATCTTTCTCCATAATTTATAGAGATGTTGAAACTCCAAACTCCACATCTATCTAAAACTAACCAAAATGTCAATTAAAAATATTAATAATTAAATTTTTAAATAAAAAAATTTCATATATATATATGAAAATTTTAATAAAACATTTACAAACATAATTCTAAAATAAATATATTTTCTATTTATGAAAACACTAATATAATATAATAATAGCATTTCTTATTTCACATATCAAAGTTTGTTAAATAACTTCGTTTCTTATTTCACATATCAAAGTTTCTTAAATAACTTGGTAGAATCATAGAATACAATCAACTAACACTGATGTAACTATCTAATTACGCAACAAAATTCTGAGTGGAAAGTTGAGATGGTTATTGACCATACACGTTGGTTCCCGTGAGGAAACCATCGAGATAAACGTACTGCCTTACATCATTTTCAAAAGATATGTGAAGTCTATTGACCATTTCTAAAAAAAAGTTTATCATATTTGGTGAATTAAGCCACATGGTCTACATACGTGTTTTATGTTTGTATTTTAATGATAAAAAATTATTAAAATCATATTAAAAATAATTATAAAAAATAGAAATTTAAATTAGTCAAGTAAAGTTAATAAAGGTCTATTATAGTACTCGAAGGTTTAAATCTCATCATGGCGTTAGTTGACTTTACATGTGCTAGATGTCTTTGTCTTTGGAATTTGAGTGGTTAACATATTTTCACGGCGAGCCTTATTAAACAGACAGAAATTCATTTAAGGCTGGCCTGTCTAGTGTCAGAGGCATGTGACATACATCTATGGCATCAACCGACATATAGGCCATCCATCCTCCATGATACTCTTCCGGTAGCTATCGATTGGCGATTCCGTTGCCGGAAAACTTTCCATCTAATCACTTAATTGTTGGCAGCGACGTCATCCATCCAACGCGCTGTGCTGTGTGCTGACCTGGTGGAGGACTTGATGGCACGTACGTCTGCAGAAAACTGTCAGCTGGACGATCCAATTGACGACGTAGATGGATTTGGATTTCAAATTTCAAATTTAAATCGAAGAAACCCGCCATTTGCCTACCATGTGGCCTGGTTTTACGGCTAATTCCAATAAATTATTGGAGGAGATTCCAGAGCGTTAGTAGCAGACCAGGTCTGCCTTCGATATCTGGTTGCAAGTCTAGTGAAACCAGGTTAGTGATATCTGGTTGCTTACGAGCAGGGACTACCTTATTTAATTCGTATTCTTTAATCTTGTCATAATGCTTCCTCAAATTCGTCAAAATCTGTACAAGATTGGTCGATTTGGTCCGCAAAGAGGTCGAATTCGAGTTTATGTTGATCATTCGTCCCTGTGAAGTTTTCTTGAAGTAGCATATTGCTTTCTGTGAAGTTTTCTTGAACTAGCATATAGCTTTAGCTTAACGCTTGAATCCTTTATTTCTTCAGCTTTGTTACGAAAATCTTATCTAGAAGGATTTGCAGTAGAGGTGCACGGAAAAGGATAACAGATCGAGTATGAATTGAGCGTTTGACTGAGAGATCAGGTGTTGCATTTGGTAAGGATTTGCTTTATTGGACAGATTTCGTCATGAATTTCATTTTATAGGGGAGAGACGATCTTTTCACAGTATTTTAATCCGAATTTATAAAAGACAGTCCAGATCCAGAAATTGCTTATAATGCTGTTGAAATTTTTGCAAAATCTTACAAAAAGATATAACTGTCGAAATTGTAACAGAATTGTCTAAGTACCTGTCCAGTAATTTGGTTCAAGATCCCAGAGTGCGGCAAGAAAAGGACTACATAATGGCAGCTTCAAAATTCCCTTCGACGTCAGCTTTTACTCCCAGTTTTTTATATATAATAATAATGTTGTGAAAGTTTTTATCTCCATTTCCTTTATCATTATCGTTTACTGAAATTTGACTACAGAGCTGTTAAAAAACAAAATGATTAAAATCGTAGTACTCTCTTAGAAAATTCTTAAGCAACTGAGTGATTTTAGTATATGGTATTTGTTTTCTTGACAACACTTAAACAACGGAGTGGTTATAGAATATGGTAGTTGTTTTTAAAGTAATGATTCCAGTATGCAGGTCCTGGAGAAAAGTAGCTCTCGTGAGCGGAGTTGAACATCTAATTAAAAATGAATTGGCAATAGTGCATATCTTCCAAGGTTAGTGTATGGCATTTTTTAAGATCGTTTGAAGATACACTTAAACCTATAGATGTTTATTGTCAAATATAATTGGGCAGTCCTCTTTTATTCAACTAAAGAATATTCTTCCACAATACAGGTTGGTCTGAGTTAATGTATGTTAACTAAATTTATTAATTTTGGCAAATGCTAACATGTTTCTGACCATTCAACATTCTTTTTTAATGTCTGCTATAATGATAAATAAATTAAAGTAAATCTACGACACTCATATCAAATTATGATGATTAATGCAATTACGATAACATTTCTAATTTGAAACACGATTAGAAAAGCACTCACCAACTTAACAAAAGCCCACTTAGAAAGTAATATAAAATTGTATTTGGTAGTTTTTTTTTTGGAGACGATGTTGCTGAGATCTTGATTGTTTTTATTCAAAGTATAGTATATGGATTATATCTTAGAGGTTAGAATTGAGTACTAAACATTATTATCAATATGTGATGTAGGATGAGATGAACATTATTGTGCTATTTATACTTAGATATTTGAAATTGGTTTCTTTATTAATTGTATCTCCAAAATATTTTGGAAATTTCCTAAAAGCTTAAGAAATTATGCAATTCTTTTCAAGTTGAACAATGTCAATAAATTTAAGAAAAAATAATTTTAAAGCTTAAGTGGAAATTTTAAGGGAATATGGAAGTGCCCAGGGTGAGATGTACATTATGTTGCTCCTTATATTTAAATAATTGACACATACAAAATTCAAGAATATTTGTAATATATATATTGGAAATTCTAAAGAAATATTGAAGTGACATAGAGTGAGATGTACATTATGTTACTCCTTATTTTTATATAATTAACATGTCAAAAATTAAAAAAATATAATATATATATATATATATATATATATATATATATATATATATATATATATATATATATATATAGTGTTTATATTTAATGTCAATGTTTATAAAATTTATCATTTAATATTTTTAAAAATAATCTCATATTGTTTAACATTTCATTTAAGGACAATTGTTTTTAGAATTAAACCTACAATCAATTGTTAAAATGAAGTTTATGGAATCTAGACTTTATTACATTTAAGAGAACCTATTTTGTTTTTTAAATTTAGATAACACAATTTTTAAAGACAATGGTTTTAAGTCAAAGACCCTTTTTTCATCATAGGAATATAATTTGTACATATGATAGGAGAGGCAAATTGGTTAGAACAATTTCAACTCCTTAGTAACTAGATATATTAATGACTTAATCTGTATTCATATTTCATATTTGTGGTATTAATGAATCAACTTACATTTATTTTGCATTATGGTTTCATCAAATCTAAATTGAAAGTGTTTAAATTGTGTTTTTGTATTCTTAAATAGATTCAACACCCTAGAATACCCCCATCCCAACTAAATTATGCAATTTTTATAGCTAATATATGCGATTCTAAAACTTTTTTAAAGATTTCCAACACTCTGAACAAAATAAGATGGAAAATATGCTTGGAAAAAGTTGAAAACTTAAAATATTTTTATTTCTTAAATAGTAGGTTTGGTTGTAAATAATATGTCTAAAAAGATATGAATGCCTTTTTATGTTTAATATTTAATGGTTGATATTTAATATTTTATTAAAAATATTATATATGTTTAACTTTATTATATAGATCTATGTACATTTATAATATATATTGATGTATATTTAATCAAAGTATTATATATAAGAATTCCACTTCCATATTTTATTTATATTGGATTTTTTTATTATGTATTTTTTTTGTATCGTTATGTGTATCTATATTTGTACTCAAATTATGTTTCTATGGTTCGAGGATAAAGACTATGAACGTTTGTAGAATTTTGTATCATTGGTGGTTTCTAAATCAGGTCTAATGTTAGAAGAACATCATGTGAGATGGATTTGTGCCTTTGATCGACTATGTAATGTGTTTTGGCTTCATGTGTGATGACCAACCCATTGGTCGCTCTGTGATTTATAAACGGATCCGATCTGAACACTACCAAAAGAACCCCACAAATGGAAAAGGATGGTACGAACATCGCTTAAGATGTGACGTTGTGATTCGGGAAACCCTAATGGTATATCTTAATAATGTTGTCGACGGGTGCGTTGCAAAGCTTGAGACTATGGAGCCTTGTGGTAGTGTCGAGGATATGATTGGTTATAGCATGACAAAGTGATGTAGAGGAGAAAGGGATTATTATTCCTCCAAGGAGTATTTTGGTGAATCTTACAAATGGCAATACATGAATACGCATGGCATTTATAGCCTATGTAAAGGGATTAAACTTATTTGTACTGTGCCATTTTATATCAGTATAGAGAATAGGGTCTTAATGCGAGCTTTTGGAGCTGAATTGGTACTTCTTACAAATCGATCCAAGCGTATGTAAGGTGTTGTACAAAAAGAACATGAAAAATGATTGTGAGTTCATTAGCAAATGGGAAAATAAATTGTAATCAAAGGCCATGTTAAGAAAGTTAAGTGAGTCAAGTTTTACAATGACATTTTTAAACTTTATCAGTTTATTATATATAAAGCTTGGTTTAGGAGCATTAATTAAGTTGGTCAATCCATTATTATACATTTATTTATTGGACATTACATTATCTAACAAGAAACCATACGTTATATAAAAATTTGTGAGTTGCATGAAAGATAATCTGAAGAAGGCAGAAAGTAAAGAGGAATATTTTGACAAAGATGAAGGGTAAAAGACAAAGAAGAAAGAATCCAAATGAATAAGTAAAGAAAAAGGTATGCATGATGATGAGATGTAAATGGGCATCTGTAATGGACTTGTAATATTTTAGAAATATTGTAGATTAAGGAGTGATGGAAAAAGTGAATTGTTGTAAAGCATGTTGAATGCTTCTTGTAGCTGAGATGAAATGTTGTAATGATGCATATGTGTTAGAAGGGGTGCATGATTAGTTGTACTTGAAACCCCATATATTTTTTGGTCCAAAGAAATAAATTTTAGCCTTCCTCGGGTGTTTTGAAATCCGTGTTGAGTAAGGACTACACACATTAGTGTGATAGAACATGTAATGATGTAGCATGTATCCTTCTTCTACATCGAGAGGATGTGACATCAAGTTGTGGAATCAACCACTTCGATAGGTATGAGGGTGGAAAGTAAACATGCATCTAAGCTTGATGATGAATCAAAGAAGTTGAACCTTTGATTAATGGGGGGTGATATGGAGTAATCTCAAAGTGTGAGATGTTGTGAGAGACCAAAGTATGACAAAGGAGAGATTAAAATGTTGATGAACTATGTAGGTGAAGAGAATACCTAGAGAACTATGTGAAATGGAGTAATTTCATAGTGTGAGATGTTGTGAGGGACCGAGGCATGATAAGGGAGGGTTTAAAATGTTAATGAAAATCATTCGTAGTGAACTAGTGAGTACAATGGATAGCAACCATGTATATCAGTGGATGGATTGTTTTTTATATGGACATCAATGATCATTTGTTTTCAAGTATAAAAGAAGAAAGAACAAAAAGTTTGATCAATAATCAATTGTATGTAGGTACTTAAGGGAGAAACATAAAGTTTGAGGATGAATTCACATCGAAGAAATCCCAAGTAAGTGTGTGCATTGTAAATCAGTCCCCCCATCATGATGGTTAGTGGTCATCCAAAACCACAAGTTCTATTGTAAATTTCATGGTGACCTAAAAAACACTCGTCATGACAGCTGGAAGTTCGTGGTTAGCTAGAAACCACCTGATGTGATGTATGGCTCATTATAAACTGAATCCACTTCAAGAGAATTGTGATGGTTAGGGGTAAGCCGCAAAATCCTAGTTTGATTTATGATGAGAGGAAGCCAATAAAACGATGCAGTATACTGAAGTCCAACCATGTGAAGGTAAAATTTGAAGATGAGGACATGTCTCTCATGAAGACTTTATGTGATAGAGATTGTTAGAGAATTCATTTGTCCATTAAGAGAGAGTTTTAAAAATGATGTAGAAATGAGTTGGCAATTGATTATCATTGGAACCATATCATTTATGATTGAAGTTTGGTTTTAGATTGATTATAGGTGTATTAGCTATTTTTATATATCTAGATCCATCATTTTAGGATCTATTTGTCATTCTCCTATATATATAACTCATTTTTTAAGTAATAATAAAGTGAAGTTAAATGAGTGAGTGAGACAATTTGTATCATAGTTGAAGTATTCTTTGTTTTTTTTTGAAAAAATATATATATATATAATTCTATTATAATTTAGTATGGATCTTCTTTCTTCACTTTTATCCTCACAAAAATAATAAAAAACCATATTTAAAAATTTAACTACAAACATTTGTTTAGCTATTAAGGCTTCACTCTATTACAAATTCAGATATGGATTTTTTGCAAAGTTACTTCTAATGCCCACATAAATATGTAATGGGAAACTCTAATTCCAAGATGAATATTGGTTAGTGTATTAAGGAATAACTTGTGATTACATTTCAGGTAAATACATATGATAGGATTTGTTATATAGAATAAAATAATTAGAAAATAATACATAATGTGTTATGAGATAATATTTTTTAATTGAGATAATGAATTGATTTGATTGGCCA
Source organism: Larix kaempferi (assembly GCA_027924585.1). NCBI lineage: Eukaryota > Viridiplantae > Streptophyta > Pinopsida > Pinales > Pinaceae > Larix > Larix kaempferi. The sequence continues at coordinate 22,548,631 of BSBM01000011.1, read as the reverse complement.
GAATGATTTTAAATCTTTTACTTTGCACAAGAAAAAATTAATTTTAAAAGATTTAAATTGAAAGTTGGCATTAACACTTTGAAGGTAGTTAGTGTTGAATTACTTTGGGTTTGAAATGAACTATAGGTTACATTGGGTGGTGGAGTTTATGAATCACAAAGAATTTACATTTTGATTTTGAAGATGTGAAAAGGTTGCATTCTAACTTTTGTTATGAGGGATTGAATTTGGATTTTAGTTTGAGTTAGTATTTATATTTTAATGTGGCATGTTTAAAGCATAATTTGTTTATCAATATTCTGGTTGAAAGGTGTCGATTAAATGCAAAATTATAACTATAGGTTGAAGGTCTGATTATATTTGTTGGAGGTGAAGTTTTGATTGGTTTGAGGTCCTATTTGTCCTTAATAAATAAGGTTGTTTATCCTACTAAATAAGGTTGGATTGTAGGGTGTGATTTTACCCTACAATTCATAGGGATTAAGTTGATGTTGACATGCATTAAAGACACCCAAAAAAATTAAATTAAACAACGGTTAATTTTTTTATGAAATAGTTTCAATAAAGTAGAATGATAAACCTCAAGAGTTGTATAAAGCCAAAATTGGAATGAATTCATACATTGAGTAATTAGTGATCCTTCATTAGTTGATAATAATGAAAATTTGTATAAAGCCATAAAGCTATAGAAAGCTTATTGTATTGACTTGAATTGAATAAATATATAAAGCGATAAAACTCTTTAATGATAATATAATAAAGCTATAAAGCTCTATAACGTTGTATAAAATAAAGCTAGCTATAATGCTCTAGAAAGCCACAGACACATTAAACCTATTTAGTAAGTAGTTAAAATTTGTCTGCAGAGTTTATATAATGAGCAACTTTCTTGATTGACTAATCAGAGAAACCCTCCCTTGCGTCTCTTGAATCGATTTGATCTATTAAATAATAGTAATTTTAATTGTTTATATAAACAATACAAATAAAAATAATAAAAATACAAATACGAGTAAATAAATAAATATTTTATTTTCATTTTGTAGTTGAATATGTTTGACCATGGTTTATTTTAGTGAAGGATGGTGACTATGGCTAACTTCAGTTAACGATTATTGACATTGCATAGCTAAGGTTGGCCATGCTTGACCAACATTGACCATGGTTAAGGAAGGGTGTTATTTGTGACCATGACCATGACCATGGTTGACTATTGTTTGTGCATTTCCAACCAAAGCAAATCATGTTTGAATTTAATGAACCATGGTTGACTATTGTTTGTGTTTGGTAATCTTGGTTTACTTTAGTGAACCTTGGTTGCATATGGTTGACTTAGGCTAGGTAAGATTAACTTTATTTGAGTTAGATAAGCATTACATTATAATGAAAAATTAATCTATTTGATAATGAATGTTTTTCACACCAAAGACGACCTATAGGGCCTCAAACATGGCCGAGTAAGGAATTAATACAAAAAAACCCTCTCGTAAGTCCAACTTTCAAAAAAAATTGTAAGGGGCCCTTGGATTTTCCCTGGGGGGTGTTATGAAACCATGATCATTATTGGTGGAACCATGAGCATTGTTGGTGGAACCATGAGCTCTATTTATGGAACCATGAGAATTGTTGGGGGAACCATGAGCTTTAGTTATGGAACCATGAGCCCTGTCCGTGGAACCATGAGCTTTATTTATGGAACCATGAGCTCTAGTTATGGAACCATGAGCATTGTTGGTGGAACCATGAGCTTTAATTATGGAACCATGTACATTGTTAGTGTAACCATGAGTACTATCTATCCGTGGAACCATGAGCATTGTTGGTGGAACCATGAGCACTATTCGTGGAACCACGAGCACTATTCGTGGAACCATGAGCTCTAGTTATGGAACCATGAGCATTGTTGGTGGAACCATGAGCAATATCAGTGGAACCATGAGCATTGTTGGTGGAACCATGAGCTCTAATAATGGAACCATGAGCATTGTTGGTGGAACCATGAGCTCTAGTTATGGAACCATGAGCATTGTTGGTGGAACCATGAGCATTACTGGTGGAACCATGAGCTCTAGCTATGGAACCATGAGCCCTGTCCGTGGAACCATGAGCTTTATTTATGGAACCATGAGCTCTAGTTATGGAACCATGAGCTTTAATTATGGAACCATGTACATTGTTAGTGTAACCATGAGTACTATCTATCCGTGGAACCATGAGCATTGTTGGTGGAACCATGAGCACTATTCGTGGAACCACGAGCACTATTCGTGGAACCATGAGCTCTAGTTATGGAACCATGAGCATTGTTGGTGGAACCATGAGCAATATCAGTGGAACCATGAGCATTGTTGGTGGAACCATGAGCTCTAATAATGGAACCATGAGCATTGTTGGTGGAACCATGAGCTCTAGTTATGGAACCATGAGCATTGTTGGTGGAACCATGAGCATTACTGGTGGAACCATGAGCTCTAGCTATGGAACCATGAGCCCTGTCCGTGGAACCATGAGCTTTATTTATGGAACCATGAGCTCTAGTTATGGAACCATGAGCATTGTTGGTGGAACCATGAGCTTTAATTATGGAACCATGTGCATTGTTAGTGTAACCATGAGTACTATCTATCCGTGGAACCATGAGAATTATTCGTGGAACCATGAGCACTATCCATGGAACCATGAGCTCTAGTTATGGAACCCAGAGCATTGTTGGTGGAACCATGAGCAATATCAGTGGAACGATGAGCATTGTTGGTGGAACCATGAGCTCTAATTATGGAACCATGAGCATCACCCAATGAAATGAGTGCTAAGTGGATTTCTCAAAACCATGAGAAATTGGTAAGTTATGACTATACTCAATGGATATGGGTGATAGATTAATGAGGATCAACGCAAACATCAATGGATACTTCCCAGCTAATCACGGACAACAGAGAACCCAAAACCAAAGGTAGGGATCCCAACCGACCTATCGTCAACCTCTGAAGCATAGAATTAACTACGCCCTCCAGAAACCTCTTAGAGAAAGGTCTTAATTTTTTCATTGCCCCCAAAAAGATTCCTATTGAGGACATTATTTGTAGCATTGAGGAAAGAATTAAACACCTTCCAGACAATGAAGCTGAGGAGATGCACCAGGATAGTGCGTTGCCCCTAAGAAGAGCCACGCTCCCAAAACCCAACATTACTAGAGAAGAAAGAAGAGTGTTGAAGGAGCTGAAGAATAATAATAACATTGTTATTCTGAAGGCTGATAACGGAGGAGAAATGGTTATTCTTAACAAGGAAGAATATGTTGATAAGATGAGAGCTCATTTGCATTCAAGTGCTAGAGCTCATGGTTCCACCAATAATGCTCATGGTTCCACCAACAATGCTCATGGTTCCATAACTAGAGCTCATGGTTCCACCAACAATGCTCATGGTTCCTCCAACAACGCTCATGGTTCCTCCAACAACGCTCATAGTTCCACCAACAACGCTCATGGTTCCATAGCTAGAGCTCATGGTTCCATAGCTAGAGCTCATGGTTCCACCAACAATGCTCATGGTTCCATAGCTAGAGCTCATGGTTCCATAACTAGAGCTCATGGTTCCACCAACAATGCTCATGGTTACACCAATAATGGTCATGGTTCCATAGATAGAGCTCATGGTTCCATAGATAGAGCTCATGGTTCCACCACCAATGCTCATGTTCCAGCAATAATGATCATGGTTCCATAAATAGAGCTCATGGTTCTACCAACAATGCTCATGGTTCCGCCAACAACGCTCACGGTTCCACCAACAACGCTCATGGTTCCATAGCTAGAGCTCATGGTTCTACCAATAATGCTCATGGTTCCACCAACAACTCTCATGGTTCCACCAACAACGCTCACGGTTCCACCAACAACGCTCATGGTTCCATAGCTAGAGCTCATGGTTCCACCAATAATGCTCATGGTTCCACCAAGAATGCTCATGGTTCCATAACTAGAGCTCATGGTTCCACCAACAATGCTCATGGTTCCACCAATAATGATCATGGTTCCATAAATAGAGCTCATGGTTCCACCACCAATGCTCATGTTCCAGCAATAATGATCATGGTTCCATAAATGATCATGGTTCCAATAATGACCATGGTTCCAATAATGATCATGGTTCCACGGACAGTGCTCATGGCTCCACCAACAATGTTCATGCTTCCATAACTAGAGCTCATGGTTCCACCAATAATATTCATGGTTTCATAACTAGAGCTCATGGTTCCGCCAACAATGTTCATGGTTCCATAAATAAAGCTCATGGTTCCATGAACAGTGCTCATGGTCCACCCACAATGCTCATGGTTCCACCAATAATGTTCATGGTTCCATAAATAGAGCTCATGGTGGAACCATGAGCTCTAGTTATGGAACCATGAGCATTGTTGGTGGAACCATGAGCTCTAGCTATGTTCCATAGCTCTAGCTAGAGCTCATGGTTCCACCAACAATGCTCATGGTTCCATAACTAGAGCTCATGGTTCCACCATGAGCTCTATTTATGGAACCATGAACATTATTGGTGGAACCATGAGCATTGTGGGTGGAACCATGAGCACTGTTCATGGAACCATGAGCTTTATTTATGGAACCATGAACATTGTTGGCGGAACCATGAGCTCTAGTTATGGAACCATGAATATTATTGGTGGAACCATGAGCTCTAGTTATGGAAGCATGAACATTGTTGGTGGAGCCATGAGCACTGTCCGTGGAACCATGATCATTATTGGAACCATGGTCATTATTGGAACCATGATCATTTATGGAACCATGATCATTATTGCTGGAACATGAGCATTGGTGGTGGAACCATGAGCTCTATTTATAGAACCATGATCATTATTGGTGGAACCATGAGCATTGTTAGTGGAACCATGAGCATTGTTGGTGGAACCATGAGCATTATTGGTGGAACCATGAGCTCTAGCTATGGAACCATGAGCGTTGTTGGTGGAACCGTGAGCGTTGTTGGTGGAACCATGAGAGTTGTTGGCGGAACCATGAGCATTATTGGTAGAACCATGAGCTCTAGCTATGGAACCATGAGCGTTTTTGGTGGAACCGTGAGCGTTGTTGGCGGAACCATGAGCATTGTTGGTGGAACCATGAGCTCTATTTATGGAACCATGATCAGTATTGCTGGAACATGAGCATTGGTTGTGGAACCATGAGCTCTATCTATGGAACCATGACCATTATTGGTGTAACCATGAGCATTGTTGGTGGAACCATGAGCTTTAGTTATGGAACCATGAGCATTATTGGTGGAACCATGAGCTCTAGCTATGGAACCATGAGCATTGTTGGTGGAACCATGAGCATTGTTGTTGGAACCATGAGCTCTAGCTATGGAACCATGAGCATTGTTGGTGGAACCGTGAGCGTTGTCGGTGGAACCATGAGAGCTGTTGGCGGAACCATGAGCATTATTGGGTGAACCATGAGCTCTAGCTATGGAACCATGAGCGTTTTTGGTGGAACCGTGAGCGTTGTTGGCGGAACCATGAGCATTGTTGGTGGAACCATGAGCTCTATTTATGGAACCATGATCAGTATTGCTGGAACATGAGCATTGGTTGTGGAACCATGAGCTCTATCTATGGAACCATGACCATTATTGGTGTAACCATGAGCATTGTTGGTGGAACCATGAGCTTTAGTTATGGAACCATGAGCATTATTGGTGGAACCATGAGCTCTAGCTATGGAACCATGAGCATTGTTGGTGGAACCATGAGCATTGTTGTTGGAACCATGAGCTCTAGCTATGGAACCATGAGCATTGTTGGTGGAACCGTGAGCGTTGTCGGTGGAACCATGAGAGCTGTTGGAGGAACCATGAGCATTATTGGGTGAACCATGAGCTCTAGCTATGGAACCATGAGCGTTGTTGGTGGAACTGTGAGCGTTGTTGGAGGAACCATGAGCATTGTTGGTGGAACCATGAGCTCTAGTTATGGAACCATGAGCATTGTTGGTGGAACCATGAGCATTATTGGTGGAACCATGAGCTCTAGCTATGGAACCATGAGTGTTGTTGGTGGAACTGTGAGCATTGTCGCTGGAACCATGAGAGTTGTTGGCGGAACCATGAGCATTATTGGTGGAACCATGAGCTCTAGCTATGGAACCATGAGCGTTGTTGGTGGAACTGTGAGCGTTGTTGGCGGAACCATCCCTAAATGTTTAGTTCAAAATGTACATGATAGGACTGCATCGTCCATGAACGTTTAGTTCAAAATGTACATGATAGGACTGCATCATCCCTAAACGTTTAGTTCAAAATGTATGTGATAGGACTGCATCGTCCCTGAACAGTTGGTTCAAAATGTATAACTATATTCATACATTCATACATTAATTCAAAATGTATAACTATATTCATACATTCATACATTAATTCAAAATAACTATATTCAAATCTACAATTTATATATAGCTTTTGACCTGCCTATGATTTGTCAAGTTGGTACCTATTTTCCCAAAGTTTGGGTGTAATTTGGAAACTATACATACTAACAATTGCATTGTCCCATCAAGCCCAAAAGCTATGTTCTATCAACTTCCTCAAACAATGTCCTTCACAACCATGTCCTTCATTTGGCATTGGCAACCAACAAACCTCAAACACCAGTTTGCAATCTATTCTTAAAGAGTGGGAATTTACTTGGGTGGATTACTCATGTTTTCCAATAAGTTGCTCACAACTTGGCACCGTTGAAAGTTCACGTTAATTAAAAACTATTCGATTAGAGCAAGATTATGCATACAGTGCATCAACACTAAGTCAATTTCTCACTATACTAATTTAAATTTATATGGTCCCTACATACAAAGAAAGGATATCTAACGAAGACTATTCAAGATGGATTTGATGAACTATGAAAATATAATTTTGGGTATTGAAATGAACTTTACGTTAGCAAGGGAGGAAGTATGGGGTGTATCCCCCCACCAAGATCCCATTGCATATTTTATTCGATACAATTTAGCTCAACACTCTTTAGTTGATATTGAGTCGATAACCTTAAGACCCATATGGAGAAACAAGCAAGTTGAAAATGTTAGGGTCTCCAAGTAGTTAGACAAGTTCTTCATTTCAAAGTCCATTCTAAGTCAAGTGAATGCCTACAAGATGATCCCATTGCATATTTTATTCGATACAATTTAGCTCAGCACTCTTTAGTTGATATTGAGTCGATAACCTTAAGACCCATATGGAGAAACAAGCAAGTTGAAAATATTAGGGTCTCCAAGTAGTTAGACAAGTTCTTCATTTCAAAGTCCATTCTAAGTCAAGTGAATGCCTACAGGATGATCCCATTGCATATTTTATTCGATACAATTTAGCTCAGCACTCTTTAGTTGATATTGAGTCGATAACCTTAAGACCCATATGGAGAAACAAGCAAGTTGAAAATGTTAGGGTCTCCAAGTAGTTAGACAAGTTCTTCATTTCAAAGTCCATTCTAAGTCAAGTGAATGCCTACAGGATGTGGGTGACTTTAGGGGGTGGGTCAAATCACAACCATGTCCTTCATTTGGCATTGGCAACCAACAAACCTCAAACACCATTTAAGTTTAACCTAGCCTAGATTGTCGAAGACATTTGGAAACATTGTGCATTCATCAAAGTGGACCCATATTGATCCCAACTCATCCCCTGGTAGACAATTGGCCAACTTCATTAAAATCCCTCAAAATAGTGGTGGTTGCTCAATTGATCCAACATATAAAGAACACGATGGCTCACTAAAGTCCTTGGAAGCTAAAATTGAGCAACTACATGAAAATCCAACCTTGGGGATCCACATGTCAAAAAACCTCATGTAATGTCCCCCTCACCCAATCCGACCAACGAGAGGGGACACTCGAAAAATATGGACTTTCAAATTTCGCCCCAGATCCATAATACGTTTTTCAACAAGGCAATGTGTGCATAAATGTAAATAAACATGCACAACGGAATTCAAATCTATGCACGCATCTAATATGCAAATATAAGCATAAACATTACAGGCATCAAATAAAACATCCAGATTCAAATACATGAGAATACTTATCTTTATCCAATGCAGATCCAAGCAACTGGCTATGTAAGAGCATTTTTCCACCCAACCATAGAACTTGTCCAGCCTGTACTATTTCAGCGCCCACGTTCACACCCAAACTGGGCTATGAGTCCACAAAGGCGAAAGAAACACCTACGAGCTTCTATCTCTCAACGCACAACCCATTATGCTCTCTATGCTTAGTCAAATGTTCATACAGAGCTATATAGGGGCCTTCCTTAACCTCAATGTGTGGCTTATCAAGCACCTATGAATAACAAAACTCATGGGTAAGGGTTCCTAGCTTGCCCAACCTCTCTACTCACCTACAGCCAACAAAACCCACTCCCAAAACTGCAACATGGTCTCCAAATTCAAATTTTTGGATTCAAAACAGTAACATGAATTCTTGGACATCAATGGAGAGCCCTGCAACCTCTAAACTTGCATAAAAGAATGATACCAAATGGGGGTTGACTCCAAAAGATATGAGAAAATGGTGACAAGACAACTAACATAACTTCTAGCAATAGGAAAAAGACTCCTGGCAACTGCAGAATGACTTCTGTCATGACAAAACTGTCACAAAAGTGCAATCAATCCCATGCTACAATAACTACATGAGATGACTTTTCCCACCAACCACACACATGCATCAATGATTGGAAAATGGTCAAAAAAAGAGATAATTGGCTTATTCTCAACACACGAAAAAATTTAGGTGTGAATTCTAAGGTTGACACTTGACAACTTAGAATATGATTTCCCATAGGGCCCCTTCCTCTTCCCCTCTGATGGAATCATAACCCCTTTGGTGCTTCTTACACAACCATTGTTGGACCATTTTATTATGTATGCACATAATATTTACATATACTCTAAGTCAATATAAAAGCCAACCAAACAATCCAAACAAGTTATAACATTATACATACCTATCCATTCACTAGTTGGGCCTTAGCCTTGAGCTCCACACTAGGAATTCAAATTAGCATATTTACATCATTTACATTTTTAATGCAATGGAGTCAAAATCGAAATATTACACCTCATTACCTAAATGTACTAGAGTGCAAAAAAACAAGTTGCTTCATGATCGTGAAGCATACTAGTGAATGAAAAGTCAAGTTGTCTAATTAGCCCTTGAAGATGAAAACACTATCTATCTTCACAAGGTGGCCAATCATCAAAATACTAAACATTGTCTAAGAACTATAAAATCAAAAGGAGAAATTAATATCTATTTTCACAAGGTGGCCCATCATTGAAAAACCATAACATTGTCTAATCAACAAAAAATTATAACATTGTCTAAGAACTATAGAATCAAAAGGAGAAATTAACACAAGTTCCCTAAATTTGGTAGCACAAGGAGTCCAACATTTTTCTAAAACATACGAGTCAAAACAATCAAAATCTTGTTGAAATCATTAAAATCTGCTCTTATTTTCGTGGAATGATTTCCTAGGAGGATAACCAATCTCTTTGAGCTAGTCACTCTTGCAGAGGCCAAAGTTAAACTTATTACCCTTCCTAAAATTAAGGGGCAATCTTGAAACAAAGCAATGTATTTGGAAAATCTTAAGTATCAAAGAGCCCATGGAGTCGTTTTGGAGTCCATGGAAATCAATAATTTTATAGAATAATTAACTAGTTTCTATCGTGGATTGGATAAGGAATCCCCTAAAAAGTACTAGAAATGTTTCCAATAATTGGAAAGCCATGTATCTTTCCCTATCATTGGAAGGTTGAAGGTGGGAAGGTGGGAAGGTGGGAAGTGGAAGATGCGAGGGTTGGAACATACTCAATTATTATGGTTATCTAAACCCCATTATGATGAAAGGATAGTTTTATTACTACAAATTCCATATCTAAACCTCAATATGATGAAAGGATAGTTTCATTACAACAATTTCCATTCCAACCTTGTTTAGCAATAGGGTAGGAACTATATTCACACTATTGATTGAAAGGGGCACTATATAGATATTTGGCAATTGTCCCTAAATGAGTTTTCTTCAAAGCTTGAATACGAAGCGATTATGGAGCTTGTCCATGAAAGGTAGATTGTCTAAAATTTGGAAGACAAAGGCTCCTCAATACAAGAATCTTCTCATCACTCATCCTTAGGTGGAAGTTATGGCCATAGCATCTATATGTTATGTATGATATAAGCAAAAACAATTACTTACCTAGTTATCCATGACGTAGTTATCCATGACCATGCACTCAACACCTCTAAAAATATTGAAAAGTTAGATTAGAACTAAAATGACCATGCACTCAACACCTCTAAAAATATTGAAAAGTTAGATTAGAACTATAAATGTTTGGATGGGATCTACAATGGATGAACATCCTAAAAAAACACATTCAATGACGGACCTTATTTTATGGGGACATTTGATTCTCATAATGTCCAGATTTTTTAAGCTCTAACAAATCTCAACGTTCCAAGTGTCAAAAGCCACTAAATGACTACAAAAGTAAGTCAATCAACAAAGAGACAACCAACAAATGTTGGTGAGTTATTAATTGATAAATCCACCCAAGGTTTTATGTATGGTGCTAATCATGAAAAAATTGATTTTTGCAATCCTAGTAAATTGTGTTTCCTCTAATGGGCAATTCATTAGATACAAGGCAAGGTCGGAAAATATGACTTAACAATTATGTTTAAATGATGGCCCATTAAGGCTAGCAATTATATTGTGAAATGATAGCCCATTAAAACTAGGAATTATGTCATGAAATGATAGCCCATTAAGATTACCAACTTTGTGTTATTAATGATGACCCATTTAGACTAACAACTTTGTGTTAACTATAGTTAAGAATAGAGTAATGATGCTATAGATTTTTTTGCGACAATTCCTTGGTCATTAACAAGTTAATGAAGGCACTGTCCCAGAAAATGGGCAATAGGTGGAAGTAGTAAACCCAATCTTAGAAAAATCTATAAATAGATCCTTGAAAACTATGATTATAAGGTGGTTAGAAAGACAATTTTCATTTGAATGGGCAATAGGTAGAAGTATGAATCTTCATTTGAATGGACAATCAAGAATCTCATTTTTTTTATTTGATGTAATCAACTGTTGTTTATTTTAGTCAACTAAACCTTTGTAGGATGTATCAACTAAGCCACTTAAACATTTCTATGTTTTAACGAGTGAGACGATTAACTATAAATTTATGGGTTTATCGCATTCTTCATAAAGATGCATCAAGGAATCCAATTAATCATTTATATGTTGTACCAAGTGAGACAATCAACCATTTATAGGTTTCTCGCACCCATCCTAGTATTTTGGTTTTGAATTAATTGTATCCCTCTACTTGAAAATCGTCATACTAAGGATATGTCGTTCGGACTCCGGAGTATTTTACAACGTGTCCTGGAATTTGTAGCCTTTTTCCAAGTTATTTGGACTTCAATATATGAATTATGAATGCATCCTTAATGCCATCAGAGTACATTTCTATAATGACCAATAAAGATATTATGAATAAGTGATTGCTTCATCCATATAAAGCAAATGTTGCCTCTCAAACATGTACATTCAAAACTTAATTAATTTGAAACATTTGCAATTGTCACCTCTATTCAACAGTCTATCAATGAATAGGAAAACTTAATTAATTGAAGCATTCTGTACATAAAACAGCCATTCAGCTTCAATATTGACAACATATCAGAAGAGAAATCAAAAACAAGTTGGCATCATTTTGCAAATAAATGTGACATTCATTCAAAAGAGGTCTTACTAAAACTAAGACATGCGATAGAAATTATACAGTGTGGTTCTTTGACATTAAGATAAGTGATGGCCTACAAAATGGGCCCTCGGTTCTGAAATACAATTAAATGTTCAAGACATAATCCATTGAAATTCGGCATACAAGAGAACAGAATTAATCTGGCCGAGATTGAACAGAATTAATCTGGCCGAGATTGAACAGACTACTCCCAAAGTGTGCAAAACTAGGAGTGTCAGGGCATAATAACCTAGTTCAGAAATCCTACGTTAATCAGAAGATCGTTCTATAATAATACATGTCTATATCCAGAGAGTTAGTCCACACCATTGAATTACTCGTCATCATCCTCCTGTGAGATAAGTATGAATGATACAGCATGTAAAACAGCAAACGACAATCAGTAAAGCATGCAACCATTGCCTCAAGTAGTACAGATATGTCTAAAATAGTTCTAAAACACAGCAAAACACATTACCTCGCCACTTTCATCATCTTCTTCATCATTGACTTCTGACTTTGATTTGTCAGACTCTTCGGCTACTTCTTCAGTACTGGCATCCTAAAATTCGATATAAAAGAGCACAAATTTACAATGGGCAACAATATACCAAAACAGTAATCATTTCATGTTCAAACATAAGAGGGCAAGCATTAACTTATAAAATGCCTTGAAATTTATAAAGGGCAAGCGTACAAAAACTGTAATATTTTCGCATTCAAGGACAAAAGAGCATCATTACCTTCTGTTTATTATTATATGCAGACATTGATTTCTCGTATTCAGACTTCTTCTTTTCAGCCTTAGCTACATATGGAGCCTTATCCTGTTAAAAGATAGGAATCCGGTTAAGACAACATACCAACAAATATATGAATTACATAGAATTTCAATCTAATCGGTGAATTTCAAAAAACTGTAACTGACCGCGTCGCTCATTGCTCTCCATTTTTCTCCCCCAGCTTTCCCGACCTACAAAAGCTCAAAATACAAAAATTATAGGGTGCTGCAGATCAAAAGCTTGCAAGATAGACATAGCAAATACGTGTACACTAGACAAAATAACACCCTATACTCACCGCTGAGACTGAATTCGCGTTAGGGTTTGCTTCCTTGTATTCTTTTCGGAACTCATCCCTGCATTTTAAAAACTATATCATTGAGTTTTTGCTATAACACCCAACGAACTAAAGGATAAAAGAACAAAAATCATATTACAGCTTGCAAAAGAAAAACGGTAAGCTTTTATATTAGACCTAAGGATCCAAGTTGCGATGCTGCATACTCGAGTTCGACTTCTTTATAGACGAAAGAGACATTAATAATATCATCAATGGCATGAAAGGTAAATAGGCAGTATAGCAGACAGTAGAGTGAAATATTATTCAGTCCACGGTACTCAAAAAGACTGAGTTCGACTTACAAGAAAACAAAGAAAGCACTGGGAGGCCTCTTTGGCTTGTTTGGGTCCTTTTTAGCTTTCTTGTCCTTCTTTATCTGGCGTTTAATTTGGGTTTCGGTCGCAGGCTTCCTTTTTCCAATTTTCCTACGAGACATCACGACGAATAAGAGCAATAGCCCACGATTTAGTTTACAAGACAACAAAATACTGTAAAAGAACAAAAACATATTCCCTTAGAGGGCTAAAACACAATTTTAGAATAAAATACTTGTATTACTAAATGAGAAAGTTAAACAGCTATAGTAAGGTCATATAAGCCTTCTTAAATACATACTTCTCTCCCGTTTGCTTCTGGTCAACCTTGGCCTTTGTGCTCTTCATCTTCACCACGAATATGGATAAAATATCTGCATAAAAGAGCCTAAATCAACAACTCCCCGCTAAAATATCTGCAGTGGATTCTTCTAACAATGATGCAGACTTTCATTAAAAACAATTACAGTAGGTAGAAGCATGCCTACAGCAAGAAATGGGTGCCTTAAATTAAAATTAAAAATGAATAAATAAAAAATCTACCCCTAAAACAAGAAAAGTAGCTCAGTTTCAACGTAGAATGCCTGGGATATAACGCTAGGCCTAAACGTGCACACAGACAAGACTATTCACAAGCCAGCAAAGACGATTGATTTCACTACACTCAAAATAGAGAAGCCTCTGCATGCGCGTCTCCTAGCCTATTGACCACCCACGGCTTGCCAAAACCTGGGACTAAGAGATAATAGCCCCAATAATGTACTTGAACCCTAAAATGCCGGTGACCCTAGAAATGCCGATTGAAAATAGTACTACATAAATGTATTTTAGCGGTATCACGAAAACCATATTTTAGCCTGAAATTCGAACATAACGTCCAAGACCAGAAAACCTCACTTCAAACTCTAGTTGCAGGTAGAGCTTTTGAAATTAGGGGAAAAACAAAAGATAACTCCAAAGAACCAGAAGACTTCGCTTCAAACACTAGTTTCAGAGCTTTTGAATGTAGGGGAAAAACAATTGAAGGTAACACAAAACCGCAGCTCAAACCCCTAATACTGGAGATGAATACCGAATCGCCACTGAGAGCTAGAAAAGAAACACAGCCAAAACCCAGGCCTCAGAAGACACTTTTAAACTCGACAACAATTTAAAACACCGCTCAAAGCAACATAATTGAACAAATTTTACGGCAAAGAGCTAAATTTTCTCCGGGCGGAGTCAAAAACTTAGGAGGAACAGAAAACAAAACGGCAATGAGGCTAAAACTTTTCCAGAAATTTAACTTGTAAAGTTTAAAGGAGAATTGAGTCTGTTCAAATGAAACAGAATGGACAAATATACAGTAAACCGCAACAATATTGAAAAATAACAGAGCTGTAAACCGGCTTCAAAGGCAATAGAAATCTTACATACCTGAGAAGACGATAGCCAAAGCTGCGAGCACTCCCTGTTTTTGAATAACTCGCTGGTTCTACCCCTATATACCGAAGAGCAGCAGAGTCAAAGTAAGGGCAAATAGGATGAAAAAAACAAGTCTCAATCTACCTCGGATATCAAGCGGCCGCTCCGTAGTGCACACCCTTTATGGATGCAATATCGTCTCTAGCGGCCGCTTCTCCAACCGCTTGGATCTGCTCCGCTATTTCGGACGGCTCCATTTCCTCTACAGATGTTATTTAAAGTAATTAAAATCGTGGCAGAAAACAATTCCATAGATGGGCAAGCCGAACCTCTGAAGGGAATGGCTGAGCTCGTGGACAGAGATCCATCATCCGCCTATCACCGTCGCTGTCGAAGGCATTGAATATTTTTCTGAGCCTCACGTTGTTCAGGCTCCGGCTTTGTAGCTTGAATGATTCACAATTTCACAACCTTCGGCAGCTAGATTCAAATTTGCTCGAATTCAAATTCGCCCGCTCACTATATTCAAATTTGACGATTGCATTAAACACGAACTGATAGCTACAACATAGCGTGAGGGGACAACCTGACGTGTGGTGGACGTGTGGTGGGAGGTTTTCAACGCACTCGAGTTTCCGGTCACCGGATCCGATAACTGCAGCCGAAGGGCCTCTCCATGGATGCCATGCTCATGCCATGGACATGGATGATTCTGACACTAAACAGGTCGCCTTAAAGGCGAGTCTACCCCTATATTCCATGACGTTAGGTCACGTGTATCGAATGAGAAAGTCAAGAACAACAACCCAAGTTGTATCTGGAAAAGGTTCGCTGCTTCTTTGCTTTGTTCAGCATAGGAACGGGGGCCTTACAAGCAAATAAGCTTTCAGCTCACCTAATGTTCTGAATAAGCTATTTGTCTTTATTATTTCTGCCCTAAATTTATACATTGGGCGTTCTCAATAATTTCAATGTATGTGATAATTGTAGGTTGGAAATTCAATGGTTTATAAGTGATTAAGTGTATTAAAAGTTAAGGTTTTGGGTAATAATATTAGAGCTATATTTAAGGAGCAGTATAAGGGCTAACTAAAATGTTTCTACTTGTTGGATTTAGATAGAGTAAGAATAGCTGAAATGGCAATTTGGAGTGCTCAAATCACAATTTCGGTAATCTGGGTAGTTTAAAATAGGGCATTTAATCTAGGAGAGGCAATTACGATTGCTGAAATTTGAAGAATTGTGGAAATAACAATTTTCTGGAACAAATTTGATCAATTTCTATGAAAATTTCGCTGGAAAAGCGGGGCGTTTTAGTTGTCTTTTCTCCTACGGGCACATTTAGTGTCTAAATACATACCGTAAATTTAAAATGTGTTTAAAAATGTTTTGATTTTTTTTTTAATATTCATTCATTATTATAACTTTGAAAAATAAAAAATAGTGAAATTAATTTAGAATAAAGAAGTAAAAACAATTTTTTTTTATCAAATTTAAATTTCAATCTTTTAGATTTATTAATTACCAATTGTTTTCCAAAATTTTGATTTAAAAAGTCAGAATTTGGAGTATTTGTGTCCTACCTTTCAACAATCCTTATCACCATGGGAGTCTAGTTTGAATATGTATACACATTTTAAAGAAAATGCCCTACCTTTCAACAATCCTTATCACCAAGGGAGTCTAGTTTGAATATGTATGTACACATTTTAAAGAAAATGTATAATGTGTAGATTTTCTCAATGATCCATCACTAAAATAAGACATGGTTTGCTTGTATTTATTTGTATAAGATGACGTTCTGGACAATATGTATGTACATATATTTCATACTCCACGAGTTTAAGAAACAGTTCCTCTTGACATGTCAAAGTTGTGTAACAATGTGAAATATGATGTTCCAACCATAATTTACAAAATTTAAATCAATGTTATCATTATTTGTAAATCGTAAATCGTGTAGTCTAAAATTTCTAAGATTTCGAATGGAAATAGTTGGTTTTTCTAGCATGATTTTGAAAAAAATCGGCATAAATATGTTACAACTGTCAAACTCCGAAATTTTGAGCGCTCCATGGGTTTTTGATGGTGTTGAATCCGTTTCTACCATCAAAATCGCCATTAAGACACAGTTAAATTTAGATTTTGCAAAATAAAATAAAATAAAAAACATCGGATTTCGGTGAAAAGCCCTCGTCCGGGCCAAATCGTCGAATATTTAAACAACTCCCTTGTAAATGTTAAGAAAATAATATTATATATTAAATGAATTTTTTTATAACATGAAAATATTTTACAATAAAGAAGGCAAGATTTATTAGATATGTTGTACAAATATAAGAGCAAGTTTTCTATTTATCACAATATGGAGTGTCACAACTAATAACTATTACAGTTAGGCAGATAAAGATGGCATATGAAAGATTACAACTTTCAATAGTTGACTTACAACTATGATAACTATACAACTAGATAGTTGCTTGGAAAAGAACGTAAAAACATCTTCTTAAGCAAAATACAGGGAGTAAACAAAAGAAAACAAAAATGGGTCCTGACAATGAAGCCTACTAAAGTATCCATGTACAAACTCTCATAAGTAGACAAACTTAGAAGACTCAAAGGAAAAAAAAAACACTCTTCCCCTAAAGAGTGAAAACAACATAAAATTGTATAAAGGAAGGAGGAATGAAGATGCCCCCCAAGGATGAATGAAGATACCCCCCAAGGATAACTTCATTCACCCCAAGCATCGATCAAAACTATAGAAAATGATGCAATGCCAAAGGTTCAATGAAGATGTTTGCAAATTGCTCTTTTGTAGGAAAATACTCTAAGTTGAGAACACCATCCTAGATGAGTTTTCAAATAAAGTTCATGTGAATATTTTTTGTGTTTTGTCATTTGATGTTCCACTACATTGCAAGAAATGTGTATGGCATTCTGATCACACCAAAGAGTAGTGGGATGATCTTGTTGAATGCCTAACTCTGTCATCATTATTGAAGTGAAAAGATCTCTTCACTGGAGAGAACTACACCATGATACTCAACTTATGTAGAAGATAATGTAGTCACTAATTGAGTTTTAAAAGACTCAGGTAATAGGAGTAGAGCCAAGGCAATAGGCAAAGTTAGACGTAGACTTTCAATCATGAACTAAACAACCCAATTAGAATAAGTGAAACCCACAAGCTAAGAAGGACCTGAGGTAAACTAAATGTCAAAATTGGTGCTACCCTTAATGTACCTTAGAATTCACTTGGTTGGCTTCCAATGACTCTTACACATATGATAGCAATATGTATAATTTGACTAAAGAAATGGTAGCAATATATATGAGGGACGATGATGAGAGTGTAGGCTTTGTTTGAGAGAGTATTTTTTGTATGTGACTGAATATACTTGCTTCAATAGTGAGGCTCTTGTAATGTAATACACATTATTTGATTTTTTTTTTAAATTAAGAAAACTCTTTGTTTGTCTTATATTATGTGTGTTAATGGAAAGGTGTATGCTCTAATATATATGATTTAAAATGGTTCTCATGTCTATTTTACATTTTATTTAGATGTGTGACTTTTGGGATTTACATGTAATGCTTTGCATATAAATATAATGAATTGCTATAAGTGTTTGATTAGCTTGCAAACTTCCTCTTTATCATTAAGTATGGTTAGTGATTCAGGTGATACCTTTTGCTTATGGGGTTGAATAAGCCAAGACTCTAGACTACAATGGACCTCTTTGTTAAATAACTCTTGAGAGACCTGGTCCCTATTTTGTGTTAATAAATGTTCCATTATCAAAATTGTGCTTCAAAAAAGGGTTTTTGTATGATGAGGGAATGTTTCCCAAAGATGACGATTCAATAATTGTTTGAAAACCAAGAGGAGAGCTTTATCACTCAGGAAGTGGAGCTGCATAGATGGAAGTTTGAGAGCTATAGGGAAAGAGTTATGTGTTAACATCCAAGTTGGGATGATTACGATTACTTTTTTGGGTCAGAGAAAAGTAAATCAGAAAAGCAGAAAATCAACAAATTCTTTCTAAAATAAATTTTACATCTATAAAATTAACACCTTTAGATCATTTAAATCTTTAAAACATTTTAAGTAAAGGTTGTTTTTCTTATTTATTAGTCCCTGCCAAGGCAGGGATTATAGCTTTCAGTCGAAAGTCAACATGCTTTTGAATTTGTAATTTTTTAATAAATTTCTCAATGTTTTAATTAAGTTAGCATATTTTTGTTTATTAATTTGATTATTTTGAAATTAAATAAAAATATGTTGTTAGGTGAATATCTTTGTACTATTTGATTCGATGAATAGCAATAGTACGTTTTTTTCGATTGAAATATATATATATATTGAATTTTTAAATTGTTTATTTTTAATTTTTAATTGGTTAAATATAATCATGCGACTAAATAATCCTGCTAGGAAATGACTATTTTTAATTAAAAATTAATAATAAAATATATAAAATTTACAAAATTTCAAATATTTACACGTAGCCCTTCACAGTTATTTTTGCATTCAAATCTGTTTGAAATTTTTTATATCTATTTAATTCTCTACGGTACGAGCTTGGTTACTATGCTTTACACATTAGGTTATATCACTAATATAGATATAGAGTTTATATTCATATATGGCAATAACCTTAGCAATCACAATATGTAATCATTACAGCACCTTTTATTCGTGTTACTATGTAAGTAGGGTCTTTTATTCCCATATATATCCGGCCGTACTCTGCTCTGCTCTTTCTGCCCCGCCCGTCCATCCAATATGTTAAGTTCATTTCTGTGAGCCGGTGCAGTGGATTTTAATTAAAATTACCAAATTTATTTATTTTTATATAGAATATTAATTATTTTATTAATATATTTTAATCAATGTATATATGATTTCTAATTTGATTATTAATAATAAATAAATAGTTAAAATTTATATAATATTATTTAATTTGAATGATTATTAATAACTTTAATTTATAATGTTATTCCATTATATTTAATAAAAATAGTCTTAATTTATGTGATATTATTTAATTTGAGTTGATACTAATGATGTATAATTTTCTTTTCTTTTCTTTTCTTTTTTATTAAAATTATTGGCTTTCACCAATCAATCAAACTTATTATTATGTCCCCGTAGGGCATATATTATGTTTCATCAAGACCCTATTATTTGCACCTAGTTTGGTGCCTATGGCTAGAAATTTTTCCTCCATACTATGGTTTTGGGTTATTTGTAAATAGTTGGAAAAAAAATTATTTATATAAATTTTTAAATAATGGTAATTTGTTAACGTTTCATTGGATGAGAGCTGATAACGTCAGCCTCGGTAATCGCTTCCCGTTTTGGCAGCGGAAGGTGCGTCATGCGAGTTAAGGCTTAGTTGCTGCTTAGTGTAAATAACAGGTGGTGGGCGTAGCAACGCGTGGCATATAGGCTTGTCTAGTTCTTTGCGCCGGGAAATGCCTTTGGCACTAATGCGATGGTTATGGTTATCATAAGAGAATGGAACAAATTTATCGCGACAGGTGGCGGACGTGTCAAACGAGAGTAAGGACAGGGCAATGAATGTTTTAATGGTTCAAGGCTGGCGGGCAAGGGTGTCCTGTCGTAGTATTAACTATGCTGCGGGTTCCCTAGGTGGAGTATCTACGTGGTGACTAATGTGGCTTGCAACCTATCATGGAGAAGGGTGAGTAATAAATGTGATATTAATGTATTGAGTAGCTCGTTAGCGGTTGTGCAATAATGTCGAAATCTTCGTTGTAATATTCATCCAGCTTGTTTTTATGAATGGCATTGTTTTTTGTTTTGTGTTTCGGAGTGGTTTGAAGGAATGGTCCAGCGACCTGCGATGTATTAGGTTTTAGATTCAGCAATGGGGTTTCCGCTTCGTGGTTTGAACTCGTAATAACCAGTGCTTTAGGTCTCCACCGTGGCTGTCGGAGTCGTACCACTCTGATGTTGTTGTTGATGCAAGGTTTCAAGCTGGTTCTCGTCAGTTGCAGAAAGGTTTTGGCTTTTGGTTCGAAGTCTGCTTACAGCAATGTAAGTTATCAGATTTTGCTCCGGTTTTGAGTAGGTTAAAGATATAAGTTTGAATGTATTTGTTATGACGTTTTAACTTTTTCAATGGTTTAACCAGAATCGTATACTTGTGGCAGGTAAAACGATGTCTCTGGTTTTCTGCTTTGCAGTAGCAGTGCAACAAGCGTTAAAACCGGTAAGTCTCGGAGATTGTTATGGTGGGTTTGCTGGTTCTAGGTCTGGCTTAGCCGAGACTTTTGTCAAAGGTGTTGGGAAATAGTTTTAGTTGTTTTTTGTTGGTAGCCAGTATGGCATGTGAACAGAGCATGATTCTCAGTCTGCGTTGTTCTATCTGTGCGCTAGTGTTGTATTTGCAACATTTTGCGATGCTGCCTGCGAGCTTCAACCTCTGGCATTTGTGATGAATAATGAATAATATGGATAAGGGTTTAAATATTGTAGTTTTAAGTATAGATCTGGTTTTGCTGAGATGGTTCGTTGATTTACATGGAATTTGAATGGTAAGTGTCTTTCTTGTCGTCGATAGCTTAGAAATCTTAAATTTCGGTTTAAGATGTCTGAATTTGAAACGATACCATATGGCTATACCCTTCAGGAATTTAATCACTGACAGTAGAGTCAAGAACCGGCCAAATGACCGATACTCTCATTTTTTTGCTTGCAGCAATCTAAGTTGTCAGATTTTGCTTTGGTTTTCAGTAGGTTAAAGATATAAGTTTGAATGTATTTGTTATGACGTTTTAACTTTTACAGTGGTTTAACTACAATCGTATACTTGTTGCAGGTAAAACGATGTCTCTGGTTTTCTCCTTTGCAGTAGCAGTGGAACAAGCATACAAATCGGTAAGTCTCGGAGGTTCTTATAGTGGGTTTGCTGGTTCTAGGTCTGGCTTAGCCGAGCCTTTCGTCAAAGGTGTTGGGAAATAGTTTTAGTTGTTTTTGTTGGTATCCAGTATGGCATGTGAACAGAACGTGATTCTCAGTCTGCGTTGTTCTATCTGTGTGCTATTTTTGTATTTGCAACATTTTGCGATGCTGCCTGCGAGCTTCAGCCTATGGCATTTGTGATGAAAACTGAATAACATGAATAAGCGTTTAAATATTGTAGTTTTAAGCATAGATCTGGATCTACTGAGATGGTTCCTTGATTTACATGAAATTTGAATGATAAGTGTCTTTCTTGTCGTCGATAGCTTAGAAATCATCAATTAATGTCGACCCTATGAATAGGGGATATTATGTCCCCGTAGGGGATATTATATATTTCATGCAGGCCCTATGATAGTTGCACCTAGTTTGCACCTATGCCTATAAATTTTTTTCCTCCATACTATGATTTTGGGTTATTTGTAAATAGTTGGGGAAAAAATTATTTATATAAATTTTTAAATAGTGATAATTATTTGTTAACGTTTCGTTGGATGAGAGCTGATAACATCAGCCTCGATAATCGCTTCCCATTTTGGCGGCGGAAGGTGCGTCATGCGAGTTAAGGCTTAGTTGATGCTTAGTGTAAATAACAGATGGTGGGCGTGGCAACCCATGGCATATAGGCTTGCCTAGTTCTTTGCGCCAAGAAATGCCTTTGGCACTAATGCGATGGTTATGGTTATCATAGGAGAATGGAACAAATTTAACGCGAAAGGTGGCGGACATGTCAAACGAGATTAAGGACAGGGCAATGAATGTTTTAATGGTTCAATGCTGGCGGGCAAGGGTGTCCTGTCGTAGTATTAACTCTGTTGCGGGTTCCCTAGGTGGAGTATCTACGTGGTGACTAATGTGGTTTGCAACCTGTCATGGAGAATGGTGAGTAATAAATGTGATATTAATGTATTGAGTAGCTCATTAGCGGTTGTGCTATAATGTCAAAATCTTCGTTGTTGTTGATGTTATATCCGTGGTAATATTCATCAAGCTTGTTTGCACCTATGCCTATAAATTTTTTTCCTCCATACTATGATTTTGGGTTATTTGTAAATAGTTGGGGAAAAAATTATTTATATGAATTTTTAAATAGTGATAATTTGTTAACGTTTCGTTGGATGAGAGCTGATAACGTCAGCCTCGGTAATCGCTTCCTGTTTTAGCGGCGCAAGGTGCGTCATCCGAGTTAAGGCCTAGTTGCTGCTTAGTGTAAATAACAGGTGGTGGGCGTAACAACGCGTGGCATATAAGCTTGTCTAGTTTTTTTGACGCTGGGAAATGTCTTCGGCGCTTTCTGCACAATGCGATGGTTATGGTTATAATAGGAAAATGGAACAAGTCTAGCGCGACAGGTAGCGGGGGTGTCAAACGGGAGTAAGGACAGGGTAATTAATGTTTTGGCGGTTCAATGCTGGCGGGCAAGGGTGTCCTGTCATAGTATTAACTCTGTTGCGGGTTCGCTAGGTGGAGTATCTACGTGGTGACTAATGTGGCTTGCAACCTGTCATGGAGGATGGTGAATAATGAATCAAATGATCCAAAATCAGTTAAACGGGACAGGTCGCACACGTGGCAAACCAGAGTAAGGACAGGGTAATTAAAGTTTAAGTGGTTCAATGCTGGCGGTTAAGGGTGTCCTGTCATAGTATTAACTCTGTTACGGGCTTCCTTAAGTGGAATATCTACGTGGTGACTAATGTGGCTTGCAACCTGTCATGAAAAACGGTGAGTAATAAATGTGATATTAATGTATTCAGTGCCTCGTAAGCACTTGTGCTATAATGTCAAAATCTTCGTTGTTGATGTTATGTTGCTCGTAACTATTCATCGAGCTTGTTCATGAATCAAATGATGCAAAATCACTTAGCGTATGCTTTTTTCAATTATTTATGAACGGGATTGTTTGTTTTGTGGTTGGGAGTGGTTTGAAGGAATGCTGGGCAGGCCTGCGATGTTTTAGATTTTAGGTTCAGGAATCACGTCTTTCCTTCGTCGGTTGAACCCATAGCCTGTGTTTGAGGTCTCCGCCGTGGCTCTCAGAGTCGAACCACTCTAATGTTGTTGTTGATGCAAGCTTTCAACCTGATTCTCGTCAGTTGTAGAAAGGTTTTGGCTTTTGGTTCGAAATCTAGTTTCAACAATGTGGGTTGTCAGATCTTGCTCCGGTTTTCACTAGGTTAAAGATATAAGTTTGAATGTATTTGTTATCACGTTTTAACTTTTTCAATGATTTAACCAGAATAGTATACTTGTGGCAGGTAAAACGGTGTCTGTGCTTTTCTCCTTTGCACTAGCAGTGGAACAAGCATTCAAATCGGTAAGTCTCAGAGGTTTCTATGCTGGCTTTGTTGGTTGTAAGTCTGGCTTAGCCGAGACTTTCGTCAAAGCATTTGTGATGAAAACTGAATACTATGAATAGCGGTTTAGATATCCTAGTTTTAACTATAAATCTGGTTCTACTGAAATGATTTGTTGTTTTACATGAAATTTGAATGATAAGTGTCTTCGTTCTCGTGGATAGCTTAAAAATCATTAATTAATGTCAAGCTCTGTCGTTTTTCTTCTATCAATCGGTCGATTGTGAAAGCGGATGAGCCCAAGATAAAATGGACGTTTAAATGTATCTAAATGACACTAAAAGCTTTAAATTTCGGTTTGACATGTTGACAAAAGAATGAGGGTATCGGTCATTTGGTCGGTTCTTAACTCTACTATCAGTGATTAAATTCCTAAAGGGTATAGCCGTATGGTGCGGTTTCAAAATTCAAACATAGGTTGCCTTAGGGAAATGTTTTTATTGTTATAAGATGTAAAACAACACGATAGTTATGGTTATCATAAAACAACTTCAACATTTGTTGATAATTAGTTGATGCTGCATAGAGGCTTCAGACTCTAATCTGTTTATATATAATAATAACCCGTTTATATATAATAATAACCCGACACGTGGCAGAAGTGACAAACAACAGCAACATAGGATAATTATTAAGATCTTAATGGTTCAATGCTGGGGGGCAAGGGTGTGCTGTCATAGTATTAACTCTGCTATCGGCCTTTCTAAGTGGAATATCTAGATGGTGATTAATGTGGCTTGTAACCTGTGATGAAAAATTGTGACTGCCTTGGCAATGCCGAGCTGTGCTATCAAATAGCTTGGAAATTCTCGTACCTGGACTTCATGGTAGAAAGAAATAATAAATGTGATGTTAATGTGCTCAGTACCTCGTAAGCAGTTGTGCTATAATGTCAAAATCTTCGTCGTCGATGTTATATTGCCTTGGGTTTTGGCGCTTTAAAAATCCTGATCCTCCACTGCGTATTCATCGAGGTTGTGTATTGATGGCATTGTTTCTTTCGTGTCTGGGAGTGGTTTGAAGAATTGGTCGACAAACCTGCCATGTATTAGATTTCAGATTCAGAAGTGGCATTTTTCGTCCGTGATTTAAACCTATAACCTCTGGTTCAGGTCTCCACCGTGGCTCTCAGAATTCAACCACTCTCATGTTGTTGTTGATTCAAGCTTTCAAGCTGGTTCTCGTCAGTTGCAGAAAGGTCTTGGCTTTTGGTTCGAAGTCTACTTTCAACAATGTAAGTTCTCAGCTCTTGATCCATTTTTCGGTAGGTTAAAGATATTACTTTGAATGTGTTCTGCCTTCACGTTTTAACTCGTTCAATGGTTTAACCAAAATGATATACTCGTGGCAGGTAAAACGGTGTCTCTGATTTCCTTCTTTGCAATAGCGGTGGAACAAGTATTCAAATCGGTAAGCTTCGGAGGTTCCTATGCTCATTCTGCTGGTTGTAAATCTGCCTTGGCTGAGATTTTCGTCAAAGGTGTTGGGGGACAGTTTTGGTTGTTTTTGTTGGTAGCCAGTATGGCATGTGAAGAGAACATGATTCTCAATTTGCGTTCTCCTATCTGTGTGCTATTCTTGTGTTCGCAGCATTTTATGCTACTACCTGCGAGGTTCAACCTCCGACATTTCTGATGAAAAATGAATAACATGAATAACGGTTTACATATTGTATTTTTAACTATAGGTCTGCTTCTAATGAAACAGTTCCTTGTTTTACATAGAATTTGAATGATAGCCGTGTTCCTTGTCATATATAAGTTAGAAATCACGAATTAACATCAAGCTCTGTCGTTTTGTTCTATCAATCGGTCGTTTGTGGAAGAGAATGAGCTCAAACTATAATGGACGTTTAAATGTATCTAAATGACACTAAAAGCTTTAAATTTTGGTTTAAGATGTTGGCAAAAGGATGAGAGCCTCCGTCGTTTAACCGGTTCTTAACTTTCCTGTCACTGATTAAATTGCTGAAGAGCGCAGCCCTATGGTATGGTTTCAAATTCAGGCATGGGTTATCTTAGGAAAATGCAATAGCACTAGAATGATTATGAAAATGTCGAACTATTATTAGACTTTAACTATCATGACTCTCAATATATGGCTTATGTACTAACATCGTCAAAATGATTAAGTTCTGACACCCAGGTAGACATTCGTTGCTAGGCAAACTATCAAAAGATTTGAATATTAAAATTTCCATAAATGCGACCATGCTGAGAAGCTCTTGTGCCTAGAATCACATGGTCTCTTCGGTTTAAGTTGATAGTATTTTTGGTGGCCAAGACCTGATACGCCGAGCATTGTTAGTCTTGATGAGAATAAGTCGTCGCTACATCTCTTATTGGCAAGCTGGATCAGTATTGGAAAACTTGATTCATCGTTGGTGACAATGATTAAAATCAAATTGATGTGGTAGATGAAAATGAACTCGTAAGCTTCGCTGCCTAAATACTCACGCTAGAGATATGACGTTCTTGGTGCTTGCACTAACCCTAACCTTCTACTAGACTTTGTTCGAGACCTCTTTCCTTAGAATCCATTTTGCATCGGCCAATTTGAGGGAAGAGGCCGATAGGAGCTTCTGGTTAAAATGCATTAGAAGAATAAACTTCATTTAAAAATTAAATGGCTCCCAGCAGAACCTATACAGGGTGTTTTTTGTTAAACAAAACAGTGCTCTGAACATATCACTCGTTGTATACACATAATATGGCTGGGAGTTTTCGTGAGAGGCAAAGATGTAATCTCATCGTAGAATGCTCAAATGAATTCTTCTTCTTTGCTTTGTTCAGGGTGTCTATGTGAAGATTGAAAGCCTATAATCGGTTGTTTCTTCCTTATTGGAAGTATAAAAACCTTGCTTTGCTGCCTGTAATTTTTTAGGTGTATAATCTATCCTAAGAGGAAGTATAGAAAGCTTGGTTTGCTCACTATAATACTCTAGGTCCTAAACAATTCATTTCTTTCTTTCTGTCATACAAAACACTAGATTGTTTAATCTTCTAGATTTTGACTTGGCAAAATTATAGTTTCCAATATTTTGCTTTGCAAAAAATAAAAATATACCTTGATTTCACCTTTCAAAGACTGTTTTAAACTAGGCTTATCCAGTAAATATATTATGTAAGATGATGTACATGTGCCCTAGCTTATATTTTACCGGCTGTATGGAAACATTGCAGGAAAGCCTTTTCTATTTTGTGCTTGTTTGGAGGCTTACTTCACATCATCTCTGTCAATGATAGCTAGAAAAGCCAGATCTCAATCTTCCTAGGAACAGGTATTTTCCTCTTTCGCTATGTTCCTTCAATTGCATTCATTGCAGAACACACATGCTTTTGCTTATGAAATCCATCTGAATCCAGACATGGATATGGTTCATGAATAGAGTTTCTAACCTTATATCGATTCTTTTAAAAGAAAATGGATTAAGCGTCTGGTCTCGGCAACTTAGCATCATTATATTATTATGATTAAAAGTCTGAAGATTTAGTTATAGTTATAGATCTTCTTTTTAATTATTATATATATAATAACAATAAACCAGTTAATATTGTGCACATTGAGACTTTTTGTATTGATATCAAATCTTGGATATTTGATAATTTCAACTTACCAATCGACATGTCGTTTTTGCCTATTCTACTAGAAGGGCAAAATACATTTCATTTGAAAAAATTTAGTTATGAATACGTTGTTTTCTTTGCTTTGGTTATTTGCAATAGCAACAACAATTTACAATGTTCATAACATTATGATTTCAGAAAAAAACCATGCCCTTTGCTTCTTTTCTTTTCTTAGGATCTGCTTCTCTTCACTTGGCTGCAGGTTTCCCTGTATAGACGACCCGGGGATTAGAAAAAGAACAACAAAAAAAGGCAACAAAAATATATGTTGTTGCAAATGTTTTTGTAGGCAATATGCGAAAAGACAAAGGTAGAAGCGAGTATGTTTTAGGAGCAAATGGCCTTGGGATCAAATACTCTAATTGGCAACAAATTGATGAGACTTCGACTAGACAATTTCCATTATGAGCCAGGAAATTGCATGTTCGATGCACTTGCAGTATTATTGCATTTCCGATATACATCAATAGAGATAAGGGAAGGGATTGTGAACCATTTCCGTGTTTGTCTAGATCAAAAAGATCCCTCTGCATTGTTATCAATGCGCACAGAATTGACAATTGACTACTTGCAAGAATTGCATAGCATAGGAAATGTCAATGAATATCTCAATCGCATGTCACAATCTGCTTCGCAACCAGATGGTCAAAGTGTATATGGACTATGGGGTGATATATTTTGCATTAAGTGGTTTTCAAAATGGTTGAATGTTCCAGTCGTTGTTTGGTCATTAACAAAAGGAACAAAATACCTTCATTTCAAGTCTGGGGGATTTGAATATTGCTACAATATATTGTTCCATGACCACACACCAACTTCTGGCCATTTCGAACCATTATTGTCATATAAAACAATGCAAGTCAAAAGACAAGCGACCAATATGCTTTGTCAAAACGCATATGTAAATCAGCATGTATATAACGAAGTTGAAACATCGCTTCAACTTCGAGGCGATTGCCATGACTCCTTGTTTGAATCAATCTCCAAATTGACACTATTCGCTGATGGACAAAGTATTAGAAAAGCAATTGTGCAAACTTTTTATAACTCTATTGCTTCAAACGATATTAGAGCAACACAATGCTTGGACATATATGTTGATAAAAACACATTAGCAGATACATCTCTTGTTTCTGAATGGAGAACCTATATTGTCCGTTTGGCAGAGCCATATATCATTGGTCACATAGAAGGAGATCGATTTGCCCTTCAATGGTTATGTGAGTTGCTAAACGCTAATATACATGTATGGAGCAATAATTTGCAAGAAAATATTGTCGTATTCCATGCAACAAATAGATCGTCAAAAGTTCTATGCCTGATGCAACATGTAATAGATAGAATGCATTCTCATTTCCAACCCTTGTGACAAGAACACTATGGAAATAAAATGCCCTTTCCGCTTAATTGCAATAGAAATACTTCTACTACAATTGCAATGGATAATTTTGGAAAAAGCAAACAGACAATAGCAATAGAAAAAATTGTAGAGAAGAACATTAACAAGGGATCTTTGAACGAATCAATATACATAGATACAATTAAAGCAAAGAGACAAAAACAAAAGATAACAAACATAGAAAAAAACAGTTGTTGCATTGCCAAGCAATTTTCAGAAACCAAAACCAACATGCAAATATGCATTGATGTCAATACGCGAAAAAACTTGCGCTTGTTGAAACACAGTCTACGTAGACAAGGAAAGGACATTCGTCAAAAGCAAAAAGAATCTGCAAAGGCAAAGAAAGCAATTGTCACATACTTAAAAGCTATTCAAGACACACCTACTCATGCATGTTCTGTCTGTAAGCAATTGCATTTTAAAAAAGACATTTGTTGTGTGAACAACACAATTAAATTAGCCTTCGAAACTCTAGCAAATACAGACGCTATGACATGTCCAATGGTACTTGTTCAAATTTGTAGATCTTGCAAGAAAGCAATTGCTAATGGGAAATTGCCTACGTTTGCATCGCCTACACGAATCTGTCGCAATAACGTATTGCCATCTGTAGCTATACTGACTCCTTTGGAAGAACGATTGGTATCACCAAGAATAGCTTTTGCACAAATAAGACAGCTTGGTTATAAAAGAGCACAGATTGGGCTAACTGGCTCAATTATCAATGTGCCTGCAAACTTGGATAGAGTTCAAATAGCATTGCCTAGAAGTCTAGATGACAATTTGACCGTTGCAGTTATGCTAAAGTGAAAATTGGAATACAAAAAATGCATATCTATCTGGAAATATTCGGCCAAAGATCATTATAACTGCGCTAAGTGATTTATGCAAAACCGAACTTTATAAAATTGAAGGCATTGTAATCAATACTAGTTGGGAAAAAGTATTTAATGAAACAGCCAAACAAGAATCAAGTACTCAACAAACAACGCAACAAGTAGATGATGATGAAAATGAAATAGACATAGAACCAATATCAGAAACATTGATACATGGATATGGAAAAACACATCTAGTAGATGATTTAGACAACAAAATCATAGAAATTGCACCTTCTGAGAGCTTTCGACCATTGAGCATTTTCCAAGACAAATACTCTGAAGAGATAAACTTTCCCACACTTTTTTACGGATTCAATCGACCGAATGAAATTTTTTATCGCTTTTCTTATCAACAAGTATCGCAGTGGGAGCTACAGCATGAAAGTACAGACTTTGAAACGCATGGCACTAACATTTTCTTCAAAGCAATTAAAGTCATAATAAAATAGGTAAAAAACACTGCTTGGATATCGATTCGCATGGGAGAGTTAAAGGACAAAAAAATATTGGGAAAAGATGTCAAGTCAAAAGACAATCTTGTAAAGATACTCCAATCTCCAATTGGGTTTCGTACATTGAAAGCAATCAGAACATCACCTGATTACTTTGAAAATATGAAAAAAGATCTATTTGCAATGATTTGACAGCTTGGTCCTCCTACGTTCTTTCTAACATTTACAAGTGCTGAACACCTTTGGACACCTTTATGCAATGCATTGAAACAAATTGAGGAAAAACATTTGGCAGACTTGCAAGACAGTGCATTGGAAGAAAATATTGACATGTTAATAAGAAGACAACCAGTGCTTTGTACTCGCTACTATAGACACAAAATAGCAGCACTAAAGTCTCTTATGTTAAAAAACAACACATTATTTGGAAAAATACAAGATTTCTTCTTTACGACCGAATTTCAACAAAGAGGAAATGAGCATGAACATGGACTGATTTGGATGCAAAATGCACCTATCTATGGAAAAAACTCAAACGAGGAGATTACTAGCTTTGTTGATCGCTATATATCCACAGACTCGTCTTTACTTGATCAAAATCTTATTCAAATTCAAACACATCGTCACACAAAAACATGTAGAAAACATCGACATTCCACATGCAGATTCAATTTCCCCTTGCCTCCTATGGATAATACCATCATTCTAGAGCCATTGGAAAATGCTTCAAATGATCTCATTCAAAAAGAAAAAAAAGTATTCGCTCTTATTGAACATAAAGAATATTCTAAAAACACGTCATTTGCACAATTGCTTCTAGAGCTAGGCCTAAGCAAAGATGAATACATTTTGCTATTGCGGTCTTTGCTTTGTCGTTCTACACTAATACTAAAAAGAGATGCTGCCGACATTTGGATCAATTCATTTGCAAAAGTGATACCAGAGTTATGGCAGGCAAATATAGATGCACAATATATCTTAAATGCTTACGCTGCAGCAACATATGTAAGCTCCTACATCACCAAATTTGATAGATCCATGACAAATGCATTCAAAAACATCAAAGAACAATGTCATATTGACAATGACAGGAAGATTGAAACAATACGAAAGCTTGGAAATGCGCTTCTGAACATGCAACAAATGTCTACTAGACAAGCAGTACATATCATACTCTCATTGCCTCTACATTCATCCTCTAGGAAGACTATTTTCATTAACACTGCTCCAGACGACAAAAAAATAGTTGTCTTGAAAAAACCATCACTCTTGGAAAAAGAACTAGATGACTCTGATGACATTATTTGTCCATCAATTTTGGACAAATACGTTGCACGCCCTGTTGAGCTTGAAAACATTTCCCTGGCAGAATATGCATCTTCCTATTCTTGTATACACTCAATTACAAGAAAAAGAAATAGACCATGTATCATATGATCTATTCACTACAACAAACAAAAAGACCCTGAAAATTTCTTCCGAGAAAAGATCATGCTTTTTATGCCATATAGAGACAATTGCAATTTCCTAAGAAGCAATTTCAAAACATGGTCAGACGCATATTACACATTCAAAGAACAAATAGACATTGTAGAACAAAAGTTCATGGCATCGACAACGACAAAGTGGGGTGATTTTGATAATGCCGTTGAAACAATTGAATTGCAAGACATAAGTATGCCTCCTGTAACAATAGACAAAACAACAACTCTGTCTGGATTAGAACAATATGACATTCAACATGATCTAATGCGCAAAACTATGCCTAGCGCACCAAAACCTGGGATTGTGTGCAACTTAACAGAAAAGCCGTTTCTTTTGGACGTGCATGAATACCATGCAATTTGAAGAAACCTAAATACTCAACAACAATCAATTGTGAAAGAAGTTATTGCAAGGAAAAAAAACAATCCCCACACTCCAATTCACTTGTTCCTGACAGGAGGCGCAGGAATAGGTAAAACTTACACCGCAAAAGCTATTTATGATGGTCTCCTACATTACTATGACAAAGAAATTGGTAGTGATCCTTTAAAGAAAAAAGGTCTTATAGTTGCATTTACTGGAAAAGCAGCATATAATGCAGGTGGCATTACAGTCCACTCTGCCTTTAGACTGCCATTAAGTTCAAATATGCTTCCACTAAATTCAAACACCTTAGATCTTCTGACAAAAGATTGTGAACAACTTCGAGTATTGTTGATTGATGAAGTCTCTTTAATAAGGTCTCGGATGCTATACAACATTGACAAACGACTACGTGAAATAATGCACACACCAGCCAAAGCATTTGGAAACCTTGATGTCATATTCTGTGGTGATTTGTGTCAAGCACAACCCGTTCATGATTCTTGGATTTTTGAACAGCCAAGATTCCAACAGCAGACATTTCCTTACACATTTTGGTTCGATGCCATAAAATGCTATGAACTTACAACAGTTGTACGTCAAAGAGATCAAACATTCATATCGATTTTGAATAGAATCAGAACATGCTCTCAAACATTGGATGATATAGATTAATTAAACCAACATTGCTACAAACAACCACCAGCAGATGCAACATTTCCTTATCTTTTCCATAGTAATAAGGATGTTCAACAACATAACTCAAAAATGTTATCAGCTATGCAAACAGAAACATTCACACTTGTAGCACATGATAGCAAAATTGACTCAATTGAAAAAAATGACCATAAACAAAATACATTGCAACTTCCCTCTACAATAGTAGTAAAAAAGGATATGCTTATTGAACTAGTTGGAGGCAACTACTCAACTCAGGATGGATTGGTTAATGGTGCAGAAGGTGTGTTTAAACACTATAGTTAAACAAACCAAGATATTGTCTGGATTGAGTTTGCAGATCCAAAAGTAGGAGACAAGCAACGTGCAACGATGCAACATCTTTATACACCTGCCGTAAAGTCCAATTGGACACCAATCGAAAGGATTGTGATACAAACAAGAGTTGAAAATAAAATCAATGTTATGCGAGCACAATTCCCAATTCAGTTGGCATGTGCAAGGACAATTCATAGAGCACAAGGATTGACAATGAACAGATTGGCATTTGACCCAAAAGGAATTAAGAGACATGGCCTTGTTTACACTGTGCTATCGCGTGTGAGAGATATGGATTGTCTTTATCTTTTAAACAAATTGGAACAAGGAAATTTTATAGCTTGTCCAAAAGTCAGCACTGAAATAGATAGATTAAAAACACAATCAAGTTTGCAATTTGAATATGGTCTGCATTCAATGTCAAACACTGAGCAATTACTCATTTCCTCGCTGAACACACGCAGCTTGGTTTTGCACTATGACGATGTTCTAAACGATCATGAACTTATGCAAGCAGACATTCTATGTTTGCAAGAAACTCACATGCGCACACTTAGCAAAGAAACAACAATGATAGAGAAATACAATTTCTTCTCAGCATTTTCAATGCATGGAATCCTTACATTGATTAAAAAACACATTGCTATTATCAACTCTAAAAACTATACAGGAAACTTCATTGAAGCAATTTGCATAGATCTAGAATTAGGTTCCAGTGTATTGAAACTAGTGAACATTTACAATAGACTGTGTGGTGTGCTTGATGATCTCTTTCATATATTGAGTTGCATTTTGTCAAGTTGCACACCAGCCACTCAAATCCTAGTAGCTGGTGACCTGAACATTGACATGTTGCAAGAGACAACATCAAAAAGAAACCTGCAATTGTTTATGCAAATGAAAGGCTTGACACTAAAAACAACAAAAGCAACAACAAACACCGGTTCAATGCTTGATCACTTTTGGACAAATCTGAAACACAAAGAAATTGTTTTCAATATTTCAGAGGCTTATTGGATTGATCACTATTCAACATTCCTTTCGATCTTTGATTAAAATGCATAGTCTATTCACTTTTGCATTATCTAATTTTATTGTCTTCCTATCTATCAACGGATTCATGATAGCATATTTGCAGAAAATCAAAACCGGGTACTATTCTTCCCCCTGCAACTTCCATGCACTTTAAACTATGGCAATTTGATTTTTTCCTATTCATAGTGAGCTAGTTTAGCTTAGCTTTTGGCATCTGCAATATTAATGTCACAGCTATGAGCTCAATTTTTGTTGACCTTTCTCATATTTTTAAACTCTATTTTGTAATGTCAAATCTTGATTATTTTTTGCTATTCATAGTTGCTTACACTTTATTTCGTCCACAGTTCAGATCTAAAAAATTAGCAATTATGCGACAACATATGTAGATACTCTTTATAAAAAATATGCATATGCTATCTCCATTTTATAATAATGCAGACCATACATAGGCGACATAAAATGTGTTAATAATAAATTCTTATGTTCAAAAAAATTTTAGATCGAAATTTGTTCAATATCTAACTATAAATAGTTTTCAGTGATTGTTTAACTGAAATTCTTAACACTGCATAGACTTTGCGCTATGCATATGTCGAAAACCAGTCAAAGAATTATAGACATTTGTTGTTCTTTTTCGCTTCTTTGTTTTTATGCTGTCTGTTTTTCCCATATTTCCCATCTATTATAAATCTCTTCTACTCTCTACCCTAATTAACAATCTCAGTTACATCTGATTAGCTTAACCCTTCTTGCATGTACAACTTCTCAAACTCAAACCCAAAATTGCAAAATAATGGAAGACAGTTCATTGGCTATGCACAGCACAACAAAAACAGCTTCAGCACCAAACAATCCGCCAATGGGAAAAACGTCAACTGCCGAAAGTCCCAAAAGGTATGCAATTATTTTGGTTCTAGTTGCTTTTTACATCATTTTTAATACACGAAACTTCTCCATCTTCTTTTATGATTTTCTAGCACACAAAACAACAGAATATAGCTATTGCATTGATAAGTATTTTCTCATTCTAAAACTTGATCCAAGTTTCAACCTTACTGCTATTGATTCCTGATAATTTCCCCCCTGGCCATGTTCTCCAACTATAACAATAACAGGTTCAAAGAAACACCTTTAGAAGTAGCTACTATTATAGAGCTATGCACAATAACACCGAAAATCGTTTTTGAAGGAGACATCTTGGCTGTATATGGGCCCGCACAGAACAAAATCCAAACTTCTCCTGTAAAGGCACAGATATTGCATGCAGACTTTGTTGATAGAGATGGGCTAATGACAATCACTGCTGGAATAAGTGACAGTTTGATCAAACGTTTTGGTAGCTACTTCTCAACTAGCAAAAGTCTAAGAATCACTCGATTTGGGCTCAAGAAAAAGGGCCAATATGACAGAGGCGATGCCAAGTATTCAATAGTCATATACCCACATACAATAATTCAGACAATTGATCAAGTTTGCAAAATGAGGAGGCTAGCTCCCAATATGACAATTTCTGATTTGTTGTAATCAAACGACTCCTATTCTGTTGGCTCTGTCGCAGCAATTGTTGTTGCATGTGAATACAACAACAAGCAATTCGACTTGTATATCAAAGACGGTGGAATGGCAAACGACCATGCAATGGTAAATATGCCATTTGCATAGCTAATGTTCTTTTGAAATTGCTATTTTTTAAAGCTAAATAAAATTTCCACTCTTTTACATAAACAACAAAATAGGAAAAAAAACAAACACAAATAGCTTTAACGATTTCTAATTGCAATCCATGTTCATTGACTACTGTCTTCTACTATTGCAGTTACAGGTCGGTGAAGGCTTCAAAGACCTCCTCTTGCAAATTCAAGAACAGCTTGCATCTGATAATTCTCCATTCTATCTGTTCAAAAACATTGTTCGAAATGAGACTAAAGGAAGCCACATGCTGCGGACCTGTGCAGCTACCTTTATTGACCCTCTTAATGATGATTATGCAATTCAGAACTTGCTTCCAATCATTGATTCAAAGACACAGGTACATTGAAAAATTGCTTCTTTCTCATTTCATGAACAAAGAACAACGAAAACACAATCTATTTTCATGCAAAATAGTTTCATTGATTTACAGCCTCTTCTGTTTTTTTGTCTCTTGTTCATTGTCTAGTAGCATTGACTTTGTTAATTATAATATGCTTCAGTTAAAAACTTTTCTAAGTTCTTGTAGTCTCTTGAAAATATTGTCATCAAAACTGATATAGATTTTGCAAACAAACACATGTTGCTTAAACCTATGGATTTTAATCTCTTTTGGCGATTCAAATAGGAGTATTTGCCTTTCTATAAAAGTAGTTTAGTTCTTAGATTTATTTGAGCACATCATAACTAATTTTAAATTTTCTTTGATTCTTATTTCGAATCATATGTTTAAGCCTATCCAATTGGTGTTCCCAACAAGGCATGTCATTTTTGCCATAGATAAGTACCCCAAATACTTTTAAAAATAAAGGCAGTTGATCACAAGCTTTTAAGAATTTATACAAAGATTCAAATAGTATGATTAGGAAAAATTGTTTGAAGGCATGTGAGCACAAGAGCTGTTCGGAGTATTGTGAATTCAAGCCAATTGTTTTATAAATCGATGACGTTTCCAGGGCCTGACTTGTGAAAACATTTTGATCTCGACATCTAATCAATATCAAGCTATTTTTTGCAAACAAGGCTTTTAAGTACCAAAACTGTATCCAATTAATTCATGTTATTTACACCATCTAAAACTATTAATCGCAAATAACATGAAAGTGGCATGACTAGATATTTTGTGATCGGAAAATGCATGCACAACGCTTAGAGTGCCACAAGACAGGTTCTATATTTGTTTAACTCCTCAAAATTGCATTTGCAACACCGTTGCAGATTTGGATATTTTGCTTCTCGCAAAAACTACATTGTGTGTCTGGGCTCTCGATGTCTGAGGGTAAATTATGAGAATACAACATTGTATCTCAATTAAATGAAAATACTCTTTGCCTATACAATATTTATTGCATAATGGAAAAGTACAATTTATTCTCTTCCTAGCAATGTTTCAGAACACTGTTTGCATGGCAACAAATTTTAAATTCAAGGCTGGAACCTTGTTCAGAACATTCTTATTCATCAGTTTCCAGCGATTGTTTTTTGCAATGTCTCTTTGCTTTCACCCTTTTGACTAACGACACTTGGCCAATTGCCACATTGCCCATTAACATTGTAATTAGTAATAGTGCTTTGAATCTAAATTTAATTATTGTTTAAATAAAAAAAAAATACTAACATAATTCTATCTAAAAATAGGCTGATATTATATGCATTTTCTATGGTCATTTGTCATGTGCCTTTGACAGATACAAGGAATACTCAGAGCAAAAAATCCATTTGCACCTCCGTACCGATGCATTTGTGCTCAATGTAAATAACCATTGATTCAGAGCTGTGTGGTCTGTGCATTTTGCAAAAAAGAAATGCAAATTATGTATGAGCATAATCTGGAATGCAATTTGGACACAAATGATGGGCTGATAGAATGCACAGTGCGCAACCCACAGCTAAAAGAGTTTTGTCCAGAACTAACAAACATTTCATTTGAAGAATACTCAAAAAACATATCATCAACAGTTTTCAATCTTCGAAATTTTTTTGAGCAAGGACTATTTACATTGGCCCTGGACAACAGAATCATCAGCTTGAAAAGAAATTGACTTCCAGGTACACAAATCTATCTTCTGTTCTGAAGAGTTCAAGTTTCTAAAGAGTGAAATTGCATGTATTTAACTGTTAAATTCATTCATGACAGACATTTGACCCATCAAGTTTCATCGCTGTTTCTGCAGTTAAGTGTCTAGGATCTTCATAAATCACTATGTAAGATCTTAGTAAAATATTTTAAGATCACTAGCATCGAATTCCTAATTCCATCTCAGTGATGTAAAAAGATTTTACTTAGTGATCTATAAAGATCTTGGACACTTAAGAATAATAAAAGCTATTTTTATGCCAATAAAACTCAACTGGAAATAATAAAGTGTATATTATTGGAATCATGATATATTCCGCTTGCTAAGTAGATTCACGATTATAGCCATCTAGAAAGATCTTAGACACTTATCAGTAGCAAAAAGCCATACTTTATGAAATTATCTATTGACATAGCACTGAAAACCACATTTTATGGCAATAAAAGTCACATTGTAATACTAGTGTGTAATATGTCAAACAGATCCAGGCCACTGTGTCCTTTTGTGATGTTATCAAATTGAAGTTTATGTCAGTGAAAATTAGGTTGTAATACTAATATGTAATATGTCAAACAGATTCGGGCCACCGTGTACTTTTGACATGTTATTAAATTGAAGTTTGCATTGAATAATTTTTCCCAGCAATTTCAATGTGATCCTGAAATTTGAAATCCATTTAAACAATAAGTGTGATAGCAAATATAGCATTGTCACAGTGCTTTGAATTTATGCATTCCTAGATTCTAGATCACTATACTTCGTTTATGGGTTTCGACGAAACAACATCTATTCATATAGTCTAATCATAATAATTGACAGTTACACTACTACAAATAATATTACTGGCCTCTGCAAACTATGTTTTGAAAATTGTATTCAGTTGCATTAGCTACAAACACAAACACTTTGCCATTTCTTCAGTTTACATTGATAGTTTGTAGCTTCAAAACATTTGGTATATGTCTAGGTTAACATATAATGACCTTTCAGTTTATGAACTTTTCCTGCTCAGTTTTTGCTTAAACAATTCTCACAAGGTTTTGCTTCACATTTGACTTTGATTATCTGTTCCAAACTTCGAAAATCTAACGATAGAATGCCATAATTTAAATAGTGTCGATTTAAATACGAACATTTTATAAAATGCTAATTTCAGTAGCTTAATACTCTAATTATTGATAGCAGCTGTATTGCAAAATAATTTCCGGTAATTTATCACATAACATAATAGAATAATTTGTTGCTCTTCACAGGATTTTTCCTCTTGCTAAATTGTTGCTACAGATTTATTGCTTTGAAGCTCCGCGATTTGAGATAAACTATAAATAATTCCAATATCATAGTCCAAAAATTATCTAGTCTTTAGAAATAGTTCTAGTTTTGCTGCTATTTCCCAATTATTCTGACTAGAGCTTGAATGCTATTGGCAGGTGCAACAAGCATAAAAAACTACCACAACCTCGCTGGGACTACAATCAATACGAAAGTTGGTATTACACAGCTTTTTTGCAAAAAAAAAGAACAAGCAAAGATCCATTTGCTCATGCAAAAGCACAACTCCAGTTTGTTAGACTTATTGGCTTTTTTTTGTCCTCTGGTTTGTTGACAAGACTCAGCGTGTTCTGCTTATTGGGGATTTCCCATGCAAATATTGTAGAAAGACTTTATAGTTTTCTTCTAAGTTTCCTGGAGGGTCCATATTTTTCCAGTCTTTCCATTTTCCCGAGGGTGACCAATTGACCAGATCTGCCAGCTTCTGAATCCCTGCTTCTTGGAGCCAGATTTTGACATTTTGAATTTCTTGTATTTCTCCAATAGGTTGTTCTCCATTAATGTTGTCCGTCCAAAGAATGATTTTATTCCCGTTGCCAGGGATCTAATACATATTGTCTTTTACCAACCCTGCAGAAGAGAGCATAAGCCTCCAAATGGTTGTTCCTGTTTTCTCCTTAATATTATTTAGACATCTCTGTCTTGGTCCTCTGGTGTATTTTTTCCTTATAGCCTCCTTCCACCATTCTTTTTTACCTGATATCATTCTCCAGATGATTTTTTCTCCCAAATCTTTGCTCATTGTTGCTGGGTCACGAATACCCAATCCTCCTTTTTTCCGATTCTCCTTGATAATATTCCAATTAACAAGGTGGAATTTCTTGCCTTGATTCTTTCCCCCCTGCCAGAGGAATTTTCTGATCTCCAAACAAATAGCGTTCGTAACCATTGTGGGGGCCAAAAGAATGGCTCCAATGTAAATGGGGATAGAGGAGATGATAGCTTTGATCAAAGTCACTCTGCCGGCCAAGTTAAGCCAACGAGTTCCCCAAGAGTTGATTTTACTCTTGATTTTTTCCAAAATAGGCTTCTAGGAGGAGGAGGAGATTCGTTTATGAGTGATGGGAATGCCTAAATACTTGAAGGATGTCCAATCGAAACAGGGTTTAAAATCAAGTGTAAGAGCTATATTTCTGAGAAGAAGATTTCCACAGCTCCAGCTGTATACATTACACTTTTGACTATTCGTTTTGCCCCCAGAGGCATGGAGAAAAAGGTCAAGGGTTAATTTAAATCTAGAGGCAATGATGGGAGAGGCACTACCTAACAAAATGGTGTCGTCAGCAAACTGAGCGTGATTAATAGGAGAGACATTTTTTGCTATGACAATACCTGGGAGAGAGCCATTCATTTGCTAACTGTTGAGTTTCCTACTCAAGGAGTCTGCCATGATGACATAAAGACTGGGGGAGAGGGGGCAGCCTTGCCTCAGCCCTCGAGACAATCGAAAAAAGGAGGAGGGTCTACCATTTACTAATGGGGCGATCCATGGAGATCCAATGCATGCCTTGATCCATCCTATAAAATCTTTTTCAAACCCAAATTTTTCCATAACTGGGGGAAGAAATTCATGCCTTACTCTATCGAAGGCATTTTCCATATCAAGTTTTATAACCATACCTGAATCTTTCCTTTGAATGCTTGAGTGTATTGCTTCTTGAACTAGAAGAATGTTGTCGTAGATTTGTCGTTCAGCCATGAAGCCGCCTTGATTTGGGGATATGATTCTGGGAAGTAGTCTCTTAATTCTGTTAGCAATGATTTTGGTGAGGATTTTGTAGGAAGAATTGCAGAGGGAGATAGGGCGGAATCTTCCTATAGAATGAGGATTTTTTTCCTTGGGAATAAGAGCAATGAAAGTGGAATTGGTGGCCCCTCCAATTCTTTCTCTTTTCCTTGTCCAATTAAGCATTCTGATAAGATCTTTTTTGAGCCAGTGCCAAAGTTTTCTATAAAAGTGAATGGAGAGTCCGTCCGGGCCGGGGGCCTTTTCTGGGTGAAGTGACCAAACTGCTTTTTTCACTTCGTCTTCTGTTATCTGATCCATTAACCTGTTATTGTCTGCTTCTGAGATGAGATTGGGGATTTCCGTACTCATTTGATCCAGATCTTCTTTGGAAACGGCCTCATTCTCATTGTATAAACTTTCAAAGTGAGCTTTGGCTTCTTGAAGAATGATATCCTGCCCCTCTATCTTTTGGCCATCCTCCCTTGTAAGACTTATGATGTTATTTTTCCTGTATCTCTCCTTGCATTGAGCATGAAAAAATTTAGTATTCCTGTCTCCTGCCTTTAGCCAGAGACATCTTGATCTGAGCCTCCATTCTTCCTCTTCTCTTCTAGCAGTGTTCAGAATTTTTTCGTCAAGATCTTTTTCTTCTCTAAGCATTTCCATCATGACTGCAGTCTACTCCATTCTATTTTGATGATGTTCCAACTCCTTTTGAATTTTCTCAAGCTCTTCTCCAGGCTTCGTATTGTTTTGTTTTGCCCAGTTTTTCAGCGTTTTTTTAACAAGCTTATGTTTGGTCTCCCAGATGTAACCTGGAGACCCAGGGATAAATTGTTTCCAAATCAATATCACTTCATCCAAGAAGCTTTGATTCTCAAGCCAAGCCGGGTTGAACCTGAAGGGAAGGGGACCCAGGTTTCTAGGTGAGGAGAAGAAGAGAGAGATGGGCCTATGATCTGAGGTGGCTGAGGCTAAAATTTTAGATTCAAGGAGTTTGGGGTTGGAAAGAAAAGAGGAGCCAATTAGAAACCGATCTAATCGAGCAACAATATGATTAGGACCAATCCTCTTATTGTTCCAAGTAAAGACACCTTTCTTGGGCTTGATGTCGATAAGATTCCAATCAAACATTAAGTCTTCCATTCTTTCTCCATACGGGTCTCTCATTTTTGACCCCCCTTTCCTCTCGGCCGCTGAAATAGTGACATTGAAGTCTCCTGCAAGAATACAAGGATGATTTGCCAAGCTGTGGCGGAGGTCTATTAGCTGATTCCAAAACTGTTCCTTTTGGCCATACATGGTCGGCCCATATATGTTTCCAACCCAGAACCTGTAGTTGCTTGAAATATCTTCAAGCTCAATAAAAATCCAATGTCGATTTATTTTAGAGGAATGGCATTTATACTTACCTTCGTCCCAAATGGATATTAGTCCTCCGGATGCTCCTAATGCGTTGACAACTATTCCTTCTCCTTTGGGCCAAACATACTTCATGGTATTGATGCAGTCCCCCTTTTGCATTTTAGTCTCCTGGATTGTGAGGATTGATATATTCTCCATTTTTTTTATTCTCTTTATTGCTTCTACTTTTTGCTTTCCACCTAATCCTCTGCAATTCCAGGAGACTATTTTCATTATTTTTTGATTGAAAGAGGACTTGCTCTGTCCTTTCTTTCCTCCTGAGGCTGCTTTCCATTGGGTATTATTCTTACATGCTGATCCAGACTGGTTTGCTTACCCATCGCCCTTTCTCTGGCTGCTTCTTGTTCTCTTATTGTTTTGTTGAATCTTCTTCCTCTTTTGACTATGGGTTCTTGCTCTTCTTCTTTGCTTTCTGAGGTTTCTTCTTGAAATAATTTTGTTTTGGCTCTTGTTACTGATCCTCCCGAATTTAGAGAAGCCTCTATTCCATCCGCTGCGTGTTGACAGACGAGAAGGCTCTGGTTCTCATCCTCAATATTGTTTTGCGTCTGGTCTCCTTGATGTTCCTCTGATTGTTTTTCTTTCTCCTGTTCTTCTTCATCTTCCTCGATGCTCAAGATCTGAAACTTGTTGGAATTCTCTTTATTTATGGGTGGAGATTTGGCGACTGTACTTGTATTATTCTTGCCCCCTTTTTTCCTTGAGACCTCATTCCATTCTCCTCCTTGAGTCTCTTCTGCTTTTGGGATTTTTCTTTTAGGACATAACCTCGCAAAATGCCCATATTCATGGCAGACCTTGCATTTAAAAGGAATCTGCTCATAATCAACGGTTTGTCTGTGGCTCCATCCTTCCATTGCCAAGTCTATAGCTTCTGGGAGGCCCTTTTCCAAGTCGACCTCAACACAAATTCTTGCACAAGAGAACATTGGGGGTTTTGGCTCTGATTTATCAATGTATTTTCCTAGCGAGTTGCCAATAGCTCGTAGATCTTCATCATTCTAGCAGTGAAGGGGGAGGTGCGGAAACTTAACCCAGACAGGGACTGCCGTTGAAATGTCTATTTCTGGGTCAAAGGAGAGATCCCATTTATTAAGATACATTCCTCTTGGACCCATAAAATATGGCCCATTTCTGAAGATCAAGTCTCGGTCCTCCTTTTTTTCAAAGTAGAAAACAAAGAACCCTTTTCCACAAAAGATTTGCTGTACTTCTCCTTGGATTAGAGGATGCCAGTTTTTGTTGAGCCAAGTTTCAATGGAGTGAGGGGAGGGCCAGAGACCCGTGAAATGTCCTACCAGTCCCTTTTCTACTAAAGCAACAGCTTTGCATTTCGAGGCAGTTGATGTTAGCTTAACTTCTGGAACCTCCGTTCTTTTAACAAACTTGTAGTTGGGCGGAGATGTGGCC
This sequence comes from Larix kaempferi, assembly GCA_027924585.1. NCBI lineage: Eukaryota > Viridiplantae > Streptophyta > Pinopsida > Pinales > Pinaceae > Larix > Larix kaempferi. The sequence continues at coordinate 22,504,686 of BSBM01000011.1, read as the reverse complement.
TTCGACGAGGCAGGTTGTGAATCAACAAGCGCCCTGAAGAGGTTAGAAACAAGGGGGCGAGCTTCATCCGGGCCGTTGCGACCAGGGTCCGGCGACGGCTCCATTAGAGCAAACGCACCAACAAAACCCTAACCTGCGTTTCTTCAACCTTCAAATTATCCATTGTAGGGCCACCAAACACACCAACCAAAGTTATCTCAATAACCACCATCATTATAATAAAAATTTAAAAATCAATTTAAAAATCAATAAGTTAAACCTCAATGTGTGAATTGTCATAATGCTTGCTTTTGGGAATATCATACTTATAATAATAAAGTAGTGAGACTTTGAAAAGACGAATTATCAACCTTTAAGAATATAAGAAAAATATAAAATTATTATTATTTTATAATTATGAAAAAATTATAAATTTACAATAATTTATTAAAGCATTTTTTTTAAATTAATAGTTTTTAATAGTTCTTATGGTTAAATCACACTCATCAATTAATATATATATATATATATATATATATATATATATAATATAATATGGATAAATCTTAAGAACATAACTTTAAAACGTTTATAATTTATAATCAAAATTTTATTTGAAAAATGAAAAGAATAGAATCAAATTAATTATGATTAATTAATATTTTAAAAGTAATTATATGTTTTTGAGGATGAGGATGATAGTTAATGTCCATTTAGATGATTTTTGTTTTATTAGACTTTAAGAAAGAAAAGTAAGGAATCATCGGTTTGTTTTAGAGTTTTATTTATGTGCTCAAAAAGCATGGAGATGAGTGTTCCTAAATTACTATAATTCTGATGAGATAGAAGGTTAGGTAGGTTCGTATTGTAACAAAAAAATTGAAATTAAGATCTTACATGGGTGTATGTAGGGTAATCTAAGAGGAAGTGGTTTTCATGCTCAACACTCGTAGTCACACAAAGATGACAAATCCTTTCATCCCACAAAGTTTTAGAAAAGGTCCAGGACTGTGTTTCACTATGCAGTTCATGAGAGATCATTGTTATTTTAGCTATGTGGATCTTTTTCTTACAGAAAGATAATTTTGATATTCAAGATCAAGGTTAATTACCTCCTTGTAATATATTAATTTTCTTCTATTCTCTAAAATTTCATCACACCATAGCATCTCTTTGAACTTTAAAGTAATAATATGTCTAATATCATCGATATTTTCCAAAGTGACATTTTCACCAATCTTTGACATCTTTAACCAAGATATGGCATCTTTATGCCAACCTCACTTGAGCCTTAAGTGGTTTTCCCTGGAATTTAAAACAATTTTTGGAATTCTCTCGTCTCCCAAGTTATTTAATTTTTTCCTGTACATTGGTACCTATTCATAGTTATTCACTCAATGAGGAAAAGACCCACTTCAATAAGGAGAGTAGGATATGGTGTATTTCTTTTAATTTTAAGATTACAGTAAGCTCTAAAATGCTTTTGGATTTGCTCAATCCTTCTCCAAGATTCTCTAGAGAGTATGTAGCCCCAAACTTCACACACAACAAGAGAACGGAGGTGACGAGAATTTCAAAGAGGAATTTATTTTTATCCCACATCACAAGGTTTGTTAACTTACAATTATTTTCAAAACCAAAATAAGCTTCCCACCCTCCATTGATCCTTTTCTCGATGTTGTAGTTCTAGTTAAGCTTGTGATGGATATCAATCCCAAGATATTTGTAGGAAGTCACTTCCTCCAAGTTGTTATTATCATACAAAAAATAAGTGTAAGTGACCTTATTAAATTGCATCATCATAACTTTGGTTTTTTCGGTATTGACGATCATGCCCATACCAGAGAAGTCTTGGAGAATTCTTAATTGCTTATCAAGATCAAAGGGACATCTTGCTAAAATAAAAATATCGTCAACATAAAGCAGAAGGATGATGACAATTCCTGAAAACAGTATGCCAATTTATCCTACCTCTATTAAACAACCTTCTAACTTATCAATGTATATACAAAAAAGGGTAGGGCGGAGAGGGACGCCTTGCTTAACTCCTACATTATATTTAATAGATATTTTGACCAACCCTTAATGTTCTTAAACTTGGCAATGGCATTCTCATACAACCTTATTGCAGTGGATCTCAACTCGAAAGGAACCTTTAAAGTTCTCTTTTGATATTTTCCACAAGTTATTTATAGGCACCGTGTCAAACGCTTTCCTAAAGTCCACAAAACAAAAAAGGAGATTGAGCTTATTACTATGACATTCCCCTACAATGATCCTGGGAGTAATGAGGTGGTATATGGTGGAATGATACGTTCTAAAACCGGCTTTGTCTTTGTCCCTTTTACCTTGACTTTCTATCCATATGTTGATCTTATTTTCCAAAATAATACGATATAAATTGGCTAAGAGATGGCCAATCATAATGGTCCTATAATTAGAGAGGTTATTTTTATTGCCGCTTTAAAACATTGGTACAATAAGGCTCTAATTCCAAGGTTTAGGGAATCCTTGCTTGACTACTAGATTGAAGAGCTTGTGGATGTGAGGGATGATGGCATACCCCCCAATTTTTAGGATTTCATCTTAGATAACCTTTGATGTCCTTAAAGCTTTCCAATTTGTGAGGTCCTTAATCCAAAAATCTATATCTTCTAGAAAGTAAAAACTTCATCTTCCATAAAAAAGGGGTTGAAAGTTGTCGATGACATCATTTGATTCATAAAGCTTCTTAAGATAGAAATTGCAGTCCTTCAATACAATCATATTTTTTTCTTTAGTTTTGTGATTCAAAATTTGTTTCCATAATTTCTTGTGATCCATCTTAGAGAGATGTAAAGGCTTCTCTTGCTTATTATTTATATATGTCCTTTTTTTTCCTTTTAATAAAGTATTTGTACATGTTTATCTTGTTGATCTGAATTTCATGATCTTTTAATTAACCATGATTTATGTGGAAATGTCTCAATAGCTAAATTTTGAAAGAAGACTTTAAAATGGAAATTTTAAAGAGAGCACATAAGCATAAAGAATGCAAATAAAAAAGATGCAAACCATAATATGAGATAGCAGCTGATAATGGAGTTCGACGATAAAGGACTATGTCTCTGGGCCCCTTCCAGTGAGACCGTTTCTATTAATTTCTTCAAATGATGCAAATTACATCAATGTTGAGGACACTTTGAAATTCAAACTGTTTTCTGCAAAAACAAATTGCGCCACTACGTCCGTCTCAAAAAATAGTGAAATTTGAGTATAATCATTGTATACTTTGCCTGGGACCTCCCCTAGCATGTAATTTGAGATCACTCCTTCCTGTGTTGTACGAACTAGTATGAACCACCTCGAGTTTCGTGCTTGCATTGAAAATCATGCCCGCCATTGTACATCTTGGCTCTGCTCCAAACCATGGTTTAAATAGCGTAAAACAAGTTGTTTGGGGGCCACATGGGCGGGCCCCTTTTTGGGAGAAAATATCGTTTTAAACTTAAAAGAATATTCCATCAGTCCCCTTTCAAGCCGTGTTCAAACCACAAGGCGTGGCTTAGTGGTAGCACGTTGGAGTTTAGTTGAGTGGGTCGCGGGACCAAACCCTATGACTCTAATTTTGTTAGCATATATATATAGTGTGACATATGATATAATATATGGTTTGGTTGTGGAGTTCTGTGGATCTTGGTTTAATCTCGCCATTTGGATAATTGGTTGAAATATATATATATATATATGTGTGTGTGTGTGTGTGTGTGTGTGTTAAGTTTAAACCAAATAGACAAGCAAGATCACTGAAAGAAACATAATCACAAGATAGACACAAAATTTACCCTGGGAAACCCTCATGGGGTAGAAAACCCAGCAAAGCTTTCCTCAATAAGATGATCAACCAAAATACAAGATGTGCTCCAAGATTTGATCTCCTTATCTACCTCCTTAGCAGACTTCCCAAACAAGTGCGCTACTTTTCTGAGTTGTACAAGTGTGTGTAATGAGGAGCTCACCTCCTCTATTTATACTAGTTCCCGACTGACCAAAATCCCTAATGGGGCCGACCTCTCCTGGAGAAGTCTAATAACCCCTAAAATAAAAGATCAGGGCTGACCCCCACATGGTGGGTCTAATAACCCTAGTTACCACAAACCATCGGAGGAATAATCATCTCCGGATACATAATAGGGTTACCTTGAAGGGATGAAACATCTCCGGAATAATAATAATGTACAAATATAATATTCTTAGAAGTTACAATATTCAACACTCCCCCTTAACAAGAAGGATATTATAACAACGTCTGCAGGAGAAAGGAGTCATCGACTACATCATACATGATACATCTATAAATCATCGAAATCTTTCTTCAATTCATCATCATTAGTAACTCAACCAGTTACTGGAACATCAACGTCATCAGCATCGTCATCAAATGATCATCAGCATCGTCATCTCAACATCATCAGCATCGTCATCACACGATCATCAACATCGTCATCTCACGATCATCAGCATCGTCATCACTCGATCATCAGCATCGTCATCACACGATCATCAGCATCGTCATCACACGATCATTAGCATCGTCATCACACGATCATCAGCATCGTCATCACACGATCATCAACATCGTCATCACTCGATCATCACGATCATTTTACAAGATGATCAATCCTGCTCTCTTTAGGACATAGGTCCATGGATGATGCAATCCAGATCAAGTTCCAAGATGATCAGTCCTTATCACTTTAAGACAAGTCTCATGTCTAGGGACGATGCAATCCCATCACGTACATTTTGAACCCAGTTCATGGACGATGCAGTCCTGACACGTAACTTTAAGACAAGTCTCATGTCTAGGGATGATGCAATCCCATCATGTACATTTTGAACCCAGTTCATGGACGATGCAGTCCTCACACGTACCTTTAATACAAGTCTCATGTCTAGGGATGATGCAATCCCATCATGTACATTTTGAACCCAGTTCATGGACGATGCAGTCCTCACACATACCTTTAAGACAAGTCTCATGTCTAGGGATGATGCAATCCCATCACGTACATTTTGAACCCAGTTCATGGACGATGTAGTCCTCACACGTACCTTTAATACAAGTCTCATGTCTAGGGATGATGCAATCCCATCACGTACATTTTGAACCTAGTTCAAGGACGATGCAGTCCTATCTTCAATTTTCGGAGACATCAATCTACGGCTCAATTCTGGGACCGAGGTCCGGGGAAGATGCAAACCCCTACCTGTTCATTCAGGACTTCATTCTCGGAGACATCATGTCTACGACTCTCTTTAGGACTGAAGTCCAGGGATGATCCAATCCTCACATGTCCACCAAGGACTTCATTCTCGAAGACATCATGTCTACGGCTCTCTTTAGAACATATGTTCAAGGATGATGCAATCCTTCTTTTTTCTCGGAGACATCTGTCTACAGCTCTCTTTAGAACGTGTGTTCAAGGATGATGCAATCCTCGCATGTATCCTCACTGATACAGGTACAAGTATCGTCAACTATACAAGTACATTAATCAATACATGTATCATCAAAAGTATGTATTCTCACCAATACATCTATCATCAAAACATGTATTCTAGTATGTATTCTCACTAATACATCTATCATCAAAAGCATGTATTCTCACCAATACATCTAGCATCAAAAGCATGTATTCTCACTAATACATCTAGCATCAAAATCGTGTATTCTCACTAATACATCTATCATCAAAAGCATGTATTCTCACTAATACATCTCTCATCAAAAGCATGTATTCTCACTAATACATCTAGCATCAAAAGCATGTATTCTCACTAATACATCTATCATCAAAAGCATGTATTCTCACCAATACATCTAGCATCAAAAGCATGTATTCTCACTAATACATCTAGCATCAAAATCGTGTATTCTCACTAATACATCTATCATCAAAAGCATGTATTCTCACTAATACATCTCTCATCAAAAGCATGTATTCTCACTAATACATCTATCATCAAAAGCATGTATTCTCACTAATACATCTAGCATCAAAAGCATGTATTCTCACTAATACATCTATCATCAAAAGCATGTATTCTTACTAATACATCAAAAGCATGTATTCTCACTAATACATCTATCATCAAAAGAAAAAGTATAAGAGTCCTAAATCTAAATATTTCTAAGTATCCAGGTGTAGTAGACAGGTATCCTCATCAACGACCTTGTTGTCGATGAGACAAACTCATCATCAGTGATTATACTACTCCCCCTTTCGAGGAGGGTCTTTTTGAACTACACCGATCTTGTCTCGGAAGTATTCAAATTTCACTCGAGACAAAGGTTTGGTCAAGATATCAGCAATTTGTTCCTCAGTGCTCACATACTCGAGCTTGATAGCTCCTCTCAGCACCATATCTCGTATATAAAAGTATCGGATCTCAATGTGTTTTGACTTGTCGTGGAATACAGGATTTTCTGTCATCTTAATGCAGCTTTGATTGTCACACATAATCACAGTGGGATCCATTTCTAAGTCAAACACTCCAGATAATAGCTTTCGAAGCCACACTGCTTCACAGCTGGCAGAGCAGGAAGCTATATATTTTGCTTTAGCAGTACTAAGAGCCACACTAGATTGTTTCTTGTTGAACCATGAGATCATGGCAGATCCGAGACCATAACATCCACCTGAAGTACTCTTTCTGTCTGAGACACTTCCTGCCCAATCAGAATCTGAGTAACCATGTAATCGGAGTTCATGACCTCCAAGATAATATAGACCAAAATCTAATGTACCTTTTGGGTACCTCATTACATGCTTTGTAGCTATTAAGTGAACCTTTCTAGGTTCTACTAGATACTGACTCAGGGTATTTATAGCAAAGCATATATCTGGCCTAATATTTGTTAAATACATTAATGACCCAATGATTTGTCTATATAGAGTTAGGTCTACTAATTTCGATGAGTCATTAACTAATAACTTCAAGTTGGAGTCCATGGGAGTGGCCATGGCCTTACACTCCAACATATCAAATCTTTTTAGAATCTCCACAACATACTTACCTTGATTTAGAAAGATTCCTTTTTGTTCTTGCCAGACTTCTAAACCCAAGAAGTAGTGCATTAATCCGAGGTCTTTCATCTCGAATTCTGAAGAAAGCTTCTTCTTGCTTTCAATAATTAGTTTCTCATTTCCGGTTAGAAATAGATCATCTACATATAACAACAGTATAACTGGTTCATCATCCATCACTTTAAGATAAAGATTGGGGTCAGCTTTACTCTTGGTAAAGCCCATGCTTGTTATGATCCGAATTTTATGAGCAGAATGAAATGAATACAGATTATTATCAGATGCTTAACACAAAATAACAGAGATACAGTAAAACTGGTTTTCTATTCAATAAGGAAATAAGCTAGAACTGTAAAATGCAGCGGAAAACAAGCTTGCTGGAATGGTGGCGGCTTATCTCTGAGAAGAGATGTGACGGCTGCGCTCATTTCTCAAGAAGATGGTTACAATGAGGCTCTCAAGGCCTTTTACAATAAACATGAATGTCAAAAACCCTAGACATCCAAAAACCTAACCCTAGGAGATGAAGCGCCAAAAGTCATGTGGGCCCCGTTTGGGTAAGTTAGTACATCAACTTCCCGGGGTCGTAACGTTTGCATACGACCTCCGTTTGGGGCGCTCGGTAGCCCGTTGGAAAGGTCTATCCAAGATTTACAACTTTCGACTGGGGCCAAATGCATGTCGAAGGCAACCATTTGGCCCCCCAAATTGCCAAAAAAAGGTCGTTTAGGGCCTCAAAACGGCCCCGGAAGTTCAGGACCCAAAAAACTGCTAAAAATAGTACAATACCAAAATTGCCATAAAACTGTTTTGAGCCAGTTGAAAAGGTGGGTGGCCACCAATATCCACCTGGATCATGTTAAGAAATTGTCAATCCTTCCGTACCAAGCCCTGGGAGCTTGCTTCAAACCATATAATGCCTTTCTCAGTTTGCATACATGAGTCCTCCCATCTTTAACCTCAAACCCTTGTGGTTGCTCTATGTATACTTCTTCTTCAATTACACCATTCAGAAAAGCTGTCTTAACATCCATTTGGTGTAATTTCCACTTCATCATAGATGCAAGTGCCATGATAGTTCTAATTGAAGTATACCTAGCAACTGGTGCAAATGTTTCTTCATAGTCAATTCTCTCCTTCTGAGAGAATCCTCTGGCTACAAATCTTGCCTTGTATTTTTCAATGCTACCATCTGCAGCATGTTTTATCTTGAAAATCCATTTAGAAGAAACCACACTTTTATCTTTTGGTTTGGGAACTACATCCCAAACATCATTTTTCATTATTGACTGATATTCTTCTGTCATTGCTTCTACCCATTCTTTCTTCTGGGATGCCTCTTCATAGCTAGTAGGTTGTTGATCTACAAGATCACACATCAAGGCCATATAGTTGGACACTAGCTTAGGTTTCTTTCTTTCTCTAGTGGAGCCTTCAGGAGCTCCATATCTTTCAGCTCCTTGAATAATGTCTCTAGCCCATGCTGGCCTTCATTTCTTAGATAAATCTGTAATAGAAGGTTCTTGTGGTTCCAACATGTCATGATCTTCTGGTGAATCATCTTCAGGGATGTGCACAACCTCTGTGATTCTAGGAGGTGTATCTACTTCATAGATTTCTTCAAGTTGGCACTTCCTGGATTTCTTGAGAGCTGCTTCTTCATCAAATGTTACATCTCTACTTATTTCTATATGATGAAAACCTGGTATGTAGATTCTAAAGGCTTTGGATGATTCACAATATCCGACAAATATTCCCTTCTTACCAGAAGGATCCAACTTGGTTCTCTTTTCTTTTGGAATGTGGATGTACACAGGACACCCAAATATTTTGAGATGACTTACCTCAGGCTTCTTTCCTGTAAACACTTCTTCTGGAGTTTTGAATTCAAGAGCACTATGGGATAGTCTATTTTGCACATAGATTGCTGTCCTAACTGCTTCAGCCCATAGATACATGGGTAGATCTTGATCATGTATCATAGTCTTTACAGCTTCCATGATGGTTCTATTTTTCCTCTCAGCAACCCCATTTTGTTGGGGATTGTAGGGAGTGGTTAGTTCCCTCTTAATTCCGGCTTCTTTACAAAAGTCTTCAAAGTCCTTTGAAGTATATTCTCCGCCATTATCTGTTCTAAGAATCTTGATTTTCTTTTCTGAGAGATTTTCTATTAGGGCCTTGAATTCTTTGAATTTTCCAAAGACTTCATTCTTACCTTTTAGAAAGTATATCCAAGTCTTCCTTGAATAGTGATCAATGAATGAGAGATAATACTCAAATCCACTTAGGGAAGTAGTGGGCATTGGTCCACATACATCTGAGTGTATTAGCTCCAAAATGTTCTTAGTCTTTGTTTCACTCTTTGGAAAAGGGTTCTTGACATTCTTCCTTTTCTTACAACCTTTACATGAGCCATTATGATCACCCTTCAGATCTGGTAACCCTATGACCACCTTGCTTACATAGGGTAAGGCTTTGTAGTTAATGTGAGCTAGTCTTCTATGCCATCGCTCACTGGGGCTAGAGGTTTCATGAGCAAGGGAAACTTCTGGATGTCCCTTGAGCTTATAGAGACCTCATTCTTCTTCACCAATGATAACTGCATCTTTAATTGATTTTCCTTTGGACCACATGAGTACTTGTCCATCTATGAAAGCCACTCTAAAACCTTTCTTATCTAGTGATGAGATAGAGAGGAGGTTCTTCTTTAAACCTGGTACATATAAAACTTCTTTCATTTTCAAGGGTGTTCCAGAATCAAGCTTGTAGCTTGCTTCACCAATTCCCTTGATGGGATATTGATAATCATCTCCTAGAGATACCTTTTGAGGGGAAGACTTTTCTTCAAGTCTTGAGAGAGTTTTCTTTTGACCTGTCATGTGCTTTGAAGCAACACTATCAATGAGACATGTATCTTCTCCAGGAGACACAGATCCAGAGAGTGCAGAGAATAGGACATATTCTTCTGTATCTTCTATCTTTACTTTAGATCTTTTCTTTTGAGGCCTTTCCTCCTCTTCTTCTTCTTCTTCTCCTATTTCTTCTTCACTATCATCCTCTGCCATATGTGCATGATGTCTTTTGTGAACAAACTTCTTCTTCTTCTTTTCTGGTGAAGTACAGTCTCTAGCATAGTGTCCTAGTTTAAGACAATTATAACATTGGACTGTGGAGAGATCTCTTTCTGAGTTTGTTCCTCCTTTCCTTTTTAATCTATGAGAGGGTTGAGACTTCTTGTGGTTCACTTTCTTCAAGTGACCCCTCTTTCCTCTTTTGGTGTGGGTGGCCAAGGCTTGGTCATCCTCTTTGAGAAGAGCTTCTCTGTTGGCTACCCTAGCCTCTTCTTGAACACAATCCTCCCATACTACATCAAACTTCATGCTTTCTTTTCTGGCACACATAGTTTGTATGAATGATTCCCAAGGTCTAGTGAGACCATTTAGAGCAGTCATCACAAGTTCATCTTCATCAAGAGTATCACCAATGGCATCTAGTTGCTCCTTGATTTGGGAGACCCTTGAGAAGTAGTCTTGAATCGATTCTCTTTTGTGCATCTTGGTGCTCTTCAACTGAGTCCTTAGGTTCATCTTCCTATTGATGTTCTTTCCTTCATGCATTCTTCCTAGGGCATCATACATTTCCTTCGGAGTCTTCTTGGAGGCCACTTGGGGAATCAAGTGGTCTTTAATAGAATCAGCTATGATTCTCTTTGCCCTAATCAAATCCTTCCTATGCTTCTCTTTGGCTTCATCTCCTTCAGGTTCTGCAACTTCATCCTTGACATAATGAGCAAGATCATTCTCTTCAAGAATGAGACCAATTCTGTATTTCCATGCCCGGAAATTTTCTATACCTTCTAGCTTGTCTTCAAGCTTAGTGTTTGGAGCCATCTTCTCTTGGGGGAGTCCAAGAGATAAGATATAGAGTAGTACTTACTCAGAAATTTTAACCCTTTTAATTTTCCGGATCCTGGGACAGAATTTCTGGTTTATCGCACTTTTGGTAAAATTAGGGTTTGACTTTCCCGGAGTTCTACCCAACCAAAAAGTTCGATCTAGGGCTCAAAAGATTGGTTTTGAGAAGGGCTAGCCAGCCATGTAATCAGAATTCAACAATACCAACTTTTTGCAGAAACCAATTTCTGGTTTATCGCACTTTTGGTAAAACTAGGGTTTGACTTTCCTGGAGTTCTACCCAACCAAAAAGTTCAATATAGGGCTCAAAAGATTGGTTTTGAGAAGGGCTATCTAGCCATGTAATCAAAATTCAATAATACCAACTTTTTGTTGAAACCCTAATTTTCACCGGAGAGAGAGAGAGAGAGATATTCTTACCTTGTGAAAGATGTCCTATTCAGGCTAGCTCTGATACCATGTTAAGTTTAAACCAAATAGACTAGAAAGATCACTGAAAGAAACATAATCACAAGATGGGGTAGAAAACCCAGCAAAGCTTTCCTCAATAAGATGATCAACCAAAATACAAGATGTGCTCCAAGATTTGATCTCCTTCTCTACCTCCTTAGCAGACCTCCCAGACAAGTGCGCTACTTTTCTGAGTTGTACAAGTGTGTTTAATGAGGAGCTCACGTCCTCTATTTATACTAGTTCCCAACTGACCAAAATCCCTAATGGGGCCGACATCTCCTAGAGAAGTCTAATAACCCCTAAAATATAAGATTAGGGCCGACCCCCACATGGTGGGTCTAATAACCCTAGTTACCACAAACCATTGGAGGAATAATCATCTCCGGATACATAATAGGGTTACCTCGGAGGGATGAAACATCTCCGGAATAATAATAATGTACAAATATAATATTCTTAGAAGTTACAATATTCAACAATATATAGGGTCGAGGGATTATCCCCCCTCGGCTTGCCCCTCTTTTCCAAACTTACAAACAATTGAACTTTAAATAAAATATCTCCCACTATACATAGAAAGAGACGTGTGGCGCAATGGTAGCGATGCGAATGTTAAGGCATTGGAGCTAGTGAGAGGTCAATGGTTCGATCCCCCTGCCTGCCACATTTTTTGGTAAACATAACCATATTTTGTCCCATCAGACCGCCACATGGAGGCCTCCAATTGGTGCATGTACTTCCAACTTGACTATTGACTATACAACGAACCTGTTGCATATTGAAATCAAGTTAGCTTATGATCCACTATCAAATAAATTATCAATTTTAGTAATGCTTAGAAATCACCCTTATGTGAAATAATTCACTCCTCTTCTTTTCATCATGAACAAGTTCGACTTTTGAAACATAATCAAAAGTAGATTTACCTTGTAATCCCATGGCTGTAATTTTTGTCTCATCTCCAGAGTCTGATCCCAAATCATGTTGAAGCGTGGTGGTACTCTTTTGATCTTCCTTCTTGTTCCGAAACTTTTCTAGCTTGAGTTCCAGATGAAGCCTCCAACATTTGGATACATCATGACCCCTTTTCTGACAATGTGTGCATGTGGGCTTATCTCCTCCTTTATTCATGGTAGCTGTCTACTTTCCTTTCCCTTTACCTTTGAACTTGTTTCCACCTGTATTGAAAGACTTCTTGGAAAATTTATTAGAAGTGTTCTTCCCCTTAGATTCAATATGGGTGGCTTGAACACACGCTTCATCGAAGTTAGTCGGATTGAACATAAGAATTGTATGCCTTAAGTAACTATGCAATCCTCCTATGAATTTAAGAAGAGTCTCTTGAGTATAAAGAGGTATACCCAACAATAAGGCCCTATTTCTAAACTCTTGTGTGTATTCTTGCACATTTTGACCCTTACCTTGTCTAAAGTTCTGCCAATCCATCATATCCTGCTACTTATAGCCCAACGGATAGAAATATTTTTTCAACATTGCAGTAAACTCATACCATGAGGAAATAACTTTACCTTTAGTAAGAAGATCCTCTTGTGTTTTTCTCTCCCACTAGATGAGAGCAGTGCCACCAAGACTGAGTGTGGCCAACTGGATTTTGGCTTCATTGCCCGCAAGTTTCTAGATCCTACAATATATTTCAATCTATCTAATCCAATTATCCAATTTTTCAGCATTAAGTTCTTTATTAAACATAGGTAAATCAAATTTTACATCAAGCTTTAATAATGGAATATTAGAAACATCTTTCTGATGATATTTGGAATGGTGAGTATGAGAAGAATAAAAGGAACTAGAACTTGAACTTGAACTTGAAGGTGGAGATTCAGGTGGATCTCCTCCATTTCCTTGATTTACAGAAGCATTGTCTTTTACTTTTGCTTTCTTCTTCCCCTTCTTTGATATTCTTTCTTGGTAATCTACAAACAAATTCTAGACCATATCTGACATTCTATAGAAGGCTTTATGAAAAGCCTTATCGTGCTCTGAACATGCATCATCATCTTCCATTTTCTTCCTTCGGATTGTACGTTCAATTTTTGGATCAAAAGGCACAAGCTCTCCTTCACCTTCCTTAAGCTTTCCCCCAGTAATCATTCACACACTCACAAATATATGGTTAAGTAGGATTTGATACGAAACATGATCTGAATTTGTAGGATCTTTTAATTAAACCATGATTTATGTGTAAATGTCTCAACAGTTAAATTTTGAAAGAAGACTTTAAAATGGAAATTTTAAAGAGAGCACATATGCATAAAGAATTCAAATCATATAGATGAAAACAATAATCTAATAAAACAACTAATAAAAGAGTTCTTCCATAAAGGACTACATCTTTGGGCCCCTTACGATGAGACTGTTTCTATTAATTTCTTCAAATGCTACAAATTACATCAATGTTGAGGACACTCTAAAATTCAGATTTTTTTTTGTAAAAATAGACGAGGCCACTGCGTCTGTCTCGAAAAATCATGAAATTTGAGTCTAAACACTGTATACTTTGTCTGGAACCTCCCCTGGCACGTAGTTCAAGATCACGCCTTCCTGCAATGTACAAACTGTTACAACTCACCTCGAGTTCCATTCCAGCATTGAAAATCATGCCTACCATTGTGCACCTCATCCCCACTCTAAATTGTGGGTTAAATAGAGTGAAACAAGCTATTTGGGGGCCACGTGGGCATGCCCCTTTTGGGGAGAAAATCTCGTTTTAAAATTAAAAGAATATTCCATCATTCCCTTTTAAACCACGGGGCGTCGCTTAGTGATAGAACATTGGAGTTTGGTTGAGTGGGTCGTGGGATCAAACCCCATGGCTCCGAATTTTTTGGCATATATATGGTGTGATATATGATATAATATATGGTTTGGTTGTGGAGTTTCGTGGATCTTGGTTTAATCCCTCCATTTGTATAGTTGGTTTATATATATATATATATATATAGTCGATGGATTATCCCCCCTTGGACCACCCCCCTTTTCCAAACTTACAAACAATTGAATAAAATATATCCCACTACACATAATAAGAGACATGCATGGTGCAATGGTAGGGACGCAAATCTTAAGGAATTGGATCCGGCGGGAGGTCACAGGTTCGATCCCCCTACCTGCCACATTATTGGTAAATAGAACCATATTGTGGCAAATAAGACAACCACACGACGTCCTCTGATTGGGGCATGTACCTGCCAAATCGACTTCCAACTGTACAATGAACCTACCACATGTCAGATTTCGATAGGTCCAAATCATCCTGAACTACCACATCATCTGCCAAGTAACCTACCATGTGGTACTCTGTGAGTGTATCGCTTCAACACCATACAGTACACGAGTCACCATTTCAGTGGTGCCACGTGGCACCCCCTTTTTGCCATTTTACTTGTCTTACCAAAATTTCAGAATGCGATATCTTCCATGTCTAGAGTTAGTTTTGGATGAAATGAGCGTCACTGGAAATCTCTCGGCGAGCCCTACGCAACAACGTGCTTATGTTCAACATTTGAAGACTTTGATTTTTGGTCATCTTGGGAAATCGTCCTGTATCACTTGTCAACTTTTAGGGACTCATCAATAGCTTCTTTGATTTCTCTTCTCGCGATTTTACAATCTTTCTCATACCAAGGGTTGGCCATTGTATTTCTATTTTTATACAACACTTCAATACATAACTTGTTAATGGAAGATGAGAGGGTTGTAGAGAAAATATGATAAAGGTATTCTATATTGCCCCTACTAGATACAAGAAACAAATTATTATTTAAATCATTTTAAAAAAGTTCATCTCTACTTTTTTGGAAGATTTAGTACTTTTCCTCTGAGAATTTGTTTCTATGGGACTATTGTGCATGCCAAAGTTGAGAGTTACAATTATAGGCCTATGATCCAATTCAGGTTCATGGTCATTTAAAATGTCAATTTTTTTTTTAAAGGGATATAAGAAATGACATAGTCAACTACATTACTTCCAAGCTCATGAATGCATGTCATTCGGCTAGAGTTAGGCCATTTCATAACATTGTTGAAAATAATTGGATCTTGAGCACTACAAAACTTGATTAGATTGGAACCAAAAAAAATTCCATTGAAGAACGATTTTTGTCTAATCATAGAGGATTAGGGTTGGAAGCATTGCTTGGTTACTAGTTGTTTGAGCATTAAAGTCACCCATTAAGGGGATATTGCCTTCATTTCTTAAACTATAAATATCATGTCCAAGGCCATTATAAGGACAATTTATATCTAAATTGTTCTTCTTATAAAATTTAGAACTGATAGACATAAAATAACAAATTGTTATAAATATTTTTTTAGCATTAATATTCGTAATCTCCATCCATATGTACTGGTTGAACGAATCTTTCTTATAAATCCTAACATGAGGGAAAATGTTCTTCCTAATGTAACAAGCTATACCTCTAATGCCTCGGAGACACTAAATCGCTTGTTCCATATTGACCATAAGACAAATCCTTCTATTATATGGACCTTCAATACTTCATGCTCCCAAGTTTTAACCAATGAGATAATATCAATTTCATTCGAAATCCAACTCAACTTTGGATCTCTATTCCATGGAAAGCCTCAATAGTTCCAAGAGCAGATTCGAAGCATGTCGAATTCCTATTTATTATTATCTTTTTGGTCTCTATCTTGGATACTAGCCTTTCTACTTCTAATTAGTGCCCATTTTCTGTCGTTCCTAGCTTCTTTTACGTTTTGAACTTCCTTTCTTAGTTTGATTTGATCTTTTGGAATGAGATCTTCGTTTATAAATATTCCTGATCCTTTTAGACAATTTTACTAAGTATGCTGAATTTATGGTTGTTAGGAATAACCTTAACCCGGATTATCCTATCTTTATTCTCAATTTGTTTTCCCAACCTCCTTGCTTCTCTCAGACAAGTGGTTTCAATTTGTAACTTATTAAGTAGTTTTTCCCTAACTAGAGCTAGCATATCCTCGTCAACCTCCTCCTTCAAACCGAAAATTACGAGGTTCAAGGATCGTTACCCTCATGGTCTAATTCAATCAGCTTATTTATTTCATGTTTGATATCAAATTTACCTTCTACTATATTTATGGTTAGATTGTCATTTACCTTTCCTTCTAGTTCTTTAATCTTGCTCTTCATCTCAAGATTTTCTAAATTATCAATCTCTCCTAGTTGGGATGGTTGTTTTGTTTCTTGGTTTTGTTTTTCCATTTCTTGTAATCTAATCTCCATTGTTTCCATCTTATTCTCAAACACGTGATCTAATTGTCTATTTGTTTTTGAATCTTGTCTTCAAAGGATGCAAATTTATTATCCAGCATGGCATCTACTTTTGTTTGAAGTTTAGCTTCTCTTTCTTCCCTATGTTTCTCTATAGACTCTATATCATCATAAAGAATAGGGTAACTGTGATAGGTCTCCCTTTGGTAGTCTTTGGTATTGCCTCAGTGAAAATGCCCAATATTGAAAAAACCCCAATCTTGAAAGTATTGTGCCACAATGAAAAACCCCAGTCTTAAAAATATTCTTCCTTAGTGAAAAACCTCAATCTTAAAAATATTGTTCCTTGGTGAAAAACCCCAATCTTGAAAATGGTGTTTGAACAAGTTTTAAATAAATAAAATAAATTAGAACCAAGGTTGGGAGAAAGAACTTGTGCACTTGATTAAGAGTGGATTAGGGTTTTGGAGGCAAGCCATGAAAATGCCCAAATATTTGAAAGTGCTTAAATGACCCCATAAAAATGCCTTAATGAAAATGATCGTGAAAAAATACCTTAATGAAAAAGCCCAATCTTAAAAATATAAAATTGCCTTAATAAAAATGTCCTAAATTATATAGTAGTAAAAATAAATTTTAAAATAATCTAAAATTTTAAAAATTAATTTTATAATATTTTTAAATATATATAAATACTATTTAAAAATTATTTAAAAAAAAATAATTATGATAAACAACTTCTCATAATTTTTTATTTCAACCAATAGAAATAGAACAATTAGTAATGAGTAATTGAATTAAGAAATTATAAATAACAAGAGCTGCGTGCAGCTTAGTCCCTGCCTTTAATAATTTGAAATAAAAAAATAGAATAAATAAATAGGTGTTAATAATTTTAAAAATATTGACGCCTATAGGGTAGAGAAATTGGTAATGAGTAATTGTGTTGAAAAGTTGTAAATGAAAGGTCGCAAGAATTCCCATGGGTACTTACTTACAAGAAAAAAATTGATAAATAAACTAAATTTTGTCAAGATTCCTATTCATAAACAAAACGAACATTGACAATTAAGTTCCAGGCCAACTACATAGACAAACTTCACAATAATTTATTAATTTGTCAAACAATAAATAAATAAATTATCATTCCATCTATGTTATCTTATATACCAAGTTATCTCACAGGAAACTCTAAAGATATTGAGGAACGTCACCGTAAATTGTTGCACTCTTTCCATGGTTATGGAACCTTCATCACCCGCTTTTCACTCAAATTCAATCTCAACATTAATATAGTAATATCCTCAACATGGTTTTATCTGAAGTTTTTTTAATTTCATTTTGTTCCTTTGCTTTCTTGTGATGGAGAATTGAAATGAGAGATAACACGTAATCAAATTGTAAAGCAATATAGGATCCTTGATGCGAATGTTTTAAGCAGGATTTTAGGGAATTTTTTAAAGAGAAAAAATGCATTAATATCTGCATCTGGTTTTGTGAGATAAAAGATGGTCTTGACATATAAAAACTCTTGTTTGACAAATTAATAAATTATTGTGAAGTTTGTCTATATCAATTTTTTTTGTAGGTAGTACCCATGGGCATTCTTGCGACCTTTCATTTACAACTTCTCAACACAATTACTCATTACCAATTTCTATAACCCCGGAGGCGTCAACGTTTTTTTAAATTATTAACACCTATTTATTTATTTTTATATTTCAAATTATTAAAGGCAGGGACTAAGCTGCACGCAGCTCTTGTTCTATTTATGTTTATCTCACTCCACAATATAGATCTATTTTGTTATTGTATTTATATTTTCCAAATTTTATATATATATATATATATATATATATATATATATATATATATTATTTTAATTGTGAACTTATATTATATTTACTTTTGTTTTAATTTATTTGTAGATACATTTAATTATTGTATTTATGTTTGTCAAATTGAATATATATATGTTTCGCTTTATTTTAATAAAGAACCTATATTATATTTATTTTTGTTTTGTATTAATTAATTATTTTGAGTTGGCATATTTTATAACATGACATATGTTCATCCTCCTAAACGGTAGAAAGCATCTCTCAACGCAATAACAAATTGCTAAAAACACAAATTTTGTGAATCCTAAAAATCATAGTAACCATGTTATGTGAAAAACAAAAAATGGTGAAATAAAAAAAGGCTTAAAACCCATTCAAGCATATACACTGACAAGGGAATGATATGTAGTATTTTGTCCCCTTGTTTTCCCCTCTGCAATTTACCGTTACTCAATAATTGCTCGTCAAATAACTTTTGAGAACCATTGGATATGGAGCTGTCATTAAAAATTAGGATGACACCCATGAGAAATAGTCGTCAAATTACAAGCCTTACTAGAGGTAATGGTTGATAATAAAAACTTTGCATTTTTCATTTTCTCATGCTGTTTTATATCTATATATATTCAAAGGAAAGTTCAAGATTTTTGAGTTGAAGTTGTGAAAAAAGTTATGGTAGTGATTTGTAACCAAGTATCAATGGTTATTATGTGAGAAATTGATGACTAATTATTAACATAGATCCATCTTAACTAACACAAAGGATGAAGAAACACAAAAATTAAATTAGTACGCACATCTCTCAATAATGTTTAATGCCCCAACTTAAGATAAATTTATACTAATATGTATGTGTATTAATGCTTGATCATTTTCCCCAATTTTTCTATTCTCTGTTATTGTTATATATATATATATATATATCTCATTAATATGTATGTGTAATATGTACATCTCATTCATATTGAGCTGTTTTTATTTTTATTTTATGTTACTATATATATATATTACACAGCTCATTAATATGTATGTGTATTAATGCTTGATAATTTTCCCCAATTTTTCTATTGTGTGTTACTACATCTCATTCATATTGATTTGATTTTTTGTTTTTATTTTAATTTTCCAAGTATTATATTAGGCCAACTTAAGTCCAATTTGTAGGTAAGTAGCCAACTTAAGTAACTGAAATGCTTGGGATGATCTCAGTTGGCCTAGGAAATATTGAGAAACGGCATCCCTCTTTTTCTCGTTTATTTAGGAATCAAATCCATCGATAAGATGGTGTTCCTTGCCCCCATTGGGAGTCTACTGAAGATTTCCAAGTGCCCAAAAAATTATTGACACATCTAGAGACTAGAATCATTCTTTTCACAAAGAAAATGAGGGCGACTTAACTGGGACAAGTAACTCAGCATCTTCTAAAAGCTAATTCCCGCTAATCAGAGGTACCTCCCATAAACACCTGGAATATTTACAAATCTGATAAAGAAGCCTGGTCCTCAGAAGCTTCCATAATAAATGCATATGATTCAATAATTGCCTCGTATACTCCGATTCCTTTTAAATATTCAGCTTCATTTAAGAACTGCATACATGGCATATATAATGTTTTTTCAGTTTACCAATTCTCAATTTATATACGAAATAATCGACAAACAAACTTCATTAGAAAACATGAGAAGGTAGGTTGACTGTTACAAAAGGACTTTGTCACCAAAGCTGAGGTTCCTTTGAAGTTTAAAATGGTACCCGCAATAATAGGGGTAAACAAAATTCCAAATACAATGGTTGCAAGCATAAAATGAGAGAATCCAACTATTACAAAAGGACTTTGCCACCATAGCTGAGGCTCCTTTAAAGTATAAATGATACCCCAAAAAATAGGAGTAACAGGTAGATTGCTCAAAGCAGATGGCACTGGCCAACCGATGCTTGCAAATACGATTATCATCAACATTTCATATATCCCACAGGCTGTATGTTTGGTCCTATAGGATCAAAGTTAACTTGACCTAATGCTAGTTACAGGATGGCACTTGCCCAACAACGCTGACGATTCAATTCCCTCTGAATTACACTAATTCCACACAGCACTACAGAGACCCTGATGAAGTCAATGTAAAATATAGTTAGAAACTGACCTCACTCGAACTTTAAATGCATGCTTTCACCCCTGAGACATATGCAAGCCTTTGTCTTACAACCCTAAGACATATACAGGCCTTCATGTTACTCTGAAAACATGTATATGAATTAATTAATTTTACTAAAGTACGGAATAAAATTACTGACATAGCATTCTCATCAGATTATGAATTCAATAGAAAAAAAATCAATATATCAAAAACTTCAAACATAATAAAAAATTAAATTAAATTTAAAATAATACACCAATTCAACGAATTTTAAGTTTCTTGAAATTCCAAGTTTGAAAATAAACATTAGGTACCTTCTTGAAACTCTTGCAAAGCAATGCACCAGGATAGCCCCTTGACGCCTACCTCGCTCGAAGAAGTTCAGGCAAGTGTCCAGATAATCCAATAGATTCTCGTTTTCCATGTCTCTTAAAGGAACCGCCATCCTCAATATTTTCAAGTCTGGTCCGACCAACTCCAAATTATACAGTAACTTCCCGGCCTGTGTTGGCAGAAGTTCTTCATCGGAGGAGCTTCCAGAGGCATTGCTGGGGTTTTCCTTCTTATTATTACGCCCGTTGATTTCCTTGTAAACCTTCTCAATCTCCTTGTGTTGTGCTTCAAACCCACAATGCCAATCCGAGAAGAATGTAATGGAGGCTGAGCTCAGTAGGGACAGTATGTGTGTTATCTCCGAGCTGCCATTGGAGATCACTTCTGTAGCATCGTTGATGTCTCCTATAAACAAACCCTCCCTTACCAACTCTGACCTGCTTAACTAAAAGGAGGAAAACCGAAGGCATGTAAAATCCAGTATAAGTAATTACAATATATAATGGCATTGTAAAAAAGCATGCACAGTTCATAAGAACCATAACCATAGACTTGATTACTGGAGAAATGGTAAAAAATAAATTACCTGAAACAATGTCAAGAGCATCATGGATGCATGAGCAAGGGTTGTTCATTCTCACAATTTATGACAGCAACTTGACTACATATATCACCCTAGGGCCTAGCTGAACCATGCAAGGAAAAATCTATGAATAAAATCCACATATAAGAAATGAGTTCACGGATGATAAATGAGCAAAAACCACAGATCACAAATCCACTCGCACCTTCATGGACGAAATCTGCATCTTCAAGCGCAGACAGGGGATATTACATGCATCATGCATCAACTGCAAATGTAGAAGATGACCACCAAAAAGATTAAAATGGGAAAACCAAACATGACTAATACATGCATCTTGACACGCTCGTGCATCGACTGCAACACAAACAGTATGCCCGATTACATCCTGTAGCTCCTGTCAACCCACTGCCTCTGTCATCCCACAGCCCGCTACACTTGTCATGAGTTAACCTAGAACTGCAAGCATTTACTTCCGTCAGAAATATTACTATGGAACTGTCAACCAGATCCGTATGTCATTATGCTCAACTGCTATCCACTATAAACAAAATATTTAGATTTTAACATTTGCAAGTTCAAAGTCGTTCTATTTTTATTTTATTTTCATTTTTACTTAATTCTTGCCAATGAGGAAAATTGTCTTGTCAAGCACTTTCCACCAATTAGACTTACACACATATTAAAATATTTTATTAAATAAATACAAATAAATACGTAAATTATTTCAACATTGGATAAACTATAAAAAAGTTTTAGAAATATTTTTATACGAAGCAAATTAATACTAAAAAACGAAACATATAGTCTATACCTACAGCATGAACTAAAAAATAACAAACAATTAAAACATTAAAACATTTTATTTCAATAAATAATAAATAAATTATACCAATCTAAAATTTTACTCACCTAACTCCTCTTGCATATTAAAATGTCTCCATACGAAATTAAGCATGAGATTAAACTCTCACACACTATTAGGCTAAATTGCCATGCATTATATTATTTCTCAAACATATTAAAAAAATTAATAAATCAGTATAGACATAAATATTTCCACCTTACCAATGGGATTCCGAGTTTGGTGGTTTGTACAATATTTCATGAAAGAATTGTTGTTAAATGTTTCAAATTATTCTCTCTATAATAATGTTCGCGAATATAGGTTTCTTTTTAGGTTGCATGTGAAGCGAATATAGGTTTCTTTTTACGTTGCATCTGAAACGTTTATTGTATAATTTGATTTTTTTATTATAATCTTTGAATTTGTTTGGAAGTATTATGATGTATTTTTTTATTATAATCTTTGAATTTGTTTGGAAGTATTATAATGTAAAATTTTCACGGGCTAAATTGATGTGCATTATGTTATTTCTCAAACATTGAAAAATTTAAGAAATATTACATATTGAAAAAATTAAGAAATCAATATTGATATAAATATTTCCAACTTACCAATGGGCTTCAAGTTTGGTGATTTGGTGATTTGTACAATATTTAATGTAAGAATTGTTGTAAAATGTTTCAAATTTTTCTCATTATAATAATGTTTGTGAATATAGGTTTTTTTATGTTGCATGTTAATTGTTTATTGTATAATTTGATTTTTTTTATTATAATCTTTGAATTTGTATGGAAGTAATATGATTCATAGTATTTTAAATTTGTTTATTATATATTTTTGAATTTGTTGGAAAGTATTATTTGATAGATTAAAATTGATTTTAGTGGACATTAATCATCATCATTATCATCAATAAAATGATTTAAGAACGATTATTTTATGTATTTGCATATAATATTTTTTATTAGTTTTTAAATTTGTTAGAAATAATGCGATACAAGAGAATCTTTATATTAATTATTTTATATACATTTTAATTGATTATACATGATCCATTTTTAATGGGATTTTTTAAATAAACTTTTTATTTTTCCTAAAATAATGTGTTGTAAGAGTATTTTGGTCATTTATTATTGTTATTATTTTACACTTATTTATTTAATTTTGAATTGGTCTAAATGTAGATGTAATGTAAGAGTGTCTTTGCCATTTATTATTGCTATTATTTTACATTTATTTATTTAGTTTTAGTTATATGTTGCGATTAAAAGGATTTAATATTTATATTTTTTATGAAATTTTGTCAACTTTTAAAATATGAAGTATTGTATTTGGAATTTGAATATTTAGGATAGTTTTGAGGTCAAAAGTTAAGGAACAAAATAAAACAAAAGCATAACTATAATGTTTATGAATTTTCCCAGAGACTTGTTCATAAGCCCTATGAATATAATGGAAGCGGAGAGCTTGGACTATTTGTTTAAAGAATAACATTGACTCATTATTGTGGTATTTCTACTTGTTTTCAATTCAACTACATAATTGTGTGGTTATTTTTGTTGAGTGATTTATTATTGTGGTACATTTATGTTTGTTTTTAATTGAATTGGAGATTGTGGTGGTTTCTTTCTTACTATTGCAATTGATTATGTTTATAACTATTATGGATAAATTTCATTTTATGTGTTTGTAACCATGATAAGGGGTGGAGTTCTTGAAGCAAGTAAAAGCGTAGATGACTCTAGCAAATGCATGACATTGGTTAGAGTTATCTGAACAATTGAATGAAGCATGCTTTAAGGGGTTAGGTTGGGTAAAGATTGTAAAATGGGATACAAATCCAATTTTGATGAACTGTGGGTAGGGGTAATGGAAAATGAGCTATTGAAAAAGATAAAAATGCTAGAATAAAAGAAATTGTAGTAATGTTGATGAAGGAGATGGAAGCCATAGAATTGGCTTGGTGGAGGAGATTGCCAAAAAGAGCATGTAGCAAATATGACAATGATGTCGAATTGTAGAGAGGATGGAGTAACACTTGATGAAGATGAATAAGTGCAGAGATAGAAAGACTAATGGAGTGGATAACAGGCACGCAAAATTATTTTGGGTGCAATTAGATTAAAGAGTCTGAGAGAGTGAAATTTTCTTTCATAAAATTGAAATGCTATGCATATGACTGGTGGTGGTAGTTGAAGAGGGACATAAAATAGAAAGGAAAATAAAATATCCAAAATTGGGCTTGAGCATGGTCACCAAATTGGGAGGTAAAATTTTAATTTAAGATTATACTTTGAAAATGAATTTAATATTTGAGAAACTAAAGCAATGTAATATATGTGTAGAATAATATTTTGAAGAATTTTGTAGCATGGACATCAGAGCTAGTTTTGTATGATATAGTGATGAAAATATAATGTTGTTTATGGATGCATTGAAGCTAGATCCATTAGGAGGATTATTGCAGAGAACATGTGCATACATTAGGTGTAACATGCCCTTTTTGCTGAAGAACATTTTATGCTGGAAAAAACATTATGTTAACTTTTATTGTAAAGTTTTTATGTTGGACAAGTGTCCAAGGATGACTGTAATTTGCACAATATTTTATTATTTAATAAATAAAATAGGAGACAATTTGCACAATATTTTATTATTTAATAAATAAAATAGGAGACAAACACCTAAGGGGACTGTTGAAAGAGTGGTTACTGACCCACTAGGTGGAATGGAATCTGGGGTAGAAGGCAATGGACAAGTGGCAGCATAATGATGCAACTAAGTAGCTGTTGGTATGGGACAACTCCCTTGAAATGTGGTCATAGTTCCTTGGAGGGTGGGACTAGAGCTTGAGGCTCATTTATTCCAAACTGGCCACTAAAGACCTAGGAAGTCTATATAATAGCCATCAAATAATGAACTGAGGTTCATCACTTTTACTGACGAGGAAATTTACCTTGGGGTTTTGCTGTGCTTGCACCCAAGAGATTTGATGAGGGGATAGGCTAATGTTTTGATCATGTTGTGAGTCTGCCCATTATTGTTGAGTGCAGAAGGCTTATTTTGAGTGCAGAAGTTTTACTTAGTGCCTTACTTCTACACAGATTCCATCTACTTAGTGGTTCAGTAAGCAGGCTCGAGGTCCATAGGAATCCAGCAGTTTGGCTGCTTCTTCTGGAGAAGGTTGGGAGGAACAGGCCTCCTTGGGTGTTTGTCGACCCTATATTCATCTACAGGTTCTATTTGTTTATCTGCCATTAAATAGTTAAATTTGTTTATTTGCAGATATTTAATTCCTATTTACAGAATGTATCCTTGTTTAAATGCATCTATTTTGAGTTTCTAAATCTTATTAGGATTATGAATTGTAATAAAAAAATTGAATAAAATATTCTCTGCATTTTTCCCCATGCTAATGGATCTGCATCGTACTCTAGTACAGAGAAGAGATTAAAATAGATAAAATGATAGGCATATTGCCAGATGAATGAGAAGATTAACACTGAAGTATTTCATTAAGTTTTTCCTATCATTAATATTCTGTAGGAAATAAAATACTTTTATGTTCTTCTTTTATTTTTCTTTTCTCAATTAAATATTCTAAAAAAAATCTATTGTATTTTTTTTTACCTAACTGTATTGAAATAACAGCTGCAAAATATTTACAACTGCAAAAATAATTATATTCCTAAGTACACAGTATTATTACCCATTTCTTTTATCAAGTTTATATATCTTGGAAACAAAACAGATATCATATCTAAGTAATAAAATCTAGCATTCTGTTACACAGTATTTAGGAAATCGTAGTAGTTGAAATTTAAATAATATTTTTCTGTAGTTGAATTCATTTCTATTTTCTTTTAGTCATAGAATAAACTAGGGTTTTCATGCTTTTATGTCTTCTTTTCAATTCTCACAATATTAACCTTAGCATTTATCAGTTCAAATAGGAGTCTATCAAACTCTTAAACAAATAGCAGCAGAAAACTCATAAACATTTTACTTCAGTTTCGTCAAATGTTTCTAAACAATCGATTAAAAACCTAACACTTTAACATTTCTTTCACCAACAATTGTATTATACAATAGAGCTATTATTTATATCCTTAAACAGTATCAAAGATTTGAAATCGCATTCTATGGTCATTTGATCAAGGGTTATTACCCTCTCGGCGAAAATCATTCGCACTTATTTCATTAAATAACGATGCAACATAATCCTATCATTAGGATGAAATTATCGATTTGAAAACAACCTTTTTATTTCAAAATTTACAGAAAACAGAGACACCCATTCTTAAGTATTCGTTACAGCATCAAGACGGAACATCAACCCTAGTGAGTGGTCAAGCCACTTAGTTAATCCTTTAACTATCCTTTGAAAACATTAAAACTGTAAATAAATTTCAAACACAATATTGCATCTTTTTACAAAACATAACTCAGTATTTCATTATCACATCCGAGGGTTCATCCCTTTGAAATTCAATACATTGTAGGCAAACATCAAAAACAACACACGACTGGGCAGATTATCAAATTATGGCGAGGGGTCACCCTCTGTCCATTACAACATTACATTAAAAACTTTTTTGTGTATGCCAAAACGATGCCAGGAACTCAGCATCGAGACTGACGAGCAATGTCATCATCAAATGATGCTAGGAGAACCTACGAGGAGTTTAAACCATTGAGGCTTACCAGTTTGAGCGAGATGGTGCCATTCCACTGGGATTTTGAACATTACAACCTCCAAATAGCGTCAGTACTTGCCATTAAAATATTTTGAAGTTAAATATCTTACTAAAACAATAGATATGCACGAAGTTCGAACTTAAACAATTGCAGACAAAGCTCTTAGATTTGAAAACATTACCTCTCATTGCAGGAGCCAACGCTGGAAACGCCATTACCATTTAAGATTCAAATCCGTTAACAAACCACTACAGAGAAGGCATACAGAATCCACGAACTTCCACATTCATCCTTAGTCAAGATCTTTGAAACTACAAATCGTGGAAACCCTCTATACAAATTTATGACGAAAGCCACAGGGCTATTGACATTCAACTCCATAAAGAAAACCTGAAAACTATCAACGTTATAACCAGAGATCCCACCATCGAATCCAAGTATGAGTTCACAAGCAACCTGCTATCAAACCCTATTACCATGTGGCCTGTTGGCCTCTCTCCAAGACCAGACCCACCAAATGAACACCAAGGGGTAAAACAAAGCGTAAGAATAGCATGAGCGGTTAGGGAAAAACCTAAACCCGAGGACAGAACCAGATCAACGGAGCAGATCAAGCCAGCTGAGGATCACGAAACTCAAATCACCTGTACATACAAGATCATTTATAACCTCATTAATGCCGAAGGCCATCTCAGAGGAAGCTCATTGATTTTTCTCTTTACAGCTCAACTTGTCATACATATATTCATGTGAAAACCTCCACATGGATATCCAACAGGACATTCCACCGAAGGAGTGGATGGAAGCATTAAAAGATCAGTGCAGACACGTTATTGTCAACCAACGAAGGACTGCAGAGTAGTAAAGAACCGTCACCTCCATTAACGTTGTTTGGGCACGAATTTCACTACATTAATATTCCATGTTATCAAAGCTATAGCATAGTATTGCTTATAGAATTACATTTCAATTTAAATCAAATCATTGTTATGGCATAGTTCATAAATCATATAGCTAGTTTCTATGCTACCCAGGTCATAAATACATATAACGTATGGTTTCTATACTATTCAAAGGTATTACTATAAATAACCCTTGGTAAATTGCACTATGTAAAACATAGTATTTGTAGTATTGGGTAAGTGTTTAAGAATTTGAACCTAATGCAATCAGCATTGTAATACTTTGACATGTCTAAACCCACACAATATCAATACACTAGTACAATAACTAATAGAGATATTAAATGAAGAAATCATTCATTTACTTTTGCATAGTCAACATATATTTATTGCATGTGAATCTACTTGGCATTATGACGAAATCTTTATAGAAGGAAGTCTCAATACATAGGTTAAAAACCATTACCACGTCATAAGAAATGCTATGATAATCCCTTAAAGTTCTAAATAGGATATCAAAGGATCAATCTAGATTCACATAATTTCACTATTTCACATTTGAGGTATCATTCAATAATAGATGCGTCATATAGGAATATATTTACAATAATACTGGCACTTTGAATTCGTAAGAATTTATCTAATCCTTGCAGAAGTTGGAATAGAAAGCCATTTATATTTCTAGAATGTAAATCAACGTAAAGGTATGGGTATCAATATATTTTAAGCAGATAGTAATGACAGTTATGTCTACAAACTTCATGAATAGCCAGGATAACACTTGTTAAATTGAAGGAACAAAACTGAAGATCCATACCTTTAACATCTTTCTTATACAGAAAATACTTTCGCTATTTTATTGCATTAACGGCTAGCAAAAATAAATATTGAATTATTGGCCCCGTAGGAACCCCTTCATCAACATTCAAGCATAACCGTCAGTATTTATCACAAGAACCTTATCGCATAGGAAATTACATACTGCTGTAGGTTTATATTTTAATGCAAAAGAATAATTGTCTTATCATGTTTAATAAGTATGAAGTGTTACTTTATTGAACTGGTTTTAGTTAAGTGGTTAGCAAACATTTTATTTTCCACTGCCAGCATTTTAGAATTTAATGCTACTATAAAAATTTTAAATTTTTAGTGAAATTTCGGGATGTTACATTAGGAAAGGATTAAATGATTTTTCCTTGAGAATATGGGAGGTGAATCTAGAGAGGAATCATTGGAGAAAGCAATGAGAAGACAAAGAAAATGAAATTCTCTTAAATGCAGTTGTAGAGAGTTTTGATTGTGAAACTAGGGTGCATATTGTTGAGGAAAATGATGAGGAATTTGTGTGTGATTTACATGTTGTGGGTAGTGTTCCAAAGACAAGTGTACAAGAAGGATTTGGAGCAAAATATTGAAATAAGAAGTTTGAGGTAAAGGAATTTGTGAAATAAATTCATGAAGTAGAAACAAAGTTGCAATGAAGAGATCTTGTAGAAGTGAGTGATGTTGCATAAGTGAGTGGTATTGAAACAAAAAGTGGTAAATTGGAGAAGAGAGTGGACTTGTAGCAGTGTAGTTCAAAGGAGATTATGGTACAATAGATATAATAGTGGAAGAGATGCACATGAGAGTGTTTGATTTCCTTAATGATTTATGTGATATTTGTCGTAGGTGAAGTGGAAAGTGAAAAAAAGACAAGACTTGTAGTAGACAAAAGAAAAGATGTAGTTGTTGCAACATGAAGAGTTAGATGAAGTAAAGAAACATCGAGTTGAATATGATTGCAACGGAGGAGTTGTTGCAATGAAATGAAAGTAGAATGAGGAGAATTTGAAGTAGCAAGCATTGGTGGAGTTTGTTAGATAGTGGTAATGGTGTAGAAGAGGTAGGATGGGGAGGCAATAAGCACCATAGAGAGGGAGCATATGAGGTAGTAAGCCCCATTAGGAAAGATTTCCAATAGTTTCTAGAGGTGTACAAGTTGCAGGAAATAGTAGAAGATATGATAGTAATTATAATGAAAGTGAGCTAAGTGAGAAAGATGGAAAAGTTGAGAATGAATATGAGTTTCCTACAATTGCAAAGTAACACTTTGTAGATTGTGTAGAAGGAAGATGTTGAATGGAGAGTGTTAAATGATGAGTGGATTCGAGTGTGGAAGAGAGTAAAGAAGAAAAGCTGAAGACATTCAAGGAGTAAAGAAGAAAAGCTGAAGACATTCAAGGATTGTTGATTTCAATCCCTAGAATTATAAGTATCCCACATTTTGTTAGTCTTGGTTTTATTTTGTAAATTAAAACAAATGTAATATTTATTGTCTTTATTAAAAAAATAACCATTGGAGTATGGAGCGTTATATTTATAATTTGATTTGAGTTATTGATGTGGTATTTATGTTTGTTTCAATTTAACTACATAATTGTGTAATTATTTTTGGTGAATGATTCATTATTTTCATGTATTTATATTTTTTTAATTAAATTGTAAAGTGTAATTTGTATGTTTAATATTTATTAGTAGAATTTAAATTTGTTTATAATAATTGGATAAATTTATTTGCTTGTATATGATATAATAAAAGATCACACTTGAATGTATCATACAATGTTCTTAAAAAAAATTGGTTAATAAATTTATGTAAAAAATATGTGCTATGAATAAGTAAATAATATTAAATTAAAAAATAATATTTAATATTAATATAAAAATAAATTATTATTATTATTATTTAACATAAATCATTTTAAATTTAATTTAATTTATAATTTATTTAAATTTTTAATAAATTTTAAATTGAAATAAATTAATATTATAAAAATATATTTTTAAAACAAAAAAAATTATAAAATAAAAATATATGCTAAAAATAATGCTTTATGTAATTTTATTAATCATCCAGGATTGTGGTTGAAACAACTTTGTACATAATACCACATCTAAAGCTTATTCACAAATAAACTATAAATTAAATTCATTTTGGAGGGAGCTTCTTGAAGCTAGGAAACAATTGGAAGA
Organism: Larix kaempferi; assembly: GCA_027924585.1. Classification (NCBI taxonomy): domain Eukaryota; kingdom Viridiplantae; phylum Streptophyta; class Pinopsida; order Pinales; family Pinaceae; genus Larix; species Larix kaempferi. The sequence continues at coordinate 22,473,677 of BSBM01000011.1, read as the reverse complement.
TATTCATGTCTTCCTTTAGAAAGAGCTTCATAAATCTGTCCTTCAAGAGGAGGTTGCATGCTTGGAGTCAATGGTGGGGAGAGAAGAGGAGTATATTTATAGAGGATCCAGAGTCCATGACAGGTTACAATTAATTTAGGAGGGGGATAAGGACTTCAAATTATTCTTTGAATTTGTAAAAAAGAAGGTGGTAGCTAATATAGTGCTTCGGCTTTGTCGAGACGATCTTTTCACTAGAGGAAGATCCTTCTAGAATCTGAGGCATGTCTAGTGACCATTTTAGAATATTTTTAAGCCTATATGTTTGAAAAGATTATTGTTGCTGCTAGAAATGCTTGTTATAGGGTTGTGCCACACAAGGTTTCTATTGTAGACCATGATATAAATTAAATTCATACAAAATGGTCGCTTCATGTATCAATTGTTAACAACTCATCCAATCATAAACTTCCAACTACCGATCAATGAAAAAATAAAAATTTATGCACCATAGTTATTAGTTATTAATAGAAAGATTGTTAAAACAACTCGGTTACGTACATAGTACCACATTTAAAGGTTATTGGCAAATAAATTATAAATTAAATTCATACTAAATAATAGCATCATTAATTTTTAAGAACTAAAATCCAATTATACATATCCAACTACCAATATTTTTAATTACTATTTCCTTTTAAATAATTATTTTAAATACATTTAATTACCCATACAAACTCTTACACAATTAACCACTCTGAAACTCTACCTAGAACTCCAATGACAAAACATAATCACATTATCACATTATCATCCTATAATTTATTTAATTTCACAAAATTATCACTTAAAATTATTATTATTATTAATATAAAACAATCAAATGAAATAAAAAATGCCCTGCGATTTTTCCAACGTGAGAAAGCAAAGACGTTGTAATTTTAAATAATGATTTATTACATCCGGTTATTTTTAATTAAAAAATACGATTTAAATCGAATGAAATTAAAACACTGCGATTTTTTCGAGTGTGAAAAATGACATTTGTAATTTTAAATAGAAAAGGAAAGGTCATATATAATGTTAAAAAGTTTCTGTGTAAACTATTATAGGCGCTTCAGAATATTTTTATTCCCATTTGATTATTTCTTAGATCTTGATCTTTTACAATGTTGATATATCAATTTTTTTCCATATATTTTTCACCACGTTCGGTTAATGTCAATTAATAAAACCTTATTAAACATTTTCCCAAGCTATTTGACCACAACCAAACTACATCTTGAAAAGCAAAATTGAGACTACTACTCGTCAACTCAATGTGTGAGCGCAAACTTACTTAGAATTGACTACTCTAACAAGTTGGAACGCAAACTTACTTAGAATTGACTACTCTAACAAGTTGGAGAAAAATATGTTGTGATGTAGAAAAAGACGAGAAACCTTAGTTGGTGAGAAGAATTGGTAATGATGACGATATTTCTTTATGTTTATGTTTTGGGCATATGATGAGGCTAGCTACAATGTTGTTGTAAAGCATTTTAATACTTTTATATTTAAAAAGAAATGTTGTAATGATGAGTATGCAATGTAATGGGTGTATCAAGGAATTTTTTAAGAATTTATAATTTTCTTAAAATGTAGAAAGTTTGGCAAATCTTACTAATTAACCATAACATATTTAGCGGTTTTTTTTTAAAATATTTAAATTTTCAAGGGTTTTATATAGTTTTTCAACAACTTTGGCGATTTTTTCAATAAAAAAATGTAATTCTATTCAATTTGGGCAAATCATGTTGGAAAAAAAATGGCAAATATTTTTGGAAAAAAAACCTCGAAAATTAGCCCATGGGCTAAATTTAGCCCCTAAAATTTTTCGTTGGGGTGCATGATCAGTTGTACTCGACAGTCCAAAGGTTTTTGGTCCAAGGTTGTAAAGCTTAGCCATATAAAAGCTCATTTCCCATGTCTTTTGTAAGCCCTATTAAGTCATGCCCACATGCATTAGTGTGGTAACATATGTGATTATGTAGCATGTATCATTCTCATGCATAGAGAGGATGTGGCATCAAGTTGTGGAATAAACCACTGTGAGAGATACGAGAGTGACAGGTGTACTCGTAGCCTAAACTTGATGCACGTCAAAATCAAGTTGTGGAATCAACCACTTGGACAGGTACGACGGTGACAAGTAGACTTGTATCTAAGCTTGATGGTGAATCAGAGAAGTTGAATCTTCGATTAAGGGGAAGATGTGAGATGGAGTAATTTGAAAGTGTGAGATGTTGTGAGGGACCAAGTTATATTAAAGGAAAGTTTAACATATTGATAAACTATGTAAGTGAAAGGCAAGGCATTCCTAGAGAATTGGTGAGTACAGTTGATGACACCCATGTACCTTTGTAGATGGATTGTTTTTTATATTGACATCAATGATTTGTTGTTTGCAGGTATAAAAGAGGAAGACACAAAAAGTTCAAGGATGAAGCCATAGTGAAGAATGCCCAATTAAGTGTGTGTACTTGAAACCAATTTCCCCATCATGATGGTTAGTGGTCATCCAAACCACATGTTCTATTGTAGAGTTGGTGGTGATCTAAAAACCACTTGATGTGATGTATGGTTCGTGGTAAACCAAAACAACTCCAAGACAATTGTAATAGTTAGGGGTAAGCCGCAAAATCCCATGAATTTCTATGATGAGGTGAAGATAATAAAATGAAGAAGCACATTGAAGCCCAGTCATATGAAGATAAAAGTTGAAGATGAGGACAAGGCTCTGATGAAGACCTTATCTAATAGAGAAATTATTTCCACATTAAGGGGCAGTGTTACAATAATGTAGAAATGAGTTGTCATTGGAACTAGGATAAGTTAATGTTGGAATTAGGTTGCATGGTGTCTTAGCTATTTTTAAATATCTAGATCCACAATTCAAGGATCTAAAGAGCTCATAGAATGTCCTATATACATATTGTGCTTTTAGGTTAATGAATACATTCTAGTGTGTGGTGTGAGTAAGATATTCATCTCACAGTTTGGTGAATACTATTGTTGTGTTGGTGAAATGATGCAACACATTGAAGTCTAGCCATGTGAAGACTTGATGTGACAAAGAATTCATTTCTTCATCAAGGAAGAGTATTGAAAATAATGAAGAAACTAGTAATTGCTAGTAATTAGAAATTAGTTGTCATTGAAATCGTAATTATTTATGGTTGAAATTTTGGTTCCACATTAGTTCTTAGTGTATTAGCTATATTTAAAGAAATATTCCACCATTTTAAGATCTAAAGAGCTAGTTGATTCTCCCATAATTTTTAATTAAAATACCTAATAAAAATGCCCAATTTATTAAAAATATATATATACACATGCAGTATTTGTCCTTTTCCTTTACTTAAATATACAAATTTCTTTGACTTTGCAAATTCATTTGCTACTTCGAATGAATTTCTTTGACTTTGCAAATTCATTTGCTACTTCGAATGAGGACCATGTGGTTGTGGTCTTCAAGTATCTTCTTTCTTAACTACTTTCTATTAAAAATTCAAACACCTTTCTTCACTGCATCGATTTACACTTAAACCTCTGTCATGTTTTGCATTACCTGCCCATGATGTAATGTCACCAAAAACTGGTTTATGGTAATGTGAAAGAGGCTCTAATCAAATATTCCTCATGTGATTTAACACCCAAAGTCTTGATAGTGATATCTACCATGCTAATAAGATCACCAATCAATTTTCAACAAGAACATAGAGTGAGAAAGTCAAGAACAACCGACCTAAGGGTAGGTTTATGAATTAATTTGACTAATGATGTCATATAAAGCAATGCTTGTCATATTTATTTGCTGTGTTCAGAAAATAGTTGGGGTTGGATAACACTGGTTTGCAATTTCAATTATAGTGAATTTACAAACTTTTCACAATGACAGCTGGTGTTATTTACAGCTGGTGTTATTTACTATTTCGTATATTAATAGTAAGTTATATTTTTCTGTGAAAAAAAAGCTTTTCACAATTTTGAAAAAATAATTAAATGTTCCTTTCTTATCCCACGTCAATTTACCAATTTAATTCCACAAATTATGTTCAAACGTATTTTTCTGCGCTCACGCTTGTGGCTGTGCAAACCTAGTCTGGAATACCATCCATATAGAAATAATAATAAGTCCTTGGCCTTAAAAAGGGGTCCGCTTATGTTAAAGTTTTATAATATTGTTTTTCCAGTGGATTGTTTTATAATATTGTTGAATATGGAGTCACAACCATAATTAAAAAAATTCAAATACAACCATTAGAAATATGTTATATCATACCGAGGAAAAAAAAAAGAAATATGTTATATCATTGTATATACGGATATTTACAAGTGAGGTTATCTATACAAGTCTGTTTTGAAATAAAAGATTGGTTTATAAAATTGTTTGGAAGTTTTATATGATATTTTTGTTTTATTAAATATTTTTTTAATTATAATAATATGGAGGTTGTTAGTATTAATTGATAAAAAAATTAATTGAATTTTTATTTTATTTTTATATTTTATAAAATTAAAGAAATTTGTTTTAATTTTTTATATTTTTTTACATCAATTAATATATGAGGAAAGGATGTATGTAGATACAAATTATTTGGAAGGGATGTAGCTAGGTATACATTATTTTGAAATTGAAATTTAGAGTTTAGAAACTCTCCAACATTTTCTTTAGTGATGCTAGAATCTTAAATTTCATATCCATACATGCTTTCCACCCATCATTGATATTTTTCTCAAAATTCTACAATTATATTAAAATTGATATCTAAACAATTTTGAACTTGGATGGGAGGATAACAATTCTCTTCTCTACCACTTGAGCTAAATCCAATCAACATAATTTCTAGTTTCTATGAATACAAGTTTATGGGAGCTTATAAAAACCATAAAGAATTAATTGATTTTCTTTAACATTTTATTTATATATTTGAAAAGATTGGAAAACAACATTCTTAAATCTCTACAGTTTTGATGAATTTATGGAGCTTATGAGAGTTTCATTATGGAGCTTGTGAGAGTTCTTTCTTATGATTTTAGTAACATTGATTTTCTTCTTTAAGCTAGCTATAATAGAAAGGTAATTTTGATCTTCTAGATTGAGGTTAATGACGACTTTATAGTATATTAATTTCATCTTATCCTCCTCAAACCTGCAAAACCATTCCAAAAAACCTTCATCAAACCAATTTGACTACAAATAGAAGATTGACATTTGAAAGAGCATAAAACATCAAATTGTAATCAAATTTGAAACATACATGAACAAAGTTATTTGGAAAGAGAAGAATGTCCAATCTTTATTAATGAATGAAGCAAGTACATTATTATACCTTCCTTCAATCAAGGCACTTCATGAAACCTTCAATTATGAATCTCCTACTTCTCTCCTCCAAGAATCCCAACCTCCAAGCAATGCATTAGGGTTTATAAGTAGCTAGGGCACAAGTGAGGGAGATGTGAATCCAAATTCCTCTAGCATAACACTGCAATGGCTAAGTGTATCCTTTATGGTCCCCTCTCCCTCTCTTATATAGAAAATGAAGAAGATAGGGTCGAGGAGGAAGTAGTTACAACCAAGGAGATGGTTCCAAAACCACCCAAACCACCCTTTTTTCAAGATTTGATATATTTTTTGGGTATTTCTTAGGTACATGCTAGTGAACAAGGGACAACAAGTGTGTAACATGCATGTGAACCATCGTTTTTGTGGGAAAATGAGGAATGTTTTCCTTTTTTGGGGCTTTTCAAGAGAAAATTTGGTCTCCAAACTTATTCGTAAGCTTCCTAACTATCCAATGGACCATGAAAGAGGTACTAAGGCCATCCTACTAAAGTCCAAAATATGGATATTCCATCCACAGTGTCCTTTTGTGTGACCCACAACAGTCCCATGAATTGTCATCACCGAAGTGTCGTCATGAGAGCAAAACATGCAAGTGTCGTCACGGACGGAGAAGTGCCAAATTTGGCTATAACAACACCACTTGGCTACGATCCTTGATTATCCTCTCTATTTGATTTTCATGTTTCTACCACATCAATTATTTATATATCGATCAAAGATGCATGAGATATTGATTTTATACTAGGGTGCATTTCCATCCTCATGATGCATGGGTGATGGAATTCATACAATAAAAAAAAGAAAAAAGAAAAAGAAAATGATGATCCATGATGCATAACTATGACAATTTTTCAAGATCATAGAAGTATATACAAGTCTCGCTGGAGGAATTTTCGATTAATGTCCCTAATTTCCGATTGATGTCCCTACAGGTGCTTTCAAGGAGGGTTTGGCTAATACTTGGGGAAATATTTATGAAAATTGATTTGAAGAGCAAGTGAAAAGGGAGAAATAATTTCCAACTTTATCAAGAATTTTCTATTCCTTTATTGATCAGAACCCTTATGTTGGTCATCCTAATCCATGTAAACAAGATCAATAAAATTTCTAAAAAGGTGTTTTAAGTCAAGTTGTGTTTGCATCTAAAGAATGTGTTAAACAACTTGGAAATGTGCAAGGTTGGTACTTTCTTTGTATTTGATATGCATAAACTAACAACTTATTTAGAAGGCTAGTCAAATTTATGCACCGACATTTAAGTTTTATATTATTGGCATTGTAGGAACGATTGGGGAACCTCTCTTACTATTGATTCAAAAGTATCATTTGATTTTAGGTTTGTACCTTTACGATATTTCATATGTGAAAGGAGGTTTTGCAACTCTCAACCACTTCAACACTCCCACACATATTCTAGAATTGACTAGGTGACCTAAATTGACAAATACTTTGAAAGATTATATGGTAGTCATCCTTGTAGAATCTATAAGTAATCTATGGATGAGTTCCAAGGAGATGGCCCGGGGTTTGTTAAGAAATCGTCTCTACATCATTGACAATTTCAGTGGAGCCACCATAGTGAATTGCATAACCATATAAGTTTTTGATATTGTTATGGTCCAAATAACCCAAATAACATAAAAGTGGAAAGAATAAATAATTCTATGCCTTGAGATTGATAAAATTTGAATGAATAATAATAACAATTCAAGGGGGAAACACCCGTTACACATGTTTACAAATAACATGTGATGATCCATAAAACTATATCTCTTTCTTGTATATAGGAGAAAAATGTTACAATTATAAATAATGAGTAGACCAATATTGTCATCATTAATATCTATTATGGAACAATACTAAACATTGAACATGCCCTAGCCCTTGAAATAAGCATTGACCTCAATACATGATTAGTTGCAGATGATTCTATGTGAATAACTCATCCTCCCAAATTGCATATTCTATTAGTAGTTTCTTCCAATTAATGAGGAATTACACCATTTCTCGTAACTTTTTCTTCCACTTGGTAGGCTTGCCTGCTCTTGTTTCAATTACAAAGACAATCTTTTTTCTCCGCGTGACAATATTTTTTTTCAAGAACTTATACTCAAATGATATAAAAATTGAGATCTATATATTCTAGTGTGATTCCTCCTTGTAACCCTTTTTGAATCACCACAAAATAAGTTTCCAATCAAAAGTTATGATAATCTTACATTGACACACTTTGCAAAGCCTTGATTTGGGGTCCACTCTGCAAGTTGACCTCGAACCTATTACAATTTATCCAATTCTAATATTCTATCACTAAATATTCTATAAGATGTACTCTCATGCTTCCTCTCTAGTCTCCCAAATAACCAAATTTGAATAAAAAAAAAATATAATAAGTAATCCCATGGCTTGATAATGATAAAATGTGAATGAATAATGTTGCACTGTAAGAGTACGATCTCACGTTGGAATAATGGAGAAATATAGTATATTGTTTAAGTTGTTTAGAGTTGGTTTTGATTTGTTGTATCCATATTGAAGTTTTGTGCTCAGGAGAGTTTAGTAGCTACATGTTTTCAAGGATTTGGTTGAGGCTTGGTGAGCCTATAAATATAATAGTTTTTCTCCATAGTTAAGAATATTCCAAGAGCACTATCTCTCTTGTGGTGCCCACTGTGGCTGGCTGCCTTGCATTCCAATTTTCAAGTCTTTACAAATTTATGTTTAAAATGTTTTTGTATTTGATCAATCTTTCTCCATAATTTATAGAGATGTTGAAGCTCCAAACTCCACATCTATATAAAACTAATGTTAACACTGAAATTGTCTTTAGGTTTTTGTGTGTTTTTCTTTAATGTTTATACTTTAGCTTCTTTTTCATTTTGTTTTTTAAACCATTTTTTATTGTCTTCTAATCTTTTATCCTATAGTTATGGCTTTAATTGATTTGATTTACCCTTGATGGCTTATTTTATGTAATATCTCATTTTGAAGTCTTTAAAAAATATTTACCTAAGTGTTTTATAAATTTTTTATCCAAAGTCTAACCTATACCTTTGAGTTTATATATCAAATTACACATTGAATGATTCTCACATCGCAAAGCTCAAATTCGATACTCTAGCGCGCTGCAGGAATCCCAAAATTATGAAAATTAGTGGATTTGTGATGACAGGACATATTCAATGTATTTTGATGATGGAAGAGGAGTTTCTAGGCACTTGTTCGCCTCATTATGACACATGGATTAAATTGTGGTGATTATCATCCCGGAATTTCAGGGTTTGAGATGCCACGATCTTTGATTTGAGGATTTCAAGATTAGTAGCTGAAGACACGTAAATTTTGAAAAATCTCACCCTTAATTCAGTTGCAAGAGAATTGGATAGTGTATTTGCAGAATACATTGAAAATATGGGCAAGAGTGGCAGGAGTGGCGAGCTAAGTTGGTTTGAACCAACTGACATCACCAAGGCAGCGGAATTTCCTGAGTGTGCTGTGATTTTCAAGTCGGTGGGATGGTTTGTGTTTTTCAAGAGGATTACAGGGTTCAATGTCAAGGTAGCCCATGATTTCGCCCAACATCTTGTTGACAGTAATGTGAACTTCGATACCCTGAAGTTCGAATTGACCGAAGCCCTAGTGGTTGAAGCAGTCGGTGTACCCTCAGAGGGCGAATTATGGTTTAAAAAATCTGCTTTTGATTTTAACCCTAGCATGTTTCTAATACCAGGAGTTGGAGAAATAGACTGGAGTAAAGGTGTGCATATAAAGAATTTTAAACCACAGTGGAAGGAAGTAATCAAGATTATTCAGAGTTACATCAGCTGTGAAGGCCGCTTTGCTTCAGTTTTCAAGTATCATATCAGGATTCTGATGCATTTAACCGAGCAATAAAAGATGAGTTTACCTTTCTTCTTGTTAAAAAGCCTTCAGAAAATGTCTAGCAGAGTTAAGGGTCAGGTTAACAGCTCAAACTAGTCTTTATTTCATCATGGACTTGTTAAGTTGATAGTTTGTTCAGTTTTACAGAAGGAAGGTCGAAATTGGGACCACTTCTTGTTCTGGTCAGGATTCATAATTAAGCAGGATGAACAAGAGGATAAATGTACATCAAGCAAACAAACCAGCTTTATGAAGAAATTTAAAAGGGACGCAGAAGAGAATTTGCAAAGTACCAGTGTACAAGATGATTCGCAGAGTATTGATGTACAAAAACAATCTCGGAACCCTAAAGATGTAATGCAAAAGGAAAGCATACTTGAAGGACAACCTAAACATGTTTTAGAGATTAACAAAGGAAAAAATATTGCTCCTATGGATATAGAGGAAGCTGCTAGTTCGAAACAGGACATGGACAGTTGTGTTTTGGAGATAGAAAGTTCAGTTATAAGTCTTCCTATTGTAGATACTAAAGAAGGGGTATTTCACATTCCAAATTTTGATGCTGATATGAAAGCTTTGAAAAAACTTAGGGAGACTAAGTGGCGTCCTAAAACAAGAGCTACCAATAAACTCAAATTGAATATGAGAAGGATACTGGATCCTAAGTTAAAGGAAGAAAAGGTTACCATTATTGGAGACTCTTAAGAGGAAGAAGATGGAAATAGTAATGCTGAGAATGTTGAGTTTGATTCACAGGAGATTAAAATGGATACAAAGAAAGAGATTGACATGATAACTGAAATGGTCAAGGATTGTGAAAGAATTGTAGAACAAGAAATGGTAGTAGAACAAGAGGTTATCCCAAATGTTGAAAAGCCATCCACTTCATCTTTTCCCCTCTCAGGTGCATTATCTAGAAATAAGCAAGAAGAGGAATTAATCTTTAAAAAGTTGAATATTCCATTTGAATTAGAGCAACATTCAATTATACATCCATATGTTTGAATTGATACTGAGGTTGAAAATTTAAAGAAGTCTATTCAGTAGTATAAAACATAGGAAGCATTTATGAGAGAGTTAAATGAAGGACTTAGAACTACCAATAAAAGGATGAGAGAAGACTTAGAAGAGTTACATGTTCATTACCAAGAACTGATCTCAGTTGCTAAAGAAGCCTTAAGGCGGAAGTGATAGGTAGAAGTGCAAGATGAAGATATGGCAAAGCAAATCGAGGACTTGAAGAAGCAAAACAGGGGACTGCTCAGCAAGGTTCGTGGATTGGAGAATCAACAAACTCGAGATAAGAAGAAATCACATGCCTTGGAAGGCATAGCTATGCTAGCTGAGGCTGCCAAGCAGTTATGAGCCACCTCATCTCCAGCTGTCAAAGTATTTTATTTTGATATCATAAAAATACTTGTTAATGAGTTGTTTTAAGAATTCGAAAGCTAAGATGTAACTTCTAGTTGTAACTACTTGGAAGTTAGGGTTAGTTATGAAACTCATTAGCTTTTTGTAAAAGGATAAAAGCAAGAAACTTCAATAGGAGATGGTTGGATTTTTGTTTCAAGAAACACTATACAGTGAAAAGCTTTAGATACATTTTCAGACTGATACACATATCTCTTATGTAAGTATTTAAAGACTGAGATTGGAATTTTTACTTATAAGCCATTTTATCTGATTTTACTGTTTTGTCTCTCATCAGTTTGATTACTCAACTAGTGATTTCATTCCTTGCTTAAAGTTTTATTCATGGAGTGCTCATGTGTTGTGGATAAACCAGTATTGTGTTTATGAATGTGTTGGCTTATATTTAATTTTTGATGTATTAAATATCTCATTTCTTTGATGTGTTACATGATTTAGTTTCTGTATAAGTTTGTATTTGTTTGAATGAATGATTATTTTCTTGGATATGAAACTCTCAAACCAATAAACTATAAAAACAAAACCCTATTTCATGCTTGTTATGTTGAGATTGTACTAGCTTGCTCCTCCGTAGTCTAGGGACAATTTCTAGCACAAACAACAAACAGGAATGACAATTAAAATTATTAATAATTAAATTTTTAAATAAAAAAATTTCATATATATATATATGAAAATTTGAATAAAACATTTAAAAACATAATTCTAAAATAAATATATTTTCTATTTATGAAATAAATAATATAATATAATGATAGCATTTCTTATTTCGCATATCAAAGTTTGTTAAATAACTTCGTAGAATCATAGAATACAATCAACTAACAATGATGTAACTATCTAATTACGCAACAAAATTCTGAGTGGAAAGCTGAGATGGGTATTGACCATACACGTTGGTCCCCGTGAGGAAACCATGGAGATAAGCGTACTGCCTTACATCATTTTCAAAAGGTATGTGAAGTCTATTGACCATTTCTGAAAAAAAGGTTTATCATATTTGGTGAGTTAAGCCACATGGTCTACATATACGTGTTTTATATTTGTATTTTAATGATAAAAAAATATTAAAATCATATTAAAAATAATTATAAAAAATAGAAATTTAAATTAGTAAAAAAAAGGTTAATATAGGTCCATTATAGTACTCGAAGGTTTAAATCTCATCATGGCGTTCGTGGATTTTAAATGTGCTTGATGTCTTTGTCATTGGAATTTGAGTTATTAATACATTTTCACCACCCAATATTCCTTGACGTTAGGACACGTGTATCGAATGAGAAAGTCAAGAACAACAACCCAAGTTGTATATGGAAAAGGGCCGAGTCTTGAATTAATTTGAGTACTAAAAATGTTGTAAAAAACTCCTTCTTTGCTTTGTTCAGCATAGGAGCGGGGGCCTTCCAAGCAAATAAGCTTTCAGCTCACCTAATGTTCTCAATAAGCTATGTGTCTTTATTATTTCTGGCCTAGATTTATACATTGGGCGCTCTCAATAATTTCAATGTATGTGATAATTGTAGGTTGGAAATTCAATGGTTTATAAGTGCTTAAGTGTATTAAAAGTTAAGGTTTTGGTAATAATATTAGAGTTACATTTAGGGAGTAGTATAAGGGTTAACTAAAATGTTCCCGACGACAAAGTAAGAATAGCTGAAATGGCAATTTGGAGTGCTCAAATCACAATTTCGGCAATCTGGGTAGTTTAAAATAGGGCATTTAGTCTAGGAGAGGCAATTACGATTGCTGAAATTTGCAAAATTGTGGAAATAACAATTTCCTGGAACAAATTTGACTGGTTTCTATGAAAATTTTGCCGGAAAAGCGGGGCGTTTTAGTTGTCTTTTATCCTACACGCACATTTAATGTGCAAATACATACCATAAATTTAAAATGTGTTTAAAAATGTTCTGATTTTTTTTTAATATTCATTCATTATTATAACTTTGAAAAATAAAAAATAGCGAAATTAATTTAGAATAAAGAAGTAAAAACAATTTTTTTTATCAAGTTTAAATTTCAATCTTTTAGATTTATTAATTACCAATCATTTTCCAAAATTTTGATTTAAAAAGTCAGAATTTGGAGTATTTGTGTCCTACCTTTCAACAATCCTTATCACCATGGGAGTCTAGTTTGAATATGTATACACATTTTAAAGAAAATGCCCTACCTTTCAACAATCCTTATCACCAAGGGAGTCTAGTTTGAATATGTATGTAAACATTTTAAAGAAAATGTATAATGTGTAGATTTTCTCAATGATCCATCACTAAAATAAGACACGGTTTGCTTGTATTTATTTGTATAAGATGACGTTCATGGACATTATGTATGTAAATATATTTCATACTCCACGAGTTTAAGAAACGGTTCCTCTTGACATGTCAAAGTTGTGTAATAATGTGAAATATGATGTTCCAACCATAATTTACAAAATTTAAATCAATGTTATCATTATTTGTAAATCGTAAATCGTGTAGTCTAAAATTTCTAAGATTTCAAACGGAAATAGTTGGTTTTTCTGGCACAATTTTGAAAACATTCGGCATAAATATTTAAAAATCCTGGTTACAACTGTCAAACTCCGAAATTTTGAGTGCCCCATGGGGTTTTGATGGTGTTGAATCCGTTTCTACCATCAAAATCATCATTAAAACACAGTTAAGTTTAGATTTTGCAAAATAATAAAAAAAAAACACCGGATTTCGGTGAAAAGCCCTCGTTCGGGCCAAATTGTCGAATATTTAAACAACTCCCTTGTAAATGTTAAGAAAATAATATTATATATTAAATGAATTTTTTTTGTAACATGAAAATATTTTACAATAAAGAAGGCAAGATTTATTAGATATGTTGTACAAATATAAGAGCAAGTTTTCTATTTATCACAACATGGAGTGTCACAACTGATAACTATTACAATTAGGCAGATAAAGATGGCATATGAAAGATTACAACTTTCAATAGTTGACTTACAACTATGAGAACTATACAACTAGATAGTTGCTTGGAAAAGAATGTAAAAACATCTTCTTAAGCAAAATATAGGGAGTAAACAAAAGAAAACAAAAATGGGTCTTGACAATGAAGCCTACTAAGGTATCCATGTACAAACTCTCATAAGTAGACAAACTTAGAAGACTCAAAGGAAAAAAAAACACTCTTCCCCTAAAGAGTGAAAACAACATAAAATTGTATAAAGGAAGGAGGAATGAAGATGCCTCCCAAGGATAACTTCATTCACCCCAAGCATCGATCAAAACTATAGAAAATGATGCAATGCCAAAGGTTCAATGCAAATGTTTGCGAATTGCTCTTTTGTAGGAAAATACTCTAAGTTGAGAACACCATCCTAGATGAGTTTTCAAATGAAGTTCATGTGAATATTTTTTGTGTTTTGTCATTTGATGTTCCACTACATTGCAAGAAATGTGTATGGCATTCTGATCACACCAAAGAGTAGTGGGATGATCTCATTGAATGCCTAACTCTGTCATCATGGTTGAAGTGAAAGGATCTCTTCACTAGAGAGAACTACACCATGATACTCAACTTATGTAGAAGATAATGTAGTCACTAATTGAGTTTTAAAAGACTCAGGTAATAGGAGCAGAGCCAAGGCAATAGGCAAAGCTAGATGTAGAATTTCAATCATGAACTAAACAACCCAATTAGAATAAGTGAAACCCACAAGCTAAGAAGGACCTGAGGTATACTAAATGTCAAAATTAGTGGTACCCTTAATGTGCCTTAGAATTCACTTGGTTGGCTTCCAATGACTCACACATATGATAGCAATATGTATAATTTGACTAAAGAAATGGTAGCAATATATATGAGGGATGATGATGAGAGTGTAGGCTTTGTTTGAGAGAGTATTTTTGTATGTGACTGAATATACTTGCTCCAATAGTGAGGCTTTTGTAATGTAATATACACTATTTGATTTTTTTTTTAAATTAAGAAAACCCTTTGTTGTCTTATATTATGTGTGTTAATAGAAAGGTGTATGCTCTAATATATATGATTTAAAATGGTTCTCATGTCTATTTTACATTTTCTTTATTTGTGTGATTTTTGGGATTTAATGCTTTGCATATAAATATAATGAATTGTTATAAGTGTTTGATTATCTTGCAAACATCCTCTTTATCATTAAGTATGGTTAGTGATTCAGGTGATACCGTCTTCTTATGGGGTTGAATAAGCCAAGACTCTAGACTACAATGGACCTCTTTGTTAAATAACTCTTGAGAGACTCGGTCCCTATTTTGTGTTAATAAATGGTTCTATTATCGAAATTGTACTTCAAAAGAAGGTTTCTGTATGATAAGGAAATGTTTCCCAAAAATGACGATTCAATATTGGTTTGAAAACCAAGAAGAGAGCTTTGTCACTCAGGAAGTGGAGCTGCATAGATGGAGGTTTAAGAACTATAAGGAAAGGTTATGTGTTAACATCCAAGTTGGGATGATTACGATTACCTTTTCGAGTCAGAAAAACAGTAAATAAGAAAAACAGAAAACCGACAAATTTTTCCTAAAATAAATTTTACATTTATAAAATTAAGACCTTCAGATCATTTAAATCTTTAAAACATTTTAAGTAAAGGTTGCTTTTCTTATTTATTCGTTAAAAAAAATATATCCTTTTACGACTAATTTTATCATCAATGCAAACTGTGTACTCCCATTTTACAATTTTATCATAACACATAAGGAGAATTATCTCGTTATTCCACAAGAAAATTGTGGATAATGTTTTGAATTATCTGTGATGAGAAACGTCTACATCACCCACAAACTAGTTTATCGTAATGTGAAAGAGGGCTCTCACAAAAGATTCCTCGACTTTGATAGCGACCAGAGCCGTCAATGAATTATAGACTTTGGATATATTTTTTTATTTTAATAATAAAATTGTGGATAATTTATTTTTCTAGGTTTGGGCAAGTTCCAAAATGTCCGTGGAGTAATGTGCGGCGTAGTCTTTGTTGTTGTGATTGAACAATACAAGGAGAAAGAAGCAGATCACCGGGTGTTTAGAATTTTTGTGATTTTTTATTATTGTAAGATTTTTTTATAAAATTAGATAATTATTTTTAAAAATAATATATTTATTTAAATTTATGAATAATCATAATTTTCGAAAGATTTTGATGATACCAGAGCATGTTTTATATAATCAAAATTAAAAAGTAATTTTAAAAGTAATCATTTGTTTTTCAGACCCTAACTTCTGAAGTGTCATAAATTTTGATCAAAGTTGGGAAATTCACTTTGTATGTGTTTGGTAATTCTTTTGTTAATTGTTACTTGGGCTAAAATATTATTCAAACTTTAGGTTCTCTCATTTGAACATTGGTGATCAAGGATAAATGTGTTATGGACTCTTTTATGACGTTTTTTCTTGAGAATGTTTATAGAGAATTTAATGATGTTGATTGTACTTCAGGGAGTGTTCAAGGTGTTTTACACATTGAAGAATGTTTCTCTTTCAAGAATTCTGTGCTTTTTATGCACTAGATAAAAATAAGTAGATGTATGTTTTTTGTTAGCATTATTGATCTATTTTGTAGTTATGTTATTTTTGGTTGTTTAGTATATCTCTGTTATCATACTTGTGTGCGTTGTTTTGATGTGATCTGATTTTTGATAGATAGTGATGATGGATGATATGTAGTATTGTTTTAGGACACTTGTCACATCTTAAGAGATTAAAATTACTGGATGACTATATACTCTTTGATTCCTATGAATAACAAGAGGTATGTTTTTTTGCTTGAATTGTTTTTGATAAAAAAATGTATTTTATAAAAATTAAAAAATAATTTTAAAAATCAATATTTTTTATCCCGAATTTTGATAAAGTGCCTGTTTTATAAAAAAATAAAATAACTTTTTGATACAAATTAAAACTTGTAAAAGAATTTGACATCAATTTAAGTAAAAAAAAATTCTTGATAGACCAAAGTTATCTCAATAACCATCATCATTATAATAAAAATTAGAAATAAATTTAAAAAACAATAATTTAAACCCCAAGGTGTGAATTGTCATAATTTTTGTTTTTTGGAATATCATACTTACTAGCATAGATCCATCTTAAAAGGGGATCTACCAAACCCCAGAGGAATCAAATCTCTTAGAGGTGCAAATCCCTTTTTAGACTCAAAATATTGAGGAAGTGTATAATGCAATGTTTATGGTTTTAATTTATCTAATTTGTGTAGTTTTATGTAGTATATAAGGTTCTAGACATTTTAAATCTAATTTGAGCCAACATGCTATTCCTTATAATATTTTTTTATTTTTTTATAAAGGACACGTATCAATTATAGGATGAACACAGAGAAGTTACACATCTCCCCCTACTAGGTTGTAGAATGCCCCTCTTCTGAGCAATAATAATAAATAATAATAAAGTAGTGAGATTTTGAGAAGATAAATTATCAACCTTTAAGAATATAAGAAAAATATAAAATTATTATTATTATTATTATTTTATAACTATGAAAAATTTATAAATTTACAATATTATAAAATTATTCTTATTATTATTATTATTTTATAACTGTGAAGTTGCAACATTTTATTAAAGCATTTTTTTTAAATTAATATTTTTTAACAATATATCTGGTTTTTTACGGTTAAATTACACTCATCAATTAATATAATGATAATATATATATTTTTAATTAATTAAATGATAATATATATATTTTTAATTAATTAAAATGGGTAAATCTTGAGAATTCAAATCTTTTTATGATTTATAATCAAAATTTTATTTGAAGTATCTTTTTAATAACATAACTTTAAAACGTTTATAATTTATAATCAAAATTTTATTTGAAAAGTGAAAAGAATAGAATCAAATTAATTATGATTAATTAATATTTTAAAAAGAACTATATGTTTTTTAGGATGAGGATGATAGTTAATGTTTATTTAGATTAATTTTAATTTATTAGATTTTAAGAAAGAAATGTAAGGAATTACTGGTTTGCTTTAGAGTTTTATTTATGTGCTCAAAAAGCATGGAGATGAGTGTTCCTAAATTACTATAATTTGAATGAGATAGAAGGTTAGATATGTTCATATTGTAACAAAAAAAATGAAACTGAGATCGTATGTGGGTGTATGTAGGGTAATCTAAGAGGAAGTGGTTTTCATGCTCAACACTCATAGTCTCACAAAGATGACAGATCATTTCATCCCACAGAGTTTTAGAAAATGTCCGACACCCTGTTTCACTATGCAGCTCATGAGAGATCATTCTTATTTTAGCTATGTGGATATTTTTCTTTACGCAAGTTAAAACAGATAGATAATTTTGATATTCAAGATCAAGGTTAATTACCTCCTTGTAATATCTTAATTTTCTTCTATTCTCTAAATTTTCATCACACCGCAACATCTCTTTGAACTTTAAAGTAATAATATGTCTAATATCATCAATATTTTCCAAAGTGACATTTTCACCAATATTTGACATCTTTAACCAAGATATGGCATCTTTATGCCAACCTCGCTTGAGCCTTAGGTGGTTTTCACCGGAATTTAAAACAATTTTTGGAATTCTCTCGTCTCCCAAGTTATTTAATTTTTTCATGTACATTGGTACCTAGTCATAGCTATGCACTCAATGGGGGAAATACCCACTTCAATCAGGAGACTAGGATATGGTGTATTTCTTTTATTTTTAAGATTACAATAAGTTCTAAAACGCTTTTGGATTTGATCAATCCTTCTCCAAGATTCTCTAGACTGGATGTAGCCCCAAAATTCACACGCATACAAGAGAACGGAAGTGAAGAGAATTTCAAAGAAGAATTTATTTCTATCCCACATCACAAGATTTGCTAACTTACAATTATTTTCAAAACCAAAATAAGCTTTCCACCCTCCATTGATCCTTTTCTCGATGTTGTAGTTCTAGTTAAGCTTGTGATGGATATCAATCCCAAGGTATTTGTAGGAAGTCACTTCCTCCAAGTTGCTATTATCATACAAAAAATAAGTGTAAGTGACATTATTAAATTTTATCAACACAACTTTGGTTTTGTCGATATTGATGATCATGCCCATACCAGAGCAGAAGTCCTCGAGAATTCTTAATTGCTTATCAACATCAGAGGGGCATCTTGCTAGAAGAAAAATATCATCAACATAAAGAAGAATGATGATGACAATTCCTACAAACGGTATGCCAATTTAGCCTACCTCTATTAAACAACCTTCTAACTTATCAATGTATATACAAAAAAGGGTAGGGCAGAGAGGGAAGCCTTGCTTAACTCCTATATTACAATTGTAACATCCTGAAAAATACCAAAATTTAAAATTTTTAAAATAGCAATAATTATCGAAGTCGTTAATGCGGAACATATAAAATAATTAGATTTCTTAACTAGGATAATTAATAACAATGACATGTCATAATTCTCAAATAAAATATGATATAATTGTATTTTCTATTTCAGATTTAAACGGATGCTAAGCTCCTTAACGAAAGATCTTTTTATGATTATGCATAAGAATACAATTTACAGATCTGCTTAAGTTCTAAATATAATTACATGTTGTACATAGTTTGTACTATTATGATGTTCTTGATGATGTGCTGACAATTTTTTTGTATGATGATGAAGGGGTCCTACGAGGTACCCTGGAGTTTACTTAGCTACGTTTAGCTAAGGCATTTGAATCCTGTTTCCATGTGCAGACAACAGGTAAGAATTTCTACGACAACATGTGTTAAAAGTACATGTGTCTTTTGTAAGATACCCTTTAAGATGGAAAACATTTTGTGTTAAGAAAACATTATGATAACTTTTATTGTAAATTTTATGATTGGACATGTGTCCAAGGATGACTATAATTTGCACAATATATTATTATTTAATAAATAAGATAGGAGACAAACACCTAAGAGGACTGTTGAAAGAGTGGTTATTGATCCACTAGATGGAATGGAATCTGGGGTAGAAGGCAATGGACAAGTGGCAGCATCATGATGCAACTAACTAGCTGTTGGTATGGGACAACTCCCTTGAAATGTGGTCATAGTGCCCTCAAAGATGGGACTGGAGCTTGAGGCTCATTTAATCCAAACTGACCACTAAAAGACTTAGGTAGTCTATATAACAGCCATCAAATATTGAACTGAGGTTCATCACTTTTCCTGACGAGGAAATTTACCTTGGGGTTTTGCTGTGTTTTCACCCAAGAGATTTGATGACGGGATATGCTGTTGTTGATCATGTTGTGAGTCTTCCAAACTCTTATTGAGTTCAAGAGGTTGATGCTGAGTTGAGAAGGCATTTTTCAGGAGGTTGATACCGAGTGGAGAAGGTATTTTTGAGTGGCTTGCTTCTACACAGATTCCACCCACTTACTGGACCAATAAGCAGGCTCGAGGTTTCATTAGAAGTCAGCAGTTGAGATGCTTCTTCTGGAGCAGATTGGGAGGAATAGGCCTCCTTGGGTGTTTGTCGGCCTATCGTCTTTTATAGGTTCTATCATCTTATCTGTTGATTATTTACAAGTTCTGTTATCTATTTCTGTGTATTCTAAAGTTCTGTCATTTACTAAGTTTTTACTGTTTATTTCATAAAGTTCATTTCAGTTATTCTGAATATTTTAATGATGCTGTATAAATTGAAATGATTGAATAAATGATCTCTGCATTTTTCCCCATGCAAAAAGGAACAGCATCGTACTCCAGTATAGAGATAGATTAAAATAGATAAGTCTGATAGGCAAATAGCCAAGTGAATGAAAAGATTAAATCATTATAAGTTTCTGAAGTTTCTATATCTATTTAATTCCTGCATTTACATTAAAGTACCCTTATTATTAACTATTTTAGCTAGCTGTATTCATAATTTATATACAATATTTCTGTTTATAAATATCCTTGTTTTCAAAATAATTTTGTTTATGTTCTAACAGTATAGGATTTATTTTATCCATACTCAGCAGTTAAAATGTTCTTATTTATACTAGGATAAATAAAGATTTACTTTCAAATATAGCAGAACGATATTCTTCTACAGACATCAAGTATTTCCATTTATTCAATGTATAATTCATGCATTGTTTTATATATAACTACACATTGAAAATAAAGGCATTTGTTATTCCTATCAAAACCCTAATAGAGTTATCATTCACTAACCTATAGTAAACATTTCAATTTCCACATCATTAATGTAGATCGAATAGATAGATTTAAAACATCATCTCCAAGGTTTAAAATATTATATGACTGTAGGAGCAAAGTCAAATAGAACACACAAATTTTATTTGATACTGAAACATATCAACAGTCATCATCATTCCATACATTCTAAACTTACCAAAACCCTAAATCTTGACAGGTTTATGGTTGTGCTACTTAACACATTCACACAGTCGAAATTGAGTCATTTGGCCAAAACCTATTACATATTTTCAAATATCTAACCATCGAATTAATAAACAGTAGTAGCGTTTTTATTCACACACATTTTGCATACGATTTCCTTTTAAATATTCATAAGCTTACAGTCCAGAACGAAGCACGATAGCACAGGTACACAAACTTTGCCAGTATACATACATACTATTTAAACATGATTTATTTCTATTTCTTAAAATCAACATTTGACAATTTTCATACACGGGCCAAGCCCCAACATTTTCAAACACAAAACAATCACGGCCACTTAAGTTTGTCAAATTATATTCTATTATCATCTCAACAGAGTCTGAAAAACCCACTTAAAACAAAAGAACGTTGCCAAGTTCAAAACCCAGAACTCAAACCCTAAACGCATTCTTTTACATCGTTAATGAGCTACAGGATGTATTCATGGGTCAATCCCAAGACAATGAAAACCATAACGGTTGCAAATGAGAGTTTAAAACATTCATCACATACTTCCAACTCGACAGAGCTCAAATTTAACAAACAGAAATTACATTTCTTAATCCTTACGGCATTTTCCTATGGGTCAAGGTACTAACCTCCCCATACTTAAAAAAAAGGAGAAAGGGGTTCACAAACCCTATTTACAAAACTCTCTGAGTTTTAAACACAACATACAGAAGATTTAAATAGACGGCCACCATTTTCTACACAGAGTTTTCAAAGCTACCACCGAGGCTTACCGGTTGATTTAGTTGCAGCCAACCAACGATGCCAAACAAGAGAATACCAACGAATCGCTATCGTGTGAACAAACATATCAAAGTTGTGGTTAAAGATTTATCATATCACGAAACAAGACTGAGAACAAATAATTACTGTGTGGAACACCAAAGATGAAAGCTATAGGAAGAATTTTCCAAGTACATTACCTTATTAATGGTTGGAAAGTAGCAGTAACCATCATCAGACGGGCGCAACAGTGACTGAAAGCTACTCGTATTACCCAGTGCCGAGACATAAAGAAACCTCACACAGTGAATCATTTTTCGAACAAGCTAGACATTGTCGAGACCTGGAACATCCATGGCGAAGGGTTGATATTCTCCTTTGAATTCAAAGTTCACTGTAAACAAACCCACAACAGGTCTGACGGTTGGAAACACACAAAAAACAAACACTAGCTATAAACCTTGACAGATATCTACTGTAACAAAGACTGAGAGTTCGGCTCTTTAATCCTCACGGGTCACGGGTTCAAAACCTTGGCCTCACAATTCATTTTTGTCAATAGAAAGACCTACAAACCCTCGACCTATCGGCGAGTTGCAGAGCCTTGACCACCATTGCAAATTTCACAATAAACACGAAAACAAAACCAACGTAGGGTTTAACTTCAAACATTCATTGCACTGCAAAGATCAACGGTGGAGATCACCGAGAGGATTACGAAGTATCAAAGTACCATCTACCTTTTAAATGCAATATCATTACATTAGCAATGATGGAGCTAGTTCATCGACTGCAGAACTTTCATTGTTACACATCATCGTTAGAGGGATCACTACCATCGATTGGGAACGTGAATAGGCCAGCTATCCATCCACGATGGAATCCCATTACCATAGTAGTTGTCAACATTAAATGCGTTGGCAGGGTTAATGGTTTCCAACCTGTGACTTTACATTCACATCACAATGTTTAAAACATAAAGTCGATTTACATAACCGTGTCAAGGCATTAAGTTGGTATATTCATACGCTAAGGTTTGCATATAAATTCTCTTAACATATTAATTGCATATATCTCCTAGGGTAACATTAAATCAATGTCACTTATCACATAGTATCACACAAATGCATAAGTGTCACATAGGGTTATCAAAGTGCACACAATGCACATATCATTGGGATATGTATTTTATAGTTGGGTCTTTGATAAATATCTCAAATTACATCGTAATGTAAATCATATAAATAAATCAAAGGAACATACATACTATTGTATGGTGTTGAATCCTATTGTACAATACTATGAAAGTCATAATGATCATTGAAGGCAATATCACCATAGCAGAGTTTTTAAACAACTTAACATAGGACCTTCGCATTGGCTAGGAAAAAGAATCGACAGTTACATACAGTTCTACATAAAAATAAAATAGAAATTATCTATGATTCTGAGTATAAAACTGAGACCCATTTGTTATAGACCTTCTCACGATTTATTTACAAGTGTGCAAATTTCTACAATATAAGACGTACTGTTAGTATCAATAGTCATTTTAAGATATCTTAAACTTGAACACCTTTAAAGTTTCGAACTAAAGTTCTCACCAATAGAATGCCCAAAAGTCTTTATCTCTTCACTTAGCGAAAAAGAGATCTATTGAAAAACTGTTGGTCACTTGTCATAAATTAAATCTCTTACCTATAAATCTGTCACAAGTACGAATTAACATGCTTTAGCACGAATGCTAAGTAAGCCTCGGGGCGTCCGTAGGACCCCTTCATCAATCAAACAAAAGTACATTAGTCAAACAATTGTTTCAACTTTCATAAACAACGACAGTAGAAATTGTAGCAACACAACTAAATTTGAATGATATTAAGACACAAGCTGAAATCTGTTCGTTGCAAGTTTCTACTCATTAAACCGGCATGGTCATTCATACAACAAGATAACATTTCATGCATTGATTTTAATTCCGCATTCATTAATTAAGCAATAAATGTTACGTAATTTTTTTTAAATTTTTTTTTGTGATTTTTCGGGATGTTACATGTGGTATCAGAGCACGAGTTCAAACTCTAGGCCTGAATGATGCTCATGCGCGCAAACAGAAAAATAAATCAGAAAGTTTATGTTACTAACTTTTGTATTTTAATTTTATTTTTGCACAGAACAGATTGACCTTTAATTGTAGGTATGGAAATACCAGAGGAATCAATAGAGGATATATCTCCTTGTAATGAACGAATTAATCATAATAACAACGAAGGAATTTATGTTGAGTTAAACAACCAGTCTTCTGAAATTTTACGCACTATGCAGGATTTAAAATCTGAGTTAAAAGCTGTTAAAGAAGAAAATGAATGGATCCTAAAGGAACAGGAAGAGTTACAACATAATTTAAAAGGAAACTGTCACAGTGATGAAAGAGGCAGAAAATCAGAATTTAGAGCCGATTCTGAAATAATGTCCCACCAACATAAGCATAAGAAAACAAGAAACGATAAAAGGAGCAGTTACTCATCTTCTAAGTCTGATTCAAGTAATGATGATATAAACTATGATAGCAGTAATAGTGAATGCTGCTCTAAAAAGAGAAAACATAAGCATCATGAGCAGATTACTGGGGAGTTTAAAAAGATTAAGCCACCAACTTTTAATGGTGAAAGTGAGAAGGGTGAGATAGCAGAAGCTTGGTTGTCTGGAATGAAAAAGTACTTTAATATCTATGATTACTCTTCTCAACTGAAAGCCAAGATGGCTATTTACAATCTGACCGAAAAGGCAGATATCTGGTGGCAAGATCTTAAAAGAATCAAGAGCATAAAAGAAAAAGAAGTAACTTGGACTATGTTTAAAAGTTTGTTTAAAAATAAGTTATTGTCTGAACAATACTTTGAGGATAAATCGAAGGAGTTTTACGATTTAAAGTTGGGTACAATGAACATGAAAGAACTGTGCAGCAAGTTCCTTAGCTTGCTGAGGTACGTACCCTACATGGTTGAGGAAAAGCCTAAAGTGCAAAGATCGTATTGAGTATGATAATCCTTCCACTTTGGAAGAGCCATGAGGAAGGAAAATTTTTGTTTTGACCAAAACAGAAAAAGAGAAGGAACAACTGGCTGGAAGAACAGTAAAGAAAATCAGTATGACAATAAAAAGAAGAATTTTAATCAGAATGATGGAGGTTTTAAGAAAAAATTTAATAACAGAAATTTTCCTAATAATTATCGGAATAATACATCTCAGAACTCTATTGCTGCAAGAAATGTACCTAATAATAATAATAATCACAGCAATCATAATAACAATAACAACATGAATGCTGAACAGAAAGGACCCATAAAGTGCTATGGATGTAGCGGACCACACAAGAGAGAAGATTGCCCACACAACAAGAGGACAAACAACAACATACATACTATGCAAGAAGAACCTACAGTTGGAGATATCACAAGAGAAATGCCCAGGATAAATGCAACATTGGAGAACCATCAAGCAGACCATCAATCATCCATGGTCGAAATTGAAGGATACAGAACGAGTCTATTTCTATTTTAATAGATCCAGGTGCAAATCTAAGTTATATTTCACCTACTTTAGTAAACCGTTGCAAGCTAAAAACATAAAAATTTGATAATGCATGGCTAGTTCAGCTTGCAACAGGAACTAAAAGAAAGGTTACAGATTATGTCAGAATTGTGAAGTGTTTTTAAATCAGCTGAAAACGCAAGTTAATCTGAATGTTTTACCCTTAGGTTCATATGATCTGTTAATTGGCATGGATTGGCTTGAACATCATAGAGTTGTATTGAATTGTTATGATAAATCTTTTACTTGTATAAATAATGGAGGTAGTTTAGAAACAGTAAAAGGAATTCATATCCAGATTTCAGTAAGGTAGATTTCTGCCTTTCAAGTAAAGAGAGTTGCCAGAAAAGGTTGTAAATTGTTTGCTGTTAATGATGAATGTACATCTAAAGAAGACAAGTTAAAACTAGAGGATATTCCCATCCTTAGGGACTTTTCGGATGTATTCCCGAAAGAAATTCCAGGATTACCTTCGAAAAGAGAACTTGACTTCACCATTGAGTTAGTACCCGGTGCAGTACCAAACTCAAAGGCCCCCTATATGATGAATATTCTGGAGTTAAATGAGTTAAAATCTCAGCTGAAAGAATTAATAGATAAAAAATACATAAGGCCCAGTGTGTCCCCTTGTGGAGCACCAGTAATATTCATTAAAAAGAAAGACGGTACCATGCGTTTGTGCATTGACTACCATCAGCTAAATAAAATGACAATTAAGAACCAATATCCCTTACCCCGCATAGATGATCTATTTGATCAAGTACGCGGAGCAGAGATATTCACTAAAATTGACTTAAGGTCGGGTTATCATCAAGTCCGGATAAAAGACGAGGACATATTCAAAACTGCATTCAGAACGCCTTATGGACACTACGAGTTCGTAGTTATGCCTTTTGGGCTAACCAACGCACCGACAGTATTCATGTGTTTAATGAACAACGTTCTGCATAAATATTTGGATAAGTTTGTAGTGGTATTCATTGATGATATCCTGGTTTACTCAAAAACTAAAGAAGAACATGACGAACATCTAAAAATCATTTTACAAGTACTTAGAGATCACCATATTTACGCTAAGTTCAGTAAGTGTGATTTCTATAAAGACAAAATTCAGTATTTGGGTCATATAATTTCAAAAGATGGTATTTCTGTTGATCCTGATAAGATAAAAGCAATAAATGAATGGCATGTCCCTAAAAATGTAACTGATGTACGATCATTCATGGGAATAATGGGGTATTATAGAAAGTTTATTGAAGGGTTCTCTAGAATTGCTAACCCCATCACTTCTTTGCAGAAGAAAGGGAAGAAATTCATATGGGAGCAAAAGTGTCAAGACAACTTTAATAAGTTAAAAGAATTGTTAACCACTGCACCCATCTTAAAAATTGCAGATCCTAATAAGGATTTCATCGTATGCATGGATGCATGCAACGAAGGACTTGGAGGGGTCTTAAGTCAAGATGGTCATGCAATTGCTTTTGAGTCAAGGAAGTTAAAAATACATGAAAATAATTATGCAACATATGATCTTGAGTTGGCAGTCGTGATACATGCTTTGAAAATGTGGTGCCATCACTTGATCGAAAGAAAATTCATTTTAATGACTGATAATAAAGGTTTACAGTATTTATTGGATCAAACAAATCTTAACGCAAGGCAATCTAGGTGGTTATCTTTCCTTAGCGAGTACAATTTTGAGATCCATCACATCAATGAAAAGGAAAATAAGGTTGCTGATGCATTGAGCAAAAATGCTAAATTGAGTTTTGTGGCAGCAATCAGTACTTTTAAAACTGATCTAGAAAATTAGATCGAAGAAGGAATTAAGCAAGACGAAAATTACCAAAAATTACATGATAAAGTGGCCGAAAATTCATCTGAATATGTTATAACATATTACAATATTAATTAAAAAGGATTCTTAACTTACAAAAACATAATTTATGTGCCTAATTTTTCAAAGGTTAAGTTGCTGATTTTAGATGAAGTTCACAAGAATCCTTATTCAGGACATCCTGGTTATCAGAAAATGATAACTATGTTAATAAATGAGTACTTTTGGCCCAACATGAAGAGTGAGTTGCTGAATATATAGCTAGATGTTTTGACTGTCAGACTATTAAAGCTGAACATCAACATCTAGCTGGGCTATTGTAGCCCTTACCAATCCCAGAATGGAAATGGGAAATCATAAGCATTGACTTTATTACAGGTTTGCCTAAAAATCAGAAGCAGAATGACTCAATTTTGGTTGTTGTTGATAAACTTAGCAAAGCTGCTCATTTTATCCCTGTTAAAACTACTTTCAAGGATTCTAACATTGCAGATATTTTCATGAAGCAAATTTTTCGCTTACATGGAATTCTAAAGGTAATTATTTCAGACCAAGATTCTAAGTTCACTAGTAACTTTTGGACAGCACTGCTTAAAGGATTAAATACTAAGTTAAATTTCAACACTTCTTTCCACCCACAAACTGATGGTCAAACAGAAAGAGTAAATCAGATTTTGGAAAATATGTTAAGATTATATGTTAAAGACCAACCATCTAAATGGGAGCATTACTTGCACTTAGCAGAATTTGCCTACAATAATAATTATCAAGCATCTACTAAGTTAAGTCCATTTGAAATTTTGTATGGAAGAAAATGTTGTACTCCAATTTCATGGGATAATCCTGTAGATAGATTGATGTTAGGACCAGATCTATTGAAAGAAATGGAGCTAACCGTGAAATAGGTTCAAAGTGACTTAAAAGTTTCCCAAGATCGGCATAAAAGCTATGCTGATTTAAAACGCATAGAAAGAGAATTTCAGATAGGAGACCATGTTTTCATAAAGGTAAAGCCCAAGAAAAGTTCTTTGAAGCTTGGGAGTTGTGCTAAATTAGCACCAAGGTATTGTGGACCATTCGAAATCCTATCAAGGATAGGAGCTATTGCATATCAATTGGCATTGCCATAGAATTTAAAAATCCATAATGTTTTTCATGTTTCTGTTTTAAAGAAGTATGTGCACGATGCTACTCATGTGCTGAATTGGAATGACATACAGGTGGAACCCGAAGGAGATTTTCAGGTGGAACCGGACTGTATTCTAGACTGGAGGGAAATTATGCTTCAGAATCGCATCGTAGGGCAGGTAAAGGTGCAATGGAAGCACCTTAGCCCCGATGAAGCTACTTGGGAATTGGAAAGTAATATGCAGGAAGCATATCCAGTTCTGTTCCATGAGGAACTTGATGATGAATAAGCAACATCGAGGACGATGTTGAACTTAAGAGGCGGTGTTTGTAACATACCCTTTAAGCTGGAAAACATTTTGTGTTAAGAAAACATTATGATAACTTTTATTGTAAAGTTTTTGATTGGACAGGTGTCCAAGGATGACTGTAATTTGCACAATATATTATTATTTAATAAATAAAATAGGAGATAAACACCTAAGAGGACTGTTGAAAGAGTGGTTACTGATCCACTAGGTGGAATGGAATCTGGGGTAGAAGGAAATGGACAAGTGGCAGCATCATGATACAACTAACTAGTTGTTGGTATGCGACAACTCCCTTGAAATGTGGTCATAGTGCCCTGAAAGATGGGACTGGAGCTTGAGGCTCATTTATTCCAAACTGACCACTAAAAGACCTAGGCAGTCTATATAATAGCCATCAAATATTGAACTGAGGTTCATCACTTTTCCTGACGAGGAAATTTACCTTGGGGTTTTGCTGTGTTTGCACCCAAGAGATTTGATGAGGGGATATGTTGTTGTTGATCATGTTGTGAGTCTGTAAAACTCTTATTGAGTTTAGGAGGTTGATGCTGAGTGGAGATGCATTTTTCAGGAGGTTGATACCGAATGGAGAAGGTATTTTTGAGTGCCTTGCTTCTACACAGATTCCACCCACTCACTGGATCAGTAAGTAGGCTCGGGGGTTCATTAGAAGTCAGCAGTTGAGTTGCTTCTTCTGGAGCAGATTGGGAGGAATAGGCCTCCTTGGGTGTTTGTCGGCCTATCGTCTTATCTATTGATTATTTACAAGTTCTGTTATCTATTTCTGTGTATTCTGAAGTTCTGTCATTTACTAAGTTTTTACTGTTTATTTCATAAAGTTCATTTCAGTTATTCTGAATATTTTAATGATTTTGTATAAATCGAAATGATTGAATAAATGATCTCTGCATTTTTTCCCATGCAAAAAGGAACAGCATCGTACTCCAGTACAGAGATAGATTAAAATAGATAAGTCTGATAGGCAAATAGCCAAGTGAATGAAAAGATTAAATCATTATAAGTTTCTCAAGTTTCTATATCTGTTTAATTCATGCATTTACATTACAGTACCCTTATTATTAACTATTTTAGCTAGCTGTATTGATAATCTATATACAATATTTCTATTTATAAATATCCTTGTTTTCAAAATAATTTTGTTTCTGTTCTAACAGAATAGGATTTATTTTATCCATACTCAGCAATTAAAATGTTCTTATTTATACTAGGATAAATAAAGATTTACTTTCAAATATAGCAGAACGATATTCTTCTACAGACATCAAGTATTTCCATTTATTGCATGTATAATTCATACATTGTTTTATATATCACTACACATTAAAAATCAAGGTATTTATTATTCCTGTCAAAACCCTAACAGAGTTATCATTCACTAACCTATAGTAAACATTTCAATTTCCACATCATTACTGTAGATCGAATAGATAGATTTAAAACATCATCTCCAAGGTTTAAAATATTATATGACTGTAGGAGCAAAGTCAAATAGAACACACAAATTTTATTTGATACCAAAACATATCAACAGTCATCATCATTCCATACATTCTAAACTTACCAAAACCCTAAATCTTGATAGGTTTATGGTTGTGCTACTTAAAACATTCACACAGTCGAAATTGAGGCATTTGGCCGAAACCTATTACATATTTTCAAACATCTAACCATCAACTTAATAAACAGTAGCAGTGTTTTTATTGATACACATTTTGCATACGATTTCCTTTTAAATATTCATAAGCTTACATTCCAGAACGAAGCACAATAGCACAGGTACACAAACTTTGCCAGTATACATACAGACTATTTAAACACGATTTATTTCTATTTCTTAAAATCAACATTTGACAAGTTTCATACACGGGCCAAGCCCCAACATTTTCAAATGCAAAACAATCACGGCCACTTAAGTTTGGCAAATTATATTCTATTATAATCTCAACAGAGTCTGAAAAACCCTCTTAAAACAAAAGAACATTGCCAAGTTCAAAACCCAGAACTCAAACCCTAAACGCATTCTTTTACATCGTCAACGAGCTACAAGATGTATTCATGGGTCAAGCCCAAGACGATGAAAACCATAACGGTTGCAAATAAGAGTTTAAAACATTCTTCACATACTTCCAACTCGACAGAGCTCAAATTTAACAAACATAAATTATATTTCTTAATCCTTACGACATTTGCCTATGGGTCGAGGTACTAACCTCCCCATACTTAGAAAAAAGGAGAAAGGGGTTCACAAACCCTATTTACAAAACTCTCTGAGTTTTAAACACAACATACAAAACATTTAAATAGATGACCACCATCTTCTACACAGAGGTTTCAAAGCTACCACCAAGGCTTACCGGTTGGTTTAGTTGCAGCCAACCAACGACGCCAAACAAGAGAATACCAACGAATCGTTGTCCTGTGAACAAACATATCAAAATTGTGGTTAAACATTTATTGTATCACGAAACAAGACTCAAAATAAACCAACAAATAATTACTGTGTGGAAGACAAAAGATGCAAGCTACAGGAATAATTTTCCAAGTACATTACCTTATTAATGGTTGGAAAGTAGCAGTAACCATCATCAGACGGGCGCAACATCGACTGAAAGCTACTCGTATTACCCAGTGTCGAGACACAAAGAAACCTCACACAGTGCATCATTTTTCAAACAAGCTAGACATTGTCGAGACTTGGAACATCCATGGCGAAGGGTTGATATTCTCCTTCAAATTCAAAGTTCACTGTAAACAAACCCACAATAGGTCTGACGGTTGGAAACACACCAAAACAAACACTAGCTATAAACCTTGACAGATATCTACTGTAACAAAGACTGAGAGTTCATCTCTTTAATCCTCATGGGTCACGGGTTCAAAACCCTGGCCTCACAATTCATTTTTCTCAATAGAAAGACCTACAAACCCTCGGCCTGTCGGCTAGTTGCAGAGCCTTAACCATCGTTGCAAATTTCACAATAAACACAAAAACAAAACGAATGGAGGGTTTAAATCCAAACATTCATTGCACTGCCAAGATCAACGGTGGAGATCACCGAGAGGATTACGAAGTATCAAAGTACCATCTACCTTTTAAATGCAATATCATTACTTTAGCCACGATGGAGCCAGTTCATCGACTGTAGAACTTTCATTGTTACACATCATCGCTAGAGGGATCACTACCATTGATTGGGCACGTGAACAGGCCAGCTATCCATCTATGATGGAATCCCATTACCATAGTAGCTGTCAACATTAAATGCATTGGCAGCGTTAATGGTTGCCAACCTGTGACATTACATTCACATCACAACGTTTAAAATATAAAGTCGATTTACATAATCGTGTCAAGGCATTAAGTTGGTATATTCATACGCTAAGGTTTGCATATAAATTCTCTTAACATATTAATTGCATATATCTCCTAGGGTAACATTAAATCAACGTCACTTATCACATAGTATCGCACAAATGCATAAGTGTCACATAAGGTTATCAAAGTGCACACAACACACATATCATTGGGATATGTATTGTATAGTTGGGTCTTTGATAAATATCTCAAATTACATCGTAATGTAAACCATATAAATAAATCAAAGGAACATGCATACTATTGTATGGTGTTGAATCCTATTGTACAATACTATGAAAGTCATAATGATAATTGAAGGCAATATCACCATAGCAGAGTTTTTAAACAACTTAACATAGGACCTTTGTTAAGATTCAATATGCTAAGACAGAAAATAGTAGCATTACATTCCATTTCACAATAATAGCATATACAGGATCACTGAAGAAACAACAAGCACAACATAAACACAAGAGACACAGATTTATCCTGGGAAACCCTCATGGGGTAGAAAACCCAGCAAAGCTTCCTCAATATAGATGACCAACAATATACAAAGATGCAAACCAAAGACATGATCTTCTCCTCCACCATAGAAGACCTCTCCTCCACAAGTGCGCTACATTCTGAGTGAGGGAAGTGTGTGTATAATGAGGAACACACCTCCTCTATTTATACAAATGTCCGACTTGTACTTTATATTAACTAGGTCGGCCCCAACTTTACCACTGGGTTAAACACACCACTACAACTGACTGGGACGAACCATCTAGGGTGGTCTAACAACCCTTTGACCCACATAACACATACAGGGCCGAACCCCACTAGGGAAGTCTAATAACCCAAGTTACCACATTTCGACGGAGGAATAAACATCTCCGGATATACAATAAGATCTCCATGGAGGAATGAAACATATCCGGAACAATAAAGTACAAATATAATATTCTTAGAAGTTACAATATTTCAACACTCCCCCTTAACGAGAAGGATATTATAACAGCATCTGCACGAGCAAGGAGTCATCAACATCATACATGATACATCTATAAATCATTGGAAGCTTTCTCAACATCATCAGTAACTCAAGCAGTTACTGGAACATCTTCAATACTGGAACATCAACATCTTCAATACTGAGTCTTTATCTTCTGCATCACTCGAACAGCTATAGCAACATCAACATCTGGATCCTCACGATCATCAGCATCGTCATCACACGATCATCAACATCGTCATCACACAATCATCATCATCGTTATCTAGACTATCATGATCAGCAGCATCATCATCTAGACCATCACGATCAACATCATCGTCATCTAGATCATCACGATCAGCAGCATCGTCATCTAGATCATCAACATTGGCATCACACAATCATCAACATCATCATCACACGATCATTAGCATCGTCATCATACAATCATCAGCATCGTCATCACACGATCATCAACATCGTCATTTAGACCATCACGATTAGCAGCATCATCATATAGACCATCACGATCAGCAGCATCGTCATCTAGATCATCACAATTAGCAGCATCGTCATCTAGACCATCACGATCAGCAGCATCATCATCTAGATCATCACGATCAGCAGCATCGTCATCTAGATCATCACGATTAGTATCCACACCAATACAAGTATACAGATCATCAATACAAGTAAAATACAAGTATACAGATCATCAATACAAGTATCCTCATCAATACAAGTATACATACAAGTATCCTCATTAATACATATCATCAATACAAGTATCAATACATCAATACAAGTATCCTCATCAATACAAGTATCCACAATAGCAGCATACCCTGCAACACACATGATCTATTTAAGACACCTCATCATGTCTAAGGATGATGAAGTCCACTCGTCAACTTAGACAAAGTCTAAGGACCACTTCTTGGAGACATACGTCTACGGATCATTTAAGACACCTCATCATGCCTAGGGATGATACAATCCAAATCATGTACCTTTTGAACCGAGGTCCAGGGATGATATAGTCCTATCAACTCTAGTGATCCTTCCTTTCAGAATTACGGGATCTACACCATTCATTTAGGACTATGTCCAAGGATGATTTAATCCACAACCGTACATTTAGGACTATGTCCAAGGATGACTTAACCCTCACTCCGTACATTTAGGACTATGTCCAAGGATGACTTATCCTCACTCCGTACATTTAGGACTATATCCAAGGATGACTTAATCCTCTCCCCATACATTTAGGACTATGTCCAAGGATGACTTAGTCCTCTCCCCGTACATTTAGGACTATGTCCAAGGATGACTTAATCCTCTCCCCGTACATTTAGGACTATGTCCAAGGATGACTTAATCCTCTCCCCATACATTTAGGAATATGTCCAAGGATGACTTAATCCCCATATGTCCATCAAGGACTTCATTCTCGAAGACCATACATCTATGGATCAATTCAAGGGACCGAATTTCGGGGACGATACAATCCCCACTCATCCATTAAGGACTTCATTCTTAGAGACCATACGTCTATGGATCAATTCAAGGGACTAAAGTCCGGGGACGATACAATCCCGACTCGTCCGTTAAGGACTTCATTCTCGGAGACACATGTCTACAGCTCACTTTAGGACTGAAGTCCAGGGATGATCCAATCCCCACATGTCCACTAAGGACTTCATTCTCGGAGACATATGTCTACGTATCGTTTTAGAACATGTGTTCAAGGATGATGCAATCCCCTTGTCAACTTAGACCCTATCTAAGAACCATCCACCAACCTCTCTGTTGGCATCATCAATATAGGTATTCACATCATCGACCTCACTGTCGATGCAGGCAGTCTCATCATAAGTGACCACATCACTCCCCCTTTTGAGGAGGGTCCTTCTAAGCTTGTTTCAGAAATATTCAAACTTTGCTAGAGGTAGGGGTTTGGTTAGTACATCGGTAACTTGTTACAAATTTGAACTTTATAGTTCCTTTCTGCACCATATCTTGTCAAATCTATATGTGCTTTGACTTATCATGGAACACTGGATTCTCTTTCATCTTGATACAACTCTGTTTGTCACATAGGATCACAATTGTTTCAATATCTAAGTCAAAAAATCCTGAAGCAATACTTCTTCACAACTAGTAGAGTAAGCAACCATATATTCCACTTGTGCTGAGAGCCACACTAGACTACTTCCAGCTAAACCACGAGATCATGGCTGATCCCAGACAATAAAAACCTCTCGATGTGTTCTTCCTGTCTGATACACTCTCTGCCCAATCAACATCTGTGTGGCCATCTGAAGTCATGATCTCCAAGATAGCATAGATCAAAGTCTATCATATCCTTTAGGTACCTCATCACATGCTTTGCAACTATCAGGTGAACACATCTAGTTTCCACTAGATACTGACTCAAAGTGTTCACAGCAAAGCATATATTTGACCTAGTATTTGTTAGATACATCAATGACCCAATAATTTGTCTGTACAGAGTTATATACACTAACTCTGATGAGTCATCCGCTAACAACTTCAAGTTGGAATCCATGAGAGTGGCCATTCCAACACATCAAGTCCTTTTAATATTTCTCGGCATACTTTCCCTGGTTGAGAAAGATTCCTTCTGAGTCTTGCCATACTTCCAGACCTAGGAAGTAATGCATCAATCTGAGATCTTTCATTTTCATTTCTGCAACCATCTATCTGTGCCATCTCTCGTCAGATGGGTCTATTGATATGAGCCTCAATATCATTCGAACTCTGTGGTGAGTTCCTTCTTGCATCTATGTCATCTGTGTATAGAAACCATATTCAACCTTGTGGCAAAGGTTGAGATCCACATCACCCATGGTGATCATTAAGCTCATCAAATTACTATCAATCCTGAGTACCCATACAAAACCTGATTCACACTTCTTCTTTAATTACACCATTTGAGAGAATGGTCTTATCTAGCCACTTGGAGCAAACATCTCGTCATGATTCTCTTCCTCTTTCTAAGAGAATATTCTAGCCACGAGGCTTCTATATTTTGTTTGATTTGTAAATCTTCTTGTTGAACATCCATCACTTGTTCAGTGTTCATCATTCTTCATGATATTTCCTACAAATCAAAATTAAGTACATGATTAGTAATACTTCATAATCATCAAATCATATTGATATGATAACCTATTATGCATACAGATATCATTTACATAGTTATGCAACTATCTTGACCAATAATTTGGCACAACACTTTTCCATATCCTGTATGCATACAGTGGCTATCTAGATGCCTTCCATCTCTACCAGAACATACTATCGAGAGTGTGCACAGCTCTCAACATGTCAGCAAAGAGGTTTCATTCTAGACAAGCAACAATGGAATGTTTGTCCAATTTACCAATCATATGCATATTAGTAGCATATTGTTCAATGCTATATGAATGTTTACACTCAGCATGATATATTATAGGAATACAAATATGTATACAACTATTACAAGCAATATCATTTACTATTTCAATTAACAACTCAAATACTTATCTTTTATGTTTGTGTGGTTGTCTCTCGCTTGATCTTCTATATGTATTTTGAACTTCTATTCATTCTGTACCACTGTGCATGCTCAAGTGTGCACTAGTGTCATCCTCATGATCTCTTACACAAACATACGTTCATTAGTATATTCTCAATATTATCAAAACATTATAATTCTAAATAATCTTGAATATGTATAGCCATGATCATAGATAATAAACATTAGTATTCAAGGTTTCAGGGAAGTCTTCTTTTACTCATGCATATTCTTGTTTGATCTGGTTAGTTAAATCATCAATCAGGATAAGAGACATAATATTCATAAACCCTTGATTACTAACTTTATGAATAAGCATAACCAATCATACCAAGTATACTTATATAAGGGATCCTAACACAAGGTAAGATTCTAACTTGACATAGGAAAACATACCTGGATTAGTATACGTGCGTAGTTATGTCTAACATACCTAATCAATATCTTCTTTGTTCTCTTCAATGATTTAGAGATCCTGTGTTGGAACCTGCATATCTTATGGGTTAAGCATAATAGAACAAAGTCATACATACCTCGTAAGTAGAACTTCTATTTGATCAAGGATTATGGATGAGTCTTTGTCTTCATGTTGTCATGGTCATGGAACTTGATTTGTCTTTCATGATGTACCTATATCTTGTTAGCAGACAACATCAACCTCATACAACACCACAGTGCATTAGTACAATCATATAACCCTAATCAATGAATTTCTTTTATCATTCACATGTATTCATAATTTTATTAGGATGATAAGACAAATCTAACATTAATCAAGATTGTACTAATAAATAATATAAAGATAGACATATTATGAACTTAATCAGGAATCAGATTTCAAGACATACCTAAACCTCATTAAGTCATACCTGTCGAGACTTCTTGTAGTCTTCTTATGTAAGGCCTTAGCCTCAACTCCCCCTGAAACTTGATCTGGAGCTTGATTAGGGTTTGTTAGAGAAACCCTAAAAATTCAATCTTTGACTTTCACACTTCTGAATGGATGGAAGGATATGTCTTGCTGAGCTGATCAAACTTGCATGCTTTAATTTTGAAATCTCCAAAACTTGACCCCTCAAAATTGCCTTTGAAACTTTTGGATCTTTTGGACAGAATCCCGAACTAGGGTTTGATGAAGCCCACCCTTATGCCCAATCAAAAGGTTCAATCCAAGGCTCTAAACTCTTATTTTTCTGAGGAGCTTCCAGCCATGGTCACCGACTTAAAAAATTCCAACTTTTGCTGAAGCCCTAATTTCCCATCTTTCTGATCAAAATCCCGAACTGGGGTTTGATCAAGCACGGTCTTCTATCCAACCAAAAAAATTTGATCTTGGTCTCTAAATTTTGATTTTCCTGAGTAGCATTCATCCATGGACTCCAATTCCAAAAATTCAAATTTTCTCCGAAACCCTAAATTCCGGAAGCCATGAATGAAGGTGCTCCAAAAATAATTCTGTTTTGATAGAAAAATGTACCTGATTGTTTCTGCTGTAACTCTGAACTTTTCAATCCACAGGGTCTGAAAACGTTTCTTGTGGTATCCTGACTTGTCATCTTTCCATCTCAACAGGTCTGACCTCAATTGGATTTTATGAGAGAGAGTTATGCCAAGTGTCGCAATGTGACCTGTTTATGGGATTAAAAAGGAGAGAAAACTTGTACGGATTTCCACGTGTCACTGGTTCAACTTCAGCCTCTGAAAACGTTTCCTGAGATAGTACAGTTTGTTTACTACTTGTCACTTTTTACGAAATTGCATTTGAAGCTTCCTAGCCCAAGTTATGACCTTTTTTCCTAGGTCACCTGATTTTGACTGAGATCTAGAAGAGACAGAAACCCTAATTTGTACTGATCATAAATCACTCAGTGCAACGAATTTGAGGGTTCGATTTGGACACAAGGTACCTGGGGATGTTGTCTACGACCTGTAAAGGTTTCAGATCTTGAACTTTTTCCAAAATGGATTTATAGCGAAAGTTCCACGATGACTGGTTTTTTCTATACAAACCCAAACCTTGAAATTGTCGCAAGTGAAGCAAGTGTCGTAAGTGCCATACATTGCCTTCCTTCAGGTTAGCTTTGATACCATGTTAAGATTCAATATGATAAGACAGAAAATAGCAGCATTACATTCCATTTCACAATAATAGCATATACAGGATCACTGAAGAAACAACAAGCACAGCATAAACACAAGAGACACAGATTTATCCTGGGAAACCCTCATGGGGTAGAAAACCCAACAAATCTTCCTCAATATAGATGACCAGAAATATACAAAGATG
This sequence comes from Larix kaempferi, assembly GCA_027924585.1. Taxonomy (NCBI): domain Eukaryota; kingdom Viridiplantae; phylum Streptophyta; class Pinopsida; order Pinales; family Pinaceae; genus Larix; species Larix kaempferi. The sequence goes on along the minus strand of BSBM01000011.1, from coordinate 22,434,756 downwards.
CAAACCAAAGACATGATCTCCTCCTCCACCATAGCAGACCTCTCCTCCACAAGTGCGCTACATTCTGAGTGAGGGAAGTGTGTGTATAATGAGGAACACACCTCCTCTATTTATACACATCTCTGACTTGTACTTTATATTAACTAGGTCGGCCCCAACATTACCACTGGGTTAAACACCCCACTACAACTGACTGGGCCGACCCCTCTAGGGTGGTCTAACAACCCTTTGACCCACATAACACATACAGGGCCGACCCCCACTAGGGAAGTCTAATAACCCAAGTTACCACATTCCGACGGAGGAATAAACATCTCCGGATATACAATAAGATCTCCATGGAGGAATGAAACATCTCTAGAATAATAAAGTACAAATATAATATTCTTAGAAGTTACAATATTTCAACAACCTTCGCCTTGGCTAGGAAAAAGAATCGACAGTTACGTAGAGTTCTACATAAAAATCAAATAGAAATTATCTATGATTCTGAGTATAAAACTGAGACCCATTTGTTATAGACCTTCTCACGATTTATTTACAAGTGTGCAAATTTCTACAATATAAGACGTACTGTTAGTATCAATAGTCATTTTCATATATCTTAAACTTGAACACCTTAAAATTACAAACTAAAGTTCTCACCAATAGAACTCCCAAAAGTCTTCATCTCTTCACTTAGCGAAAAAGAGATCTATTGAAAAACTGTTGGTCACTTGTCGTAAATTAAATCTCTTACCTGTAAATTTGTCACAAGTAGGTATTAACATGCTTTAGCATGAATGCTAAGTAAGCCTCGGGGCATCTGTAGGACCCCTTCAACAATCAAACAAAAGTACATTAGTCAAACATTTGTTTCAACATTCATAAAAGATGACAGTAGAAATTGTAGCATCACAACTAAATTTGGATGCTATTAAGACACAAGTTGAAATCTGTTTGTTGCAAGTTCCTACTCATTAAACCGGCATGGTCATTCATACAACAAGATAACATTTCATGCATTGATTTTAATTTTGCATTCATTAATTAAGCAGTAAATGTTACGTAATTTTTTTTTTTAAACTTTTGTGATTTTTCGGGATGTTACATCTTTCAATTCATCGTCAATGTAAAATTTGAATGCTAAGTACTTCCTTGTGAAACAAGTTACTGGAGGTACGGATTCTTGGTTCTAAATATAGCTTATGTGCTGACTTACAAACTCTTCAGTGTTATAATTTCACGTCGCCCATTTGCTTTTATAATACTATGTTTATTATCATATGACTGTTGTCATTAATATCAAAGAAGCGATACCAATGTCCTTTGGTAATCCTATTAGAAAGCTTGTAGAAAATAGTGTTTGTACTATTGAAATTTCATTATATTTTGCGTCTACGGAACTTAGACTATTCTAAGTCTTGAATTTATCATTTGAATACACAATTAATAAATGTAAAGTATAGTGATTAGTGCTTGTGCCGTGAACTTAGATTTCGAGTGTATCTCGTCACCAATTAAACTATACCTATGGTAATACATTGATCAATAGTCGTTTCACTACATGGCTAACATATGAAATTTATTGAGAATATGGTGTTCTTTATAATTTGCATGTGAACTATACTTATAGTCCTACTCTTCTCATTTGATTCAAAATTAACGTTAATATGTGAACCATATAATGTGCCTAGTGTCTATGCTAACATTATGCATAAATAGAATCCTAACTATGTCTATAGTCTTCATTTAATAATTTCTATGGCTAATATAAGAACATATAAACTTTATCCTATATGACTGCATATGAACCATAGAAATGAAATGTAACTTTTATAATGTGTTCACATAAAACATTAACATATAGTATCATTGTTACGATGTATAAAACAATTCTTTGAACTATATAAACTGTGCACTAAATTTGCAATGATTTCGTGGTTGACACGATATTAAACTTGGCATGCTTTTCAACTGGTGTTGATAGGCCTAGCATTAATGTCGTTCCACGGTAAAGTGATGCGGATGCCTGTTTGTAAGTTTTTCACGTGGTTTGTGTTTGCATTGAGCATCACAAGAAGATGAGATGTGCCATGCACTGTCTCTCGGTCTACTTACTTGGAAATTGGTAGATGAAGTAATCAATGCAATATTGATTGCAATTGTGGTTCGAATATCAACGTGCCTTAACTGGAAGCTATCCACCATTGATCCCTGCAAGATCTGGGGCTAAGAATAAAACCCTATTCTCGCATTGGTAAGTAGTGAAAGTTGGTTTTCTGGCATTCATTGTTGTGTTTTGGTGGAAGGTCGTAGAGTCGACCGTCTGCTGTAATGTAGGGTTTTTAGAGTTTGTTGAGAGGAGGAATCCTTCCTCGGTTTCAAACCTTGGACCTATGAGTGATAGTGTTAATAGTTGCAGGCTCACAATCTTGTGCCATAGCACTACGATACAGCATGGAAGTTGTGTGTGGTTTTTCTGTTAGTTATTGAATTCATAGTTCGAACTTGGGTTCGATCCTCCAGTTGATGAAATGGTCTCCTGTGTTTAGCTCGTGGTTGCTGTCAAATGCCAACAGGCTTTGTCGTTTTTAATGGTGTGTTGTACCAAAGTTCAGGGCTTCGTTTCTAATGGTAAGTGCTCACGATAATGAAATAATACTGTGTTGCTTGCTTTTATTCTTGCATTTTCTTGTTTTAACCTCTCCTAACTGTAAACTTTGCAGGTACCCACTTCGTAGGATGATTGCTGTGCATAAGATTGGAGAATGGAATTGCTGCTACTGCTTTCAGGTAATCTCTGGTGGTTCTTGAAACCTTGTAGGTGCCTTTGGCATGGTTTTGATGGTGATTTCTGTGTGCCGAGAGTTGTAACCATTCGACCTTGTTTCGGTGATGGCCGAGTGTGAAGTTTTAAAGTCTTGTTTTGATAGAAGCTATACAGAGGATAACCTTCAATTGTTTAAGATGCCATTCGGCTCTGTAATGCCTGGCTGCGTTGTTTGAAAGGAACTTTGAACTTTTGTTTGTTCTGCTAAATGTTAAGGGTGAAACCCTATATAGTTTAGGAATCTTGACCTCGTTTTAATGTTCTGGTTGATAAGAAGTAACCCTTTGTGTAATGTTGGAACCTTAACAGGTTCGATATGTAAACTCTATTATTTATAAATGTTTAATGCGTAACCAAGAATCGAGGGTTCACTTGCTCTTCTAAAACAGTGGCTCATTTTGTAAAGAAGTGTTTTGTTTTGATGTAATGTTTGAAGGGTTGTTTATATAACTGTTTTGTGGTGCCGAATAACTATAGTTGTCTTTGGCCGAGAGTTATGGTTTGCATAACTGTATATAGTTGAATTCCTGTACTTCATTCTCGTTGTTGATAATTATGTTTTGGAAAAGTGACGAGATAGTTTGATTGTTATACGTTTTCAAAATGGCTATGCCACAATGTTCTATTTTGTTTCATGAATAAAACCCTACCCGTAGCTTTCGTTTGCTATCTGGCTTGTACTGAGATTTTGTACTCGAGATTTAACCTTTGTAACAAATGGTTTCGATGTCATGTATGTGTTCTTGCTAGGGTTGTGAGCTATCGTTAAACATTGATACCGAATTGTGCTTTCTGTTAAGTGATGTTTAATGTCTTGTAGTAGTCTCGAAATGTTTAAAGGATAGTATGGGTATACAAAATGTTAGTTAGGGTTTGGAAAATCCTAATTGTTATAACCTCAGAAATAATTGTCTAATGTGGACCATGAATGGCTTGATAATAAATTTATAAACTATGTACCAAATAAACACTCAGATTCTAGGTCTTGTGATAACTTAGGGTTTTGATACTACTGTGTAGATATTTAATAAATGAAATTAGAAGCGATAGTTAGTGAAGAAATAATATGTGTATATTTATAACAAATCTGTACAGAAATTAATTTTGCAGCTGCTATAATTCTTAAAATATAAATGCTTGAAAAACATGAAATGTACAATATTGAAATGCATGTGATTACTGTTTGAACTAGATAGAGTTAAAAAAAGAAATATATAGAACTATGCAGAACAAAATGTGTTTTTCTTTTATTTAAGAATTAGATGAATTCTATGTAGCTGTTTATACTATACTGTAATGTTTACTCTGTGTTATCTCCCCAAATAAATTTGTTGAGTTGATCAATTTTAGATGATAGGATGTCATTTGAAAATTCATTTCTAAATTTCTTAAGGCTCATGTTGATAGCTTTATGCATGTAATAAAGTTTGAAAAACATTAGATGGGGTTTTCATTTCAAAAATTTCAAAAGACATGTTTCGGTAGCTAAGCGCTTATTTAAAACGGTTCCTAAGCTACCGAAAGCAGAGCTTTCAACAGCTTAAACGAAATTTTTAGGGCCCTCCTAGCCACCGAAAGTGAAAGGAAGTTTTAAAATGAAAGCAAATCAGTTAAGAAGATACCCGTGCCATTGCAATTTTTAAAAAACAAAGCTTATGATTTTGATTGCGTTGGAGAGGATCTGCAAGTGAAAGCTATCATACAATTGTCAAATCAAGCAAATAGACTGCTGCACGAGAAGTATTAAAACAACAAACAAACCAAATGACTCTTGGAAAACTACAAAAATGTAGATTTGTTTTAGTAGCTTAGGCGGACATGGAAATTGTTCATTAGCTACCGAAAGCTCTGCTTTCGACAACTTACAGTATGGAATAAAATTGTCCACAGCTACCGAAAGCACAAAGACAAGCAGAATGATGATTTTTTCGCTTAGATCAAATGTTTTCACTGCCAAATCATTTGAGGAAGATTTTAAGTGCCTTGTCATCACCTAGAAGATTGTTGCAGCTGTCAAAGATGATGAGCCTCCAAATTGACATATTATTTACTCATTTTTACCCTACATATGTACAAATTTCCCTATTTTCCTACCTCCAACCGTTCAGTCTTTGATCAGAACTCTTCCTAATGTTATGTGTGAGTCATAATAGTTAATTCTTATTTAGATAATAAAAGTTAGTATTTAAAGGTTAATGTTGTCTTTTTATGAAATATTTCTGCAAGGTTTAAGACAGGTTTTTAAAAGAAGATGAGATGGGAGATATGCTACCAAAAACTCGAGCTATTAGTCGTGGCATGGCAGTTTGATTATCCATTGGTTATTTAGCAGTAAATATCCAGTTAAACAACTTCCATGAATCTTGCAGAACACTCGTGAAGTGGCAACAAACGCAGTTTTATATTTAATGCATTGTTTTGATATACGGTGATCTGTATAAGACACCAGTTATGTAATTAATACAGAAACAGTTCTGTTAAGTATTTCATTAAAGGATTAGATGCTCTTTGTTTGTATATATAGGCAGTCGATTGTTGGAATAAAGGGACTGCAGAATATATAATAAAAGAAACTTTGTTACCATTGCGATTAGTAGTTTTTCATCTAGCCCAGTGTTCATTCCTGCGTGAGTTCTGAGTTTGCAACTGGAGGGGGCCCACTCTGGTGGTACGTCATTTTATTGTTCATAATTTAGTCTATAACCTCCTGTTTATATTTTGATTCTTCTTAATAGATTTGCAGAATATTTATATGTACAAGTTTAGCTCATTTTTTGAAATCTGTGACCAATAAGTTGATTGGTTTGGCACACTATTAGGCTAGCTTTAAGAGCTTCTGGAACGCTATTGTGAGGTTTACAATTTGCTTGTTTTCACAGATATTCATATTATTTGATATTGTTTTATTTTCATTCAAACATAACACTGGTTTGTTTAGCCAACAGTTCGTAATTTAATTTCCTGTAGATATTGTTTGTCAACTTATTTATTAAAAAAAAATCATACAGTTGAGCTAGATATTATTCTACAACATCTCTAAATCGCTTCAAGTATGATCATGTTTATAAGTTGATTTTAGATAACAAAATTACATTATGTTCTTCACTATAGTCCATATATAACCATTCCATAATCATTAATTTTGCTTCCTTTAAAAACGTTCTATGTTCAAAACCTTTTATACTTGTTTATTATTTGATAACGCGAAGAGTTGTAAGCTTATTCTATCCTATACAAAAGCTCTAGATCGTTGTATTCTTTAAAGTCTGTGTAAATAAATATCATAACCATTATATTGTTTGTTTTTGTCAACTTATATTTCGTAATCCGTATCTTCCACTATATCTCAAACTAATGTATTGAGAACTTTTATAATAAATATCTTGACATAATTTCTTTATTATATATTTGGTTAAGTAAAGCATTTCCTTTTAGAACCTTGTCTTGTTGATTATAGATATTTGTAGCATCCTTTTTATAAAGCATAATTTAATAACATAAATATAACCAAAACTTATTTAATATTATAGATATTTAGAAATTAATAAATAGACCACTTAAGAAATTACTTTAGTTTTAATTTTTACTGTTTCTTAGTTTTTATATAGAATTATATTCATTATTTAATTTTAATAAAGCATTTATAATATTTTATATTCTTAAAGTTTAACTATTACAAATACTAAACTTATATATACACACTTAATATATGTAGTTCTATGTTTTTTTATCATTTGTCTTAGCTTAGTTTCTTTATAAACAAGAAAGTGTTTTCTTAAATAATTAAAGTTTTATTTAAGAGCTAATAAATTAGTTGAAAATAAATAATCACTTAGTTAATCACATAGTTAGATTTTAAATGAGAATAAAATATAAAATAATAAATTATTTAGCAACCATACATTAGACAAATTAAGATACTTTTCTTTGTATATATAGTGCCAGTGTCTTATAAACCTAAACGTAACCTGGGTTGACAAGATTAAATGAACTAATTAAATTGTAAAGTTTATCCAATCTTTGGGACATATAATTTAACCATCATTTTTGGCACCGTTGCCGGGGAGACACTAAGGAGTAAGTACCTTAGTTTGTCTTAACCTTTAGGAATAGTTGAGAAGCCAACTATTTTTGCACAATATTTCTTTGGAATAGAAAGAACAGTATGAATGAATAGACCTAGAGATTCCAAAGGACGATTTTGGAAAGTAGTAAATGCTACGCAAGTTGTGAACAATTTATCAAGAACCAAAAACTCGGTAGGAGGTACTCCTCAAGAATCACAAATCGAAGGACAAGAATTAAACAAGATAGATTCTCCCATAGTTTTAGAAAATCTTATAAGTGGACAAAGCTCTCAGAGCCAACAAAATTTAGATGAACTTTTTACTCCTGAGATAGAAATACATAGTGGTATAGTATATACGACATATACAAACCCTCTTATTTCCGAGGTTGTTAGCGATTTTGGGAACCCTATTCCTGAGTTTGATTCTTCTTCTTCAACACAAGTAGTAGTAGGAACTCCTAGTAACATGGCAAAACAAGAAGGAGAGAATCCACAGGAACCCATCACTTTCGAGTTTCCTATACAAAATGGTGAAGGGACTGTTCAAATGAAAAACATCCCACCTTCTGCATTACCAAACTTTCATGGGTTGACTAGTGAGGATCCAGACATATTCCTTTTTTATTATGATGTCCTTTGTAGGAGTTATGACTACTCTTCGGACACGAAGATTATCAAGATGGAGGCAAGGATATTTGCTGCAAAAATGGAGTTTTAACTGTGCAGAGTTATCATTTTAAAATGATGATTCTTAGCGTCTAGAGAACAATTTTGTAAAATGATCGGAGGTTTTTGTTCTTAACATGTCAGAGAACAATAACCTCTCTCCATTTTCCTACAGGTGTTTCATATTGAGAGAATCGAATCCATCACTGAGCCCCAATTTTCAGATCCCAGAATTTGCTTGTTTGACACATGTTTTTGAAATGCAAATCTCGGGCAAACAAAAACGAATTTCAAAGATCTAAGAGAGGTTTTTGCTCAAAAAAAATCAATGTACAATAACCTCTTTCATTTTATACACAGGTGCACATATCTGGAGAACTGAACCCATCTCTGAGCCTCTTTTTCAGTAGTTTTAGCCAAAATGGCGTTTTTACTATGCAGAGGCATCATTTTAAAATGATGATTCTGAGCGATTGGAGAATCATTCTGCAAAACGATCGGAGGTTTTTGTTCCTAACATGTCAGAGAACAATAACCTCTCTAATATTTCCTACAGGTGTCACATATTGGGAGAATCAAATCCATTTCTGAGCCCCATTTTTCAGCAATTTGGCCAAATTAAAGAGGATTTTTCCCTAGTTCATTGAAAACGGTTTTGTTTTTATATTTTTAGTAATTTCGACCTAGCTTCTTAGGATGTGGGAAGATGTTGTAAAGGCTATAAAGCCTAGAAATTGAGAGCAAGAAAGGGTTGGATTTTGGAGTGTGCTACTTGACTGTATTTGTGAAAAGACCTCTTTTTAATATGATCAGCCTACAAGCTTCTTTCACTCATTGTTATCAGACCTTGTTTTCTTATTTTCTGTGATATGCTATTGAGTTGAATAGTAACTCTCATCTTACTATTGATTATCTAACTAGAATCATTAACATTCATCGTAGGCTAATTGGCCCATCATATGTAATTGTTTTATATATGTTCTGGTTAATTGATCAGTTTCCTTTATCCTTTTTACCTATCTGATAATAGTCCTTGAGAGCCTTGGATTGTTTGAGTGTATTCGAGACCGTCTTGAGTAGATTATGCAGTAAGTTAGATGTTCATATTGATCAAATATTATCCACCATTGAAAAAGTAAATTAAGTTACCAAGCATCTCTGAGATACAACCTAGGAGAGTTTCCTGGAGAGCTAACACTGTGTTTAAACATATAGAAGAATTTTAACAAGAACACTACTGTATTCATCTTTCCAATCAATGGCATTCTGCCTATTACCCATCTTTCTTAATTTACTTCTCTATATTGGAGTACGATGTAGAAAACAACATGGGGAAAAATATAGAGATGGTTATTAATTCAATCATTTCATAAAGCTTTTTCACTCAGAATTACACTTAGCTCAGAAAATAAAATAGTTTCTTCTATATGACTAAAATTAATTATTCTATTATGCAGAAACATTTAAATGTAAACAAAAGTAAGAACAGTAAAACCTGGTTGACTGTAGGAGAAACAAACAACCCAAGGAACCTGTTCCACCTAACCTATTCCTGAAGACAACCAAGTTACTTTCCTTAGGACCCCCGAGCCTATTCACTGAACCACCAGGAGGAAGATTCTGTAGAAGCCTTAGTACATCAACTTGCAATAGAATGTAGATTGTCCAGTCATCAAGACTCAGCAGTCAAAGAGACCTGCACCAGTACCTCTGGTTTTCCTTCTCAATATATTTAGCAGACTCATAGTTGCACTCTCACATAGCCTCCATATTCGAATCTCTCAGTGATCACCTGATGCACTTGAGGAATATTTCTGTAGAAAATATTGTAGGAGCTGCTTTCTCAATTCAAATTGCCTTATCTAGGATGCCTAGGCCTTTTAGTGGTTAACTGGTCATTAATGAGCTTCCTGCTCTCTTCCACCCACCTAGGGGATAATGCGACATATTTAGGGGTAGTTGTCTCATAACCAACAGCTAGTGGTGGAGTGCAAATGCTGCCATCTGTCCCATACCTTCTAATAGCTTCCATTCCTCCTAGTGGGTCAGTGAACACTCATTTAACAGCTCCCTTGGGTGTTTGTCTCCTATTTTAAATTTATTAAATAATAATAATCAGTAATTACAATCATCCTTGACCAAACTTGGTCATAATTACAAAAATTTGTAATTAAAATTTAACATAAAGTATTTTGCAAATAAAATAATATTCTCAAAATTTGGGTAGGTGACATACACCCCCCCTTAAGTCTCAACATCGTCCTCTATGTTGTTTAATCACTCTCTGAGTGTTCCTGAAACAGAGTTGGGTATGCCGCCCGCATACTACTGTCCAACTCCCAGGTTGCCTCTTCTGGGATAAGGTGCTTCCATTGCACCTTTACCTACCCAATGGTGCGATTCTGGAGTAGAGTTTCCCTCCTTTCGAGGATACAGTCTGGTTCCACCTGAAAATCGTTGTCTTGTCCCACCTGTACATCATTCCAATTTACAACATGAGTACAATCGTGTACATACTTCTTTAAAAATGATATATGAAAAACATTATGTATCTTTAAATTTGTTGGAAAAGCCAATTGGTATGCCACTGGTCCAACCCTTGACAACATTTCAAAAGGAACACAATACCTGGGTGCCAACTTGGCACAACTTCCCAATTTCAATGAACTCTATTTCGGTCTCACCTTAAGAAAAACATGTTCACCAACCTGGAACTCTTTATGAGTCCTTCTAAGATCTGCTTGGCTCTTTTGCCTATCTTGGGCAGCTTTAAGATTTCTTTGTACCTGTTTCACAATTAGTTCTAATTCCTGCAACAATTCAGGTCCTAAAATAACTCTATTTACTGGATCATTCCAAGAAACAGGTGTATCACATTTCCTAGCATAAAGAATTTCAAAAGGGATAAGCCTAGCTGATGCATGATAATGGTTATTATATGCAAATTCTGCTAAATGCAAGTAGTCCTCCCACTTACCAGGCTGGTCCTTAACATACATCCTAAGCAAGTCTCCCAATACCTGATTCACTCTTTCTGTCTGTCCATCCGTTTGTGGATGAAATGCTGTGCTGAAGTTTAAGGTTGTATTCAACCCTTTAAACAAATACCTCCAAAAGTTTCCAGTAAACTTAGAATCACGGTCTGAAATTATCACTTTTGGTATCCCATGTAATCAAAAAATATTTTTCATGAGGATTTCTGCAATATTTGGAGCCTTATGAGCAGTTTTTACAGGTATAAAGTGTGCTGCCTTGCTGGGTTTATCCACTACCACCATGATAGAGTCATTTTGTTTCTGATTTTTGGGTATTCTGGTAGTAAAATCTATGCTTAACACTTCCCATTTCCAGCTAGGTATAGGCAATGGCTGCAACAGCCCATCCGGATGTTGATGTTCAACCTTCACTTTTTGACAATCCAAACACTTAGCTATGTACTCTGCTACTTCATCCTTCATTCCGGGCCAATAGTACTCTTTCTGTAGCATAGTGATGGTTTTCTGATAACCTGGATGACCAGAGTAATGGATTTTGTGCATCTCATTTAAAATCATAATTTTTACTTCTGGTATGTTGGGTACATACAATCTGTTTTTGTATAATAACAGTCCATTTTCCTTCAAACTGTAATCTGCCATATAATTTTCAGAATTAGTATTTGTTGTCTTTTTTTGTAATTTTATGTATTGTTCATCCGTTTCACTCCCTTCTAGGATCTGATTTTCTAAATCTGTTGAATATGTACTGATGGCTGAAATAAAATTCAGCTTTGCGTTACGACTTAATGCATCAACAACCTTGTTCTCTTTCCCTTTTATATGCTGATTTTCAAAATCATATTCACTTAGAAAAGTTAACCATCTAGCTTGTCTAGCGTTCAAATTTGTCTGATCTAATAAATATTTCAGATCCATGTTATCCGTTAACAAGGTAAACTTTCTGCCAATAAGGTGGTGACACCACATTTTTAAAGCGTGAATTACTGCTAATAACTCTAAATAATAAGTAGAGTAGTTCTTCTCATTTATTTTCATCTTTCTAGACTCGTATGCAATAGCATGTCCCTCTTGTGCTAGGACTCCACCAAGGCCGTCATTACATGCATTCGTGCATACTATAAAATCCTTATTAGGGTCTCCTATCCTCAGAATTGTGTTAGATTGCCAACATAAGATCCAAAGAGATAATGTAACCTCACAGTGAAAGAATTAAGGAATTAAGGAAGAAGAGAGAAGTAATAGAACATAGATCCAATAGAGGCAAAATAATTACACACACTGCATTAATCAGAATAGTAACCGGGTAAATATACAATGCTGAGTATGAGGATTCGAATTCACTAGGTGTAATTCGAATTATCCTTCATGCATAGATCCATAATCAGTGGAGAGTCATCAGTGCCAAACTAGGAGTCTATCTCATCATCAGTGAAGTCATCAATGCACAAGTAGTGATCAACCGGGAGTCAAACTGAGTGTGGTTGGTGTAACTAGCACATGGAAGCACTGATATAGTGAAGGAGCCTCAGTGGAGGGTGCTCATGGAGCTAATTGGAGTCAAAACAGTCTATCTAGTCACACTGGAGGTCCAAAAGAGTGATAAGGTCAGTTAGGAGTCAATTAATCCTTAAATCAAGGAAGAACTGAAGATAACTGAACTAAACTGGACTGGAAGATGAAGAAAGGCGCCCTTCTCATGCAATAACTGAAAAGAGGGCGCACTAAGCTCTAGGAGAGCTAAGACTGATCCGAGAGAAGCTCCTGGGGCTAGTTTGCTGAGGGCTAGGTGCTGGTGCTGATGACTAGGATGCATGTAAGATGCATGCAAACCCTAATTTTGCATGCAGGACTGAAAAATGTAAATGACAGGAATGTTAGAAGGACTAGGATGGAGTATAGGAATATCCTAACACCCCCCCTTAATCCATCCTGGGCCCTGGTAACTAGGACCAAAGGTCACCCATACAATCAATGAAATGATAAAAAAATACTGCCTCAATTTTTCTTTTTCATTTTTTTTTGTTTTATATTTTTGAATAACTCAAGGAGCCATCACTCTAAGCAGAAAAGAAGTAAGCTTTCATCAGTGAAAACTTTGCAAAGAGACTTGGTAAGCTGATCCTCTGTAAAGTGCGAATGCAAGTACTAGAGAATGTGCTAAATGTAGCAAGTCTTTCAGGAACCTTTTCTGTCACTGGAGCGAATGTATCATGATGAGTTTTCCCAAAGAATGGAAGAGTAAACCCCATCATCATGCTGCATCTCTCATGGAGAGGTGGATGGCATAATGCAAGGTTGGCATGGTGTGGAAGTCTGGTAGTGTGATGATCCTCAACAGTGTTCTCAGTAGTAGCAATAGCTGTGTGAGCCCATGTTGACCTTGTATCTGGAATGAGAATAGGTGTTGATTCTGGATTGCAATCTTTTTGAACTATGAATTCTACATCAGAATCTTGCTCTTCTTCTTCATCGGAAGAGAAATCACTCTGCTCTTGATCGGAATCTGAAGAAACACTCGGAGAGAAAGGCATAAAGTGAGAAAATTCATATGCCTTTGAGGCATGATTAGCAATCCCATTCGCTATAACCTTTCCAGTGGATATTTCTGTGATCTTGACAGTGTTTGGACCAAAAGTAACTTTCTTTGGAGATCCTGTATGGGTCATCTGATAAACTGATAATAAATTTGCAGTTAGAGAAGGAACAAACAAGACATTTTTGAACTTACCATGTTCCATATGCACTGTACCCACTCCTTTTGCAGAAACCTGAGTGTTGTCTCCCATGTGAATGGTAGGCCCATCATGGAGATCTAGAGAAGAGAAAGATTCTTTTTGTGCCATCATGTGGTTGGAAGCTCCAGAATCTATGAGGAGAGCTTTTGTCTTTGAAAAACCATCCATCAATGCATGAAAATCATCAGATCCACTTCCAGAATCAGACATCTTTGCTTCTTTTGGAACAACAATTTGGTTTTGTTCAAGAAGCTTGGTCAGAAGATCAATCTTCTTATGCATGCAGGAATGCTCAGGATGGTTTCCTCTCTTGCAATAGGTACAATTAGGTCTCTTTTGTTTGTCATTCTTGGATCTTGAAGGTTTCTTTCCTTTTCCTTTTTGTCCCCCCCTTGCATTCGCTTCACTTGATTCACCAGCTAAAAGAGCTAGATCTCTGGAGGTTGTGATGGAACCCATTTGAATCAATTTGTCCTCTTCTTGAATGAGAGCAGTAGTAAATTTTTCCAAGGTAGGAAACTTCCATCCAGGGATTGACATTCACCCAGAATGGAAAGTAGAGACAAAAACAGAAAATTGAGATACAAGTTTGCTCAAAATGGAGAGTACTAATTGCTCATCACTTCTGGTGATGCCACAATGCTTGCATTGAGTAACCAAATTCTGAAATTTTGAGATGAATGTTTGAATGCTCTCAAAATTGCTAGGTTGTAGAGAGGCCAATTCGTTTTCAAGAGTGTAGCCTCTCATCCCATCTTGTTTGCCAAAAAGGCTCTCCAATTTGGTGCTCAAAATGGAGAGTACTAATTGCTCATCACTTTTGGTGATGCCACAATGCTTGCATTGAGTAACCAAATTCTGAAATTTTGAGATGAATGTTTGAATGTTCTCAAAATTGCTAGGTTGTAGAGAGGCCAATTCGTTTTCAAGAGTGTAGCCTCTCATCCCATCTTGTTTGCCAAAAAGGCTCTCCAATTTGGTCCATAACTCTTTTGGAGACTTCAAACCTTCAGCATGGAACAATAGATCTCTGGACATGTAAAGGCATATGTATCCAAAGGCTTCATCCAATTTGTTTAGATGCTTGATTTTATCTTTAGCTATATGTGGTGTGGCATCTCTTTCATAAACCAATCTTTCAAACCCTTTTGTCATCAAGAAAATATTCATCTCATCCCTCCATTCGAAGTAATTGAAAGGAGTGAGAAGTATAGGAGAAGAAGGAGCATTCGAATTGCTCATCTTGACTGTTTGAATAAGTGCAAATAGAGAGCTGCTGAATCTGCTGCTGCAACTGCTAGAACTTCGAAATACCTGCAAAAAAACTCTCAAGAATGGAGGTAGAATATACTCTCAAATGGATCTGATACCATGTTAGATTGCCAACATAAGATCCAAAGAGATAATGTAACCTCACAATGAAAGAATTAAGGAATTAAGGAAGAAGAGAGAAGCAATAGAACATAGATCCAATAGAGGCAGAATAATTACACACACTGCATTAATCAGAATAGTAACCGGGTAAATATACAATGCTGAGTATGAGGATTCGAATTCACTAGGTGTAATTCGAATTATCCTTCATGCACAGATCCATAATCAGTGGAGAGTCATCGGTGCCAAACTAGGAGTCTATCTCATCATCAGTGAAGTCATCAATGCACAAGTAGTGATCAACCGGGAGTCAAACTGAGTCTAACTGAGTGTCCTACAAGGTACCCTAGAGTTTACTTAGCTACGTTTAGCTAAGGCATTTGAATCCTATTTCCATGTACAGAAAGCAGGTAAGAATTTCTACGACAACATGTGTTAAGAGTACATATGTCTTTCAATTCAACGTCAATGTAAAATTTGAATGCTAAGTACTTCCTTGCGAAACAAGTTACTGGAGGTATGGATACTTGGTTCTAAATCTAGCTTATGTGCTGACTTACAAACTCTTCAGTGTTATAATTTCACGTCGTCCATTTGCTTTTATAATACTATGTTTATTATCATATGACTGTCGTCATTAATATCAAAGCAGCGATACCAATGTCCTTTGGTAATCCTATCAGAAAGCTTGTAGAAAATAGTGTTTGTACTATTGAACTTTCATTATATTTTGCGTCTACAGAACTTAGACTATTCTAAGTCATGCATTTATCATTTGAATACACAGTTAATAAATGTAAAGTATAGTGATTAGTGCTTGTGCTATGAACTTAGCTTTAGAGTGTATCTCGTCACCAATTAAACTATACCTATGGTAATACATTGATCAATAGTCGTTGCACTACATGGCTAACATATGAAATATATTGAGAATATGGTGTTCTTTATAATTTGCATGTGAACTGTACTTATAGTCCTACTCTTCTCATTTGATTCAAAATTAACGTTAATATGTGAACCATATAATGTACCTAGTGTCTATGCTAACATTATGCATAAATAGAATCCTAACTATGTTTATAGTCTCCATTTAATAATTTATATGGATAATATACGAACATATAAACTTTATCCTATATGACTGTATATGAACCATAGAAATGAAATGTAACTGTTATAATGTGTTCACATAAAACATTGGCATATAGTATCATTGTTACGATGTATAAAACAATTCTTTGAACTATATAAAATGTGCACTAAATTTGCAATTATTTCGTGGTTGACAGGATATTAAATTTGGCATGCTTTTCAACTGGCGTTGAGAGGCCTAGCATTAATGTTGTTCCACGGTGAAGTGATGTGGATGCCCGGTTGTAAGGTTTTCACGTGGTTTGTGTTTGCATTGAGCATCACAAGAAGCTGAGTTGTTCCATGCACTAGCTCTCAGTCTGCTTACTTGGAAATTGGTAGATGAAGTAATCAATGCAATATTGATTGCAATCGTGGTTTGAATATCAACGTGCCTTAACTGGCAGCTATCCACCGTTGATCTCTGCAAGATATGGGGCTAAGAATGAAACCCTATTCTCGCGTTGGTAAGTAGTGAAAGTTGGTTTTCTGGCATTCATTGTTGCGTTTTGGTGGAAGGTCGTAGAGCCGACCGTCTGTTGCAATGTAGGGTTTTTAGAGTTTGTTGAGAGGACTCCTTCCTCGGTTTTGAACCTTGGACCTATGAGTGATAGTGTTAATAGTTGCAAGCTCACAATCTTGTGCCATGACACTACGATACAACATGGAAGTTGTGTGCAGTTTTTCTGTTAGTTATTGAATTCATAGTTTGAACTAGGGTTTGATCCTCCAGTTGATGAAATGGTCTCCTGTGTTTAGCTCATGGTTGCTGTCAAATGCCAACATGCTTCGTCGTTTTTACTGGTGTGTTGTACCAAAGTTCAGGGATTCGTTTCTAATGGTAAGTGCTCACGATAATGAAATAATACTGTGTTGCTTGCTTTTATTCTTGCATTTTCTTGTTATAACCTCTCCGAACTATAAACTTTGCAGGTACCCACTTCGTAGGACAATTCCTGTGCACAAGATTGGAGAATGGAAATGCTGCTACTGCTTCCTGGTAAGCTCCGATGGTTCTTGAAACCTCATAGGTTCCTTTGGCATGGTTTTGATGGTGATTTCTGTGTGCCAAGAGTTGGAACCATTCGACCTTGTTTCGGTGATGGTCGAGTGTGAAGTTTTAAAGTCTTGTTTTGATAGAAGTTGTACAGAGGATAACCTTCAGTTGTTTAAGATGCCATTCTGCTCTATAATTCCTGGCTGCGTTGTTTGAAAGGAACTTTTTTTTGTTCTGCTAAATGTTAAGGGTGAAACCCTGTGTAGTTTGTGAATCTTGACCTCGTTTTAATGTTCTGGTTGATAAGAAGTAAACCTTTTGTGTAATGTTGGAACCTTAACAGGTTTGATGTGTAAAATCTGTTATTTATAAATGTTGAATGCGTAACCAAGAACTGAGGGTTTACTTGCTCTTCTAAAATAGTGGCTCGTTTTGTAAAGAAGTGTTTTGTTTTGATGTAATGTTTGAAGGGTTGTTTATATAACTGTTCTGTGGTGCCGAACAACTATAGTTGTCTTTAGCCAAGAGTTATGGTTTGCATAACTATATATAATTGAATTCCTGTACTTCGTTCTTGTTGTTGATAATTATGTTTTGGAAAGGTGATGAGATAGTTTGACTGTTATACGTTTTCGAAATGGCTATGCCATAATGTTCTATTTTGTTTCACGAATGAAACCCTACCTGTAGCTTTCGTTTGCTATCTGGCTTGTACTGAGATTTTGTACTCGAGATTTAACCTTTGTAAAAAATGGTTTCGATGCTGTGTATGTGTTCTTGCTAGGGTTGTGAGCTATCGTTAGACATTGATACCGAATCTTGCTTTTTGTTAAGTGATGCTTAATGTCTTGTAGTAGTCTCGAAATGTTTAAAGGATAGTATGGGTATACAAAATGTTAGTTAGGGTTTGGAAAATCCTAACTGTTATAACCTCAAAAATAATTGTCTAATGTGGACCATGAATGGCTTGATAAGAAATTTATAAACTATGTACCAAATAAACACTCGGATTCTAGGTCTTGTGATAACTTAGGGTTTTGATACTACTGTGAAGATATTTAATAAATGAAATCAGAAACGATTGTTAGTGAAGAAATAATATGTGTATATTTATAACAAATCTATACAGAAATTAATTTTGTAGCTGCTATAATTCTTAAAATATAAATGCTTGAAAAACATGAAATTTATAATATTGAAATGCATGTGATTACTGTTTGAACTAGATAGAGTTAAGAAAAGAAATATATAGAACTGTGCAGAACAAAATGTGTTTTTCTTTTATTTAAGAATTGGATGAATTCTATGCAGCTGTTTATACTATACTGTAATGTTTACTGTGTTTAAACATATAGCAGAATTTTAACAAGAACACTATTGTATTCATCTTTCCAATCAATGGCATTCTACCTATCACTCATTTTCTTAATTTACTTCTCTATACTGGAGTATGATGCAGAAAACAACATGGGGAGAAATATAGAGATGGTTATCAATTCAATCATTTCATAAATATTTTTCACTCAGAATTACACTTAGATCAGAAAATAAAATAGTTTCTTCTATATGACTGAAATTAATAATTCTATTACGCATAAACATCTAACTGTAAATAAAAAGTAAGAATAGTAAAACCTGGTTCACTGTAGGAGAAACAAAAAACCCAAGGAACCTGTTCCACCCAACCTATTCTTGAAGACAACCAAGTTACTTGCCTTAGGACCCCCGAGCCTGTTCACTGAACCACCAGGAGGAAGATTCTGTAGAAGCCTTAGTACATCAACTTGCAATAGAATGTAGATTGTCCAGTCATCAAGACTCAACAGTCAAAGAGACATGCACCAACAACTTTGGTTTGCCCTTTCAGTATATTTAGCAGACTCACATTTGCACTCTCACATAGCCTCCCTATTCGAATCTCTCAGTGATCACCTGATGCACTTGAGGAATATTTCTGCAGAAAATATTGTAGGAGCTGCCTGCTCAATTCGAATTTCCTTATCTAGGTTGCCTAGGCCTTTTACTGGTTAACTGGTCATTAATGAGATTCCTGCTCTCTTCCACCCACCTAGGGGATAATGACACATATTTAGGGGTATTTGTCCCATAACCAACAGCTAGTGCTGGAGTGCAAATGCTGCCATCTGTCCCATACTTTCTAACAGCTTCTATTCCTCCTAGTGGGTCAGGGAACACTCATTTAACAGTTCCCTTGGGTGTTTGTCTCCTATTTTAAATTTATTAAATAATAATAATCAGTAATTACAATCATCCTTGACCAAACTTAGTCATAATTACAAAACTTTGTAATTAAAATTTAACATAAAGTATTTTGCAAATAAAATAATATTCTCAGAATTTGTGTAGGTGACAACAATTCATAGATATTTTGACCAACCCTTAGTGTTCTTAAACTTGGCAATGACATTCTCATACAACCTTATTGCAGTGGCTCTCAACTCGAAAGGAACCTTTAAAGTTATCTTTTGATATTTTCCACAAGTTATTTTTACGCATCGTGGTAAACGCTTTCCTAAAGCCCACAAAACAACAAAGGATATTGAGCTTATTATTGTGACATTCCTCTACAATGATCCTGGGAATAATGAGGTGGTATATGGTGGAATGATACCTTCTAAAACTAGCTTTCCCTTTATCCCTTTTACCTTGACTTTCTATCCATATGTTGATCTTATTTTCTAAAATAATACCATATAAATTGGCTAAGAGAGGGATAATCATAATGGTCCTATAATTAGAGGGGTTATTCTTATCGTCGCTTTAAAACATTGGTACAATAAGGCTCTAATTCCAATGTTTAGGGAATCCTTGCTTGACTGCTAGTTTGAGGAGCTTGTGGATGTGAGGGATGATGGCATACACCCTAATTTTTAGGATTTCATCTTAGATAACCTTTGATGTCCTTAAAGCTTTCCCATTTGTGAGGTGCTTAATACAGAAATCTATATCTTCTAGAAAGTAAAAACTTCATCTTCCATAAAAAAGGGGTTGAAAGCTGTAGATGACATCATTTGATTCATAAAGCTTCTTAAGATAGAAATTGCATTCCTTCAATACAATCATATTTTTTTCTTTAGTTTTGTGAGTCAAATTCTTTTTTCCCTAATTTCTTATGGTCCATCTTAGAGAGATGTAAAATCTTCTCCTACTTATTTGTTATATAGGTCTTTTTTTTTTTAACAAAGGATTTGTTCATGTTTATCTTGTTGATCTGAATTTCATCATCTTTTAGTTAACCATGATTTATGTGGAAATGTCTCAATAGTTAAATTTTGAAAGAAGCCTGTAAAATGGAAATTTTCAAGAGATCACATAAGCATAAAGAATGCAAATCATAAATATGCAAACCATAATCTATGATAGCAGCTGATAATGGAGTTCATCCATAAAGGACTACGTCTCTGGGCCCCTTCTAGTGAGATCATTTCTATTAATTTCTTCAAATGCTGCAAATTACATCAATGTTGAGGGCACTCTGAAATTCAGGTTGTTTTATGCAAAAACAAACGGCGCCACTGCGTCTATCTCAAAAAAGAGTGAAATTTGAGTATAATCATTGTATACTTTACCTGGGACCTCCTCTGGCATGTAATTTGAGATCACTCCTTCCTTCGTTGTACGAACTAGTACGACCCACCTCGAGTTCTGTGCTTGCATTTAAAATCATGCCCGACACTGTGCACCTCAGCTCCGCTCCAAACCATGGTTTAAATAGCGCGAAACAAGTTGTTTGGGGGCCACGCAGGAATGCCCCTTTTAGGGAGAAAATATCATTTTAAACGTAAAAGAATATTCCATCAGTCCCCTTTCAAACCACAGGGTCGCGGGACCAAACCCTACGGCTCTAATTTTGTTGGCATATATATATGGTGTGACATATAATATAATATATGGTTTGGTTGTGGAGTTCCGTGGATCTTGGTTTAATCTCTTCATTTGGATAATTGGTTGAAATATATATATATATATATATATATATATATATATATATATAAGGCCGAGGGCTTACCCCCCCTCGACTCGCCCCCCTTTTCCAAACTTACAAACAATTGAACTTTAAATATAATATCTCCCACTATATATAGTAAGAGATGTGTGGCGCAATGGTAGGGATGTGTATGTTAAGGCGTGTGAGCCAGCAGGAGGTCAAGGGTTTGATCCCCTTGCTTGCCACATTTTTTGGTAAACATAACCATATTGTGGCCAATCGGACCGCCACATGGACGCCTCCAATTGGTGCATGTACTTCCAACTCGACTATCGACTGTACAATGAACTTGCTGCATGTCAGATTCCAGTAGGTCCACATCATCCTGAACTTCCACATCACCTAAAAACTCACCTTCCACATGGCACTCTATGAGTGTTCCACGTCAGCACCATACATGAAACGTGTCACCATTTCATTGGTTCCATGTGGCACCCCCTCAATGCCATTTTACCTGTCTTTCCGAAATTTCATAACGCGATAACTTACACGTCCGGAGTCCATTTTGGATGAATCCATCGTGATTTCTTGGATGCATTCCTTTAAGTCCCTCACAGAGATATTCCACATCTCCTCTTTGTGAAGTCCTTATTCTTTTGTCAAGAATGATGTCTTCATGGAACTCATGCAGACACTTGGGAGCAAATTCATCAATAGAAGGAACATCAACAATCTCCTCTTGATCCATGATCATTGGAGGCTCATCTAATTTCAAGTTTTACACATTCACAAAGGAATACATATGCATGTATGGAGGAAAATATAATCGGAAAGCATTGTTACCAACTTTGTCTAAAACTGTGAAGTGTTTAATCTTTTTACCTTCACCTTTAAGTCTGTCTTTGCTGATGTGAATCCAAACTTGATCACCAACTTGGAAATGATGATCCACTTGATGCTTATCAAGCCTTCTTTTGTTCTTAGCCTGGATCTTCTCTAATTGTTCTTGTACTACATGGTGTACCAATTATATCTTCTAGATGAACTTCAAGGTCTTGTCTGCAACTTGTCCATCTTCCACATAATATTTCCCATAAAAAAGGTCTAAAGGAGACTTTGGAAAGTATCCAAAACATGTCTCAAATGGAAACCTTTGTAGAAGAGTGTATGGCTCAGTTTTAGGCGTGATGCACATAATGCAATTGCTCATCCCAAATATTAGGATGCTTAGAACAATAACCTTGGAGTAGATGTACCACTATGCAGTTGATTACTTCAATTTGTGAATGAAAAGTAATGTTCTTCTTCAACTTAGTGTCCATAAGTTCCCACAAATTTGACCAAAAATTCCCAAAAAAGTGGGAGTCCTGATCATATACAATAGAAGTGGGTAACCAAAAATGAACCCAAACATTCTGGAAGAATAACTGAGCAGTCAAATCTGTTGTGACCTACTTCTTACAAGGCATTAAGATGCACATCTTACTAAATCTATCCATAACCACATACAAGTAATATGACCTTTTGTAGACATAGGAAATCTTCCCACAAAATCCATAGTCACACTTTCCCATGGATGAGAAGGTATAGGGAGTGGAGTGTACAAGCCCAATTTTATGTTACTTGGCTTACTTTTAGCACACATAACACATCCCTTTACATATTTGGATACAGTTTCATTCATCTGAAAAATACCTTTGAAGCTAAGCTAATATCTTGCCTACACCAAAGTGACCAAATATAAGAGAAATATGAGCTTCTCTAATTACATGAACTCTTTCACTCGATCGAATACAAATTTTTCCAAGATGATATAAAAAATTAACATGAACTTGATAGTCCAATTCTTCAGTTTGTGTACTATGCATTAAAGATTCATACACATATTTCAAGTCTTCATCCTAAGCATATTGTTCAAAGTAACTGTCATGAGCCAATGAACTATTTTGCAAGATAACATATGCACTAATTGGAGGTCTTGATAACATGTCTGCTACTTTATTCTGAATTCCCTTTTTATATTTAATGACTAAGTGAAATGGTTGTAAGAATCCCATCCATCTTAAATGACTTGATTGTTGTAGCTTAGTTTGTGGTTGAAGATATTGTAATGGTTGATGATCAATATGTATGATTATTTCTTTACCCATTAGACAATGTTTCCACTTCTTCACACTTTGTACTAATGCATACAACTCTTTGTCATATGTGGAATAGTTAGCTACAACTTTAGAGAATATTTCATAATGATAGCATATTAGTTTCTTATGTTGCATTAAGACTTCCCCCATGGCATAACCACTAGCATTGGTCTCAATCTCGAAAGGTTGTTGTAGAGATGGAAATGCAAGTACCGAAGTTGTGTTGATATTTTCTTTCAAAATGTTGAAGTCTTTCTGGTCTTTGTCTCCCCACTGAAAGACCTGTTTCACACTTGCCAAAGCATGTAAAGGAGAAGCAATATATGAGAAGTTAGCAATAAACTTCCGTCAGTATTGGGATACCCCCCCAGGAAGCTTCTAAATTTTGTTATATTATTAGGCTTGGGACAATTTTGAATGACCTCAAATTTAGAGGGATTAATCCTCAGTTCACCACCCCCTACAATATTTCCTAAATAAACCAAAGATGTCTTTTTAAACTCACATTTCGACATCTTCAAATATAATTTCTCGCTTGCTAAAACATCTAAGACTTGCTTAACATGCTTGACATGATCCTCCCAAGTTCAACTGAATATGAGGATGTCATCTAAGTAGACTATTACAAAGTCATCAATGAATGGCCTAAATACATCATTCATAAACCGCATTAAGGTTGCAGGAGCATTACAAATCCCAAAGGGCATAACCATCCATTCATACAAACCCTCTTTAGTCTTAAAAGTAGTTTTCCAAATGTCACGTTCATGGATTCTAATATGATGTTAACCACTTCTCAAGTCTAACTTAGTGAAATCAACTGCATTCTTTAACTAATCCAAAAGGTCATCAATGCAGGGAAGAGGATATCGATTATTTACAATGATTATGTTCAAAGCTTTGTATTCCATGCACATCTTCCATGTACCATCTTTCTTTGGTACCAAAACAATCGGTGAACCACATGGAGAGGAACTTGGTCGAATGTCCCCTCTCTCGAGCAACTCTTGAACCTGCTTCTTGATCTCTGCATTTTCTATCACTGAATATCGATACATACCAATATTCGAAAGAGGAGCATCTTGCTGCAAATGGATCTCATGCTGTATTTCCATTTTACAAGGTAATCCTTTAGGTTCCTGGATACTGCATTAAACCGACCAACAACCTTAACCAATTAATATTTAAGTTTAGGATCACAACCCTTAAAAGAATCATTCTTATCAACATATTTAGATTTAAAAATCATGAGAGAAAAAATCTTAATAGAATTTACCAATCTCTTCATTTGATTTGCAGAAACCAAAGATAGATTAGTTTTCATACAATGAGCTCGAACAATGTATTGAACACCATCCTTTGTAAGCTGGTACTTGTTCTCTTGTTTGTAAAATATTTCTTTCCAATCATAAAGATAAGGGATACCTAATACAATACCACATATATCTAATGGGACCACATCCAAATCAACTTTATCCATAAATCCATAAGTTATAGAAAACCTGAGTCGACATTGTTTTGTAACTTGTAGTTGTGCAGTTTCACAAACCCATCCAAGTGGATATGGTTTGGGGTGTGACTTAGTTTGCAAACCAAGATTTTTAACCATCTCTTCTGAAATCAAGTTATCTTACGATCTACTATCAAATAAAGTATCAATTTTAGTATGCTTAAAAATCACCCTTATGTGAAATAACTCACTCGTCTTCTTTTCATCATGAACATGCTCAACTTTTGAAACATAATAAGAAGTAGATTTACCTTGTAAGCCCATGGCTGCAATTTTTGTCTCATCTCAAAATTCTAATCCCAAATGATGTTGAAGAGTGGTGGTAGTCTTCTGATCTTCCTTCTTATTCAGAAATTTTTTTGGTTTGAGTTCCGGATGAAGCCTCCAACATTTGGATACTTCTTGACCCCTTTTCTGGAAATGTGTGCATGTGGGTTTATCTCGTCCTTTATTCATGGTCGATATTTTCTTTCCTTTCCCTTTACCTTTGAACTTGTTTCGACATGGCTTGAAAGGCTTCTGGGAAAATTTATCATAAGTGTTCTTCCCCTTAGATTCGATATGGGTGGATTGAACACACACTTCATCCAGGTTAGACGAATTGAACATAATAATTGTATGCCTTAAGTAACTATGCAATCCTCCTATGAATTTAAGAAGAGTCTCTTGAGTATAAAGAGGTATACCCAGCACTAAGGCCCCCTTGCTAAACTCTTCTGTGTATTCTTGCACACTTTGACCCTTACCTTGTCTGAAGTTTTGCTAGTCCATCATAGCGTGTTGCATATAACCCAATGGATAGAACTGTTTTTTTAACGATACAGTAAACTCATACCACGAGGAAATAAATTTACCTTTAGTAAGAACATCCTCTTGAGTTTTTCTCTCCCACCAAATGAGAGTAGTACCACTAAGACGGATTGTGGCCAACTGGATTTTGGCTTCATCACCTACAAGTTTCTGGATCCTGCAGTATACTTCAATTTGTCTAATCCAATTATCCAAATTTTCAACGTTAAGTTCTTCGTTAAACATAGGTAAACCAAATTTTACATCAAGATTAACTAATGGAATATTATCAACATCTTTCTAATGATATTTGGAATGGTGAGTATGAGAATAAGAAGAGGAACTACAACTCGAAATTCAAATTGAAGGTGGAGATCCAGGTGGATCTCCTCCATTTCATTGATTTACAGAAGCAGTATCTTCTGCTTTTGCTTTCTTCTTCCCCTTATTTGCTAGTCTTTCTTGGTAATCTGCAAACAACTTCTCAACAATATTTGAAATTATGTAGAAGGATTTATGGAAAGCCTTATCGTACTCTGAACATGCATCATCATCTGCCATTTTCTTCCTTCAGATTGTATATTCAATTTCTAGATCAAAAGGAAAAATCTCTCCTTCACCTTCCTTAAGCTTGCCCCTAGTAATCATTCACACACTCACAAATCTATGGTTTAGCAGGCTCTGATACCAAACATGATCTGAATTTGCAGGATCTTTTAATTAACCATGATTTATGTGTAAATGTCTCAACAGTTAAATTTTGAAAGAAGACTTTAAAATGGAAGTTTTAAAGAGAGAACATATTCATAAAGAATTCAAATCATAAAGATGAAAACCATAATCTAAGACAATAGCTGATAACAGAGTTCCTCCATAAAGGACTATGTCTCCGGGCCCCTTACAGTGAGACCATTTCTATAATTTTCTTCAAATGCTGCAAATTACATCAATGTTGAGGACACTCTGAAATTCAGTCTATTTTCTGCAAAAAAAGACTACGCCACTTCATCTATCTCGGAAAACCATGAAATTTGAGTATAAACACTATATACTTTGCCTAGGACCTCCTCTAGCACGGAGTTCGAGATCTCTCCTTCCTACACTGTACAGATTGGTACGAAGCACCTCAGCTTCTGTTCTTGCATTGAAAATCATGCCCGTCACTGTGCACCTCAGGCCCACTCTAAACCGTGGTTTAAATAGCATGAAACAGGCTATTTGGGGGCCATGAGGGTATGCCCCTTTTGGGGAGAAAATATTGTTTTAAAATTAAAAGAATATTCCATCAGTCCCCTTTCAAACCACGGGGCGTGGCTTAGTGGTATCACATTGGATTTTGGTTGAGTGAGTCGCGTGATCAAACCCTACGACTCTGATTTTGTTGGCATATATATATGGTGTGACATATGATATAATATATGGTTTGGTTGTGGAGTTCCGTGGATCTTGGTTTAATCCTGCCATTTGGATAGTTGGTTGAAATATATATATATATATATATATATATATATATATATATATATATATATATATCTATATCTATATCTATATCTATATCTATCTATATATATATATATAATAGGGTCGAGGTCTTATCCCCCCTCGAACTGCGTCCCTTTTCCAAACTTACAAACAACTGAACTTTAAATAAATATCTCCCACTACAAATAATCAGAGACATGCGTGGCGCAATGGTAGGGACAAAGATGTTAAGGCATTGGAGCCGACGAGAGTTCATGTAACATCCCCAAATTTTGCAAAAATTTAAAATTTTCTAAGTAGCATTAAATGCTTACATTCGTTATGCGGAAGTATAATTTGCTTATTTAAACGACAGTATGATTTTGGATTATGACGACACCTTCTTCAATTAGTCGTCAATGTTATAAACATATTACGTCAATTACATGCTATGTTTGTTGTTAACTGTTGGATGTTTTAATACCATTTTTGTTTTCTGAATAATTATGGTCACTTCTTTAAATGTATGAACATCATCAATTAACTTATCTCTTGCTATGGTACTGTTTTGTTTATAAGTACTAACTGTTTGATTTTCTATTTGTTGAAGGGGTCCTACGGGAACCCCAAGGCTTACTTAGCTATTTAGCTAATGCTATTAAACTTCTTTCACAGATCCCAGGTAAGAGCGAGACTTCTAACCAAAGCATTTACGATGTAATTAAAAAAGACTTTATTTAAACTTCAAATAGCCTCCGATCATAATTTACAAAAGTATAGAGAACTTAGTTACGCAAGGGTAAGACCTTCCCTAGCTATGATAAATAAAATAAAGGATTACAATGTCATATAAATATGAAATTTCGACCTGCATAAGTATTCTACATAGATTATTAAAGTCCTATGTATTCATTATGATTTTTCACATTCAAATCATTGTTATGCAAAATTGTTTTATTAGTATTAAAGTTTTGGCTTAATGTATTCAATTATTGATTATAGCTTTTATATTTGCATGCTTAAATGGCAGTGTTAATTTCATGACTCAATAACTTGTATTGTTCGAGCTTTGGTACACAACCAAACCCTACATTAATGGTTTTATACTTTGTGTTATAAAATATGTGTTAGAACTTTATGCATCCATACTATTGCTAGATGCTATAAACTATATGCACAATACCTTATGTTATAAACATAGTGTGGCTCTCGAATTGCTCTACGTATACACTATATACTATGACTATAGTGCATAGACATACTTTATGTTATAAGCATAGTGAAGACCATAAATTAATTTTGTTGGATCTCTGCGTGGGCAGGCATACATGTAGTTGGTAGCTATAACTCTTAAATGTTATTAAATGTGTTTTGGGTGGAATGCTCTTTGGCAATCCTCGTGGCAGGGCTCCACGTGAAGATTCTTGGGTTTTTTGTTAAACCCTAGCTGAGTTTTGAACTACTCGATGAGACAATAACCTGGAGCATTCATTTGGAAAAGAAGGTGGGAGGAGAGGCTGAGAGGCTCTCGAGTTTTTAGGGTTTGTAAACAACGTTTGCAGTCTCTCCCGAGGTTCGATACTGAGACCTGTAACTTGTATTTTGTTAACATCAGACTATATGAGCCCGAGTCTTTTACAGATTTGTTACCCTTATTGAGTTCGATGGTGAATCTTTGCACTATTAGCGTTAATGCTGAGAGCTTAAACCATCGCAGACGTGCTAATGAGTTTGCAGGTAATGTCATAATCGTCCCTTTGAGTTTCACCGAGTGTTTTAACATTAATACTGTTTAAATTAATAAGTATGCATTACTTCAAGGTTTAACCAGTCGCCATGTTGATATCTTGACAGGTTACTTCCTCGGCATTTGTTTTAAGGTTGGCCAGAAAGGGATAAGAAGTTAATATGGCCTTGGTAAGCCTTGGTGACTCCCTATGGGCATCTATTTGCACTCGGAAGATTTTGGTGAAGCTTGGCATTGATGCTAGTCTTGTTTTGGTTTAGCCAAGACTTCGATTTAACTTATAAATTTAGTTTTACAATTGATTGTAATTTTATAAGCTGTATGGAAATTGGTACAGGGAAAGTTGAACCCTCGACATTGAATTGCGTTGGTTTCTCAACGCTTCCTTTCATTACAATACATGTATAAATGTTTATGGATAATATATATGGTTTTGCAAGATTAAAAAATATAGTTTGAACTACAATTTTCAGAGAGTTCACTCTCGACATTTTCGTTATTTTTGAAATGAAAACGATTTTTAAAACAAGCTATCTTATTTTAGGGCAAGGCCCGTCTCTGTTGGCAAATGATTGTGATGTGTATTTTTAAGAGTTGTTTCCAACATTGGCCATAAGGCTGGGTTAAAAACCCTACCATAACTGCTTACCATGTTTATGATTTGCTTGTGGAAACACTAAGGGTTTCGAACCCCGAACTTGTTATGCATTTAAGATTTTTGTTGATAGCTTATAAAATTATTATGTGGCTTTAGGGTGAGTCGAGACTCGAACCTTGCACACCTGTAGTTTAGAAGACTTGCAAATGTCGTGTTTATAATATGATAGCATGGATTGTTTTGGGTGAACCCTTATGGGTATCGAACCCTGGTCTTTGTATTAAATTCTCGTATTGAAAAGAATACAATGTTATTTACAGTATTACCAGTCGTGGATTATGCACAGGGTTTTCAACCCTGTAAAGGTCGATAGACTATTTATAGTTACTATTGCTTAGTATTTCTTATTCTGTTTTAAATTAAATGGTTATTCTTTTGAATGTGCATTATGTTGCAGTTTGTTTGAGGATCTCTGTGTAAAATTTTAAATGGTTAACATATGGTAAATCATTATAAGTTACATAATGTTTGAAGAAGAAAATAGATACAAGTTTATATGTGCGTTCCTATAATACTTATAACTTTGATTTGTTTATGCAATTAGCCTATAGATCGTGACTTTCACCACTATTAGGGTTTTTCAACATCAATGTTTATAACAATTAAGATTCGGTTTCTATTTGAGAAGGTTTCTGCAATCAAATAAAGGTTTTTTGCTTACGGGTATAAAGGGTTTATGCTATACTTTAACTTAGGTTTTAAGATAGGTAAGAGATTGATTAGCAGACTGTTATTTCTGCACTATGTTAAGTGCTACTATGAAGTATTAACTGTATGAGAGAATACTGAAATTTGATCTAGTTTATATTATTTAAAGAGCAGGTTTTACATCATGCCTTCGTAAACAAGTAGGATTATTTTTAATATACAATCTGTTTATAGAGAAAATTATATAAATGTAAACTATTCATTGACAATTCTATTACTGAGCTCTGCACAAAATATATGTTTTTAGATTAGAGT
Source organism: Larix kaempferi (assembly GCA_027924585.1). Taxonomy (NCBI): domain Eukaryota; kingdom Viridiplantae; phylum Streptophyta; class Pinopsida; order Pinales; family Pinaceae; genus Larix; species Larix kaempferi. Next base: position 22,404,755 of record BSBM01000011.1, on the reverse strand, counting down.
TCTGTTATGATTTACTGAAATTAACATAGAAATGTTATACAGAAATAAAATAGATCTTATCTATGATATTCAATCATTCGAATCTCTCTATAATTTGACTTCTTCTGTACCAGAGTACGACACTTTAAGTGTGTGGAAAAATACAGAGAAGTGTTTCTATTTTATCTTTCATCTTTTAAATTTGAAATCTAACTATCCATTCAACATTTAAAACTAGCAGATGCAAGGGTTTCGGAATTAGGTAGATAAAATAGAACATTTAAATCAGTAATGAACACCTAAGATTAAATAGAAACTAATAACATTTCTACATTCATTTCTCTAGTAAAATGCAATTTTTGACAGAAAGTAAAGAAGATAAGAAAAATGGAACCTGGTAACTGTAGAAGAGACAAACAGCCAAAGGAGCCTGTTCCACCCAACCTTTTCCTGAAGACAGCCAAGTTACTTTCCTTAGGACCCCCCGAGCCTGTTCACTGAACCACCAGGATGAAGATGCTGTGTGGAGAATGGAATAAATTTCCTTGCAACTCAGCAGTAGTACTTGACAGTAATACTTCTTCCTTTAGCAATATTGAACTCAGAAATGTGGCCTCACTAGTTCAGAATGTAGTCTTAACTCACTCAATCACTTCTAGCCTTCCCCTCATCGAATCTCTTGTGCTCTCTTGTATTTCTCTTTCAGAAATTTTCACAAGGTAAGAACTGGATAGCCTCTTGCTGAATTTGATGGGTAGATAAAGCATGCCTAGGTCTTTGGTCAGTTTTATTTAGTTTATGAGCAACCTGCTCAGTTCCACTTTCTTGGGGAACATGACCACAAAATTGGGAATTTGCCCCCTGCAATAGCTAGAACTGAGTTGAGGATGCTTCCAAGTGTCAGTTTGCTCTCCACCCCAGTCCAATCCTCCTAGTGGGCTACTGAACACTCATTCAACAATATCCTTTGGATATTTGTCTCCTCTTTTATTTATAAATAATAAATTATTCAGAGTAATTAATTACAGTCATCCTTGACCCCACTTGGTCAATAAATATAAAACTTTACAATAACAAAAAACATAATGTTTTTCTGACAACATAAAATGTTCAGAATTTTGGTATGTGACAGTTCAGGGGTTCAACCCCCCTGCCCGCCACATTTTTTGGTAAACAAAAAAATATTGTGGCCAATGGGACTGCCACATGGTGTCCTCTTATTGGTCCATGTACCTGCCAACTCGACTGCCAACTGTACAATGAACCTGCCACATGTCATATTTCAATAGGTCCACATGATCTTGAACTACCACATAACTTGCTAAGTCACCTTCCATGTGGCACTCTGTGAGTGTACCATGTTAACACCATATAGGCCACATGTCACCCTTTCAATGGTGCATTAATTGCTAGTAATTGGAAATTGATTAACATTGAAACCATAATTATTTATAGTTGGAATTTGGTTCCACATGAGTTCTACGTGTATTAAGCGTATTAGCTATATTTTGAGAAACAATCCACCATTTTAAGATCTAAAATACTTGTTGATTGTACCATTTTTTTTAATAAAAATACCCCAATAAAAATACCCAATCTAAAAAGGATCTAAAAAACTCGTTGATTGTACCATATTTTTTAATTAAAATACCCCAATAAAAATGCCCAATCTAAAAAAACGTCTATCAAAGCTCATATATATATATATATATATATTATGGATGGCCGCATCTTACATTGTTTTTCTTTGCGATGTTCGTTGTTGAGGAGTTATATAAAGTTGTTCTACCAACCGTGTTTGCGTTGAGGAGTTATATAACAGTATTTGTCATTTTCCTTTACTTAAATATACAAATTTCTTTGACTTTGCAAAATTGATTTGCTGCTACGAGTGAGGACCATGTGGTTGTGATTTTCAAGTATCTTCTTTCTTAACTACTTTCTATTAAAAATTCAAACACCTTTGTTCACTTAAACCTCTGCCATGTTTTGCATTACCTACCCATGATGTAATGTCACCAAAATCTGGTTTATGGTAATGTGAAAGAGGCTCTAATCAAATATTCCTCACGTGATTCAACACCCAAAGTCTTGATAGTGATATATACCATCCTAATTAAATCGCCAATCAATTTTCGACGTTATGGTTTGTGGGTCACGTGCATAGAGTGAGAAAGTCAAGAACAACCGACCGAAGGGTAGGTTTATGAATTAATTTGACTAATAATGTCACAAAAAGCAATGTTTGTCATATTTATTTGCTGTGTTCAGAAAATAGTTGGGCGTTGGATAACACTGGTTTGCAATTGACAATTTCAATTACAGTGAATTTATTTAAAAGATTTTCAGAATTTGAAAAAATAAATAAATGTTCCATTCTTATCCCACGTCAATTCGCCAATTTAATTCCACAAATGACGTAAGGTATCCTTTTAATTCAACCGTGTTTTTCTGCGCTCACACTTGTGGCTGTGCAAACCTAGTTTGGATACCATCCCCAAACCCCACATATATAAATAACAAAGTCCTGGCCTTAAAAAGGGGTCCTCTTAAGTCAAAGTTTTATAAGATTGTTGAATATGAAGTCACAACCACGATTTTAAAAATTCAAATACAACCATCAGAAATATGTTATATCGCTGTATATACGGAATATTTGTAAGTGAGGTTTTGAAATAAAAGATTGGTTTATAAAATTGTTTGGAAGTCTTATATGATATTTTTCTTTTAAAGAAATAAACATTTTGATTATGATAATATGGACGTGGTTAGTGTTGATTGATAACAAATTAATTGAATTTTTATTTTATTTTTATATTTCAAAATATTCAAGAGAAATTTTCCTAAATTTTCCATGGTTTTTGATGTCAACTAATCTCTTGGGAAGGGATGTAGGTAGCGATAAATTATTTGGAAATTTAAATTTAGAATTTAGAAATTGTTTAACATTATCTTTAGTGATGGTAGAACCTTAAACTTCACATCTATATATACTTTCCACTCTTTATTAATATTTTTCTCAAAATTATACAATTATATTATAATTTATATCCAAACAATTTTGAACTTGGGTGGGTAGATAGCAACTCTCCCCTCAACATAATTTCTAACTTTTATGAAATAAAAGTTTATGGAAGCTTAATAAAAACTATAAGGAATGAATTGATTCTCTTTAGCATTTTACTTAAATATGTTTGAAAAGATTGGAAAACAACATTATTAAATCTTCATAGTTTTGATGAATTTATGGAGCTTATGAGAGTTTCATTATGGAGCTTGTGAGAGTTCTTTCTGATTTTAGTAACGTTGATTTTCTTCTTTAAGCTAGCTATAATAAAAAGATACTTTTGATCTTCTAGATTGTGGTTAATGACCACTTTATAGTATATTAATTTTATCTTATCTTTTATCTTGCACCACAACTTCTCCTTAAATTTAGATACGTGGTAGTATTTTTATTGGTATCAATATTATGTCTTTACCTCCTCCTCTATTCTCTAATGGTTTAGCTAAGACGTGGCATCTTTGTGCCAATCCCTCTTATGCCTCATGCAACATGATTGGAGCTTGAAGCAAACTTAGGAAGTCTCTTGCACTTGTGCTAGTTTTCTTATGCTTGTACATTAAGTGGCTCGCCATAGCCATACTCTCAATGGGGAAAGACTAACTTATTTGCGGAGGATTGGATAACTAATATTGCTTTTAATTTTTAGACTATAAATTTAAAAGAGCTTTTGGATTTGTTTGAATCTTTTCCATCATTCTCTGGAGATTTTGCAATTCCAAACTTGAGATTCATATAGGTTAACAAAAGTCATGAGAGTCTCAAAGAGAAATTTCTTTTTCCTAGAACTAGAAATCAATTGACTTATTATTGTTCTCAACACCAAAATAGAATTTCCACCCTCCATTAATCCTTTTCTCAATGCTATCCTAGATATTTGTATGAATCAACCTCCTCAAGTTGTTATTGTAATACACAAAATTAGCATAAACTATGATATTTTAGCTCTAGACTTTTGTGATCAAAGTTATGATAAGAGTGTTCTTCTAGTTCCATGGCATGTATTTTTAAAATATGGTCCATCGTCATAAAGAAGGACATCATCATGAGTGATATTTTTGGATTTGATTATCATAACTTTTGTTTTGTTAATATTAGATGCAAAACTAAAATGAATTTTATAATTTTGACTAAAAAATACGTAAAAATTTTCCAAAAAATATTAATAAATTAAAATGAAATATAACATTGAAATTTATATTTAGTTTTAAATATTTAATAAATTTAAATTTAAATAAATCTACATTATATAATTTTTATTTTTTATTTAAATATATATATATATATATATATATATATATATATATATATATATATCCCAATGGGTTAGCTCAACTGGTTGAAAGCTATGAGTTGTAAGCAAAAGGTCTCATATATATGTATATCCCAATGGGTTAGCTCAACTCGTTGAAAGCTATGAGTTGTAAGCAAAAGGTCTCAGGGTCAAATCCCTGGGTGGCTATGCATAGATATATAAGGGCCTCACTTGATGTCTCCATTGGGTTAGGCTCCCTAATCAGAGCCAACGGGGTGAGACCCCTTCGGGTGGCCCACCTGTGAATTATTCTCGTGGATGTAGCAACTCCACTTTGAGGTTGTGAACCACATTGAATATATAGATATATATATTCAATTTTATTTTATTTGGAATGCAATAAATTTCTCCTCTAATAATTTGGACATCCTCTCCAATTCACTCCATTAGAATAAAAAAATTATATCACAACAAACATCCAAAAAACATTTTTTAACATCTTAGGGAAACACACATTCTTAATTGTTGGGCCCACTCAGGCTCAAGTATAAACCCAATTTTTCACCTTCTGTTCAATATTACTAGTCAAACAATCAAGCTTGAGAAGATTTTTCCTTCCTTCACTTTTCAATTCATCGAAAATCCAAGTCCCTCTAACTCATTTATTGCTTACTTGAACACAGTACAATATTGTGTTCAACAATAAAATCTAGATTTCTTATATCAAGCTAACAACTACTACTACTATTACTTAGATCCAAGTCCCTCTAACTCATTTATTGCTTACTTGAACACAGTACAATACTGTGTTCAACAATAAAATCTAGATTTCTTATATCAAGCTAACAACTACTACTACTATTACTTAGCTAGCAACATATTTGCTCCTTGTTGTGCTCTACTCTCAATCCTCAATTAAAAGACTTTATTTCTTCTATGCTTCCTCTGGATCTTACTTAAGACCTAAAAATGTGTATTGAGTGCTCATGAGATCACCTTATATAGTATAGATAGAAACCATGGAGGAGGATATCAAGACCTTTATTTTTATTGGTAGTTGGGTGATTGATTGCTCAAGGCCTTCCATCTAATTCATTGCCATAATATAGAAATTAGAGAAACCAACTTTAGATAATTTGTGAATGATTTCCACATAGTTCCTTGCCAGAGCATTTTCATTGTTAACCTTCTTCTTTTAGGTGTGTAGAATATGATCTCAAATACTTTACAATCATATTCTCCAACCTTTATCCTATCATACGTTTTTGTATCCATTAATCACACATTAGATTGAAATTCACCATCAATAGAGAAGGGAGGGAACCTCTAGGATGGTTGTTGATGTTATTTTGTGTTTGAACAAACTTAATCACCATCTTCTTTTAAAATATGAAACAAACTGATAATAGAGTAATTATCACTTGATTTGATTGAATCAAGTTGAGAGGAGAATCTACTTGTCTTTCTCATGTAAGAGATGTTTTTTGTTTGTTTGTTTAAAGAACTATTTTACTTTCTCAAATCCTCTTATCAAGTATATAAAATGTTTAAGTGTTCTTGCTTTCTCTTGAGAGATATCTTGATATCAATTTAATTACTTTACTCTAGAAGAGTTGTCAAATCCCTGCTACTTACCTCCTTTTGGAAAGAACATGTACCTCATTTTAGAAATAACATACTCGAGAGAATTTTGAATCTTCTTTTGATTGACTGAGCATATGCTACTAACCGATCTTCAAAAAAATCTCCTTCTCCTACCCCTCTCTAAATTTTTGTTTTCTTTTGATTAATACTTCTCCTTATCTTATATTATCTAAGCATGAATGGATCTTTCACAAGATTTTTAAAAAATTGCATTACTTTAGTGAATCAAATTAAGGACTATCTGTTTGAATGAAATACATTTATGGTTGTACATGGATTCTGTAGATAATACCTATATTAGATGAACTATAATTGAGCTGTCAACTATCTATACTTTCACCAGCTAATATCCGAGGTTGACCTTCCCCCTAGTCATAGTAGTGGGTTCAGGCTTCAGACACTGATAGGATATGCCCAAACAACCCACGTTGCCAGGAGACGGATAACACTTTAAACCCTTTCTTTCTTTGTTTAAGGGTTATTTGGATTTGGGCTCCTTTGTTTATATATGGAAGAACATATGTTTAGGAGATAGAGATAGATGGATACTTGCATTATTAGAATCAGGATAAAGGAGTACAATAACAAAAAATTCAATTATAGAATTATCCTGTAAATTTTTTAAACATTCCGTTTAATGATATTATAATGATAGAAACACAAAAAATTTGTATGACTCCAATAAAATTAATCTACATAATGATGGAAAGATCTACAATTACAAAGATTTATAATTAAGAACACATGAATTATGAGTACATGTAAAATATTTGAATGACATAGACTAAATGTTCTTGGAAATTAAATGCAAAATTGGGGTTTCTAAAGTGCAAAATTGGGGTTTCTAAAGTGCAAAATCTGGTTTCTAATGTGCTACTATAAGATTCTAAAATTGTAAAATCTAGCCTAAAATATGCCAATTTTGTATTCGATATTTCTAAAATTGGGGTTTCTAAAGTGAAAAACATGGTTTTGAATGTGCTAATTTTAGATTCCACATGTGAAAAATCATATTTTAAAAATGAAAACATTGAAACCTATTTTGGAACTTTGGAATATGATATTAGCACAATCGAAACAAAATTTTGCATCTTAGGAACTCCAATTTAACATTTTGTAAACATTGATTTTAGTATGTTTCATAAAGGGCTTAAATTGAAATTAATCTAAATTGACAGAAATTAGTGTTATAAACATAACATCTCATATATAAATTCAAAGAAAAATTATAATATACAAATAAAATTAGTCCAAATATAAATTTAAATTGAAATTAGTCCAAATTTAATGAAATGAGTGTTATAAACTTAACATTTCATATATAAGTTTAAAGAAAAATATAATATGCAAATGTAGTTTTAAAGAAAAAATATAATATACAAATATAATTCTAAAGAAAAAGACATTATATGAAATAGGGTGGATCAACCCTTTCTACCTATTCCTATGTAGATTTAGAAATCCTTCTATATAGTAGAAATTCTTTAATACTTTTACTCTAAATAAAATCTAAATAAGCTTTCCTCATGTTAAAGTGGGTGGTCATGTCACCTATAGGATCTCATAAATTCTATTTAAATAATTCTTGACCTAACTTAATGTCTTTTCTAACCTTTTTAATGTGTTTGTACAAAGTCAATATGTCACTTACAAGAATATAACTTGGGAGAGGAGGATAACACTCCATTCCACAACCACTTATGTTAGACCCAATTAATAAAGTCTAGAGTTTATACAGAGATTAAATGTCATTTTTAAAATATTTGTAAGATATCTATAATAAATTAATCCATACAAAACAAAGTATTATTCATCATAACCTTATATCACAATAATTTAAATTTATCTTAACTATAAATATATCAAATATCTAGAAATGAAATATTTGATCTTTGATCTCGTCGACACTTAATACTTACATATAAATTAAAATAAATCTAAATTAATAAGATATAAAAACATGTTGCCCATTTCTCTCTTTAATATCTTATATAACCTATATGATGATGTCCTATTATTCGTCAATCACCAGTATCGACTCCTCGTAAGAACAAAATTCGTATCAAACTTGGTATTCTACTTTACATTTTGTATACTAATATATTATATATGTTTAATGTTCTTTCATTATGTCGATAGGAATTTATATCTTAGAATTTGGGTGGACTAAGGTCTATTCTTTTTCAAGATTGCAAGGATGAGACAAGTGTACTATCGATATTGATTCTATGGCAGCTACTAGAAATTCAAAATAAACAATTATAAAAAAGAATATAAAAAATAACTCGTATCTGATGAATGGATAACTGGTAGCGGATACATGGATAAATCGTAGCTATGGATAAATTGTAGCTGATGAATGGATAACCAATAGTTCGCGGTAGATAATCGAAAGAAAACTGATGATAACATGTAGCTAGGCATGGATAGCTGGTAGTTAAACCCGTTTAACTAGAAGAATGTGAGAGATGAAAAAAAAATAAAAAAATTGATGGTTGATAAATGGATAACTCATTGATGATGCATGGATGCATGGATAACGAGTACTTCATGGCAAATAATGAGAAGAAGGCCTAGTGATAAAATGTAGCTATGCATGTATAACTCGTAAATGAACCCATTTAACTAGAATAATGTGAGAGATTACAATTACACATGGAGACTCGCTAATAGATAGTAGTTAGTTTTTTTTTTATATTTGGGACAATAGGAATTTATATCATAGAATTCGAAATTAACAGTCATAAAAAAATAAGAATATAAAAAATAATTGGTAGGTGATGCATGAATAACTAGTAGCTGGTGCATGGATAACTCGTAGATGATGGTTGGTGCGTGTATAACTCATAGTTGATGCTTGGATAACAGGAAGTTCCTACCAGAAAACCAATTTAATTGGAAGAAGATGATTTTCTGTTGAAGGTGCCTCAGTTGAAGGACTAGTTTAAATCCTCATAGGACAAGTAAGGTGAGTAGTTAAGGCATGCTAGATTGGCGATCGAGATGGTGGAGAATAATTTTGCTTGACATAAATTTCCCTCAACATGGATTGAGGACTGGAAATAATGTTGCGCAAGCTACCTAGGGTTTTCGACCGAAGGTGCCATGTCTACACATAACCCATTGTTGCAAGCATGGATGCTTTTGAATTCTCTGTGTATTGTGATTAGGATCTCAATTTGGACTTTTTTCTGATATCTTAATTTGATAAATGCTAGCGAGAAATCGACTTGTTTATTAATGTGTTATTTCTTTGTTTTTGTTTGCATTGATTTGAAGGGTATAATGAACGGAATATTGCCAGCATTGTGCGGGCTAGATATGCAAAATTTTCTGTTTTGTTTCTTGCCAAGGCAGGTGTTACAATGTATTTTGCCACCTTGTGAGCATTTATACTCTTTGGCCTATATTATTCATTTGATTGACTCAGAACCATTTTTTGTCCTCTAGGAACCCTTGTTTCCCTATTTTTGTTCCTATACGTGAGCTGCTTGACTGCAACTTGCACATATGCAGGTTGTACCATGATAGCCCGCATACATCGAGTTAAATGGTAAATCATAGTAAAAAATCTATTTTTTTTCCTCCAAAAAGCGTCCATTGTGACCTTTGGCCCTCCATGTATCCCAAAACGACTCAATTCGACCTTTCACCTACCTTTGGAGGGTTATATATTGAGCTCTTATGGTGCATGGAAAGGGAGGAAGGAGAGAGCATCGAAACTCTATTGGACTTTTTCCATAGCTTGAGTCTACATCCATTGATCCTAGTTGTTGTGAACCTTTTATGTTCACCTACCAAACTCTTCCATATCTTATGAAGGACTCATTCCTTTACTCGTGAGTTTTCCATTGCATGGGGGATTGTGTAATGTCCCTTATTAGGAATTTTATTAAAATTACAATTTTCCACTTTTTTTTCCCTAGTTCGACCTTTGACTAGTTTTGATCTCTAGGTCCCAAATTTGCCCCAAATGATCCCAAATCTTCTGAGAAGGTATATGAATGATATTAGAAAATAAATATGTGTTTCAGGGATGCCTTTGAACCTTTAAAATACTTCTGAAAATCCTCTTTCAATTCTGATCAATGTAGGTAACTTTACTAGTAATTTTCCTTTGATTAGTATTGGTCTCTAGGTCTCAAATTGACTCCAAATGCCTTCAAATCTTCAAGGAATGTGTGTGAATGATATTATAACTTGAATATGATGTTTATGGATGAAATATGGCCACCAAAAGACCTCTGCAAACTCTCTTAAGATTCTGGACCAATTATGCAATTTTACTAGTAATTTGGGGTTCAAATCCCCATGGGGTAAGTACTGAAAATGGCTTCCCAAATGCCTCCAAACCCACTCAAATTTATGAACAGAGGTATGTAATGTGTTAAGTATGCTATTAAAGTCTCATATGCACCATTAATGGATTATTACAACTGTTCTCACCCTCTCCCATTCAACTGCAAAAATCCCCAATTCGACCCTTGGGGAAATGGCACTATTTCACCTCCCAATACAACTAAACTGAGTAAAAATGCTTCAAATGCTCAAGTACAGTACATGAAACTTGTAGAAGACATCCATGGAAGTATATTGATCACAAATATATCAGAGAATCATCCATTCATTCTAAATCATCATCAATACATTGGTTCACAACAAGGTAGTGGGGAAATGGCATTGTTCTTCCATTAAAAATGAGATTTATACATTTCTAATTGGAATTTCGACCTGAAACTTTCTAGAGATGAAGAAAAGAGTATTTAATTCATATTACAAAAGAAATGGGGCATTAGAAGCTCCACCAAAAAGTACAATAGCTCACCAAAAACGCCCTCCCTCAAGGATCAAGAATATGCCATCAAAACTGGAAATGGTTGAAGGAGTGAGCTGCAATAGAAGAAACCATGAGCTGCCCTGTAGCTTACACCTGAAAATAAAGACTCCATTAAATCTCCAAATGAAAGGTCTGAATGGCCTTTCCAATTACCAACTTGGATGGGAATCTTTCACCCTCGAAATTGGCTAAGGCAAGAAACTAGTCATCCACTAGCTCTCCCTCTTCACAAATGCAATTGCAAATTCTACAAATGATCAAAAGCTGGTTTCATTCTTTGTTATTGACATTTATAAACTTCTAATGTCCTCCATGGGTCGAATTCCTTCCAAGAGACTCATGCCAACTCAAGTTGGGAAGAGATTCCAAAGAACACCACTTGTACAACAATTCCTAGTCTCCCACTTCCACCAAATCACATGTGGAAGCATCTTAGCTGCCCTAACACCCTTGTGCGCCCTCTTGGAGTCTATTTTTAGCCCTAACATGTCATATATGTCATATGTCAGCCTTCAGGTCTGATTTGTGTCATAGGTGTCATAGCATCTTCATCATTGTTGTCATAGAGCTAGGGAATCTAGCCCAAGTGTCTCACTAGTTCCAAATTGCCTCTTCCTCTTCCATGGGAGTTACTCTTCCTCTATATTTCGACCTTGGATGAGTCATGCAATGAATAATACCTTTTGGACTCCCCCGAGTATGTTACCATTCACCTTGAATTCGAATTGGTGAGAGAATGATGCCAAGTGTAGTGGGGAAATCTAGCCATATGTGGGTCCCACTTCCTCCATGTGTCTTCATGATGAAATGCCACTTTGATTTTTACTTGTATATATTTATTTAGCTCCTTTATTAAATATTTATTCCATTCTAATGTTCAAACATCATTTATTATCCCCATTATTCCAAATCCCAAAGCTTCCACCCCACACCTAGGAAACTAGTAATTTTTCTCCTTGGCAATTATTTGACCTTTAGCATCAATTTGAAAAACTCTAATGAATAGGGCCAATGTGATTAGTCCATTGTGACCCAATGCCAAATTTGGGACATGACAGATTGAAGTGGTGGAGGCACAAGTGGAGGGACCTAGTTCTCGGTTCAGATAAGTTGCCGGAAAGAGATTGTATCATGTACTTCTTGTTCATATTAATAGAAATACTCATTTTCTCGTCCAATTGATCTTGTGAATGGTTGTTTAATATTATTGGGTGACATTTGCTTGTTATATCATGGACTATGCTATTGTTTATGCTAACATATTTCATATATTATATGCACTTGCTTGTGTTTATTGTTGAGACTAAGCTACAGGTTCAAGTGTAGAGATTTGAAATCTCAACGGGGATCTACATCAAACGTCCAGTTGAAGGTTGGTATTTTGTTCCACATATTAGCATTTACATTTATATAGCATGCATTGGGAATTGAGTTGATTTTTGGTAGTCATCTGTCTGTTGTGGTCTACCCCTAGCCATAGGAATTTTTTTCCGTAACAGAAATAGGGACTCCACTAGGGAAATCTATGACTATACTGACTGCATTTGATGGTCGTTCGTTCAGGATGCATGGTATTATCCCCTCCCTTGAGGTCCACTTGGGTGGGAAGACCATGCCAATAGAAGTCGAGGTGGTTGATGCGCCCATCGAATACAACCTTTTATTGGGTTGGAATTGGATCTATGCTATGAGAGCGATCGTGTCCTCTATTTTTAGAGTTATTTTCTTTCCCCACTAAGGCAAGATAGTGACTGTCGATCAACTAAATTTCACTAGTTCCAGTCCCATAGCATCACCAAGAACTGAAGTTCCTCAGATTGAAAATTCTTAGCCAACAACGAGGAATATTGGTGTAGGACTGTATTCCTCTATGATGGGATCGTTTGAATTTGTTGCACCAATCTCGTCTATAGGATCCGTCTCCGATAGTGCTACATCCTCATTACATAATGTACTGTTCCGGACATCATATTTTAGTGATCTGTGGAATTTACCTTCCATGAGTTCCTCGTCTGGAGACGTTTCACACATCGGGATGGCTATGCCCTTGTTTGCAGCCGAGCTTGCTTACCGTGATATTCAACAAGCCACTGTAGATCCGGATCTCTCCTCTTCACGGACATAAGAAGAAGATCCTGTCATGCTACCCGCATGGGCAGTCGACTCATCTTGCTCGCATGATTTCCTTGATGGTACTTTGCCTTCGGATGAAGCTATTATAGAGGCCATGTATGGTAGTGATAAGCCTTGGGAAGATCTCCACCATCGATCTTATTTTCTTCCCAACCTTGACCTGATTGAGCAGGAGGGGTTTCGGTCGACTCTTGCAAAGAAATTTGGTTACCCTGTGGCTCCTTTGGATTCACATGGCATTTACGTGGAAGGGAACATGGCTAATATTTCCCCTACCATTCTGATCAACATTTCTTGCACTCCCGGAAAGATTGAAAATGTATACATCGGTGCCGATTGTTCCCCTGAGGAGATATGTATTTACACCGAGTTATTCGAAGCATTTCACGATGTTTTCTCCTGGTCATATGAGGAGATGCCAGGTATAAACCCTAGCATTGTTGAGCATGAAATTAAGACTTATCCAAATGTTAAGCCTGTTCGACAACATCTTCGTGCTATGAATCCTAGGAAGGCAGCCGCTATTAAGGCAGAAGTAGAGAAACTACTCAAAGCTGGTTTAATCTACCTGGTTCCCCTTACCAAATGGGTATCCAACCCCATTTTTATGGATAAGAAGCAAGGAACCATCCGCGTGTGTACCGATTTTTAAGATGTGAACTGAGTGTGTCCTATAGATAAATTTCCCACTCCATTCATAGACCAAATCTTGGATGCATGTGCGGGAAGCGAAGTATTTTTGTTTATGGATGACAGATCCAGAATAAACCCGAGGATCAACATAAGAGCGAATTTATATGTCCTTGGGGTACCATTGCATACCAGAAGATGCCCTTCGGCCTTACAAATGCCGAAGCTACTTTTTAGTGGGCCATGACCTATGCTTTTCATGACCTTAAGCGCATAGTGGAGGCTTACTTGGACAATCTTGTTGGTCACTCTCGTAAGAGAGTAGATCACCGCGATCACCTCTGCCTTATTTTCGAAAGATGTCGGTGCTATAAGATTCGTTTGAATCCCAACAAGTGCATCTTTGTCATGAAAACGGGTTGCCTTCTAGGGCTTTTAGTCTCCAAAGAGGGTATTAGAGTCGATCCTTTAAAGGTTGAGGCAATACTTCGGTTGCCTCTCCCGTGTAATTTGATTCAACTTCAGAGCCTCCAAGGGAGAGCCACTTTCTTACGTCGTTTTATCATGAACTACGCCAATCTTACTAAGGGGTTCACGCGACTATTAAAGAAGGACACTCCTTTTATCAGGGATGAGAGAGCCCAACAATATTTCAATGCCTTAAAGAAATCCTTGGTATCGGCCCCTCTTCTTAGTCCACTCGACTTTGCAAGAGATTTTTTGCTTTATGTGGCATTGGTATGGTCTTAGTTCCGGTGGATGATGTGATTCAAGAGCATGTTGTCTATTATCTTAGTCGAAATTTAGTAGACGTTGAACTGAGATACTCTCATGTTGAGAAATTGGCCCTAGCGACTGTTCATGCAGTCCAACAATTACGGCATTATATTTTTCTTAGGAAAACCACAGTCATAGAGCATGTCAATCCATTTCAGTTCATGACGTTACGACGCCTAATTGGGGGGAAATATAATAAATGGATTGTCATCCTTTAGGAGTTTGATCTTGATTTTGCTTCGGCGAAGTCGGTGAAATCCTTGGTTTTCGCAGAACTTATGTCATATTTTCCAAGACTTGATGATGAAGTAGTCCATGAAGACTCATTTGTGGATGAAATTTTGTTTCTTATCTCGTCAATGGACCCTTGGTATGGGGATATCATTATATATCTCCAAAATCTAAAGTTCCCTTCGTATTATTCGCGAGATGAGTGATGGCGTGTGAGACAGCACGCCAAATACTATGTCATCGTCGGTGAAACTTTGTATCGCCGAGGAAAAGACTCTATCCTATGTCGTTGCTTAACTCATGAAGAAGCGGAGCTAGTGTTGAATGATTACCATAGTGGGGCGTGTGGTGTTCACTTATCTGTGCTTGCGACAACCCAATGTATCTTGCGAGCGGGTTATTTTTTGCCTACGATCTTCAAAGATTGTGTAAATGCTGTGAAGAGATGCCACCCTTTCCAGATGTTTGCTTAGAACATGCGTTCGCATCCTGCTCCTTTACATCCGGTCGTCACCGTCGGTCCCTTCACCAAGTGGGGGGTGGATTTCATGGATTGCAACCCAACTTTGGCTGGGGGGCATCGCTATATTATAGTGGTCGTTGATTATTTTACCAAATGGGTTGAGGCCATGCTGACTATTAAAGTCGATGGTGCAACTGTAGCCCACTTCATATTCAATCAAATTATAGCTCGATTCAGTATCCCGAAGGAGATTGCCACTGACCATGGAAGTCACTTTCAAAACAAGACAATGGCAGAATTTTCACTTAACCTTGGGTTTCGACAAGATCACTCATATTCATATTATCCCCAAGTGAATGGCCAGGTCGAGGCAGTAAATAAGTCCCTTAAGGCCATTCTTCAAAGGACCATCCGGCAAAGCAAGAGTAATTGGCACATTATGTTGTATCCTGCTTTGTGGTCATATCGAACCGCAGTAAAGACTTCCATTGGTTTCTCACCATTTTAGTTAGTTCATGGTGTGGAGTCTATCTTACCGATTTAATGTGAAATCCCTTCCTTGAAACTAGCTGTAATACCCCCAATTCGACCCTTAGGGTATATTAGCCTTTAATGTAAATAATGTGTACATGTGATGTATGTTTTCCTAGCGTGGAGCTCAAGGCCAAGGCCCCGCTAGTGAAAGCCGAATTTTATTTAAAGGGCAAGTATTTGATATTTTGATACCATGTGCTCTTAAGCCATGGAAATTGTAATAGGATGTAAATAAACATCAGGCAATATAAAAATCCAAGACTGGCTATGGAGGCAACGAATGAGAAGGGGCCACGTGTATCCACTAGGGAGTGGTGAGGGGGATATGGGAGTGAACCATAGGTTTCCATATGTCTTTATGAGAACCCATTTGACCTTTCTAGATGACATTTATTCCTATTGTAAGGAAGTGGTTGAGATTTCAGCCCATGACTTTGATGGAGTATGGGCAGCCCTGAAATTCGTATGGGAAGGTATGGGCTCTTTTGACTTGTCCCACAAGTCACTCTACATCTTGGGGGTTGCTCCATCCTTATCCCCATTCCATTGTGGAAGTATGGGACATCTTTCTCCACCCAAAAACGAGCTCCCAACAGGGAGAAAACCGAAAATCGCGACTGTGAGAGAACCCACGTTTTGGGAAGCCAAAAACGTCCCGATTTGGTATTGGACAGAGAAATCCAATGGGGGATCCATTGGTAGGAACCTTGGGGTGAATTTGGGAGCAATAGCTACCCCAAAAGCCATGGGAAAACCCAGTTTTAATGGCCCAGAAAATCAGTGACGGATTTGGGGTTGTTTGTGACAGATTTGTGAGAAATCCGATTGTGGATGTATGAACAGAGGATGGGATTGCTGAGTCTAGCTTGAAGGGTATGTGGCTCTGGGATTGAGCTCAGTGGAATAGCATCCTCCTCCATCTCCTATTGCATGCTTGAGAAACCCAACCATGTGTTGGCTTAGCATGGCTGTTTGAGTGAAACCCTGACTGTGAGTGAGCCATCTAGTTCCTCCTTAGTGGATACACAGCCCAGCTCGGGGGTGATCTCTCAGCTGAAAGAATATAGGCTGGACAGAGGTCTATGGTTGGGTGGAATGTTGCTCTCACGTAGCCAGTCGTTTGGACCATTATAATTCGAGATAAGTATTCTTGATGTTAATTCTATGCCCTGCAAGCATTTTAAATAATGACTGCTGTTTATATGTTGAATGCATGATGAAACTGTGTGCCTATGTAATGTTTAAATTCCGCTGCGTTTATGTTGAATTGAATCTGCATACATAAGTTTCAAAATGTTAGGAATTTATGTGCAAAAATATTGAGGCTAAATTTACAAAAGCCCGGTATGTTGTTAATGTTTTCTTCCCTGTTGTTCTATGGAGAAGGGGACACTACACTAGCTATAGAGCTCCTACCTGACACTTCAGAAGTAGAGCAACGTTTAGTCTACCTCGAGCAACTTGATGAGCAGCGTCGGGATGCCACCGTAGCAATTGATGCCAACAAACGTCGTGTTAAGGTTCAGTATGATAGGTCTGTCCGTCCCCAACAATATGCTGAAGGTGACTTGGTCCTTCTTTATGACCGAGCTAAGGAACCTCTGGGGGCAGGCAAGTTCAACCCAATGTGGCACGACCCTTACGTAGTGAGGCGTGTCCTCGAAAAAGGAGCCTCTGAGTTAGAGGATTACGAGGGGAATTCCTTGAAGGAGCCTAGAAATGGGCTCTACCTCAAGTGGTATTATGCTTGAGCTTCTAGCTTGAGCAGATACTTTTTATACTATTGTATAGGGTTTTTTTGTACATAGTCTAGTTTTCTTTTGATTTTTCGAGCCCACTGATTCACTTCCATTTGGTTGACAGATGTTAATGGAATCTCCAGCATTCTTGGGATTCACGCATGGGGCTAGCCATCATACATAGAGACTAGCTTCTTCTACGTGGGTTATTTACTCGCCCGACCGTCAGATTGTGTCTTCAGGAGGTGCTTTTCTTGGTCCTACATCCAACAATGTAGCTGAGTATAGTGTTTTTAGCGAGTTACTTCGCGATGCCATTTCATATGGCATCCAGTCTTTAGAAGTCCTCCTGGATTCACAACTGGTTGTGTCTCAGCTGAATGGCCAGTACCATGTGAGGGATCCTACATTACTACAGAGGTTCTTAAGGGTAAGACTCTTGGAGTGTCAATTTGTTTTCATTACATACATTCATGTTTCGAGACATTTTAATCATGTAACTAATGCATATGCTAATTATTTCCTAGATTGGCATTTGTCACATCAATAAAAGAAGCACTCAAATAACATTCATTCATACATTTGTACATACACAATAGTAGAGTCAGAAAATCATAGTGTTTTCATTGATAATATGTCCAAAAGTGGTGTCATAATACAAAACTGGAGCCCATAGCTCTCAAAAATATACAATCCAATACAAAAATAGTTAGACCCCATGGCATCTAAGCCCTGCAGGGAGCTCTAGCCTCCTGAGCTAGATGAGTTTGCATGTAGTAGTGTAGGGAATTGGCTATATAGCGGAGAAGCCGCACCCATGTACTTGGTACCTTGACCACATGTCTTTGCATATCCTCTGGGAGATGCTCTACCTTGATCACTGGTACCCCGGGTAGTCATACGAGTCAGGTTGACCCGTACAGTCTCCAATGTGCGCTCTGTCATTGCACCTACTACCTCGCCTTCCTTGCCTCTGCGGAGGTGTCATGGGAAACACTAAGGTCTTCACGAACCCATATCTGCGAGCAAGAAGTCATACATCAATATATGATACCACACAAAAAAGATTTTACTTTCACTTAACTCAAAAGTCCAAGAAAATTAAATACACAAAACTAAAAAAGAGTGGCCATACCTATGTCCCCGAACGTGGCCCCTGGTGGAAGCGGCATGTCTCGATCCCCTCCAAAGTCTATCCCCTCATATGGGTAGTCATCGATGGTGATCACCTGTCACCGCCACCAGTGCAAAAATCCTCAGAATATGGGGAAGCCTTTCGGCCACCCCCCTGCCGTGTCAATACCTCTACCCACTGGGTCTGGGCAGGGTATTGGAGAGTATGCAGAGGGACTTCAACCCTCGGACTCAATCCCGACACCCTCTCAAAGAAAAAGCTGCAAAAGATAGTGCCAAAATGAAAGATTTTGGCCTGCCCTAGCTTTCACTCTGTCAACTGGGTCTTCATAGTAACCAACAATATTGTGCACTAGTCATATACTGTTGGTCTCATGCACTCGGCCGCGTATAATGTCAAAGGCCTTCAATCTTGATGAAGTGAAGCCGATCCCGTAATCCTCCCGAGGGTGAGGACTATGATCTTCATGCTATAGGCTTGTTGATAGTGATTCCTCCCCCCACGCCACGAGACCTAAGACTCGTTGTCTCCCCTCGGCGGGACAATCCAGTAATGAAGTATATAACTTCCACCTCCAATGGAAGTGGTTTCCCATCTAGATCAAAATGATGTGCTTCTGCATCCCAATAGTTGACCAACTAAACAAGCAATCGGTTTTGGGCCCTCAAACCCCCGATGCTCCAAACTTTGTATAACCCACAAGCTTGCAATGCTTGTTGGGTGGCCAAGTCTTCGCATATGTGCTGATCGACAATGTCATGTTCTCTCTCTCCCCATTCTAGAACCATCATGGAAGAAAAACGATGCATTTTTTAGTGCCCATGTGTTTAAAATATATCACCCACGGTGTTGTACATAGGATATTTTGTATATAGTGGCGCATATACATGGTCAACGCATGGTTTGACCATGCACAAGAAGCCCTCCACGTGACTCGTATAGTTATAGCCCGCGTACAACGAACTATGGGTGTATCCCATGGCAAAAAATACAAATTTGACCATTAAAAACTGAAATAAAAACCATGAAATTGAAGACGGAGATGAGAACACCAACCTGATCCAGACGGCTTTGTGATTCCGACGCTTGTAGCTCCCAAAATCGACGATTGAAGATCAGAGGTAAAAACTAACCAAAAGTACTATGTAGGGTGAAAAATGAAAATGATATGGTAAAAGTAATTTATTTTTACTATTTATAATTTTTTAGACCCACTTTCCTATAGTTTTTGTCATTTTTGAGCTGTTTTGGACTAATATGTCATTATAAAGTGCCTTTTTGAGCAGTTTTCCATCGAGAGTGGATTTTTGAACCGTTTCGAGCCTTCGACAGGTATTTTCTACACCTGGCATATAGGTTAGGATGTAATTTCGCCTGCATTTTTGCATTGACCTTATGACCACATTTAGAAACCTTAGGTGCAACCCCACTTTTTACCTGACACATAACCTCTATGCTACTTTAGAAGTGTCGTTATTTGGCGGTAGGGCTTCTCCGATCATGGGTGCCCTAGTTAGATCCTTTTATGACTTTTGGCGCCCATGCCGTTGTTTCTCCTTAATATTGGGAGTCCTTTGTAGTCACACCATGACATTGTGATGAAGACTCATACTCTACTTCATTTTATTATGGCCATCTCCCATGAGGACTCCCCATTTATGTCGAGTTGTGATTGCATTACATTATCCGGCATACCTTTTGAACCTTGTGCCAACTCCCGCTTTTCGCAGTTATTAGCCATGTGCCTGAGCACTTTAAGTTCTGAGCCAAGCAGAGCCTCCATTTATCTTCCGCAGCTTGATGACCCTTACCTTGAGGGAACACCCCCCGAGTGTCCACATATTGCACATGCTTCCTTGCATCAATCATAGGTATGTTCCACTGCTTCAAACTAGTTTGCTTGCACTTGACACTCGTTCCCTCACTTGTTGTACTATAAGAAATTTTATTATTTTTCAAGCTTTCATAACATGAAAAAGACCAAAAAAATCATATAACTGAAAAATCCGGACAAGAAAATATTTACTACCTCTTATTGGAAACTGTCGTGTCGCCTTTGAATAGAGCATTCATCTCCACTCCATTCATCATGAGTCGGGACATTAGTAGGACCTTAGGAGCTGTACTCGTTTCTCAGATCTTACTCCACCGGCTGGTTAAGCATTCAGTCATTATGGAGCCTTTCTTAATGCCTCCTGCATCACAAAGTATTATTATCATCTAGCTCTTGAGTCTATGCTGCCTGAGTCTATCCATCTACTCATGCTCTTGTTCAAAGTAAGTCTTGAAACCAGATTCGTCCACTCCTAATATCTCTTGACTATTGCATGTCAGCCATCACATACAGTTTGGTCTGTTAGTCCGAGTTCTTCCAAATATTTCAGCGTAGCTGTTACCTTGTGCTCGCTAATGGGGGATTCATTAATTCCCTCCTTCCAGCGAGTTTCATTCCATCGAATCCAACTCCTTTATCCTGGAATTGAGACTCCGAGTCCATTGAGTACCTTGAGGCTTGCAGTCATTAATGGTAGGTTCTCTCGCCATCGACAGATTGTAAATTCATCAATGTCCCCTGATCGATGGATTCATCAAGTGTTTGACCTCAACACCTCTATTCACACTTCATGAATGTACTCTGTGCCTTGATGCCCATTTTCATTATTGGCGGGTTATCTCGTGTATGTTAATGGTATACATCAATGACTGGTAATTAGACGATGCCATATTAGGTTCGACATCAACACCTTTATTCGCTTGATAGGGCATGCACCGCAAGTGATTTGTGTAGAAGACCCCAGACTTTAGTGGCATTCCATATGCTATTGGTGATTGTGATTATGCTTATGAGAGATCAATCTCATACAACAGCAGTTTGTACCTTCAGTTTGCATCAGCTATTTCCTCTTCAGTAGGAGACCACATCTTAATGTATATTGGGTCATGGCTATGACCATTCATGACATGTATTCACTATATACTACCTATTCATGGCCATTGTATTAGATTTATATGTATTGTACCGATATGTATCCAGATATATCATTGTATTATGACGAGTGGGATACTCCTTCCATTTGTGTCTCCATCACTCCACTTCTGAGATTTATAATGTATTTCACCCATCGTAGTACCTTATCTGACCTCACACATTAGAAGGCATATGTTACAGCGTATTTTTCCACCTTGTGAGAATTTATACTCTTTGGCATCTATTATTCATTTGATTGACTCATAACCATTTTTTGTCCTCCAAGAACCCTTGTTTCCATATTTTTGTTCCTGTACGTGAGCTGTTTGACTGCAACTCGCACATACGCAGGCTGTACCACTATAGCCCATGTGCATCGAGTTAAATGGTAAATCATAGTAAAAACTCTATTTTTTCACTCCAAAAAGAAGCCATTGTGACCTTTGTCCCTCCATGTATTCCAAAATGACTCGATTCTACCTTTCACCTACCTTTGGAGGGTTATATATTGAGCTCTTATGGTGCATGGAAGGGGAGGAAGGAGAGAGCATCGAAACTCTATTGTATTTTTTCCATAGCTCGAGTCTACATCCATTGATCCTAGTTGTTGTGAACCATTTATGTTCACCTACCAAACTCTTCCATATCTTGTGAAGGACGCATTCCTTTACTCGTGAGTTTTCCATTCTATGGGGGATTGAAGTGGTGGAGGCACAAGTGGAGGGACCTAGTTCTTGGTTCAGATGAGTTGGCAGCAAGAGGTTGTATCATGTACTTCTTGTTCATATTAATAGAAATACTCATTTTCTCGTCCAATTGATCTTGTGAATGGTTGTTTAAGATCATTGGGTGACATTTGCTTATTATATCATGGACTATGCTACTGTTTATGCTAACATATTTCATATATTATATGCACTTGCTTGTTTTTATCGTTGAGACTAAGCTATAGGTTCAAGTGTAGAGATTTGAAAGCTCAACGAGGATCTATATCAAATGTCCGGTTGAAGGTTGGTCTTTTGTTCCACATCTTAGCATTTACATTTATATAACATGCCTTGGGAATTGAGTTGATTTTTGGTAGTCATCTGTTTGTTGTGGTCTACCCCAAGCCATAGGAAGTTTTTCTCCGTAATAGTAGGTTTGTATTTTGTAATAATCTACTACTCCCAAGCTTGTAATTGTTAATTATTTGTCTTTATAGTTTTTCATTTAGAAACATAGATTTCATTAAACATTTTTAGGGTCCATGTTGCTTAATCAAAGGGTTTTCAATATTGATAAAACATCAAGATTACTTTCACCCTTGACCCTTCATGGATCTACTTTCTACTTTCGTTTATTCTTTTATTTATCTTTCACAGAAGATGATGTACACTGTTTTGCAATTTATTAAAGGCAAGGACAGATTTAATGATTAAATGTATTATATTATATGGTCGGTTTCATTTAATTCTTGGAATGAATGAGTTTGTCAACATTTCTATTAACCTCAAGGTTCACAATCAATCATTTATTATTTGTCTTGCAGTTTTCTTTCACAAAGATAAATTTAAAGAAACAATTTTAAGGCCCATGTTGTTAAAAGATGTGAACGCCAACATGAAAACCAAGTCCAAATAAATAAAATTATGCTAACTTTTCATTTCAAACCAAATGGTGTAAAAATTTCTTGTAGGCACTAAAATTTAACGGTATCGATTTCATTTGTAGGCAGAGTTACGGACTTTCCTATTCAAGTAGGAGGATGTACATAAGTGTTGTCCTTGAATGGGCTATATAGTATTAAGGAAGATTGTATTTTGGGTTCTGAATTCCTAAATAGAGTTAGTCCTATCACTTTTGACAGTGACAAGATGATATTCAAATGTACAATAAAAAGAAAGATGGTATCTTTCCCTATGTCTTTTGAGGCAAGTCTTAAATGTAAAAACCCAGTAAAAAAGATTGAGTATAAACTAGATATTGCATAGTTATTTAAAATGGAAAGGTGCATTGCCTAGGCAGAAATGCATAAGGACAAAGCCCTTGCTGAAATTTTTGAAAACCTTGAGAAAGACTGCACTTCAGAAAGCCCCAATGCTTTTTGGACCAGAGAAAAGTACTTTGTTTCCCTTCCTTTTGACTCTCTGGTAAAACAAAAAGAAATGAAAGCCTCAGCTAGATTAATGTCTCCCTCAGAGAGAAAATTTTGCGCTAGTGAAATAAAAGAGTTGCTTTCAAAAGGGTTAATTGAACCCTCCAAGAGTCTATGGGCTTGCAGAGCCTTTGTTGTTAATAAACATTCAGAGATTAAGAGAGTTAAGCCAAGGTTATTTATGAATTACAAACCTCTCAATGCATTAGTCCAGCAAATCAAGCATCCTTTACCTCATAAAGCTAGTTTTCTGCAATGGATTGTTGGTTGTACTATTTTTAGTAAGTTTGATTTGAAGTCTGGTTTCTATCAAATAGGAATTGAGGCTAAAGACATGTTTAAGACTGCCTTTGTTGTACCCCATGGACAATATCAATGGAAAGTCTTACCTTTTGGAATAAATAATGCCCCTTCCAAATTTCAAAAGAGAATGGAGAATATTTTTAGAGAAAAAGGATGGACATTAGTTTACATAGATGATATCCCAATATGCTCCAAGAACCTGCAAGAGCATTTAAAGAATTTGCAGGAATTTTATCATCTAGTTTACTGATGCTTTGAATGATTGAGATATATAAAAATTTCTGTGAACCTCCCTGCTATGAATGAATAATTATTTGGCTTTACATTTTTTAAAAATATAAACTTCTTGAAACATTTTTAGGGCCGATGTTGTTTAAAGATTGGGCAACTGAAAATTTCTTACACTACTTTTTATTATTCATTTATGATTTTCTTTTTATAAAAATTAGTATGTCTTTGAAAAATCTAAATTTAGCGGGGTGCCTGTCTTTTTGTCATTACATTGTTTATTGTAATTTTCTTATTGATACAAGGTGAATCTAATTAAAAATGAAACAAGGACAATAAGATGCTATGTTTTTGTAGTTTGTTGTTATTTTTTATATCAAATTTTTTCTTGTGATTCATAGTTATTAAATTTTAGGTTGTTAATCAGTTGAAAATATTTCTGAGTTTTTTTTCATTTATTTTGACTCTCAAGTTTAAGTTTTTCTCTTTGAATTTAGGACCATGAGAAATTTTTATGTTAACAATAGCCGATATTGCACAATCACTAATGTATATAATAGCTGCTTATTTTGTGAAAATTATAATTATGTCTGACATTCACTAATGTTTAGAATCCTTGCCTATTTTGTTAAAATTATAATTATGATTGATATGGAAAATCACTGGAAAAGAAGCCACGTTTGAACATATTTTTGGACTTAAATTTGAGTTATTTATAATATTTAAATAATACTTATAAATAATAAATTAGTTTCTTAAATGTGTTAATTATATAAATTACCAATATTAAGATAATATTTTGAATATAAACCTCACAAGTTATATTATAGATAAATTATAATTACGAGGCCTTTAACTCAGGGAAGAGAGCCACTTGATATGCATTCTCTACCTTTATGGGATTTCTGATTAAATTAACATATAACTAAGTTATGTGCTTTCACATTTAATGTATGTTAGTGTAAGAATATGTTATAATTTGGGGTGGAGGGTCCTCTTTCTAGATTATAGGAAGATGAGACAAGTGTGTTGTCAAAATTTATTTTATGATGGTCATTCCAAATTTGAAATAAACAATTATAAAAAGAAAAAATATAGATCAATTTACATGTGATAACTAGTAGCTTATGTGTAGTTGGTGATACATAACTTGCCACCTATCGACGTTCACCAACCACGAATTAAGTGGTTGTGAGCTAGTATAAACCACACACAACGCATGATATTATTCAAGGTAAACAAACCACACACAAAGCCTGATATTAAGCTAGATGATGACATTCTTATTAAAACAAGGCCACATAGTGACAATACCTGCCAACATTGCAGGACTTAGTCATAGCCATAGAATTAGGTTTTATATAAAAAGTATATTGTAGGTTTTATATAAAAAGTCTTTTTGCATTTCAAATGTTATTTCTATTTGAACTGTAGATCCTATGGTTCTTTACCATATACTTTTTGACATAGTGAACTCTCTCACAAAGCGTAAAGAAAAGGTGAAGTATATATAACGATTTTTTCTATTCCACCTATTTTTGAATTTTCAGATAAATCCATACTCTGAATAAAAATTTGCAAGAGCTTTTGCACCTTATGTGAAATGGTGGTTGTAAAAGAAAGCACCAACTTCATTTTTGAAAGAGATTTTGCACCTATGTTAAAAGAACTATGCAACATTTCCTGTGAACCTATATTTTATGTATCTTCTAAGATGTGGTAGATTTCCATTCTCTTGTCTTTTTGTTGGACCTTTTACATCAAGAATTAGTTCTATATGGGAACAAACAAAGATGCTTATGTTTCTTTAATATTATTCTTCCCAACACTAAGTTCAGCATGTCCAAACTCAAACTTAGTAGAATTTCCTTACATCGAATTTGTTTTATTGATGGTTTTCTTTGGTGACTTCGTAGGCAAGTTGCAAGTATTTGTTTCTCTATCTTATAAACTTCCAGTCCCAAAACAAAACATGGGAATACATCTATCTGTCAATTTTAATTTGTACTATCAAAGACATAACTACCACGAAATACCGATACAAGATCAACAGAGAGCTTGAATGCCATCTGTAGCATACATAATGCTTTGAATTGTAATAACTATTTGAAGAATGGAGAGATTCAGAACAATTATATTCTTTAGAATCTAATTAAACATAAATTTTTAGAAAGCGGTTAATGACCACTTTATAGTATATTAATTTCATCTTATCTTTTATCTCTTTATTGCACCACAACTTCTCCTTAAATTTAGAAACGTGGTAGTATTTTTAATGGTGTCAATATTATGTATTTACCTCCTCCTCTATTCTCTAATGCTTTATCTAAGATGTGGCATCTTTGTGCCAATCCCTCTTATGCCACATGTTGTTTAGGATTTCTACCTTATAGTGAGGAGATGGACACTACCAACTGGGCAGGGTTGACAGGTAAATACATTATTTGCATTACAACTAGTTCTTACAAAAGACAAAGATCGGGATATCGAAAGACATACCTTTAACTGATGGCTGCTCCTAGCTTTCACTTGATCTCCTGCTTGATGAACCTGCAATACAAAGGATACCTTCCTCAGCGTATCTTGACCATATAACATGTGATGAAAGAATGAACAACTTGATCATCAAATATAACAAGATATTAATCCAAATAGACATGCAATCCAATAGATATCCGATTTGGGAAAGGAAGGGTATTTCGACCTTTTTATTGTCAAAGAAACATGAAATCAGTACAATATACCCGACGTGTAGAGATGTTTTTGCAACCGGATCCTGGGCTCCTGCTCTTCACTCTAACTTGGGAATTCATCCAGCGTAATAGTCCTTAAATCCTTTCTTCTCTGTCTTTTGAGTGTAACCACCCTCATGGATCCTCCTTGTATTTATGGGACAAGGTAGGCAGTTTAGATCGAGAGGTAGTTGGATTGGGAGGTTGGGGAAGTTGCATAACCAACTTCAACTAATCCCAATTTTTCAAATTAATATATTTTTGATTTCATCTTAAGATGTACGCGGGTTCCATACAACACGAGTAGCATACAACAAGCAACTTCTGTTCTTTACAACATGCGTTTACAACATTTTGGGAGATGTATGCGGGTTGTCCTTAAGGAAAGTAGAGTATTTTTCCAAGGTGCACACTGGTTTGCTATACAAAGAGGGGCGTACATGTCATGAAATATGCTGGTTTTCTATACAAAGAGTAGCGTACATGTCATGAAATCAGTATAAACTGTAATATTTTCAGCTGAAGAGTGTACTTCTAGCAACAAGTCATCCAGGTCAATCAAACTCTTCAATTCTTAGTGTCCTTTTGTGTGATCAACAACATAATGTGATCACGGACAGAGAAGTGCAGATTTGACCTATAATAGATGCCCCCTAATGTGTGAGGTTAGAGGGAAATAATGGCCGAAATACATTATAAGTCGAAGTCAGAGGAGGAGCAAGAAACCGTAGAACCAAGTCACAAAAACACCTGAAACAACGATCAAGGTCAACGAGCAATTACAATCTTGACATCATATAGATGTGTAGCATGATACAACATGATCTCCGATACATAACTAGGAGATGTATATATAGAGCATGGCCACTGAAATACAAGTGTGGATCCATGTCAAAAGAGAGATCATAGCCATAACAACAAGTTGGATCTATGTCTCATGAAGAGCCAAAATGAGTGAGGGCTCAGTCTTGCACAACTTGGACGATAACATAAATATGGTGATACTATCAAAGTCCCAAGGTCTTCATCCAAAACAACCCAAGGTACAAACCCTGTCCATGCGAATAAATGAGCTTAATTTGAACATGGGGGGTATCGTTTGATTACCGATCATTGATGTATACCGTTAACAAACTCAAGGACTTCCATTGATAATGATAATGGGGTCCAAGGTACCTAGTACAATCCTAACAAGTGTGAATAAGTGGACTTGAAGTCGAACACTTGAGGAACCTGCCGAATAAGAGACATTGATGTATTCCCATTTATTCAACAGCGAGGGAAACTTCCACTGATGATTGCAATCCCCAAGGTACTAACCGAAACTCTAAACTTTGTTCCCAGAGCATAATGAGCTGAGGTCGATGGGAAGAAGTCCGTTGGAAGGGAGGCCTTAATGCATCCTCCATCATCCAACACAAGGAACATTCACAGGTATGAGCTGATGTGGAGTAGGATGAGTAACAAGATGAAACAAACTGACACCAGGATGGCTGACACATGAAGTCAAGGTAAATTGCAGAATGGCCGACATAGGCTGTATCCTTGAAAAGTGAGCACGACACAAAGTGACTTAGGAAGTTTTCAACATAAAGGGGGAATGATATAAGCCTGCAATGTAGGAGGCATTGACAAACTCTCCATATGGTTGGAAGAATAACCAATCGGGGGAGTAAAAACTCGGAGATCAGGTTCACCCGAAGGCCAAAAACTAAAACCCAACTGAGATGAGAGACTCAAGTAGGTGCTTTTTTCAAGGACATGACTGACTGAAACTGCCTTTGAAACTGAAAAAGATATAATACACCCTTCTTATCCCTTATTCTTTTTGGTAAAAGAATATCCTTCTTGTTGTTTTAATGAGTCCAAGAAGAAAATAAAACTCAATAAGTCCAACCATGTAAAGAGTTTAACGAGCCCATGGAAGGAAGGCTCAAGACCTTCTTCATTGTTTACAGAGTTCGGAGAAGAGATAGAAGAATACTCTATAGTACTAATCTCTAGATTTTAATATCAAGCCGAGATCTATTCCTTCTCGCCGGTGTTTTCAATTTTAAGGAGTCTGAAAAACTTAAACAATAACTCCATACGCCTACTCGTGGATTTTAATATCGAGCCCAAGTAGGTTAATGCTTGCTGGTGTTTTCTTGTTTATAGAGTCTGAAAAACTTAAACAATCCTCTATTTACCCTCTCGTGGATTTCACATCGAGCCCGAGTAGGTGAATTCTCGCTTGGTGTTTTCATGTTTAGAGAGCCTGAAAACCCTAAAGAGAGGCTCCAAAAGTCCTTTTTTGTATAGTTAGTCCCCTCCCCCGAAAAAGTATAAAACAATGAGAGGAGAATTCTTCTAGCCACACATGACTAGAGTATTCCTTTTTCGTAAGTAATACACAAAAGTTTGGAAAAAGGTTAAACTTATACTTAAGCGGATGTCGCTTCAAATCCTTTAATGAGTCTGAAATGACAACTATACTTGGAAATCTTGTCATATTTAACAAGTCAAACAAGAGCGTGAAAGAACTCTATAAAAATCTTTTTCGTAAAGTTTTAATGAGCCCGAAAAAGTAAACTCGCGACCTCCTTACTTTTTTTAACAAACTCAAAGGAGATAGAAAAATGCTCACAACTTCCTTACTATTTTTAATGAGCTCGAAGTGAAGGTGGAAGAAATGCTCGTAACCTCCCTACTATTTTTAACGAGCTCAAAGTGAAGGTGGAAGAATGCTCATAACCTCCTTACTGTTTTTAACGAGTTCGAAGAAAAGGTGGAAGAATGCTCGATGGTGGATTAATGTCCAAATGAATGGCGGACTGCATTATAGACTCTAGGAAAACTTCATAAGAAGGAAGTATATTATCCCACATGGAACACACATCTAAACATTCAGATGGAGTCATCACTTGGTCAATTGCCGGGACCCAGTCCCGAGAAGGTAAGCATGAATTCAGAGGCTTCTTCTCAGTAGCAAATGGACTCAAGGAACAATATGACATAATATTTGATTGTGACATGGTAGTGCCTACTAGCGAGGGATACACTTGGTCTATCGTTGGGTAATAAGAGGGATGAACAAATGTAAGCTAATCGATAGTGACAATGCTTTCGTTGTGAGGAAAATGCATCACATGAAATAACGTAGACACCACAACCTGCATAACATATATGTAATCATGCCCGAGGATCATATCAAAATCCATGGGGTCCTTTAAAACCATAAAATCAACTAGGACTGTTTTTCCACTCAAAGTAACAGGTACTTGAGGGAGGAATCCCAACGGTTCACTAGGTCTTCTGTCGAAGGTCAATGGCCAATTAATAGTTGTAACAAGGTTAGGGAAACCTAAATCTCTCCAAGTATAAGGGGATAAGATACTAATAGAGGCTCCTTCATCTACAATACATCGGTGAACCGTATGGTTGACAATATCAACCTTTATCTGGAAAGGTGAAGAAGAAGGAAGGCGAGGCCCAATTAGACTATTCCAATCAAAGGAAATGATCCCAGATCTTGGTAGGGGTTTACTTGGAACAGATGCAGTGCCCCCATTTTCAGAGACATCCAAACTTGTAATGCAGAAGACTTCAGGGATAGGTACATCAGTCTATGAAGGACTGATGGGATCGATCGAAGATTGCATTGATTCGATCAATTCACTCTCCGAAGAAAGAGCGGGGTTGACCAAAGATTGCATTGGTTCAACCACTTCATCAACAAAAGGTTGATCCGGCTATTGGGAATATATAGACAACTCAGGAGAAGAGGATCCTTCAGACATGGACCACACTCTCCGCACCTCTAGAATAATAGGGCATAGGTGAGTAAGGTGATCTCCCTTACAAAGTTTACAAGGAAACTTTGGCTTGCGTCCTATAAGCTTAGACTCCTTTACCACAATAGTATTGTCAGCATGACTACCATTGGATGACAGCTTGCCCTCAGCATGACTTGTAGTGGCTAGTTGCTCAGAAGTAGAAGACTTTTGAAGTATGAACCACACTCTTTGCACTTCTGGAAGTACAAGGCACAAATAGGTCAGGTGGTCTCCCTCGCTAAACTTAAAAGGGAACTTAAGCTTCTTTTTATTAGGTTTGTCAACAATGTCAACGTTCTCAGCATGAATTGTAGTGGCTGATTCAGTGTCTCCAGTATGACTCACAGGAACTGGTGACTTGTCATTAATATGACCAGTAGTGATTAATGACGTGTCCTCAACATGAGCAATAGTGGTTGAAGACATACTTTCAGTATGATTTGCAGTGACTGAAAATTTTCCCCCAACATGACCTCTAGGGGTTGGGTGGGTGCCCCCAGCATGACCTCCAGAGGCTGGGTGGTGAGGATCAGTATGATTCCTAGTGACTGAATGAGTTCTCCCAACATGACCACTAGAGGTTGGGTAGGCGCCCCCAGCATGACCTTCAGAGGCTGGGTGGCTGCCCCCTTTCTTTGGCGTCTTCTTCCTATTCTTCCTCCACCTATTCCTTTTAGACTGCTCATTACTAGTATTACTACTTTCACCACATGAGGTAGAAGGAGGAGGAGAAGATGCTATTGGATAAGCAGGCATAGGGTTCTGATTCTCTTGATGTGAGGTGCTTACTTGAGAAGCATCAGGAGCATGCAAGGCGTTCAGAGTGGAAAACAACCAAACCGGTAGCCCTATAGTGAATCCCAAAATATTCAAGGTAGCCATTAAAAGAGTACCAATGTTCCCAATGATTGGAAAAGAACAAGGAGCCCCTTCAATAGGGGTCCCTTGATTGGTGCTCACCGGGATGCTTTCCATAGTTTTCGACTCAACAAACCAAAAATCTCTAAGGCCAACTAAAAACAAGCAGCACAAAGAGCACACCACAAAGAGCACACGCACTGTACTCAGGTTGTTGAAATCCAACAGGTACTAGTAAATGATCGTTGGTTCTAGTAAGAGGAGGGTTGAAAGGAGTACTGAACTCTCTATAAGTTAGGTCCTCAACCTCGACAATATCAAAGACTTTTCGATCCGGGGTTCTGGGATGTGGTTCTCCAAGAACCTCTGTTTCACCCGTAAGTTCAAAAGAACCACGGGAATCTGTCCTCCAGCATCGCGGTGGCGGTGGAGGATCCACAATGGGAGGAGGAAGGTTTTGCAACTTCCGAGACTGACGAAGATGTTGGTCCTCCACAACTATAACAAAATAAAACTAAGTAAAAACCTAGTGGCCACTGCAACTAAGGAGAAAACAACATACCACTACAAAACTTTCCTAAGTAATCAAACCAATCAAACAGATGGAAAATACTCTCGGAAGCAAGTCTGGGATGATCAGGGCCTAGAACAGACTAACAAAGTATCGACGGTCAGTTATGTGGCATGTTTTGGAGGTCCACTAGGTGCAGGCGCTTAAATCACCAAACCGCCTTCCCGGGATTACTGCCAAAGGGTTACCTTCCACGTCTGTCCGAGGTGAAGTGGGAGTAACCACCCAATCTACCTGTGTAGAATCCTAAAAGTCTGATACTAAGGCTACCATCAATACAAAATAACCTGGGGGGATAGTCGTCAGCCTAGTCGAAACGCATGGGTAGGGTAGCAAAGCTTGAAGTCTGAAAGGACCCTCGTATGCGAGTCAAATCTGGTTTATGGTTGAGAGGAAAGTGAGGGGATATCCTCAACAGTTCCAATTGTCCACAGCCTCGTACTTAGCTCTGGTTTAAGTAGATTTTCCTAGGACTATTTGATATAGATGGATTTACCTAAATGAAAGTTGTACTACGATTGTTGAGTAATGAAGCCAGTTCCGAGCAGTTTAAGGTGATTTAAGCTCGAAACTCTAGCATAAGCTAGTTGATGTCGTGTATTCCTAAAAAGAAAAATGTTGCTAATAAATTTGATTAATAATTCATTTTAAGGGCTACTTGTTACTCAAGGGTTGTAGTGCGGTGTGTGGAATGGTTTGTTATGAAAGTAAAATACAATTGCTTTCAAATTCACAAATTTTTTTTCTTTTTTTGTTTGTATTCTTTCAGAAATCGAAAACTAGGAAATCCTAAAATCAAAATCTTTTTGTATTTTCTTTTAATATTTCAAAGCAAACTATGCTACTTAAAAATAATGCGAGACCTTACTACTAAGCTATTTGAACATTTTTTTTTTTCTCTGATAACTATGAGAGAAAGAGAACTTTGTACAAAAGCAAGCAAGATTTAAATATAAATCATGTGTAAGACAAACATCTAGATGGCTCAAAGCAAAGGAATCAAGAGAATCGATGAAGACTTGAATTACCAAGTTTTTGCAAAAGAAAAACTTGAGGCTTGGAAACAAAGTGAAAAAGAAACGGGGAAAAGAGACACTTGTGACGGAAAGGCATACCTAAACAGGTTGCTCCTAAGTATCAAAACCCTAAGAAAAACACTAACCCAAGCAAAAGTAAGCAAGCGAACCAATAATGACTTTAACAACACACGCACTCAACAGAAAGACAACTAAGAGGCTTTGACTTACTTGAACTGAACTGATAAGATAATCAGCAAGCATCTGAACCAAACAACCTTTCGAAAGAAATCCTAAGGACTCAATCTTGACAGTCAAACCCTAATAGAAAGGATAAGACAAAGAGAAACCGTGCTATATGTTTCAACAGACAACAAACATTCAAAATTAAGGTCTGTATGACTGCAACATCAACTAGGGTGAAGGTATGTAGTTATGTCGGAAAGAGAATAGTGCACGAACTTCAAAAAGGGCTAGTAAGCGGTAAATACACTTAATCAAAGACTCAAGCAAGCAAAAACACGCTAAAAGAGATTGGAGAGGCCAACAAGACTCAACAGAGACATAGGAGGTCTCAGGGGTCAGTGCAGACAGCAAAGAAACATGCTGGAAAAGAAACCAAAGTTTGGAAATCAAACCCTAACAACAAACTAGACACTATAGGAAAATACACTACTGTGTAGTGTAGCAACCAGCGTACATCAGGAAAGGTACGCTATGGTGCAGTGCAAGGAGAGGAATTTATCATGTAACAAACGTTGCTATAAGTAGGGAGGACCAACGTACATGCCTCAAAAGGGTACAAACAGGATTTGCAAACAATCAACTGAGATGAATCAAGCACAAAGGATAGGTAACACAGACCTACAAGGCCTCTCAGACAATCAAAAAGACTGAAAAATGGGCTGAAAGAAAACCAAAACTAAGTCTCCTAGAGCAGTGAAACACACGGTTACTCCCCAGTGGGGTCGCCAGTTTGTTGTTTAGGATTTCTACCTTATAGTGAGGAGACGGACACTACCAACTGGGAGGGGTTGACAGGTAAATACATTATTTGCATTACAACTAGTTCTTACAAAAGACAAAGATCAGGATATCGAAAGACATACCTTTAACCGATGGCTGGTCCTAACTTTCACTTGATCTCTCGCTTGATGAACCTGCAATACCAAGGATACCTTCCTCAGCGTATCTTGACCATATAACATATGATGAAAGAATGAACAACTTGATCATCCAATATAACAATTTATTAATCCAAATAGACATGCAATCCAATATATATCTTATTTGGGAAAGGAAGGGTATTTCGACCTTTTTATTGTCAAAGAAACATGAAACCAGTACAATATACCTGACGTGTAGAGATGTTTCTACAACTAGATCCTGGGCTCCTGCTCTTCACTCTAACTTGGGAATTCCTCCAACGCAAGAGTCCTTAAAGCCTTTCTTCTCCGTGTTCTAAGTGTAACCCCCCTCATGGATCCTCCTTGTATTTATGGGACAAGGTAGGCATTTTAAATCGAGAGGTAGTTGGATTGGGATGTTGGGGAAGTTGCAGAACCAACTTCAACTAATCCCAATTCATCAAATTAATATATTTTTGATTTCATCTTAAGATGTACACGGGTTCCATACAACATGAGTAGCATATAGCAAGCAACTTCTGTGCTTTACAACACGCGTTTACAACATTTTGGGAGATGTACGCGGGTTGTCCTTAAGGAAAGTAAAGTATTTTTCCAAGGTGTACACTGGTTTTCTATACAGAGAGGGGCGTACATGTCATGAAATACGCTGGTTTTCTATACAAAGAGTAGTGTACATGTCATGAAATCAGTATAAACTATAATATTTTTCAGCTGAAGAGTGTACTTCTAGCAACAAGTCATCCAGGTCAATCAAACTCTTCAATCCTTAATGTCCTTTTGTGTGATCATCAACATAATGTGATCACGGACAGAGAAGTGCATATTTGACCTATAACACCGCATGCAACATGATTGGAGTTTGAAGAAAACCTAGGAAGTCTCTTGCACTTAAACTATGTCACATACCCACCCTTGGACCCAATGCAAGGAAGGGAACCTGATGCCATTCTATGGGGCTTTTAATAAAACTCAGCCAATTCATTAGATGCATACAGTTAAAAACAAATGTGTGCAGATGTAAATTAAACAAATATGCATAGCGGAAATAAACTCATCCTCACACATGTTTTCATATGCACTCAATATATCAATAACAGTCATTAATTTAAACACCGCAGAGGTAAAACACATAGGTAGAAAACACTTATCTTTGTTGTGCAATTGACCCAAACAACTAGCTATGTCATTGCAACGTTCCTCCCAACCATAGGTCTCTGCCCAGCCTGTATTCTTTCAGCACTCAGAGACCACCCCTGAGATGCGCATGATATCTACAAGGAAAAGGGAACCCTTAAGCACAGGACGGCCCAAAGCAATGGATAACCAACTCAACCCCAGCATTCTCTTGCACACCAAACTCAAATATGGGCTCTGAAACACACTTTCAGTAGTGGAACTTAGGAACTAAATGGACAAGGGTTTTCCCAAAACGTAGGCACACCAAAAACGGATCGTGGGAAGAGGAATCCAACCCCAGGGAAGAAAACCGATTTCCCCCACAAATGTATGAGCATACAGTGGGACAAACGGCCTCAATAAAACCCGAAATTGTTTTCCCTTCTTCCCCATTGTTAGCCACAGCAAAAGCACCCTTCCCAGCTAGGAAAATGAAGGTAAACAAAACAAAACCATGGGAGAAAACGACCAGGTAGCTCCAAACTCATGAGAGGAAAAAAGTGGGTTGATGGGTAATGGCTTGGGTAGAAATTCATGGCTCTTTTCTCGCCCAAGAAGGCAAACACGAATTTCCATGCAGGGTGGCTTGCCCATACCCGAATTTGGACAGCCATACCTCCCATTCCCCAAGGCATTAACTACCTCAACCAACTCTTGGGAGAAATCAATGATTGGGTACAAAAGTCAACATGGGTAGTTGAGGGTTTGATTGGTTCTCTCATTGACACTTGGCTTGGATTGATTGGCTCAAGGGTTTGAATATTTCCCTCCCAATTTCCTTGTAACATCATGCCCCCATCTCTTGTTGCATTGCATAGCTAGTTGTGGGATTTTATATTAAAATTCATATTTACAATTCCCATGGTTCACTAGCACATGGGTAGCATAATTTCAAATACTTGCCTCTTCTAGATCGTGTTAAAATTCAATATGCTAAGACAGAAAATAGCAGCATTACATTCCATTTCACAATAATAGCATATACAGGATCACTGAAGAAACAACAAGCACAGCATAAACACAAGAGACAGAGATTTATCCTGGGAAACCCTCATGGGGTAGAAAACCCAGCAAAGCTTCCTCAATATAGATGACCAGCAATATACAAAGATGAAACCCTGAGACATGATCTCCTCCTCCACAATAGCAGACCTCTCCTCCACAAGTGCGCTATCCTCAAGTGTGTGAGTGTGTCAAATGAGGAACACACCTCCTCTATTTATACACTACACTGACATGTATTTTACATAGGTACACGTAGGCTCGTATTTAACCAATGGGTTAAATACCCCACTACAACTGACTGGGCTGACCCCTCTAGGGTGGTCTAATAACCCTTTGACCCACATAACACATAAAGGGCCGACCTCCACTAGGGAAGTCTAATAACCCAAGTTACCACATTCTGACGGAGGAATAAACATCTCCGGATATACAATAAGATCTTTACGGAGGAATGAAACATCTCCGGAATAATAAAGTACAATTATAATATTCTTTGAAGTTACAATATCTCAACACTCCCCCTTAACGAGAAGGATATTATAACAACATCTGCACGAGCAAGGAGTCATCAACATCATACATGATACATCTATAAATCATTGGAAGCTTTCTCAACATCATCAGTAACTCAACTAGTTACTGGAACATCTTCAATACTGGAACATCAACATCATCAGAGTTGATAGTACTCAATCATCAGCATCGTCAACACGCGATCAACACAATCATCAGCATCATCATCACACGATCATCAGCATCGTCATCACACGATCATCAGCATCGTCATCATACGATCATCAGCATCGTCATCATACGATCATCAGCATCATGATCAACATCGTCATCATACGATCATCAGCATCATCATCACACAATCATCAGCATCGTCATCATATGATCATCAGCATCGTCATCATACGATCATCAGCATCGTCATCGCACGATCATCAGCATCGTCATCACACGATCATCAGCATCGTCATCGCACGATCATCAGCATCGTCATCGCACGATCATCAGCATCGTCATCGCACGATCATCAGCATCGTCATCGCACGATCATCAGCATCGTCATCCGACGATCATCAGCATCATCAAAGGATGATGTAAACCAGTCATGTACATTTTGAACCGAAGTCCAGGGACGATCCAGTCCTATCATGTTCTCGGAGACCTCACGTCTACGGCTCAATTTACAGGACCAAAGTCCAAGGATGATCCAATCCTTACCGTACATTTAGGACAGCTTCCAAGGATGACTTAATCCTCCACCGTACATTTAGGACCACGTCCAAGGATGACTTAATCCTCCACCGTCTTTTAGGACCACGTCCAAGGATGAATTAATCCTCCACCGTCTTTTAGGACCATGTCCAAGGATGACTTAATCCTCCACCGTCTTTTAGGACCATGTCCAAGGATGACTTAATCCTCCACCGTCTTTTAGGACCACGTCCAAGGATGACTTAATCCTCCACCGTCTTTTAGGACCACGTCCAAGGATGAATTAATCCTCCATCGTCTTTTAGGACCATGTACAAGGATGACTTAATCCTCCACCGTCTTTTAGGACCACGTCCAAGGATGACTTAATCCTCCACTGTCTTTTAGGACCATGTCCAAGGATGACTTAATCCTCCACCGTCTTTTAGGACCACGTCCAAGGATGACTTAATCCTCCACCGTCTTTTAGGACCACGTCCAAGGATGACTTAATCCTCCACCGTCTTTTAGGACCACGTCCAAGGATGACTTAATCCTCCACCGTCTTTTAGGACCACGTCCAAGGATGACTTAATCCTCCATCGTCCATCTAGGACTTCATTTTCGAAGACATACGTCTACGGCTCTTCTTTCGGACTGAAGTCCAGGAATGATCCAATCCCTTCACATGTTCACCAAGAACTTCATTTTCGAAGACATACGTCTACGGCTCTTCTTTCGGACTGAAGTCCAGGAATGATCCAATCCCTTCACATGTTCACCAAGAACTTCATTTTCGAAGACATACGTCTACGGCTCTTCTTTCGGACTGAAGTCCAGGAATGATCCAATCCCTTCACATGTTCACCAAGAACTTCATTTTCGAAGACATACGTCTACGGCTCTTCTTTCGGACTGAAGTCCAGGAATGATCCAATCCCTTCACATGTTCACCAAGAACTTCATTTTCGAAGACATATGTCTACGGCTCTTCTTTCGGACTGAAGTCCAGGAATGATCCAATCCCTTCACATGTTGTATACCAAAAACATGTATTCTCATCATCAAAACATGTATAGCCACGACATGTATCATCATCAACAAAACATGTATAACCACAACATGTATCATCATCATCAAAACATGTATAACCTCAACATGTATCATCATCATCAAAACATGTATAACCACAACATGTATCATCATCATCAAAACATGTATAACCTCAACATGTATCATCATCATAAAAACATGTATAACCACAACATGTATCATCATCATCAAAACATGTATAACCACAACATGTATCATCATCATCAAAACATGTATAACCTCAACATGTATCATCATCATAAAAACATGTATAACCACAACATGTATCATCATAATCAAAACATGTATAACCTCAACATGTATCATCATCATAAAAACATGTATAACCACAACATGTATCATCATCAACAAAGCATGTATACATCTATCATCAAAATCATCAAAAGTATGTATACATCTATCATCAAAACTAACATCAAAAGCATGTATACTAACATCAAAAGCATGTATACATCTATCATCAAAATCATCAAAAGTATGTATACATCTATCATCAAAACTAACATCAAAAGCATGTATACTAACATCAAAAGCATGTATACATCTATCATCAAAAGAATATAAGAGTCCTAAATCTAAATAATTCTAGGTAACTAAGTGCAGTAAATAGGTAACCTCATCATTGATGAGATAGACTTGATGTCGGATACTGTGCTACTCCCCCTTTCGAGGAGAGTCCTTCTAAACTACACCAAGCTTGTCTCGGAAGTGTTCAAACTTTACTTGAGACAGAGGTTTGGTCAGGATATCATCAATTTGATCCTCAGTGCTTATATACTCGAGCTTGATAGCTCCTCTCTGCACCATATCTCGTATATAGAAGTATCGGATCTCAATGTGTTTTGACTTATCATGGAATACAATATTTCCTATCATCTTGATGCAGCTTTGATTGTCACACATAATCATAGTGGAATCCATTTCTAAGTCAAACACTTCATATAATAGCTTCTGAAGCCACATTGCTTCACAGCTGGCAGAGCAGACAGCTATATATTCTGTTTCAGTAGTACTGAGAGCCACACTAGATTGTTTCTTGCGAAACCATGAGATCATGGTAGATTCAAGACTATAACATCCACCTAAAGTACTCTTTCTGTCTGAGACACTTCCTGCCCAATCAGAATTTGAGTAACCATGTAAACGGAGTTCATGACCTCCAAGATTATATAGACCAAAATCTAAAGTACCTTTTAGGTACCTCACTATATGCTTTGTAGCTATTAAGTGAACCTTTCTAGGTTCTACTAGATACTGACTTACGGTATTTACAACAAAGCATATAGCTGGCCTAGTATTTGTTAAATACATCATTGGCCCAATGATTTGTCTATATAGGGTTAGGTCCACTAAATCCGATGAGTTATTAACTAATAACTTCAAGTTGGAGTCCATGGGAGTGGCCATGGCTTTACACTCCAACATATCAAATCTTTTTAGAAACTTCACAGCATACTTACCTCAATTTAAAAGATTCCTTTTGGATCATGCCATACTTCTAGACCTAAGAAGTAGTGCATTAATCTGAGATCTTTCATTTTTAATTCTGCAGCCATTTTCATGATCTGTTTCTCATTCCTTGTCAGAAAGAGATCATCGACACATAATAATGGTATGATAGGTTCATCATCCACAACCTTTAGGTAAAGGTTAGGATCAGCTTTACTTCTGGTAAAGCCCAAGCTTTGTCATGAAGCTGTCAATTGTCCATTATTCACACTCTGCATTGAGTGATCTTCTGCATATCTATCTGTGCCATCTCTCGTCAGATGGGTCTACTAATATGAGCCTCAAAGTCATTCGAACTCTATGGTGAGTTTCTTCTTGCATCCATATCATATGTGTATAGAAGCCATATTCAACCTTGTAGCAAGGGTTGAGATCCACATCACCCATGATGATCATTAAGCTCATCAATTGACTACCGATCCTGGGAACCCATACAGAACCTGATTACATTATTAAGAGAATGGTAAAAACATCTCATGATGATTCTCTTCCTCTTTCTAAGAGAATCTCTTAACCATAAGCTTTCTATAGTGTGTTTGATTTGTAAATCCTTTTGTTGAACATCCATCGCTTGTTCATCATTCATCATGATTTTCCCTACAAATCAAAATTAAGTACAGGATTAGTAATACTTCATAATCATCAAATCATATTGACATAATAACCTATTATGCATACAGATATCATTTACATAGTTATGCAACTAATTTGACCAATACTTTGGCACAACACTTTCCCATATCTTGTATGCATACAGTGGCTATCTATATGCCTTCCATCTCCACCAGAACATACTATTGAGAGTGTGCACAGCTCTCGGCATGTCAGCAAAGAGGTTTCATTCTAGACAAGCAACAATGGAATGTTTGTCCAACTTACCAATCATATGCACATTAGTAGTATACTATTCAATGCTCTATGAATGTTTATACTCAGCATTATATATTCTAGGAATACAAATATGCATACAACCTATTACAGGCAATATCATTACTATTTCAAATAACAACTCAAATACTTATCTTTTATGTTTGTGTGGTTGCCTCCCGCTTGAACTTTTGTATGTCTTTTGAACTTCTATTCATTCTGTACCACTGTGCATGCTCAAGAGTCATCCTCATGATCTCATGCACAAACATACACTCATTAGTATATTCTAAATGCTATCAAAACATTATAGTACTAAATAATCTTGAAAATGTATAGTCATGATTATAGTTAATAAACATTAGTATTCAAGATTTCAGGGAAGTCTTCTTTTACTCATGCATATCATCAATCAAGATAAAAGATATAATATGCATAATCCCTTGATTACTAACTTTATGAATAAGCATAACCAATCATTCCAAGTATACTTATATAAGGGATCCTAACACAAGGTAAGATTCATGGGAAACATACCTGGATTAGTATACCTACTTGGTTATGTACAACACACCTAAACAATCTCTTCAATGATTTAGAGATCCTGAGCTAGAACCTGCATGTCTAATAGGTTAAGCATAATATAACAAAGTCATACATACCTCGTAAGTGGAACAAAGATTATGGATGAGTCTTTGTCTTCATGTTTTCATGGTCATGGAACCTGATTTGTCTTTTGTGATGTACCTGTATCTTG
The DNA here is from genome assembly GCA_027924585.1 of Larix kaempferi. Lineage (NCBI taxonomy): Eukaryota > Viridiplantae > Streptophyta > Pinopsida > Pinales > Pinaceae > Larix > Larix kaempferi. The sequence goes on along the minus strand of BSBM01000011.1, from coordinate 22,362,925 downwards.
TTAGCAGACAACATCAACCTCACACAACATCATAATGCCTTAGTACAATCATAAGTGTCAACACCCTAACCAATGAATATCTTCTATCATGCATTCATAATTTTGTTAAGGTTATACGACAAATCTAAAATCAAAATTGTACTAACTGTAATAACCTGAAGACAAACATACCATAAACTTAATCATGGACAAGTATCGAAACATACCTCGATGAGTCATACCTGTCGAGATCGCTTGTATTCTTCTTATGTAAGGCCTTAGGAACTTCTTCACTTATGCAGGTGACCAATCCATCTTCTTCTAGGATTAACCCAATCCACTTGATTTGCAAGAACTGGACCTGGAGCTGGATATGGGTTTGTCAGAGAAACCCAAAAATTCAAACTTTGAATTTCAAACTTCCGAAAGGATAGAAATATGCGCCTTGATGAGCTGATCAAACTGGTATATTCAGAATTTGAAAACTGCAAAGTTTTACTCCTCAATTTTGCCTTTGAAACTTTCGGATTCACTGGACGTGACCCTGAAATGGGGTTTGATGAAGCCCACTCTTTTTCCCCATCAAAAGGTTTGATCCAAAGCTCTAAGCTTCTATTTTTCTGAGGAGCTTCCAGCCGTGGTCACAGATTTCAAAAGTTCCCATTTTTACAGAAGCCCTAATTTTCCACTTTTCTGATCAAAGTCCCGAACTAGGGTCTAATCAAGCCCGGCCTTCTGCCCAACCAAAAATTCTGATCTTGGTCTCTAAATTTCTATTTTGATGAGTAGCATCCAGCCGTGGTCTCCGATTACAAAAATTCCAACTTTCTTCAAAGCCCTAAATTCCGGAAGCCATGAATGAAGGTACCAAAAAATAATTCTGTTTTGACAGAAATATGTACCTGATTGTTTCTGGTGTAACTCCGAAAATTTTGATCCACAGGGTCTGAAAACGTTTTTTGAGATAGCCTGATCTGTTAGCTTTCCATCCTGACAGGTCTGACCTCAATTGGATGTTCTGAGAGAGAGTTATCCCAAATGTCGCAACGTGACCTGTTTTGGGAAAATACAGGCGAGCAAACTTGTACGGTGTGCCACGTGTCACTGTTTGACCTTCGGCCTCTGAAAACGTTTTCTGAGATATCTCGGCCTGTTATCTTTCCATCCTGACAGGTCTGAACTCAATTGGATTCTCTGAGAGAGAGTTATGCCAAGTGTCGCAACGTGACCTGTTTATGGGATAATACAGGAGAGCGAACTTGTACGGCGTGCCACGTGCCACTGGTTCAACTTCGGCCTCTGAAAAAGTTTTCTGAGATAGTACAGTCTGTGTACTACCTGTCACGTTTCACGAAATTGCATTTGGAGCTTCCTAGCCCAAGTTATGACCTTTTTCCCAAGGTCACCTGATTTTGACTCAGATCTGGAAGAGGCAGAAACCCTATATTTTACAGATCATAAATCACAAAGTACAACGAATTAGAGGTTTTCCTTTGGACACAAGGTACCTGGAGATTTTAGCTTCGTCGAGTAACAATTTCAGATCCGAAAACTTCGCCAAAACGTATTTATAGCGAAATTTCTACGATGACTGGTTTTTGCTATGTAAAACCCTAACCTTCAAATTGTCGTAAGTAAAGCAAGTGTCTTTAGTGCCATACCTTGTCTTCCTTCAGGTTAGCTCTGATACCATGTTAAAATTCAATATGCTAAGACAGAAAATAGAAGCATTACATTCCATTTCACAATAATAGCATATACAGGATCACTGAAGAAACAACAAGCACAGCATAAACACAAGAGACAGAGATTTATCCTGGGAAACCCTCATGGGGTAGAAAACCCAGCAAAGCTTCCTCAATATAGATGACCAGCAATATACAAAGATGAAACCCTGAGACATGATCTCCTCCTCCACAATAGCAGACCTCTCCTCCACAAGTGCGCTATCCTCAAGTGTGTGAGTGTGTCAAATGAGGAACACACCTCCTCTATTTATACACTACACTGACATGTATTTTACATAGGTACACGTAGGCTCGTATTTAACCAATGGGTTAAATACCCCACTACAACTGACTGGGCCGACCCCTCTAGGGTGGTCTAATAACCCTTTGACCCACATAACACATAAAGGGCCGACCTCCACTAGGGAAGTCTAATAACCCAAGTTACCACATTCTGACGGAGGAATAAACATCTCCGGATATACAATAAGATCTTTACGGAGGAATGAAACATCTCCGGAATAATAAAGTACAATTATAATATTCTTTGAAGTTACAATATCTCAACAGATCGAGCATTCACTAGTAGGGTCTTGGCCTTGAGCTCCATGCCAGGAATCATACATAATATGCATACATTATTTACATTATAGCCCAAAATATTATAAGGGTCAAAATGGGGGACGTGGCATTCCCCTCCCCTTGGAATAACACCGTCCTCGGTGTTCCCATACCTAGGAACACATACACGCTATATACATGTCCAAAATTCACAAAATGTGGCAGGTCTGTCCTGCATTTCACCCTTTACTTGGGTTTTCAGGACCAAGTCTTTTGGTCTTCACAAATGGCTCCTGCTGGCTGGGACCTTCTAGTTCTGCATGTGGGCATTGTTCCAAAACAATCCCTTCCCTTTCTTTACCTACTCGCTTATCTACAAGTCTAGAAACTTTATGGCGGCTACCCTCTTGATGTTCCATTGTTGGAAAGTTGTTGCTTGGTTTTTCAACCAAGCATGTGCAATGATGCACCTATTAACAAAGTAATAACAGTTTCAAATGAAAAGAAAATAACAATAAACTTAATCTAATCTAACATTAACATGTATAAGAGAAATAAAAAACTAAGTAAACAATATATCCATGAAAGAGACAAGAGAATTAAAAAATAATAGATTTTTGTATTACCTCAAAGGTGAGGATGTTTGGTGTTGAGTAGCTCCAAGGCTGAGGTGATCCAAGCTCCAATGGTCTCTTCTCCAAGATGTTGAAATGGGGGTCTTCAAACTCGAAATGGGAGGCAATGGCTCTCAATGGGAATTTGGCAGCATAAGGATAGGATGAAATGTGGATGGAAAGTGAGGAGCCCCTATCACCTTTTTATAGTTTTTGGTGATGGGGAATACCATTATGGTTTTGAGGAAACCAATGGTATTAACCAACATGGTTTAGGTCTCTTTTTCCCTCTTTTTCCTTTTTTGAATATTTTTTATATTTTTATTCCCTTTTAATATTTTTTGGGAATTTTGGACCCTTTTTGAGGGTTTTTTGTGTTTTTTGAGGAAAAATATATATATTGAGGGGAAAAAGGTGTATTGTGGTCTTTTGGTGACCTTTTGATGGTTTTAGAGGCTCAAATGGTAGAAAAGTGGACAAATGGGTCATGTGAATAAGGGAATGAGCTAGTGAGCACTTTTTGGGTGTTAACAGATTGCCCCCTGATGTGTGAGGGCAGGAGCTCATCGTATGGCCGATAGACATCATAGTTCTTTTGTATTTTTCTGGGGTTTGGAGAAGATAAGAGACTGGTTGGAGACTGGAGCAATGACCCCTTGGAAGATTCAAGAACTGAAAAAATACATGGCCTCAAAATGAATGAGGAATAATCTGTGATTATGGACGAGGCGGGCATACCCATGCTCGTATCAAGATATATACATAACAATTAGGCCCAAGAAGTGGGTCCTGAATAATACATAAAAGAAAAAATGTTGGTACATCATAATGGTTCAGAGGGGATACAATGCTAGGACGTACTCATGGTCATACCATGATTGATCTCAATAACGGATACACTGGAATAAAGCAACAACCGTTCTGAACAAGGTATCAGAAGGGCTGATGAATTGCTGAAACTGTAGGGTCTTAATCACTGTGAGTCAATATCTGAAGAGTATCTCTAACTGTATACTCGAGGGAGTATAAAACTGGGGTACATATGAATACTGTTGCCAAGTGCAAACTGGATCTCCATAGAAAAAATGTAACTGGTTGTTTCTATAAGTAGTCTCTTAAATGTGGAAGAGTCAGTTGATATCCGGGGTCTTCAACAAATAACTGAAATGGCCGATACCCTGTACGAGTCTCAACAATGCGATCAAGGTGTTGAAGTCGAGCATGTGAGAAACAATCATTTGGAGAGGCACTGAGGACTCCTTTCGAAATGATCCGTAGGCTCTCATCACAAATGGTTATGAGTCCAAGGCACAAGGACCTCTAGGTCTATCCTATGGAATAGATTTGGTTGGCGTCGATAGAGGGATACTGGAAACTACCAAGGAAATGATGTTTCCTTGATAGGAGCGCGAGGTGTATAATTGAAGTGTGGTAGTACTGATGGTAGGACTGACATATTGTGGGGATGTGGAAAAAACTGGGGTCTTAGAGTGTATAGACTCAAACTTCCTTTGTTCAGAGCATGGTGACACGGTTTACCTAGCAGCATAGGAAACTGACTTTTAGGTGTGAGGACCATAGCTTTAAGGGATCAAGGATATGTGTTGCATACTGGAGTGACTCTAGGGTGGACAAGATGCAGAATACTTTGAACAAAGGCGACCAGAATGGGGAAGCTTCCATATGAGTAGACATGATCTGTTGTGGTGCCGAAAAGCACCGTTGTGTCCTTCTTCGTGGTTTTAATGAGCTCCAGGAAGGGATAAAAGTGTGCTCTGAAATGGTACTGTTCTGTGGATTTTGTGAGCCCAGGACTATTCGTGCGCGTGAGTGCTTTCATTTTTAAGCAGTCTGAAAATGATAAGAAGACTCTGAATTGGTGGAGGAGTATCGTCTTGTGGATTTGTACGAGCCCAAGACAGTAATTGCGTGTGGTTGCTTTCAATTTTAGAGAGTCTGAAAGCGGTAAGTAGATTTCATTGGTGTTCTTTTTTGTAAGTTAGTCTCCAAGGCCCGAAAAAGCATAAAATGATGCAAATGGAGAACTCTTCTAGCCGATGTGAGTAGAGTATTCATTTTTCATAATTATTCTACAAAGTCCGGAAAATGGGTAAACTTATACCAGGTAGACGCCTTTTCAAATACTTTTAGCGAGCATGAAAGGAAGCAAGGTTGCTCAGCGATCTTTTCATTGTTTTAGGAGTTAGAAAAAAGCTTAACAGAAACTCCCTAAGTGCCTTTTTCGTAAAAGAATTGTTCGGCTTGAAAAAAGGGATAAAGTTATACCGAACAAAAAAGGTATTGGTGAGAGCGAGGAATGATCTCGAGCATCGTCATGAGCACGGAAAGTTGAATTCGATGATATAAAGATGGTGAAAAATGGGCAACGGTCGATGTGGCATGCAGATCGAGGCGATGAGTGGCATTTTTAAAAAATGCCCAAAAATTATGGGGGTGAGAGCGAGAAATGATCTCAAGCATCATCACGAGCACGGAAAATTGAATCCGGCGATATAAAACTCGTCAAAAATGGACGACAGCCGATGTGGCACGCAAATTGAGGCGATGAGGGGCATTGGAAAAAATGCCCAGAAAATATGGAGGTGGGAGCGAGAAATGATCTCAAACATCGTCATGAGCGCGAAAACATGAATCCGGTGATATAAGACTCGTAAAAAATGGACGACGGCCGATGTGGCACGCAAATCCAGGCGACGAGGGGTATGGGAAAAAGCCCAAAAAATATGGAGGTTAGAGCGAGAAATGATCTCAAGCATTGTCATGAGCACGGAAAACTGAATCCGACGATATAAGACTCGTAAAAAATGGACGATGGACGATGTGGCATGCAAATCGAGGCAACGAGGGGCATGGGAAAAAAGCCCGTAAAATGGACCTGGTGGAATCGAAAAAAGGAGTGGGCTATCATGAAGTTCTCGCTATGCTAATTCCAATGGTGCCAACGGTTTGAAAAATGGATGTCATATGATACTGAAATTGTTGATTGAAAAATGGTCAAATCTCTATAAATAGTGTGTGGGCCTAATTTGATATGTGTCATTGTTACGTGTGAGTTTCATAGAGCAATTGAGTGGGTCAGAGCATTTTCTCGATTTGTGGGAGATTCGACCGTTGGATTTTTGTTCTGCAAGTTTCAGGTAAGCTTATGTGCCTTAGCCTTTTCAATTATTTCTTTTTTGGTTAGCGGTGGGACCCCAAAGGCCGCGTAATTCCACTTTGGCATTTCAACGTGGAATATCATGGGTTTCGGCTCTTTTTCTGCGATGCACATCCCGGGTATGGACTTGATACCCGTGATGTGCATCGCAGGTTTGGGGCAGAAAGTCGCGATGTTTATCGCGACTGTTTAGCTGACAGTCGCGATGTTCATCGCGACTGTGGGGCTGATACCCGCGATGATCATCGTGGCTAAGAGCCCAAAAGTCGCGATGGGATTTTTTGGAAAAAATTTTGTTTCTAAAAAAAATTTCTTTGTTTTTTGGAAGGATGCTGAGGAGGCCGCTAGTAGCGTGGCGGGAAAGATAGATAGATGAGGAGTTGATGGGTTGAATTTGGGATGAACCTGGTGTGCGGGAGGCCTTGGATGATGGCGGGCTCCTAAAGTTTGCCCAGATTCCACTTAGGCATTCAGTCAGAGAGCTGCTGAACAAATTGGTGTATTTGTGGGTTCCAGTAGAGGGTGCATTTGTGGTGGGGGGTGAGCATCTAGAGATCACCCTGTCTGATGTTTATTTCCTTACTGGCCTGCCTCATTTGGGGGAGATAGGAGAGCTCCAGTCGAGGATTCCTGTGGGGTTGGACATTGAGGATCTCTTGGAGAGATTTTGTGTTCCTAGAGTTATTGCGCAGAACAGCACACTGAGTCTGACGTCTTTACGGGAGAGGGAGATGTGGGCGGTAGGGGCTTATGTTCTACGTGTGTTCGGTGACCAGGCGCCACATCGTTTGTCTGGGGGGAAAATGATGATGGTAGACCGTGTATTGAGAGGGACCTACTTCGCTTAGGGTCAGATGTTTTTGGCCTGTGTTTGGCAAAATCTGGACAAGGTCAGCCGGGAGGGGGGAGATTTTGCTATGCCTCCTTCCTCTGTTGTTTTTTTTTTTGAGCGAGTACCGACCTTGCGGCCGCGTGTGCCAGTTCGGGATGGGTTACAGAGTGAGTTGCGGATGGTGCGGTGGGGGGAGTTGATGCCCCGAGGTTGTGGTGGTATTCGACGTTTCTTTTCGGCAGATATGTATGAGTAGTGGGAACAGATACTCCTGCTTATTGATGATTATCCATATGCTGGCATGGACTTTCGAGGAGATCTGGAGATGCCTCGGGCTCAGGGATAGGCCTGGGGTCTAGATGGTATGTCTTTGTGTTTGGTTATCTGTTATATCATGTTTTAGATATATTTTGTTATGAGTATAGCTAGAGATTTTATATGATATTGACTTGGTTTAGTTGTGTGATTGTGCAGATATTGGTCCGAGGCCACCAGCTGATCATGTGGGTCGTCGAGGACGGGTGATGGTGGTGGTATCGCCACCTGTAGCGGCGCTGCCTCCTCATGTTCGAGGAGTTGTGCGTCCTCGAGACGATGCCCTGGAGGGTATATGGGAGACTTTGGAGGGGCTTCTAGTGGGAGCCCCAGAGGAGGGATGGAGGGACTTGGACCAACCCACTATTGAGCGTTGTTTCGATGCTCCTCGTGAGTGGTGGTCTATCCCGCTGAGAGTAGCAACTATGATGGCCGAGAGGAGGGCTTGGGATCAGGAGGATCCGGAGGAGCCAGAGGATCCTGGGGATCATGATGACTAGGTGATCATATATTTTCCCCCAAATGCTGATGAGCATATGGGGATGTACCTTTTTTGTACGGCTATTTATTTTTGTATATGGGTGTTGAGGGCACCTATGACATGTTGACTATTATGATGATATATATATATATATGTTTTGGTATATAGTCGTGTATGCACATGGATGCACATCTTGTCTATTTGTTTTCCCATGGAGGCATGTTTGATTTTTGTATGCCCGTGGAGGCACATGTTATGCACGTGGATGCAACATTTTAATTTTTGTATATGCCTGTGGAGGCACATATTTGTTTTTCCCGTGGAGGCTTGTCATATATATCTTGTGTAGCCCATGGAGGCATGTCATATATATCTGGTGTATGTTTGTGTTTGTATGCCTGTGGAGGCACATGTTATGCACGTGGATGCAAATTTTGTTTTTTCTACATGGTTTGATTGGTGTGCCAATCTAGAATGTTGTTTGCCATATGGTCTGCTATACTTTGAGATTCCTTGGGACATGTGTGAATGAAATGGGCTCAAACTGTTGAATCATTTGTTTAGTGCGCAGGAATTTTCTGAATAGATAGGGATCGCGTACTTGGTAAATATTGTTGAGCTAGGAAACAAGGAGCTGGGAGTCCAAGAAAACGCTAAGGTGACTTATGCTCATTTGGAGAGCAGTGGCTAGGAGACCGGTCACGGCATCGTACTCAGCTTGGTTGTTTGTGGCGGCACCTATACACACTCCGTCGATGTGGATCAAACTCATGTGAAGGGGAATATATTACCCAAGCTGCGGAGGCAAGATTGGGATACCAACGGCTTGCACCATCAGCAAATCCAACATGGAAAAGTGGAACATGATCCATCTGTGGTCATGCAGGAAAAACAAATTTTTAGTTTTTTTTTTTTTTTTTTTTTTGCAAAAAAGAAAATAAGACTGTACAATTGTGGACTGTTGTGTCCATCAGATTTTCTATGGGTAAAATCGCTTGAGGTACAACCCATTATGTGGGTTGCGTAGGAGGGTTTCCTTCTGAGTCGGTCAGAATATATGGCCCCTGTCCGAGGCAGGTGTGTATAATATATGGGCCTTGCCACATGGTCACAAACTTTCCTTTTCCTGTTTTGTCATGATCTTGATCATAGGAAAGTATGAGGTTGCCTTCACTAAATGCTCGTGGGTGAACATGTTTATCGTAATAAAGTTTAGATCTGTTCTTTGAGGCTTCGATTGTTTGGAGAGCTGCGCGGCGATCTTCGTTGGCGTGCTCTAAAAGAAGTAAGCGTTCTTCAATCAGTGATGTATCGGGGATTAGTTCTATGGAAATTTGTAATGTTGGTATCTGGCATTCAATGGGGAGGACAGATTCCACGCCGTGAACTAAATGGAATGGGGTAAAGCCGGTGGCGGTCTTGGTCGATGTGCGATAAGCCCATAATGTGGGAAAAATCATGTGATGCCAATTGGATTTATGTTTGTCGACGGTGTGTTGGAGGATAGTCTTCAAAATTTTGTTAACAACTTCGACTTGGCCATTCCCTTGGGGGTAGTAGGCGGAGGAAAAATGGTGTTCAAACTTAAGGAGTGTGGACAATTCTCTCCAAACAGAGTCTTCGAAGTGAGAGCCGTGGTCTGAGACGAGTTGTTTTGGTACTCCGAAACGAGCAATAACATGGTTGAGGAAAAAATGTGCTGCAGTGTCGGCTTTGCAATTGTAAGTAGGAATGGCTTCTTCCCATTTGGTGAAGTAATCAACAGCCACAATAATGTGTTTGTGACCGCCGAATGATGTGGGATTGCAATCCATGAAGTCGTTGGCCCATTTGCAAAATGGTCCAACGGTGACGACTGGATGAAGGGGGGCGAGGGGGGGGGGGATTCTTTCCTTTGGGGCAAAGAGCTGGCAGTTTTGGCAGTGATGCAATCAGTGAATAATGATGGCCAAAAATAACCTGCACGGATTACCTTTTGGGCGGTGGCCATTCCGGAGAAATGGCTACCACAGGCACCACTATGACAGTCGTTAAGGACTTGTTCTGCTTCGTCTTGGGAAAGGAATCGTCATAAGATTGTGTCGATGCCACATCGATAGAGTACATCACCCAAGATGAGATAACAGGGGGCATGGTGACGGATGCGATGGCGTCCGTCATGGTCGATGTTGGGTCGAAATTTATGTGTGCGGAGGTATACCAAAATGTCGCCATACCAAGGGTCGTCGGACGAGATGATGAACAAATGTTCATCGATTATATTAGTATGGCTAGTTGGTGATGACGACGATGATGGTAAGTCCGTAATGAGTTATGTGAGTGCTAATGCTTTGGTGCTCTTCACGGTTTTAAATGTCAGGTCATATTCTTGTAAGATGATCACCCATTTGGAAACACGGCCTTGTAGAAGGCGACGATTCAAGAGATAGACCATTGGATTGGAATTAGCCACAACCGTGGTGTGGCTGAGGAGAATGTAATGTCGCAGCTTTTGTACTGAAAAGACGATGGCGAGGGCCATCTTCTCTTCATGCAGGTAGTGTAATGGTGGGCCTGATAAATTTGGCTCACATAGTAAATGACATGCTCTTGGTGAGTGGAGTCTTCTTGGACGAGGACTCCAGAGACGGCGTAATCGGATCCTGAAATGTAAAGGGTAAAGTCTCTTGTGAAATTTGGTGGAGAAATCAACCGGGAGCTGGTAAGTGCTATTTTCAGATCCGTGAAAGCTCCTTCTGCTTGGTTGTCCCATATGAAGTGGGTATGGAGGCGAAGAAAACGGAAGAAGCCATGTACAGTGGTGGCATAGTCTGGGATGAAACGACAAAGGAAGTTGGACTTCCCCTAGAGGCTTTGAAGCTGTCTTATTGTACGTGGTGAGGGGAGGTCCACTATGCTTCGAACTTTTAGAGGGTCAACGGTGATCCCTTTTTCTGAAATGACAAACCCTAGCAGGCGACCTGCTGTAACACAAAAGACACATTTGAGTGGGTTCAAGCAGATGTTGTATTTTCGACAACGCAAGAAAACTTGTCGAAGATCGTCCAAATGGTCTGACCGTTTCTTAGATCAAGTGGTGAGGTTGTCTAGATAAAATTTTATGATTTAATGCAGATCGTGAAAGCAATAAGTCATGGCCCGTTGTAAAGTGGCTCCTGCGTTCTTGAGACCGAAAGGCATGACATGGTAGGCAAAAGTGCCCCATGGGGTTGTAAAAGCGGTCTTGTATTGATCTTCTTTATGGATTTTGATTTGGTTGTATCTGGAGAAACTGTCCATAAAATAAAGTACCTCATGCCCTGCACACTCATCGATTAGTTGGTCAATAAATGGTGTGGGGAAGTTGTCTTTGGGACAAGCAAGGTTGAGGTCACGGAAGTCAATACAGATGCGGATGGTGCTGAATTTCTTATTGACTGGTAATGGGTTTGAAACCCAGGTGGTATATGCAATCGGGTATATGAAACCTACTGCTCGAAGCTTATCGATTTTTGCTTTGACGGTTGGAAGCTTGGATGGGTGAATGGGATGTTGTTTTTGGCAGACCGGTGATATGTTGGGCCAAGTGTCTATGTGATGTTCTACGATGGTAGGATCAAGACCAGGCATCTCGGTATAAGACCAGGTGAAGACATCGCGAAATTCTTGGAAGAGTTTCTTATAAGCTTGGGTTTCTTTTTTAGTGCAAGATGCATCTAAAGAGATAAGCTCAGGATTTTCAGGGGTGGTGGAAGATGTCGATATTTATAATGGGCGAAATGTTAGCCATATTACCTTCTTCAAAGGCTTCTGGAGCTGGGATTGGGTCCTTGAACCAATTGACCTTGGTTGGTAAGAAGTCCTTAGACTCAACACATAGTTGGTTTACCGCGGTGGACGTAGACGCTTTAGGGAGGAAGTATGATCGATGGTGCATATCATCCCAAGGGTAGTCCGGTGCAGTGAGTGTTTCTAGGATTTCTTCATCGATAGTTGAAATCATATAAATGGTATTGATTTATTTTGAATGGGACGATTATGGAGGAAATATTTCCTCAATAAGTGGGGGGGATATCTCTAGGTCAGCATTATTCATCTCGTATAGTGCTGCTCTGTAATCTGGGAGATCGGGGCAGTGATGTGAATAATGGCCGTAGATTCCACATATTGCACAAGGGTGGTTTGTGCGCAATGATTTATCACAAGGTTGAGGTGGTAATTCTAATTTAACGACTGGAACGTTGGTGTCATCATCCAACATATTCATATCTTCTTGAAGTGCTGGTAGTTGTGGACATAGGTGAGTAGCATGGCCAATATCGTCTCACAAGGAGCACTTAGGGAGCACACGGGTTGGGGGATTGATTCTTAGCTAATTTTGTTAAATTTTCAGAATTTACTTCAATCTGATCTAGGATCTTAACTGAGAGAACAACATGTACATCATATCTACAGCATATCAATCATGGAGACAATAATGCAAGCACAAGAGACACAAATATTTACTTGGGGAAAACCATAAAGGTGAAAAACCCCAATAACTTCCTCAGAGATAGATAGAGAAATGATACAACCCAAGAGATAGACATATCCTAGCAGCAGATCCTCCTCCTCCATAAGTGCGCCACTCCTCCTTGAGTGCATGAGTGAGAAGTGAGTGAACAAATAGAGTGCCTCCCGCACTCTATTTATGCTTGACTTGACTTGCCTTTTACATAAATCATGTAGGATCGAACTTAACCACATAACATAATGCTGACTGGGCCAACCCCCAATAGGGTGGTCTAATAACCCTTTGACCCACATGACTTATACAGGGCCGATCCCAACAAGGTGGTCTAATAACCCATCAAGTATAAGTTACGACATTTACAATATAAATGACGACACTTCCTTATAGAGGAATAATACCATCTCTATAGGAGTACATACAACATACATATATGAAATACATTCTGAAGTTACATATACATCAACACTCCCTCTTAACTAGGAAGGTATTTCTCAGCACAGGTCTTCCAGCACAAGTCTTCTTCTCTGGACCATCGTCACTGGATAATCGTCATCGAGTCATCATCATTGTCACTACTGCTGCTATCTCAATCAATCTCTGAATCTACTCGTCATAGGAAGTTCTACAGAGCCAGTCCTTTTTCATACTGGATGTAGGCCCACCACGTGCAGGTCTTCATCATCACTGGCCATACTGTGGAATCCTTAGGACTTATTATGTGCGTCACAAAGCCTTAAAAGAGTCTCTTGACTAGCAAGAACTCTAAAGAGCATCTGAGGCCTTTTTCATCCTGTCTAGATCTCCAGGACTTATTACATGTGACCCCACCACAAAACCTCGCAAGAGCATCCCAGGCTATTACGAGCACGCAGCTCTACCTATAGGATCTCCCAGGGCACGAATTACATGTGGTCATGGCAAAACCTCGCAAGAGCATCCCAGGACTAATTACAGGCACACAACCCAACCTATCAGATCTCCCAGGGAACCGAATTATATGCCATAGGACAAAACCTCGAAAGAGCATCTGCCAGATATCCCAGGGCACCAAATTACATGCCATAGGAAAAATATCGAAAGACTATCTATAGATCTCCCATGGCACCGAATTATATGTCCTCCCAGAGCAAAACCTTGAAAGAGCACTTGCCAGATATCTCAGGGCACCGAATTACATGCCATAGGCAAAACCTCGAAAGACTATCTGCAAATATCCCAGGGCACCGAATTACATGCTCATCTGCACAACCTGATCCACGGCCATAGAGTATCAACCTGATACTCACCATACATCATCCTGATGTACACATGATCATCCTGATCATCATCACTGCAACATCCTACTACATGTCATCTGGAGCAACATCCTGAAGCTCGTCATCCATGATCATCCTGATCATCATCATTGCAGCATCCTGCTACATGTCATCTGGAGCAACATCCTGAAGCTCGTCATCCATGATCATCCTGATCATATAATGCATCTACTTGATGCATACCAAGTATCTACTTGATACATATCATCATACATGATCCACCTGATCATACAATGTATCCACCTGATACAAATACAAATACATGATACATATCACCATACATGATCCACCTGAACATACAATGTATCCACCTGATACATATACAGATACATGGTCCAAGCATCCAACATGATGCATATACAAAAATACATACACATGATCCAACCGATCATATCCAGCATCCGACATGATGCGTACATACATATAAATGATCCAACTGATCATATCCAGCATCCAACATGATGCATACATACATATAAATGATCCAACTGATCATATCCAACATCCAACATGATGCATACAGATACATGGTCCAAGCATCCAACATGATGCATATACAAAAATACATACACATGATCCAACCGATCATATCCAGCATCCGACATGATGCGTACATACATATAAATGATCCAACTGATCATATCCAGCATCCAACATGATGCATACATACATATAAATGATCCAACTGATCATATCCAGCATCCAACATGATGCATACATATAAATGATCCAACTGATCATATCAAAGCAAAAACCAGAACATCATCCTGATGCTCATCATTCAGCGCTTACATCCACAACCATGTGAAGGATCCTCCTTCCAACATGCTTGGAATGGCTTCAGCAAATGTGTCCATCACTTCTTCCTCGAAGTGTCCTCGATCTGAAGAATGCCAAGCCTCTCTCTGAAGTACTCGAACTTCACCCTGGCTAGTGGCTTCGTCAGCACATCTGCAATCTGCTCGTCCGTCGCAACATACAGGAGCTTCACAGCTCCTCTCTGCACCATATCCCTGATATAGTGATATTTTATCTCTATGTGTTTCGACCTGTCATGAAACACTGGATTCTCGGACAACTTCACACAACTCTGGTTATCACAGAAGATACCAGTAGCATCCAACAGGAGATCAAATAACTCAGACAGTAGCTTCTGTAGCCATACTGCCTCACAACTAGCTGAACAGGCTGCAACATACTCTGCCTCAGCTGTACTTAGTGCTACGTAGGACTGCTTCCTGCTGAACCAAGAGATCACACTTGATCCCATACTGAAGCAGCACCCATATGTGCTCTTCCTATCTGCAACACTGCCTGCCCAATCTGAATCAACATAACCCTGCAGGTTAAACTTTTGATTCGCCTCATACTTGAGCCCATAATCCACTGTACCCTTCAGGTACCTCAGAACATGCTTTACAGCAACCAGGTGAACACTCCTCAGATCTGACTCAATGTGTTCACAGCAAAGCAAATGTCTGGTCTCTTGTTCGTCAGGTACATCAAGGACCCAATCATCTGACGATACATAGAGACATCAACCAGCTCAGATGAAGCATCACATAGAAGCTTCAGATTCGATGCCATAGGTGTGGCCATGGCCTTGAAATCCATCATCCCGAACCTCTTCAGGATCTCTACTGCATACTTCCCTTATCCAAGGAAGATTCCATCTGCACTTTACCACACCTCCATGCCAAAAACAAATAGTGCATCATCCCAAGTTCTTCATCTCGAACTCGGCAGTAAGATTCCGCTGCGTGTCGGCAATCAATCTATCTTCACCTGTAACAAACAGGTTATCCGCATACAAAAGTAGTATCACTGGATTTCCTTCCTCAACCTTGTAGTAAAGGTTGGAATCCGCTTTACTCTTGGTAAAGCCCAAACTGGATAGAAAGCTGTCTATCCTACCAAGTTCTGCACACATATATGACTACACCATTCAAGAAGGTTGTCTTGAAATCCATCTGGTGTATCTTCTATCTCATCACTTTTATATTTCTCCATGCTTCCATCTGCAACATGCTTGATATGATAGTTCCATTTGGAAGTCACAATAGACTTCCCCTCAGCTCTTGGGACCGCATCCCAAACATCGTTCTTCATGATCGACGGATCATGGCATTCTTCCTGTATCCTGGGAACTTCAATATCTTCAATAGATAATTTTGTTGCTTGAACAAATGTTGTAGTTCTTCTTTTGGAGGAGATGGCATACGATCTTTCCTACACAACAAGATAAATTGCATGATTATAAAACATCTCATAGTTTTTAGAACAAATTCTTACACATAAAGAAATATGTCATACAGTCATGCAATTAACTTAGCCAATGCTTCAATACAACATTTATCCATATCCCGTAACTTTCTAGATGCCTTCCAATCTTTACCTGAACATTGTTAAGAGTGTGCACAACTCCCAACATGTCAGCAAAGAGGTTTCATTCTAGATAAGTAGCAGTGGAATGTTGTATAGTGCCATAGGCTACTTACCCATGCATATTAGTAGTATACTGTTCATCAATGCAACTATTCTAATATGCATAATACACAACCTAATTCTAGGAACATCAGTATATACATTATTGAACAGTATTATTTAAACAATCAAATATGCAAGTAATGACAATTCAAATACTTATCTTTGTTTGTTTGTTGGGTTGACTCCCTCTCAGTCTTTGCTTCTTTTCTGCAACTCCATTTTTATGTGGATTGTGAGAAGTGAACAACTCCCTCTGAATATCTGCATCCTTGCAGAAAATAATGAAGTGTGCTCCTTTGCTTTCTTGCAGGAACAACTGGAGTGTGCTCCCTCTTGATCTTTGCTTCTTGGATTACCTGTCCTTGAACTTACATTCATTCTCGATCCCTATGCATGCTTGTTACTATCATCATTGTGTTATCCTCTAGGTCTCATACATAATCAAACATTCATTAGTATAATCTTAATATTATCAAAACATAATAATCTCAAGCATGTATAGTCAGGATCAATTCAAACACAGATAATAAACATTAGTATTCAAGGTTTCAAGGAAGTCTTCTTTTATTCATACATATTCTTATTTGATCATAGGACTCTTCTGGTTGGTTAAATTATCAATCAAGATAAGAGATATAATATGCATAAAACCCGTGATTACTCAAACCTATACCTTCATGATTCTTCTGGTTAGTCATATCATCGATTATGGTAAGAAACATAATATGCATACAACCATGATTATTCAAACCTATGACTTCATGAATAATCATTATTAACAACACAACAGTATAAGATCCTAACACAAGGTAGGATTCTAGCTTGATATAGGAAAACATACCTGGATTAGCATGCTAGCTAGTTATGTCTAACATACCCGTATAATGTCTTCTGGTTCTCTTCAGTGACTTGTGCTAGTAACCTGCATGTCTCATAAGTTAACCATTGTAGAAACAAGTTATACATACCTCAAAAGTAGATCTTCTATGTGAACCATGACAATGGATGAATCCTTGTCTTTATGTCACCATGATCTAATGTTCTTGAAGCAGAACATGATTTGTCTTTCTTGGTGTACCTTTTATGTTAGCAGACAACATAAACCTCATACAACACCATAATGCATTAGTACAATCATAAGTGTCAACACCCTAACCAATGAATATCTTCTATCATGCATTCATAATTTTGTTAAGGTGATACGACAAATCTAAAATCAAGATTGTACTAACTGTAATAACATGAAGACAAACATACCATAAACTTAATCATGAAAAAATATCGAAACATACCTCGATGAGTCATACCTGTCGAGATCGCTTGAAATATTCTTATGTAAGGCCTTAGCCTCATCTCCCTCTGAAACAGGAACTTCTTCACTTATGCAGGTGACCAATCCATCTTCTTCTAGGATTAACCCAATCCACTTGATTTGCAAGAATTGGACCTGGAGCTGGATATGGGTTTGTCAGAGAAACCTCAAAAATTCAAACTTTGAATTTCAAATTTCCGAAAGGATAGAAATATGCGCCTTGATGAGCTAATCAAGCTGGTATATTCCAAATATGAAAACTGCAAAGTTTCACTCGTTAATTTTTCCTTTGAAACTTCCGGATTCACTAGACGTGACCCTGAACTGGGGTTTGATGAAGCCCACTCTTCTTCCCAATCAAAAGGTTTGATCCAAAGCTCTAAGCTTCTATTTTTATGAGGAGCTTCCAGCCGTGGTCACAAATTTCAAAAATTCCCATTTTTTTTACAAAAGCCCTAATTTTCCAATTTTCTGATCAAAGTCCCGAACTAGGGTCTGATCAAGCCCGGCCTTATACCCAACCAAAAATTCTGATCTTGGTCTCTAAATTTCGATTTTTATGAGTAGCATCCAGCCGTGGTCTCTGATTACAAAAATTCCAACTTTCTCTGAAGCCCTAAATTCTGGAAGCCATGAATGAAGGTACTAAAAAATAATTCTTTTTTGACAGAGATATGTACCTGATTGTTTCTGGTGTAACTCCGTACATTTCGATCCACAGGGTTTGAAAACGTTTCCTGAGATAGCCTGACCTGTTATCTTTCCATCCTGACAGGTCTGACCTCAATTGGATTCTCTGAGAGAGAATTATGCCAAGTGTCGCAATGTGACCTGTTTAGGGATAATACAGGAGAGCGAACTTGTACGGCGTGCCACGTGTCACTTTTTGAACTTCGGCCTCTGAAGAATTTTCCTGAGATAGCGCGCGCTGTTATCTTTCCATCCTGATAGGTCTGACCTCAATTGGACTCTCTGAGAGAGAGTTATGCCAAGTGTCACAATGTGACCTGTTTCGGGATAATACAGGAGATCGAACTTGTACGGCATGCCACGTGTCACTGTTTGCACTTCGGCCTTTGACAAATTTTGCTTGAGATAGTATAGTCTGTGTACTACCTGTCAATTTTTATGAAATTTCATTTGGAGCTTCCTAGCCCAAGTTATGACCTTTTTCCCAAGGTCACCTGATTTTGACTCAGATCTGGAAGAGGCAGAAACCCTATATTGTACAGATCATAAATCACAAAGTACAACGAGTTAGAGGTTGGCCTTTGGACACAAAGTACATGGGGATTTAAACTTCGACCTGTAAATATTTCAGTTCCGCAAACTTCTCCAAAACGGATTTATAGTGAAAGTTCTACGATGACTGATTTTTACTATATCAAGCCCTAGCATCGTAAGTGCAACAAGTGTCATACATGCCATATCATTCCTTCTTTCAGGCTAGCTCTGATACCATGTTAAATTTTTAGAATTTACTTCAATCTGATCTAGGATCTTAACTGAGAGAACAACATGTACAACATATCTACAGCATATCAATCATGGAGACAATAATGCAAGCACAAGAGACACAAAGATTTACTTGGGGAAAACCATAAAGGTGAAAAACC
This sequence comes from Larix kaempferi, assembly GCA_027924585.1. NCBI lineage: Eukaryota > Viridiplantae > Streptophyta > Pinopsida > Pinales > Pinaceae > Larix > Larix kaempferi. The sequence goes on along the minus strand of BSBM01000011.1, from coordinate 22,344,015 downwards.
CCAATAACTTCCTCAGAGATAGATATAGCAATGATACAACCCAAGAGATAGACATATCCTAGCAGCAGATCCTCCTCCTCCATAAGTGCGCCACTGCTCCTTGAGTGCATGAGTGAGAAGTGAGTGAACAAATAGAGTGCCTCCCGCACTCTATTTATACTTGACTTGACTTGCCTTTTACATAAATCATGTAGGCTCGAACTTAACCACATAACATAATGTTGACTGGGCTGACCCCCAATAGGGTGGTCTAATAACCCTTTGAACCACATGACTTATGTAGCTAGGGTTTTACCCCTAGCTTGTGCAAATGAGCACCTACTAAGGAGAAGGGACTCCTTAGTAGCAGTTCAGTAAATGTAAATTAAAATGCTAAAACAGAAATATAAATTATTCTAAACATGTGCATGAAACAGAAAAAATAAGATGTAAAGAATGGTTTTTGTATTAATTTTACCTCCAATGTGAAGGTTGGTGAAGCTCTTGCAATGGCCCAAGAGGGTTGCTCCAAGCTCCAATTTGCTCCTTCTCTTTCTCCAATGGTGGGAATGGGCCAAAAGGGGCTCTCAAGGTGAAAGTAGCTCAAGGGTGAGCTAGGGTTTCAAGAGAGATTTTGGCAGAGTAAGGGTATACTTGATTGTGGATATGGAATAAGGGGTCTCCATGACCTATTTATAGTTTTTTGGTGGTGGAGTGCTGGCCCATGGTTTTGGGAACCATTTGGTTTAGGGCAGCTGTATAGGGTTTTTTCCTCCTTTTCCTCATTATTTTATATTTTTTATTCCCTTTTTAGAGGGATTTTGCTATTTTTAGAGGAATTTTGGATATTTTTGGAGGAAAAAGGGGTTTTTTAGCCTTTTTGAGGCTTTTTTGATGGTTTTGTGGCCTTTTGGAGGCCTTTTAATGGGATTTTTAGGGTTTTTAAGGGAAATATGGTAGGAAAATGGACAAATGAGCCATGTAATGGGGTAGATGAGGTAGTGAACACTTTTTGGGTGTTAACAGATTGCCCCTTGATGTGTGAGGGCAGGAGCTCATCGTATGGCCGATGGACATCATAAGTCATATATGGTTTTCCTGGGGTATGGAGAAGCGAAGAAACAAACTGAAGCCCGGAACAACGATCCTGAACAAACTGCAAGAACTAAAAGTACATAACCTCAATAATGGGTGAGGAATCATCTGATCATATGGACGAGGCGGGCATTCCCATGCTCGTATCAGGATATAACATAATAATAACAATGGGGTCCAAAAAATGGGGACCTGAAATATACATGACCTCAAATACTGAATGAGGCAGAATCTCAATATATGGACGAGGCGGGCATACCCATGCTCGTATCAAGATACATAAAAAGACCTGTGAGGCCTGAAAAGAGGGACCTGTAAGATACATAGAGAACCACTGTGTACATCATAAGGGTCCAGAGGGGACACAAATCTGGGACATACTGCTGGGCTGACCATGTCTGAGCTGAAGAACTGATACACTGGAACAATCAACAGTGCTACTGAGTGTGGTACCAAAGGAACTGATGAGCTGCTAGACCAGAGTGACAAGGGTCATACTCTCAATGGTACACTGAACTGGAACTGATCTGGGATGAAACTGGGTACTCAAGGAAGCATATAACTGGATGGCTTCCGAATACAATCGCCAACGCAGCCCAGACATCCACGGGAACATATAACTGGTTGTTCCGAAGTGACTCACCAATGTGCTAGAGTCGGGGGAAGTCCGGGGTCTTCGACAAATAATGGTAGGTATGTAAATCCTGCGCGATTCTCAACGATCCGATCAAGGTGCTGAAGTCGAGCATGTGAGAAACAACCATTCGGAGAGGCAATGATGATTCCTCTCAAAATGGTCCGTAGGCACTCACCACAAATGGTGATGGGTCCAAGGCGCAGGGGCCTCTGGGTCTATCCTCTGGAATAGAGGGGCTGTCGTCGACAGAGGGAGACCTGCAACTATCAAGGCAATGATGTTTCCTTGACAGAAGCGCGAGGTGGAGAACTGAAATGTGATAGTACTGATGGTAGGACTGACAAACTGGGGGGACAACTGGGCAAGTAGAGTGGGTGGACTCAAACTTTCCTTTGTTCAGAGTATGATAACGGGGATGATCGGGCAGCATATGAAACTGATTGATGGGAAAGGGATCATAGCTGTATTGGATCTGGGAGGGGGACTGGGCTGAGGGATACTCAAGCTGGGGTAAAATGGCAGGAGACTGCAGAATACTCTGAACAAAGGCGACCTGATTGGGGGTGCTGCCGAGATGATCGATCAGAGTGCCAAGAGGCACGGGGGTACTTCTTCATGGGTTAGAGAACTAGAAGAAGTGTGTATAAAATGGTACTGTCGTGTGGATTTATACGAGCCCAGGACAGTTCATGCTCGTGATTGATTTCAATTTTAAGGAGTCTGAAAGCGATAAGAGGACTCTGAAAGAATGGAATGGTACTGTCGTGTGGATTTGTACGAGCCCAGGACAGTTCATGCTCGTGGTGGCTTTCAATTTTAGAGAGTCTGAAAGCGATAAGAAAACTCCAGGGGGTTGCTTTTTCGTGTGTTAGTCTCCAAGGCCCAAAGAAGCATAAAAGGATGCAATGAAGAACTCTTCTAGCCAGTGTGACTAGAGTATTCCTTTTTCGTAATTAGTCTACCAGGTTCGGAAAAGGGTTAAACTTATACCAGATAGACGCCCTTTCAGGTCCTTTAACGAGCATGAAAGGAAGCAAGATTGCTTGGTGATCTTTTCATTGTTTTAGGAGTCAGAAAAGAGCTTAACAGAAACTCCCTAAGTGCCTTTTTTGTAAAGGACTTGTCCGACCCGAAAAAGGGATAAAATTATACCGAACAAAAGGAATGGCCAGGCAAGGAGGAAGTGTTCAATCAAGGAACAGAAATGATGACCAAGAACGAGGGTAGGGGGGGGAACACTGGTGGGCCTCCTTGCGGGGTGAATGAAATGGTGGCAAAATAACGAAACATTTGCAGTATGATAGGAGTGAATGGCTCATGTAAAAGTGTGGAACAATCCGATGGCGGCCGATGTGGCACACAAACCGAGGCAACAAGGTGTCGGGACATAATGTTGAAACTGTACTGAGCGAGAGTGAGAAATGATCTCAAGCATCATCACGAGCTCGGAAAAATGAATCCGGCGATATAAAGAGCGTCAAAAATGGATAACGGCCAATGTGGCACGTAAACCGAGGTGACGGGGGGTGTTTTGGAACAATACCCAAAAAATCTGGGGGTGAGAGCGATAAATGATCTCAAGCATCATCACCGGCTTGGAAAAATGAATCCAATGATATAAAATATGCGAAAAATGGAGAGTAGTCGAAGTGGCACGCAAACCGAGGCGACTAGTAGCGTCTAAAAGATGTGCAAAAAATGACGGGGAAAAAATAATGCAACGAGGTGACCATTAGGACGGTCTCGTCGTGCTGATTCCAATGGTGGAAACGGTTCAAAAAATGGACTGGACCGTGGGTTTTCAGGAGGGAGCCGTGGTCGGAGACCGCGGGTTCCACGGCGGATGACGCGCGTGGAGACCGTGGGGTTCGAATCGGAACACACGGTCTAGGACCGCGTGTTTCGAGGCTGAACGCGCGGTTGGGTACCGCGTGTTCGGGACTGATAGTCGCGATTTTGGACCGCGATTGTGAGCCGAACAGCTGCGGTCGGAAACCGCGGCAAGGGGTCCTAAAGTCACATTTTGGAGCGAGCTATTAGGACTTCCCCCGGGGGGGTGGCAAAGTTTATTTCTTTGACATGAGTCTGATGAGTTTGCCTTGCATGTTTGACAGGATGCCGTTGGTACTATGGAGAGAGCGGGAGATCCCAGATGAGATAGTGGCTTACATCCGGGATGATGGTCATGTGCGGGCGGTGTTGGGAATGTGCGGACTGCTGAAGTTCGCGCAGGTACCCATGATGCGTTCAGCAGGGTTGCTGCTGAACCGGCTAGTGAGTTTCTGGGAGCCAGACATAAAGGCTTTCATGGTGTAGGGTGAGAGGGTGGACCTCACCCTAACAGATGTATACTTCCTGATGGGGTTGCCCTGTCTGGGTAGGGTGGCGGATACGCAGCCGCGAGTATCTGCCGATGTGGATATGGAGGACATGCTGGAGCGGTACTGTGCTCCAGAGGCTAGGGTGCATAGGAATGCACTCCGGGTGATAGACCTACAGGAGCCGGCGATACGGGCGATTGCAGCATGCGTGGTACGTGTGTTGGGGTCCCAGTCACCGGAGAAGGTGTCTGGGGGCCAGATGCAGCTGGTGGAGCGCGTATTGGACGGGGTCTACTATGCGTGGGGCCAGATGTTCCTCACCTGTGTACAGCGACAGCTGATAGCGGTGAAGGAATCTGGCAAGGGGTTTTGCTATGGTTCCTTCCTATGTGCGTTTTTCATGGAGAGGGTACCCACCCTGCGGCCGCGGGTACCGATAAGGGCAGGAGGTTTGAGGGAGCCGCGGATGGTGCGGTGGGGCGAGATGATACGCCGTCGTGGTGGCGGCGAAGTTGGTAGATACTTCACACAGGAGTTATACCTACAGTGGCTACAGATGCCACTGCCACTCGACGACTATCCGTATAGGGATATGGACTACACGGGAGACCCAGAGGCACCGCGGGCACCAGGGTAGGCATGGGGACCAGACGGTACGTATTGATTTACTTGCATGTTATGGATGTCAAGTTTTATATATGATGTGTGTTATGATATATACTGTTACTGACTGATGTGTGATCTGCAGATGTGAGTCCGAGACCACCGCCAGGACATGTGGCGGTACCAGCCTTACCGGGCCGAGGCGAGGTGCGTCGGCGGGACGCAGAGGGGACTTTGGAGTCCATGCGAGTGTTGCTGGATCGGTTACTAGTTGGAGTGACCGACGAGGGATGGCGGGATGTGGATCCCGATGTAGTTCAGGATTGCATGAGGGCACCCCGAGAGTTCAGATCCATTGCGATCCGAGTGGATATCTTGGCGGACAGGGCACGGGCACATGAGCCCATAGGGGATGAGGATTTGCCGGAGGAGGAGCGAGGGGAGGACTCAGAGGCAGCCGATGCAGGCAGTGATGCAGGGTATGACTCTCATTAGGGAGTGCAGGGGACTCCCCCCGAGTTTTGTAGCTACGACATGTATTTTATGAGGCTTTAGGTATGTATAGACATTTTTGTATAGCTGAGTACAGGGGTACTCAGGACATGTATAGCACTGTGACATGTATTTTTTGATATATATATATATGCACGTGGATGCATCTTTTTCTGATGTTGTGTTAGTTGTACGCACGTGGATGCGCTTTATGATGTGTTGTATGTTTGTACTGCACGTGGATGCAAGTAGTATAGGATGTTGGGCATATGGATGCCCCCTGTGTATGTTATGTAATGTATTGCACATGGATGCAACACTTATGTATGACTAGGCACGTGGATGCCCCTGTAGAGGAATGTGTTTGTATTTTTTATTGCACATGGATGCAAATGTTTATGTGCTGATAGGCACGTGGATGCCCCTTGCAATCTTTTTGGGTTTTTATATATTTTTATGAGATGCTATGCATGATGGAGGTTTTACATGGTCTGATTGATGTGCCAATCTAGGATGTTGTTGGCCATTTGGTCCGTGACACTATTTTGAGCTCTTGGGACATGGGTGAATGTTATGGATTCAAACTTTCGGCTGAGTTGTTTTGTGCGCAGGAATTTTCTAAAGAGGCAGGGATCACGCACTTGGTAGCAGTTATTGAACTGGGAGACAAGCAGCTGGGAATCAAGGAACACATGAAGGTGACGTATGTCTATCTGAAGGGCAGCAGTCAGGAGACCGATCACGGCATCATACTCCGCCTGGTTATTGGTAGTAGCGCCTATGCAGATTCCGTCGAGGTGAATCATTTCATGGGAAGGGGAATATAAGACCCACGCTGCAGAAGCCAGGTTGGGAGACCAGCGGCTTGCTCCATTGGCGAAGCCAGTGTAATAAGGTGGAAGATGGTCCATCTGTGGTCATGCAAAAATGAGGAATTTAATATCGCGGGAAAAAAGGTGAAAAACAAAAAAGAGAGCAAACTGTACAATGCGGACCAATAGGGCCGTGAATTATTCAGGGATAAAAGCGTTTAAGATACAACCCATTACGAGAGTTGCGCAAAGGGTGACCTTCGGAGTCGGCTAAAATGTATGCCCCCTTGCCGAGACAAGTCTGCACTATGTAAGGGCCTTGCCACAAGGATTCGAACTTCCCTTTGCCGGTTTTGTCATGGGCTTGGTCATAGGCGAGGACAAGGTCCCCTTCGTGGAAAGTTCGAGGGTGTACATGTTTGTCATAACCAGCTTTGGAGCGGTTCTTGGCAGTTTCAATGGTCTGGAGAGCGGCACGACGGTCTTCATCGACTTGTTCGAGGGATAACAAACGTTGCTCAAGTGGGGAGGTATCAGGGAGAAGCTCAATGGCGATATGTAAGGCAGGTATCTGACACTCGATGGGGAGGACAGATTCTACGCCGTGAACTAAGTAAAATGGGGTAAAACCAGTGGCGGTTTTAGTGGATGTACGGTAAGCCCATAAGGCGGGGAAGAGCATGTGGTGCCAATTGGACTTATCTCGGTCAACAGTGCGTTGGAGGATGGTTTTGAGAATTTTGTTAATGGCCTCTACTTGGCCATTCCCTTGAGGGTAGTAAGCAGAGGAGAACTGATGTTCGAATTTTAGGAGGGTGGATAGCTCGCGCCAAACGGAATATTCGAAGTGGGAACCATGGTCTGGGACCAACTGTTTAGTAACCCCGAATCGAGTGATAACATGGTTAAAAAAGAAACGGGCAGCTGTGTCAGCGGTACAATTGAAGGTAGGCATGGCTTCGGCCCATTTGGTGAAGTAATCAATGGCGACAATGATGTATTTGTGGCCGTTGACAGACGGGGGTCTACACTCCATGAAGTCGATGGCCCACTTACAAAAGGGACCAACGGTGACGATGGGGTGTAACGGAGCAGGTGGTGTCCGGGCCTTGGGGGCAAAAAGTTGGCAATTATGGCAATGCTTGACCGCAGTGATGCAGTCGGTGAAAAGTGTGGGCCAGAAGTATCCGACGCGGACGACTTTTTGGGTAGTGGCCATCCCTGAGAAATGGCCGCCGCAGGCACCGCTATGACAGTCATTAAGGACGTGTTCAGCTTCCTCCTGTGTAAGGCAACGACGAAGAATTGTGTCTACCTCTCGCCGGTAAAGGACATCGCCTAAGAGGAGATATCGAGAGGCCTGGTGACGGATGCGACGACGTCTATTACGGGTGACTTTGGGTCGGAGCTTCTGCGTGCGTAGGTATAACAAAATATCACCGTACCATGGGTCATTAGACGAGATAGTGAACAAGTGATTGTCAGGTAACTCATCGGAGATTTGTGGGGCCGGGAGAAGGGAAGGGAGATCAGTGATGAGCTGGGCAAGCGCCAGGGATTTAGTGCTCTTAGGTGTTCGGAAAGTGAGGTCATATTCCTGGAGGATAATGACCCATTTAGCAACACGACCTTGCAGTAGTCGCCGGTTTAGGAGATAGACCATGGGGTTGGAGTCGGCAACAACTGTGGTATGACTAAGTAAGATGTAGTGTCGCAGTTTCTGGACGGAAAAGACCACAGCTAGGGCTAGTCTCTCCTCATATGGGTAACGTAGGGGTGGTCCAGACAAGGTCTGGATGACGTAATAAATGACATGCTCCTGGTGAGAAGCGTCTTCTTGAACCAAGACTCCGGACACAACATGCTCAGATGCCGAGACATAGAGGATGAATTCCTAAGAGAAATTCGGAGGGGAGATCAAGGGGGCTTGTGTGAGAGCTTTCTTAAGGGCTCTGAATGCAGCTTCTGCTTGCTCATCCCAGACAAAGGGTATGTGGGTACGGAGCAGGCGCAAGAAACCATGAACAGTGGTAGCGTAATCAGGAACGAAACGACGGAGGAAATTGGATCGCCCCTGCAGACTTTGGAGCTGTCGGAGCGTACGAGGAGAGGGAAGGTCTAAGATGGCTTGGACTTTCAGGGGGTCAACAACAATTCCTTTCTGGGAAACAATGAAACCCAACAATCGGCCTGCCGGAACGCAAAAGACACACTTGTGTGGGTTCAAGCGGATTTGGTATTTGCGACAACGCAGAAAAACTTGCCGAAGGTCGTGAAGGTGGTCTGATCGTTTCCGGGAACGAGCTGTAAGATCATCAAGATAGACTAGCAAGATATGGACCAAGTCGTGAAAACAGTAGGTCATGGCCCGCTAGAAGGTGGCACCAGCATTTTTGAGGCCAAAAGGCATGACGCGATAGGAAAAGGTGCCCCATGGGGTGGTAAAGGCAGTTTTGTACTGATCTTCCTTTCAGATCTGAATCTGATTGTATCTGGAAAAACCCTCCATGAACGAGAGGACTTCATGCCCCGCACACGCATCGATGAGTTGGTCAATAAATGGCGTGGGGAAGTGTTCCTTGGGACAAGCACAGTTTAAATTATGGAAGTCAGTGCATACTCTAATGGTGCCTTGTTTTTTGTTAACGGGAACGGGGTTTGAAACCCAGGTGGTATAAGCAATAGGATAAATGAATCCTGCCTTGCGAAGTTTCTCAATCTCTGCTTTGACAGCTGGGAGCTTTGAGGGATGAATGGGACGCTGTTTCTGACGAACGGGGGGTACATTAAGCCATGTGTCAATGTGGTGTTCTATAATGGCCGGGTCGAGACCGGGCATCTCAGTATAGGACCAGGAAAAGACATCACGGAATTCCTGGAAGATTTTTTTGTACTCCTCAATCTCAGACTCATTGCAGGAGGCTCCTAAGGTAATGATTTCAAGAGCACCAGGTGGGTTAGAGATATCAATGTTGATGACGGGTGAAATATTGGCCATGTTACCTTCCTCAAAGGCATCCGGAGCAGGAATAGGGTCCTTAAACTAGTTGACCTTGGTGGGAAGGAAGTCTTTGGATTCAACCGAAAATTGGGTAGCGGTGCTAGAGGAAGATGCTTCTGGGAGGAAATACGAACGATGGTGCATGTCATCCCAGGGATACTCCGGGGCAGTGAGTGCCTCAAGAATCTCCTCGTCAGTACGGAAAGTTTGGGCCGTCAAATCGGTTGACGCGGGAATGGTAGTTGAAGAGATCATGTAAATGGTGTTGACCTCCCCGGATGGGGGTGAGATCGGGGGGTGAATCTCTTGAATGGTTGGTGGTGCGGTCTCAGGATCCAGATTGTTCATCTCATATAGAGCTGCTCTGTAATCGGGGAGATCGGGACAGTGATGTGAGTAATGTCCGTAAACACCGCATATGGCACAGGGGTGGTTAGTGCGCATGGATTTGTCACAAGGCTTAGGGGTTGGATCTAGTTTGAAAACCAGGATACTGGGGTCATCGACAAGCATCTGCATGTGTTCCTGTAATGCCGGTAACTGTGGACATTGATGAGTCGCATGGCCTAACTCATCACACAACGAGCATTTGGGAGGAGGAGGGGGATTCGTGGAGGATGAAGGGGTAGCGACACCGGGGGGTGGCTGAGTGGTAGTAGACATGGGTTGCACCGGTTGGAGGACGACGCTTGGCGTGGGCGGGGGAACGGGAGGCGAAAGGTACCATACGAGTAATCCCAAGGTTAAACCAGGGAGGCTAAGGGTAGCCATGACCGGGGCGCTTACTACTCCCGATGGAGGGACTAGGAAGGGGATTGTGTGGATAGGTGTAACACCAATGTGGCTAGGTACCAGTGGTGGTTTAGGAAACAAGGGTGGTTGATTGTTAGATGTTTGATTATCGTGGGACAGGGTACATAAGTCAGACACTTCAGGCATAGATGACGGGGGAGGAATGGATTGGAAGGTGGATGTCATCGGCGGGTCTGAGTAAACTCCAGGTCCCAAGGAGGAAACAAACGAGGTAGAGGCACCATGAACAGGTTGTTCAACCATGGGGAGAACATTTTCGGGTGCAGCGGGGGAATTTGGATCATAGTAAGTAAGTTGGTCGATCTTGACCACATGTCCGTCATGGGGGAACATCATGGTACGAAAGACAGAGGAAGCTACAACCCGCATAGCATACATGTAGCTGCGACCGAGTAAGAGGTTGTAATCAAGCTGGGCATTGATGACCTCGATGTCAATGAGGACGGTTTTACCACCTAACTGGACAGGGACATTGGCTAGGAGACCTTGGGGCTGAGCCGAATGACCGTCGTAGGAGCGTAATGCAGTGGTGGACTGCTGAAGGGTAGGGGATCCCAACTTCTGCCATACGTATGTAGACATAACGCATGTGGAGGCACCTTCATCGATGATGCATCGATGGATGACAAGATTCCGAACGAAAACAGAAACTTGGAATGCTAAGGTGGAAGGCAGGCGTGGTTCGGACTGGTCCAAATCAAATGCCATCAAATTTGAATCATTTGGATCAATAGCCCCAATGGCTGAGAGTAAAGTCTTGCGCTGGGAAGGGCAGTTCTTCAAGACTTATAACGCAGACATGGCTGCGGGAGATTGGGCTAAGTCGTCTACAATGTTGTAGTTTGACGCAGCACGCGCATTGGGGTTATTGTTGATACGGCGAAGTGGGAAACGAGGTGCTTTGGAAGCGCCATCTATTGGGGGTGGAGGGATACGTAACGCCTGATCAGGGGGATGAGCGTTAGTGGTTTTATCGACGGGAGGGGCTTCAGAGGTGGAGCCATATTGATTCCGACGGGTCTGGAGCTTGACATCAGTGGATGACATCATCAACAAGTGGTGGGTACCTGAGTCAAACATGGGTTGATCAGGAGCGACGTAAGTAATCTGTTGTTGGGGGGGCGCATTGGCTTAAGGGGGAGCCAACGGCTGAGTGTTCACTATGCCTTGGTTTGGTAAGGGGTTTTGCAGCACCAAAGGTGGCTGCTGAGGTTGCGGGGGGTTGGGTGGTGCTTGAGGAGCCGCATGCCCTTGGCGATGGGCATCATCAACCCAAAGTTACCGAGCTTGATCCAAGTGTGGGAAAGCATGTGTGTAGTGGCCACAGACCCCACAAATAGAACAAGGATGGTTCATTCGCAGATTAGGGTTTTTAGCCTGCTTGGGCGGGCGATCAGGGTTTTGGTTAGCGGGGGCCGCATTATTGTTGTCTGGGGGATTAGCCGGTTGACCACCTTGGTCTGTAGGTTGGTTGTTCCCACGATTATGGCCCTTGCCGCGGTTTTTTTGGCCCTGGTTGCGCTGGTTGTTCTGGTTTTGCTGCTGATTTTGTTGGGCGTACACTTGCCCTTGGGCAGCGGGTGGGTTTTGGGGTTGTGCAGGTGCGGGAGCAGGCTGCGGTGGATGATATGTAGGTGGAGGCTGTGCAGGTGCAGTACCTTGAGGAGGTTGCTGATATGTCTGCGGAGCAGGTTGTGGGTTTTCCGTAGGGGCTGCCTATGGCGGGTAATAAGCTGGTTGGGCCTGGGAAGGCGCAGGAGCTGGTGCAGCCTGCTGGTGGTAATAGGGCTGAGGTGCGACCGGGGGGTTGTAAGTGGGGGGCGCATAACCGAAGCACTGGGGTGGACAGGTGGGTCCATGGGAATGGTGGTGATGTGTCATGGGAGCGTACGAGTTGGTTGCTCCAGACTGTGAGGTAGCCCGCGAAAGGTCAGGGCCAGGGTTAGGACGTGTTATGGAAAAGGGTTGGGGATGCGAAGAAACACGGCCGATGATGCCATCCGCAGCATGGGATGCCCCCGACGCATCGTGCTGGGAGGAATCGCCGCGAGGGGCGTCAGGTATAATGGTATAAAGGTAACCCGACTGGGCATAAATGAGGTCGAACTGTTGTGCCTTAAGGATCGCCTCTTCTTCAGACTGGGGTCTTTCGAAAGCTACATCCTTAGCAATGACAGGAAGAAGGGATTTGAGGAACCAATCTAAGAAGATCCGGTCGTCTAATTTGATCTTGCATAAGCTACAGCGTCGGCGCCACTCATGAATGTGGTCCGTGATGTGGGTAGCCATGTTTTGTCTGCAAGACAGGAGAATCTCGACGCCCGCGTCATAGCGGACCTGTAATTGGAAGAACTGCAGGAAGGTCGAGGCAAGGGAAGTAAAGGTGGCATGGGTCCCATGGGGTTGCTTGATATACCACTTAGTTGCAGAGCCAGTGAAGGTGCGCTGTAACAGGCGAAGGCGAACAGAGTCGTCCACTATAGAGTTGGAGGAACACCATAGATGGAAAGACATAATATGGTTTTGAGGGTCCTCACCTGCCTTGCCCTCGAACTTAGGGATTTCAGAGGGGAGCTTGGTAGGCATGTGAGGCCATGCAGGGTCGTGTTGGATAGGGTCGTTGGTCATCCTGTCTAGGTCAGGAAGATTGAGGCTATCCATGAATGGAAAACTGGAAGAAGGATGTGACACAGTAGTGGGCTAGACCAAGTTGGGGCCAATGCCCCCAAGTGGAGGGGCAGGGTTCAGAATGTTTCCCCCAAGGGGTGGAACAAAGGTGGTATAGGATGGTCCTGCACCACCAAGGGTAGCGTGAGTCACTGGTGGAGTGGTGATAGGTATGATAGCTACTGGAATGGGAATGGTGACCGAGATGGTGGACGTGGCCCCCATCGAGGGAATTCCCAAAGTAGGTGTGGTAACTGGTGTAGTGGTGGACGTGAAACCAATGGTCCCTACAACGAGAGGAGTGGAAGTTGCGCCAGCCATGGGGCTAGTAGGGGCAGTGTAAATGGGGTTCTCAGACTCTTCTTCAGAATCAGAGGTAAAGTAAGGGGCGTCAATATCTGGTGACGGAGTCCTATGCCGTTGACGAGTGGAGTCAAGTGACAAGGCTCTAGATCTGTGATGAGTGGTATCAAGTGATGATGATCTAAGTCTATGACGGGTGGTGTCAAGTGAACCGTGCCGTGGGGGCTCACCCCTGAGGCGCCGAGAATGTCTTGGGGACTCAATGGTGAGAGATGGTGTCAAATCTCTGTGGGTTGAGGTGAGTAAAAAACAGCTCAAAAATCCTAATGCAAGCGAGTGTGCAGAAGGAGAGCTCAAAAAACAAGGCGCTCAGGCCAACAACCAACTCAAAACACCTACTGTAAGAGCTGTGCTACAATAGGTGGAGTGTCAACAGAAATGGTCAGAATACCAACAAGCAGCAGGTGTCCTAAAAATAAAAAAATGGTGTACTCACTAGACCAAAAAGGAGGTAAGGGAGCAAGCAAACACCTAACTAAAAAGTATTCTGACTCAACTAGACATATCCTCTGCAAGGTGATGAAATCCAAGTCAGACAATATGAATAGGAAAGCCAAGTGGCTAAGATGTCCCCCTACCGGGAGGGACACCGGGTAGTCAATCCTAGAAGAATGGCAACTAAGATACCCCGTTCATGACACGTCCAGAAAGGTGAATCTGCCATTTGGTCCTTTTACCGCAATACCCCTATACAGGGATATCCCGAGAACTATGAAAGGTAGCCCTTCGGTTACTGAATGGAGTGCGGTATTCCACTCAGGCCTCCGGAACTAGTCTCGCGACTTCAACCCTCCTAGGGGAGAGGCCCTCTGGTAAACTGGTTGTGACCGTGCCAAAAAGTACTAGGGGATTTTGGTTCCCTAATTGGACAACAACTATGTCTCAAGTGTAAGTAACCGAAGGGTGTTATTGGAAGCCTATCCCCCAGATCCTACCTAACTACAAAGATTCTTTTGTGTTCCCCAAGTGGGGTTAGAATATTGGTTGAGTTAAGTAGTTTTTAAGGCTCACTTGAATTATGTGACAGAGTGTGTGCGTGTGAGATGATGATGAACCCAAGTAAAAAGTGCCACTAGGGAGGGCAACTTTCTAACTAGCAATAACAAGACAGAAATTAACTTTTAAAATGCACAATTTTCTTTTTTCAATTGAAAGTGCTGAAAATGTAAAAACGATTATGTAAATGAAACATAAATAAAATTGCAGAAAAGGCTGTAAGGAAGGGTGGCTGCAGGTAGAACAGATGGCTGTGCTGGGGCAGAAAATAGTGCAGCAAAGGGCTGGGTTCAAAAAAGAGAAAAATGCAGAAAATAGACCGCGGGTTTTTGGCAAATCTGGGCGGTCGGACCGCGGAAAACAGCTGAATAGTCGCAGGCGGGTTGCGGGTTTTGGGCTGAAAAACGCAGTCGAGACACAGGAAAAACGTCGAAAGGCGTCGGCGGGTTGCGAAAAACTGGCCGAAAGCCGCAGGAGGGACGCAGGAAAGACGCCAAAAGGCGTAGGCGGGTTGCAGGAAATTGGCCGAAAGCCGCAGGCGGGACGCCGAAAGGCACCGACGGGTTGTGGGAAACTGGCCGAAAGCCGCAGGAGGGACGCAGAAAATAGGGTAATAGCCGCAGTTAGACCGTCTCAAACAGGTTAATAGCCGCGGCCGGATCGCAGGTAACAGACTGAAAACGGCCGGCAGGTCACCGGAAACAGTCTGAGAGCCGCGGTCGGGTCGCAGGTAGGTGCCTGAAAGACGCGGTCGGAACGCGACTGTGGGGGGAGAAAACATGGTATACGGCGGCTGAAAGGGACAGCCGAACAGAAAAAAGATTTAAAAATTGTAACCAGAAATTCAAACCTAGGGGAGTCGCCAAAAACTATAGCTAGGGTTTTACCCCTAGCTTGTGCAAATGAGCACCTACTAAGGAGAAGGGACTCCTTAGTAGCAGTTCATTAAATGTAAATTAAAATGCTAAAACAGAAATATAAATTATTCTAAACATGTGCATGAAACAGAAAAAATAAGATGTAAACAATGGCTTTTGTATTAATTTTACCTCCAATGTGAAGGTTGGTGAAGCTCTTGCAATGGCACAAGAGGGTTGCTCCAAGCTCCAATTTGCTCCTTCTCTTTCTCCAATGGTGGGAATGGGCCAAAAGGGGCTCTCAAGGTGAAAGTAGCTCAAGGGTGAGCTAGGGTTTCAAGAGAGATTTTGGCAGAGTAAGGGTATACTTGATTGTGGATATGGAATAAGGGGTCTCCATGACCTATTTATAGTTTTTTGGTGGTGGAGTGCTGGCCCATGATTTTGGGAACCATATGGTTTAGGGCATCTATATAGGATTTTTTCCTCCTTTTCCTCATTATTTTATATTTTTTATTCCCTTTTTAGAGGGATTTTGCTATTTTTAGAGGAATTTTGGATATTTTTGGAGGAAAAAGGGGTTTTTTAGCCTTTTTGAGGCTTTTTTGATGGTTTTGTGGCCTTTTGGAGGCTTTTTAGTGGGATTTTTAGGGTTTTTAAGGGAAATATGGTAGGAAAATGGACAAATGAGCCATGTAATGGGGTAGATGAGGTAGTGAACACTTTTTGGGTGTTAACAACTTATATAGGGCCGACCCCAACAAGGTGGTCTAATAACCCATCAAGTATAAGTTACGACATTTACAATATAAATGACGACACTTCCTTATAGAGGAATAATACCATCTCTATAGGAGTACATGTAATATCCCTTTTTCAAATTTTATTAAAATGCCAATTTTTCAACTTTTTCCCCAGTTTCGACCTTTGACTAGTTTAACTGTTTTGACCTCCAAATCATCCCAAATGCTCCCAAATCTTCTATATGAGTGTATTAATGGTATTTAGACTTGAATATCAGGTTCAGGGATGTTTTATGGACCTCCAAATACTGCTGCAAACTTGATTTGTATTCTGATCAATATAGGTAATTTTGACTAGTAATTTGTGCATCAAATCCCCCCCGGGTAACACTGAAAATGGCCTTCCAAATGCCTCCAAACTCCCACAAATTTATGAACAGAGGTATATAATGTGTTAATCATGTTATTGAGGTCTCATATGCACCATTAATTGATTTTTACTACTGTTATAACTCTCTCACATTCAACAGCAAAAACCCCCAATTCGACCCTTGGGGAAATGGCACTATTTCATCTCCCAATACAACTAAACTGAGTAAAAATGCTTCAAATGCTCAAGTACAGTACATGAAACTTGTAGAAGACATCCATGGCATTATATTGATCACAAATATATCAGAGAATCATCCATCCATTCGAAATAATCAACATTATAGTGTCATACATCAATGCATTGGGGAAATGGACATTGTTTGCTCATTAATCAATAGTTTTGCATACAACCAGTGGGTATTTCGACCTGAGACTTTATGAATATGAATAACAGAGGATATGAAGCTATTACAATCATAAATAT
Organism: Larix kaempferi; assembly: GCA_027924585.1. Classification (NCBI taxonomy): domain Eukaryota; kingdom Viridiplantae; phylum Streptophyta; class Pinopsida; order Pinales; family Pinaceae; genus Larix; species Larix kaempferi. The sequence continues at coordinate 22,327,780 of BSBM01000011.1, read as the reverse complement.
ATAATGAGAAGCTCTCTCAAGAAGCACAAGTGCTCACCAAAAACGCCCTCCCTCAAGGAGCATGAATATGCCTTCAAAACTGGAAACGGTGAAGAGAAAGTGCTGCACTAAACCAAACCATGAAACTTCCTGTAGCTGATACCTGCAAATACAAACTCCATTAAAGCACCATGAAATACCTGAGTGGCCTCTCCAAACACCAACTTGGATGGGAATCTTTCACCCTCGAAATTGGCTAAGGCAAGAAACTAGTCATCCACTAGCTCTCTCTTCACAAATGCAATTTTTCTCAAATCATCAAAAGCCATTCTCATACTTGATTTCTACATTTTATAACCAACATTAGCCTTCAAGGGGTCGAAATCCTCTCAATAGATTCAATAATTTTCCATTTAGGAAATATTCCTCATTTGCCACTTGTCTCCTAGTTCCAACCTTCCATCTTCTCCCAAATTCGAATTTGAGTCTCTTTGGATTCCTCCAACTCCATGAGCGCCTTCCTTGAGCCTATTTTTGGGGCTGACATGTCATAATGGTCAGGTGTAAGAAGTCAGGTCTGAATTTTGTCATAAATGTCATAGATGCTTCATTATTGTTGTCATAAAACTAGGGAATCTAGCCCAAGTGTCCACTAGTCTCCAATTTGACTCTTCCTCTCCCATGGAGGTTACTATTCCATCCCATTTCGACCTAAGATGCTCAATGCCATGTGTTATGACTTACCAACTCACCCAAGAGTGTTCACCTTCCCATGAATTCGAATTGGCAAGAGAGAGCTGCCATGTGTCATTGAAAAATCAAGCTAGTGTGGGTCCCACCACCTCCATATGTCTCCAAAACCACTTGCCACCTAGAATTTCTCTTGAATTTATTTATTCATCATATTTATTAAATACTTGAACCCTTCTAATGTCTAAATATCATTTATTAGCTTCCTTATTACCATCCCACATGTTCCCATCCAACCTAGGAAACTAGTAGGATTGATGGGATTGTCTTACTATGCACTTATTTGAATGGGGACATTACAGTCCTCCCCACCCAAGATTGCTTGTCCTCAAGCAATTTCAAATTTGGATGCTGCAAAATATTCTCCTCTTCCCATGTGGCATCTTCATTTGGTAAGTCCTTCCATTGCACTAAATATTCTTTGATGATTCTACTCCTCAACCTTCTTTCCCGTGTCTTCAAAATCTTTTCCGGAACAAGTGTGAGCTGACCTTCATCATCCAAAGGAGGAAGTATTTCTGAAGTGATGATTTGTTGACCAAGAGATTTCTTAAGACAAGAAACATGAAATACATTGTGGATTTTACTCCCTTCCGGAAGTTCTAGTTCATATGCTACTTCTCCAACCTTCCGCACTACCTTGTATGGCCCATAGTACCTTGGTTTTAATTTTTCTGCTCCATTCTTTTTGAGAGATGTTTGTTTATAGGGATGCAACCTTAAATATACTAAATCATTGACTTGAAAGGTTCTCTCTTCTCTATGTCTATCAGCATATTGTTTTTGCTGATTTTGAGCAACCTGCAAATTGTCTTTCAAGAGCTTTAAAATTTCTTGGCTCTCTTCCACCCAACCTTTAGCCTTTGGGGCTCTACTATCACCAAATATAATGTCAGCAAATGTAAGTGCATCATAACCATATAATGCTTTGAAAGGAGACATTCCTATTGACATATGATAAGTGGTGTTGTAGCAAAACTCACCCAAGTGTAGCCATTTTGCCCATGCTTTTTGCTGCCCTCCCACATAGTTTCTTAGGTATCATTCTAACCATTGGTTTACCCTCTCTGTTTGTCCATCAGTTTGTGGATGATAGCTGGTACTTGGAGTCAATTGAGTTCCTACCAATCTAAAAATTTCTTTCCAAAAAGCACCCATGAATCTACTATCTCTATCACTGACAATGCTCTTGGGAAGCCCATGCAATCTGAAGATTTCTTTGAAAAAAATATCAGCCACTTGTGCAGCACTAAAAGATGATGTAACAGCAAAAAAATGAGCAAATTTTGTCAACCTATCAACTAGCACATAGATACAATCCTTACCCAAGGATTTAGGCAATCCGGTGATGAAATCCATGGAAATACTGTCCCATTTTTGCTCCGGAATGGGCAATGGTTGTAATAGGCCGGCTGGACATGTAAGTTCTGATTTGTTTTGTTGACATGCTTTACATTCATTCACATACTTCTGAACATCTTCCTTCATCCCCTTCCAAAAAAATCTTTGCCTCAACTGTCTATAAGTTTTGAAGATCCCCGGATGGCCCGCTAGTGGGGAATCATGTGCTTCTTGCAAAATTCGGTACTTGAGCTTGGAGTTATGAACTAAATAAATTATTCCCTTATAATATATCAGCCCATTCAAAATCCTATAATTATCATCCCCTTTGATTCCATCCAACACATCACAAGCAAATTTGTTTTTGGCATATTCAACTAGTAGCATGTTTTTCCAATCCTTGGCAATATCCATGAGAGAAAAAGAAGGCCTTCTTGACAAAGCATCTGCTACTATATTATTCTTTCCTTTGACATATTCAATATCAAAATCATAAGCTTGAATCTTGCTTACCCACTTTTGTTGCCTTTCATTTAGATCTTTTTGGGTGAGAAAGTGTCTTAGACTATTGTGGTCAGTTTTCACCACAAACTTGCTGCCCACCAAGTATTGTCTGAATTTGGCCAATGCATGCATAATGGCCAGCATTTCTTTATCATAAATGGAGTAAAGTTTTTCATGAGGCTGCAACTTTCTGCTCTCAAAGGCTATGGGGTGTTGGCCTTGCTTTAGGACAGCCCCTATTCCTCCACCTGAAGCATCACATTCCACAACAAAAGGTTTAGTAAAATCAGGAAGTGCAAGTATGGGACAACTACTCATTACCTCTTTCATTTTTTGGAAGGCCTTTTCAGCCTCTTCATCCCACTTGAAAGCATCCTTCTTAGTCAAATCAGTGAGTGGAGAAGTCAACTTGGAGAATCCTTTCACAAATTTTCTGTAGTAGGTGCATATGCCAATAAAGCCTCTCAATTCGGTAATATTTTTTGGTGATGGCCATTCCAAGATAGCCCTGATTTTTTCCATGTGTACCTTCACTCCTTCTTGCCTAATAATGTGCCCAAGATACAGTAGTTCTTTCATTCCAAATTCACATTTTGATAATTTAGCAAATAAGGACTCTTCTTGCAAGATTTTCAACACAATCTCTAACTGCTGCAAATGCTCTTCCCATGTTTTACTGTAAATGAGAATATCATCAAAGAAAACCAAAACAAACCTTCTTAGTTGCTTGCAAAATATCCTATTCATACATGCTTGAAAGGTGGCTGGAGCATTTGTTAACCCAAAAGGCATGACAAGAAATTCAAAGTGGCCAAAATGACATCGAAAAGCGGTCTTTTGCACATCTTCATCTTTCATTCGAATTTGGTGATACCCTAATCTAAGGTCAATTTTTGAGAAGTATTTGGCCCCATGCAGCTCATCCATGAGCTCATCAATCCTAGGAATAGGATACCTATTCTTTATAGTCTTTTTGTTCAAGGCTCTAAAATCTATGCACATTCTCAATGTTCCATCTTTTTTCTTCACTAGCACAACTGAAGAAGCATAAGGGCTAGAGCTTGGTCTAATGAGTCCCAACTCTAGGAGTTCTTTGATAGCTTTTTCAATCTCATCTCTAAACCTTTTAGGATGTCTATAAGGTGGTATTTGAATGGGTGAAGTACCCTCCTCCAAAACAATACTGTGCTCAACCCCCCTATCCGGTGGCCTACCATGTGGAAGGTCTCTAAAAACCTTTTCATATTTTTGCAAGAGTCTCTCTATCTCCTTTGGGTGTTTGACAATATTTATAGTTGGCTTGGGAGATGTAATATGACATTCAGCAGCCCATTCTATATCCCCATGCCTCAATATAGATCTCATGCTATTGCAAGTCACTACTTGATTTGGATAAGTGTGTTGCCCTCTCACAACTCTTTGTACTCCTTTTGAATCTTGGAATTTCATTTCGGGAATTTGATAATTTACTGTATGCTCTCCTATTGAATACAACCATTGCACTCCCAAAACCACATTAGTATCAGCAACATCAACCACATAAAAACTATCAACAAAAGTATAGTTACCTACGGTGACTTGCAGCTTTGGAACCCATGTTTTGCATTGCATTGTGTTGTGACCGGGAATGACAACTGTGAAGCCATCAAATGGTTCAATAGGTATATTTCTTTTCTCTACCATCTCTGCATCAATGAAGTTATGAGTGGCTCCTCCATCTACCAAAACTGAAGTTCTTTGTCCTTGTACCACACCTTTGCAGCGGATAGTATGATAGCGAGGTACTGCTGAAAGCACTGCCATTCTTGCTTTGTCCGGTGAAGGCTGATTTTCTTCTTGTCTTTCCTCTTCTACTGCTGTCTCATATGCTTCTTCTTGATCTGAAATATGTCCATCTTCATCCATTCCCCCATCATACCCCTCATTATCAGAAAATACTTCTATGTATTGAGCCTTTCCTTTGGTACATTTGTGCCCCGGTGTCCATGGTTGGAAGCATGTGAAGCATAGTTTCTTTTTTCTAAGTTCATCCCTGTTTAGTCCCTCTTTTTTATTCCTCTCAAATGACTCTCTTTGCCAAGGTTTCTTATCATATCCATCCCTTTGCCAAGGTTTCTTTTCAAATTTATAGCTAGGCTTAGGAGGAAATCTCGTTCTAGGAAGCACATTCTGGAGATCCCTAGTCAAGCTCATTGCATCTTTTAATGTAGTTGGCTTGTGGGCTTTGACCAAACCTCTTAAGGGTTCAGCCAAACCTTCAGTGAACAGCAATACTAATCTTCCCATAGATACATCAGCCACCTTGACTGATAATTTTTGAAAGTCCAACATATATTCAGTAGGGGACCCAGTTTGCTTCAATTGAGCTAGTTCTTTGAAAGGCAATTCTGGATCTTTTTGTTCAAATCTTTCTAGTACCCTGTCAACAAATTCTCCATATGTTTTAACCTGATTATGACCCAAGGTTTTCAGCCCATGAAACCACCATTCATTGGCATCTCCTTCCAAATGCAAAATGGCCATTTTTAATGCATCCTCTTCCAACATAGGATTCAGCTAAAAATATACATCCAATTTTTGCACCCAAGTGTTAGCAGAATTTTGAGAAGAACCATCAAAAGTAGGAAGTGACATTTTTCCAATAGCACTATTTAATTCTTTGTTTTGGAATGGACTCCTATTGTCTCCCTTCCTATTAATCTTTTGCATAGCATCAATGTAGTCACTGAGTGGCACACCTCTTTTACACTCTTCATTCAAATCATTCCAATCATTTACTAGTTTCTTGTAATCCAATGCAAGATTGGGCTCTTCTTTGGGTGTGAGAAATTTAGGTGCAGTATGCCTTTGTGTGCTTTGAAATTCATCAGGTCTATTATGAGGTCCTGTACTTGAGAAAATATGCTCATTCCCTTTCATCTTTTCCCCTGAGTGTGAACCGCTATTATCTCCTATTATCCCTTTGCTTTGAAGCTGGCTAATCAACAATTCAAATCCTTGCAACAATTTATCACCTATCCTATCCATGTTTGCTGAAAGTTTAGAGAAACATGGATCTAAGGTTGCAATAAGTTCCTCCTTATGTTTTAATTTGTCATCCTCCTCTCTACCCATGGTTTCAGCAAAAGACTCCTCTTCTTCTACTACCTCTTCTTCAACAAAAACCTCTTCAACTACTGGTTCAAAGGGTGGTGGATTATTCTTTTGACTTCTTGTTAGGACCATCAGGTGCCAAGAACATGCTCTGATACCACTTGTAATATCCCTTTTTCAAATTTTATTAAAATGCCAATTTTTCAACTTTTTCCCCAGTTTTGACCTTTGACTAGTTTAACTGTTTTGACCTCCAAATCATCCCAAATGATCCCAAATCTTCTGTATGAGTGTATTAATGGTATTTAGACTTGAATATAAGGTTCAGGGATGTTTTATGGACCTCCAAATACTGCTGCAAACTTGATTTGTATTCTGATCAATATAGGTAATTTTGACTAGTAATTTGTGCATCAAATCCCCCCCGGGGTAACACTGAAAATGGCCTTCCAAATGCCTCCAAACTCCCACAAATTTATGAAAAGAGGTATATAATGTGTTAAGCATGTTATTGAGGTCTCATATGCACCATTAATTGATTTTTACTACTGTTATAACTCTCTCACATTCAACAGCAAAAACCCCCAATTCGACCCTTGGGGAAATGGCACTATCTCATCTCCCAATACAACTAAACTGAGTAAAAATGCTTCAAATGCTCAAGTACAGTACATGAAACTTGTAGAAGACATCCATGGCATTATATTGATCACAAATATATCAGAGAATCATCCATCCATTCGAAATAATCAACATTATAGTGTCATACATCAATGCATTGGGGAAATGGACATTGTTTGCTCATTAATCAATAGTTTTGCATACAACCAGTGGGTATTTCGACCTGATACTTTATGAATATGAATAACAAAGGATATGAATCTATTACAATCATAAATATATAATGAGAATCTCTCTCAAGAAGCACAAGTTCTCACCAAAAACGCCCTCCCTCAAGGAGCATGAATATGCCTTCAAAACTGGAAACGGTGGAGAGAAAGTGCTGCACTAAACCAAACCATGAAACTTCCTGTAGCTGATACCTGCAAATACAAACTCCATTAAAGAACCATGAAAGACCTGAGTGGCATCTCCAAACACCAACTTGGATGGGAATCTTTCACCCTCGAAATTGGCTAAGGCAAGAAACTAGTCATCCACTAGCTCTCTCTTCACAAATGCAATTTTTCTCAAATCATCAAAAGCCATTCTCATACTTGATTTCTACATTTTATAACCAACATTAGCCTTCAAGGGGTCGAAATCCTCTCAATAGATTCAATAATTTTCCATTTAGGAAATATTCCTCATTTGCCACTTGTCTCCTAGTTCCAACCTTCCATCTTCTCCCAAATTCGAATTTGAGTCTCTTTGGATTCCTCCAACTCCATGAGCACCTTCCTTGAGCCTATTTTTGGGGCTGACATGTCATAATGGTCAGGTGTAAGAAGTCAGGTCTGAATTTTTTCATAAATTTCATAGATGCTTCATTATTGTTGTCATAAAACTAGGGAATCTAGCCCAAGTGTCCACTAGTCTCCAATTTGACTCTTCCTCTCCCATGGAGGTTACTATTCCATCCCATTTCGACCTAAGATGCTCAATGCCATGTGTTATGACTTACCAACTCACCCAATAGTGTTCACCTTCCCATGAATTCGAATTGGCAAGAGAGAGCTGCCATGTGTCATTGAAAAATCAAGCTAGTGTGGGTCCCACCACCTCCATATGTCTCCAAAACCACTTGCCACCTAGAATTTCTCTTGAATTTATTTATTCATCATATTTATTAAATACTTGAACCCTTCTAATGTCTAAATATCATTTATTAGCTTCCTTATTACCATCCCACATGTTCCCATCCAACCTAGGAAACTAGTAGGATTGATGGGATTGTCTTACTATGCACTTATTTGAATGGGGACATTACAGTACATATATGAAATACATTCTGAAGTTACATATACATCAACAAATTTGGGCGTCACTGGGGGGTGAGAGTTGTGGGTGCAGTGTTGTAGGTTGGTGGACCTCTGCCCCCATTGTTGCAAGATTGAGGGGGGACATAACTAGATGTCGATGTAGTGCCCCCTGTTGGAATTGATCGGTTTTGGGGGTTTGAACCACCAGGTGGTGGGAGATTTTGGGGGTTTGGTATGCCAGGTGGTGGATGGTTCGACATATTCATAGGTTGTACCGGCTGTAGGACAACGGTTGGAGTCCGTGGGGGAGTTGGGGCAGGTAAGTACCATATAGGTATTCCTAACGTTAAACCTGGAAGGCTAAGTGTAGCCATTACTGGCGTGCTGACAACTCCTGAAAACGGGAACAAGAACAGGATTGTGTGAATCGGTGTTGTTCTGATATGACTAGCCACAATGGGTGCTTGTGGCGGTGGTTGATATTGTTGAGGATGTTGTTGTTCATTTTGCGATAAGGTGCACAAGTCGGATACTTTAGTTACCTAGAGAGGAGGTGGGCTTGACGGGAAAGTGCTAATCATGGGATTATCCGAATATATCCCGGGGCCGACTGATGATACGAATGATGTCGGTGCACTGAGAATGGGTTGTTCGATCATGGGAAGAACATTTTATGGTGCTGCGGGGGCATTGGGATCATAGTATGTAATCTGGTCGATTTTAACTACGCATCCTTCATGGGGAAACATCATGATGCAAAAAACTGAAGAAGCGACAACTTTCATTTTATACATGTAGCTTCGTCCCAGAAGGAGATTGTAATCAAGTTGGGCGTTAATGACCTCTATATCTATGAGAACCAATTTTCCCCCAAGCTGTATGGGTACATTTACTAACAAACCTTGTGGTTGGGCTGCACAGTCGTCGTAAGCTCGCAATGCGGTAGTTGACGGTTGTAGCGTTGGGGATCCAAGTTTCTTCCATACGAAAGTCGACATAATGCATGTAGAGGCCCCTTCATCGATTATGCATCAATGAACAACGAGGTTGTGAATGGAGACGAAAACTTGAAAAGCTAGATAACAAGGTAGGCGAGGTTTAGCTTGTTCTAAGTCGAAAGCCATCATGTTAGAGTCGTTAGGATCTATGGCACCAATGGCAGATAACAACAATTTTCTCTGTGCAGGACGATTTTTTAATATTTCAAGAGCGGACATAGTGGCAGGGGACTGGGCTAAGTCTTCTACAATTTTATAGTTGGAAGCTGGACGAGCGTTGGGGTTATTGTTAATTCGTCTCAAAGGAAAACGAGGTGCTTTGAGACCCCCGTTCATGGGCATATTGGGTATGCAAAGTGGTTGATCGGTTGGGATAGTACTCGACGATGGGTCGGTAGGTGTGGCCTCAGGGGCGGATCTGTACTGATTTCGACGGGTTTGAATATTGACATCATTTGATGATATCGTTAGCAAATGGTGAGTGTTGGACTCTGCATGCTAGTAATCGGTGGCTGCATAGGTAATTTGCTGCTGTGGTGCAGCGGATCCTTGAGGGGGATCATTCGGATGAGTGTTTACCATGCCTTTGTTTGGTAAGGGATTTTGCAATATCATGGGTTGTGGCTGAGGAGGGGGTGCTGGCTACGCAGCATGTCCTTGTCATTGGGCGTCGTCGGTCCAGAGTTGACGCGCTCGATCTAAATGGGGACAATTATGTGTGTAATGGCCGTAGACTCCACATATGGAACATCGATGGTTTGTTCTCAAGTTATTATTTTTGGCCTGTTTCAGTGGACGATCAGTGTTTTGGTTGGGGGGAGCAGCATTATTATTATTTGGAGGATTAGGTGGTGGTGCAGCTTGGTTGTGTTGTTATTTGTTTCTGCGGTTACGCCCTCTTCCACGATTTTGTTGACCTCCTTGGCTACGCTAGTTGTTCTGGTTTGGAGGTTGGTTTTGCTGTGCGTAGACATGCCCTTGGGCAGTAGGTGGGTTTTGAGGTCGTGCCGGCTCTGGAGCGGGTTGCGGTGGGTAGTAGGTAGGAGGGTTCTGAGGTGGCCCTGGTGTTTGTTGTGATTGTGGGTAACCTTGAGCTGCTGGAAGTGTTGGAGAAAGAGGTGCTGCCTATTGAGGATAATAAGCTGCTTGGGCTTGTGGTTGAAACAGAGTCGGATGGGACTACTGGTTATAAAATGGATTTGGCACATAAGCTGATGGTGCTTTCCCATAACACTGTGGTGGACATGAGGATCCATGAGTGTGGTGGGTGTGCATTACTGGAGCATACGAAGTTGTAGCTCCAGAATCAGATGAAGCCCTAGAAAGGTCTGGGGTGTTGTTTGTACTCATCATGGCAAAAGGTTTGTTTTTCACCATAACTTGGCCGATAATGTCGTCGGCAGCATGGGATGCCCCCAACGCGTCATGGCAGGATGGATCACCGTGTGGGGCATCCGGTAAAATTGTGTATAGATATCCAGACTGGGAATATATGAGGTCAAACTGCTGGGCTTTTAAGATGGCTTCTTCTTCCGACTGGGGTCGTTCAGAAGCCACATATTTGGCTATGAGGGGGAGGAGTGATTTGAGGAACCAGTCCAAAAAGATACAGTCGTCAAGCTTTATCTTGCAGAGGCTACGGTGCTTCCGCCACTCATGGATATGATTGGTGATGTGTGTAGCGGTGTTCTGTCTACAAGACAAAAGTATTTCCACTCCTGTGTCATAGCGTATAGGTAGTTGAAAGAACTGAAGGAATGTTGAGGCGAGGGATGTAAAAGTGGGGTGTGTCCCATGTGGCTGCTCAATTTACCACTTGGCTGCAGAGCCATTGAAAGTTATTTGTAAAAGTCTCAGTCTAATGGAATCATCTACTATGGAGTTAGAGGAACACCATAGGTGAAACAACATGATGTGGTTTTGGGGATCTTCCCCATCTTTTCCTTCAAATTTTGGGATATCTGAGGGAAGCTTTGTGGGCATGGGGGGCCATGTAGGCTTGTGTCTAATAGGGTCATTGGTTAACCTTGCCAGGTCTCGTAAGTTTATCCTAGCCATGTATGGCAGACTATCAGATGGGTGTTGCATGGTCACTGCGGGATAATTGCTAATGGTAGCATTGTGGATTGGTCCAGTGCCCCCTAAGGGTATGTTAATTGTGAAAGGGATAATTTCAATTTCGTGCAATCTGGCACATAAGTTCAAAGCCATTTTTCAACTTTCGGCACCTGAAAAATTTCCTTGGAAAACGGCTGAAATCCCCTGTTTCGGAGCAACTCACCGAGTTCTTCCACCGTTGCGGACCAACTCGCTGAGTTCTTCCGCCGTTGCGGACCAACTCGCTGAGTTCTTCCGCCGTTGCGGACCAACTCGCTGAGTTCTTCTGCCAAAAGACACTTATAAAAATTTTCGGACCAATTCGCCGAGTCCTTCCGTTGTTGCAGACCAACTCGCTGAGTTCTTCCACTGTTGTAGACCAACTTGCCGAGTTCTTCCGCCGAAAGACACTTAGAATTTTTTTTGAACCAACTCACTTAGTCCTTCCATCGTTGCGGACCAACTCGCTGAGTTCTTCCGCCATTGCGGACCAACTTGCTAAGTTCTTCCGATCAAAAACTCAGCTTTTCCTTCCGTCATTGTGGCGGAAACTCACCAACTTTTTCCGACATTGCGGCGCAAACTCGCCAATTCCTTCCGACACTGTGGCGGAAACTCACCAACTTTTTCCGCCGTTGCGGATGAACTTGTTGAGTTTCACCGCCGTTGCAGAGCAAAACTCTTACTTTTCTGTCGTTTCGGCCAAAACATTTTAACGTTTCTGCCGTTTCGTTTGCGGAGTAAATGGCCAAGTTTTGCCGGCAACTTCGGTGCAACTCAGCGAGATTCACCGAAACACATCGGCTCAACTCCACAAGACTCGCCGAATCAGTTAGGAAAAACAGTTAGAAAAAATTTAAAACTTTTCTTAAAGGTCTGTGCTAAGTAGGAAGCATACTTACCTCTGCAAGCTGTGATAGGTAGCCCATGAATGCCCAATACTGCAACCAACAGCTCTAATACCATCTGTCACATACCCACCCTTGGACCCAATGCAAGGAAGGGAACCTGATGCCATTCTATGGGGCTTTTCATAAAACGCAGCCAATTCATTAGATGCATACAGTTAAAAACAAATGTGTGCGGATGTAAATTAAACAAATATGCACAGTGGAAATAAACTCATCCTCACACATGTTTTCATATGCACTAAATATATCAATAAAAATCATTAATTTAAACACCGCAGAGGTAAAACACATAGGTAGAAAACACTTATCTTTGTTGTGCAATTGACCCAAACAACTAGCTATGTCGTTGCAACGTTCCTCCCAACCATAGGTCTCTGCCCATCCTGTATTCTTTCAACACTCAGAGACCACCCCCCGAGATGGGCATGATATCTACAAGGAAAAGGGAACCCTCAAGCACAGCACGGACTCAACCCCAACATTCTTTTGCACACCAAACTCAGATATGGGCTCTGGAACACACTTTCAGCAGTGGAACTTAGGAACTAGATGGACAGGGGTTTTCCCAAAATGTAGGCACACCCAAAACGGATTGTGGGAAGAGGAATCCAACCCTAGGGAAGAAAACCGATTTCCCCCATAGATGTATGAGCATACAGTGGGCCAAACAGCCTCAATAAAACCCGAAATCATTTTCCCTTCTTCCCCACTGTTAGCCACAGCAAAAACTCCCTTCCCAGCTAGGAAAATGAAGGTAAACACAACAAAACCATGGGGGAAAATTCCCAGGTAGCTTCAAACTCATGAGAGGGAAAAAGTGGGTTGATGGGTAATGGCTTGGGGAGGAATTCATGGCTCTTTTCTCTCCCAAGAAGGAAAACATGAATTTCCATGCAGGGTGGCTTGCCCATACCCGAATTTGGACAGCCATACCTCCCATTCCCCAAGGCATTAACTACCTCAACCAACTCTTGGGAGAAATCAATGATTGGGTACAAAAGTCAACATGGGTAGTTGAGGGTTTGATTGGTTCTCTCATTGACACTTGGCTTAGCTTGATTGGCTCAAGGGTTTGAATATTTCCCTCCCAATTTCCTTGTAGCATCATGCCCCCATCTCTTGTTGCATTGCATAGCTAGTTGTGGGCTTTAATATTAAAATGCATATTTACAATTCCCATGGTTCACTAGCACATGGGTAGCATAATTTCAAATACTTGCTTCTTCTAGATCGAGCATTCACTAGTGGGGCCTTGGCCTTGAGCTCCACACTAGGAATCATACATAATATGCATACATTATTTACATTATAGCCCAAAATATTATAACGGTCAAAATGGGGGACATGACAAACTAGTTGTCTTATGCTTGTACATTAAGTGGCTCGTCATAGCCATACTTTTAATGGGGGAAGACTAACTTCTTTGGGGAGGATTGGATAACTAATATTTCTTTTCATTTTTAGACTATAAATTTAAAATAGATTTTGGATTTGTTTGATTCTTTTCCATGATTCTCTAGAGATGTTGCAGTTCCAAACTTGAGATTCATATAGGTTAACAAAAGTCCTGAGAGTCTCAAAGAGAGATTTATTTTCTCCTACAACTAGAAATCAATTGACTTATTATTGTTCTCAACAGCAAAATAGGATTTCCACCCTCCATTAATCCTTTTCTCAATGCTATCCTAGATATTTGTATGAATAAACATCCTCAAGTTGTTATTGTAATACATAAAATTAGCATAAGTGATATTTCAGCTCTCAGACTTTTGTGATCAAAGTTATGATAAGAGTATTCTTCTAGATCCATCACATGTATTTTTAAAATGTGGTCCATCATCATAAAGAAGGACCTCATCATAAGTGATATTTTTGGATTTGATTATCATAACTTTTGTTTTGTTAATATTAGATGCAAAAATAAAATGAATTTTATAATTTTGACTAAAAAATACGTAAAAAATTTCCAAAAAATATTAATAAATTAAAATGAAAAATTAACATTGAAATTTATATTTAGTTTTAAAATATTTGATAAATTTAAATTTAAATAAATCTATGCATAGATATATAAGGGCCTCACTTGATGTCTCCATCAGGTTAGGCTCCGTAATCAGAGCCAACAGGGTGAGGACCCTTCAGGTGGGCCCCTTGTGAATTATCCCTGTGGATTTAGAAACTCCACTTCGAGGTTGTGAACCACATTGAATATATATATATATATATATATATATATATATATATATATATATATATATATATATATATATTCAACTTTATTTTATTTGGAATGCAATAAATTTCTACTCTAATAATTTGGACATCCTCTCGAATTCACTCCATTAAAATAACAAAAAATATATCACAACAAACATCCAAAAAGCATTTTTAACATCTTGGGAAACACACATTCTTAACCGTTGGTCCCACTCAAGCTCTTATAAAACTAATTTCTCACCTTCTATCCAATATTACTAGTCAAACAATCAAGCTTGAGAAGCTTTTTCCTTCCTTCAATTTTAAATTCATCGAAAATCCAAGTCCCTCTAACTCATTTATTGCTTGCTTGAACAAAATACAATACCTTTTTCAACAATAAAATGTAGATTCTTGTATCAAGCTAACAACTACTACTACTATTACTTAGCTAGCAACATATTTTCTCCTTGTTGTGCTCTACTCTAAATCCTCAATTGAAATACTTTCTTTCTTCTATGATTCCTCTAGATCTTGCTTAAGACTTAAAAATGTGTATTGAGTGCTCATGAGATCACCTTCTATAGTATAGATAGAAACCATGGAAGATATCAAGACCTTTGTTTTTATTGGTAGTTGGGTGATTGATTGCTTAAGAACTTCCATCTAATTCATTGCCATAATATAGAAATTAGAGAAACCAACTTTATATAATTTGTGAATGATTTCCACGTAGTTCCTTGCTAGTGCATTTTCATTGTTCACCTTCTTCTTTTAGGTGTGTAGAATATGATCTCAAATAATTTACAATCATATTATCTAACATTTATCCTATTGTTGACACAAACCTAGTCGACAGGGGCTCCTCACTTTGTCGACACCCAAACCACTGCGATCTCCCTGAGCATCGGCCCAGACAGGTTTTACCCTATCCAGCAACAACTGCGGAGCAGATGAAGTCTCACCCGATATGTTCAAGGGAGAGCTGACAGAACCATGTTTCCTCCGAATGAAGGAGGACTTTTGTGCATCTACTTATTGACTTATCACAACATTATTTAATAGATCTAACCATTTAGTTTATGCATCAAACAATATCACATCATCATTCAACAGATCTCATCATTAACAAAACTATCAATGCACAATAGGTCTAACAACAAACATTAATTGAAGCAAGGAAACATCGCATCATTCACAGATTCATATCGCATATTGCATTCATCACAGGAACAGTAAAAGTTGCAATGATTCTATTCAAACTCCGTCATGTCATATTAACCTTTGCACCAAAATACAGATACATCAACACAGTTCTTCTATCGCGTACCCAGATAACATACAGCGTCCTTCGGATTACAACTTGATTATCACTTGATTGCAACTTACCAAAAACTTATTCAACACTTGCAATACTACATCTATTTATAGGCTTGCGCCTTTACATTCATGGTCCCCTTAGACAACCTCCTAACTACTTCTTAACAAGATCTACAAAAGAATGACCCTAACCCGCACAATGCGGTCCAAAATGCCCCCAAAATACATAAAATAATACAATTTCCGACTTGTGCGTAGTTCTCCTCCTTGCGTGGTATCTTTGATCTTTCGCAGCATCTGCGATGCTGCGCAGATGACTCATCCAAACCCTCTTGCCAACAGGCCTTGAACACAATCTTGTGGCTCGCCCTCGAGCCACATCAGCTGGACATGGTGTACTCGTTGATCTTTAGCCTGAAATATTCGTACTTGGCTGATCTCCCTGGCTTTCTCTTTGGCCGTTGCAGCGATCTCTTGACACTCTGTCAAGTCCTGCGCTAATGGATGGTCAGTCAACTTATCAACAACTATCTTCTTTCCTTCCTGCATGACCTACAGTGCAGAAAATGCTTTGACCGAAAGTTGCACTCCAATGTCTTGGAACTCATGTAACTGCGTGCTGCGTTTTCGATGACGCTCCTGGGCCCACGCGGCTCGCTGTTGCAAATCCGTTAACTCCGCAGACTTGGTGACCTGAACTGCTAATGGCAACACTCTCAGCGAAGCCTTCATTGTTGCGGGTTGTCCTTCTGCCTCCTGCGCTAGCTTGGTCAGTTGTTCCAATTGCTCATCCTGGATCATGCTGCCCCAAATTATGGAGTCACCTCAGTGACTTTTGTCGTTTCTTGCTCCAACTCTCCTAGCTAGGTCACCAACTCCTCTAGGGAGGTTTCCTTGATGCGAACTGCTCTGGTGGGGTTCCTGGTTGAACTAAAGCTAGCAAGTTGGCGTTGTCTCGCTACAACTGGGAAATGGCATCCCCAAGTCACTATGCTCTTTCAATCGGATCTAACTACGCGGTGGGTTCGAATACATACTGATAGGCATCAAAAACTAACTCTTCCAACTGCACTTTGCTCTCCCAGAGGGTCGCTTTGTCCACCGTCAAGCAATCATGTTCCTTCTTCAGCTCCTCGATTTCTCTAGCATTCTTTGCAATCATCTACTCGTGCTTATTCTCCAATTCCTCTACCACTTCCCGCTCCTCTACTGCCTTCTCCTTTAATTCTTCTACCTCTTTTTGGACTGCTGCCGCATTTTCCTACGATCACAAGAACTGACTGCTGATATCCTTCTCCCTATCCACCATTTCCTGGCTAGCAACCTATTGTTGCAGCAACATCCTTCCCCAAATTTTTGTAGATATTGGGGCCCCTCCTTTCATTTTCCTAGAAAGACTGCCTAAATAAGTTAAGTCTCCTTTGAAATTTTTTTGGACTTAGTTTTGTTTCAACTAAGGAATCTGCTTTAAAAAATTGAAGTTTTCTTCTAAAGTCAAAACTCACAACTCTTTCTCGAAACTGCGGAAGAACTCAAATTTCTCTCCTGAAACTGCAGATGAACTTAGGATTCTCCTCCGAAACTGCGAAAAAAATTAAAATTCTCTGTGAAACTACGGAAAACACTTAGCGTTTCAGAAGCTTCAGAAGAACTCAAATTTCTTTCCCGAAACTGCAGATGAACTCAGCAAGCTCGCCTGAAACTGCGGAGGAACTTGGGATTCTCTCCCAAAATTTCGGAAGCTTTCGTCGAGTGTTGCCACAGTAAGTTGTTCTTTTCCCCAGGTTACTCGACCGTTCATATTTTGGAAAAGACTTAACAAAGTCATTCATCAATCTCAGAATGACTTACTGAGTCTTTCCGAAACTTCAGGACAACTCGACAAAATTGACCGCGATAAAATTTCGGGAAAATGAAATTCGGAGGAACTCACAAAGTGCTCCTAAAACGTCGGAACGACTTGCCAAACTTTTTATCTCTCGTGCAACAAGCGATTGCCTCTCCAAAGTCTCCCACATTTCGAATGGAACTCATGAGTTCTGGCTGCAATTGCGGATGAAACTTGTGGGTCCGCTCCACAACCGACGGTCGCGCTTAAATGCTAAGTCGGCTTGAAATGACCGCACCGTACAAGCATTTAAACTCCATTTTAAATCGTCGCCTACCCGTTTAAATGCCCGCATGTGTCAGGCCTTATATATGGGCGGTGAGTTTCATTGTTTCCATTGTTAGTTTTATTCAAAGAACGTCGTTTGGGAGAGTGTGTCACTCCAGCTCAGCGTATTCACCACCGTGTAGACCTCACCCCACCATTGTTTCGTCTCCAGGTAAGCTTATCAACCGTCATCTTTGTCTTATCTTCACGTGAGTTATTTCTTGGGTTTTCCCGTTTAATAACGTGGCCGGTAGGCATTGGTAGTATGTATCATTTTAAAGAACTTACGGTTGCCGTGCCCGCATAAGTTTCTCAATACTGCCAACTAGGATTCATAGCAATGACCAAGTTGGTCCCAGTCGGCCCTTTGTCTCTGAGTCGTCCAAGTTTTTTTTTTTCCCCACTAGCTGTGTTTCGGTCGAACTCCTACCCAGATTTACTCAAAACCAAATTTTATACTGGCTGCATACCACTTCTCAAGTATTATCATTGTCAGTAATAGTCGGTTGAGATATTCAACCACTCGCATGTTCGGCTTAGTTAATGACCGTGGAAAACAGTTTCTTGTTTTCATTTTTCCTCATAGGAGTTTCCACTCCAGGCCAGCCCACCATTGGCCATTAGAAGTACTATGATGGAGGACATCCTATCTTCAAGGACTAGGAAGGAAGTGGGTTTTACACATCGTATGCTTAACCTTTTCGGAAGCATTCCAAAAGTTCCTAACTGGGCATTGTCTCCCTAGAATAATCAAGTCTAAGGACCATATTTTGTTTTCTGGAATGATCTATGTTTAGTTTGCCTCCCCAGCATGCAACTTTATAATGTTGTCTATGTTTATCGTTGCCATGCTAAAAATTTCATGCTTTATGTTACACTCTCATAATGGGTTACAATTTTATAATCTTTCACATTTGGTTGCTGACAAGGATAAGCCACGATGCCAAAAGGTGGTAGAAAGAAAGCTAAAGTGATGGAACTAGAACCAGTGCAACTAAGGACTAAAACTATTTTCCAAGACACTAAGTGTACCACCGGCGTTCCTCTCAAGGTCCATTTGGGAGATGTTTACTAAATGATCAGGGACCAGGATATCCTAGACGTGTTATTGGAGGAAGAACAAATCTACCTCAACATCAGAACTTCCGGCATAGCCAGGGCTTTTACTCGCCCTGAATTGTTCCCGTGCTCTGAAGTGATCGGATGGATAATGGAACATGCCAACCCGCAAACAAGAGTGTTGCATGACAGCAAGGAAGAGCCTTTCGCCTCATTCCATCCAGCGTATATTGCAGCAGCCTAGAAATTCTCACGTCCCCAGCAAGCTCTAAATGATGAATGGTTGGGAAAGATGAATAATATCGAGATGGCTAAAAGGCTATTGGTCATAGGAAAGTGTTGAGGAAGAGAGATAATGATGAATATGACGTTCAGAGACTAAGACCTCCTTTTAGATTAATTGCCCTGATGTTATGCAGAATTTTCGGCATGCCCGATGGCACTGTATATTGGATACAGTGGGCTCCCATCATCCACTTCATAACATTCAAAGGAACTGTGTTTGATTGGGCTACTATTCTTTCGGATAGTTTGGCATCCACAGTGGCCGCAACTAGAGAAGGTTTGGCCTTAAAAAAGGCAGAATTTTACATGTCTTCCTATCTTATTGACTGCATTTTGGCCAAGCTCTCTTTCCCCAGGTTAGGTTGCACGTGGTATCAGGCTAACACCTCGGTCTACATTGCCTATAAAATAGTGTGGGCTTAAAATTACAGATCAAACTACAAGCTGATCTGCGAAGAGTTCATCATGCCTCTGTATGAGCAGATGTTCAAGGAAGAGCCCAATTGTATATCAGAAAATGCCATGGAGGTCTTGGAAAACTATGGTGATTTTAACTTCTCAGAGCAGTGCACCTACATCAGGATGTTTGGAGGTACCAAAGCACCATACATTTTGCCAAAATACGCTACTGATTATGTAGTCCTCAAGGAAGCAGTCATGCAAGTTTTCCTTGATGGAATAGGAGGAGTGCTTAACAAGCAACATAAGGATTCCTTCCCTCCTTTTCCTTTTTGCATAGGAGCCTATAAATTCTCAGGGGTTTCAACAGCCGAGGAATACATTCAAGAGCTGAAAGCTTTCCACTTCGGTGAGGTGATCTTCCATAGAAATGACAGGCGGAGCAAGGTTGCCGAGCATTGCAAGGAGGTATATGCTCATTTTGAATATGCTCATTACTATGATGTAGAGGAAGAAGTGTTCAGAGGCATCAACAACATGACTGAGATGCAGATTTGTCGTCAAGGCAATGGAGCTAGCTCTAGCTCTTCCATAGCCCGAGAAGCCAGTCTGTAGAAAGAAAGGGAAGCAGCTGAAGCCTTGGCCCATGAAGAACAAAGATTGAAAGAAGAAGCAAGACTGCAACAGGAAGAAGAAGAAGCAAGACTGCAACAAGAAGCTGAAGAAGCAAGGTTGCAGAGAGAAGTTGAAGAAGCAAGGTTGCAGAAGGAAGCTGAGGAAGCGAGGGAGGAGAAAGAAGCAGAAGAACGAGAGCAGAGGGAGGAAAGTGAAAATCAGCAGCAAGCTGAAGAAGAAGAAGGAAGGTGTAAAATTGAAGAGTAACAAAAGATGGAGGAAGAGCTTAATACCAATGAAGATGCCCAGGAAGGTGGCTCTGGCACCCAAGAAATGGAAACAGACACATCTCAAGTAGGTGGCTCCGGTACCCAAAATGTGGAAACAGACACATCTCAGGCAGGTGTCTCTGGCACCCAAAATGTGGAAACAGACACATCTCAAGTAGTTAGCTCTGGCACCCAAAATGTGGAAGCAGACACATCTCAAGCAGTACAGACCCCACCCATAGAGACAGAAGTACATGTAATAAACCTCCCGATCATCCCTTACACCCCATGAGAAGATCATACTGTGTCCCGATGGGATGAATTTGTGTATTATAAGAAGAGGAAGGTGGTCGTCTTGAAGTCGGAAGAGAGGATAAAGAGACTCTTCCAAGAAGATATTGTTACCCAGCGGGAGACCACGGTGATGCAAAATACAAATAAGGCTCCCATAGCCATGGCATCCGCCGCTGTGTCAGCAGCAAAAGCAACAAAGGACAATGTGGTCGATATGGTCAGAGAATTTGAGTCAACAAAGAGGAGAGCTCGCATGTTGCAACATGTTGTGGCTAATGAGCAGGCTTACAGGGATCTTGTAGTGAATAAATACAATCGTTTGTCTGTTGATCACAAGGAGTTGTCAAATAAGTATCGCCATTTAGAAGAAGAAAAGGAGCACCTGGAAATCCAGATGATGGTTCTAGAAGCAGAAAATAATGATTCTGAAGCTAGAGTTTTTCATCTGGAAGTAGATAAGCAGGCAATGGTTGAACAATTAGAGCAGGCAGAAAGCAGAGCGATAGATATGTCTCCCTTTCATGAGCTTTCTTGTGACATTTTGAGGCAAATGCACACCACACAGGAGCTGATTACTGAAGAAGTGTGCAGGCTCAAAGCCATGATGGTTAGGTTGAAAGAAGTTAATGCAGAAGCCAATAGGCGTAAGGGAAAATACACTCACGTTAATGTAAACATCCTGAGCCAGATGGAATGGAGAGAAGGGAAGGTTGATTTCCCCAAGAATCTCCCATTTAAGTCAGTAGATGATTTTAAAGAAGATGTAGCCCTTATGGAGTTCTACAGGAGCTGTGGCCTCAAGATGATGGCTAAAATCCAAGGAACAATTGATAAAAATAACAACCTGTATCAAAAGATCCATGAAGTGCATGCTAAGTGCAAGCTAATTTTTCCTCAGTCCCTCGATGAATTTCCAAGCAAAGAGCAACATTTATAAGACTTGAAGGAAGAGATAGGCATTCAAATAGAATATGTAAAGAAGATTGATGTCCTAGCCACTGATGATCTCCATCACTATATTGGGCTGTCATCAATATACAATCATTTGCTTAAAGAAATCCACCAAGTAGCAATTGCAGAAATTCATGGTATTGAAGCAGAGCTTGGTAAGCATGTGACTTCTCAGAAGATCTTGCTCCCTTCACCAGCAAATGTGGTTATCAGGGACAGTGGTATCTAGTTCAATTACATTGCAGAAGAGGAAACGAAAGCAGCAGCAGCAGTAGCAGCCAACACAAGCACCTCACTCCCAGCAGAAGCGCCTCCTCAAGGATGAACATGCTAGTCTTAATGCGTTGTTCCTATTTTCATCTGTTCTCCCTATGTTTAGAACGTAGAGTCACTAGACAGCTGTCCTTTTTTATTTTTGAGAAATTTTCTGTTATAAGAAAAGGGCCACGATTTGTTTATTTAGGGGAAAATTCTTTAGAGGACAACTGTAAAGAGCCAGGTGGCATCCCAAGAGGCATTTTGTAAAGATATAAATAGAAGCTTAGGGAATAGTGTAGAGGAATTTTGGTAGGGAAAAGATTTTTCTTAACTTGTATGAGCTATCTTGCACTTGCTCAAAGAAAATGAATTTTTCCTAATAAGAGCCTGGAGAGGATGTCTTTTGCATGGAAATGGATGTTGGACGCATGCTGGATTATTCTTGTGTCTTTCATATTCTATAGTGAGATCTTTCTTTGCTGCCTTGAATTATTTCTTTGTATTGAATGATCTTGTTGTTTTCTGTGCAAATGATTTTTTCTCCTACATGAGTAATAGAATGCATTGTACGTAAATTGGAAGTTATCTTTTAATATCTTTTTCCTTTTGCTGTAGTTGTATCTTCATGGTTTAATAGCTATATGTTGATCTGTAGATGCTTCTTTCAGTACATTACTCATACTTATAATTTTGCTCCTTGCAGGGATAGTTTAGGTTTATTTCAGTTTTTAGACATAGATTTGTTTCAAGTTATGCATTTAGATTAAGTTAGCTTAGGCACTTGCATATCATCTTAAACCTTAAAATAAAAAAAGAATGGTGGATCGGGCCGTAACCGATGTAATTGAAACAAATATCCAAATCTAACGGTTGCCGGAACCGCTAACCGGACGGATTCCCCATACCAAACGGTGGACAATGTAACTGGGATAGTCTACTAGGGAGAATCCCTTTTTTCTTGATGATGCGATCTGCGGGGCATCAACAGTTTTTGGCACTAGAAGGAGGGCATAAAGTGCATGGTTGATAAAAAAAAATCTCCCACTGTCAAAAATGTTACTGAAAACCCGCTTAAAACATGAATTTTAGACAGCCCAAATCTTGAATTAGCAAATCAAGAAAACCTCATCTCTGATTTTGAACCTCAAGAAGTATTGTATGCTGTGCCTTTTGCAGAAATAGAAGATTTAAGGAGACATACACGATCTTGTGTTAGACAGCTAGGTGGTTTAAACGCAGTAAATTTCCTCCCTAGGGAAAATTTCTCCTAGAAAAGAATGACAGTACACCCGTGATTCGATTCTTGTGCAGAATTTTGAAGAACTTGTGAATTTAACCTTGGAAGAAATTGCAGAACCCCTGAACAAAGTCGATCTTGAAAACCCAGAAAATATTTCTGATCAAGAAAGTCTTAGAGAACTTATTACTCCAAAGAACACTCCATTGAATTTACCACACAATTATCCACCTGATTCTCCACATAGAGACATGGTTGTACCTGCTTAAAGAGCGAGGGGAGCGTTGAATCTAGCTGGGCCATTCCACAATCTGCCTAAAAATCCATAGAAAGTCTTGCCTAAATTCGACCCAGGGAAAGCCATTTCCACTGAAGATCATCTCAAGAGCTTTTATTTAGCCCTGAATATTTTAAATGTACAACATGAAGATGTAGTTTGTAGGATTTTCCCATACACATTTGAGCCGAAAGTCTTTTCCTGGTATTTTAGCTTACAACCTAGCTCGATCTCAAGCTGGGATGAATTTGAAAAATGTTTCTTAAAGAAATATGGGAACAAAAAGACTGTAGCTACGCTTATGAAATAATTATTGTCCATGAGAAGGGAAAAGAAAGAAAAGGTTCAAGACTTCAACCAAAGGTTCACAACACTCTTAAATAATTTCAGCGAAGCAAATAAACTAGCAGAGGAATCTCTGGTTGAATATTATACAACAGCTCTTGAAGGACCCATAGCAATGTTCGTTAAAAGATCTAAGAAAACCACCCTGATATAAAATTTTGAAGAAGCTAGAAAGGTGGAAGAAGAAGCGGATAGCATTGCTAAACATGCCTTAGATGCAGAGACAAAACCAGTAGCTAGTAAGAAAACCTTGCTGCTCACCAGAAATAAAGAAGAGTCATCAGCAGACATGGAGAATGTAGTTAAGATGATGCAGAAGTTGTCCAATAAAATTGTAGATATTGAGAAAGATAAAGCTGCTAGTACATCTAGGAAACCTTTGAAGCCATTTTACAAGAAGAGAGAAGACAACGATCAACCTCATCCACCTATGAACACTTCCCCTGTTTTAAATCTCAATGAAATAGGGATTGAAAATTTCTGCACCTTTCATCAAGAACCACACTCGAAAAAGAGCTGCCCACAATGGATTAACTCTATGAGTTTAGTCATGAACCAAATGCTAGATTCACAGATTCCAGATCAAGACGTTCCTCCAGAGGAATCAAGCCTTGAGGTAGAGGAACCACCTCCAGACACCACTATGGTGCTATGGGATTGGGTACCTTTAACTGAATTGGTAGAAGAAGATCCTGTGGAAGGCTCAACCTCTGATGTGAACATTAACACTCGCAGTAAAGGTCCCGTCTCAGATCCTGTGCCAAACTTGACTATTTCCAAGCCTAAAATTTCGAAAGAACTGCCTAGAAGACATATAGCAATCATTCCACCGCAACCTAAAGCTAACCCAACAGCAGCCAAGCAACCAAGCATTGACACCATAGTTCAACAACCAAAGGTCACAATGAATAAAATAGACCATCCGACTAGAATTGGAAAAGAATCTGATATAGGATATGACATTATTGAGGATATAAAGAAAGTCAAAGCAAATGTATCAATATTCGATATGTGCAGTTTGCCTCAACAACGAGATAAGCTACTGCATGCTCTGCAATCCCAACCCAGCACTCCGTTAACAGATACTCAAGAAGATCCTGAAATTAATGAGGCTAGTATCAGTGGGAAATCTAAATCTTAGACGTTGTCATTCCTGTTAACCTTTGAAATTTTCAATCATAATGTTCACAATTGTCTGGTAGATTCCGGAGCATCTTCAAATATCATGCGACTTTCAATTTGTAAAACAATTAATGGGCAACCTATTCCATCTCCTGCCCAAATTATTCAGTTAGATAGAACTGCTGTCAAAGTTATTGGGGAAATGAAAGATGTCCTCATTAGATTGTCAGCCGACTGTAAAGTCTGTCAGTTTATTGACATAATGGTAGTTGATATTCCTGAGGCCTATGGTTTGATCCTAAGTAGGGACTGGTCCACAAAGCTGAATTGTTACTTTGCAACTGATTGGTCTCATTTGTGGTTTTCTTATCAAAATAGACAGAATCAGATCAAGGTCCTGAGAGAACCGCACATGAAACAAAATGTAACTCAACTAGAGGGAAAGAATGAGGATGTAGCCTTCTCATCCTCAGTTCTAGGGAATTATTTCTTAGAAATTGATCCAGGTAATTATCAATCTGAAACTATCAGCCATGAATCATATGAACAGTCCGATCTCCTTCATTTTTCTCGGACTGGTGATATTGACTGTAATATAGTTAGTTTAGTTGTTGACTTAGATCATAAAGATACTAACTTAGCTGAATCAAAAGATCTGTTTTGGACATTATACTTTGACGGCTCTAAAACCTTGGAAGGATCCGGAGCCAGTTGTGTTCTAATGGATCCGGAAAGAAATAAGTATTTTTTGTCCTGTAGGTTAGAATTTGATTGTACTAACAACACTGCTGAATATGAAGCTTTGGTACACGGATTAAAGAAGGCCATCGGTTTAAATGTTAAATACCTGAAGGTTTTTGGTGACTCAAAAATAGTTGTGAGGCAGGTAAGAGATACCATTCACTATCTCTCACCTCATTTGAAAGGTTATCAGGCGGAGGTATGGGATTTAATTATGCGTTTTGATGCTTTCAATATAAAGTCTATTCCTAGATTGCAAAATTATGTAGCTGATTTGTTAGCAACATTCGCTTCCAGATTGGTGCCAACTAATAACAAGTGCTCAATTGAATTAATTTTCAGGCCTTCTGTCCCTGACAATATCACAAATGTTAGGGTCTTTGATGATGACGAACCGATTATCATTTTTCTAACGAACGAAGACATTTTCCAAGGAGCTGTGATAGATGAAGAAGAACACGATTGTGATTTACAAAAGAAGGATGCAACTAAAGTAAATTTCATCCCCAAAGGGGTAAGGTCACTCGAAATGCTGTTTGATCTTCAAAGAAAGTTCAAAAGGCCAGCGAATACCAAAACCAACAGTTCATCAATGCAGCATGAGTTAGTTAATTTGGGCACCGAGGCTGAACCAAAGTTTGTCAACCTTGGCAAATGTTGTTCACCGGGAGAAAGAGATAGGTTCATCAAACTATTTCGACAATATAAGGATGTTTTTGCATGGACTTATGAGGATCTAAAAACATATGACGTCCGCATTATTCAACATCCCATACCAATGAAAGCGGGTGTCAAGCCATTTCAATAGCAATTAAGAAGGATGCATCCTACTCTGGAACCTTTGATTCAAAAGGAATTGAAGAAGCTACTAGACGCTAAAATAATCTGTAAGGTATGGCATTCTGAGTGGGTTGCTAACTTAGTTCCTGTGAGAAAGAAGTTAGAAGAGACAAGACTATGTGTTGACTTTAGAAATTTAAACAGAGCTTCAGATAAAGACAACTATCCCGTCCCTTCAATGGAACAAATTCTTCAAATGGTGTCAGGATCTGAGCTATTTTCCCTTCTCGATGGTTTCTCTGGCTACAATCAAGTATTAG
Source organism: Larix kaempferi (assembly GCA_027924585.1). NCBI lineage: Eukaryota > Viridiplantae > Streptophyta > Pinopsida > Pinales > Pinaceae > Larix > Larix kaempferi. The sequence continues at coordinate 22,301,562 of BSBM01000011.1, read as the reverse complement.
TAGCCGAGGAAGATCGTCTTAATACTACTTTCCGCACTAAGTGGGAAAATTTCGCATATAGAAGAATTCTATTCATCCTGATAAACGCAGGACTTACATTCCAGCGAGCAATGGATATCGCCTTCCAAGGATTGGGTGGTCAATGTGTTGTTGTCTATCTAGATGATGTGACAGTTTTTTCGAAGAAAAGGGAAGATCATGTTGTCCATTTGAAGCATATTTTTATCGTTGTCGAAAATATGGTATCTCATTGAATCCCAAGAAGAGTGTGTTTGCTGTTCCCGAAGGTAAACTATTGGGCCATATCATTTCCAAAAAAGGAGTATCAATAGATCAGGAAAGAGTACAAGCCATCAATAGAATTCCAATGCCTCATAACAAGAAATCCATGTAGTCCTTTATGGGAACTATCAATTTCGTCCGAAGGTTTGTTCCAGATTTCGCACAAATTGTTAAACCTTTACAACAAATGGTCAAACAAAGTATTCAGTTCAAGTGGACAGATTTAGAAAAGGACGCGTTCAGAGACATTAAGGTAGCCATAGCTAAAGCTCCTTCCTTAAGAAGCCCAGATTTTGACAAGGATTTTATCCTATATACCTTTGCTTCAGATGACTCTCTCGCGGCGTGCTCACACAAAAGGTGGAACTAGGGGATGAGTACCCAATCTCATTTATGAGCACTAGTCTGCAAGGGGCTAAACTAAATTATGCCATTGTCGATAAGCATGCATATGCTATCTTCAAAGCAGTCAAACAGTTAAGACCATATATTCTCAAGAACAAAACTAAAGTTATAGTTCCCCACCCAGTCGTTAGATCCCTCTTCATTCAAAAGGAACTAGGAGAAAGGAGGGGAAATTGGGTCATAGCTCTTCAAGAATATGACTTGGAATTTAAACCAGCCACTATCATCAAAGGACAAGGCCTATGCAAATTGCTAACAGAAAATCCGACTGATGAAGAGCAACATTGGAAAAATGAAGCTGAGCTGAACTCAGTTGAGGTATGTCCTCTCTTCACAGCTCCTCAATCATGGTATAGGGATTTGGTGCATTATTTACAGCAAGGATACCTACCTGAGCACTGGAGCTCTAAGCAAAGAAGGGCGCTCCATTTGAAGTCAACAGCTTATCAAATCATTGATGGGATACTTTTCAGAAAAAAAATACGATGGAATTTTTCTTAGATGTCTAGAAAAGGAAGATGCAAGTAAAGTTGTTAAAGAATTACACGATGGTCCCGCTGGTGGACATTATTCAGGGGAGACAACGGCTCACAAGATACTTAGAGCTAGATATTATTGGCCCACTTGATTCCGAGATGCCCATGCGTATGCACGGAACTGTGATATATGCCAAAGAAGTGCCGGGAAATTACCTAAGGCAGAAAGACCCTTGCAACCAGTTATTATCTCTGAACCTTTTGAATAATGGGGCATAGATGTTATTGGAGAGATAAATCCAAATTCTTCTTTACAACATCGATACATCCTGACGGCTACCGACTACTTCACCAGATGGACAGAGGCTATCCCATTGCGCAAGATCAATGGAGATGCAGTCATCAGTTTCTTGAAGGAAAACATCATAACCAGGTTTGGGGTTCCAGTTTCCCTTATTTTTGATAATGCTCCCTATTTCTCGTCTTTTAAGATAAATGAATTTTTTTATGAATGGGGAATTAAACTACATTATTCAGCCAATTATTACCCTCAAGAAAATGGATTAGCTGAATCTTCAAACAAAAACCTCATTCGAATTCTCAAGAATACTGTGATAGAAAATTAGCAAAGTTGGCATATAGCTCTCCCAAATGCCTTATGGGCAGATTGGGTGACTCCAAAGAATGCATTAAGGGTCTCCCCTTACACTCTTGTCTATGGCAAGGAAGACATTCTCCCTTTCAACATCTTGCTTCCATCCTTACAGTTGTCCCAAGCCTCTCAAGGGTCTGGTAGCCAAGTCTTACAATCCAGGATCAATACCTTGCTTCGACTTGAAGAAGCCCGACAAAAAGCTAAAGACTGATTCCATCAGCACCAAGACATAGTCAAAAGATGGTTTGATAAGAGGAAGTCTGGTAAAAGAAGTTTTGAAGTTGGGGATTTAGTCCTAAAGTGGGATCATAATCATGAAGGCAAAGGGATGCACACGAAATTCCAACATTTATGGATAGGCCCTTACCAAATTTCAGCAAAGCTCGGCCCATCCACTTATAAGCTGACAGACCTCTAGGGAGAGGAAGTAACCCTTCCTCTCAATGGCCTCGCCTTGAAACAATACTTTGCGTAGTCTCACTGAGACTTTATTTACATAAATAAAACTTTTCTTTTATGTTGCTTTAGCCCTTTGTTTTCATTGTTTTCAGCTATCTTGTTTCTTTTCTCAGCATTTGAACCTTTTGTACAAAGTTTTTTTTTTTTTTTTTGAAAACACCTGCGGTCGGGTTTCTCATCAAGATAGATCTCTCGAAGAAATATCACAACTCATGAAGCCGAAAATACCCTCAAATGAAAGTCTATCTATGTATTTTGCTCTTGCTGAACGTTCTCCAGAAGGAAGGAAGCCTATTCTGTTAGTCACACTAACCCTTGTTTAAATAGCAGAGATCTATGACTATCTTTATTACTATCTTCGGGCTCCATCCACTCTCACACTTAAAGGCATCTCAAGAAGGTCACTGAAGTTGGACCCACGGAGAGTAGCATATCTCGAGGGCATAGGGTATTGAAATGACTCCATGCTGCAAATCTAACATCCAAAATGGCTTATAATCAAGGGTTTGTTTTCTAGAGATTCTCACCTCAATTGAAGCATGACTGAGACAAAAGCAAAGCATATAAGTCAAGAAGGATGTCCGAAAGAATAAGCTCAAGCTAGGCTCCTCTCCGTCCGTGAGGCTTGAGAAAATCAATAAAATCTCTCACTCACACAAAAGGACATTATGGATTGAGGAGCCAAAAAATCAAAGATCATGTTTACAGAAAATATTTCTGGAAGGCCCAAACAACAAAGCTATCAAATGTATAAACATCCAAAAGGGATGCAAGCGGCATGGGAATGAGGAATAAGAGCAATAGTGTCCATGAGAAGGTGTTGCAAATCCTGTGGAGTCCGATAGCAGTAGCCATCTGAAAGATGAATCTTCTAAAATGAACCCCATTTGTTGGCCCTTTGAAAGTTTTAAAGATGTCTTCCTCAATGCTCCCCTTTCCCCAATGGCCAACAGATAAAATGACTTCTTCCTTCGTTGAGATTCAAGTGCTCAGTTGAATATTTCATATAAGATGGATAGCTTTTAAGAAGGTTTCGGATCAACGAGAGGGATTTTTTTTCCAAATATCTGTGTTCACCAGCGACTCGCCAATTGTTGTTGCAGCAACATCCTTCCCCAAATTTTTGTAGATATTGGGGCCCCTCCTTTCATTTTCCTAGAAAGACTGCCTAAATAAGTTAAGTGTCCTTTGAAAATATTTTGGACTTAGTTTTGTTTCAACTGAGGAATCTCCTTTAAAAAATTGAAGTTTTCTTCTAAAGTCAAAACTCACAACTCTTTCCCGAAACTACGGAAGAACTCAAATTTCTCTCCCGAAAATGCGGATGAACTTAGGACTCTCTTCCGAAACTGCGAAAAAACTTAAAATTATCTTCGAAACTATGGAAAACAGTTAGCGTTTCGGAAGCTTCGGAAGAACTCAAATTTCTTTCCCGAAACTGTGGATGAACTCAGCAAGCTCACCCGAAACTGCGGAGGAACTTGGGATTCTCTCCCAAAATTGCGGAAGCTTTCACCGAGTGTTTCCGCAGTAAGTTGTTCTTTTCCTCAGGTTACTTGACCGTTCATATTTCGGAAAAGACTTAACAAAGTCATTTGTCAATCTCGGAAAGACTTATTGAGTCTTTCCGAAACATCGAGACAACTCAACAAAACCGTCCGCGATAAAATTTTGGGAAAATGAATTTCGGAGGAGCTCACAAAGTGCTCCTGAAACATCGGAACGACTCGCCAAACTTTTTATCTCTCCCGCAAAAAGCGAGTGCCTTGCCAAAGTCTCCCACCTTTCGAAAGGAACTCATGAGTTTTGGCCAAGTCATCTTGAAATTACCTCTCCGTACGAGCATTTAAACTCCGTTTTAAATCGTCACCTACCCATTTAAATGCCTGCACGTGTCAGGCCTTATATATGGGTGGTGAGTTTCATTGTTCCCATTGTTATTTTTATTCAAAGAACTCTGTTTGGGAGAGTGCTTTGCTCTAGCTCAGCATATTCACCACTGTGTCGACCTCACCCCTCCATTGTTTCATCTCCAGGTAAGCTTATCAACCGTCATCTTTGTCTTATCTTCACGTTGAGTTATTTCTTGGGTTTTCCCGTTTAATAACGTGGCCGGTAGGCATTGGTAGTAGGTATAATTTTAAAGAACTTACAGTCATTGTGCCCCCATAAGTTTCTCAATATTGCCAACAAGGAATCATAGCCATGACGAAGTCAGTCCCAATCGGCCCTTTGTCTCCGAGTCGTCGGAGTTTTTTTTTTTTTCCCACTGGCTGCATTTCGATTGAACTCCTACCCATATTTACTCAAAACCAAATTTTATACCGGCTGCATACCGATTCTCAAGTATTATCAGCGTCAGTAGTAGTCAGTTGAGATACTCAACCACTCGCCTGTTCGGCTCAGTTAATGATTGCGGAAAACGGTTTATTGTTTTCATTTTTCCTCATAGGATTTTCCACTCCAGGCCAGCCCACCATTGGCCATTAGAAGTAATATGATGGAGGACATCCTATCTCCAAGGACTAGGAAGGAAGTGGGTTTTACACGTCGTATGCTTAACCTTTTCGGAAGCATTCCAAAAGCTCCTAACCAGGCATTGTCTCCCTAGAATAATCAAGTATGAGGGCCATATTTTGTTTTCTGGAATGATCTATGTTTAGTTTTCCTCCCCAACATGCAACTTTATAATGTTGTCTATGTTTATCATTGGCATGCTAAAAATTTCATGCTTTATGTTACACTCTCATAATGGGTTACAATTTTATAATCATTCACATTTGGTTGCTGACAGGGATAAGCCACGATGCCAAAAGGTGGTAGAAAGAAAGCTAAAGTGATGGAACCAGAACCAGTGCAACTAAGGACTGAAACTATTTTCCAAGACACTAAGTGTACCACCAGCGTTCCTCCGGAGGTCCGTTAGGGAGATGTTTACCGGATGATCAGGGACCAGGATATCCTAGACGTGTTATTGGAGGAAGAACAAATCTACCTCAACATCAGAACTTCCAGCATAGCCAGGGATTCTACTCGCCCTGAATTGTTCCCGTGCTTTGAAGTGATCGGATGGATACTGGAACATGCCAACCTGCAAACAAGAGTGTTGCATGACAGCAAGGGAGAGCCTTTCACCTCATTCCATCCAGTGTATAATGCAGCAGCCTACAAATTCTCACGTCCCCAGCAAGCTCTAAATGATGAATGGTTGGGAAAGATGAATAATATCGAGATGGCTAAAAGGCTATTGGTCACAGGAAAGCAGCTGAGGAAGAGAGATAATGATGAAAATGACGTTCAGAGCCTAAGACCTCATTTTAGATTAATTTCCCTGATGTTATGCAGAATTTTCGGCATGCCCGATGGCACTGTATATAGGATACAATGGGCTCCCATCATCCACTTCATAGCATTCAAAGGAACTGTGTTTTATTGGGCTACTATTCTTTCGGATAGTTTGGCATTCACAGTGGCCGCAGCTAGAGAAGGTTTGGCCTTAAAAAAGGCAGAATTTTACATGTCTTCCTATCTTATTGATTTCATTTTTGCCAAGCTATATTTTCGCAGGCTAGGTTGCACGTGGGATCAGGCCAACACCCCGGTCTACACTGCCTATAAAATAATGTGGGCTGAAAATTACAGATCAAACTACAAGCTGATCTGCGAAGAGTTCATCATGCCTCTGTATCAGCAGATGTTCAAGGAAGAGCCCAATTGTCTATTATAAAATTCCATGGAGGTCCTAGAAAACTGTGGCAATTTTTACTTCTCAAAGCAGGGCACCTACATCAGGATGTTTGGAGGTACCGAAGCACCATACATTTTGCCAAAATACGCTACTGATTATGTAGTCCTCAAGGAAGCAGTCAGGCAAGTTTTCCTTGATGGAATAGGAGGAGTGCTTAACAAGAAACATAAGGCTTCCTTCCCTCCTTTTCCTTTTTGCATAGGAGCCTATAAATTCTCAGGCGTTGCAACAGCCGAGGAATACATTCAAGAGCTGAAAGCTTTCCACTTCGGTGAGGTGATCTTCCATAGAAATGACAGGCATAGCAAGGTTTCCAAGCATTGCAAGGAGGTATATGCTCATTTTGAATATGCTCATTACTATTATGCAGAGGAAGAAGTGTTCAGAGGCATCAGCAACATGACCGAGTTGCATATTTGTCGTCAAGGCAGTGGAGCTAGCTCTAGCTCTGCCACAGCCCGAGAGGCCAATCTGCAGAAAGAAAGGGAAGCAGCTGAGGCCTTGGCCCATTAAGAACAAAGATTGAAAGAAGAAGCAAGACTGCAACAGGAAGCAGAAGAAGCAAGACTGCAACAGGAAGCTGAAGAACGAAGGTTGCAGAGAGAAGCTGAAGAAGCAAGGTTGCAGAAGGAAGCTGAGGAGGCAAGGCAGCATAAGGAAGCAGAAGAACAAGAGCAGAGGGAGGAAAGTGAAAATCAGCAGGAAGCTGAAGAAGAAGAAGGAAGGAGTAAAACTGAAGAGGAACAAAAGACGGAGGAAGAGCTTAAGACCAATGAAGATGCCCAGGCAGGTGGCTCCGATACCCAAGATATGGAAACAGACACATCTCAGGAAGGTGTCTCCGGCACCCAAAATGTGGAAACAGACACATCTCAAGTAGTTGGCTCCGACACCTGAAATGTGGAAGCAGACACATCTCAAGTAGTACAGACCCCACCCATAGAGACAGAAGTACATGTAATAGACCTCCCGATCATCCCTTACACCCCATTAGAAGATCATACTGTGTCCTGATGGGATGAATTTGTGTATTATAAGAAGAGGAAGGCAACGGTCTTCAAGTTGGAAGAGAGGATAAAGAGACTCTTCCAAGAAGATATTGCTACCCAGGGGGATACCATGGTGATGCAAAATACAAATAAGGCTCCCATAGCCATGGCATCCGCCGCTGTGTCAGCAGCAAAAGCAACAAAGGACAATGTGGTCGATATGGTTAGAGAATTTGAGTCAGCAAAGAGGAGATCTCGCATGTTGCAACATACTGTGGCTAATGAGCAGGCTTACAGGGATCTTGTAGTGAATAAATATAATCACTTGTATGTTGATCACAAGGAGTTGTCACATAAGTATCGCCATTTAGAAGAAGAAAAGGAGCACCTGGCAATCCAGATGATGGGTCTAGAAGCAGAAAAGAACAATTCTGAAGCTAGAGTTTTTCATCTGGAAGCAGATAAGAAGGCAATGGTTGAACAATTAGAGAAGGCAGAAAGTAGAGTGATAGATATGTCTCCCTTTCATGAGCTTTCCTGTGACATTTTGAGGCAAATGCACATCACACAGGAGTTGATTACTGAGGAAGTGTGCAGGCTCAAAGCCATGATTGTTAGGTTGAACGAAGTTAATGCAGAAGCCAATAAGCTTAAGGGAAAATACACTCGAGTTAAAGCAAACATCCTGAGCCAGATGGAATGGAGAGAAGGGAAGGTTGATTTCCCCAAGCATCTCCCATTCAAGTCAGTAGATGATTTTAAAGAAGATGTAGCCCTTATGGAATTCTGCAGGAACTATGGCCTCAAGCTGATGGCTAAAATCCAGGGAACAATTGATAAAAGTAACAGCCTGTATCAAAAGATCCATGAAGTGCATGATAAGTGCAAGCTAATTTTTCCTCAGTGCCTCGATGAGGTTCCAAGCAAAGAGAAACGTTTATCTGACTTGAAGGAAGAGCTAGGCATTCAAATAGAATATGTAAAGAAGATTGATGTCCTAGCCACTGATGATCTCCATCACTATATTGGGCTGTCATCAATATACAGTCATTTGCTTAAAGAAATCCACCAAGCAGCAATTGCATAAATTCATGGTATTGAAACAGAGCTTGGTAAGCATGTGACTTCTCAGAAGATCTTGCTCCCTTCACCAGCAAATGTGGTTATCAAGGACACTGTTATCTGGTTCAGTTACTTTGCAGAAGAGGAAAAGAAAGCAGCAGCAGCAGTAGCAGCCAGCACAAGCACCTCACTCCCAGCAGAAGCACCTCCTCAAGGATGAACACGCTAGTCTTAATGTGTTGTTCCTATTTTCATATGTTCTCCATGTGTTTAGAACATAGAGTCACTAGACAGCTGTCCTTTTCTATTTTTGAGAAATTTTTTGTTATAAGAAAAGGGCCACGATTTGTTTATTTAGGGGAAAATTCTTTAGAGGACAAGTGTAAAGAGCTAGGTGGCAGCCCAAGAGGCATTTTGTAAAGATATAAATAGAATCTTAGGGAATAGTGTAGAGGACTTTTGGCAGGGAAAATATTTTTCTTAACTTGTACGAGCTATCTTACACTTTCTCCAAGAAAACGAATTTTTCCTAATAAGAGCCTGGAGAGGACGTCTTTTGCGTGGAAATGGATGTTGGATGCATGCTCGATTATTCTTGTGTCTTTCATATTCTACAGTGAGATCTTTCTTTGCTTCCTTGAATTATTTCTATGTATTGAATGATCTTGCTATTTCCTGTGCAAATGATTTTTCTCCTACATGAGTAATAGAATGCATTGTATGTAAATTGGAAGCTATCTTTTAATATCTTTTTCCTTTTGGTGTAGTTGTGTCTTCATGGTTTAATAGCTATCTATTGATCTGTAGATGCTTCTTTCAATACATTACTCATTCTTATAATTTTGCTCCTTGCAGGGATAGTTTAGGTTTATTTCAGTTTTTAGACACAGATTTGTTTCAAGTTATGCATTTAGATTAAGTTAGCCTAGGCACTTGGATATCATCTTAAACCTTAAAATAAAAAAAGAATGGTGGATCGGGCCATAACCGGTGTAATTGAAGCAAATATCCAAATCTAGCGGTTGCCGAAACTGCTAACCAGATGGATTCCGCATACCAAACTGTGGACAATCTAATTGGGATAGTCTACCAGGGAAAATCCCTTTCTGCTTGATGATGTGATCTTCGGGGCATTAACACAACCGTCTACACCTGCACCAATGTATGCGTGGACAACGCGTTGATGTTGATGGAAAAAACCTGTAACTGCTGCAACAAGTCCTGGAGATCCTCATTGTTGGTCACAATCGTAGTTGGGGGGATTTGCACATTCTGAACCTGTGGCCCAGTGATGATTGCACCAACTTCGTGCACATTCGCTACCTCTAATGCCTTCTTTAAAACAACATCAATTAAGGAATCAAGTCAAGCTTTTACCTCGTTGAAACCTTCTTCCGCCTGCGTCTTCATTGCTTGAGCTGTCAAATTCATTACATGTGTTAAGGCCGCAATAATCCTGTTCAGCTGCACTTCCATAGCTGGGGTTGCACCACTTGTCATGCCATGCTCATAACGCATCTTTGTTCTTCCCTCCTCAACCTCGAGCTCTACATCCTCATTAGTAGGCTTCTGCAAAGACTCTTGAACCGAATCAGGGTTATTCAGTTGTTCCATCTCTAGTGCATCTAGTGGTGGCCCCATGGATTCTTCTTCCAGACTAACCGGTTCTCACCATTCTGTGGGCGAATCATCGACAATCGCATCCAGCTCCTCATCCGACAATTTGTATGGTGTCGGCAACCACTGCTTCCCCGGATCGCGCCGCCCTTGCACATGAATACTGTGTGGGCCAATCGAAAACCGAGCAATCCCTTTATATTTCGCTACGACGGCCTGAGACAATCGCAGAACACACTCATCTATTGCCTGCAGAGCTTCCTAGTATAACCGGAAGTGCGCTACGCAATCCTTAAGTCGCCCAGATTTCTACACCCACCAAAGGTTCTGGTAGCGGGCTTCCTTACAAACCTTTACTGCATCTACGTCCATCCCTTTATAGTCATTAGGCTCCATCCAAGCGACGAGCGCGATTAAGATCAACAACCAGCTGTATGCAAATGACCGCTTTCCCACCTGTATTCCCATCGCGTCCTCCATCAACTGGTTCAACAAATAGAGTGACCAGTTCATTTGTACCCCTTGCACACACAGCTGGTGCGTGCAATGACCCCTGAATTTCCTTGGTTGGGTCGGTTATTCCTGACTATTTAGTAGCCAAGATCCATGCCCCGATGCAAACTACCGGATCATTGATGCTGTTGAGGAGGTATGCCCATCCATCGCACTGCAACTCATAGCACATCCTCAACCTTGCAGCAAGCTTCAACCTTGCAACAAGCTTCTTATCATTGTTTTTCCCTTGAAAATACTGTGAGGGGTCTGGCCCATCCTTAGGAAACCCCATGATCTCGGAAATAAGGTCGACCGTGACTGTGACCGGTCTATCCAACCACAAAATCCCGCCATGAAAACAGGCCAAAAGTTGCTTAATGCAGGCATTTTCCTCAGTCAACCGCCCAAAGTGAGGCATGTTGATCAGGCCCACCAGTCCTTCTTTATCCAATCCGTGAACCCAATCGTATGGAATGTGTGGTGTCGGGATGCCTCCAACTACTGCTCTCGGCACAAAAGGTTCCGTTGTAATGTCCCTCAGCGCCAGCAGATCGTGGTCATCATACTTCATATGCATTAGCGCAGGCACAATGTCTATGGTGCAGACCATTCGTTGTGGGATCGCTGGCATCCTGACTTGGTATCTTAAGTTCTTGGTAAGATTCTGAGGTGGTGCACCAGGTCGATAGGGAGGTACATACCCAATGATATCCACAGCGGATACCCATACTCGAGCCGTTGATTCCACAACTCCTGAGCTCAATGGACTCGCCTGTGCAGGTACCTCCTCCGACAATTGTGCAGATGATCTGGTCTTCCTCTTCCCTGGCGATGGGGAGCTAGGCTGCTACCCCCCCCTCTTCTTCTGCACCACTGATGATGACCCAACTGACATGTTAGCAACTTCCTCTTCAATGGTGACAAGGATGACCGGTGATTCCACTTCACTTGAAATCTCAACCGTGTCTAGTTCACTTTGCATTCCGCACTGGTGCCTCGCAACACCGAATGGTTTCTCAACCTTACCCTACTTGGAAATGCGCTCAACACAAGGTAACTCCGCTCTGCAACTCTACTCAGCCTTGCACAATTCGACTCAACACTACTCTACTCAATTCACACCTTGTAAAATGATCATTTTCGACCGGCCTCGACCCGTTCTTATAGCGCCAAATCAATCCCTCTATCATCATGAAAAAATCACACCGATCATCATGACCAAATCATGCATTAACTTCCCAAATCTATCGTCGATCCGGTCAATCTACCGGTCGGATCTGCCATAACTACATGTCACTTCAACGAGCGTCATTGGTTAACTGCATTTAACTATCTTCATTTATTGCTGATTTGACTGTGTCATGACCCTACGAATATCGCATCGTGGCTTCCGAATTGCGACACCATCTCTCTGACTTGTGCATCCTGTCCCTGCTGGTGCGCCATCCTGCCACCTAGCATCCTGCATCTTTTTTTTCTTTTTTTTCTTGCACAATGTGGTTAGGCATTGTGTGGCTCCAAGCCCGTCTTGGAGGGCTTCAACTTGCTACCATTCACTAGCTTTGGCATCATTTCTCCATCTAACTGCTGCAGCTGTACTGTGCCTCCTGATGTAATGAAACTATTGCGGTATGGACATAGCCAATGTATCTGTAACTTACCTGGATGCTTCATGAACTTGATGTCATACAACAACACCAAGTCGACTTGCTAAAATTGCTGGTTTTTAATATGTCAATCGTGCCAAGCTTTTTGCCGATCCTTCTCCACGCGCTGGTGAAAACTTGTGACAAAATGGTCCTCTTCAAGTTGCACCAACTGCGCCAGTTGTTCCTATAATGTGGCATCGTCATCCATGCCTATCGTGGTTGCTATGCACAAGCTCAGAACAATGTATTCCATAGGCATGACTTCCTCATGTCCATACACTAATTTGAACGGTGTCTATCCCGTCAATATTTTACAAGTGTTGCAATATGCCCATAAGACTACTGGAATCTTCAAATCCCAGTCAGCATGGTTTGCGTTACAAACCTTGGTAAGCACATGCTCCAACACTTTGTTGAAAGCTTCCACTATTACGGAGAAAACTTCCTATAGCTTGGGGCATACCACAACAGATAGCTAACTACCAGAAAATAACTCAATTCCCAATGCAATGTTATATAAATGACGATGCTAAGATAATGGAGAAAAGACCAACCTTAAACTAGATGTTCGAAGTAGATCCCCGTTGAGCTTTCAACTTCTACACTTGAACCTGCAGATTAGTCTCAACAACAAGTACAAGCAAGTGCATATAACATGTGAAAGACATTAGCATAATCAATAGCATGATCGATGATATCATAAGCAAATATAACCCAATGTAATTTAACAATATTCACAACATCAATTGGATGAGAAAATGAGTATTTCCATTAATGAATAACAAGAAGTACAATATACGACCTCTAACCGGCAACCAATCTGAACCAAGAACTGGGTCTCTCCACTTGTGCCTCCACCACTTCAATCCCCCATGCAATGGCAAACTCAAACTATGAAACTAGTTTGGTAGGTGAACATAAGGAGTTCACAACAACAAGGATTAATGAGTGTAGACTCAAGTCATGACAAAAATCCACTATCCTGCTCTCTCTTTCTCCTCCCTTCCATACACCATAAGAGATCAATATATAGCCTTCCAAAGTTAAGTGAAAGATCGAATCAAGTCGTTTTGGGGCACATGGAGGGCCAAAGGTCACCCTAAGACCGCTTTTTGGGAGTAAAAAGTAATTATCTATTGGTTTTTAACATTTTACTTGGCGTCCGTGAGCTATAGTGGAACAGCCCGCGTGTACGCTGGCTATAGTGGAACAACTAGGGTACAGGAACAAAAATAGGGAATTGTGTGTTCCTGTAGGATAAAATGATGGTCTGAGTCAATGAAATGGATCCTGAAGGCCAATCAATGATGATTCTCAGAAGGTGGAAAATTACGCTGTAATAGATGCCCCCTAATGTGTGAGGTCAGAGAAGGTACTACGATGGCCGAAATACATTATAAATCTCAGAAGTGGAGTGATGGAGACACAAATGGAGAGAGTAGCTCACTCATCATAATACAATAATATCTCTAAATACATGTCAGTACAATACAACAATCTGAACCAACCAACACGAAGGTAATAGCTAGAAGGAGGGCATTAAAGCATCTCCCATCAACCAGCACGAGGTAACAGCTATGCTGAAGAATTTGGAAGAAATTAGATGAACGAACTGACTCAATAAGGATGGATGACATGCAAAAGTCAAGAGATCCGAGGAGTGGCTGACTCTGGTTTTAGGATTTCTTTTGAACAAGAGCATGAGCATATGAATAGACTCAGGTAGCATAGACTCGAGTAATGACACTCTGCGATGCAGGAGGCATCAACAAAGGGCTCCATAGTGACTGGAAGCTTAACCAATCGGTGGAGTAAAATCCGAGAAACAAGTACAGCTTCCTAAGGTCCTACTATAGTCCCGAATCATGGTGAATGGAGTGGAATGAATGCTCTATTCAAATGCGACACAATAGCTGCCAACAAAAAGAAGTAAATATTCTCTCGTCCGACTTTTTGGAATATTTGATTTTTTTTGGTCTTTTTCATATTTGGAAAGCTTGAAAAAGAATAAAATTGCTTATAATACAACAAGTGAGGGAATGAGTGTCAAATAGCTCAAATAGCGAGTAGACTAGTCCCAAGTAGTGGAACATACCTATGATCAATGCATGGAAGCATGTGCAGGATGTGGACACTCGGGGGGGTGTTCCCTCAGGGTCAAAAGGTCATCAAATTGCGAAAGGAAAATGAAAGCTCTACAGGGCTCTACAAGGGAAGTGCTTAAGCACCAGGCTAACAATTGAGTAAGCGGGAGCCGACACAAGGCTCAAGTGGAAAGCAGGATGATGCAATGCAATCACAACTTGGTAAAAATGGGGGAGTCCTTATGGGATATGGCCAACATAAGACAAAGCAGAGTATGAGTCTTTATCGCAAAGTCATGGCGTAACTACAAAGGACTCCCAATCCTAAAGAGAAACAACGACATGGGCGCCAAAAGGCATAACGATGCTCTAACTAGGGCACCCATGTTCGAACAAGCCCTATCGCTAAATAACGACACTTCTATAACAAAGTGAAGGTTTCGTGTCAGTTATAAAGCGGGGTCGCACCTAGGGTTAATGAGAAATGGTCAAAGGTCAAATGCAAAATGCAGGTGAAAATGACATCTAACCTATATGATGGGTGTGAAATATACCTGCCGTAGGCGCGGAATGGTAAAAAAATCAACTCTCATTGGAAAAAACTGTTCAAAATGGTACTCCAAGACATTACATTAGTTCAAAACAACTTAAAATGGTGAAAACTATAGAAAAGTGGGTTTGCAAAACTATAAATAGTAAAAATAAATTACTATTTACCAATTCATTTTCATTTTCATCCAAATAGTGGTTTTGGTTAGTTTTTACCTCCAAAGTTCAGTTGCTGATTCCGGAAGTTGTGGGCGTCCATTTCATGAACCGTCTGGAGCAGGTTAGTCATCTCATCCCCCTCTTTCATTTGATAGCTTTTATTTCAGTTTTCAATGGTCTATTATTTTTATTAGGCTAGCCCTACTTCTCCACAGCGCTGTACGTGGGCTACAGCTCTACGAGTCGAGGGTAGGGCCTACTAGATGCGGTCAACACATGCATTGACCGTAGGTAAACACCCTTGTATACTCAATAGCCCATGGGTACGGCCGTGAAGTTGGTTTTTTAAATGTTAAAAGCTAAACAACTTCTTGTGTTTCCTCCAGGATGGTCCTAGAGTGGAGGGAAAGAGAGCATGATGTTGTGGATGAGATGGTTCGCCAAGATTTTCCTGCACACCAAGCACTACAAGCATGTGGCCTTTATAAATTCTAGAACATTGGGGGTTTAAGGCCCCAAAACCAATTGCTCCGTCAGTTAATAGACTACTGGGAGGTAGACGCTCAGAACTTCAACATGGATGGTCAAACACTCTCCTTAGAGGTGGATGACATATATTTCATTACCGGGTTGTCCCATCGAGGGGAGGTGGCTAGCCTTCGATCTCGCACTGTAGGTGGTGGGATCACCATTCCTGACTAGATAGAGTGGTATTGTCTTCCCGGTACCCAGAAGGTGTGTTACAAAGAAAACTTCCTATGGCTTGGGGTAGACCACAAACGACAGCTGACTACCAGAAAATGACTCAATTCCCAATGCAATTCTATATAAATTACAATGCTAAGATAATGGAGAAAAGACCAACCTTCAATCGGATGTTCGAAGTAGATTCCCATTGAGATTTCAACCTCTACACTTGAACCTACAGATTAGTCTCAACAACAAGTACAAGCAAGTGCATATAATGTTTGAAACACATTAGCGTAATCAATAACACGATCCATGATATTATAAGCACACATAACCCAATGTAATTTAACAATATTCACAACATCAATTGGATGAGAAAATGAGTATTTCCATTAATGAATAACAAGAAGTACAATATACGACCTCTTGCTGGCAACCAATCTGAACCAAGAATTGGGTCTCTTTACTTGTGCCTCGACCACTTCAATCCTCCATGTAATGGGAAAATCAAACTATGAAAGGAGTTTGGCAGGTGAACATAAAGAGTTCACAACAACATAGATCAATGAGTGTAGACTCAAGTCACGGAAAAAATCCACTAGAGTTATCTTGCTCTCTCTTTCTCCTCCCTTCCATATTCCATAAGAGCTCAATATATAGCCTTCCAAAGGTAAGTGAAAGGACACATCGAGGCGTTTCGGGGTATATGGAGGGCCAAAGTTCACCCTATGACCGCTTTTTGGGAGTAAAAAGTAATTTTCTAATGATTTTTACCATTTTAATTAGTACCTGCGGGCTATAGTGGAACAACAAGTGTACATGATGAAAAATAGGGAAAAATGTGTTTTCTGGAGGACATAAAGTGAATCTGAGTCAGTGAAATGGATCCTGAAGGCCAAAGAATGCTGATGCTGACAAGGTGGAAAATTACGCTATAATAGATTCCCCCTAATGTGTGAGTTCATAGAATGGTGCTACGATGGATGAAATACATTATAAATCTCAGAAGTGGGGTGATGGAGACACAGCTAGAAGGAACAAATCACTCGTCATAATACAATAATATCTCTGAATACATGTCGGTATAGTACAACAATCTGATACAATGGCCATGAATAGGCAGTACATAATGAATACATGTCATACGTGATCATAGCCATAACCATCTACAGTAAGAGATGGTCTCCTACTGAAAGGAAACAACTAGTGCAAACTGGAGGTACAAACTATTGATGTCTGAGAGATGATATCTCAGATGTACAGTCACGATCAAGAGAAGCATACTGAATGCTATTAACGTCTAGGGTCTTCTACACAAATCATCTACGGTGCAAGTCCCATCAAGTGAATAAAGGTGTTGAGGTCGAACCTGATGTGACATCGTCTGATTACTGGTCAATGATGTATACCATTAACAGACGCGAGATAACCCACCAATAATGAAAATGAGCATCACGGCATAGTGTACAATCATCAAAGTGCGAATAGATGTGTTGAAGTCGAACACTAAGATGAATCCATCGATCAGGGGACATTGATGTATTCTCAAAACTGTCAATGGCGAGAGAACCTACCACTAATGACTGCAAGCCTCAAGGTACTCAACCGACTCTAAGCTCAATTCCAGAATAAATGAGTTGAAGTCGACGGAATGAAACTCACTGGAAGGAAGGCATTAAGGCATCCCCCATCAACCAGCACGAGGTAACAACTACGCTGAAAGATTTCGAAGAACTCAGATGAAACGAACTGACTCAATAAGGATGGCCGACATGCAATAGTCAAGAGATATGAGGAGTGGCCAACTCTGGTTTCAGGACTTCCTTTGAACACGAGCATGAGCAGATCGATAGACTCAGGCAACATAGACTCGCAATAACACTGTGTGATGCAAGAGGCATCAACAAAGGGCTCCATAATGATTGGAAGCTTAACCAATCGGTGGAATAAAACTGAGAAATGAGTACAGCTCCTAAGGTCTAACTATAGTCCCGACTCATAATGTATGGAGTGGAATGAATGCTCTATTCAAAGGCGACACAACAGCTGCCAACAAAAAGAAGTAAATATTCTCCCGTCTAGCTTTTTGGAATATTTGGTTTTTTTGGTCTTTTTCATATTTGGAAAGCTTGAAAAAGAATGAAATTGCTTATAGTACAACAATTGAGGGAACGAGTGTCAAATAGCGAGCAAACTAGTCCCAAGCAGTGGAACGTACCTATGATCAATGCAAGGAAGCATGTGCAGGATGTGGACACTCGGGGGGGTGTTCCCTCAAGGTTAAAAGGTCGTCAAATTGTGAAGGGAAAATGGAAGCTATGCAGGGCTTGACAAGGAAAGTGCTCAGGCACCAGGTTAACAATTTAGTAAGCGGGAGCCGGCACAAGGCTCAAGCGGCAAGCAGGATGATGCAATGCAATCACAACCTAATAAAAATATGGGGGCAGTCCTTATGGGGGATGACCAGCATAAGACAAAGTATAGTATGAGTCTTTATCACAAATTCATGGCATAACTATGAAGGAATCCCAATCCTAAAGAGAGACGACAACATGGGTGCCAAAAGGAAAAAGGGGCTCTAACTAGGGCACCCATGGTCGGATAGGCCCTACCGCCAAATAATGACACTTATATAACAGTGTGAAGGCTCCATGTCGGTTAAGAAGCGGGGTCGCACCTAGGGATAATGAAAATGGTCAAAAGGTCAAATGCATAATGCATGTGAAAATGACATCTAACCTATATGCCAAGTGTGAAATATACCTGCCGTAGGCGCAAAATGGTCAAAAACACAACTCTCGTCGAAGAAAACTGTTTGAAATGCTACTCCAAGACATCACATTAGTCCAAAACAGCTTAAAACGAAAAAAACTATAGACAAGTGGGTTTCCAAAACTATAAATAGTAATAAAAAATTACAATTTACAATTCATTTTACCCAAATTGGAGCTTTTGGTTAGTTTTCACCTTGGATTTCAGTCGTTGATTCTGGGAGCTACGGGCATCCGTTCGTCGAGCCGTCTGGAGCAGGTTAGCTATCTCATCCTTCTCTTTCATTTGGTAGTTTTTATTTCATTTTGAGTGGTCCAAATTTTTTATTGGGAAAGCCCTATTTGGTCACGACACTGTACGCGGGCTACTAGTATACGGGTCGCGGGTAGGGCCTGCTACCCGCTGTCAAAGCATGCATTGACCGCGGGTAGACGCCTTTGTTTAGTAAATAGCCCACGGGTATAGACATGAAGTTGGTTTTTTAAATGTAAAAGGATAAACTCTTTGTGTTTCTTCCTCCAGGATGGTTCTAGAGTGGAGGGAAAGGGAGCATGACCTTGTGGATGAGGCCATCCGTCACGATTTTCCTGCGCAACAAGCATTACAAGGATGTGGGATTTTCAAATTCTGGAGCATTGGGGGTTTGAGGGCCCAAAACCAATTTCTCCGTTGCTTGATATACTACTGGGACGTAGACGCACAAAATTTCATCCTGGATGGTCAAACACTCTCCTTGGAGGTGGATGACATATAGTTCATTACAGGGTTGTCCCGTCGAGGGGAGGTGGCAAGTCTTCGATCTCGTACTGTGGGTGGTGGGATAACCATTCCTGACTACATAGAGTGGTACTATCTTCCCAACAACCAGAAGGTGGGGATTTGGGTACCCATTGGAGCCATAGTCAGTCTAAGCATGAGTATTATAGTGTCCACTCTCGGCAGGATTACAGGTTCGGCAGCTCTACACCAGGCTTCAAGGCCAATGATGTTCTATGCTGCAGAGTGCATGCGGCCCATGATATATGACTGGTGCATAGCGTTACTGGTGTCTATGAAGACCCAGTTAATGGAGTGCAAGCGTGGGGAGGAAAAACACTTTGGATACGGTAGTACACTATGCATCTTTTTCTTCGAGAGAGTGTCAGGGCTCAGTCTGAGGGTTGAAGTCCCTCCTCATAGTCTCCATGACCCAGCCTTGACCCAGTGGGACAAGGTACTAATGCGATAGGGTTGTGGCCGACAGGCATCACCATATACAGATGAGTTCTTTCACTGGTGGGACCGACAAGTCATAGCCATTGACGACTACCCCTATGGAGGGATAGACTTTCGTGGTGATCGCGACATGCCCCTTCTACCACGGGCCACGTATGGAGACATCGGTATGTTACTCTTTTGATGTTTTTGTGTATTAAAATTTTTGGGATTTTTTATTATATATGAAAATGCAAAATTCTTTTTTGGTGGTAGTATCACATATTGACATTCTACTATTTGCTCGCACACACTGATCCGCGAAGACCAGAGGGTTTCCCGAGACATCGTCGACAGGGCAGGGGTGGAGAGATAGTTGGCGTTGCAGCAGAGCTCACATTAGAGACTGTGCGGGTCAACCTGTCCTGCATGACTAATAGGGTACCAATGATCAAGGTAGCATGGCTACCAGAGGATATGCAGCGTCATGTTGTGGGAGTACCAAGCAACTGGGTGTGACTACTGCAGCGTATAGCCAACTCAGTACACTATTACTATCAGACACATCCTGCCGAGGAAGCTAGGCCGCCATGCGGGGCTTAGACATCTCAAAGTCCCATATTTTGTATCAATATGTATATTTTTTAGAGCTATGGGCTCCAGTTTTGTATTGTGACACTACCATTTTGGACATGTTATTTATAAAAAAACTATGGTTCTCCGATTCTACTATATGTGTATGTACGAATGTATGAATGTATGTTTATTTGTGTTCTTCATTATGAATGTGACAAATGCCAATCTAGGACATAGTTAGCATATGCATTAGAAACATGATTAAAACTTCTCAGAACATGAATGTATGTAAATGACATTCCAAGAGTCTTACCCTTGAGAATCTCCATAGTAAAGTAGGACCCCCCACACAATACTAACCATTCAATTGAGACACAACCAGCTGTGAATCCAGGTGGAATTCTAAAAACTAGATGCCATGCGAAATAGCATCCCGAAGTAGTTCAACTACGGCATTATACTCAGCCACATTGTTGGATGTAGGGCCGAGACAAGCACCTCTTGAAGACACAACTAGGTGGACAGGCGAATAAATAACCCAAGCAGCAGAAGCGAGTTGCTACGTATGACGGCTAGCACAATCTATGAATCCCAAGAACACAGGAGATTTTGCTGACATCTGTCAACCAAATGGAAGTGAATCAGCAGGCCGAAAAACCAAAAGAAATCTAAACTATGTACAGAAGCAACAATACAATAGTATGCAAAAGTACTAGCTCGAGCTAGAAGCTCAAGCGTAATACTGCTTGAGGTAGAGCCCATTTCTAGGCTCCTTCAAGGCGTTCCCTTCATAATCTTCCAATTCATAGGCTCCTTTCTGAAGGACACGCCTCACGATGTAAGGACCGTGCCACATGGGGTTAAAATTGCCTACCCCCAGTGGTTCTTTAGCCTGGTCATATAAGAGTACCAATTCACCTTCAGCATACTACCGGGGACGAACATACCTATCATACTAGACCTTCACACGACGCTTATTAGCATCTATAGCCACAGCGGCATCTCGGCGCTGCTCATCAAGCTTCTCAAGGTGGATCAAACGTTGCTCAATATTTGGTGTATCAGGGAGGAGCTCTATGGCTAGTTTTAACCAAGGGATTTTGCATTCAATCGGTAAAATAGACTCCACACCGTGTACTAGCTAAAACGGTGAGAACCTAGTGGCAGTCTTAACTGCGGTTTGATATGCCCACAAAGCAGGATATAACATGATATGCCAGTTGTTCTTTCTTTGTTGGATGGTACATTGGAGAATGGTCTTTAAGGACTTATTAACTGCCTCAACCTGACCATTCGCTTGGGGGTCGTACAAGGATGAATGATCTTGACGAAACCCAAGCTTGAGTGACAAATCCGTCATCATCTTGTTCTTAAATTGATTGCCATGGTCAGTGACAATATCTTTCGGAATATCAAACCAAGTAATAATCTGATTGAATACGAAATGGGATGTTGTAGCACCTTCGACTTTTACGGTAGGAATGGCCTCATCCCATTTGGAAAAGTAGTCCACGGCCATAATGATATGGTGATGCCCCCCAGCCGAAGCTGGTTTGCAATCCATGAAATCCACGCTTCACTTGGTGAAGGGACTGACGGTGATGACTGGATTAAGGGGCACTGGATGCGAGTGTACATTCCGAGAAAACACCTAGCAAGGGTGACATCTCTTGATGGCATTTATACAATCCTTGAAGATCGAAGGAAAAAAGTAACTAGCTCGCATAATGCGTTGGGCTGTTGCAAGCCGGAATAAGTGACCACCACATGCCCCAATGTGGAAATCATTAAGAACACGCTTTTCTTCTTCATGAGTCAAACAATGACGGAGGATAGAATCATTTCCTCGACGATACAAAGTGTCGCTGGCGATGGTATAATCTTTAGCATGGTGTTTCACACGCCTTCATTCGTCTCACGAATAGTGCGAAAGAAACTTCAAAGTTTGAAGATATACGATGATATCCCCATACCAAGGGTCCACAGGCGATATAAGGAATAAGTGCTCATCCACAAAGGAATTTTCATGGACAATATCCTCGTCCAGTTGCAGAAGGTCCGACATGAGCTCAGCAAAAACCAAGGATTTCATCGACTTCGTCGAAGCAAAATCAAGATTAAACTCCTGAAGGATCGCAATACATTTATTGTACTTCCCCCCTATAAAACGTCGTGATAGCATGAACTGAAATGGATTGATATGCACTATGACTGTGGTTTTCCTAAGCATGATGTAATGTTGTAACCATTGGACTGCATGAACAGTTACAAGTGCCAACTTCTCCACATGAGTGTATCTCAGCTCGATGTCTACTAGATTTTGACTAAGGTAATAGATCACATGCTCCACGAGCACATCATCAACCTGAACTAAGACCATTCCAATTGTCTCTTGAGACGCGGCCACATAAAGTATAAAATCTCTTGCGAAGTCGGGTGGACTAAGCAGAGGGGGCGATACCAAATCTTTCTTAAGAGCATCGAAAGACTGTTGGGCTCGCTCATCCCAAATAAACGGTGTGTCTTTCTTCAACAAGCGCGCGAAACCTTTAGTAAGACTACCATAATTCACTACAAAGCGACGTAGAAAAGTGGTTCTCCCTTGGAGGCTCTGAAGTTGAAGTAAATTGCGTGGAGGAGGCAACCGAAGTATTGCCTCAACTTCAAGAGGATCGACTCTAATACCCTCTTTTGAAACTATGAAACCTAGAAGGTGACCCATTTTCACAACAAAGATGCACTTATTGGGATTTAACTGAATCTTGTAGCATATGCATCTTTCAAGATTTAAACAGAGGTGATTGGGGTGGTCCACCCTCTTGCGAGAATGGCCAGCAAGATCATCCAAGTATGCCTCCACTATGCGTTTAAGTTCATGAAAGGCGTAGGTCATATCACGCTGAAAAGCAGCTCCGGTGTTTTTAAGGTCGAAAGGCATTTTTCGGTATGCAAATGTACCCCAAGGACAAATAAAAGTAGTCTTATGTTGGTCCTCAGGCTTTATCTAGATCTAGTTATATCCTGAAAAGCCGTCCATAAATGAAAAAACTTCGCTTCCCACACAAGCATCCAAGATCTGATCTATGAATGGAGTGGGGAAATTGTCTTTTGGACATGCGTGGTTTAGATATCTAAAATCAGTTCATACACGGATAATTCCCTGCTTCTTATCCAGAGGAATGGGATTTGATACCCATTCGGTAAGGGGAACTAGGTAGATGAAACCATCCTTAAGCCGTTTCTCCACCTCTGCTTTGATCGCGACTGTCTTTCTAGGGTTCACAGCATGAAGGCATTGTCGAACCGGCTTAACATTGGGATATGTTCTAATATCATGTTCGACAATGCCGGGGTTTATTCCTGGCATCTCCTCATATGACCAGGTGAAAGCTTCCCGAAATTCCTTAAACAATTCGGTGTAAATGTGAACCTCCTTAAGAGAGCAACCAACATCGATATAAATTTTCTCAACCTTTCCGGGTGTACGAGAAATGTTGATAGGTATGGTAGGGGAAATATTATCCATGTTTACCTCTGCGTAAATCCCATGTGAATCCCAAGGAACCACAGGGTGACCAACCATCTCGGCAAGAGTCGTCCTAAACTCTTCTTGCTCGATAAAATCCAGGTTGGAAAGAAAATGGGAGCGATGATGCATGTATTCCTAAGGTCTTTAAATACCACACATGGCCTCAACAATAGCTTCATCCAAAGGTAAAGTACCATCGAGATAATCGTGCGAACAAGATGAGTCAACTGCCCATTCCAGCAGCATAACAAGATATTCCTCCTCTGTTCATGAAGAGGAAAGATCCGGCTCTGGAGTGGCTTGTTGAATATCTTGATATGCAAGTTCAGCAGCAGATAGTGGCATAGCCATTCCAACATGCGCAATGTCTCCATGCGTGGAACTCGTGGACAGTAAGGTCCATGGATCATCAAAATATGAAGTCCAGAATGGTACATTATTCAATGGAGGAGGCACATTATCGGAAATGGTTCCAATAAAAGCAATTGGTGCAGGGAAATCAAAAGATCCCAACAATGAGGGGTAAATCCGACACCCATGTTCCTAGTTGCCGGCTGAGAATATTTGAGTTGGGGGACAACAGGTCCCGTGGATGCTGTGGAATAGGGACTAACGAAATCTAGTTGGTCGATCGTCACAATCTTACCTTCGTGTGGAAAGCAAATAATTCTGAATACAGAGGACATGACCGCTCTCATAGCGTAAACCCAATTCCTACCCAAGAGAAGGTTGTAGTCGATGGGCGCATCAACCACCTCGACTTCAATAGGAACGGATTTCCAACCCAAGCAGATAATAAGGGAAGGGAGAATACCATGTGGCTTAACCGACAGACCGTCAAATCCAGTGAGCATGGTCATAGACTTGGATAAGGGAGGAGAGCCAAGAGCTTTCCAACAAGCATGGTACGGTAAGCGAGGTTGAACGTCAGTAGTGTCAAACTTGATAATGTTAGGACTTCCCCCATCCTGACCTCCTAAAGCACACAAAAGGGCATGCCTTTGAGAAGGACACGCCTGTAAAACCTCAAGAGCCAACATGGCACACAGAGTTTGACCCAAATCTTCTATAATAGAGTAGTTCTGGGTGGCTCGAGCATTGGGATTATGCATAGAGCACTTGAGAACGATTTTTGGTATCCGTGGCATAGTAGTGGGCTTCTCGATATGCAAAGAGGTATCAGGAGGAGGAGGAGACTCATTCCCCATATTCGGTTGTGGTGCATCATAATCATGTTGACGAGTAGCAACACTAACCTCTGATTTAACAATATTTACGCATCCAAAGCCACTGGCATGGGAAGCAGACGTGGAAGTTTCCTGGGTCCCACAACCAGTAGCAGGAGCATTCAAAGCCATATTCTGATGATGTGGAAGGGGATCTTGTTGAAATATTGTAACTTCCAAGAATATTATATTTGTATTTTATTATTCCAGAGATGGTACATTCCTCTGTGGTGACCTTATTGTATATCTGGAGATGTTTATTCCTCCGAGAGAATATGGTAACTAGGGTTATTAGATCTCCCATGTGAAGTCAGCCCTGAGTTTACTATTTGGGATCTATTAGACTCTCCTGGGAGAGGTCAGCCCCATTAGGGTAAAAGGTCATTTGGAGATGAGTATAAGTAGAAGAGGATGTTCCTCACTTATCTCACTCATTCATCCACTTGGGAGTAGCGCACAAGTGAGAGAGAGGTCTGCATAGGAGGAGAAGGAGCTCTAGTCTTGGACTACATCTTGTATTTGGTTGATTATCTATATTGAGGAAATCTTTGCTCGGTTTTCTACCCCATGAGGGTTTCCCAGGGTATATCTTGGTCTATCTTGTGATTGTGTTTCTTTCGGTGATCTTGCTAGTCAAATTAGGCTAAACTTAACATGGTATCAGAGCTAGCCTGAATAGGACATCTTTAACAAGGTGAAAGTACCTCTCTCTCCTCCTCTGATGAAAATTAGGGTTTCTGCAAAAGTTGAAATTTTTGGATTTTGATTGCATGGCTGGACAGCCCTCCTCAAAATCAAAGTTTTGAGCCTTGGATCGAGATTTTTGGTTGGGTAGAACTCCGGGAAAGTCAAATCCTAGTTTGACCAAAATTGTAGAAAACCAGAAAACCAGAGAACTAGAAAAGTTGCGCACCTATGCACCAGTGAACCAGAAAAGTGGCGAACCTGTGCACCAGAAAACCAGAAAAGAGAAGACTAGAAAACTAGAAATTTTGTTGCAGATCCGAAAGGTGAAAAGTTGAAGTTTCCAGAAACAAAACACACCAGAACTTTCAACTCAATAAAGCACATCTCCTGGTAAGTGTTATTCTATCTCTTGAGAAACTTCAATCTCCTTGACCCCTAGATAAGATGTCTCCAAGCACTAAGCTTGAATCCAAGCTAGAGGGTATAGAAAATTTCCGGACATGGAAATACAAAATTGGTCTCATTCTTGAAGAGACTGATCTTTCCCAATATATCAAGGATGAGGTTGTAGAACCTAAAGAAGGTGAAGCTAAAGAGAAGCATAGGAAGTATTTGATTAGGGAAAAGAGAATCATTGCTGACTATATCAAAGACCACTTGATTCCCCAGGTGGCATCCAAGAAGACTCCAAAGGAAATGTATGATGCCCTTTCCATAATGTATGAGGGAAAGAACATCAATAGGAAGATGAATCTGAGAGCTCAATTGAAGAACACCAAGATGAAGAAAGGAGAATCTATTCAAGACTATTTCTCAAGGGTTTCCCAGTTCAAGGAACAACTAGATGCCATTGGAGATACCCTTGATGAAGATGAACTAGTCATGACTGCTCTAAATGGTCTCACTAGACCTTGGGAGTCATTCATCCAAACTATGTGTGCTAGGAAGGAAACTATGAAGTTTGATGTGGTATGGGAGGATTGCATTCAAGAAGAAGCTAGGGTAGCCAATAGAGAATCCCTTCTCAAAGAAGATGACCAAGCTTTGGCTACTCACACCAAAATAAGAAGGTGGAGTCACTTCAACTCCAAGAAGAATGGTCACAAGGAGCCTCAAACTCCACATAGATTTCAAAAGAAAAGAAGACCAAGTTCAGGAGGAGACCTCTCGTCAATCCCTTGTGACAAATTGGGACACCTTGCTAGGAATTTTCCTTTAAAGAAAAAGAAGAAGAACACTCATTACAAAATACATCAAGCACATAGAGCAGAAGATGATAGTGAAGAAGAAGATGAGAGGCCTAAAAAAAAAAGATCTAAAATAGAAAAAGAAGATGCAGAAGAATATGTGTTATTCTTCGCTCTCTCTGGGTCTGTGACACCTAGAGAAGATACATGGCTCGTTGATAGTGGTGCTTCAAAGCACATGACAGGACAAAATAAAACTCTGTCAAGTCTTGAGGAGAAGGCCTCTCCACAGAAGGTATCTTTAGGAGATGACTATCAATATCCCACCAATGGAATTGGTGAAGCAAGCTACAAGCTTGATTCTGGAACCTCATTGAAGATGAAAGAAATATTATATGTACCAGGTTTGAAGAAGAGCTTACTCTCTATCTCTTCTTTGGATAAGAAAGGCTATAAGGTTGCATTCATAGATGGGAAAGTACTAATGTGGCCCAAAGGAAAATCAATTGAGGATGCAATTGTTATTGGTGAAGAGGAAGGAGGTCTATACAAACTCAAGGGCCATCCAGAAGCTGCCCTTGTTCATGAAGCCACTAGCCCAAGTGAGCTGTGGCACAGAAGGATTGCTCACATTAACTACAAAGCACTACCTCATGTGAGCAAAGTAGTCATAGGACTACTAGACTTAAAGACTGATCATGATGGAACTTGCAAAGGATGTGCAAAAGGGAAGAATGTCAAGAACCCTTTTCCAAAGAGTGATACAAAGACTAAGAGTACATTGGAATTGATTCACTCAGATGTATGTGGACCAATGCCAACCACATCCTTGATTGGATATGAATACTACCTTACATTCATTGATGACTACTCAAGGAAGACTTGGATCTATTTTCTGAAGGGAAAAGATGAAGTTTTTGGAAAGTTCAAGGAATTCAAGGCCTTGATAGAAAACCATTCAGAAAAGAAGATTAAGATACTTAGGACAGGCAATGGTGGAGAATATACCTCAAAATATTTTGAATTATTTTGTAAGGAAGATGGAATCAAGAGGGAACTAACCACTCCCTACAATCCCCAACATAATGGTGTTGCAGAAAGAAAGAATAATGGTGTTGCAAAAAGAAAGAATAATGGTGTTGCAAAAAGAAAGAATAGAACCATTATGGAGGCAGTAAAGACAATGATACATGATCAAGACCTACCTATGTATTTATGGGCTGAAGTAGCCAGGACATCAATCTATGTGCAGAATAGACTATCTCATAGTGCTCTTGATTTCAAGACCCCAGAAGAAGTGTTCATAGGGAAGAAGCCTGAGGTAAGTCACCTCAAGATATTTGGATGCCCAGTATACATTCATATTCCAAAAGAAAAGAGGACCAAGCTAGATCCTTCTGGGAAGAAAGGAATATTTTTTGGATTTTGTGAAGCATCCAAAGCATTCAGAATATACATCCCATGATTCCATCATATGGAAATAAGTAGGGATGTGATATTTGATGAAGAGGCAACTCTCAAGAGATCTAGGAAGTGGCAGTATGAAGAAGTATATGAGGAAGAGGCACCTTCCAGAATTGCAGAAGCTGCACCCACTCCTGAAGAGACAACCTTTGAAGATCATGACATGTTGGAACCACAAGAACCCTGTGTCATGAACACATCAAGGAAGAGAAAACCAACATGGGAAAGAGACATTATACTAGGAGCAGAAAATTATGGACCTCCCGAAGGCTCCATTAGGGTGAGAAAGAAACCAAAGACATTCTCCAACTATGTGGCCTTGATGTGTGATCTTGTAGATCAAAAACCCACTAGTTATGAAGAAGCATCTCATAAGAAAGAGTGGGTGGAGGAAATGACAGAGGAATACCAGTCAATAATAAAGAATGATGTTTGGGATATAGTCCCCAAACCAAAGGACAAGAGTGTGGTATCCTCCAAATGGATATACAAGATAAAGCATGCTGCGGATGGCAGTATTGAAAAATATAAGGCAAGGTTTGTGGCCAGTGGATTCTCTCAAAAAGAGGGAATTGACTATGAAGAAACATTTGCACCAATGGCAAGGTACACTTCCATTAGGACCATCATGGCACTTGCATCGATGATGAAGTGGGAGTTAAACCAAATGGATGTAAAGACAACCTTCCTGAATGGTGTGATTGAAGAGGAAGTGTACATAAAACTACCACAAGGATTTGAGGTGGAAGATGGAAGAACCCATGTGTGCAAAATGAAGAAGGCCTTATATGGGATGAAGCAAGCTTCCAGAGCTTGGTATGGCAGAATTGACAGTTTCTTGACTAGCTTGGGCTTTATCAAGAGTAAAGATAATCCTAACCTTTATCTCAAAGTTATGGGTGATGAACCTGTCATATTGTTGTTATATGTAGATGATCTATTCCTGACTGGAAATGAGAAACAGATTATCGAGTGCAAGAAGAAGCTCTCTTCAGAATTTGAGATGAAAGATCTCGGATTGATGCACTACTTCCTAGGTCTGGAAGTGTGGCAAGGTTCAAAAGGAATATTTCTTAATCAGGGAAAGTATGCGGTGGAGATCTTGAAAAGATTTGACATGTTGGAATGTAAAGCCATGACCACTCCCATGGATTACAACTTAAAGCTGCTAGCTAATGACTCATCATAGTTAGTGGATATGACTCTGTACAGACAGATAATTGGGTCATTAATGTATTTTACAAATACTAGACCAGATATATGCTTTGTTGTGAATACCCTGAATCAGTATCTAGTGGAACCTAAATGAGTTCACCTGATAGCCGCAAAGCATGTGATGAGGTACCTAAAGGGTACAATAGATTTTGGTCTATATTATCTTAGAGATCATGACTTCAGACTGCATGGCTACACAGATGCTGATTGGGCAGGAAGTGTATCAGACATGAAGAGTACATTGGGAGGATTCTATTGTCTAGGATCTACCATGATCTCGTGGTTTAGCAGGAAGCAGTCTAGTGTGGCTCTCAGTACAGCTGAAGCAGAATACATAGCTGCTTGCTCTGCTAGTTGTGAAGCAGTTTGGATTTGGAAACTGTTGTCAGGACTATTTGACTTAGAGATGGACCTGACTGTGATCCTGTGTGACAATCAGAGTTGTATCAAGATGATAGAGAATCCAATGTTCCATGATAAGTCAAAGCACATAGAGATCTAATATTTCTATATACAGGATATGGTGCAGAAAGGAGCTATCAAGCTCGAGTATGTAAGCACTGACGAACAAGTTGCTGATATATTGACCAAACCTCTATCTCGAGTAAAGTTTGAGTATATCTGAGACAAGCTTGGTGTAGTTCATAAGGACCCTCCTCGAAAGGGGGAGTGATATGGTCACTGATGATGAGATTGCTCGCATCGACAGTGAGGTTGATGATGTGGATACCTGTATTGGTGATACCGATGATGAGGTCGATGAATGGTTCTTAGACTGGGTCTAAGTTGACAAGAGGGATTGCATCATCCCTGGACTTCGGTCCCCTGAATTGATCCATAGACAGATTTATCTGAGAATGTAGGGATTGAATCATCCCTGAACTTTGGTCCCCTAAATTGATCCGTAGAAAGATCTCTCCGAGAAGTGGTCCCTAGTGGATGAGAGGCATTGCATCATCCCTGGACTTTGGTCCCCTGAATTGATCCGTAGACAGATGTCTCTGAGAAGTGGTCCCTAGTGGACGAGATAGATTGCATCATCCCTGGAATTTGGTCTTCTAAATTGATCCGTAGACAGATGTCTCCAAGAAGTGGTCCCTAGTGGACGAGAGGGATTGCATCATCCCTGGACTTCGGTCCCCTGAATTGATCCGTAGACAGATGTCTCCAAGAAGTGGTCCCTAGTGGATGAGAGAGATTGCATCATCCTTGGACTTCGGTCCCCTAAGTTGATCCATAGACATCTGTCTCCGAAAATTGATGATAGGACTGCATCATCCCTGAACATTTAGTTCAAAATGATGTGTTTGGATTGTATCATCCATAGACATGGGACTTGTCTTAAATTGATAAGGATTGATCATCTTGGGAATTTGATCTGGATTGTATCATCAATGGACCTATGTCCTAAAGTGAGAGGGATTGATCATCCTGTAATAAGATCTTGTGTATTGCAGAATATACTGCTATGACGATGTTGTAGATTGAGATGATCTAGATGACGATGCTGATGATCATGTGATGATGATGCTGATGATCGTGTGATGACGATGCTGATGATCGTATGATGATGATGTTGATGATCGTATGATGACGATGCCCGATGATCGTATGATGACGATGCTGATGATCGTGTGATGATGATGCTGATGATCGTGTGATGATGATGCTTTTAATCGTGAGGATCCAGATGATGATGATGCTATATTTGATCAAGTGCTGTAGAAGATGAAGATTCAATACTGATGATGTTGACATTCCAGTAACTATCTGAGTTACTGATGATGATAATGTATTAATAAATCTTCCAATGATTTATAGATGTATCATGTACCATGTATTTGATGACTCCTTGCTCCTGCAGATGTTGTTATAATATCCTTCTTGTTAAGGGGGAGTGTTGAAATATTGTAACTTCCAAGAATATTATATTTGTATTTTATTATTCTGGAGATGGTACATTCCTCCGTGGTGACCTTATTGTATATCCATAGATTTTTATTCCTCCGAGAGAATGTGGTAACTAGGGTTATTAGATCTCCCATGTGAGGTCCTGAGTTTACTATTTGGGGGTTATTAGACTCTCTTGGGATAGGTCGGCCCTATTAGGGTAAAAGGTCAATCGGAGATGAGTATAAGTAGAGGAGGATGTTCCTCACTTATCTCACTCATTCATCCACTTGGGAGTAGCGCACAAGTGAGAGAGAGGTCTGCATAGGAGGAGAAGGAACTCTAGTCTTGGACTACATCTTGTATTTGGTTGGTTATCTATATTGAAGAAAGCTTTGCTACGTTTTCTAGCCCATGAGGGTTTCCCAGGGTAAATCTTTGTCTATCTTGTGATTGTGTTTCTTTCAGTGATCTTGCTAGTCAAATTAGGCTAAAATTAACAGATCTGTCAACACAGCTAGGCTCTGTGCAATATGCTTCGATGCTTCTTCAATCCGAGGACACAAGTGAGTAAGATAATCTTCCCCACAAAACTTGCAAGGGAATTTCACTTTACACCTAGGTTTACAGTCCCCACCAGCATTTTCGTCGTCCCGAGGAGGGTTGGTGTTCTCTTTCCGAGGAGTAGTACGATTACTACGATTGTTCCCATTATTTCCACCCTTATGATTATTTCTCCCCTTCTTCTTACCACCAGGCTACTGGTTACCTAATGGGTTCACTGATTGCATAGCGTGTACATCAGATGATGGGGTGGAAGTGGACAAGGTGTGAACTTGTCCGAGAGTAGATTGGTTAAGAGAAAATTTTTTCATTTGATTAGAAACCAAATCTATGGGATGAATAGTTGCGTATCCAACAATGCCATTGGCATGTGGTCCAAGAACTGGCTTGGGCTCATGTCGTGATCGCGGTGCATCAAGAATAATGTCATATAGGATGCCAGATTGAGCATAGAGTAAATCTATTTGCTAGAATTTTAGTATAGCTTGTTCCTTAGTCGTAATGTCGGACATCGAAACATCCTAAGAAATGTATGGAAGAAAAGACTTGAGAAACCATTCCAACAAAAAATCTAGAGGAATGTTGGCTTTCACTAGCCTCTTCCATTGACGCCACTCTTGAACATGGTAAGATATGTGTATGGCCTTATTCTGGAAGAAGGTAGACAAGATTTCAGTGCCAGTATTGCAGCAAACTGGCAGCTGGAAATGATCTACGAAACCAAGGCTATCTCATTGAAACCTCTATATGTGCCCCCAGGCAACTCAACATACCACTTCGTGGCTGCCCCAGTGACGGTGCGTTGAAATTGTCTCAAACGAATGGAATTGTGATTTAATGAGTTTGATGAGCACCAAAGGTGAAAAGTCGTGACGTGATCACTCATATCCTCACCACCCTTCCCCTCAAACTTGGGAATGTCCAAAGGGATCATGGTAGGGACCGGAGGCAAAGAAGGATCGTGACACACTCGATCATTCGTGAGCTTTGAAAGATCTGGAAGATTCAATCGAGCAAGGAACAGAATATGTGGCTATAAAGCTTGATTATAAGCTCCCATAAAAGGTTGATTATACGGAACTGAAAGATAAGATGGACCATAACCCTGACCATGACCATTAAAAGGTTTATACGGACCTGAAGGATAAGATGGACCATAACCCTAACCCTGGCCATAAGGTTGATAACCTCCCCCAACCTGACCCGTGTGAGGGTAAGCAGGTATATGTGTATTATGAGCCCCGTAATGAGGTGGGTTGTAATGAGGGCCAGGACCAACTATATTATAGTAAGGGTTACCACCATAATTATGGGGCATATAAGTATTACTCGTAGAGGGAATTGTGTTGTAATGACCATAATTGTTAGGTATGTTCCCACCCCCTACATAAGCATTACTAGTAGTAGGAGCATTCATGTAGTGACCATAAGTATTAGGTATATTCCCACCCCTACATTAGCATTACTAGTAGCAGGAGCAGACATAAAAGTATGCGGTATGTTTCCACTCCCAGTATTAGGAGGATTGTTAACATTAGCGAACGTGGTCCTAGGTTGATGTGTAGAGGCATGTGTATTGTACTGTGGATGGTGAGTTGTATTGCGAACAATGTTCCCACCATGAAAGGTAGTCCTAGGAGGAGACCTTCCTCTGAAATTTGCAATGTTTGAAGGGATGCGGCCAGTCCCCATATTATGTGTGTGAGTAGAAAATGTGGTGCCCCCAATGAGTGCAGTGTTGCGAACACCATGACTAGTGTTAGCATGACTACCAGACATAGTGGATGGATCGACTATGTTGTAAGTAGGCATACCATGAGAGAACGGGGTAGCATTCATAGTGGTCGTAGGACCTGTGTTAACATGCAAATTCGGCATCCTATATAGGAAATTCTGTGGATTCGAAGGATCGTATAGGTTGTCCTCGGGTAGATTTGGTCCAAACAAAAGAGGTTGAGTCTCTGGCTATAATTGATCGCCCCCCCATTCCTCTCTAGGAGTAGGAGGAGCAGAGGTGTCTTCGACTCTACCCGACGGAGTCATAGGGATTTATCCCATGCCAAAATGACCAGTGATAATGTCAGTGCGAAGCACTTCAAAAGAATCAGAAAAATTAGAGAGGGCCTTCCAGCGTTCCCTCTGAACACGACATGTAACCTCGACGATCGGTAAACCAGCCAACCGATGAGACCAGCAGAGAGTTGGATCTCGTGCCACGATACCTCTGAAGTCAATAAATAAAATCATCCCCTAACGACCAAACTAACCATCAAAGCGCACACACCTAACGAAACTACAACCAAATGCACACAAACAGGATTGGCTCAAGGGACCTCCCGACACTACAGCCGGTATGTCTAGCTTAGGAGAGGCTTAAGACTCCCAAACTATAACTGGAGGAAATAGAATCAGTTATAAGGGTTCCCAGACTTCATTGTGTGCACAAGGTCAAATCCCTATACAACAGGAAACTGTACTGTCCGACCCCTATCTGACTCAGGACAACCGCAGTATAACCACTACAAATTCCCTATGCGATACCTAGGTAAGGAAACTAAGGTCACCACAATATAACCAATGCTTAGGAGGACAGTCTCAGGTGGGATCCGTCATATGGGAAGGGTAGAAAATATCGAAACTCAAGAGGTACTGATCCCTCAAGAGCCCTCGTACAGGAACAAATACTGGAAATATCTCCCACGTTCAGCCAGTATTGGAGGGCTATCTCCACAACCAACCTCCCGTGACCTCGTGCTTAACTCTGTTCTGAGTAGAGCTTCCTGAGAACACTGATGTATATTATGGAATTCACCACTCCCTGGTCAGACACATAATGTTTCGTCTAGTAGTCTTGGATTGTTAACTCACAATGATCTATTCCAAGACTCTAAACCTATACTAGTTGGTGCACCCTATAAAAGAAAAATCGTTCTAATCAATTTTAAGATTAAGCGTTGATTTTAAATGGCTGTAATTACTCAAAGGATATGGTCACGAAACTGATGATGTATAGGACTCAATAGTATGCACAATTGAAAAACTCTAGACTCATCTATCAATAAAAACAATGCCACTAAAATGACAATCAATCCAACGGTTCGAAATAAATTGCAATTCTTTTAAATTTCCAATGCACAAGCAGATCCTAGATGAAAGCAAAAGATCTCAGATGCAAAATGCAGTACGGAAAGCAAATATTTTTTTATTTTCTCTTATAATGGAAAGGAAAATGCAAAACTATGTTTTTGTATTTTTTCAATATAATGAAATCAAAAAATGCAAGCGAAATCTACCTATTTGGTTAAAGAAATGCAGAGCAGATCACTAAGACAACCCAACAAGTCCAAAAAGATGAGACTCGGCCAATGTAATGAGCTAGAAAATAAAAAAATGGTGATAAACCAACAAGGCTCGAAACAAAGAGAAAAAGCAGTTTCTGGTCACAAATAGGGCATGGAACAGTCAGGAATCAAGCTAATTAAGACTCAAGAACACTCAAAACCAACCCAGCAACAATCCAAGGCCATAAATCAATCAAACCCGGAGGTGTATGCTATTATCGAAAGGAAAACTAAGGGTAGATGTGGGCTACAGTGCAGATAGAGGCGGGTAGACGCGGGAAAAACTAAGTTGAACTGCGTATAGGGAAAGGCAAATGAGCAAACAAGAAGTCCAATGACTCAGAAAATGCTTGTTTCTATAGTATATCCCAATGACCAATCAATGACACAGAAGCTAGACACACAACAACTCTAAATAAGGACAAATGACAAAAAATACCCAAAAATGGACGTTCTCCCCAGCGGAGTCGCTATTTCTGTTATGGAGAAAAATCCCTATGGCTTGGGGAAGACCACAATAGACAGCTAACTACCACGAAATGACTCAATTCCCAATGCAATGCTATATAAATGACAATGCTAAGATAATGGAGAAAAGACCAACCTTCAACCGGATGTTTGAAGTAGATCCCCGTTGAGCTTTCAACCTCTACACTTGAACCTGCAGATTAGTCTCAACAACAAGTACAAGCAAGTGCATATAATATTTAAAAGACATTAGCATAATCAATAGAATGATCCATGATATTATAAGCAAATATAAAACAATGTAATTTAACAATGTTCACAACATCAATTGGACGAGAAAATGAGTATTTCCATTAATGAATAACAAGAAGTACAATATACGACCTCTTGCCGGCAACCAATCTAAACCAAGAATTGGGTCTCTCCACTTGTGCCTCCACCACTTCAATCCTCCATGGAATGGCAAACTAAAACTATGAAAGGAGTTTGGTAGGTGAACATAAGGAGTTCACAACAACAAGGATCAATGAGTGTAGACTCAAGTCATGGAAAAAATCCACTAGAGTTATCCTGCCCTCTCTTTCGCCTCCCTTCCATATGCCATAAGAGCTCAATACATAGCCTTCCAAAGGTAAGTGAAAGGACACATCGAGGCATTTCGGGGTATATGGAGGGCCAAAGGTCACCTTAATACCGATTTTTGGGAGTAAAAAGTAATTTTCTAATGAATTTTACCATTTTACTTGGTACATGCGGGCTATAGTGGAACAACTTATGTGTACGCTGGCTATAGTGGAACAACAAGCGTACATGAAGAAAAATAGGGAAAAATGTGTTTTCTGGAGGACATAAAGTGAATCTGAGTTAGTGAAATGGATCCTGAATGCCAAAGAATGCTAATGCTCACAAGGTGGAAAATTACGCTGTAACAAGGTGGGGAGTCAGGTAACCATTGGGGCCATAGTCAGTTTGAGTATGAAGATCATAGTGTCCACTCTCGTCAGGATTACAGGTTCAACAACTTTACACCAGGCTTCGAGGCCGGTGATGTTCTATGCCTCAGAGTGCATGAGGCCTATAGTATATGACTAGTGCACAATGTTACTAGTGTCTATGAAGACCCAGTTAACAGAGTGCAGGCATGGGAAGGAAAAGAACTTCGGGTATGAAAGTATACTATGCAGCTTTTTCTTCGAGAGAGTTCCAGGGCTCAGTTCGAGGGTTGAAGTCCCTCCGCATAGTCTCCGTGACCCAGCCTTGACCCACTGGGCCGAGGTACTAACGCGACAGGGTGGTGGCCGATAGGCATCACCATATACAAATGAGTTCTTCCATTGGTGGGATCGACAAGTCATTGCCATCGATGACTACCCATATGCTGGGATAGACTACTGGGGTGATTGCGACATGCCGCTTCCTCCAGGGGCTGCATTCAATGACATCAGTATGTTACTCTTTTTATGTTTTGTATATTTAATTTTTTGGGATTTTTTATTATATATGAAAATGCAAAAATATTTTTGGTGTAGTATCACATATTGACATTCCATTGTTTTCTCGCAGATGCTGGTCTGCGAAGACCAGAGGGCTTCCCAAGACACCGTCGACGGGCAGGGGTGGAGAGGTAGCTAGCTACAGCAGAGCGCACATTAGAGACCGTACGGGTCAACCTATCCCATATGACCAACAGATTACCCATGATTGAGGTGGAGCATCTGCCAGAGGCGATGCAACGACATGTTGTGGGAGTACCAAGCACCTGGGTGCGACTACTGCGGCACATAGCCAATGCAGTTCACTATTATTATCAGACACATCTTGCCGAGGCAGCTAGGCCTCCTCCTAGGGATTAGATATCTCAGAGTCCCATATTTTGTATCGATTATGTATATTTTTGAGAGCTACGGGCTCCAGTTTTGTACTGTGACACCAACGTTTTGGACATGTTATTTATAAACCAAAAAAAAAAAAAAAAAAACTATGATTCTCCGGTTCGACTATATGTGTATGTAAAATTGTGTGAATGAATGTTTATTTTTGTGCTTCTTCATTGATGTGACAAATTCCAATCTAGGACATAATTAACGTATGCATCAGATACATGATTAAAACATCTTGGAACATGAATGTATGTAATGGAAACAAAATGACGCTCCAAGACTCTTACCCTTAAGAACCTTCGTAGTAATGTAGGATCCCTCACGCGATACCAGCCATTCAACTGAGACACAACCAGTTGTGAATCTAGGAGGACCTCTAAATAAATGATACCATGCGAAATGGCATCCCGAAGTAGCTCAACTACGGCACTGTACTCAGCCACAATCTGATGGTCGAGTGAATAAATAACCCATGCAACAGAAGCGATTCGCTGCGTATGACGGCTAGCACCATCTGCGAATACCAAGAACACAGTAGATTCCGCTGACATATGTCAACCAAATGGAAGCGAATCAACAGATCTGAAAAACCAAAAGAAATCTAAACTATGTACAGAAGCAATTATACAATAGTATACAAAATTATTAGCTCGAGCTAGAAGCTCAAGCATAATAACTCTTAAGGTAGAGCCCATTTCTAGGCTCCTTCAAGGCGTTCCCCTCATAAACTTCCAATTCGTAGGCTCCTTTCTGAAGGACATACCTCACTATGTAAGGACTGTGCCACATGGGGTTAAACTTCCCTGCCCCCAAGGGTTCCTTAGCTTGGTTATACAAGAGGACCAAGTCACCTTCATCATACTGTCGGGGACAGACATACCTATCATATTGAACCTTGATACAACATTTGTTGGCATCTATAGCCACAGCGGCATCTCGACGCTGCTCGTCAAGATGCTCGAGGTGGATCAAACATTTTTTAACATCCGTAATATCAGGCAGGAGCTCTATGGCTAGTCTTAACGAAGGGATTTTGCATTCAATCGGTAATATAGACTCCACACGGTGTACTAGCTGAAATTGTGAGAAATCGGTGGCAGTCGTAACTACGGTTTGATATGCCCACAAAGCAGGATATAACATAATGTGCCAGTTGTTCTTGCTTTGCTGGATGGTACATTGGAGAATGGTCTTCAAGGACTTATTGACTGCCTCAATTTGACCATTCACTTGGGGGTAGTAAGAAGATGAATGCTCTTGATGAAACCCAAGCTTGAGTGACAAATCCATCATCATTTTGTTTTGAAAGCGACTGCCATGGTCAGTGAAAATCTCTTTCGGAATACTGAACCAAACGATAATCTGACTGAACATGAAGTGGGATGCTATAGCACCATCATCTTTTACAGTAGGCATGGCCTCAGCCAATTTGGAAAAGTAGTCCACAGCCACAACGATATGGTGATGTGTTATGGATAAAAATTTCTATGGCTTGGGGAAGACCACAACAGACAGCTGACTACCAGAAAATAACTCAATTCTCAATGCTATGCTATATAAACGACAATGCTAAGATAATGGATAATATAACCAACCTCGATCCGGATTTTCGATGTAGATCCCCGTTGAAGTTTTCAATCCATGCACTTGAACCTGCAAATTAGTCTTGATCGGCAATATACAACAAGCGCATATAATATATGAAAGACATTAATATCATCAATAGCATTAGTCCACGATATCATAAGTAAATGCAAACCAATGTAATATAAACAATATTCACAACATGAATGGATGAGAATATGAGTATTTCTATTAATGAATAACAAGAAGTACAATGTGATACGACCTCTTGCCGGAAAACCAATCTGAACCAAGAACTAGGTCTCTCCACTTGTGCCTCCACCACTTCAATCCTCCATGGAATGGAAAACTAAAACTATGAAAGGAGTTTCGAAGGTGAACATAAGGGGTTCACAACAACAAGGATCAATGAGTGTAGACTCAAGATACAAAAAAAATCCACTAGATTTATCTTTCTCTCTCTTTCTCCTCCCTTCCATATGCCATAAGAGCTCAATATATAGCCTTCCAAAGGTAAGTGAAATGACACATCAAGGCGTTTCGACGCAAATGGAGGGCCAAAGGTCACCCTAAGATCGATTTTTGGGATTACAAAGTAATTTTCTAGTGACTTTTACCATTTTACTTGACACCCACAGGCTATAGTGGAACAACTCGTGGGTATGCTGGCTAAAATGTAACAGCTAGCACATAGGAAGAAAAATGGGGAAATAGTGTGTTTTGAAGGACATAAAGTACATTTGAGTCAGTGAAATGGATCCTGAAGGCCAAAGAGTGTTGATGTTCACAGGGTGGAAAATTACGTTGTAACAGATGCCCCCTAATGTGTGAGGTCAGAGACTGATGCTACGATGGCCGAAATACATTATAAATCTCAGAAGTGGAGTGATGGAGACACAAGTGGAAGGAGTAGCTCACTCGTCATAATACAATAATATCTCTGAGTACATGTCGGTACAATACAACAATATGATATAATGGCCATGAGTAGGCAGTACATAGTGAATACATGTCATAAGTAATCATAGCCATGATCCCTCTACAGTAAGATATGGTTCCCTGCTCAAAAGGAAACAACTAATGCAAACTAGAGGTACAAGCTGCTAATATCTAAGAGATGATATATCAAATGTAAAGTCACGATCATAAGTAGCATATTGAATGCCACTATCTCCTGGGGTCTTCTACACAAATCGTCTACGGTGCAAGTCCCATCAAGTTAATAAAGGAGTTGAGGTCGAACCTGATGTGACATCGTCTGATTACCGGTCAATGATGTATACCGTTAACAGACATGAGATAACCCACCAATAATGAAAATGGGCATCAAGGCACAGAGTACAATCATCAAAGTGTGAATAGATGTGTTGAATTCGAACATTAAGATGAATCCATCGATAAGGGGACATTGATGTATTCCCAAAAATTTCGATGGCGAGAGAACCTACCACTAATGAATGCAAGCCTCAAGGTACTCAACCGAACTCTAAGTCTCAAATTCGGGAATAAATGGGTTGAAGTAGGTGGGACAAAACTCATGAGAGGGAGGGCATTAAGGCATCCCCCATTAACTAGCACGAGGTACCAGCTATGCTGAAAGATTTGGAAGAAATCAGGTGAAAGGGACTAACCCAATAAGGATGGCCGACATGCAATAGTCAAGAGATCTGAGGAGTGGCTAACTCTGGTTTCAGGACTTCCTTTGAACAAGAGCATGAGTAGATGGATAGAATCAGACAGCATAGACTTGACATAACACTGTGTGATGCAAGAGGCATCAACAAAGGGCTCCATAATGTCTAGAAGCTTAACCAATCGGTGGAGTAAACTGAGAAACAAGTATAGCTCCTAAGGTCCAACTATAGCCCTGACTCATCATGTATGGAGTGGAATGAATGCTCTGTTCAAAGGCGACACAACAACTGTCAACTAGATGTAGTAACAATAATCCCATCCAACTTTTTGGAATATTTTATTTTTTTGGTCTTTTTCATATTTGGAAAGCTTGAAAAAGAATAAAATTGCTTATAGTACAACAATGGAGGGAATGAGTGTCAAATGGCGAGCAGACTAGTCCCAAGTAGTGGAACATACCTATGATCAATGCAAGGAAGCATGTGCAGGATGTGGACACTCAGGGGGGTGTTCCCTCAAGGTCAAAAGGTCATCAAATTGTGAGAGGAAAATGGAAGCTCTAGAGGGCTCGACAAGGAAAGTGCTCAGGCACTAGGCTAACAATTGAGTAAGTGGTAGCCGGCACAAGGCTCAAGCGGCAAGCAGGATGATGCAATGCAATCACAACTCGATATAAACGGGGGAGTCCTTATGGGAGATGGTCAGCAATATAAGACAAAGTAGAGTATGAGTCTTTATCGCAAAGTCATGGCATAACTACAAAGGATTCCCGATCTTAAGGACAAATAATGGCATGGGAACCATAATGCAAAAAGGGGTTTTAACTAGGGTACCCATGTTCGGAAAGGCCCTACCGCCACATAACGATACTTCTATAATAGTGTGAAGGTTCCGTGTTGGTTAAGAAGTGGGGTTGCACCTAGGGTTTATGTAAATGGTCAAAAGGTCAAATGCATAATGCATGTGAAAATGACATCTAACCTATATGCCAGGTGTGAAATATACCTACCGTAGGCGCGAAATGATCAAAATCCATTCTCGTCGAAGAAATCTGGTAAAAAATGCTACTCCAAGACATTATATTAGTCCAAAACAGCTTAAAACGACAAAAACTATAGACAAGTGGGTTTTCAAAACTATAAATAGTAATAAAAATTACAATTTACAATTCATTTTCACTATTCACCCAATTTGGAGTTTTTGGTTAGTATTCACCTTCGATTTCAATCGTTGATTCTTGGAGCTACGTGCATCTGTTCGTCGAGCCGTCTTGAGCAGGTTAGTAGTCTCATCCATAACTTTCATTTGATTGTTTTTATTTGAATTTTCATTCGTCCAATGTTTTAAATGGACAAGCCTTATTTAGTCACGGTAGTACTCGCGATCAACAAGCATACGGGTAGTGGGTAGGGCTTGGTACCCGCGGTCAATGCATGCGTTGACTGCGGGGTACCTGCCTCTGTGAGATAAATAGACCGTGGGTACAACCGTGAAGTTTGTTTTTAAATAAACATGACTAAATTTTTGCTTTCTCTTCCTCCAGGATGGTTCTAGAATGGAGAGAAAGGGAGCATGATGCTGTGGACGAGGTCTCCCGCAATGATTTTCCTGCACAACAAGCTTTACAAGCATGTGGGATTTTCAAATTTTGGAACATAGGGGGTTTGAGGACCCAAAACCTATTGCTCCGTCGTTTGATAGACTAGAGGGACATAGATGCAGAAAACTTCAACTTGGACGGTCAAATACTTTCCAAGTCAACCAAATCCAATCATGGCCAAGCAAAGTTAACCATGGTCAACAAAACAGAACAATGGTCAACAATAGTTAAGCAAATGTCAACCAATGTCAACCATAGTAAACCAAAAGTCAACCATTATCAACCATGGTTGACCAATGTCAACCATAGTCAACCATAAACAACCATGGTCAACCATAGCGAGATACAAAGAGAGATTAGTCAACCATAATAATAATTTTAATTGCTTTCTAATTTGTTCATGGTTGATCATAGTCATCCATGGTCCACCATAGTCAACCATAGTAAACCAAAAGTCAACCAAACTTGTCATGCCGCATTGTCACAATAAATAATATGATTTATTATTCACAACACATAACCAATGGTAATATTCATACATGACACCTAACCAATGGTACTATTCATACATGTAAGTATGTTAAATAATAAATTAGTTCATACTAATATTAATAAAAAAAATTATTATTATTAAAATTGCCAATCCTCATTATAAATTATTTTCATTTATTAATGTTATAATTATATTTTCTTATTTTCATTTACAATTTTTTTAATTAATAATTAATAATTATTTAATAACAGCTTATTATTATTCTTATTCTTCTTCTTATTATTATTTAAATTAATTTCTTATTTTGATTTATAAGTATTATAATTATAATGTTTTTAATAATTATTTTTATTATTATAAAATAAATATTTTTATTTAATAATAATAATAATAATAATAATAATAATTATTATTATTGTTATTATTATTTTACAATAATAATAATAATAATAATAATTAATATTATAATTAAATAATAATAATAATAATTATAAAGAATGAATAAAATAATAAATTATGATTATTATTAATATGTCCATCCTCATTATAAATTATTTTTATTTATTATTTTTTTCTTATTTAAATATAATTAGATTTTCTTATTTATAATATAAAAAATAAAAATAAATAAAATAATTTCTTATTTTCTTATTTAATATTTTTTTATAATTTTTTTTAAATATTTTATAATAATAACAATAATAATATTTTCTTATTTATTATTTTTTTAATATTTTTTAAAATATTTTATAATAATAAAAATAATTATAAATAAAAAATATAATTATAATAATTATAAATGAAAATAAGAAATTAATTAAAGTAATAATAATAATAATAATAAATATTATATATTTAACCGCAGGAATCCCGTGTGAAAATGGAAAACTTCTCGACGTTTCGGGCTGGGTAGTTCAGCCCATCTTCAGGAGATACTCTTCAGTTTCCCAACTTAATCTTTCAATTGGTTTCTTTATTTATAATGTATCTTAGCCTAATAATTGAAATATGTCGGCCCTTAGAAACATTATTAAGATGTCGTTCTTTTATTTTTTTAATTGGTTAATGATAGGAGCCCACGTCCTGCTGAGTTTCCATCCGTCATCTCGATTGATATTGAGAGGGTGCTTCTCAATTTCAATTGCTTCTCTTACTCGTCTTCTTGTGTAATGGTCAATGTTGGCGATGACTTTGGTGTCGTCCATGAGAATGT
This sequence comes from Larix kaempferi, assembly GCA_027924585.1. Taxonomy (NCBI): domain Eukaryota; kingdom Viridiplantae; phylum Streptophyta; class Pinopsida; order Pinales; family Pinaceae; genus Larix; species Larix kaempferi. Next base: position 22,257,725 of record BSBM01000011.1, on the reverse strand, counting down.
GGTGTTTGGAGGTTATGGAGTGTTCTGCTAATGCGGAATTCTTTATCCGTCCTTGAATGATGTCCACGCTATGTTCTTTCAATCTTGTTAGTACCGAGCGACCAGTTTCTCCAATGTACACCTTACCGCAGCCACATGGGATCAAGTACACACCTTTATTCTTCTTAGGGTCCGCTTGATCTTTTGCATGGTCTAAGATTCCACGCAACGTGTTCAAAGGAGAGAAGGCGACCCTTATTCGTTTCTTCCTCAATATGTTGGCTATTTTGTCAGTTGTCCCTTGGATGTAAGGAAGCTTTATTGATTTTATAATCTCGTTTTGATTCTTTGCCTACCTTGCTTCCTGGGACTTCTTCATGGTTTTGCTGATTAGATTTTCACTGTAGCCATTATTTTTGAAGACTTTGAGAAGGTGTTCTAGTTCCGTATCCAAGTGTGCCGAATCAGAAATTCTCTTGGCTCTGATAGTCAGAGTGTTAATGACGCCAATTTTTTGTGACGGGTGATGATGAGAGTCAGATCTAATGTACTTATCTGTGTGCGTCTTTTTTCGATATACCTGGTGTGCTAAAGATCCGTCTTCTTTTCTAGATAGAAGGATGTCTAAAAAAGGAAGACTATTGTCTTCTTCGATTTCCATTGTGAATTTGATGTCTTCTGATTGGCTGTTCATGTGTGTTAAGAAATCCCCGAGCTTATCTTTCCCATGGGGCCAAATGAAGTTGGTGTCATCCACATAACGTCGCCATTGTTGCGGTTTTTCTGGAGCGGAGTTGATGGCCTTTTCTTCGAAGTGCTCCATGAAGATGTTTGCCACAATGGGGGAGAGAGGTGATCCCATTGATACCCCATTGATTTGCTCATATATGTCTGCATGATAACTAAAGTAGGTGGATTTTAGACACACATCAACCAGATTCGCAGTCTCATCGTCCGTGAGTCTTCTTATCACGGCTATAGCCTCTTTTACTGGAACTTTCGTGTAGAGTGATACAATGTCGAGGCTGGCCAAAAAGTTTGAATCTTTTAATATAGTGGATCTTATGGTGTGAACAAAATGAGAGGAGTCCTTGATAAAGGATTGAGTCTTACCTACCAATGGTTTGAGTTTTTCCATGAGAAGCTTTTCCAATCCATACGAAGGCGAGCCGATTGTGTTTACGATCGGCTTGAGAGGACAACCAACTTTGTGAACCTTCGGTAGCCCGTATATTCGTGGAACCACAGGGTTTTTTGGTGTGATCTTCTTTTTAATGCTGTCATCCAAAGAAGAGTTCTGGATAGCCCTGGTGATCTCCCGTATGATTTTATTGTTGGGGTCCTTATCGACTTTCCTGTAGCTCTCGCTCGTGGTCAGATGTTCTATCATTTTTCTGTGATAATCATCTGTGTTCATAACAACCGTTGCATTCCCCTTATATAACCAATATTATTAATATTATTATTATAAAAACATATGCCAGTGTATTGTTTACAAAAACATTACACTGTATTGTTTACAAAAACCGTATATGTACACAATAATACTTTTATTATTATTATTATTATTATTATAAGATATTTTAATATTTGTTATTTAATAATAATAATATTAGGTGTTATTATTATTATAATTAAACAATTATTATTATATATATATATATATTAAATTAAAAAATATATAATTCTTAAATAATAATAATATATGTTATTATTATTATAATAAAATAATTATTGTTACAAAATATTTAATTATTAAATAATAATAATAGATGTTATCATGAAAATTAAGTAATTATTATTAAAAAATATTTAACTATTACTCTAAATTATTTATAATTCATTAAACATAATTATAATTTATAAATTACTTAAAATTTATTAAACATAATTATAAACTTTTTTTTTATAATTTAGTATTATAAATTATTTATAATTTATTAATTATAATTATAAAATAGTAATACTTATTATTATTAATATTTGCACAACTATAACATTAATATTAATAAAAATGACGAAATATTCTTGCCAAATTGGTTGTCAACTAGCAAGCCATATTAATATTAATAATATGGCTTATTTTACTATTTTATTTTTTATTTTACTTCTACTTATTTAAGTTTTTTTCACACACACACATATATATATATATATATATATTTTAATTTTATTTAAATTAATTAATTAATTTAATTTAATTTACTTTATTTTGATTTAATTTAATTTACTTTATTTTTATTATACTTTATTTATTTCATTTTATTTTGTTTGTTTTTTATTCTATTTTATATATTTATTCTATTTTATTTATTTTTTTAAATTTTTTACTTTACTTTATTTTTATTTAATTTAATTTAGTTTATATGTAATCTATTTTATTTTACTTTCCTTTGGTTTATTTTTACTCTACTTTATTTTTATTCTATTTCTTTATTTTATTTCTTTATTTTTCTTGATTTCTTTTTTTAATTCAATTTATTTTAATATTATTTTATTTATTTTTTATTTAATTTAATTTAGTTTATTTTAATATGTTTTAATATTTTTATTTTATTTTTTTAACTAAATATGTATTTCTTTTCATTTTTATTTCCAAATATTATTATTATTATTATTATTATTATTTTAATTTAGTCATTTCTTCTGTGCTCTCGCTGGCCACTAGCAACAACCACATATTTTAAATGTGGTTGATATTTGACGATCAGCCTATATCAACTAGTTTTTAAATGTGTGGCCATGATTGATATAGACCGATCGGCAAATATCAACCACATTTAAAATATGTAGTTGTTGCTAGTTATGTAGTAGCGAGACTAGTGAATGCTTTGAGAGAAGGATTTTTTCATTGAAAACCAAGCATCATCAATTAATTGTAGGCATAAGATTATTGTTAATAGGAACCCAACTATTGTTTCCATACTCAAAATTTGTATGATGCTCTACTTCAAAAATTTAATCTTCCACTCTTACATATTATTTATATTTATTCCAACCATATGTTATTATTGTCATAACATCTGAATCTCCAATCTACGTTATGAGCGTCATAACATCTGAATCTCCAATCTACATTATGAATGAACAAGTGTGTAACCATGTTTAGTTATGAAATTTTAGGTTGAATTTAAATAAAATAAATTAGTATAGATTTGAGTCAAATTGGAATTTATTTATTATTAAAACTTTGCTGTAAACCTTATCATTAAATCATACCAACTGGGAAATGAATGATGATAAACCAATGGCGCGGGACTGAACTGGCTGCACTTTGAACTACTCAATATCTATGCAGGTAGGTTTCAAAGAGATGCGTCCTTACAAAGAGTCCTGAGGCATATCAAACATTAAAACAGACCATAATCACTTCTATTGCTATCAGACAAATCTCTCTCGAGATCAAGCTTGCCATTTAATTCACTTACACACGTCATTAACATATTCATGTCTCGTGTCCAACGTCTGCCATAACGCAAGTTAATTCACTTACACACGTCATTAACATATTCATGTCTCTTGTTCATGGTATCCGAGTCTTAGAGTACAATTGGTCAATATAGTTTCCTGTTTCAACTTAATGCCTAGTGCAAAATGTACCGCAAGTTTTTAAAGTGAAAGGGAATACCTATGTAAAAAGATAAAAAAAAAACTTTCCTTACAACAACTTTCGGTTTGGTAACATGCTATGGTTTGGATTCAAGTATTGGTCACTTGCACAGTCTGCCCACATATATTGAAGTATTGGTTGCTTGCAAAGTCTGCCCACATATATTGTTCTAGTGATTGTCTTTGGACTTTTTACGTTGAAAGCTACCGAGTTTCTCTCAGACGAGAGTCATATGCTTCCAGCAGTCATCAACCTGTGAATAATTGGTGGTATGGTGCTTCCCATCCTTGGTGCCTCTCCAAATTCTCTCCTCGTTCTTGGTAAGAAGCCATTACTTTCTTCTTGGCACTTTCAATTGTGTGAAAAGTTATAAAAAATGGCATTAAAAATTGAGGGATTTTTTTTTCAATGATAAATAGTTAAGTGTAGAACAAAAGTGGAAGGGTCAGAAAAAGCACTCACCATATATTGTTTTGATTGGTGTCCAAATACTCGCGAACTCGAGATATTTCCTTGAAGAGATGCCTCATGTCTTCCACATCTTGTAGGTTGAGTTGTTGCAATCCCACTTTCAAGTGAAGAGACTTCTTCAAGGTTCAATTTTTGGGATCAACACGATGGAAGAAAAGAAAACATTTCCATAGTGTAGATTTTGGGATCAATTGACCCTCCAGAAAAGAACAAATGTCCATGGATTAGGTTTTGGGATCATGGATTAGGTTTTGTAAACATGGTCACATGTTTGAAAGAGAACATGGTGCCATGTGGTATGACCCAAGGAGAGGAATGAACCAACAACACTTGTTTGTCCTCCCTCTAAAAGGACCGCCACCTTGCCAGGTTAATTAATGAATACACCTCCTTCTCATCCGCTCTTGGATCCATTGAAGCATGAGAATGATCGCCTCTACAGTGAGTGTATCGAGGGAATTACGGAAACAACTTGACACTTCGGTGGAATGTATGTCTGCAATCATGTTGGTTACTGGCTCAAATTCATGAATATGCCCAATAACATTCTAGGAACCAGTACAGGTCATCACTACAAAGAGATATGTGAAATTCAACCATCCAAGAACACGATATCAACATCATGAGGGCATATGGGTAGTTGTAACACCCCTGGAGTTTCCCTTGTCTTGGTTACAATTAAGTTGGCTATAAGCCAAATTGTGATGCAAAATATATGGACATTATGATATTAATAAATAAATATGACTGATTGTGGCTAGGGCGCAAAAGAGAATGGGGGACCATGAATCAACAAGAGAGAGATAGACATGGAGTGATGGAAGGGGCTGGAAATGGCCTAGTGGGGCCATCATATGACCTTATTTCTCTCTTAAGTACCAAAAGCTATATTTACCTTAATTAAATCCTTATCACCTCATTATTTAACCTAAACACCTTTATGCTTACTTAAGCCTTAAATCACCTTTTAATAACCTCAAAACATTGATTATATTTAAGTGAGGTTGTTGAAATGATAAAAAAGGGGAGGAAATGTGAATCTCCTTAAGGATGCCACGTGGTCCAAAATCCCCATGCAAATGTGGGGAATGGGGGGTTTTTATGCTCATCATGTCATAATCAATATGATTAATTTTTCATGCTAAGAGAGGGTATGAATTATCTGGAGGGGAAGAAAATACAGAAGTTTGAACCTCTAAACATGTTTTTCCCTGTCATTTTAATTTGCATTTAAGCCTAGATAAGTTATTCTCCTTGCGAGTTCATGGTCTCATCTCAAGGGTAGCATTTTGCTAAGAAATTAATGAGAAAATTTCCTATGGTTGGGTGGAGTGTGCCTCACACACATCCAGTTTCCCAATTCCAATATTTTCGAGATCATTTTTAATTCATGAAAATGATGTTTTAAATTTATCAATTTGTTTATTTAATGAATGGTAAAACAAATTCCATAGTTTTCCTGTTTTAATTTGTGAAATTAGATTTAAAGAATGAATTAATGCATTGTTTGGTTGGATTCCTAAGTATGGAATGACTATTAGTTTAAATTTGTGCAATGCTTTCTAATAATGCATACATTATACGATTGAAACTAAAATTGTATGAATGTTGATTCTTTAATTAAGTGGAAAAATTACTTTCCATATAATTGCCTTAATGGTTCCTTGTTTTTTTTAATTTTTAAATTATTTGGGAATGGGTTATGTGTAGCTAGAAATGCATTCCAAGTTTTGTGTGAAAAATTATTGTAATAATCTCTCAAAGAGATTTAAAAATGTTGTAAAAGATGGGCATGATCTTATCTTGCTTAATAGATAAATCATAAATATAAACACCCGATGCATAAGATGTAATGGTAATTTCATATCTGTGTGTTGCATTGGTTAGTAAAAGTATATTTAATATGTTTTTACCTTGAATGATATTTTCATTTGTAAAGCCACAGGCTGGAAATTATAAACCACGGGCTCGTAATGAGTGGTAATTGCATTGAAATGCACATACGGGCTAGTAATGAGTGGTAATTGCATTGAAATGCACATAATTGTCATTATTTTGCTTAATTGGTAATTGTAAGCAATTACCATGTGTTAAGGCTTGTTTACTATGCTTTGCATTGAATGTATTTTGTATTTCCAAAACCACACAATGAATTTATTTATTCCAAAGAAGTTTAAATGATTAAGTCTATTTTAGATTCAACCCAGTTTATTATTCCTAGCATGATTTGGTATTATTTTTTTAAAAGCCACATGTCGAAACAAACAAAACACCATGGGTTGGATTTGTAAGGAATTGGTCATTGCATTCCATGCATTAAAAATATTGGTACTTATTATCATAAATAATTTATGAGAACCATAGTGCACATTTTCTATGATATAGTTCTTACTGTGCAGTAAATTTAGTAAATATATTGGATTAATTTTTTTCTTTGTTATAATGTTTTTGGAAAATGCATAACTTAGAGAATAATAATGCATATAGTTTTATTAGCATTTGTTCCATTTTCTTGTGAAGGTTACTACACAGGTCTTAAGTTAGTGTTTACTGCACATTTATGGAATTTCATAACTTGAAGCATAGCTATGCATATAGATATAATTGCATTTATTTCATTTTTAGTGAATCATACTGTGTATACATAATTATGGTTCCACTAATATGACTTTATTTGTTATGCATTTGATATAAGATTTCATGGGTCTTATGAAATAGTTTAATCTTCCGATATTTACTCATAGTTATTATGCATTTTAATATGCATTTGTCATAAGAATGCATATAAGCATTATGCATGTGGATATTATGCATATATTAATATTTTAAAAAAATATTGTGTGTGAAGTCTAGTGTAACGAAGGGTGCGTTATAATTGGTATCAGCATGAGTGTTCCAACACTCGACCTCTAGGTAACTGTAGCTAATGTCAAATAGTAGTGAAAGGCCACAACACTCATCCCCTGAGTAAATGTTACTAATGATAATTAACAAGGTTGGGTTTCAACACTCAGTTCTCGTTATGTAGTCCAAGAGTAGTTGAGGTTACAACTCTTGATTGTTTGAGTTTGCAAAGTAAAGACAAACATTGTATGGTTATATTGCATGGGAAATGATGGATTAACTTAGTTTCCATTTGATTAATCTTGGTGAGTGAAGCTATTTGCATAATCTAGAAACTTCATCATACTTTTTGCTTTAAGTTTAAGATATTTTATTTATTATGTTTCTTAATAGAAAATTATATATTTTCCGAGTTTTGAAATTATGAAAGAAGATTTTGTGGGTAGAGACCAAACAAGATTTTGGCCTCTTGCTGAAATGTTATGTACACTCCTAGCTTATCTATTTAATATATAAATAGCTAATTATGGTTCACGTTTTTACATGTAACTATGTGATGGAAGTTTAATTGTGAATGAAAGATGGTTTGTCTCCTCAAGAGTGTGAAGTTCTAGAACTATCTATAATTGGCAAGATGATTTTCTCAAGTGAGAAATTGTTGCTTGATGTTGTATGTTTCCGATTAATAGTATGAAAATGTTTGTAAAAGGGATTTATCCTTAAAGCCTAAATTGTATGGAACTTGCTTGTTGTTTGAAATCTTTAGTGGAAACTTGTCTTGGGTTGTTCATGGTGAGGAATCTTTGCCTATAGTTCCATAGTCAAATTCCATTGTGATCTCTATTTGTTATGCATGGTCACTAAATTTGTGAATTTCCTTTGGTCGTTCTTGTAACTGTATTTTTGAGCTAATTAATTGTTTTCTACTAGATGTGGGTGTTGGTCACCCTATATGCTAATCAATTACAACTAACACATAGGATGCTCAATATAAATTGTCAACCCAGGTAGGTCTTTTTATTTCAAAAGTAATTAGCATAGTCTCTACATAAAAATTTCAAGTAGTTGATTGAATAAATGGAGATAAATTACCCTACCTATCTGCTCAATCAAAGTCATATCATGGATAAAACTAATCTAATTTATCCATCTAAGAATTCAAAATACATTTAGCTTCCTACAAATATCAATCCAGCAGTTACTGATTTAGGAATAAATAAACTAGACTTACTTTTGCAAGAAGTTAAATCCTAAAATATCAAACTACAGTATCCAATCGCAACCTATCTAATTCAATTTTCAACTACTGTAACTCAATCATAACATGTCTAATCTAATGATCTCTAAGAAATATAAACAACAACAAGAAACTAAAATTAAACTTGAACCATAATTTGACTAAATTGGAAATCCTAAGAAAGATAAATGACTGAAAAGAAATCAGAGCTGAGCTTGACTGTAATAGCTAACTAACACAATTGCATAAAAAGAACTAACCTACATAGTCAACTGTCACACCACGCAATTACAGCTATTCAGAATGCAACCATTAAATACCAAAGGAGAATGCAATTATCAATGACTACTGTTGCAGCTAATCTGTAAAACATATCTACTACAAATCCACACCACACAACAGAAAAATAAACTAATCTATCTACTTAACTCGACAATCTCTGTGAGAAGGAGGGCCTTGACCTTCTAACAGAGATACTGCGAACTACTACAAATTCAAACACAAAGATATGAAGAACTCTGCTCCTTGTATTAAAAATGGTAATTCACAATACTCTATTACAACTCGTACAATTGATAATCAATCAACCCCAGGCTCTGAAAGCCTTCCCATATTTATACATGCAAAATACAATCCTGATCCACTAAATTCATGCAGCCATGAAGATCTATGATCTTCAGGTTGTTGAGTCACAACAGAACTGTTACAGCCGTGAATAGACTTGAATGAATTCGTTGGATGTGAAGGGCATCATTACTCTGGCTGTCAATAGATCAATGGACCAACTAGACGAGAAGTGCTCTGTCTGTTGCAGCGATGCTCTGTTGCAACGAAGTCTATTGCAGCTACCACATGGAGAGGTGATCACGCAATTTCTATTAATGTGTGGAATCATAATCATGGAGTAACAGCTGGCACCAATTGTACCTTCTTTCATATGCTTAGCGGGTTGCTACACCTGTGTCTCTCAATGCTTCGACATTGTCTTAATAAAATCAACACAAGTTAGCATATATCAAAGGATGGAATTCATAACCATAACAATCTTAGGCATTAATAAAGTAGGCAGTAATAAATCATACCTGTCAGGATTCATGCTCAATCTTGAGGAAAGACATATATCTGGTTTATGGGAATAAGGAAAAACAAAGCAAAAAGAGGTAATAGGTGTGGTAAAAAAGGGGCAATTCCTGGACCTAACATCTGCCCCCAACTATCCAATTGCATGTACTCATGCAACAGCTTCCACTAATCCGAATCTGAATCTGGATCCATACTTTTTCTGTGGAGATGGGTGATGTTGAAGGCAAGTTTAGGTGCTTCTCCTAGATTTACGAATCCATTACAGGCAATCCAGTTTTTCCAACACTGTCCCTCCTCTTTCTTAGTCAATACATAGCTTCTTCTGTATGGGCTCACAGATAACCATATGAGAGGAAATCTAAATCTCAGTCCCAACCACAATGGCCCACATGTTTCCATGCATTTCACATACCCGGGCACTCTAAGAAGGGCTTGTTTAAATTTCTCAAAACTATATGGATCCTTTTCCTTTCAAGTTGGGGAAGAAGCTTGCCACTTGTGCTTGCTACCTTATAGGGCATACTGCTATTGCTTGGAAATTGTATGGACACGGTTAGTAATGACTATCCTCTGCAGATCCATCAAGTGTTGAGTCTTTTCGGGAGATTTGAGAGACCTTGCATGATTTCCAATGAGACATCTAGGAAGTTGAGGCTTATTTATGATCCAAAGAGTATAATTATCCTCGTTCTTATTGATGGTTTGAGAGGCATCCCACCATTGCACGTGATTGGTGACAAAGGAAGTTAATGCTCTTAGCTGAACATTCCCCAAATAAGGCACACGGCTAGAATGAAAATCAGTATAGCTTTCTCTATCGTGAAAATACAATTCACCCAACAAATTTTGATCCCCAAAATTGCTTACAATGAAATTTTCTAAGAATTGGGGGGAAGTGGGAAGCTTACATGGTCTTCCTTCTTTCAATGCTTTCAACTTAAATAAAGTTGTCTGTTCATAAAGAAATACAGGGTAAGAAGGGGATGGAGCCCTGCAACTCAACAATTCCTGAGAAAGAATATACATCTGATCCTTTTCTTGTTGCATGGACTTGAATTTCTTCAATTCTTCCAATTCTTTCTGAACCCTGTTCCACTGGGATCTCTGGAAAACCAATTCCTCAGCCCATTTATCTCTCAATTCCTTGATAGTCTTTCTATGTTCATAGAATGGGACCATCCCTTCTTTGCATTGATCAATATGTTTCTTCCATTTAGCTAACTCAAGTTGTAACAAAGAAATTTTTTTCTCCAAACGTTGAATCCTTCTATCCTCTACATCTTTCCCATCATCAAAGTCTAAATTAATAATTTCGTGAGCTCTTACCTCTTCTGCTTCAAGCATCATTGTCAAAACTTGACATGGGATCATCTGATCCTATGTCTCAACAGGCTTGTCTTGAGTCAACAGATTGGAAACTTCTTCTTCATCAATCATAGTAGCCTCCACTTGTGTGGCTGCATCATCCATAACCAAGTCGAGAGGTACTGGTTCTTGTGTAACAACACCTTATTCATGTGTTCCAATCCCATTCTCCTCTATTTGAGTTGCAGCCTTGACAAGTAATTTTGAAGATGTTGTTTCTTGTGTAACAACATCCACATTCTGAGAATTACTTGGGGTGCCTATTGTTCGAGTTGCTGCTTCAGTAGCTCTTAGAGTGATGGTTCTTGTGTAAGAACCTCCTGTTCTGAAATGACTTTAGTGCTTCTAGGTTGCTGAGGTTGCTCTTGGGTTACTTCAATGTCTTCTAAAAAATGAGACTAGCCCTAGAACAATTCAGTATCCCCCGATGGCTGGGATTTCATCTCTACATCTTCTCCCAGGTCCAAGTCATGGATTATGTCCATTTTAGGCTCATTTCCTTCCATTGGGTTCACTGTAGGGACTTCCTCCATCTCTTTCCTTTCTTTTGCAGATTTTCATGCTGCCAATTCTAGTACTCTGAATTTATGCGCTACCAATTTGAATATATCCCCACATTCTGGGCATACCACTTCTTCCTGACCTTCATTCCCCAAATCAGGAGGTGAATTTTCCACTTGATCTGTAGCCTCCACCAATGTGTTCAAGCCCCTCTCTACCTATTTCTTACATGCTTCTTTCCATTTCTCTAGTTCATTCTAAAGCATTTGTACCTCCTCTTTTAGAAGCTCATTTTCAAAAAGAAGATTTTCGATTTGGGGTTCTTATGCACCAGGTTCTTGTGTAACAGTGGGTGATTTGGGGTTAAAAATGGTAATTTCAATGTCTGTCCCAATTGCACATGCCACTTCTTATGTGGAAATTTCAATACTTACCCCCTTTGCACATGTCACTTCTACTGCTGTAACAGATCTAGTTCTTCTTTTCTTTACAACCCCAAATGGTTTCCCTTCACTGCGTATTGCTTCTGTTGTAGTAATAGCTCTGATTCTTCTCTTTTTCACCAGAGTGGATAGCTGGCCCTTATTCTTTCACCTTTTCCTTCTTTTCTGTTACAAAGGGGTCTCTATATTTTCAGCAACAGGGATGAATTCCTCCTCTTGAATTATAGTTCCCCTTCTTTCGGGGGAGGATTCAACATCCAGAACCTCCATGTCTCCTCCTTCTGATGCCTTTGTTTGATGTTCTTACTCTTCCATCACAATTTCCACAACTACAGCTTCCACAACTACAGCTTCCACTGTCGTAGCTTCTACAACTTCTCCAGTTTCAACTTCCTCTACTGCAGCTGCTAATGATGCCATCTCCACTGCTTCAGCTTCCACTTTAACTGCTATTTCTATCGGGTCTGTTGCTTCTTCTACAGGGTCTGCTACTGTTGAGCTTCTAATATCACAGCCTCATTTTCCATAGCTTCCATCGTGTCCTCTTCTGCAACAGGGTTTGCTTCTGTCACAGATTCCCCCATATCTACCTCCTCTTCAGCCTCTAATTGATCTTTTGATACTCCATCCCTGATCCCCCCAGCTGAATTTGAGGAACTCCAGTCCTCTTCCTCTACTTCAATACCTCCTACCTCTAGTGCAGGTTCTCGAATTATCCCAGCCCCAGCAAGAAATTGTGCCCAAGTCTAGTTTTTTTGTGTTAGGGACCTTGAGGTTAATAGTTTAATTAAGCCATGATTGGTGATAGAGGAAACTGGATGCCGAGATGTTCGCACAAAATAGCCATATGATGTATGGATTTTAAAAGATAAAATGGCATGTTCACTAGATTTCCATGAAGTGAATGGGATAATAAGGGAAATTCGAAGAGATATACAAGTTTTTACCTGCCTTCGCAGAAGATGTATTTCTTGAGGAAGACTGCAACTTGATCCCAAGGCTAGGGTAATGATTCCAACGCTATTCACAGCCTCTTCAATGAACATTCTCACCGATTGCAAGAAAATCCCTCACTGCAGTCGCATTCTATGCATTTCGTCCAAAACATCTCCTCCCAACTTGAGGAAAAACCGTAACTTCCACCACAATTGCTTCTGTGACATCTATGCGCAATCCCCTGACCTCAGAATGAGTATTAGTCAGGTTAAGAGCAAACTGTAATGTTGTCTCTGTGTGGAAACCATTTAAGCGTTCAAAATACACAGTCCACCCAGCTACTTCAAAGATGGCGAAAAACTCCGTGTTTGCATGCAGGGCCTCTGTGTTCTCAGGTTCATGCCGAATTGGGTTACCCATGTCACCTTTCCTTCGTAATTCTGATGGCAAATATAGAGATTACCAATTCAGACGTGGAAGTTGTAGCATACGAACATTCATCAAATAGTCAAAGTTTGGAGTTGGGTATTTTAGGAAAGATGACACAGTTATCAACCCATGGAAGGACGATACAGTTATGGAAAATGGAATAATTTGGCAAGTTTTGTATGTATTAGGTAAAGGTGATGGCCATGTAATGGATACGAGTGTTAATTCTGACAAGTCCCTTGATGGTTAAGTGGGTACAGGTTGCTGATGAGGACTAAATACAAAGCATAATCATCATTGCCACATTAATTTTTATGCCTAATCATGTATATGGTCAAAATTCATACCTTTGCGATATGAGCTAAGCCGTAACTTTCCACAATGATCCGACTTCGTCATCACATCCATTAATAAAAACATAATTGCACGTGTGCTATGATGAGTTGGAAACCGCCAACCGAGCTAGCAAGTACATCCGTCCTGACATACACCTATGGCATTCCAATAGTTTTTCATTCTTGGTGGACTGTGGTTGGAGCTGTGAAATGAGTTCTAAATTGGAGCCTAGTTGAGTCGTTAGCGACGATATTAATCAAGAAATGAACAATCTTGTGGAGTTGCAGCTAATAGATAAGAGGAATCTGACGGAATTATGGTTGGGAAATCGGAAAAATAATCCAGGTCCAACGGAGTCATAGCTCGGTATAGGACAAATATAGAAGAGTAACAGCTGCGAAAATAGAAAAAAATAGGTCAAGTCTAGCGGAGTCGCAGCTGGGTATGGGACAAAGATAGGGGAGTAACAACTGCAAAAACAGGAAAAATAGGTCAAGTCTAGCGGAGTTGCAACTGGGTATGGGACAAATATAGAGGAGTAACAGTTTCCAAAACATGAAAAATAGGTCAATTCTAGAGAAGTTGCAGTTGGGTATGGGACAAATATAGAGGAATAATAGCTACGAAAATAGGAAAAATTTGGCGGAGTCACTGCTGCGCGAAATAGGAAATTAGGAAAAATATGGTGGAGTCGCAGCTGCACGAAATAGGGAAATAGGCAAGATTTAGCGGAGTCGCAGCTGCGCGAAATAGGAAATAGGAAAGATTTGGTAGAGTCACAGCTGCGCGAAAGAGGAAAATAGGAAAAATATGGTGGATTCGCAGCTGCGCGAAATGGGAAATAAGCAAAATATGGCGGAGTCATAGCTGCAAAAAATGGGGAAATAGGACAATCTTTGGCTAACTGGTTAATGCTACCGAATTTTTCATTTTCTTCAAGGAGTTATTCATAACATGAAAATAAGCTAGGATGCTTGCAACCATTTGGCCCAGTCATGACCGCTGCTCCTCAAATTGATTCCTGTACACAGTTCTTCCAAAAAAAAAAAAAAACCGATCAAAGCATAAAAGAAAATAAAGAATTTTTTTTTATTGATGTACAAATTTATGTGTGGAAATTGCAGTTTTTTTAAAAAATTCGTAGGGGCCGAAAAAGATTCCTACCCTTGTGTCAACTGATAATCTGGATCAGATGCAACATGCGAAATGAATGCATTCTTCGAAATCGGCTTATGATACAGCCGCAACTGATGACCATTAGCGAATGATGGTGTCTGGTTCTCATCAATTGTGGTCAAGCGCACTGTTCCATTGTCAAACACCTTGTTGATTTGGTAGGGTTCTAGCCATCTTGTACGCAGCTTGCCTTTGAAATCCCTCTTAAACTGTGAATCATACAGTAAATCCCAGTCTCCTTCACAGAAGACTTTCTTCTTAATGAACCTGTCATGCCATTTAGAACGTTGTTGAATTAACGTTGTCTAATGCACAACAACTGTGCACTTCTCATCAAGTTCATTTATCTGATTTAATCGATTCCTCTGTGCTTCTGTCAAATCCAGGTTTTCTTCTATGGCTATCCTTAAAGTTTTAATTTTAAATTCAATGGGAAAGACAACGTTATTACCGTACACCAATTCGTATGGGGAGAAACCTGTAATGTTGCGCCATGTGGTACGGTATGCCCATAATGCCTCCGGGAGTCTTTCAACCCAATCCTTATGGTGACTCTTCACTGTTTTTGTCAGAATAGCCTCGATTACTTTATTAGTGCTTTCCACTTGACCATTGTCCTGTGGATGATATGGCGAGGTTATCTTATGCTGAATGTGATATTTTTGCAACAGGGTTTCCAATTTATGTGACACAAATTGTGGTCCTCCATCTGTAACAATCTCCTTGGGTACTCCAAAATGGGTGAATATCTCTTCATACAAGAAATCCATTATAGCTTGATCATTATCTTTGACCAAAGCTACAGCCTCCACCCATTTGGTCATGTAATCTGTGCAAACCTAGATATAAACTTTCTGCTTCGAGGGAGGGATGATAGGCCCTACAAAATCTAGAGCCCATCTATCAAAAGGTTCAACCACAAGCTGTGGCTGAAGAGGCATTTCATCTAGTCTATTTGGTTGGCCCATCCTCTGGCAGTTGTCACAAGCCTGAACATATTTTTTTGCATCCTTAAATAATGTTGGCCAAAAATAACCCATCCTTAATACCTTATGACTTGTCTTTTCGCCGGCAAAATGTCCCCCACAGGGCTCATCATGGTAAGCTTTCAAGATACTGTAAATTTCATCCTCCCTTACACATCTTCTGATTTCCAAATCGGCACCTATGTAGAAAAGATGTCCATCTATCCAGCAGTATCTAGCAATCTGTTGTATAATATTTCTTTTTTCTCTCTTAGATAGGTTTGCTGGAAGCTTTCCTGTAGACAAATAGTTAGCAACATCTGCGTACCATGGGGAATGAACTGAAACTGCAAACAAATTTTCATGAGGGAAGGAATCTTCAACTGGTAAACTGTCATCACTGTTAGTAAGTCGAGATAAAAAGTCAGCAACAATGTTTTCCTTCCCTGGTCTGTCAATAATTGTAATGTCAAATTCTTGTAACAGTAACAACCATCTAGTTACTCTAGCATTAGTGATCGGTTTATTCATTAAGTACTTAATGGATGAATGATTAGTGTGCACAAAAGTGGAATATCCAGTAATATAGTGTCTAAATTTGTTGATGGCATAAAAAATGGCAAGGAACTCTTTCTCTGTAATAGTGTAGTTCAGTTCAACATGGGCTAGGTTCTTACTGATGTAATAAATTGCATATGGAGCATGACCTTCCTGCTGTCCTAATACTACTCCAATGGAAGTATTTGAAGCATCTGAGGAGATATGAAAAGGAAGATCCGAATTGGGCCCTTGTAAGATAGGTGTTTTAGATAACCTTTTCTTAAGTTCAGTAAACGTTTTTTCACATGCATCATTCCAATCAAACTGTACATCCTTCATCAAAAAATTGAATAAAGGAGAAGCTAGTTTGGAATTTTTTTCTATAAATCTTCTGTAGTAACCAGCATGCTAAGAAGCTACCTACCTCTTTCTGTGTTCCAGGAGTGGGTATGTTTTCAATTACCTTAATTTTGGATGGGTCTACCTGGATACCATCAGCAGAGATGAAGTGCCCCAGAACTATGCCCTCGCTCATCATCATATGGCACTTTTCAGTGGTTAAAGATAGCTAGCTTTGTTCACAGCGTTCCAAACCCTTTTTCTAGAATTTTCAATGCTTCTTTGAAACTACTACCATATGGAGTGAAGTCATCCATAAAAATTTCCATGCAGTCATTTACCATACCAAAAACGATCTCAATCACATCTCTCTGAAGTGTTGTAGGTGCATTGCACAACCCAAAAGGAAGTACCTTGTATGAAAAGGTGCCCCATGCACAGGTGAAGGGAGTTTTGTCTTGGTCTTCTGGAGCGATCTGGATCTAGTTATAACCACTGAATCCATCTAGAAAGGAAAAGTACTTCTTCCCAGACAAGGTATCAAGGACCTGATCAATAAAAGGTATGGGAAAATGATCTTTTTGCATTGCTTTATTCAATTCTCTGTAATCTACGCATACTCTCCATTTCCCATTCTTTTTCGGTACGATCACGAGTGGAGAAACCCACTCACTATCTGAAATTGGGTATATAAATCCTGCTTCCAAAAGTTTTTGGATTTCTTCCTTCACTATGTCCCTTAAATTCGGGTTCATCCTTCGTTGTGGTTGGCACACTGTCCTGGAGTCACTTTTGATGTAAATGTGGTGGGTACACATATTAGAGAGGATACCCTTCATATATGTGTATTCCCATGTGAAAGCTCCCCTATGTTTCTTCAGTAGAGTGATCAAGTGTTCCAACTCATTGGGTGCAAGATTCGGATTGATGTTCAATGTCTTTCCTGGCTCAATTTCCACTAGAATGCTTTTTGAATTTTTAAGTACTGGAATTATATTGGCATCACTAACTAGAGTCTCTTCCGTTATATTTTCTTGTTTTGTTTCATCTAAGTTACTATTCAGAATTAGGTAGGCATGTTTAGTGACAGATGTGGGCTCATTGATGAAACTATTAATGGTATCGTCCTCTGTTTCATCCTTAAAGGTTAAGGCTCTCCCTATCGTTAATAATGGATGAACGCCTTCTTCTTCCTCTAGGTCCACCCAAAATGGAGTTTCAGCTTCTAAGCTTGGTCGGACTGGAGGGTATAAAGTTAGGCTTTTAATGTCAGTCTCGTCTGAGATAGTCATGGACCCCGACTGACAGCTGATGCAAGCATCCACTGTGGCTAACCAAGGTCTTCCTAGGATCAGCGGGTGTCCTCCCAGCTATGATTTCGGTTGTAAAACCAAGAAGTCCGCAGGGTATTCCCATGAATTGACAGAGACTACAAGGTCGTCCAGGATTCCCTCAGGCTTGATTGTTGATCTATCAACAAGTTCTAATACGGTAGGGGTTGGCCGAAGATTAGTGATTCCAAGTTTTTTCACAGTTTCGATGGTCATAACATTGATAACGACGCCTAAATCTACCAAAATGTTAGCTATCTGAGTGTGTCCTATGTGTCTTGTAACAGTATGGTTTCCAGGGTCATCATACTTAGCTAAAGGAGTCTTCCCCATGATTAATTTAGAGAGTTTTTCCATTACATGGACAGTGGGAGGATCCCTAGGTTTTCGGCCTGGTTTCTTACACACAGATCTCTAACGGTCTTGGCATAGATGGGCACGTCATGGAGGGCTTGGAACAGTGGAATTTTGACATATAAATTATTCAACTCCCCTAAGAGGTTGAACCGAGTTTGTTCCACTGTCTTTTGTAGGGCCAATCATTCAGGATATGGTGGTTCTCTTATAAGTTGTGTAGGCTGTGTTTCGTCGTGTGTCTCAGCTGGTGTTTCAGTAGGAATTTTAGCATCCTCAATGATGGGGATTGTTGTATTGACTGAATTATCAAATTGCTGATCATTTCTCGCTTCAGTCATAGAGGATGGAACATTATCAATGACGATAGGTTCCACTACCCTCTCGGATCGTAAATGTATGTCATTGCAGGGAATTCGGGAAATGGAATAAGCAGGCATGTTAGCAGTCTCAAATTGATGAACTAATTTATTATTCAGGTTGGGGTTAGGTTGTGCAGGAAGCTGGGGTCGTAGTGGTGCATTCATAGGTACGGTGTTGTTCTGGAGCTGCAGCTGTGGCTGTTGATACTATTGGTGAGGGTACTTTTGAGGAGGATATTGTTGATAAGGAGTCTGGTGATGAGGAAAATTATTTCCTGGGTATGGATTTCTCCAGCTGGGAGACCAGGGAGCTTCTTGGTTTGATTGTTGTGCCCATGGCATCTAGGGGTTAGGATTTTGCATTTGAGATGGATGCCATTGGTTGTTATAATAATGTGAAGGTAATTGTGTATTCATATTATTCATACCATTCATATTATTCCAAAAAGGTGATGGATCCAAGTTCATACCTTGATTTCGAGGCTGCCAAGGCTTCTTCTGAGCAATAATATAAGCTTGTTCCACATCCGAGGTAGATTCCTGCAAGACTACTTTGAATTTGGGTAATGAAGGACATTCCTTGGTATCGTGATCCAATTCACATATCCGACATACCTCCCCCTTGTCAAGCGGACATTCTTTCAGTGGGTGCTTCTTTCTGCATTTGGCACAGAATACACCAAGTGCCAGATCTTCTACTGCTTTCCTCTGTTTTTCTCTTAAGACATCCAAATCTGAGGAAATGGAGCTCATCATATCTGTTTTAAAGTTCTCCAAAAGATTTCCTATTTCTTCCCAAGTAGCTCCTCCACTAGCTGGCTTCTATGTCCTAGTGAAGACATCTCGATCTTGTTCCTTGTCCCGATTTTTGGTTCTAGAGGATCCCCTTGAAAACCTTCTACATAATTCAACAATCTTCTCAAAGGGTTCCTTGGAGATATCCCCTTTCCCCAACAAATTCAACATATCTAGGCAATCTTCTCTAATTCCCCGCAGTAAGATAATCTTGAGTACATCTTTTCCAATCTTGGTATGACCAGACCTCTGTAAATTATACAACAATATTTCAACAAAATATCCCAAGCTCTCTTCTTCCTTTTAAACAACTCTTCCTTGCTATCTCTGGTTCCACAGTATTCTTGTTATTTGGAAAGGAAGGTTTGTTTCATCGAGTCCCAAGTGGTAATGGTCTCACGACCCAAACTCATGAACCAACGCAGGGCGTTTCCTTTTAGGGTGGATGGAAATAATTTCAGTTTATGCACACTGGAGGTGTAGTCATAATTGGGACAGAGGATTTCGAACTCAAAAAGGAATTCATCTGGATCTTCAGAAGACTTACCATGGAAATTCGGGAGAATCGAGGGTGAAATATTCTTCATAGGAGCCGACCATGGTGTTTGGAGGATAGGGAATTCGAGTGTGACAACAATGTCACCATGTTGATTGTCTTCCACCTCCTCGTCATTGTTATTGTGGCGCTCATTATTTCCTTCACGTTCTCCATTATTCATGTTGCTCCAAAATTTCAATGCTTCCTTCACTCTTTCTTTCACTGCCCTTGCTTCTTCTTCTCTTCTCCTTTATTCCTCTCGCATTATTTCTTCTTTCCGTTCTTGGAGATATTCCAACCACTCCTCTTTAGTAACTCTGTGCCTGATAATATGATAGATCTCCTCTCAACGCACTGCACCTGCAACACTTCCTTTGTCTTCAGGAGGTTTCTTCTCCGTAATAGAAGTTGAAGGTCCCGTTGTGTTCTCCACGGTTGATGCAGAAGTGTCAAGATTAGGGAAAATGGAGTTTCCTCTTCCTGAAGATGTCCACGGTGGTCTGGTGGAAGAATCAACTCTGGCAATTATTTCATCAATGTATGTCTGTCTTCCAAAACCTTTATTACGACCACGACCTCTTCCACCTGCAATGTTAGTATTTTGAGGGGGTTCCCGATTTGTTCTTCTTGTATTCATGCATGCTTTAAATAATCAGAACTAAAATGAAATCAATAAATCAACTACTATCTATGTCCATCAATTAACTTCCCCGGCAACAACGCCAAAATGTTGGTCACCCTATATGCCAATCAATTACAACTAACACACAGGATGCTCAATATAAATTGTCAACCCAGGTAGGTCTTTTTATTTCAAAAGTAATTAGCACAGTCTATGCATAAACATTTCAAGTAGTTGATTGAATAAATGGAGATAAATTATCCTACCTATCTTCTCAGTCAAACTCATCTCATGGCTACAACTAATCTAATTTATCCATCTAAGAATTCAAAATACATTTAGCTTCCTACAAATACCAATCCAGCAGTTACCGATTTAGGAATAAATAAACTAGACTTACTTTTGCAAGAAGTTAAATCCTAAAAATATCAAACTACAATATCCAATCGCAACCTATCTAATTCAATTGTCAACTACTGTAACTCAATTATAACATTTCTAATCTAATGAGCTCTAAGAAAGATAAACAACAACAAGAAACTAACATTAAACTTGAACCATAATTTGACTAAATTGGAAATCCTAAGAAAGATAAATCACTGAAAAGAAATCAGAGCTGAGCTTGACTGTAACAGCTAACTAAAACACTTTCATAAAAATAACTAACCTACACAGTCGACTAGCAAACCACGCAGTTACAGCTATTCAGAATGCAACCATTAACTACCAAAGGATAATGCAATTATCAATGACTACTGTTGCAGCTAATTTGTAAAACGTATCTACTGCAAATCCACGCCACACAACAGAAAAATAAACTAATCTATCTACTTAACTTGGTAATCTCTGTGAGAAGGTGGGCCATGGCCTTCTAACAGAGATGTCGTGAATGATTACAAATTAGAACACAAAGATATGAAGAAGTCTACTCCTTATACTAAAAATGGTAATTCACAGTACTCTATTACAGCTCGTACAATTGATAATCAACCAGCCCCAGGATCTGAAAGCCTTCCCATATTTATACATGCAAAATACAATCTTGATACACTAAATTCATGCAGCCATGAAGATCTTTGATCTTCAGTTTGCTAAGTCAAAACAAAATTGTTACAGCCATGAATAGACTTGAATGAAGTCGTTGGATGTGGAGGACATCGTTACTCTAGCTGTCAATGGATCAACGGACTAACTGGACGGGAAGTGCTCTGTTTGTTGCAGTGAAGTCTATTATAGCTACCACGTGGAGAGGTGATCACACTCTTTCTATTAATATGTGGAATCGGAATCATGGAGTAACAGCTGGCACCAATCGTACCTTCCTTCATATGCTTAGAGGGATGCTACACCTGTGTCTCTCAATGCTTTGAGCTTGTCTTAATAAAATCAACACAAGTTAGCATAAATCAAAGGATATAATTCATAACCATAACAATCTTAGGCCTTAATAAAGTAGGCAATAATAAATCATACCTATCAGGATTCATGCTCAATCTTGAGGAAAGACACATATCTAGTTTATGGGAATAAGGCAAAATAGAGAAAAAAGAGGTAATAGGTGTGGTAAAAAAGGGGCAATTCCTGGACCCAACAGTGGGTTGTTGTTAGCAAAACCAGAGATAATGTCAAGTGATATGGTGAATGGTGTATGCACTGACCTGATGGAATTCCCGAGCTCTAGAAAACAGTGGCATGCCTCGTTGTTATGATACCAGAAGGAAACCAAGGAAGGGAAATGATTTGTTTTTGTGTGAATTTGGTTGTAGCCAATTCCTTGACATGTTGACGAGCATGCATCTCTTGTATTTACTTGTCTTCACAATTGAATAGCTTATATTGGTGTGGTATGCATATATTGCATAATATGTGGAATTACATTTAAATGCTTGGTAGTTACATTTAAATTAATAAGAAGGCTGATTGGTTTGTATGTTTGAGGGATGTTAACCAGCCTTAGTCTTTTTATACATTGTTTGTATTTATTGTATCCATATATTCCCTCAAGTCTCCAACCGGTAGTAGTTTGGGGACATGTCAAATGATTTTCAATAACTAGTTGAATGTTTGAATGCTTGATGGATAGTTGGTATGTGTGTTTGGAATTCCTTAGAGCATGCTGATGCATGAGTGTGTTAAGCATGTTCATGTTTGTTTCTATGATGCCATGTGGTAGCAAGGGAAAACCTGATTTGGATGATCATGGGTTTTTTTCCTAATTGATTGTGACCGAGGTGTATGAATATGCATATCAAGAGATTGATTGGTTTCATTTGTTATTGAAATTTAAAAAAAAATATTGCCTGAACTTAATGACTCCATAGAATTGTTATTTATGGTTGGTTTACTTATGTATTATACTTCAGAGTAGTGTCAAAATCATGCAGTCGGTCCAACAGGGTGTTGGAAAATGTGTCATGTCCCCAAATTTTGCATTGGATCACAATGGCCTAAGTCAGTTGGCCATGTTCACAATAGTTTGTCAAATTGGTGCTAAGGGTCAAATAATTACCAAGCATGATTTCCAAGTTAGTACTAATGTAAAATTAGAGTGAAATGGACAAGTTGGGTCATATGAAGAGAAAATTCCCAATTCAAAGTTTGTAATGTCCCCATCCAAATAAATTAGCAAGGAGGAAAACATTCCACTAACCTAATTGTCATCATTCTCTCACCAATTTGCGTCCAAGCTGGAGGGTCACATACTTGGGGGAGATGAAGAGGAAATATTCATGTCAATAATCTAGGAAGGTCGAATTTGAGTGGAAGAGTAACTCCCAAGGAAGAGGAAGAGGCATTGTGACACTTGTATCTAGATTCCATGGCACCTATGAGAACAATGATGAAGGAATATGTGACAAATTCAGACCTGATTGAAGACCTATGACACATATGGCATATCAGGGCTGAAAGTAGCCACCAAGAGGGTGCATAAACATAGTTATGGTCAGCCAATATTCCTAGTTCGAATTGGGGGAAAGCGGAATGCAAGGAAGAAGTGGACACATGTCTCATGAGAGAAACTGTCACTAATTCAAGTTGAGTGAAGTCTCGTGGAGAGAATTTGACCTCATTAATCCATGTGAGGTTAATCAAATTTGAGGATGAAAAAGGAGAGAAGCTTTTGGATCATTTTTTATTTGCACTTTTGGAGAGCTTAGCTTGTCCTTGCACGGTGGATGTTCATCCTCCCTACCTTAGAACCAATTTCATGGGTCAAATATTCCTATCCAAGTTGGTTGGAGGAGAGGCTATTCATACTTCTCAACAAAGGTTCATGGATATTTTTTTATGTGGTTTTGAGCCCCCTTTGACTTTGAGTTCATATTCTATCTTATTTCTCTACTATCTCTCTCTCGAAACTCTATCAATATCCATGTACAAGTGTGATGGTGCACTCATAGTTGCATAAATATTGTGGGAACTAATATTTAAAATCTATTGTCATGTTGTTTGATGTATATCATTGTAATGAACTGAATATGAGATTAACAACTCGAATTACCATACATTCCATGTAATATTTCCAAACAAAATCAAGATTCAAGCTAGTTTCCTCACTAGTTTAACATGGTATTTTTGTAGTGACTTTGTATTTGTTGATATCAGAAATTTTCTGAGTTTTAGATAATTTTTATAGCTTCATATGAAGTGATATTAATGACTCAAATATTGTTTGCATACCCTTGGAGTTTTTCTAAAATTTTGTGCATTAAACTTTATGTCCTTGTTGGCCATTTCCTCACCATTTCGATGTCATACAACATGTTTTTTTGGGTGTCATAGCAGACCATAAAATATGATTTAATGTTGCATTTGTGTTTCCCTTGAGGTCCTCTGCCAGATACAAGTCTCATATCATAAAATAGGGAAGGCCGTACAATGTTTGGAAGGCCAAGAAGTTACTATTCAAGTGGGATTTTCAACTATCGAATTCAACTAGTTTTACTCTCCTTCCTTCCTCCTTGAGAATTGTAGACCCTAAATGTTTCTAATGGATGTGTAAGGGTATAAGGGATTCATTAGGGTGTTTTAATTCCTCCCAATTCCCTCCTTATAATATTCGAAAGCATTTGGATTCTTTTGGAGCAACTTGAGCTCACTAGTCCAAGGTTCAAAAATTGGCCAAAATTGAACAAATGTTCATAGAAGGGATACTACAAAATGCATAAGTTGTATATGCATGCGCTGCATGAAATTTAATTTTTTTTTATTAAATAATTATTTTCATATTATTATGCTTACTTAGAATAATCCTTCTAGCTAAGTATGAGTGAAGATTAGTATATACATTTAGAGTGGTATCTCTATCTAAATTTTATGGTTTTGCTATGTAGGGATTACCGAATGGTATGTTGAATGCAGAATGGTGTACGTCTATCTGAAAAGGTGTTCTTGTCATGTTGAGTCTTTGGTGATTGTTTGTGTCCTATGCGTGGTCTATTTCTTAGTATTTGATGAAAGTATGTGACTTGTGTTTGGATTTTGTTGGATTCCTCAATGATTATTATAAGCATGTGCTTGGTTTGTGATGGAGTCCAATGGAAGATGGGCATTAAGGAATGCTAATTAAATTCTTGGATGGATTGATGGTAGAATCCATCTATCGAAGAATGGTTTTATATACATGTATTTATGAAATGTTGTTCTTTGATGACCATTGGTGTGTTCACCAATCTATATATCTAAAAATGGTTATTGTGCATTGAATTCAGAAGGAATGGTAAATGTTTTGAATTCATTCAAATGTTTATATTTAGTACAAGTTCTGGATGATTGATGCTTATTCACTATGAATGTTTGAAATGAAGGTTTAATCATTAAAAAATTTCAAAATGATGAAAATTTGATATCTTGTTAGCTGCAACAAATTGAAATACTTAATGATGCTATCTTCAAAATTGCTAATTGTGCTTATTTAGTAAAATGGATAGCTAATTATGAATATGTTAATTGTTGTTAGCTTAATCTAACTTGGTAAAAAATTTTAATTGGTTTTATATGGTACAAAATATGTTTATCTATTTAAAGTTATGATTTGAAGTACTATAGAGAACGAGACTGTGATACTAAAATTCTGTTGCAAGAGAATGGGCATGAAATATCAAAATTCTCTTGAAATAGCAGAGAATGATATCTAAGAATGGGAATGCAATATTATAATCCTCTTGGAAGCATCATAAAATCCATGTGTAAATCATGGTTTCTAGTTGATGTCATGGTGCCAGAATGGTTGATCCATGGTTGCACTAGAAGAATGAAGAGTTAGAAAAGGAGCTGAAAATAGATCTAGTTGCAAGAAAATAATGAAAGACTCTTTACCCAAACCTTAGTTTCATTTTGAAAATATTTTATTTAAAAGTACTTATATTTTTATAATATTGAAGTCAAAGAAATCTTAAGTTTTTTTTAAGCTGGGAGGCATCTGATTGTAACCTTTCTACCAGGACTAATAGCACCAAAAATGGAATGGATGCATTCTTGGTGTTGTCTCTAGGTGGAGAGGATGGAAATCGAGAAGTAACCAAGTGTTAAGAAGTAAAGTGGTTCAGTGTTGTGGTAATATGTTTAAGAATGGTATCATTTTATTGTGATACTGATGAAGCTTTACTAGTGATTGTCAGGTACATATATATGCAAGTTGATGCTTTCATATTGAAGATGAAGACTATGCAAGTCAAGAACTTGCGTTAAGGATGTGTTTTCCTCTGGTTGAAGACAAAGGCAATGCAATATGAGCTCTTACATGTTGAATATTAAGGCGGTGCAAGACGAGATCTTGCATGTTTAATACAAAATCGATGCAAGACGAGCCCTTGCATGTTGAAGACAAAGGAGATGCAAGATGAGCTCTTGCATGTTGAAGACCATGTTTATATTGGGGAATGCCTTGGCTCAAATTAGGTGGTGGATCTAATTCAGATAGGGTGGATTTTCCAAAGAGAGTGAAAATTGAATTGCAAAGGCCTAGTCCATGTGTTGGAGAAAACTCACTATGGCTTGGGGTATACCACAACAGACAGATGACTACAAGAAATCAACTCAATTCTCAAAACTATGCTATATAAATGACAATGCTAAGATAATGAAGAAGATAACCAACCTCGATCCAAACGTTTAATGTAGATCCCTGTTGGAGCTTTTCAATCCATGCACTTGAATATGCAAATTAGTCTTGACAGCCAATATACAACAAGTATATATAATATATAAACGACATTAACATCATCAATAGAAATGACCCATGATATAACAAGTAAATGCGACCCAATGTAAGATAACCAACATTTACAACATTAATGGACAAGAATATGAGTATTTCTATTAATAAACAAGAAGAAGTACAAATTGATACGAGCTCTTGCTGGCAACCAATCTAAACCAAGATCTAGATCAATCCACTTGTGCTTCCACCACTTCAATCCTCCATGAAAGTCAAACTCAAACTAGATAGGAGTTTGGAAGGTGAACATAAAGGGTTCACAACTACAAGGATCAATGAGTGTAGACTCAAGATAGGGAAAAAATCTGCTAGAGTTCTCTTACTCTTCTTTCTCCTCCCATCCATAAGCCATATGTGCTCAATATATAGTCCTCTCAAAGGTAAGTGAAAGGACACATCGAAACGTTACTTGGGTAGATGGAGAGCCAAAGGTCACCCAATGACCACGTTTTTGGGAGTAAAAAGTAATAAACTAGTGATTTTTACCATTTTACTTGATACCCGCGGGCTATAGTGATGCAAATCATGGGTACGCATGCTATAGTGATGCAACATGCGGGTCAGAGGAAAAATGAGGAAAAATATGTCTGAAGGATATAAGTGGATCTGAGTCAGTGAAATGGATCCTATAGGCCAAAGAATGCTGATGCTCACAGGGTGGAAGATTACATTGTAACAGATGCCCCCTAATGTGTGAGGTCAAAGACTGATGCTACGATGGCCGAAATACATTATAAAACTCAGAAGTGGAGTGATGGAGACACAAGTGGAAAGAGCAGCTCAATCGTCATAATACAATAATATCCCTGAATACATGTCATAGTACAACACTCTGATACAATGGCCATGAATAGGCAGTACATAATGAATACATGTCATAAGTGATCATAGCCATGATCCCTCTATAGTAAGATATGGTCTCCTGCTGAAAAGGAAACAACTGGTGCAAACTGGAGGTACAAACTGCTGATATCTGAGAGGTGATATCTCATATGTAAAGTCAAAGTCATAAGTAGCATACTGAATGCCACTATTGTCCAGGGTCTTCCACACAAGTCTTTGACGGTGCAAGCCCCATCAAGTGAATAAAGGAGTTGGGGTCGAACCTGATGTGACATCGTCTGAATACCGGTCAATGATGTATACTGTTAACAGACGTGAGATAACCCACCAATAATGAAAATGGGCATCAAGGGACAGAGTACAATCATCGGAGTGTGAATAAATGAGTTGAAGTCGAACACTAGGATGAATCCATCGATCAGGGGACATTGATGTATTCCCAAAACTGTCAATGGCGAGAGAACCTGCCACTAATGACTGCAAGCCTGAAGGTACTCAACCGAACTCTAAGCCTCAAGTCCCGGAATAAATGAGTTGAAGTCGACAGAACAAGACTCGCTGGAAGGAGGGCATTAAGGCATCCCCCATCAACCAGCACGAGGTACCAGCTACGCTGAAAGATTTGGAAGGAATCAGGTGAAATTGACTGACTCAATAAGGATGGCCGACATGCAATAGTCAAGAGATCTAAGGAGTGGCCAACATTTCTTCAGGACTTCCTTTGAACAAGAGCATGAGCAGATGGATAGACTCAGGCAGCATAAAATTGACATAAACAGTGCAATGCAGGAGGCATTACAAAGCGCTCCATAATGAATGGAAGCTTAACCAATTGGTGGAGAGAACTAGGAAACAAGTACAACTCCTAAGGTTCAACTATAGTCCCGACTCATAATGTACAGAGTGGAATGAATGCTCTGTTCAAAGGCGACATAACAGCTGCTAACAAGAAGTAGTAACCATAATCTCGTCCGGCTTTTTGGAATATTTGATTTTTTGGTCTTTTTCATATTTGGGAAAAGCTTGAAAAAGAAAATTGCTTATAGTACAACAAGTGAGGGAACGAGTGTCAAATAGCGAGCAAACTAGTTCCAAGCAGTGGAACATACCTATGATCAATGCAAGGAAGTGCATGCAGGATGTGGACACTCGGGGGGGGGGGTTTCCCTCAGGGTCAAAAGGTGATTAAATTTGTGAAGGGAAAATATATAAGCTTTGTAGGGCTCGACAGGGAACAGTGCTCAGGCACCAGGCTAACAATTGAGTAAGCGGGAGCTGGCACAAGGCTCAAGCGGCAAGCAAGATGATGCAATGCAATCACAACATGATATAACTGAGGGGAGTCCTTAAGGGAAATGGCCAGCATAAGACAAATTAGAGTATGATTCTTTATCGCAATGTCATGGCGTAACTACAAAGGACTCCCAATCCTAAGGACAAAAAATGGCATGGGCACCAAAATGCATAAAAGGGGTCTAACTAGGGTACCCATGTTCGGAAAAGCCCTACCGCCACATAACGACACTTCTATAGTAGTGTGAAGGTTCTGTGTCAGTTACAAAGTGGGGTCGCACCTAGGGTTTATGAAAGTGGTCAAAAGGTCAAATGCATAATGCACATGGAAATGGCATCTAACCTATAAGCCAAGTGTGAAATGTACCTGCCGTAGGTGTGAAATGGTCCAGAACATCTTTCGCCGAAGAAATCTAATTAAAAAATACTACTCCAAGACATTATATTAGTCCATAACGGCACAAAATGGTAAAAACTATAGACAAGTGGGTCCTGAAAATTATAAATAGTAATAAACAATTACAATTCACAATTAATTTTTACTATTCACCCATTTGGAGCTTTTGGTTAGTTTTCACCTGAAAGTTCAGTTTTCGATTCTGGGAGCTACGAGCAACCGTTCATCGAACCGTCCGGAGCAGGTTGGTAGTCTCATCCTTACCTTTCAATTCAATGCTTTCATTTTGATTTTCAGCAGTGGGAGTTTTTGTTTGGCCAAGCCCTAAATGGCTTTGGCACTACTTGCGGGCTGTAGCTATGCGGGTCATGGGTAGGGCACAAAACATGCAGTCAATGCAAAGGTTGACCGCGGGTACCCACACCTATATACAAATTAGCTCGTGGGTACGGTCATGTAGTTGTATTTTTAAAAGAATTTGACTAAAATGTTTCTTTTTCTTCACTCCAGGATGGTTCTAGAGTGGAGGGAGAGGGAGCATGACCAAGTTGATGAGGTCGTGCGCAACGATGTGCAAGCACAGCAGGCATTGCAAGCATGTGGGCTGTACAAATTATGGAGTATAGGGGGTTTGAGGGCCCAAAACCTATTACTCCAGTGCTTGATTGACTATTGGGATGTTGATGCAAAAAAATTCAATCTCAATGGGCAAATCCTCACACTGGAAGTGGACGAAATCTACTTCATTACCAGTTTGTCCCGTCGAGGTGAGGAGGCTAGTCATCGGTCTCGTACTGTGGGCGGTGGGATCACCATCCTTGACTACATAGTGCGGTATTTCCCCGCAAACACACACACGGTGGGAAGCCAAGTGCCATCAATGCCATAGTGAATCTGAGCATGAAGATCATTGTGGCTACCTTAGTGCGGATCACGGGATCCAAAGCTCTGCACCAGGCATCCAGGTTGGTGAGTTCTATGCATCACAATGCATGCAGCCTATAGTGTTTGACTGGTGTACCACACTGCTGGGGTCTATGAAGACCCAACTGACAGAATGCAAAGAAGGGAAGGCTAAAAACTTCGGGTATGGGAGTATCCTATGCAGCTTCTTCTTTGAGAGGGTTCCAAGGCTTAGTCCAAGGGTGGATGTCCCTCCTCATAGTCTCCGGGATCCAGCCTTGACCCAGTGGTCTGAGATCTTGACACGACAAGGTGGTGGACGTCTAGCATCACCATATACCAAGGAGTTCTTCCGCTGGTCGGACCGGCAGGTCATTGCCATAGAGGACTACCCCTATGCAGGGATAGACTTCCACCAGGATAGCGACATGCCACTCCCACTAGACGTCGCATTCAGAGACATTGGTGAGTACTCTTTTTGGTTTTTGTGTATTAAATTTTTATGGATTTTTTATTATAGATGCAAATGGAAAAATATTTTTGGTGGTAGTATCATATGCTAATGGTTGACTATTTGCTCGCAGACAAAGGCCCCGTGAGATCTGATGGATTCCCGAGACATGGTGGTCAGGGCAGGGGTGAGGAGGCAGGCGATGTTGCAACAGGACACATACTACATACCTTGCGGTGCAACCTCACATGGATGGTTGTTAGGGTTCCATAGATAGAGGTGGCGAGACTACCTGAGGCTATGCAGCGCGAAGTAGTGGGTGTTTCGGGTGACTGGGTGCAGCTACTGCAGCGGGTAGCCAATGCAGTACAGTATTTCTATGAGACACATCCTGTCGGGGCAATAGCTAGGCCTCCTCATAGGGATTAGATATCTCAGGATCTCATTTTTTGTATCGATATGTATATTTTTGAGGGTTACAGGCTCCAGTTTGGTATGATACTACCATTTTTGGACATATTTATATATATACAACTTTGGTTCTCCAGTTCTACTATATGTGTGTATGTACAAATGTATGAATGTCTTCTTATATTTGTGTGCTTCATGGTGAATGTGAAAAATGCCAATCTAATACATAGTTAGCATATGCATCAGATATGTGATTAATGCTTCTCGGAACATGTATGTATGTAATTGAAACAAAATATCGTTCCAAGAGTCTTACCCTTTGGAATTTCCGTAATAGCATAGGATCTCACACACGGTACTGCCCATTTAGCTGAGACACAACTAGTTGTGAATCCATGCGGACTTCTAAAGACTGGACGCCATGGGAAATGGAATCCCAAAGTAGCTCAATGATGACACTATACTCACCCACATTGTTAGATGTAGGACCAAGGAAAGCACCTCCTGAGGACACAACTAGGTGGTCAAGTGAGAAAATAACCCAGGAAGCATAAGCAAGCTGTTGCGTATGACGACTAGCACCATCTGCGAATCCTAAGAACATTGGAAACTCTGCTGACATCTGTCAATCAAATGGAAGCTAATCAGCAGACCCGAAAACTGAAAGAAATCTAAACTATGTACAAAAACAACTATACAATAGTATACAAAAGTATCAGCCTGAACTAGAGGTTCAAGCATAATACCGCTTGAGGTAGAGCCCATTTCTAGGCTCCTTCAAGACAGTCCCCTCATAGTCTTCTAACTCATAGGCTCCTTTCTCTAGGACACGCCTCACGATGTAAGGATCATGCCACATTGTTGTGGGGAAAATGCACCTATAGTTCAGGGGAGAAACTACCAACTTACGGTCATAAAGATAGACTTACAAGCATTCTGCAAGTACAACAAATAAATGAAGAGATTAGGTTTTAGAGATGTAGGCACCTCATTCATAAGGTTGATCCTAGCTTTGCCTCCCTCGCTCTTCAATGCTTATCTAGTGTTGCAATGCCCAGACCTGCAAAACAACTTGATACCTTTCTCAAACACATTTGACTACATATATAAGACTGATATTCATAATAGAAAGAGACATCATATTATAAACAAATTGTAATAAAATCTAATACACATTAATAGGTCATATTTGGAAAGAGAAGAATGTCTGATCTTTATTGATGAATGAAAGCAAGTACATAAAGTTATACCTTCTTTCAAGCTTGGCACTTCACGAAACCTAGATTCAAGGTCTCCTGCTTCTGTTCTCCAAGGATCCCAGCCTCTAAGCAATTGTACTAGTGTTTACCAAAACTGAAGCACAAGAGAGGGGGATGAGGGTCTCCATTCCTCCAGCATAACTTTGTAATTGGGATTAGTCCCCTCACATGGCCCTTCTACCCTCCTTATATAGTCAGTGAGGAAGAGGAAAAGAAGTTACAACCACTCAAGAGGTTTCCAACCAACTTAACTTACTCGAATTTCAAGATTTTGACCAAAACAGGGGTGTACGCTACTCTATAGTAGACAAAGTTGCGTACACATGGAAATGGGTACTACTTTAAATGAGACAAAGTCGCGTACACACGCTACTATATCAACAGTGGAGTCGCGTTCATATTGAAAAATGGCCAAAAACAGGCTTTTCTGCTCATTTTCAGGAGATGGTTTCGTCTGGAAAAATGTTCCTAAGGGTCATATACATCAAATGGGTCAAGAATGAGGTAATTTCAACCATTTTTAGTGTCCCAAATGACTCCTCCATCCACAAATGTCCTGTTGTGTGACTTAACTTGATCTCAAGAAGTGTCGTCATGCGACCAAGGGAAGCAAGTGTCGTCACGGACGGAGAGGTGTCATTTCACGTTATAACACACATGGGGTTGAACTTTCCTGCCCCTAGGGGTTCTTTAGCTTGGTCATATAAGAGGACCAAGTCACCTTCAGCATTTTGTCGGGGACGAACAGACCTATCATATTGAACCTTAATACGATGTTTGTTGGCATCTATAGCCACACCGGCATCTCGACATTGCTCGTCAAGTTGCTCAAGGTGGACTAAACATTGCTCAAGACCCGGCATATTAGGGAGGAGCTCTATGGCCAGTTTAAGTGAAGGGATCTCACATTCAATCGGTAAAAGTGACTCCACACCGTGAACTAGCTGAAATGGTGAGAACCCGGTGGCAGTCTTGACTACAGTTCGATATGCCCACAAAGCAGGATATAACATGATGTGCCAATTGGTCTTGCTTTGTTGGATGGTACATTGGAAAATGGTCTTCAAATACTTATTGACTGCTTCCACTTGACCACTCGCTTGGGGATAATAAGAAGATGAGTGTTCTTGATGAAACCCAAGCTTGAGGGAAAAATCCTCCATCATCTTGTTTTGAAAGTGACTGCCATGGTCAGTGACAATCTCTTTCGGAATACCGAACCGAGTTATAATTTGATTGAATACGAAGTGGGATGTTGTAGCACCATCGGCTTTAACGGTAGGCATGGCCTCATCCCATTTGGAAAAATAGTCCACGGCCACTATGATATGGTGATGCCCCCTAGCCGAAGCTCATTTACAATCCATGAAATCCACCCCCACTTGGTGATGGGACCAACGGTGACAACAGGATGAAGGGGCACTGGATGCGAGTGTATGTTCCGAGAAAACACCTGGCAAGGGTGACATCTCTTGATAGCATTAACGCAATCCTTAAAGATGGAAGGCCAGAAATAACTAGCTCGCATAATACATTGGGCTGTAGCAAGCCCGGATAAGTGACCGCCACATGCCCCAGCATGGCAATCGTTAAGCACCTGCTCTGCTTCTTCGTGAGTTAAGCAACGACGGAGGATGGAATCCTTTGCTCGGAGATACAAAGTGTCACCGATGATAGTATAATATTTAATGTGATGTTTCACACGTCGTCGCTCATCTCGTGAATAGTGCGGAGGAAACTTCAAAGTTTGGAGATATACGATGACATCCCCATACCAAGGGTCCTCTAACGAGATAATAAATAAGTGCTCATCCACAAAGGAATCTTCATGAATGACATCCTCATCAAGTCTTGGAAGGTCCGACAAAAGCACAACAAATACCAATGATTTCATCGACTTTGCCGAAGCAAAATCGAGATCAAATTCATGAAGGATAACAATCCATTTATTATACTTTCCCCCGATAAGGCTGTTGATGTATATGTAACTTCGGAATGTATTTCACATATATGTATATTGTATTCCTATAGAGATGGTATTATTCCTCTATAAGGAAGTGTCGTCATTTATATTGTAAGTGTCGTAACTTATACTTGATGGGTTATTAGACCACCTTGTTTGGGGTCGGCCCTGTATAAGTCATGTGGGTCAAAGGGTTATTAGACCACCCTATTGGGGGTCGGCCATGTGGGTCAAAGGGTTATTAGACCACCCTATTGGGGGTCGGCCCACTCAGCATTATGTTATGTGGTTAAGTTAGAGCCGACATGAGTTAGGTAAAAAGGCAAGTCAAGTCAAGTATAAATAGAGTGCGGGAGGCACTCTATTTGCTTACTCACTTCTCACACATGCTCTCAAGGAGGAGAGGCGCACTTATGGAGGAGGAGGATTGCTGCTAGGTTATGGCTATCTCTATTGGTTGGTTGTATCATTGCTCTATCTATCTCTGAGGAAGTTATTGGGGTTTTTCACCTTTATGGTTTTCCCCAAGTATATCTTTGTGTCTCTTGTGTGCTTGCATTATTGTCTCTATGATTGATATGCTGTAGATATGCTGTACATGTTGTTCTCTCAGTTAAGATCCTAGATCATATTGAAGTAAATTCTGAAAATTTAACATGGTATCAGAGCTAGCCTGAAAGAAGGCATGATATGGCATGTATGACACTTGTTGCACTTACGATGCTAGGGCTTGATATAGCAAAAACCAGTCATCGTAGCACTTTCGCTATAAATCCGTTTTGGCGAAGTTTTCGGATCTGAAATTGTTACAGGCCGAAGCTAAGATCTCCAGGTATCTTGTGTCTAAAGGACAACCTCTAATTCGTTGTACTTTGTGATTTATGATCTGTACAATATAGGGTTTCTGCCTCTTCCAGATCTGAGTCAAAATCAGGTGACCTTGGGAAAAAGGTCATAAATTGGGCTAGGAAGCTCCAAATGCAATTTCGTGAAAAGTGACAGGTAGTACACAGGCCGAGCTATCTCAGAAAACTTTTTCAGAGGCCGAAGGTCAAACAGTGACACGTGGCACGCCGTACAAGTTCGCTCTCCTGTATTATCCCATAAACAGGTCACGTTGCGACACTTGGCATATATCTCTCTCAGAGAATCCAATTGAGGTCAGACCTGTCAGGATGGAAAGATAACAGGCCGTGATATCTCAGAAAACTTTTTCAGAGGCCGAAGGTCAAATAGTGACACGTGGCACGCCGTACAAGTTCTCTCTCCTGTATTTTCCCAAAACAGGTGACGTTGCGACATTTGGCATAACTCTCTCTCAGAAGATCCAATTGAGGTCAGACCTGTCAGGATGGAAAGCTAACAGGTCAGGATATCTCAAAAAACTTTTTCAGACCCTGTGGATCAAAAATTTCGGAGTTACACCAGAAACAATCAGGTACATATTTCTGTCAAAACAGAATTATTTTTTGGTACCTTCATTCATGGCTTCCGGAATTTAGGGCTTTGAAGAAAGTTGGAATTTTTGTAATCGGAGACCACGGATGGATACTACTCATCAAAATAGAAATTTAGAGACCAAAATCAGAATTTTTGGTTGGGCAGAAGGCCGGGCTTGATTAGACCCTAGTTCGGGACTTTGATCAGAAAAGTGGAAAATTAGGGCTTCTATAAAAATGGAAATTTTTGAAATCTGTGACCACGGCTGGAAGCTCCTCAGAAAAATAGAAGCTTAGAGCTTTGGATCAAACATTTTGATTGGGCAGAAGAGTGGGCTTCATCAAACCCCAGTTCAGGGTCATGTCCAGTGAATCCAGAAGTTTCAAAGGCAAAATTGAGGAGTGAAACTTTGCAGTTTTCAAATTCTGAATATACCAACTTGATCAACTCATCAAGGCACATATTTCTATCCTGTCAGAAGTTTGAAATTCAAAGTTTGAATTTTTGGGGTTTCTCTGACAAACCCATATCTAGCTCAAGGTCCAGTTCTTGCAAATCAAGTGGATTGGGTTAATCCTAGAAGAAGATGGATTGATCACCTGCATAAGTGAAGAAGTTCATGTCTCAGAGGGAGATGAGGATAAGGCCTTATATAAGAAGATTACAAGCAATCTCGACAGGTATGTCTCATCGAGGTATGTTTCGATATTTGTCCATGATTAAGTTTATGGTATGTTTGTCTTCATGTTATTACGGTTAGTACAATTTTGATTCTAGATTTGTCGTATCACCTTAACAAAATTATGAATGCATGATAGAAGATATTCATTGGTTAGGGTGTTGACACTTATGATTGTACTAAATGCATTATGGTGTTGTATGAGGTTTATGTTGTCTACTAACATGAAAGGTACACCAAGAAAGAAAAATCATGTTCTGGTCCAAGAACATATGATCATGATAACATGAGGACAAAGATTCATCCATTCTCATGGATCTCATAGAAGATCCATTTATGAGGTATGTATAACTTGGTTTTGTAATAATTAACTTATGAGATATACAGGTTACTAGCACAAGTCATTGAAGAAGAACAAGAAGACATCATGTGAGTATGTTAGACATAAATAGCTAGCATGCTAATCCAGGTATGTTTTTCCTATATCAAGATAGAATCCTACCTTGTGTTAGGATCTTATACTGTTGTTGATAATGATTATTCATGAAGTCATAGGTTTGAATAATCATGATTGTATGCATATTATGTTTCTTATCATAATTGATGATATGACTAACCAGAAGAATCATGATGGTATAGGTTTGAATAATCACAAGTTTTATGCATTTTATATCTCTTATCTTGATTGATGATTCAACTAACCTGAAGAGTCATAGGTTTGAGTAATTACAGGTTTAGACATGTTATGTTTCTTATGATTTAACTAACCTTAAGAATTCTACGTAAACCTTGATTGCTAATGCTTATTATTTTCTGTTTGAAATGATCATGACTATACATGCTTGAGATTATTGTGTTTTAATAGTATACTAATGAATGTATGATTTTATATGACATCACAAGGATAACACATTCATGATACTAATAAGCATGCATAGGGACCAAGGATGAATATGAGTTCAAGAACAGGTAATTCAGGAAGCAAAGATCAAGAGGGAGCACACTCCAGTTGCTCCTACCAGAAAGCAAAGGAGCACACTCTAGTTGTTCCTGCAAGAAAGCAAAGGAGCACACTTCAGTAGTTTCTGCAAGGATGCAGATATTCAGAGGGAGTTGATCATCTCTCTACATTTCACAACAGAAAGGTGTAGAAGAAGCTACCTCAGATTAGGACTCCAGCAGCTCCTGCAAGGAAGCAAAGACTCAGAGGGAGTCCACCCAACGAACAAACAAAGATAAGTATTTGAATTGTCATTTCTTAAATAATACTGTTCAATAATGTATATACTGATGTTCCTAGAATTAGGTTGTGTATTATGCATATTAGAATAATTGCATTGATGAACAGTATACTACTAATATGCATGGGTAAGTAGCCTATGGCACTGTACAACATTCCATTGCTACTTATCTAGAATGAAACCTCTTTGCTGACATGTTGGGAG
Organism: Larix kaempferi; assembly: GCA_027924585.1. Taxonomy (NCBI): domain Eukaryota; kingdom Viridiplantae; phylum Streptophyta; class Pinopsida; order Pinales; family Pinaceae; genus Larix; species Larix kaempferi. Next base: position 22,220,165 of record BSBM01000011.1, on the reverse strand, counting down.
TTGTGCACACTCTTAACAATGTTTTGGTAGAGATTGGAAGGCATCTAGAAAGTTACGGGATATGGATAAATGTTGTATTGAAGCATTGGCTAAGATAATTGCATGACTGTATGGCATATTTCTTTATGTGTAAGAATTTGTTCTGAAAACTATAAGATGTTTTCTAATCATGCAATTTAACTTGTTGTGTAGGAAAGATCATATGCCATCTCCTACAAAAGGACTACAACATTTGTTCCAGCAAGAAAGATATCTATTGAAGATATTGAAGTTCCCAGGATCTGGGATGAAGAAATGGAATGCCATGATCCGTAGATCATGAAGAAGATGTTTGGGATGCAGTCCCAAGACCTGACAGGGAGTCATATGTATGCAGATTGAAGAAAGCCTTGTATGGCTTGAAGCAAGCTCCCAGAACTTGGTATGGTGAAGATAGATTGATTGCCGACACGCAGCGGAAGCTTACTACCGAGTTCGAGATGAAGAACTTGGGGATGATGCACTATTTGTTTTTGGCATGGAGGTGTGGCAAAGTGCAGATAGAATCTTCCTTGGACAAGGGAAGTATGCAGTAGAGATCCCAAAGAGGTTCGGGATGATGGATTGCAAGGCCATGGCCACACCTATGGCATCGAATCTGAAGCTTCCATGTGATGCTTCATCTGAGTTAGTTGATGTCTCTATGTATCGTCAGATGATTGGGTCCTTGATGTACCTGACGAACACGAGACCAGACATTTGCTTTGCTGTGAACACATTGAGCCAGTTCCTGACGGATCCGAGAAGTGTTCACCTGGTTACTGTAAAGCATGTTCTGAGGTACCTGAAGGGTACAGTGGATTATGGGCTCAGGAATGAGGTGAATCAAAAGTTTAACCTGCAGGGTTATGTTGATTCAGATTGGGCTGGCAGTGCTGCAGATAGGAAGAGCACATCTGGGTGTTGCTTCAGTATGGGATCAGGTGTGATCTCTTGGTTTAGCAGGAAGCTGTCCTGCGTAGCACTGAGTACAGCTGAGGCAGAGTATGTTGCAGCCTGTTCAGCTAGTTGTGAGGCAGTATGGCTACGGAAGCTACTGTCTGAGTTATTTTATCTCCCGTTGGAGGCTATTGGTATCTTCTGTGATAACCAGAGTTGTGTGAAGCTGTCCGAGAACCCAGTGTTTCATGACAGGTCGAAACACATAGAGATCAAATATCACTATATCAGGGATATGGTGCAGAGAGGAGCTGTGAAGCTCCTGTATGTTGCAACAGACGAGCAGATTGCAGATGTGCTGACGAAGCCACTAGCCAGGGTGAAGTTCGAGTACTTCAGATAGAGGCTTGGCGTTCTTCAGATCGAGGACACTTCGAGGAAGAAGTGATGGACACATTTGCTGAAGCCATTCCAAGCATGTTGGAAGGAGGATCCTTCACATGGCTATGGATGTAAGCGCTGGATGATGAGCATCAGGATGATGTTCTGGTTTCTGCTTGGATATGATCAGTTGGATCATTTTTATGTATGTATGTACGCATCATGTGGATGCTGGATATGATCAGTTGGATCATTTTATGTATGTATGTATGCATCATGTTGGATGCTTGGACCATGTATCTGTATATGTATCAGGTGGATACATTGTATGATCAGGTGGATCATGTATGGTGATATGTATCATGTATTTGTATTTGTATCAGGTGGATACATTGATGATCAGGAGGATCATGTATGATGATATGTATCAGGTAGATACTTGGTATGCATCAGGTAGATGCATTGATGATCAGGAGGATCATGTATGATGATATGTATCATGTATTTGTATCAGGTGGATACATTGATGATCAGGAGGATCATGTATGATACTTGGTATGCATCAGGTAGATGCATTGATGATCAGGTGGATCATGCAGCAGGATGTTGCAGTGATGATCAGGATGATCATAGATGATGAGCTTCAGGATGTTGCTCCAAATGACATGCAGCAGGACGTTGCAGTGATGATGATCAGGATGATCATGGATACATCAGGATGATGTATGGTGAGTATCAGGTTGATACTCTATGGCCGTGGATCAGGTTGTGCAGATGAGCATGTAATTCGTTGCCCTGGGAGATTTGTAGATGGTCTTTCGAGGTTTTGCCTATGGCATGTAATTCGGTGCCCTGGGACATCTGGCAAATGCTCTTTCGAGGTTTTTCTCTGGGAGGACATGTAATTCGTTGCCCTGGGAGATCTGCAGATAGTCTTTCGAGGTTTTGCCTATGGCATATAATAGCGCCCTGGGATATCTGGCAGATGCTCTTGCGAGGTTTTGTCCTATGGCATGTAATTCGTTTCCCTGGGAGATCCGATAGGTTGGGCTGTGTGCCCGTAATCAGTCCTGGGATGCTCTTGCGAGGTTTTGCCATGACCACATGTAATTCGTTGCCCTGGGAGATTTCAGGTCGGAGTTGTGTACCCGTAACATCCTGAGATGCTCTTGCGAGGTTTTGTGGTGGACCACATGTAATTTGTGCCCTGGGAGATTTCAGGTCGGAGTTGTGTACCCGTAACATCCTGAGATGCTCTTGCGAGGTTTTGTGGTGGGGTCACATGTAATAGCGCCCTGGGAGATCTTACAGGTCAGAGTTGTGTACCCGTAACATCCTGGGATGCTCTTTCGAGGTTTTGTGACACACGTAATAAGTCCTGAGGATTCCACAGTATGGCCAGTGATGACGAAGACCTGCAGGTGGTGGGCCTACATCCAGTATGAAAAAGGACTGGCTCTGTAGAACTTCCTATGACGAGTAGATTCAGAGATTGATTGAGATAGCAGCAGCAGTGACGATGATGATGACTCGATGACGATTATCTAGTGACGATGATCCAGAGAAGATGACTTGTGCTAGAAGAACTGTGCTGAGAAATACCTTCCTAGTTAAGAGGGAGTGTTGATGTATATGTAACTTCGGAATGTATTTCACATATATGTATATTGTATTCCTATAGAGATAGTATTATTCCTCTATAAGGAAGTGTCGTCATTTATATTGTAAGTGTCGTAACTTATACTTGATGGGTTATTAGACCACCTTGTTTGGGGTCGGCCCTGTATAAGTCATGTGGGTCAAAGGGTTATTAGACCACCCTATTGGGGGTCGGCCATGTGGGTCAAAGGGTTATTAGACCACCCTATTGGGGGTCGGCCCACTCAGCATTATGTTATGTGGTTAAGTTAGAGCCGACATGAGTTAGGTAAAAAGGCAAGTCAAGTCAAGTATAAATAGAGTGCGGGAGGCACTCTATTTGCTTACTCACTTCTCACACATGCTCTCAAGGAGGAGAGGCGCACTTATGGAGGAGGAGGATTGCTGCTAGGTTATGGCTATCTCTATTGGTTGGTTGTATCATTGCTCTATCTATCTCTGAGGAAGTTATTGGGGTTTTTCACCTTTATGGTTTTCCCCAAGTATATCTTTGTGTCTCTTGTGTGCTTGCATTATTGTCTCTATGATTGATATGCTGTAGATATGCTGTACATGTTGTTCTCTCAGTTAAGATCCTAGATCATATTGAAGTAAATTCTGAAAATTTAACAAAGGCATCGTGATAGCATGAACTGAAACGGATTGATATGCACGACAACTATGGTGGTTCTAAGCAAAATATAATGTCGTAACCACTGGGCTGAATGAATAGTCGCAAGCGCCAGCTTTTCCACATGAGTATATCTTAGCTCAGCATCTACTAGATTTCGACTAAGGTAATAGATGACATGCTCGACAAGCGCATCATCCACCTCAACCAAGACCATGCCAATCGTCTCTTGAGATGCAGCCACATAAAGGATAAAATCTCGTGCGAAGTCTGGTGGACTAAGCACAGGGGCCGATACCAAAGCTTTCTTAAGGGCGTCAAAAGACTGTTGGGCTCGCTCATCCCAGATAAAAGGTGTGTCCTTCTTCAATAAGTGCGCGAAACCTTTGGTAAGAATAGAATAATTGACTATGAAACGACGTAGAAAAGTGGCTCTCCCTTGGAGGCTTTGAAGTTATAACAAATTACGCGGAGGAGGCAACTGAAGTATTGCCTCAACTTTTAGAGGATCAACTCTAATACCCTCTTTCGAAACTATGAATCCCAGAAGGCGACCCGTCCTTACAACAAAGATGCATTTGTTAGGATTCAATCAAATTTTGTATCATATACATCGTTCGAGAATCATGCAGAGGTGCTTGGGGTGGTCAATTCTCTTGCGAGAATGGCCGGCAAGATCATCCAAGAAAACCTCCATAATCATTTTAAGATCGTGAAAGGCATAGGTCATGGCGCACTGAAACGTAGCTCGGGCGATTTTAAGGGCGAAGGGCATTTTTCGGTATGCAAATGTTCCCCAAGGAAAAATAAAAGCTATCTTATGTTGATCCTCAGGTTTGATTTGAATCTGGTTATATCCAGAAAATCCATCCATGAAGCAAAAAATCTCACTCCCTGCACAAGCATCCAAGATTTGGTCTATGAATGGTGTGGGGAAGTTGTATTTCGGACATGCACGGTTCAAATCCCTAAAGTCGATGCATACATGGATCATTCCCTGCTTCTTATCCACAAGAACGGGGTTTGACACCCATTCGGTAAGGGGAACGGGGTAGATGAAACCATCTTTGAGCATTTTATCCACCTCTGCCTTGATAGTGGCTGCTTTTCTAGGGTTCACAGCAAGTAAGCATGGTCAAGCCGGTTTAGCGTTGGGATACATTCTAATATCATGTTCAACAATGTGGGGGCCTATTCCTGGCATCTCCTCATATGACCAGGAGAAAGCTTCCCGGAGTTTTGTAAACAATTCAGTGTAAATAGAAATCTCCTCAGGAGTGCAATCGTCACCGATGTAGACATTCTCAACTAGTCAGGGAGTACGAGAGATATTGATCGACATAGTTGGGGAAATGTTAGCCATATTCCCTTCCGCAAACACATCATGCGACTCCAAAAGAGCCACAGGGTGACCAACCATCTCTTCCAGATTCATCCTAAACTCTTCTCGTTCGGTGAGCTCAAGTTTGGGAAGGAAATAAGAGCGATGGTGCATATCTTCCCAAGGTCTCTGACTACCACACATGGCCTCCATAATAACTTCATCAAAAGGAAAAGTATCATCGAGGAAATCATGGGAACAAGACGAGTTGGCTGCCCAAACCGGCAGCGTAATGGGATCTTCCTCGACTATCTGGGAAGAAGAGAGATATGGTTCTGCAGTGGCTTGTTGAATATGCTTGCAAGCAAGCTTAGCTATAGACAGTGGCATAGGCATCCCAACATGCGAAATGTTTCCAGACATGGAACTTGTGGATGGTAAAGTCCATGGATCATCGAAATAAGAAGTCCGGAATGACATATTATGCAAAGGAGGAGATGCATCGTCGGTAATGGTTCCAATAAAATTCACAGGTGTGGAAAACTCATAAGTTCCCATCAATGAAGGGTACATGCCAACACCCATGTTCCCAGTTGCCGGCTGAGAATGAGTAACCTGCGGGACTATGGATCCCATGGATGATGTGGAATAGGAGTCAACGTAATCCATCTGATCAATGGTCACAATCTTGCCTTCATGAGGAAGCAGATAACTCTGAATAGAGTGGACGCGACAACTTTCATGGCATACATCCGATTCCGACCCAATAAAAGGTTATAGTCGATGGATGCATCAACCACCTCGACTTCAATAGGCACAGACTTACCTCCCAAGGAGACAACAAGGGAAGGGATATTCCATGCGGCTTAAATGAACGACCATTGAATGCAGTGAGCGTGGTTCTAGACGCGAGTAGGGAAGGAGAGCCAAGAGATTTCTAACAAGCTAACGACATTACTGATGCAGAGGACCTTCATCAACCATAGTACATTTGATAAAACTCTGAAAGCACACCACCTGGATTTGAAAATCCACATGGTAGGGTAAGCGAGGTTGAACATCAGTAGTATCGAACTTGATAACAGTGGGACTTTCCCCATCCTGAACTCCTAACGCACTCAAAAGAGCATGCTTCTGAGAAGGACAGGCTTGCAAAACTTCAAGAGCCGACATGGCACATGGATTTTGGCCCAAATATTCTATGATGGAGTAGTTGTGGGCGACTCGAGCATTAGGATTATGAGTAGAGCACTTAAGAACACCTTTCGGTATCCACGACATAATAGAGGGCTTCTCGATATGCAAGGAATTGTCAGGAGGAGGGGGAGGCTCTCTCCCCAAATTGGGTTGTGGTGCATCATAATCACGCTGATGAGTGGCAACACTAACCTCTGATTGAACCATGTTCACACATCCATAACCACTAGTGTTGGAAGAATACGTTGCCATCTCAGTAGGTCTATAACCAATGGTGGGAGCATGCGAAGCCATGTTTTGGTGATGAGGTAGGGGATCCTTCAACACAGCTGGGCTCTGTGCCAAGTGCTTTGATGCTTCTTCAATACGAGGACATAAGTGAGTAATATGGTCTTCCCCTTTGAGCTTGCAAGGAAACTTCACCTTATGCCTAGGTTTATGGTCCTCACCAGCATTTTCACCTTCCCGAGGAGGGTTAGCATTATCATTATGGGGGGTATTGCGATTGCTATTGTTATTCCCATTGTTTCCACCATTACGATTATTTCTCCCCTTTTTCTTACCACCAGGTTGTTGGTTACCTAACTGGTTCGTTGTTTGCACACTGTGTACATCGGACGATGGAGTGGAAGTGGACAAGGTGTGAACCTGTCCGGGAGTAGACTGGTTTAGCGACAAATTCTGCATTTGATTAGCTACCAAATCTACAGGGCGAGTGCTTGCAGATCCAACGATGCCATCGGTATGCGGTCCAGGAATTGACTTAGGCTCATGACGGGTATGTGATGCGTCAGGGATGATGTCATACAAAATGCCAGACTAAGAGTATAATAAGTCTAACTACTAGACTTTCAAGATAGCTTGTTCCTTAGTCACAATGCCGGACATCGAAACATCCTTAGCAATTTATGGGAGTAGAGACTTGAGTAACCATTCCAACAGGAGCTCTGGAGGAATGTTGGCTTTCACTAACCTCTTCCACCGACGCCACTCTTGAACGTGGTTAGAAATATGTGTGGCCTTGTTCTGACGGAAGGTAGATAAAAGTTTAGTGCTAGTATCATAGCGAACCGGTAACTGAAAATGATCTAAGAAAACCAAAGCAATCTCGTTAAAACCCCCATAGGTGTTGCCAGGCAACTTGACGTACCACTTCGCAGTTTTCCCCGTGAGGGTGCATTGAAATAGTCGCAATCTAACGGAATCATGATTCAATGAGTTGGAGGAGCACCAAAGGTGAAATGTCGTGACATGATCTCCCTGGTCCTCACCGTCTTTCCCCTCAAACTTAGGAATGTCCGAAGGGATATTGGTAAGGACTGGGGGCCAAGTAGGGTCATGACACATTAGATCATTCATGAGCTTCGAAAGATCCAGAATATTCAAGCATGCAAGGAATGGGAGCTGAGGCTGGAAAGCTTGATTATAAGCCCCCATAAAAGGTTGGTTAAATGGAACCGTGTTATAATATGGACCAAAAGCTTGACCATGAGGATTAAACTGCTGATAATAAGGACCTGACGGACCATAAGCTTTCCCATGGCCATAGGATTGATAACCTCCTCCTGCCTGACCCATTTGAGAGTAAGCAGGTATGTGCGTGTTTTGGGCACCATATTGGGGTGGTGGGTTATACTGGTGGCCAACACCGACTGTGTTGTAGTAAGGTTTGCCACCATGAGTATGGGGCATATATGTACTATTCATAGAGGGAACCGTGTTGTAATGACCATAATGGTATGGTATGTTCCCACCCCCGACATTAGGATTAGCTTGAGCAGTCGTGTGGTGACTAGAAGCATGGGATATGTTCCCAGCCCCAATATTGGTGTGACTAGTAGCAGGGATTGTGGCGTGATGTCCATGTGGATAGGATATATTCCCACCCTCTACATTAACATTACTAGTGGCGGTAGTGGACGCGAGAGTATGTGGTATATGTACACCCCCGTGGTTGGGAGGAGCATTAACATCCGTAAAAGTAGTCTTGGGTTGACGAGTAGTGGCATGTGTATTAGGTGGTGGATGGCGAGTCGTGTTTCGAACAACATTCCTATTAGGTTGGGAAATCCTAGGAGGTGGTCGTCTTCCAACATTATCATTGTTAGGAGGAACATGACTAGTCCCCATACTATGTGTGTGGGTGGACAACGTAGTGCCCCCAGTGGGTATAGTATGGCTAACACCATGACTAGTGCCAATGTGACTTCCAAACGTGGTGGAAGGTTCAATAGTACTATGACTAGGCATACCAAAAGAGAGTGTTGTCGGGTTGATCGTAGGGCTAGTGTCGTCATGTAACTCTAGCATCCCGTGTCTATAATTGCGTGGAAACGAAGGAATGAACATGTCGTCCCATTCTTCATCCTCGGGTAAGGTTGGAATTCAGTAAAGATAATTATCCAGATTCGAAGGATCGAACATATTTCGTTCAAGTGGATTAGGCCAAATAGAACCAGGTTGAGTCTCAGGTGGATCAACTCCCCACTCCTCACGAGGAGTATGGGGATCGGAAGTGTGGTCAACTCTACCCGATGGAGTCGAATTTTTTTCCTCAGTATTAGAATGTGTAGCAGTCATGACATCTTGGACGTAAGCCTCGTAAGAATTTGAAGACTCAGAGGGAGCCCTCCGACATCCTCTAGCAATATGGCGTGTAACCTCAGCCCACTTTAAACCAGCCAACCGATGGGATCGGTGGAGAGTAGGGCTCCACGCCACGATATCTTCGAAGAGAATATATAATCAAAACGTCCCCTAAAGGCCAACTATTGATCAAAAACATTAAATCAAAAGCACACACCTAGAGAAACTACAACCAAGAGCAGACAAACAGAGTGGCGAAATGAGCTCATGACACTAGAGCCGGTATGTCTTGCCTAGGAGAGTCTTGAGACTCCCAAACTATAGCGAGAGGTAACAAAATCATTTATAGAGACACCCAGGCTTCACTGCGTGTACAGGGTCAATTCCACTGCACAAACACAACTGTGTTGTCCAATCCCTATCTGACTCAGGACACAAACAGTATAACCAGTGCAAGTACCCTGTGCGATACCTATGTAAGGAAACTATGGTCACCGCAATATAACCAATGCTCAGGGGGACAGTCATAGGTGTGATCCATCATATGGGTAGGGTAGCTGAGCCCGAAACTCAATGAGGGTCAAATCCCCCAAGAGTCCCCAGATACGAACAAATCCTGGAAATATCTCCCACGTTCAGCCGGTATCATAGGGATATCCCTTCAACCAACCTCCCATTACCTCGTGCTTAACTCTGGCTTGAGTAGAGCTTCCTAAGAAATCTGATCTATACCATGGATTCCTCCACTCCCTGGTCAGACACCTAATGTTCCGTCTAGTAGTCTTGGATTGTTAACTCACAATGATCTATTCCAAGACTCTAAACCTATGCTAGTTGGTGTACCCTATAAATAAAATTGGTCTAATCAATTTTAAGATTAAGCGTTAATTTTAATGGCTGTGATTACTCAAGGGATATGATCGTGAAACTAGTGATGTGTAAGACTCAATGGTATGCAAAATCGTCAAATCCTAGACTCATCTATCCAATGAAAACAATGCCCCTAATATGCACAATCAAACCAACGATTTTGAAATAAATATGCAATCCTTTTATATTTCTTTCAATGAACAATCAGAATCTAAATGAAGGCAGAAAGCACTCAATGCAAGATGCAATACATAAAAGCAAAAAAAAATTGTATTTTCTCTTATAAACGAAAGGAAAATGCGAAAACTATGTATATTTTTTGTATTTTTCAATATATGGAAATGAAAAATGCAAGCAAAATCCTACTATCTACTCACTGATATGCCAAGGAGATCACTAAGACAACCAGGAAAATACCAAACAGTAAGACTCAGCCAAAGGAATGAGCTCAAAAGGAAAAAACCAACGAGGCTAAATCCAAAGATGGGTAAAAAACCAACAAGGCTCAACCAAGAGAAACAAAGAGTTCTGGTCACAACCAAAGAATGGAACAATCAAGAAACAGGCCAACAAAGAATCAAGATCAAACAAAACCAACCCAGCAAAAACCAAAGGTCATAAACCAACAAAAGCTGGAGTTGTACGCTACTGTTGATGGAATAGCTGTGGGTACCCATGAGCAGTAGAGTAAATAGAGGCGAGTGTACACGGGAAGAGCTAAGCTAGTCCATGGGTGAGGAAAGGTAAAATGGCAAACAGAGTGTCCAATGGCTCAGAAAAAGCAAGTTTTCTATAGTGTATCTCAACGGCAGATAAGTGACACAGAGCTTCGACAAACAGCAACTCTAATTATGGACTAATGCTAAAAAATTCCCCAAGATGGATGTTTTACCCAGCAGAGTCACCATTTCCATGTTGGAGAAAACTCAGTATGGCTTGGGGTATACCACAACAGACAGATGACTACCAGAAATCAACTCAATTCTCAGAACTATGCTATATAAATGACAATGCTAAGATAATGAAGAAGATAACCAACCTCAATCCAAACGTTTGATGTAGATCCCCGTTGGATCTTTTCAATCCATGCACTTGAATCTGCAAATTAGTCTTGACAGCCAATATACAACAAGTACATATAATATATAAACGACATTAACATCATCAATAGCAATGGCCCATGATATAACAAGTAAATGAAACCCAATGTAAGATAAACAACATTTACAACATTAATGGACAAGAATATGAGTATTTCTATTAATAAACAAGAAGAAGTACAAAGTGATACGACCTCTCACTGGCAACCAATCTGAACCAAGATCTGGATCAATCCACTTATGCCTCCACTACTTCAATCCTCCATGAAAGGAAAACTCAAACTAGATAGGAGTTTGGAAGGTGAACATAAAGGGTTCACAACTATAAGGATCAATGAGTATAGACTCAAGATAGGGAAAAAATCCGCTAGAGTTCTCTTACTCTTCTTTCTCCTCCCATCCATAAGCCATATGTGCTCAATATATAGTCCTCTCAAAGGTAAGTGAAAGGACACATCAAGACGTTACTTTGGGCAGATGGAGACCCAAAGGTCACCCAATGACCGCTTTTTGGGAGTAAAAAGTAATAAACTAGTGATTTTTACCATCTTATTGTTAGGAACCCATGTCTTTACTTTGTTAGTATATTGTTGTTGGATGCATATGCTTTGTAAGTCATCCTGTAGTATTTGTTGATCAATAGTTTGTGTTATTGTTGTTGGCGCATATGCTTTGTAAGTCGCCCGTAGTATTGTTGATCCATATTTTATAGTGGCCCATGGTTTTGACCCATAGTATTGGCGCCTAGACTTAGTAAATAAGTGTGTGTTGAGACCTATGAAGGCACCGTGAAGTTAATTGTATTGAGCTTGCTCAAAGAAGGTTGCCCCCTCGACGTGGCCCATGATCAATATAAAAGTGATTTTGAGTTCTATTATTTCTGATATCTCATGTATTTGCATTAATTAATTATTGCAAGTTCATCACATCTGGTATCAGAGCACTTTCTTGGGCTCGCTGGGTGAAATTTCTGCCAATTTTTTTTTTTGCATCTGTTGCAGGTTTGGATTTGGGAATAATCCCTATCCGCTTAACTGTGGGAAGTACTTGGGCATAAGCCCTAAAAATCATTATGAGGAGTACCACAGGAACCCGAAGTAGCTGGCCCATTGAGAGGACCTGCTAGTGAAAAGGGAAACAACCCCAACTTGATTGACTAGTTCCCACCCGTGAGGTAAACCAAGAGCTGTCGTTTGTGGCAAAGCGGTTATCAGTTTTACTTGAGCCATGGAGTGAGGGGTACTGCCCCAATACGCAAGCAATAAGACAGCATTGGTGGCCAAGTGAAACCCCTGAACTGTTAGGAATCCACACATACCTGGGGTCCATATCTATTTTCAGCTGAACTATTGTTGATCACTGCTGTGCCATTTCAGATCCAGCCGTTTAGATCCATTCTGAAAGCCATTCCAGATCCAGTCATTTTCAATGCATTCGGTGATGTTTCACATCCCTCTATTTCCCCTCACTTCCGGGCCATTGCAGATCTATTTGTTTCAGATCCCTTCCGAGCCGTAGTCGCTCCAGTCTGGAAAAAAAAGAAAAAAAGAAAAAAACAGTTTTTTCTCCATATCTCCCTTCTTTTCACTCTGTTTCCCTTGAAATTTTCGGGGAACCCCTGTCATCCCATTCTGCATATTTAATTCCTGAGGACCCTATCCCCAATTCCACTTCCCAAAGCCCGAAATCCCACATTTGTCTATTTTTAGGGTTTTTCATAACTTCCTCAGATTTCACCCAATCACCTTCAAAGTTTACCACAGAGTTCCTTTCTGAATTCTGCTTCTTTGTCCCCCTTTGCCAAATTTTCCCATTCTTTCACCCGGCGTCTGAAATCCTCATTTTTTGCTTCCCTGTCTATTCGACAGTGTCCAAAACCTAGTCAAACCCCAATTACCCTTCAGATTTTTTCCCAAATCCAGATTTTCCTTTACTGAAGTAGTTTCTATTTTTATTTTTCTACCCAGTTAACCAAAAAAAAAAAACTCCTGGTTATGGTTGTCACCCGTGCAGGAGAAAAAACCATGGAAGAAGCACTTGCAGCCATCCAAGACAAACTCCAGGATCTGGATGAAAAATTTCTTGGCCTCCATCTTGAACATTCAACTATGAACAACAAATGGCAGTCCGAGTCTTCATCAGACAATGGGTTCTCTTCTTCCAGCAATTTTCGTGGTCCGAAGCTTGATTTTCCTTGCTTTAATGGTACTGATCCAACTGGATGTATATATCGTGCAGAACAATATTTCAGTTTACATAATACGTTTGATGTCAACAAAGTTCCGCTTGCATCCTTTCATTTGGAACAGGAAGCTCTTCAATGGTACCATTGGTACATCAAGGCTCATGAAGAGCCAAAATGGCCATACTTTTGCCAACTCCTTTTGCAACGATTTGGTCCTAGTGCTTTTGATGAATTCATAGGAGCCCTCACTAAACTTCGCCAAATTGGCATTGTGAGAGAGTATCAAACTGAATTTGAGAAACTAGCCAACCACACTGAAGGATTGTCTGATGACTTTTACCGGAGTTGTTTTATCAGTGGTCTAAAGGATGTCATCCGCTCTGAGGTCAAAATGTTCTATCCCAACACAATGATGGAAGCCCTAGGGTTGGCTAAGTTGGCAGAAGACAAGATTGCAGCCCAACAATGCTCCAAGCCCACTTTTGTTCCCTTTCGAAATATGGGTTCTCAACGACCACCCATACCGCAGGCTCCTCGACCAACTCCTATCAAGCATTTGTCTGAAACAGAGATGCAAGCACGCAGAGAAAAGGGGCTTTGCTATAATTGTGTTGAGAAATTCACTCGGGGACATAGATGTATTCAACAAAAGCTCTATCTCTTGGATGTGGATTCTCCACCTTCCTTTGAAATTGGTGACGGAGATCCAGAAACAATGGATGCTCAGGTCGACATTCAGGAACCGCCTATTGACCCTCCTTCTCAGGATGACCAGCCAGAGATATCTCTCCATGCTTTAGCTGGAATCACCACCCCCCAAATAATGCGGGTCAGGGGTTACTTCAAGAAGCTTCCTCTTACAATACTCATTGATTGTGGTAGCACTCATAATTTCATTGACCCTTGGATCACCAAACAAGCTGATTATTTTATCCATCCTTGCTCCAACTTTGAAGTCATGGTTTCCAATGGGGGCACCTTACCTTGCAAAGGGAAGTGTCGAAATGTGCGTATCTCTATGGGAGATTATACCTTGCGCTCTGACATGTTTTCCTTGACCTTAGGCGGATGTGATGTGGTTTTGGGTGCTCAATGGCTACGCACACTTGGCCCTATCTTATGGGATTTTGCTGAACTTTGGATGCAATTTTCCCTCAATGGAAAAAAACACACATTGACAAGATTACAACCAGGGTCTCTCAGCATCATCAATTCAAATTTCATGGAAAAACTCCTCAATAAGAATTCACATGGTGTCATCGCTCAGATCCATTCCATTTAGATGCAACCATCAACGGTCTCCACTACTCCTTTGGATCTACAACAAATTCTGGATCGATATATAGGTGTCTTTGCTAAACCAGTGGGATTGCCACCTTCAAGGCCAGAAGACCATCATATTTAGCTCCTTCCTGGCAGCGTTCCTCCCAACATCAAGCCCTATCGCTACCCATTTCACCAAAAAACAAAGATTGAAATGCTCGTTCGGGACTTATTAAAGCAAGGTATTATTCGCCCAAGCACTAGTTCCTTTTCTTCTCTTGTTCTTCTTGTCCACAAAAAATATGGGTCATGGCGCCTCTGCATTGACTTCGAGCACTTAATCACCTCACCATCAAGGATAATTTTCCAATTCCTGTTGTTGATGAGCTTCATGGGGCTCAATTTTTCTCCAAGTTGGATCTTCGTTCTGGGTATCATCAAATTCGGGTTCATGAGGATGATATCCCTAAAACAACTTTCTGTACACATGATGGCCATTATGATTTTTTGGTCATGCCCTTTGGCCTCACTAATGCTCCTTCCACATTCCAGGCCTTAATGAATAAAATATTTCGGCCCTACTTGCGGAAATTCATTTTGTTATTCTTTGATGATATCCTCATCTACATTAAAACATGGGATGAACATCTCCAGCATTTGGATCTTGTCATGCAACTTTTCTTTGACCATCATCTCCACGCCAAGTAGTCTAAATGTGTTTTTGGATGGAAGGAAGTTGAATATCTCTAGCACCTTATCTCAGCACAAGGGGTTCGTGTGGATCTTGCCAAAATCGATGCCATGAACAATTGGCCGCATCCTCAGACACTCAAGAGCCTTCGTGGGTTTTTGGGGTTGACTAGCTACTACCGTAAGTTTGTCAAGAATTATGGGAAGATTGCAGCTCCATTAACTGCTCTATTGAAAATGATGCTTTTACATGGACACATGCTGCTTAGTGTGCATTTGACAAACTAAAACAAGCTATGTGTACTACACCTATTCTAGCTATGCCTGATTTTTCCAAGCCCTTCACTATTGAGAGTGATACTTGCGGAAATGGACTTGGTGCTATTCTCCTTCAAGATGAACACCCCATTGCGTTCACCAGCAAAGCCCTTTCAGGTAAGAATTTAGCTGCCTCTACATATGAGAAGGAAATGATGGCTATTTTGCATGCAGTACAGAAGTGGCGACCATACCTATTAGGGAATCATTTCTGCATCAAGACTGATCACCAGAGTCTGAAATATTTCTTGGAACAATGTGTCTCCTCCCCAGCACAACATAAATGGGTTAGTAAACTCATGATTTATGACTATGAAATCACTTACATCAAGGGTAAAGACAATATTGTGGCAGATGCTCTTTCTCGCACATTTGATGCCCAAGGTTCTCTTTCAGCTATTTCTATGCCTGTTCCAAATTGGTTGCAATTTGTTCAACAGGGTTATGTCAATGACTCTTCCTTATCTCAAATCATCCAACACTTGACCAACAACCCTTCTACTGTACTGCATTACTCTTGGGATGGTGCTTCTCTAAGATACAAGGGTCGTCTCGTGCTTCCCCAGAGCACAGATCTTCAACAAGCTGTCTTCTATGAACTCCATGCTTCTCCATAGGCAAGGCACTCTAGGTTCCTCAAAACGTATGAACGGGCACAGCGTAACTTCTTTTGGCAGGGCATGAAAAGGAAAATTCAACAGATGGTGGCTGAATGTGATACCTACCAGTGCAATAAGGGTGAAACAACACTCCTTCCAGGATTGCTCGAACCCTTGCTCATACCTATACGGATTTGGACAGATATTTCTATGGATTTCATTGAAGGGCTCCCTAAATCTGGAAGGAAGACAATGATTCTCGTTGTGGTTGATCGCCTCTCCAAATATAGTCATTTTTGTGCTCTCAACCATCCCTATATAGCTTCCTCAATCGCTTAAATTTTCCTGGACCAGATCTTTCGTCTTCATGGCATCCATTCTTCCATTGTCTCGGATCGTGATGCGACTTTCACCAGTCATTTTTGGACAAAACTATTTCGCCACACTGGCACCAAACTGAAGATGCGTTTAGGGTATCACCCACAAACAGATGGTCAGAATGAAATGATCAATAAATGCTTGGAAACTTATCTTCGTTGCTTCACCTCTGAACAACAACATTAGTGGGAAAAGTGGCTCCCTCTCGCTGAATGGTGGTACAATACCTCTTACCACACTTCCTCTAAAATGACCCCCTATGAAGCATTCTATGGTCACGCACCTCCAGTTCTTCTTCGTTCACCAGTTTAGGAAGTTGACACAGTCCTTCGAAACCACGATCAGATTCTTCGCATTTTGGGGGACAATCTTCACATGGCGATAAATCGCATGAAGCAACAAGCTGATCAACACCGTTCTGAGCGCACTTTTCAAGTAGGCGATATGGTTTTTCTTCGTCTCCATCCGTACAAGAAATCCTCCCTGAAACTCAAAGGGCGTCATAAGCTCGCTCCAAAGTTCTATGGTCCATATCGGATTCTTCAAAAGATTGGGTCCGTTGCTTATAAATTGGAACTTCCTCCTTCTTCCCGCATTCATCCAGTATTTCATGTCTCTTGTCTAAAGAAAGTTCTTGGCACCAACATCAGTGGACAAATTATTTTACCCAAACTGGATAATGAAGGATCCATCCTTTTGGAGCCGGAGGCCATCCTCAATCGACGCACTCGTCAGCTTCACTCTCACTCTATCACATAGGTCTTAATTCAGTGGCACGGCATGCAACTAGAGGATGATACATGGGAACCACTCCTTCAGATTCAACAACAATTTCCACATCTAAAGCTTTGAGGACAAAGATTTTTTTTAAGGGGGAGGGGATGTTAGGAACCCATGTCTTTACTTTGTTAGTATATTGTTGTTGGATGCATATGCTTTGTAAGTCATCCGTAGTATTTGTTGATCAATAGTTTGTGCTATTGTTGTTGCCGCATATGCTTTGTAAGTCGCCCATAGTATTGTTGATCCATAGTTTGTAGTGGCCCATGGTTTTGACCCATAGTATTGGCGCCTAGACTTAGTATATAAGTGTGTGGTTAGACCTATGAAGGCACTGTGAAGTTAATTGTATTGAGCTTGCTCAAAGGAGGTTGCCCCCTCGAAGTGGCCCGTGATCAATATAAAAGTGATTCTGAGTTCTATTATTTCTGTTATCTCGTGTATTTGCATTAATTAATTATTGCAGGTTCATCACATCTACTTGATACCCGCGGGCTATAGTGATGCAACTTGTGGGTACGCATGCTATAGTGATGCAACATGTGGGTCAGAGGAAAAATGAGGAAAAATATGTCTGAAGGATATAAGTGGATCTGAGTCAGTGAAATGGATCCTATAGGCCAAAGAATGCTGATGCTCACAAGGTGTAAGATTACATTGTAACAGTCTAGATGTAGGTGGTAGATCTAGTTCGGTAGGAATACCTTTCCTGTGGAAAGGCCTAGTCCAGATGTAGGTGGGTTATCTAGTCTTGTAGGCATACATTTCCTGAACAAGAATCTCTATTTAGACAAGGGTGTTCAACCAGTGAGATGGGTTAAAGTGGTTGTAGCAATTTTTGGTTGAACGACGTGTATCCTAGTTCTGAAACCCTATGGTTGGGGGTTTGATATGGAATTGGTGGTGACTGAGTTCCACTGGTGGTAAATCTATAAACTTGGTGCGGGTTGTATAGTTGTGAGTTCAAATAAATTAGAAAGAGACCAAGGAGAAAAGAAATCCATTAGCATGGAGGAGCTCCGGATGGGTCCGATAAAGAGGGGGAAATGCTTCCCTTATATTTTAACTTATGTTTTACTTTTAATAAACAAAAACTTGTTTGAATGCATGTACAACTTAAAATTGTTGTGTTACTTGGTTTTAAATAGCAATATAAGTTGAAATAGTTGAATATTTGTGAGAAGAATAACCTACAAAAGACTCTCAATAATGGGGGTATAATACTATTGAGAACTGCTTTAGGACAGTAGGAAATTTTATTTGGATCCTTCACACCTGGATAGACCTTATTGGATTTATCCAATGAATTCAATGTAATGGCACCAAGATTTGCTGTGGAAATCCAGAGGCTTCTGGTGCACTACCGAAAGCAGCTGCTCAACCTATTTTCTCAATGGCTATGATACCATGTTAAATTATATGTCACAAAAAATCTAAGAGATGAGTGTACCTCACAGAGAAAGAATGAGCAGAAAAGTTGAATAAGAGTGAAAATTGCAATAAAAAATAGCAGAGAAATAATTATGCATCAGAACTCATATAGGAGCAGAATAATGTCACGTGATCCAATAATAAGTATAATAAAAAATGATGTTTAAATGGATATAATTCGAATCACACAAGAGAATTCAAACCTTAGTTGGTATAGCATAGGTATTATCACCACTGTAGTGCTCAGGAAGACTCAAACTCAACTGAACTAAACCTAAAATCAGCTAACCGAAGTCATAATCAGTTAACTGACTAAGTAGGGTGCAATAGTGATTTTGTCATTCATGTCAATCAGAAATGGGCGCATGAGGCCACAATCAATGGAATCCAAAGCTCTAAGCCCCCACAAGAGTCAGTTAACTCAGGCGGACTACACTAGAACACTCAGTTGGTTCCTATAAAAGAGGGAATTAACTGAAGTGGTCCTAAAATGATGCATGCAAGGATCAAAAGGTGGTATATGGATCCTGGATGGCATCTGCGCACCACTAAGGGGAAAATGACATCATCAACAACTAGGAAAAATAAATAATTCTAGGTAGGAGAAGGACGAGGTATTAAAATATCCTAACAACACATCTACATGGATGCACCTATGATGTTCACTTGAGTAACTTGAAGACTCATGAATTTCCTTGCTCCTTCCTTAGTTCATTTAATGTTGGAGGAACTTCATCCAATACTTGGGTGAAGATATATATGATTGGAGTACATTCTTAATGGAAAAAAAATCTCCTTTGTTATTTATTTATGATACATATTGTCATGTTCCAAATTTGGTATTGGGTCACAATGGCCTAATCACATTGGCCCTATTCATTAGAGTTTGTCAAATTGATGCTAAAGGTCAAATAATTGCGAAGGAGGAAAATTACTAGTTTCTTAGGTTTGGGGTGGAAGCTTTGGGATTTGGAATAATGGGGATAATAAATGATGTTTGAACATTAGAATGGAATAAATATTTAATAAAGGAGCTAAATAAATATATATAAGTGAAAATCAAAGTGGCATTTCATCATGAAGACACATGGAGGAAGTGGGACCCACATATGGCTAGATTTCCCCACTACATTTGGCATCATTCTCTCACCAATTCGAATTCAAAGTGAATGGTAACATACTTGGGGGAGTCCAAAAGGTATTATTCATTGCATGACTCATCCAAGGTCTAAATATAGAGGAAGAGTAACTCCCATGGAAGAGGAAGAGTCAATTTGGAGCTAGTGAGACACTTGGGCTAGATTCCCTAGCTCTATGACAACAATGATGAAGATGCTATGACACCTATGACACAAATCAGACCTGAAGGATGACATATGACATATATGACACGTCAGGGCTAAAACTAGACTCCAAGAGGGTGCTCAAGGGTGTTAGGGCAGCTAAGATGCTTCCACATGTGATTTGGTGGAAGTGGGAGACTAGGAATTGTTGTACAAGTGGCGTTCTTTGGAATCTCTTCCCAACATGAGTTGGCATGAGTCTCTTGGAAGGAATTCGACCCATGTAGGACATTAGAAGTTTATAAATGTCAAT
Organism: Larix kaempferi; assembly: GCA_027924585.1. Taxonomy (NCBI): domain Eukaryota; kingdom Viridiplantae; phylum Streptophyta; class Pinopsida; order Pinales; family Pinaceae; genus Larix; species Larix kaempferi. The sequence goes on along the minus strand of BSBM01000011.1, from coordinate 22,200,283 downwards.
AAAAAAGAATGAAACCATCTTTTTATCATTTGTAGAATTTGCAATTGCATTTGTGAAGAGGGAGAGCTAGTGAATGACTAGTTTCTTGCCTTAGCCAATTTCGAGGGTGAAAGATTCCCATCCAAGTTGGTAATTGGAAAGGCCATTCAGACATTTCATTTGGAGCTTTAATGGAGTATTTATTTGCAGGTGTAAGCTATAGGGCAGATCATGGTTTCTTCTATTGCAGCTCACTCCTTCAACCATTTCCAGTTTTGATGGCATATTCTTGATCCTTAAGGGATGGCGTTTTTGGTGAGCTATTGTACTCTTTGGGGAAGCTTTTAATGCCCCATTTATTTTTTAATATGGATTAAATACTATTTTATTCATCTCCAAAAAGTTTCAGGTCGAAATTCCAAGTAGAAATGTATAAATCTCATTTTTAATGGAAGAACAATGTCATTTCCCCACTACCTTGTTGTGAGCCAATGTATTGATGATGATTTCGAATGAATGAATGATTATCTGATATATTTGTGATCAATATACTGCCATGGATGTCTTATAAAATTTTCATGTACTTTACTTGAGCATTTGAAGCATTTTTACTCAGTTTAGTTGTATTGGGAGGTGAAATAATGCCATTCCCCCAAGGGTCGAATTGGGGATTTTTGCAGTTGAATGGGAGAGGGTGAGAAAAGTTGTAATAATCAATTAATGGTGCATATGATAATTTAATAAAATAATTAACACATTACATACCTCTGTTCATAAATTTGATTGGGTTTGGAGGCATTTGGGAAGCCATTTTCAGTACTTACGCCAGGGGGATTTGAACCCCAAATTACTAGTAAAATTGCATAACTGGTACAGAATATTAAGAGAGTTTTCAGAGGCATTTTGGTGGACATATGTCATCCATAAACATCATATTCAAGTTCTAATATCATTCATACACATTCCTTGAATATTTGAAGTCATTTGGAGTCAATTTGAGACCTAGAGACCAATACTAGTCAAAGGAAAATCACTAGTAAAGTTACCTACATTGATCACAATTGAAAGAGGATTTGAAGAAGTATTTTAAAGGTCCAAAGGAATCCCTGAAACACATATTTATGTTCTAATATCATTCATATACCTTCTCAGAAGATTTGGGATCATTTGGGGCAAATTTGGGACCTAGAGATCAAAACTAGTCAAAGGTCGAACTAGGGAAAAAAAAGTGGAAAATTGCAATTTTAATAAAATTCCTAACAAGGGACATTACACATATATTCATGGGTGTATTGATGAGACCTCTTTGATCCACTTGAAGTATCCTTGTTTTCTTTGCTGCTTAATTGGTTCAAATTTTGGTGGAGGTTCTTCATTCACTTCTTCAATGAAAGAACACATGGTTGATTATTTTGATGCATCTTACATTCTTTTGGAGCATCATTATAGGACATGGGACCCTCACCTATGTCATTGGAGCAAATTTGATATAATACTTGATGCTTGTGTGTATGGGGCACATGATGGTCTACTTAATTGGATGTACAAGCACTTTTATGATTCTTTGATGAGGCACATCCTTGATGTACATTTTTACTTTGATGATATATCTTTTGTACTTATTATGTTTATGATTCTTTGATGAGGCACATCCTTGATGTACATTTTTACTTTGATGATATATCTTTTGTACTTATGATGTTTGGTAGTATTCCCATTAGAGAGTGGGATCCTGGCATATCCCACCTTGATGTAAAATTTTGTGTTATTTTGCTCATTGATGGAATGCTCCAGTTATGGGATCTTGGCATTCCACACTTGGTTGAAACAATTTGGAGGATATTGTACACGTCCTACTTTGAGGTATTGTTTTGGGATACCTTGTGCATGATAGGAATGAAAAAGAATTGGGACATGGGAATCCCATAATTGCTATATTGGTTCTTCATGACATTTTGCATTAGGAGAGTGCACAAGCAATGGGACCTAGGCATTCTTGATCATTGGCAGCTCATTAGGAGCACATTTTGGTTGGTTGGCTTGAGGAAGAAAGCGTCTTCTTTTTTCCATGGGAAACATATTTTTGGATGGACTTATGTTTTTATTGTAGGGTGTTATGATGACTTCCATGTGACTATTTGCATTGCATAAGAGAATATATATTGCACGTTGTAACTCCCAAGGAAGAGGAAGAGGCATTGTGAAACTTGCATCTAGATACCATGGAACATATGACAACAATGATGAAGGAATCTATGACAAATTCAGACCTGATTGAAAATGTATGACACATTTGACATATCAGGGATAAAACAATTCACCAAGAGGGCGCATAGAGGGAGTTATGGTCAACCAATATTCCCAATTTGAATTGGGGGAAAGAGGAATGCACAGAAAAAGTGGACACGTGTCTCATGAGAGAATCTATCACTAATTCGACTTGAGTGAAGTATCTTGGAGGGAATTAGACCTCATGAGTCCACATGAGGTTAATAAAATAGGAGGATGACAAAGGAGAGTATCTTTTGTATCATTTTTTATTTGCACTTTTGGAGAGCTTAGTAGCTTGTCCTTACACAGTGGATGTTCATCCTCCCTGCCTAAGAACCAATTTCGTGGGTGAAAGATTCCTATTCAAGTTGGTCGGAGGAGAGGAAATTGATACCTCGCAACATAGATTCATGGATTTTTTTTATGGAGGTTCGATCTCCATTTGATTTCGAGTTCATATTATATCTTCTTTCTCTACTATCTCACTCTCAAAACTCTATCAATGTCCATGTACAAGTGTGATGGCGCACTCATAGCTGCATAACGATTGTGGGAATTGATATTTATTCTTTATTGTCATGTTGTTTTATGTATATCATTGTAATGAACTGCATATGAGAGTCACATCTCGAATTACCACACATTCCATGTAATATATCCAAACAAAATCAAGATTCGAGCTAGTCTCCTCACTAGTTTCACATGGTATTTTTGTAGTGACTTTGTATCTGTTTGATATCAGACCTTTTTTGAGTTTTAGATCATGTTTATATATGAATATGAAGTGATATTAATGACTCATATTTTTTTTGCATACCCTTGAATTGTTTCTAAAATATTGTGCATTAAACTTTATGTCCTTGTTGACCATTTCCTCACCATTTCAATGTCATGCAACATGTTGTTTTTTTGGGTGTCATAGCAGACCATAAAATATGATTTAATGTTTCATTTTTGTTTCCCTTGAGGACCTCTGTCAGATAAAAGTCTCATATCAGAAAATAGGGAAGGTCGTACAATGTTTGGAAGGCCAAGAAGTTACTAATCAAGTGGGATTTTCAACTATTGAATTCAACTAGTTTTACTCCCCTTCATTCATCCTTGAGAATTGCAGACCTTGAATGTTTCTAATGGATGTGTAAGGGTATAAGGGTTTAATTAGGTTGTTTTAAGTCCTCCCAAGTCCCTCCTTATAATATTCGAAAGCATTTGGATGCTTTTGGTGCAACTTGAGCTCACTAGTCCAAGGTTCGAAAATTGGCCAAAATTGAACAAATTTCCATAGAAGGGATATTACAAAATGCATAAGTTGTATATGCATGCGTTGCATGAAATTTAATTTATTTTCATCTTATTATGCTTAGTTAGAATAATCCTTCTAGCTAAGTATGAGTGAAGATTAGTATATACTTTCAAAGTGGTATCTCTATATAAATTTTTAGGTTTTTCTATGTAGGGATTACCGATTGGTACGTTGAATGCAAAATGGTGTACGTCTATTTGACAAGGTGTTCTTGTCATGTTGAGTCTTTGGTGATTGTTTGTGTCATGTGCATGGTCTATTTCTTAGTATTTGATGACAGTGTGTGACTTGTGTTTGGATTTCGTTGGAGTCCTCAGTGATTATTATAAGCATGTGCTTGGTTTGTGATGGAGTCCAATGGAAGATGGCCATTAAGGAATTCTATTTAAATTCTTGGATGGATTGATGCTTGAACCCATCTATAGAAAAATGGTTTTATATACATGTATTTATGAAATGTTGTTCTTTGATGACCATTGGTTTGTTCACCAAGCTATATATCTGAAAATGGTTATTGTGCATTGAATTACGAAGCAATGGTAAATGTTTTGAATTCATTCAAATGTTTATATTCTGTACAGGTTCTGGATGATTGATGCTTATTCACTATGTACGTTAGAACTAAAGGTTTAATCATTAAAAGTTTCAAAATTATGAAAATTTGATATATTGTTAGCTGCAACAAATTGAAATACTAAATGATGTCATCTTCAAAATTTCTAACTGTGCTTATTTAGTAAAATGGATAGCTAATTATGAATATGTTAATTGTTGTTATCTTATTCTAACTTGTTAACATTTGTTAACTGGTTTTATATGGTACAAAATATGTTTATATATTTAAAGTTATGATTTGAAGTACTACAAAGAACGAGACAGCTATACTAAAATTCTTTTGCAAGAGAATGGGCATGCAATATCAAAATTCTCTTGAAATAGCAAAGAATGCTATCTGAGAATGGGAATTCAATATTATAATCCTCTTGGAAGCATCATCAAATCCATTTGTAAATGATGGTTTCCGGTTGATGTCATGGTTCCTGAATGGTTGATCCATGGTTGCGCTAGAAGAATGAAGAGTTTGTAAAATCAATGTCACAGTAGGATCTAGCTACCATTAATTCCTCACAACTAAAAGATTAAATTCATTAAGAAAGAGACAAGTGCAGAACTATTTCAGAATGAACAAATTATCAAAACTCAGCACAAATGATCAAAATATGAGATATTATTAACTGTTCAATGTTACAATGAGATTGGTTCATCCTTATATAGAAATAGTAAGGAGAAATATCCACTTGGAGTGTCCACGCTTAGCTAGCTTAGATTTACCCCAATCCCCCCTAGGTTAACCAAAATGGTTTCCAAAATAACTCAAACAGGTTCAAAATATGCATGTGCACACTGAGTAAGCATGGGAAGTCATAATGATGTTCACACATGTGAGGATAAGGTTGGGTGGAAGTTGGTTAGGCTTAGGCATGCCAAAAATGGCCTAGGGAGTGGGAATTGTCCACATACAGAGCATGAGCACCCTTGGTCAATTTGTTTCCTTAAAACAGGGAAAGAGGGCGCCTTAGGCATGCTGGGGCAATAAATGCTTGGATAAGCATGCCTAACAGCTAGTTTGACCACCTCTTGGCCCATACTTTGGCTCATACACTGTGAACTTGTTCACACTTATCCAGATAAGTCCAAACCACTTCATAATAACCAATTTCACACCTAGGGATGTATTATTAACCAGTTTAGCACCTAATAACCATTAATTAATTAATGATTAACATACTAAGGTATAATATTGCTCTAACAGAGTTAGAAAAGGAGTTGAAAAATAGATCTAGTTGCAAGGAAATAAGGGAAGACTCTTTACCCAAACCTTATTTTCATTTTGAAAATATTTTATTTAAAATTACTTATATTTTTATAATATTGAAGTCAAAGAAATATTAATTTTTTTTAAACCTGGGATGCATCTGATTGCAACCTTTCTACTGGCACTAATAGCACCGAAAATGGAATGGATGCATTCTTGGTGTTGTCTCTAGGTGGAGAGGATGGAAATCGAGAAGTAACCAAGTGTTAAGAAGTAAAGTGGTTCAGCGTTGTGGTAATATGTTTAAGAATGGTATCATTTTATTGTGATACTGATGAAGCTTTACTGGTGATCGTCAGGTACATATATATGCAAGTTGATGCTTTCATATTGAAGATGAATACTATGCAAGTCAAGAACTTGCGTTAAGAATGTGTTTTCCTTTGTTTGAAGACAAAGGCGATGCAATATGAGTTGTTGCATTTTGAATATTAAGGTAGTGCAAGATGAGCTCTGGCATGTTGAATGCAAAGGCGATGCAAGACGAGCCCTTGTATGTTTAAGACAAAGGAGATGCAAGACGAGCTCTTTCATGTTGAAGACCAATTTATCTTGGGGAATTCCTTGGCTTAGATTAGGTGGTGGATCTAATTCAGATAGGGTGGATTTTCCCAAGAGAGTGAAAATTAAATTTGAAAGGCCTAGTCCATATGTAGGTGGTAGATCTAGTTCGGTAGGCATACCTTTCCTGTGGAAAGGCCTAGACCATATGTAGGTGGGAGATCTAGTCTTGTAGGTATACTTTTCCTGAACAAGAATCTCTATTTAGAAAAGGGTGTTCAACCAATGAGATTGGTTAAACTTGTTGTAGCAAGTGTTGGTTGAACTAGGTGTATCCTAGTTCTGAAACCCTATGGTTGGGGGTTTAATGTGGAATTGGTGGTGACCGAGTTCCATTGGTGGTAAATATATAAACTTGGTGCATGTTGTATAGTTGTGAGTTCAAATAAATTAGAAAGAGACTAAGGAGAAAAGAAATCCATTAGCATGGAGGAGCTCCGGATGGGTCCGATAAAGAGGGGGAAATGCTTCCCTTATATTTTCACTTATGTTTTACTTTTCATAAACAAAAAATTGTTTGAATGCATGTACAACTTAAAATTGTTGTGTTACTTGGTTTTAAATAGTAATATAAGTTGAAATAGTTGAATCTTTGTGAGAAGAATAAATATGACGGTAGAATTCATCTGTATGCATGAGTTGAGTAAGCTCAAAATGTGTGGTGCATATGAAAACATTCCAAGCAAGGAATGCCATAACTGATCATTTCCTAAATGGGATAATCATATTTATAATATGTTGGACTAATGAGTCCATGGTTGTTGATTATTCAGGTAAATCTCAGTCGAAAGTTGGATATTGCTACCTTAAAAGCTAAAGCGAAGTGGAAAAGCTCCTATTTTTGTGGGTAGGAATAACATGATGGCATATGTTAAAGATCAATGAACCTGAATCAATGCTAAAAGTGTAGCTTGAAAGATGAAGTGAAAGGAGAGCCTTGTTGTGATTTGAAATTTGTAATGTATATAAACATTTTATAAATGTCCATAAATGCTAGAACACCGAGGACAGTGTCTGTCTTAAGGGGAGGGGGAATGTAACACCCCCAGAGTTTCCATTGTATTGGTTACAATTAACTTGGCTATCAGCCAAATTGTGATGTAAAATGTATGGACATTATGATATTAATAAATAAATATGATTGGTTGTGCCTGGGGAAAACGCATTAGAGAATGGGGGGCCATGAACAACAAGAGAGAGATACGCATGGAGTGATGGAAGGGTCTGGAGATGGCCTAGGGGGGCCAACATATGACCTTATTTCTCTCTTAAGTACCAAAATATAAATTTACCTTAATTAAATCCTTATCACCTCATTATTTAACCTAAACACCTTTATGCTTAGTTAAGCCTTAAAGCACCTTTTATTAACCTCTAAACCTTGATTATATTTTAAGTGAGGTTAGTTGAAATGATAAAAATGGGGAGGAAATGTTAATCTCCTTAAGGATACCACATGGTCCAAAATCCCCATGCAAATGTGGGGAAGGGGGGATTTGTATGCTCATTATGCAATAATCAATATGATTAACCCTTCATGCTGAGAGAGGGTATGAATTACCTGGAGGGGAAAAAAATACAGAAGTTTGAATATGTAAACATGTTTTCCCCTGCCATTTAAATATACATTTAATCTTGGATAAGATATTCTCCTTGTGGGTTCATGGTCTCAGCTCAGAAGTGGCATTTTGCTGAGAAATTAATGAGCAAAATTTCCTATGGTTGGTTGGAGCGTGCCTCACACACAGCCGGTTTCCCAATTCCAATATTTTCTAGATAAGTTTTAATTCATGGAAATGATGTTTTAAAGTTCTCAATGTTGTTTATTTAATGAATGGTACAACAAACTCCATGGATTTCCTATTTTAATTTATGAAATTAGATTTAAATAATGAATTCATGCATTGTTTGGTTGGATTCCTAAGTATGGAATGACTATCAGTTTAACTATGGACAATGCTTGCTAATAATGCATACATTATACGAATGAAACTAAAATTGTATGAATGCTCATTCTTTAATTAAGTGGGAAAATTACTTTATTTATAATTTCCTTAATGGTTCCTTTTTTTTAATTATTTTGGAATGGGTTATGCGTGGATGGAAATACATTCTATGTTTTGCACGTAAAATTATTGCAATAATCTTTCAAAGAGATTGAATCATTTCGTAAAAGATGGGCATGATCCTAAATATAAATACCCGGTGCATAATATGCAATGATAATTGCATATCTATGTGTTTCATTGGTTGGTAAAAGTATATTTATTATGTTTTACGTTGAATGGTATTTGCATTTGTAAAACCACACGTTGGTAATGAGTGGTAATTGCATTGAAATTCACATAATTATCATTATTTTTTCTTAATTGGTAATTGTAAACAATTACCATGTGTTAAGGATTGTTTACTATGCTTTGCATTGAATGGTATTTTGTATTTCCAAAACCAGGGGATGAATTTATTTATTCCAAAGAAGTTTAAATGATTAAGTCTAAGTTAGATTCAACCTAGTTTATTACTCCTTGCATGATTTGGTATTAAACAAGCAAAATACCATGGGTTGGATTTGTAAGGAATTGGTCATTGCATTCCATGCATTAAAAAATTTCGTACTTTATTATCAAAAATAATTTATGAGAACCATAGTGCGCAGTTCCTATGATATAGTTCTTACTGCACAGTAAATTTAGAAAATATGTTGGATTAACGTTTTTCTTTGTTATAATATTTTGGGAAAATGCATAACTTAAGGAATAATTATGCATATAGTTTCATTAGCATTTGTTCCATTTTCTTGGGAAGGTTACTGCGCAAGTCTTAAGTTAGTGTTTATTGCACAATTAATGTTCAACTCATAGTTATTACTACACAGTAAATTTGAAAGAATATTTTGGGTTATTATTAAAATGAAAATTATGGAATTTCATAACTTGAAGCAGGCTATAGGTGTATAGCTATAATTTCATTTATTTCATTTTTGGTGAATCGTGTTGCGCAGGCCTTAGGTCAGTATTTATTGCGTAGATAGTTCTTACTGCACAGGTCTTACTACGTAGGTCATAGTGAAAAACCTTTTACTGCATATTTCTCAACAAAAGGTTTAATGCACAGTTCTTAGGAAAGTATTTATAAGGAAGGATTGGCAGTGTTTCCTTTCAGACCATAGCTTATTAATGTATATTAATAGAAGATATATTATGGGTACTAATTATGGTGTAAATTTAATATGTGTGAAATGTGATACTCATAAAGATAATTATGCTTCCGCTAATATGATTTTATTTGTTATGCATTTGATATAAGATTTCATGGGTCTTATGAAATAGTTTAAGCTTTTGCTATTTACTCATAGTTATTATGCATTTTAATATTCATTTGTCATATTAAGAATGCATATAAGCATTATGCATGTGGCTATTATGCATATATTTTTATTTATTAAAAAAAATGGGTGTGAAGTCTAATGTAATTAAGGGTGCGTTACAGTAGAAGCTCCAGCGAATTCGATTGTTAAGTAGGACTGAATGGGCTTGGAGTGGCCAGGTACTCTCTAGGACTCGTTTCTTCCTAGTTTGTTTATATTCTTGTCACTTTTAACCTCCATTCTATGCATTTCTCTCCTGATATAGTTAGTCACCTTCTCCTACACTCTCAAAGTTTTCTACCTTCGGTGGCATTGGCGTCAATTCCCTCTCCTTGCTTGTCCCCTCTAGACGTTGCAATTTTGGTCGTTTTTGTTCCTTTGTATCTTGTCAGCAAGAGGTGATCTCCTCTTCCCCTTATTGAACGCCTGGCCTTGTACTTTGTTCCCATCTTCCTTTCAAAATCGTCACCCTTCACTATTCCCAAAATGCCCCTTTCCTGCGACCCCCTCAAGGGAAAGGCCCATATCACTAATAACATAATTAAGTTCGAAATTGAATCCAATTTCTTTTGTTACTTCCACCTCACTGCATCCCGTGTTGAAAGAAAATTGAAAAAATTGAGGAGGATACTTGATTAGATTAGGAATGTACTCTAGATGAGGAAATTTTGGAAATCATGGAGGGCTATGCTTAGGACCCAAGAAACACAAGATATAGAGATACTAAATTCTTCAAAACAATTTAACTTAAGTGGAAGATTAAATATTTGCTAAGAAAGGCTATCTTGGACACTCAAGAATAAAGAAATGGTTTAATACTGATGATGGAGGAAATTGTAGATCAAAACAACAAGTTGCAAGCTTAGAACAAAATATTGGTCAGAAAGCTAAACTATCTCTAAAACGATACAACAAGAATGGGATTTCCTCTTGAAGGCCAACTAAATGCTCAAGTGAGATAGGTCCCTACAAATCCAACTTTGGATGATGCGGTAAAGAAGCAAAAATAGGTTCCTTCAGTCATTTTTATTTTTATTTTTTGGATATCTATGCCAATGTTAGCATTATGCATAACTCATATTATGTTAATAATCTATGTTTAAATCCTTTCAACAATGTTAGTAGGATAGATAGAGTTGCAATGATTAAACTCTTATTTAATATCTGAGTTAGGTTTCCTTCGGATCGACCAAAACTTTGAATTTTGGATGCATGTATATATTTTATATAAATAAATATAATAGAAACTCTAATAAACATATTATGTTAAACTAATTATCATATAATTAGCTTTTTTAAATCAATTTAGAGTATAATTTTGGAGTAAGTAGTTCCCTTCATAAGGGAAATTTCTCTTAATTTAATAAGAATGTCATTGCCTACATTAATATCATGCATTATGTGTGGTTTATATATGACATAACGTTAAAAAAATATAATATATAGTATTCAAAATATAAAATAAAATAAAAAATTTAATGGGAATTGTGCTCTTTCTAGGAATGGATCATGGTGATTACAAATAATGGTGTTATAAACATAGGATCACAGAGAAATAGCAATAAAAAAGATGAGAATATAAATCACATAAAACAAATTACAAGAGAGACACCAATATAACATGGTTCACCCAAGATGGGCTACGTCCACACATAAATTGCCAGTCCTTATTATTATATCATCCAACAAAATGAAGGGATACAAAGTGCATCACATCTGCTGCAACTTCCTCTTCACTCTTTCTTAGTCTCTCTTACAAAATCACAGAGATCTTTACAATGCTACAATACATTACACAGTCATATTACAATGTCTTCCTTTTGAAGGGGAATTACCATGGGAAAATACTACGGGCGACCAAATACCCCGTGCTCATAAACTGTTGGCCAACAAACAACCCAAAAATTTCTTTCACAGCTTTCACCCCCAAACCTCCACTGGGGCCCCACTGTCCCTGCTGTGAATATTTAATTAATATTATTAATTATAAATTAAATAGTTTATTAAGTTATTAGTGAAAGGGCATAACCCTTCACTATGCTTCCTCAAGCCCTATAAACGCCATTTTATTGTAATTTTATAATCCTATCAGCTAATATATATTATTCTATTTATCATTCAATATGAGAGTCGGATTCGACTATTAACAGTCCAACCGGATACGGTTGCTGCATTTGGTAGAGCCTCGTGCTTGTTTCTAGCCTTTTGCTTTCCTTTGGTTTTTAACCATAAGATTAGGGGTTCCCTTAAAAAAGGACCTTGTCCTAAAAAGAAAAAAACAAGAAAAGAAAAAGAAAAAAGAAAAAGAAAAAGAAAAGAAAAAAAAAGAAAGAAAGAAGTAAAACCGCATTATGAAAATGCACGTGGTTTTGGTTTTATTCCCTAACAACAAACCAAAAGTGAGATTTGAACTTGGGTGGGGAAGGTAACAATCATTCCTCCCAACCACCCATTCTACACCATTTTACAAAAATTAAGGGGAAATTAAATTAGAAGAGCACCAACACAAATAATTTTTACAATAATAATATTAAACATTGTTATTAAAATAAATGATAATAAAAAATTCATGGTGGATTCTTTCCAAAATTCGAAAGGGAAGAAGACAAAATCAAGGAAGACTCCCTTATCAAGAAGTCAAGTCAACAAAGACTAATTATTGTAAAAGCCAATATCATGGAATCTAGTTTGCGATTACAAATAGAGAAATTAGAAGCCAAGTTAAAGCGTTATCGAAGAGACAATGAAGATTTACGCAACATGAATTCAAAACTAGAAGCAATAATTGAAATACATAAGGTGGAAGAAAAGTACAAGGAACAAAAAATTTCCGACCAAAAAAATCGTATAGATAAATTATTATGTGCTCAAATTGAGGAGTTAAAAGACGAAAACAATTTCAATCAGAGGTTGAAAAATCAAGATATAAAGAATAAATGATTATGAAGCCGAAATAATACGCTTGAACAAAATCGTTAGTAACAAAGATGAAGAACTAACGCAGATACGACATAAATTAGAAAGTCAAGAATCAGAGATTGGCCAATGTCGATAACAGATAAAATTTCTTCAACAACAAAATGACGACTCTAAAAAGACACATAAGTCAGAGATCCCAAAGAGTAATAAAGTACTATCCAATAGTTCCAAAGAAATTTTCAGATTAAGAAATCATAACAAGACACTAGTCACAAAAATTAAGAAGTTGAAAAATAGTCGAAAGACAGAACAATCTACGGAAGACATTGAAGGAAAAATTCTAGACAAGCATAAAGAAAATAGCTGCATCAGAAGTCATAACGAAGATCTTAAGGAACAACTTAAGAAGTATGAAAATGATAGAAAATCGCAAGTAGAAGTGATTAAGAAGTTTCAAAATGATAACATGCAGTTAGAACGAAACCTTAAAACCTCAAGGGACGAAAATACAACTTCCAACTCAAATCACTACTCAAAATAGGACACTCGTAAAAGAAAATGACATTGTGAAAATTCCCTATCGACACCCCAACCATAAATACCGATATTTTGAAAAGTGGGAAATGTTGAAAGATAATGGTACTAATGTGCTCAAATCTCCCGACGACAGATCAGTAGGGAATCCCAGCAATCAGTAACAAATCAATTTGGGATGGATTGACCCATCCACATATTGGAAGTTATGCTCTACACTTAGCAGTTCGTATCGACATGTTTCGTCAGCCGTGACATCGCAAAGAACAATGTGACAAAATTATAAGGCTTTGAGGACAAAGCCTTTCTAAGAGAGTGGAAATGCTACGAACATAATAGTAGATTAATAATAAACATAATTAATTGTACTTAAAGAGAGTGGAAATGCTATGAATATAAATGGCATATTAAATAAATAATAATTGTTAATCATTAAGTAGTTCATTATTTATGCGAAGGGACGTAACCCTTCACTACGAGTGCTCAAGCCATATATAAGGCGAGCTATGTTGTAATATTAAATCATCTTCTTATCTATTCAAATATCAATATATATTTTCCTATTAATGGCTTATCTAATATTCCAGGTGTTCTGGTAATATTTATTGTGTGAACGAATCAATATTCACTTCATTGCTTAAAAAAGAAATCAAAGATGAAGTTGTTCTGGTACTAGAAAGAAGGCTGGGTGAAAAATTTGACATCTTGAATGAAAAACAAAAAGACTTGGATGACAAAATGAGTACTGTGACTCAAAACATAAGCACCATAACCCAAAACTTGAGCACCATGACGCAGAACCATAATACATTAATGGAGGTGTTACAAAGACTAATGCCTAAGACAGACCAAGTGAGCAGTCCAGACATGCTAGATGCCTCATTTCATATTTTCACACAGGAAGCACTTGCCAAGAATCAAGAAGAATTGCAAAAAGACAAAGATATAACATACCATAGTAAAGAAGAAAATGATAACGAAATATTTGACAAGAAAAAGATGATCCTCACCAAGATTGTGATAAGAGACAAGCCGATGCTACTAACAATAACAATGATCAATGCATTGACAATAATATCACAATAACAAACTTATGAAGGACATATGCCAACACAAGGACTTCTATAAAGAACATCAAGGAAAGCAACTATAATATCTATCAGACACAAGATAAGACCGGTGTTCTTATGAGCATTATAAGCACAAAGAGCCCGTTCAAGGGAACTGACACAAAATGTGTTGGGGATAACAACACGAAAATAATTAAGGTCGTAATGTATGTTGGGCATGTTCAATTGACGACAAACATAGTTAAAGGAAGTAATCACACAAGTAGAAATAGCGTAAACAAAACTTCACCAACTTCGTACTTATTGCAAATACCAAGACATAATAATCAAAATGAGGAAATGGTCGAAATCAAAATCGCACCTCTCAAGTCATCAGTGCAACATAGAGCTAGAATAAAATATGACATTAGGAAAATACTTAAGCTTTGAGGACAAAACTTTCCTAAGGGGAAGGCAATGCTATGAATATTTAATTAATATTATTAATTATAAATTAAATAGTTTATTAGGTTACTAGTGAAAGGGCATAACCCTTCACTATGCTTCCTCAAGCCCTATAAAGGCCATCTTATTGTAATTTTATAATCCTATAATATAATATATATTATTCTATTTATCATTTAATATGAGAGTCGGATTCGACTATTAATAGTCCAACCGGATACAGTTGCTGTAATCCCCTTGTTAGGAATCCGTGTCAACCCTTCTCTTTACTATGTTACTATATTGTTGTTGGACGCATATGCTTTGTAAGTCATCCCATAGTATTTGTTGATCCATAGTTTATATTATCCCATAGTATTGGACGCATATGCTTTGTAAGTCGTCCCGTAGTATTATAAGTCCCATGGTTTTGACCCATAGTATTGGGCATAGACTTAGTATATAAGTGTGTGTTGAGGTCATTGAAGGCACCGTGAAGTTATTTGTATTGAGCTTGCTCAAAGGAGGTTGCCCCCTCGAAGTGGCCTGCGATCAATATAAAAGTGATTCTGAGTTCTGTCATTTCTGCTATTTCGCATATTCTTATTAATTAATTGTTGCAGGTGCTTCACATCTGGTATCAGAGCACTTTCTTGGGCTCGTTGGGTGGAATTTCTGCCAAATTTTGTTTTTCGCATCTGTTGCAATTTCAGATCTGGGAATAATCCCTATCCGCTTAACTGTGGGAAGTACTTGGGCATAAGCCATAGAACTCATTGTGAGGAGTACCACAGGAACCCTAAAGCAGCTGGCCCATTGAGAGGACCTACCAGCGAAAAGGGCAATGACCCCTACCTGATTGACTAGTTCCCACCCATGAGGTAAACCAAGAGCTTTCGTTTGTGGCAAAGCGGTTATCAGTTTTACCTGAGCCGTGGAGTGAGGGGTACTGCCCCAATACGCAAGTTGTCAGATAGCATTGGTGGCCAAGTGAAACCCCTGAACTGTTAGGAAGCTGCACATACCTGGGGTCCATATCTATTTTCAGTTGAACTGTTGTCGATCACTGCTGCGCCATTTCATATCCAACCATTCAGATCCATTCTGAAAGCTGTTCCAGATCCAGCCGTTTTCAATCCATTTGGCGTCGTTTCAGATCCGTCTGTTTCTGCTCACTTCCAAGCTGTTGTAGATCTATCTCCCTTGTTTTCTGTTAGGAACCCATGTCTTTACTTTGTTAATATATTGTTGTTGGATGCATATGCTTTGTAAGTCGTCCCGTAGTATTTGTTGATCCATAGTTTGTATTATTTCATAGTATTGGATGCATATGCTTTGTAAGTCGTCCCATATTATTATATGTCCCATGGTTTTGACTCATAGTATTGGCGCCTAGACTTAGCCCATGGTTTGTATTGACACATAGTATTGACCCATGGTATTGGTGCCTAGACTTAGTATATAAGTGTGTGTTGAGGCCTATGAAGGCACTGTGAAGTTAATTGTATTGAGCTTGCTCAAAGGAGGTTGCCCCCTCGAAGTGGCCCGTGATCAATATAAAAGTGATTATGAGTTCTATTATTTCTGATATCTCGTGTATTTGCATTAATTAATTATTGCAGGTTCATCACATCTGGTATCAGAGCACTTTCTTAGGCTCGTTGGGTGGAATTTCTGCCAAATTTTTTTTTCGCATCTATTGTAGCTTCGGATTTGGGAATAATCCCTATCCGCTTAACTGTTGGAAGTACTTGGGAATAAGCCCTAAAAATCATTGTGACGAGAAACAAAGGAACCCCAAAGTAGCTGGCCCATTGAGAGGACCTGCCAGCGAAAAGGGCAATGACCCCTACTTGATTGACTAGTTCCCACCCGTGAGGTAAACCAAGAGTTGTCGTTTGTGGCAAAGCGGTTATCAGTTTTACCTGAGCCGTGGAGTGAGGGGTACTGCCCCAATACGCAAGCCGTCAGATAGCATTGGTGGTCGAGTGAAACACCTGAACTGTTAGGAAGCCGTACATACCTGGGGTCCATATCTATTTTCAGTTGAACTGTTTCCGATCACTTCCACTCCAGATCCAGCTGTTTCAGATCTATTCTGAAAGTCATTCCAGATCCAGTCGCCATTTCAGATCCAACTGTTTTCGATCCCTTCCACGCCGTTGCAGATCCATCTGTTGCGGATCCCTTCCGCGCCGCTGTTGCCGATCCATTTATGAAAAAAAAAAAACTATTTTTCGTCCATATCTCCCTTATTTCCCCTTACTAAATAAGCTTGTGTTTGTGTTTTTCTATCCATTCCCCCCCCCACAAAAACAAAAAAAAAATTAAAAAAAATAATAATAAATTACTGGTTATGGTTGTCACTCGCACAGGAGAAAACACCATGGAGGAAGCACTTGCAACCATCCAAACCAAACTCCAAGATCTGGATGAAAAATTTCTCAGCCTCCATCTTCAGCATTCAGCCATGAACAATAACCGACAGCCAAAATCTTTTGCAGCCACTGGGTTCTCTTCTTCCAGCAATTTTCGTGGGCCGAAGCTTGATTTTTCTCGCTTCAATGGTACTGATCTGACTGGATGGATATACCGAGTAGAACAATATTTCAGTCTGCATAATACTTTTGATGTTCAAAAAGTTCCACATGCATCCTTTCATTTGGAACAGGAATCCCTTCAATGGTACCGTTGGTACATCAAAGCTCATCCCGAGCCAAACTGGACAGATTTTTGCCAACTCCTTTTGCAACGATTTGGTCCTAGTGCTTTTGACGACTTCACGGGCGCACTCACTAAATTTCACCAAACTGGCAAAGTGAGAGAGTATCAGATGGAATTTGAGAAACTAGCCAATCACACAGAAGGATTGCCTAATGAATTCTACAGGAGTTGTTTTATCAGTGGTCTCTAGGATGAAATCCACTCAGAGGTCAAAATGTTTTGTCCCAACACAATGATGGAAGTCCTAGGGTTGGCTAAGCTGGCCGAGGACAAGATCGCAGCTCACCAATGCTCCAAACCCACCTTTGTTCCCTTAAGAAATATGGGTTCCCAATGACCTCCCATCACGCCTGCTCCTCAACCAACTCCTATCAAGCAATTGTCTGAAACAGAGATGCAGGCATGTCGAGCAAAAGGGCTTTGTTATAATTGTGATGAGAAATTCACTCGAGGACATAGATGTGTTCCACAAAAGATCTATCTCTTGGATGTGGATTCTCCACCTGCCTCAGAACTTGATAAAGAAGCTCCAGATACAGTAGATGATCAGGTCGACATTCAACACCCGCCTGTTGACACCCCATCTCAGGATGACCCACCCAAGATCTCTCTCCATGCTGTAACCGACGTCACCACTCCACAAACAATGTGATTCAGGGGATACTTCAAGAAGATCCCTCTTATCATACTCATTGATTCTGGTAGCACTCATAACTTTATTGATCCTCAGATTTCCAAACAGGCTGATTGTTTTGTCCATCCTTGCTCCAACTTTGAAATCATGGTTGCCAATGGGGGCACCTTACCTTGCAAGGGGAAGTGTCACAATGTGCGTATCTCTATGGAATATTATAACATGCACTCTAACATGTTTTCCTTGTCCTTAGGTGGATGTGATGTGGTTTTGGGCGTTCAATGGTTATACACACTTGGCCCCATCTTATGGGATTTTGCTGAACTTTGGATACAGTTTTCAGTCAATGGGGCACAACACAAATTTATGGGCTTACAACCAGGGTCTCTCTGCATCATTAGTTCACATCGCCTGGAAAAAATAATTAAGAATAATTCACATGGTGTCATCGCTCAACTCCATTCCATTCAGATGCACCCATCAACAGTCTCCACTACTTCCTTGGATAGATATGCAGGTGTCTTTGTTGAACCAATGAGCTTGTTGCCTTCAAGAGACCTTTCCGGTAAGAATTTAGCCGCATCTACCTCTCAACAGGAAATGATGACTATTTTCCATACAGTCCAGAAGTGGCATCCATCCCTATTGGGGAATTATTTCTGCATCAAGACTGATCTCCAGAGTCTGGAAACTTTCCAGGAACAATGGGTCTCCTCCCCAACACACCTGAAATGGGTTATCCAACTCATGGGTTATGACTATGCGACCACTTACCAAAAGGGTAAGGACAATATGGTGGAAGATGCTCCTCCTCGCACATTTGATGACCCAGTTTCTCTTACATCTATTTCTCTGCTTGTTCCAAATTGGTTGCAATCTGTTCAACAGGGCTATCTCTTCTATGAACTCCATGCTTCTTCATCAGTAGGCCACTCTGGGTTCCTCAAAACATATGACCAAGAACAATGTAACTTCTTTTGGCAGGGACTCAAAAGGACAATTCAAAGGATGGTGGTTGACTATGATATTTTCCAGGTCAACAAGGGTGAAACGACCCTCCTTTCAAGACTGCTCGAACCCTTACCCATCCCTCCACAGATTTGGATAACTATTTCTATGGATTTCCTAGAAGCGCTCCAGTGGTATAGTACCACATCTCAAAGGACACCATATGAAGCAGTCTTTGTACATGCACCACCAATTCTTCTTCCATACACCTTCAGCAGCTCCCCAGTTCAGGAAATTGACTCAATTCTTCGAAACCGTGATCAACTTCTTCTCATTCTACAGGACAATTTTCACATGGCAAGAATTTGACTGAAACAACAAGTCGATCAACACCGTTCTGAGTGCACTTTTCACATCGTTGATATGGTTCTTCTTCCTCTACAGCCTTCCATGCAATCCTCCCTGAAACTCCAAAGGCGTCAGTGGCTCGGAATGCAACTCGAGGATGCTACAGGGGACCCACTCCAGATTCTGCATCAATTTCCACATCTAAAACTTTGAGGACAAAGCTTTTTCTAAGGGAGAGGGGATGTTAGGAACCCATGTCTTTACTTTGTTAGTATATTGTTGTTGGACGCATATGCTTTGTAAGTCGTCCCGTAGTATTTGTTGATCCATAGTTTATATTAGCTTATAGTATTGGACGCATATGCTTTGTAAGTCGTCCCATAGTATTATATGTCCCATGGTTTTGACTCATAGTATTGGCGCCTAGACTTAGCCCATGGTTTGTATTGACACATAGTATTGACCCATGGTATTGGTGCCTAGACTTAGTATATAAGTGTGTGTTGAGGCCTATGAAGGCATTGTGAAGTTAATTGTATTGAGCTTGCTCAAAGGAGGTTGCCCCCTCGAAGTGGCTCATGATCAATATAAAAGTGATTCTGAGTTCTATTATTTCTGATATCTCGTGTATTTGCATTAATTAATTATTGCAAGTTCATCACATTTTCACTCTGTTTCCCTTGAAACATTTGGGGAACCCCTGTATCCCATTCGGCATATTTCATTCCTGAGGACCCTATCCCCAATTCCACTTCCCAAAGCCCGAAATCCCACATTTGTCTATTTTTAGGGTTTGCCATAACTTCCTCAGATTTCATCCAATCACCTTCAAATTTTACCACATAGTTTCTTTTCCGAATTCTGCTTCTTTGTCCCCCTCTGCCAAATTTTCCCATTCTTTCACCTCGCTTCTAAAATCCTCATTTTTTGCTTCCCTGTCTATTCAACAATGTCCAAAACCTAGTCAAACCCCAATTACCCTTCATATTTTTTCCCAAATCTAGATTTTCCTTTACTGAAGCAATTTTTGTTTTTGTTTTTCTATTTAGTCAACCAAAAAAAAAACCTGGTTGTGGTTGTCACCCGCGCAGGAGCAAAAACCATGGAGGAAGCACTTGCAACCATCCAAACCAAACTCCAAGATCTGGATGAAAAATTTCTTAGCCTCCATCTTCAGCATTCAACCATGAACAATAACCGATAGCCATAATCTTTTGCAACCACCGGGTTCTCTTCTTCCAACAATTTTCGTGGGCCGAAGCTTGATTTTCCTTGCTTCAATGGTACTGATCCGACTGGATGGATATACCGAGTAGAACAATATTTCAGTCTGCATAATACTTTTGATGTCCAGAAATTTCCACTTGCATCCTTTCATTTGGAACAAGAAGCCCTTCAATGGTACCGTTGGTACATCAAAGCTCATCCCGAACCAAACTGGACATATTTTTTCCAACTCCTTTTGCCACGATTTGGTCCTAGTGCTTTTGATGACTTCACAAGAGCACTCACTAAACTTCACCAAATTGGCACAGTGAGAGAGAATCAGAAAGAATTTGAGAAACTGGCCAATCACACAGAAGGATTTTCTGATGAATTCTACAGGAGTTGTTTTATCAGTGGTCTCAAGGATGAAATCCGCTCAGAGGTCAAAATGTTCAGTCCCAACACAATGATGGAAGTCCTAGGGTTGGCTAAGTTGGCAGAGAACAAGATCGCAGCTCAACAACGCTCCAAACCCACCTTTGTTCCCTTAAGAAATATGGGTTCCCAACGACCTCTGTAATGTCCCTTATTTGGAATTTTATTAAAATGGCAATTTTCCACTTTTTTTCCCTTGTTCGACCTTTGACTAGTTTTGATCTCTAGGTCCCAAATTTGCCCCAAATGATCCCAAATCTTCTGAGAAGGTATATGAATGATATTAGAACATAAATATGTGTTTCAGGGATGCCTTTGGACCTTTAAAATACTTCTGCAAATCCTCTTTCAATTCTGATCAATGTAGGTAACTTTACTAGTGATTTTCCTTTGACTAGTATTGGTCTCTAGGTCTCAAATTGACTCCAAATGCCTTCAAATCTTCAAGGAAGGTGTATGAATGATATTAGAACTTGAATATGATGTTTATGGATGACATATGGCCACCAAAAGACCTCTGCAAACTCTCTTAATATTCTGGACCAATTATGCAATTTTACTAGTAATTTGGGGTTCAAATCCCCCTGGGGTAAACAATGAAAATGGCTTCCCAAATGCCTCCAAACCCACTCAAATTTATGAACAGAGGTATGTAATGTGTTAAGTATGTTATTAAAGTCTCATATGCACCATTAATGGATTATTACAACTGTTCTCACCCTCTCCCATTCGACTGCAAAAATCCCCAATTCGACCCTTGGGGAAATGTCACTATTTCACCTCCCAATGCAACTAAATTGAGTAAAAATGCTTCAAATGCTCAAGTACAGTACATGAAACTTGTAGAAGACATCCATGGAAGTATATTTATCACAAATATATCAGAGAATCATCCATTCATTCGAAATCATCATCAACACATTGGCTCACAACAAGGTAGTGGGGAAATGGCATTGTTCTTCCATTAAAAATGAGATTTATACATTTCTACTTGGAATTTCGACCTGAAACTTTTTGGAGATGAAGAACAGAGTATTTACTTCATATTACAAAAGAAATGGGGCATTAAAAGCTTCCCCAAAGAGTACAATAGCTCACCAAAAACGCCCTCCCTCAAGGATCAAGAATATGCCATCAAAAATGGAAATGGTTGAAGGAGTGAGCTGCAATAGAAGAAACCATGAGCTGCCCTGTAGCTTACACCTGCAAATAAAGACTCCATTAAAGCTCCAAATGAAAGGTCTGAATGGCCTTTCCAATTACCAACTTGGATGGGAATCTTTCACCCTCGAAATTGGCTAAGGCAAGAAACTAGTCATCCACTAGCTCTCCCTCTTCACAAATGCAATTGCAAATTCTACAAATGATCAAAAGCTGGTTTCATTCTTTGTTATTGACATTTATAAAGTTCTAATGGCCTCCATGGGTCGAATTCCTTCCAAGAGACTCATGCCAACTCAAGTTGGGAAGAGATTCCAAAGAATGCCACTTGTACAACAATTCCTAGTCTCCCACTTCCACCAAATCACATGTGGAAGCATCTTAGCTGCCCTAACACCATTGAGCGCCCTCTTGGAGTCTATTTTTAGCCCTGACATGTCATATATGTCATATGTCAGCCTTCAGGTCTGATTTGTGTCATAGGTGTCATAGCATCTTCATCATTGTTGTCATAGAGCTAGGGAATCTAGCCCAAGTGTCTCACTAGCTCCAAATTGCCTCTTCCTCTTCCATGGGAGTTACTCTTCCTCTATATTTCGACCTTGGATGAGTTATGCCATGAATAATACCTTTTGGACTTCCCCAAGTATGTTACCATTCACCTTGAATTCGAATTGGTGAGAGAATGATGCCAAATGTAGTGGGGAAATCTAGCCATATGTGGGTCCCACTTCCTCCATGTGTCTTCATGATGAAATGACACTTTGATTTTCACTTGTATATATTTATTTAGCTCCTTTATTAAATATTTATGCCATTCTAATGTTCAAACATCATTTATTATCCCCATTATTCCAAATCCCAAAGCTTCCACCCCAAACCTAGGAAACTAGTAATTTTCCTCCTTGGCAATTATTTGACCCTTAACATCAACTTTGCAAACTCTAATGAATATGGCTAATGTGATTAGGCCATTGTGACCCAATTCCAAATTTGGGACATGACAAATCCTCCCTTCCCAATATTGCTTGTCCTCAAGCAATTTCAAACATGGGTGTTGAAGAACCTGCTTTCTGTATAATTCTTTGAAGTTGCCATTGAATTGCCAAACCTTGAGTCTTTGAGTTTCCATGAATATTTTAGAGAGGAACCAACATGCTTGCTGCTGCACTACTCTGATAAAAATCACTTTATTAAGTGGGGAAATCCATCTCCCATACTGCTTGTTTCCCCAAAAAATTTGAAACCAATGAGATAAAAATTATTCCAGGGTCCCATTGCTTGTATTGCACCCGAACAATTAAGAGTGCTCTCCAACCCATACCATCATATAAGAGGATTCCTGGATCCCATTTTCTTGTATGCATTCTTCCAAACATCATGAGTACAAAATATATATCATCAAAGTACATAACTACATAATGAAAATTAATATCAAGGAGGTGCTTCATCAAAGAATCATGAAAGTGCTTATACCTCCAAGCAAGTAGACCACCGTTTTCCAAGTGCATACAAGCTTCAAGTGACCAATCAAATCTGCTCCAATGACATAGGTGAGGATCCCATGTCCTATAAAGCTGCTCCAAAAGGATGTGATATGCATCAAAATATTCAGCCATGTATTCTTTCATCCAAGAAGTGAATGAAGAATCTCCACTAAAATCTGAACCAAATAATGAGCAGAAAAAACAAGGAGACTTCAAATGACTCAAAGAAGTCTCACCCATACATCCCTGAATGTGATTATCATAAAAATATAACAAAGTATGTGGCTTCCAACAAAAATGTTCTCCAATCATAAATCTATTCACCCAAGTGTTGGATGAAGTTCCTCCAACATCAAATGAATCAAGTGTTGAGCAAGAAAAACCATGAGTCTTCAAGTGACTCAAATGCATATCATAGGTGCATCCATGTAGATGTGCATCATCATAAAGTAATAAAGTATCCTGCTGCAAATGTGAATAAGAATGTGCTCCAACCATATCATACTCCTCATGTGGCACCATCAAAAAGAACCCTTTCACCCATACTTCATTGAGACTAATGTTGCAAAACATGGAATTGTAGGATGTAGGAGAATGAACCAAATCACCCAAATGATCAAAAAGTACAGAAGTTTCATCATGGGGAGGATCCATATGGGTAGTATCATGCAGCTCCTTCAAAAGTGTGAACTCTTTGTCATAGTTTGGTTCCAATGTAGATGAATCATGCTCTTCTTTAAAAATTGCACAACCTTCATCAAGAGGCAATTCAAATTCTTCTTCCACCACATCAAGTGTTTGGATCTCTTCAAGTTCATCTCCAAACACATCAAGAACATTCAAATTTTCACATTTCTCATGATCCACCATGTCATGAGAATCCTCCAAACAATCTACCATTTGACAATCTGAAACATAGGAGGAAAAACAAGTATCTTGCAACTTTTCAAGAAATTGCTCATTTTGAATTGTGAGCTTATGAATATCCTCATTATTCTTCAAGTATGAATCATGTAACAATTCATTAAGCTCAAACAAATGGTTTCTATCAAAAAGCAAAGACATGAAATTACCTTTGATGTGGCACATTGCTCTTTGAATCTTCTCCATATCTTCAAGGAAGGATGTTTCCTCCAATGAAGTAGCTCTCCAACAAGAATTTGACACCAATGCTTGAGTCTCATGGAGAATGCTGAGGGACTCTTGGATATTATTTTCATTCATCTTTAAGGACCCTTCAAGAAAATGAGGCTCTTGCAAATGAACCTCCTCATCTTCTTCAATTTTGCTTGGACCAACTTCATGAAGCTCAAGTGGTGATGGGGAAGTTGATGTTGGTTCTTCTTCAACCGCTACAAGGTCTTCATTATCATGCTTAATGAAACTTGTACTTGTAGAAACACTTTCAAACGTGATCTCTATGTCACCAACATAGAGGTGTGAGCACCCATCAGTAGGTACTCCTTCATAGTTTAAGCATCCATCAGTAGATGCTCTTTGGTTCATGTCTAAGCTAGAAGGTGTCTCGAAATGATCTTCCATATTTTCAATAGAATCTTCTTCATGATCTTGTGATGTCTCTTCCTTTTGCTCCTTCAAGCAAGCTGATGCATTTTGCCCCTTGGTTTCCTTAAAATCAATAATTTTTTCCACAAGTTCGATAGAAAACAATTCGAATCCTTCCTTAATTTGCTTGGTCATATCTTCGAATATTGTTTTCATAATTTTTATATGCTCCTCACCATCATATGAGGCTCCCTTTTCATCCCTAGTCATAGTTTCCTCAAAAAATTTGCTCTTCTTCTCCTACTTTTTTTTTTCTTCAACAAAAGCACTTTTGGTTTCAATATCTAATGGTGGTACCTGAATTATTGTCCTCATGAATATTATACCACATCAGGTGCCAAGATCATGCTCTGATACCACTGTAATGTCCCTTATTTGGAATTTTATTAAAATGGCAATTTTCCACTTTTTTTCCCTTGTTCGACCTTTGACTAGTTTTGATCTCTAGGTCCCAAATTTGCCCCAAATGATCCCAAATCTTCTGAGAAGGTATATGAATGATATTAGAACATAAATATGTGTTTCAGGGATGCCTTTGGACCTTTAAAATACTTCTGCAAATCCTCTTTCAATTCTGATCAATGTAGGTAACTTTACTAGTGATTTTCCTTTGACTAGTATTGGTCTCTAGGTCTCAAATTGACTCCAAATGCCTTCAAATCTTCAAGGAAGGTGTATGAATGATATTAGAACTTGAATATGATGTTTATGGATGACATATGGCCACCAAAAGACCTCTGCAAACTCTCTTAATATTCTGGACCAATTATGCAATTTTACTAGTAATTTGGGGTTCAAATCCCCCTGGGGTAAACAATGAAAATGGCTTCCCAAATGCCTCCAAACCCACTCAAATTTATGAACAGAGGTATGTAATGTGTTAAGTATGTTATTAAAGTCTCATATGCACCATTAATGGATTATTACAACTGTTCTCACCCTCTCCCATTCGACTGCAAAAATCCCCAATTCGACCCTTGGGGAAATGTCACTATTTCACCTCCCAATGCAACTAAATTGAGTAAAAATGCTTCAAATGCTCAAGTACAGTACATGAAACTTGTAGAAGACATCCATGGAAGTATATTTATCACAAATATATCAGAGAATCATCCATTCATTCGAAATCATCATCAACACATTGGCTCACAACAAGGTAGTGGGGAAATGGCATTGTTCTTCCATTAAAAATGAGATTTATACATTTCTACTTGGAATTTCGACCTGAAACTTTTTGGAGATGAAGAACAGAGTATTTACTTCATATTACAAAAGAAATGGGGCATTAAAAGCTTCCCCAAAGAGTACAATAGCTCACCAAAAACGCCCTCCCTCAAGGATCAAGAATATGCCATCAAAAATGGAAATGGTTGAAGGAGTGAGCTGCAATAGAAGAAACCATGAGCTGCCCTGTAGCTTACACCTGCAAATAAAGACTCCATTAAAGCTCCAAATGAAAGGTCTGAATGGCCTTTCCAATTACCAACTTGGATGGGAATCTTTCACCCTCGAAATTGGCTAAGGCAAGAAACTAGTCATCCACTAGCTCTCCCTCTTCACAAATGCAATTGCAAATTCTACAAATGATCAAAAGCTGGTTTCATTCTTTGTTATTGACATTTATAAAGTTCTAATGGCCTCCATGGGTCGAATTCCTTCCAAGAGACTCATGCCAACTCAAGTTGGGAAGAGATTCCAAAGAATGCCACTTGTACAACAATTCCTAGTCTCCCACTTCCACCAAATCACATGTGGAAGCATCTTAGCTGCCCTAACACCATTGAGCGCCCTCTTGGAGTCTATTTTTAGCCCTGACATGTCATATATGTCATATGTCAGCCTTCAGGTCTGATTTGTGTCATAGGTGTCATAGCATCTTCATCATTGTTGTCATAGAGCTAGGGAATCTAGCCCAAGTGTCTCACTAGCTCCAAATTGCCTCTTCCTCTTCCATGGGAGTTACTCTTCCTCTATATTTCGACCTTGGATGAGTTATGCCATGAATAATACCTTTTGGACTTCCCCAAGTATGTTACCATTCACCTTGAATTCGAATTGGTGAGAGAATGATGCCAAATGTAGTGGGGAAATCTAGCCATATGTGGGTCCCACTTCCTCCATGTGTCTTCATGATGAAATGACACTTTGATTTTCACTTGTATATATTTATTTAGCTCCTTTATTAAATATTTATGCCATTCTAATGTTCAAACATCATTTATTATCCCCATTATTCCAAATCCCAAAGCTTCCACCCCAAACCTAGGAAACTAGTAATTTTCCTCCTTGGCAATTATTTGACCCTTAACATCAACTTTGCAAACTCTAATGAATATGGCTAATGTGATTAGGCCATTGTGACCCAATTCCAAATTTGGGACATGACAACCTCCCATCACACCTACTCCTCAACCAACTCCTATCAAGCATTTGTCTGAAACAGAGATGCAGGCACGCAGAGAAAAAGGGCTTTGTTATAATTGTGATGAGAAATTCACTCAGGGACATAGATGTTTTCAACAAAATCTCTATCTCTTGGATGTGGATTCTCTGCCTACCTTAGAACTTGATGAAGAAGCTCTAGATACAGTAGATGATCAGGTCGACATTCAACACCCACCTGTTGACACCCCATCTCAGGATGACCCACCTGAGATCTCTCTCCATGCTGTAACTGGCGTCACCACCAGACAAACAATGCGAGTCAGGGTATACTTCAAGAATCTCCCTCTTACCATACTCATTGATTTTGGTAGCACTCATAACTTCATTGACCCTCGGATTGCCAAACAGGCTTATTGTTTTGTCCATCCTTGCTCCAAATTTGAAGTCATGGTTGCCAATGGGGGCACCTTACCTTGCAAGGGGAAGTGTCATAATGTGCATATCTCTATGGAAGATTATAACCTGCGCTCTGACATGTTTTCCTTGTCCTTAGGTGGATTTGATGTGGTTTTGGGTGTTCAATGGTTACGCACACTTGGCCCCATCTTATGGGATTTTGTGGAACTTTGGATGCAGTTTTCAGTCACTGGGGCACAACACAAATTAATGGGCTTACAACCAGGGTCTCTTCGCATCATCAGTTCACATCGCCTAGAAAAAATCCTTATGAAGAATTCACATGGTATCATCGCT
This sequence comes from Larix kaempferi, assembly GCA_027924585.1. Taxonomy (NCBI): domain Eukaryota; kingdom Viridiplantae; phylum Streptophyta; class Pinopsida; order Pinales; family Pinaceae; genus Larix; species Larix kaempferi. The sequence goes on along the minus strand of BSBM01000011.1, from coordinate 22,172,333 downwards.
CAGCTCCATTCCATTCAGATGCACCCATCAACGGTCTCCACTACTTCCTTGGATAGATATGCAGGCATCTTTGCTGAACCAATGAGCTTGTTGCCTTCAAGAGACCTTTCTGGTAAGAATTTAGTCGCATCCACCTCTCAGCAGGAACTAATGTCTATTTTGCATGCAGTACAGAAGTGGCAGCCATACCTATTAGGGAATTATTTCTGCATCAAGACTGATCTCCAGAGTCTGGAAAATTTTCTGGAACAATGGGTCTCCTACCCAACACACCTAAAATGGGTTATCCCTATGCGATCACTTACAAGAAGGGTAAGGAAAATATGGTGGCAGATGCTCCTTCTCGCACAATTGATGACCTAGTTTCTCTTACAGCTCTTTCTCTGCTTGTTCCAAATTGGTTGCAATATGTTCAACATGGCTATCTCTTCTATGAACTCCATGCTTCTTCATCAGCAGGGCACTTTGGGTTCTTCAAAATGTATGACCAGGAACAATGTAACTTCTTTTGGCAGGGACTGAAAATGACAATTCAATATATGGTGGCTAACTGTGATACTTTCCAGGTCAACAAGGGTGAAACGACACTCCTTTCGGGATTGCTCAAATCCTTTCCCATCCCTACACAGCTTTGGCCAACTATTTCTATGGATTTCCTAACAGCGCTTTGGTGGTACAATACCACATCTCAAAGGACACCATATGAAGCAGTCTATGGACAGACACCATCAGTTCTTCTTCCATACACCCTTAACAGCTCCCCAGTTCAGGAAATTGACTCGGTTGTTTGCAACTGCGATCAGATTCTTCTCATTCTGCAGGACAATCTTCACATGGCCAGAATTCGCCTGAAACAACAAGCCAATCAGCACCATTCTGAGCGCATTTTCCACACAGCTGATAGGGTTCTTCTTCATTTACAGTCTTCCAAGCAATCCTCCCTGACACTCCAAAGGCGTCAGTGGCCCGAAATGCAACCTAAGGATGCTACCGGGGAACCACTCCTTCAGATTCTGCAGTAATTTCTCCAACCAAAGCTTTGAGGACAAAGCTTTTCCTAACGGAGAGGGGATGTTAGGAACCCGTGTCAACCCTTCTCTTTGCTATGTTAGTATATTGTTGTTGGACGCATATGCTTTGTAAGTCGTCCCGTAGTATTATATGTCCCATGGTTTTGACCCATAGTATTGGGCATAGACTTAGTATATAAGTGTGTGTTGAGGTCATTGAAGGCACCATGAAGTTATTTGTATTGAGCTTTCTCATAGGAGGTTTCCCCTTCAAAGTGGCCTGCGATCAATATAAAAATGATTCCGAGTTCTGTCATTTCTGCTATTTCGCATATTCTTATTAATTAATTGTTGCAGGTGCTTCACATTAAGACCGGTGTTCTTATGAGCATTATAAGCACAAAGAGCCCGTTCAAGGGAACTGACACAAAATGTGTTGGGGATAACAACACGAAAATAATTAAGGTCATAATGTATGTTGGGCATGTTCAATTGATGATAAACATAGTTAAAGGAAGCAATCACACAAGTAGAAATAACGTAAACAAAACTTCAGCAACTTCGTACTTATTGCAAATACCAAGACATAATAATCAAAATGAGGCAATGGTCAAAATCAAAATCGCACCTCTCAAGTCAGTAGTGCGACATAGAGCTAGAATAAAAGATGACATTATGAAAATACTTAAGCTTTGAGGACAAATATTTCCTAAGGGGAAGGCAATGCTATGAATATTTAATTAATATTAGTAATTATAAATTAAATAGTTTATTAGGTTACTAGTGAAAGGGCGTAACCCTTCACTATGCTTCCTCAAGCCCTATAAAGGCCATCTTATTGTAATTTTATAATCCTATCATCTAATATATATTATTCTATTTATCATTCAATATGAGAGTCGGATTCGACTATTAACAGTCCAACCGGATACGGTTGCTGTAATCCCCTAGACCCTCATGGGGTGGAATTGACTCTCCACACCCCACCTCTGGGATGAGTGTACAATTTACCTACAGAGCATATAAAACTGAGGTACAAAGACAATTGGAACAACAACATCTTTGAAATCAGAAAGATAAGGCTCACAACCAACAATCTCCCGTTTGGAGACTGGTCATAGAAACTCCACCGCTGCTACACTTGCTAGACTATGCTCTGAACCTTGGACCTGGAAAATTTATTATCTTCACCTTCATGCTTTAAGTCCAACTTAAATTGAGCAAGAACTTAGTTTCTCTCTATTTACTACCTTTGTCAACATGTCTGCAGGATTCTGATTAGTGTGTATATTCTCCAGGTTCAATAGTTCATCTTCTAGAATAGACCGTATGAAATGGTACTTTATATGTATATGTTTAGTCTTAGAATGGAATGTTGAGTTCTTTCCAATATGAATGGAACTCTTTCTTTCACTGTACAACCTGTTATTCTCCTGCTTCTTACCCAATTCCTCCACGAACCTCTGTAATCAAATCATCTCTTTACTAGCCTCTGTAGCAGCAACATACTCTGCTTCCATTGTTCAAAGTGCAACAAACTTTTGCAGTTTTGAAATACAACTTACTATTGTTCCACCTACAGTAAAGACATACCTTGTGGTGCTCCTCCTTCTATCTTTATCACCTACCATATTTGCATCAACATAATCCTGTAGAATAGTGTCTGAACCTCCAAAACACAATGCATGACTGGTAATACCTTTCAAATACATGAGAATCCATTTCATTTCCTTCCAATGTTTTTTACTTGGATTATTCATATACTTTCTCACAAATCCCACTGCATGTACAATATCTAGTCTTGTGCACCCCATGGCATACATCAAGCTGCCAATGACTGATGAATAGGGAACCCTGTACATGTAATATATCTCTTCATGTTTCTTAGGACACATCTCCTTACTTAGTTTGAAATGGTTGTACAAAGGTGTACTAATTGGTTTTGCATTCTGCATTCTAAACCTCTCCAACACCTTTTGTATATACTCACCCTGAGACAATGTCAATTTACGATTTTTCCTGTCTCTTGTTATTTTCATACCAAGGATTAAATTTCTTTGCAACACCCAAATCCTTCATCGCAAATGAATTAGATAAATTCCTTTTGAGTGCATTTATATCCTGCATGTTAGACCCTGCAACAAGCATGTCATCCACATACAATAACAAGATAATATATCTTCCATTATCTAGCCTCTTGTAATAAACACTGTGGTCAAAATGACAACTACTATAACCCTGTTCTATCATAAACCTATCAAATTTCAAATACCACTTCCTTGGATCTTGCTTCAAGCCATACAAACTCTTCTTCGACCTACATACCAAACTCTCCTTCCCTTTGACCTCATAGCCCTGTGGCTACTACATATAAATCTCTTCCTCCAAATCCCCATGGAGAATGGTTGTTTTTACATCTAACTGTTCAAGATACAAATCTTCTACCACCACTAGAATAAAAATAGTCCTAATTGAAGTCGTTTTAACAACAAGAGCAAATATTTCATCAAAATATATACATTTATTCTATGCAAACCACTTTACAACAAGTTTGACTTTGTATCGCTTCTTGCCTCCATCTTCTTCCTTCAACTTGTAAACCTATTTATTCTGCAACGTTCTTTTATCTGCAGGCAATTGAACCAAATCCCAAATCTGGTTTCTTACCAATGAGTCCATTTCCTTATTGTTAGTTTTTCAGAAATTTCAATCTGATCTAGGATCTTAACTGAGAGAATAACATGTACAGCATATCTACATCATATCAATCATGGACACAATAATGTAAGCACACAAGAGACATAGAGTTTCATTGGGGAAAACCGAGAAGGTGAAAAACCCCACAACTTCCTCAGAGATAGATAGAGCATTGATACAACCAAAGTACAACCAAAATACAAGAGATTGTCTTCTCCTAGCAGATGATCCTCCTCCTCACAAGTGTGCCGCTTTCTGAAAGAGATAGAAGTGAGTAATAAGTGATCAAATAGAGATCTCCCGATCTCTATTTATACTTGTCCTATCCTGCCCAATAAACTAATGGGGTCGACTTGTCTAGCTTGGCCTAATAACCCATGGTTAACTTAATCCGGGCCGACCCCACACTTGGTGGTCTAATAACCCATTTACCCACATGACTCATATCGGGCCGACCCCATCAAGGTGGTCTAATAACCCATCAAGTATAAGTTACGACACTTACAATATAAATGACGACACTTCCATATAGAGGAATAATAACATCTCTATAGGAATACAAACACTTCTGTATATAGGAATAATAACATCTCTATAGGAATACAATACACATGGGTAAAATACATTCCGAAGTTACATATACATCAACACTCCCTCTTAACTAGGAAGCTATTTGTTGATGTATATGTAACTTCGAAATATATTTCATCTATGTATTTCATATATATTTATTGTACCCTTATTAGAGATGTGTTATTCCTCTATAAGAAAGTGTCGTCATGTGGATTGACAAGTGTCGCAAGTGTGTGTACTTGCCGATGGGTTATTAGACCACCATGTGTGGGGTCGGCCTTGAAATATATATATTATATTGTGGATGTACCTATCTAGACAAGTCGGCCCCATAAGATCACTGGGTAAACAGGTTAGTATAAATAGAGATCAAGAGATCTCTATTTAGATCATTCGGAAAGTCATCTCTCTCTCACTCAGAAAGTGGCACACTAGTGAGGAGGAGGATCATCTGCTTCTAGGAGACTATCTCAAGTGGTTGTACTTTGGTTGAGCCATTGTTCTCTCTATCTCTGAGGAAGTTGTGGGGTTTTTCACCTTAGGGTTTTCCCCATGGAAACTCTGTGTCTCTTGTCTCTCATGCTTTTGATTCTTGTGATGCTTGTGACGCTTATTGTGATTGTTATGCATTGATATACTGTATATGTTATTCTCTCAGTGAAGATCCTAGAGTATTGTGAATTAATGCTCAAAATTTAACATGGTATCAAAGCTACCCTGAGAAAAAGACATTTTGCAGTGACGGAAACTTGAGTTTCTTGTTTATTTGGTTTCTCTCCATAGATTTTGGAAAAGTAGTATAGTAGATTGACTCTACTCATCAAGGAGAATCTATCTGTCCAAACATAATTCAATTCTGAGCATTTTCAGATTTGGCTGTAAACATTAGGGTTTCCACAAAAATAGGACTTTTTGAAATCTGAAGACATAGCTGGAAGCTCCTTGCAAAAATCAAAGTTTAGAGCTTTGGATCGAGATTTTTGGCTGTGTAAATCTCTGGGAAACTCAAACTGTAATTTAGGGCTCTCCCTAGTGAACCCGGGAGGAAAAAAAGGAAAATCTGAAGGGTAAAGCTTTGTTGATCTCAAATTCTGAATACACCAAGCTGATCAGCTCATCAAGGTGCATCTTTCTATCCTTTCAGAAAATTGAAATTCACATTTTGAATTTTTAGGGTTTTTTCGACAAACCCTAATCTGAGACCAGATCCAGTTTTCAGCATTTCAAGTGGTAAGCCCGAAATATTTTCTATTTCCATTTGAAGTACTCTTTAAGATGTCTCACCACACCAAGCTTGAGGATAAGCTTGAAGGAGTTGATAACTTCCGAGCTTGGAAGTATAGGATTGGGTTAATCCTGGAAGAGAATGAGTTGGACTCATATGTAAAAGAAGACATTTCTATCCCAGAGGATGAAGAGGCTAAGGTATTGCATAAGAAAAACTTGGTCAAGGCAAAGAGAATCATTGCTGATTCTATCAAAGACTATCTCATACCCCATGTGTCTTCTCTAAAGACACCCAAGGACATGTTTGACTCTTTGACCAAGCTATTTAAAGGGAAGAACATAAATCAGAAGATGACCCTGCGAAACCAATTGAAAGGAGTAAAGTTTCAGAATGGAGAAACCATTCAATCTTGTTTTTCAAGGGTCTCCAAGATCAAGGAACAACTAGAAGTAGTGGATGAAATGGTGGAGAATGGTGAAGTGGTGATGACCACTCTAAATGGCCTACCCAGGTCATGGGATTCCTTTATTCAAGGAATTTGTGCAAGGAAAAAGTTGATCTCCTTCAACAGATTGCGGGAAGAATGCTCTCAAGAAGAAGCTAGGCTTGTGGCCCGAGAAGAAAAGATGGGAAATGAAGATCAAGCTCTCACAACACATACCAGGAATGGGAAGTCCAAGAAGGAATCATCTCATAATAGAAGATTCTCACACCACCATTATCATAAAGATAAGAAAGATCTCAGATGCTTCAATTGCAATGAGAAGGGACACTTTGCTTCATATTGTCCCAAGAAGAAGAAAGACAACAACAACAACTTCAATAAGAAGAAGAAGAATAACAAAAGAAGATATCATGCTCATGCTACCGAAGATGATGAACCCCCAAAGAAGAAGGCTAGGGCAGAAAGTGATAGTGATGATGACTCATCAAGTGAAGAAGAATATGTTCTAATTTCTGCTCTCACAGGTACTATCTCCCATGGTTGTAATGATTGGTTGATTGACAGTGGGGCTTCCAAACACATGACTGGATTTAAGGAATATTTTGTGAATCTATCTGAACATGAATCACCCCATAAGGTGAAACTTGGGGATGATTATCAATACCCAATCAAAGGAAGTGGTGAAGCCTCCTACAACCTAGATTCTGGAAAATCTTTGAAGATGAAAGAAGTCCTTTATGTACCTGGGCTCAAGAAGGACTTACTCTCCATCTCTGCATTGGATGCAAAAGGTATGAGGGTTGCATTTGTAGATGGCCAAGTCCTAATGTGGCCAAAGGGAAAGAACATAGATGATGCAGTAGTGATTGGAGAGCAAGAGGGAGGGTTGTATAAATTGAAGGGACAACCTGAACATGCCATGGTATATGAATCCATGGAGCCAAGTGAACTTTGGCATAGAAGACTTGCTCATATGCACTATAAGGCACTTCCAATTGCAAGCAAGGCTGTAGAGGGTCTTCCTGAGATCAAGACCAAACATGAAGGTGTTTGCAAAGGATGTGCAAAAGGTAAGAACATTAAGAAGGCTTTCCTAAGCAGTGAAAGCAAGGCAAAAGACATCCTGGAAATCATCCACTCAGATGTATGTGGTCCTATGTCATCCAGTTCTCTAAGTGGGTATGTTTACTATGTCTCATTTATTGATGACTTCTCCAGGAAGACTTGGGTATACTTTTTGAAGAACAAAGATGACGTGTTTGATAAGTTCAAGGAATTCACAACCTTGATGGAGAATCAAACTGACAGGAAGATCAAAACATTTAGATCTGACAATAGTGGAGAATTCACCTCAGGTGACTTCAAGAAGCTTTGTAGTGATTCAGGGATTAAGAGGGAGTTGACTGCTCCTTATAATCCTCAACAGAATGGAGTTGTAGAAAGGAATAATAGAACAATCATGGAAGCAGCAAGGGCAATGCTACATGACTAGGATCTACCTATGCATCTATGGTTAGAAGCAGCTAGAACAGCTGTATATGTGCAGAACAGAACACCCCACAAGATATTGGATAACAAGACACCAGAAGAGGTATTTTCTAGTAAGAAACCTGAAGTTAGCCATCTCAGAATATTTGGTTGCCCAATATACACTCATGTCCCAAAGGAAAAGAGGACTAAACTAGATCCTTCAGGGAAGAAGGGTATCTTTGTGGGTTACAGTGAAAGCTTGAAGGCTTACAGAATATACTTTCCAGGGTTCAAGAAGATTGATGTCAGCAAGGATGTAACATTTGATGAAAACTCAGCCTTCATCAAATCAAGGAAGGAACCTATCAAAGTTTATGAAGAACCTAAGGAAACTAGATTTCAAGACACTACCATGACTGAAGCAGTTCCAGAAGTTGTTCGTGAGTTTGAAGATCCGCAAGAACCTGTAGATCCACCCCGTGAGGATAACTCTCACAAGAGGAAACCTACATGGGCTAGAGAGCTCATTCAAGATGCAGAAAGATTTGGCATTCCAGAAGAATAACACAGAGCAAAGAAGAGAACCAGATCACATACCAGCTATGTTGCTTTACTCTGTGACATTATGAACAAAGAGCCTTCCAGTTATGAAGAACCAGCGGAAAAGAAAGAATGGAATGATGCCATGGTTGAGGAATACCAATCAATAATGAAGAATGATGTTTGGGATGTTGTACCAAGACCTAAAGAGAAGTCTGTTGTCACTTCTAAATGGATCTACTGTTAGGAACCTATGTCAACCCTTCTCTTTACTATGTTAGTATATTGTTGTTGGACGCATATGCTTTGTAAGTCGTCCCGTAGTATTTGTTGATCCATAGTTTATATTAGCCCATAGTATTGACCCATAGTATTGGACGCATATGCTTTGTAAGTCGTCCCGTAGTATTATATGTCCCATGGTTTTGACTCATAGTATTGGGCATAGACTTAGTATATAAGTGTGTGTTGAGGTCATTGAAGGCACCGTGAAGTTAATTGTATTGAGCTTGCTCAAAGGAGGTTGCCCCCTCGAAGTGGCCCGTGATCAATATAAAAGCGATTCTGTTCTATTATTTCTGATATCTCGTGTATTTCCATTAATTAATTATTGCAGGTACATCTCATCTGGTATCAGAGCACTTTCCTTGGCACAAGTGAGAAATTTTTTTTTCTTTTTTTTGGGCGGCGACTTTCAGATCAATTTCTGAAACTTTCTGCACAAAATCAGAAGAAACCTATTGCATATCTGAATTCCTCTTTCAAAAATACGCAGTTTCAAAAAAAAAATCATCTCATTTGGAGTTCTAAAAGTGGAGATATCGCGGATTTAAAATCAGCAATTTTTCAGAATTTCGGTGACGGCCGCGGAAATTGCGGCGAGAAAATCTTTTGACCGAGTGCCCAGATTTCTATTCCGCTTTCATGGGTAGAAGCAGAGTGGTTGTTCCAGTTCCGAAAACATGCTATAATAGCGATTCTGAGCAATATAGATCCGGTTTTTGAACATTGGGTGGAATTTCTGCCCAAATTTTTTCTGTTGCAGGTTCGGATCTGGGAATAATCCCTATCCGCTTAACTGTGGGAAGTACTTGGGCATAAGCCCTAAAACTCATTGTGAGGAGTACCACAGGAACCCCGAAGTAGCTGGCCATTGAGAGGACCTGCCAAGCGAAAAGGGCAACGACCCCTACCTGATTGACTAGTTCCCACCCGTGAGGTAAACCAAGAGCTGTCGTTTGTGGCCAAGCGGTTATCAGTTTTACCTGAGCCGTGGAGTGAGGGGTACTGCCCCAATACGCAAGCCGTCAGACAGCATTGGTGGCCGAGTGAAACACCTGAACTGTTAGGAAGCCGTTCATACTTGGGGTCCATATCTATTTAACTGTTGCCGATCACTTCCACTCCAGATCCAGCCGTTCAGATCTATTCTGAAAGTTGTTCCAAATCTAGTCGCCGTTTCAGATCCAGCCGTCTTCGATCCTTTCCACGTCGCTGCAGATTCATCTATTGCGGATCCCTTCTGCGCCGCTGTTGCTGATCCATTTCTGAAAAAAAAAAAAAAAAAAAAAAAAATAAATAAATAAATAAATAAATAAATAAAAAAAAAATAAATAAATAAAATAAAAAAAAAAAAAATATATATATATATATATATATATATATATATATATATAAATAAATAAAATAAAATAAAAAATTGGTTATGGTTGTAACCCGTGCAGGAGCACACACCATGGAGGAAGCACTTGCAGCCATCCAAACCAACCTCCAAGATCTGGATGAAAAATTTCTCAGCCTCCATCTTCAGCATTCAGCCACGAACAATACCAGACAGCCAGAATCTTTTGCAGCCACCGGGTTCTCTTCTTCCAGCAGTTTTCGTAGGCCGAAGCTTGATTTTCCTCGCTTCAATGGTACGGATCCGACTGGATGGATATACCGAGCAGAACAATATTTCATTCTGCATAATACTTTTGATGTTCAGAAAGTTCCACTTGCATCCTTTCATTTGGAACAGGAAGCCCTTCAATGGTACCGTTGGTACATTAAAGCTCATCCATAGCCGAATTGGACAGATTTTTGCCAACTCATTTTGCCACGATTTGGTCCTAGTGCTTTTGACGACTTCACAGGAGCACTCACTAAACTTCACCAAACTGGCACAGTAAGAGAGTATCAGACGGAATTTGAGAAACTAGCCAATCACACAGAAGGATTGTCTGATGAATTCTACAGGAGTTGTTTTATCAGTGGTCTCAAGGATGAAATCCGCTCAGAGGTCAAAATGTTTTGTCCCAACACCATGATGGAAGTCCTAGGGTTGGCTAAGCTGGCCGAGGACAAGATCGCAGCTCAACAACGCTCCAAACCCACCTTTGTTCCCTTCAGAAATATGGGTTCCCAACGACCTCCCATCACGCCTGCTCCTCAACCAACTCCTATCAAGCATTTGTCTGAAATAGAAATGCAGGCACGCCGAGAAAAAGGTCTTTGCTATAATTGTGATGAGAAATTCACTCAGGGACATAGATGTGTTCAACAAAAGCTCTATCTCTTGGATGTGGATTCTCCGCCTTCCTTAGAACTTGGTGAAGAAGCTACAGATACAGTGGATGATCAGGTCGACATTCAACACCTGCCTGTTGACACCCCATCTCAGGACGAACCACCCGAGATCTCTCTCCATGCTGTCACCGGCGTCACCACCCCACAAACAATGCGGGTCAGGGGATACTTCAAGAAGCTCCCTCTTACCATACTCATTGATTCTAGTAGCACTCATAACTTCATTGACCCTCGGATTGCCAAACAGGCTGATTGTTTTGTCCATCCTTGCTCCAACTTTGAAGTCATGGTTGCCAATGGGGGCACCTTACCTTGCAAGGGAAAGTGTCACAATGTGCATATCTCTATGAAAGATTATAACCTACGCTCTGACATGTTTGCCTTGTCCTTAGGCGGATGTGATGTGGTTTTGGGCATTCAATGGTTACGCACACTTGGCCCCATCTTATGGGATTTTGCTGAACTTTGGATGCAGTCTAAAGTCAATGGGGCACAACACAAATTTATGGGCTTACAACCAGGGTCTCTCTGCATCATCAGTTCACATCGCCTGGAAGAAATCTTTAAGAATAATTCACATGGTGTCATCGCTCAACTCAATTCCATTCATATGCACCCATCAACAGTCTCCACTACTTCCTTGGATAGATATGCAGGTATCTTTGTTGAACCAATGCGCTTGCTGCCTTCAAGAGACCTTTCCGGTAAGAATGTAGCCACATCTACTTCTCAGCAGGAAATGATGGCTATTTTGCATGCAGTACAGAAGTGGCAGCCATCCCTATTAGGGAATTATTTCTGCATCAAGACTGATCTCCCGAGTCTGGAAAATTTTCTGGAACAATGGGTCTCCTCCCCAACACACCTGCAATGGGTTATCCAACTCATGGGTTATCCCTATGTGATCACTTACAAGAAGGGTAAGGACAATATGGTGGAAGATGCTCCTCCTCGCACAATTAATGACCCAGTTTCTCTTACAGCTCTTTCTCTGCTTGTTCCAAATTGGTTGCCATATGTTCAACAGGGCTATCTCTTCTATGATCTCCATGCTTCTTCATCAACAGGACACTCTGGGTTCTGCAAAATGTATGACCAGGAACAATGTAACTTCTTTTGGCTGGGACTAAAAATGACAATTCAACAGATGGTGGCTAACGATGATACTTTCCAAGTCAACAAGGGGGAAACGACACTCCTTTCGGGATTGCTCAAACCCTTGCCCATCCCTACACCGCTTTGGCCAACTATTTCTATGGATTTCCTAGCAGCGCTCTGGTGGTACAATACCACATCTCAAAGGACACCATATGAAGCAGTCTATGGAAAAACACCGCCAATTCTTCTTCCATACACCCTTAGCAGCTCCCCAGTTCAGGAAATTGACTCGGTTCTTCGAAACCGTGATCAGATTCTTCTCATTCTGCAGGACAATCTTCACATGGCCAGAATTCGCCTGAAACAACAAGCCGATCAGCACCGTTCTGAGCGCATTTTCCACGCAGCTGACAGGGCTCTTCTTCATCTACAGCCTTCCAAGCAATCCTCCTTGACACTCCAAAGGCGTCAGTGGCCCAAAATGCAAACCGAGGATGCTACCGGGGAACCACTCCTTCAGAATCTGCAGCAATTTCTCCAACCAAAGCTTTGAGGACAAAGCTTTTTCTAAGGGAGAGGGGATGTTAGGAACCTATGTCAACCCTTCTCTTTACTATGTTAGTATATTGTTGTTGGACGCATATGCTTTGTAAGTCGTCCCGTAGTATTTGTTGATCCATAGTTTATATTAGCCCATAGTATTGACCCATAGTATTGGACGCATATGCTTTGTAAGTCGTCCCGTAGTATTATATGTCCCATGGTTTTGACTCATAGTATTGGGCATAGACTTAGTATATAAGTGTGTGTTGAGGTCATTGAAGGCACCGTGAAGTTAATTGTATTGAGCTTGCTCAAAGGAGGTTGCCCCCTCGAAGTGGCCCGTGATCAATATAAAAGCGATTCTGTTCTATTATTTCTGATATCTCGTGTATTTCCATTAATTAATTATTGCAGGTACATCTCATCTACAAAATCAAGCATGTTGCAGATGGCAGTGTAGAGAAATACAAAGCAAGATTCGTAGCTCGTGTCTTCTCTCAAAAAGAGGGAATAGATTATGAAGAAACTTTTTCACTTGTAGCCAGGTATACTTCCATCAGAACAGTACTTGCCCTGGCTGCAGCAATGAAATGGAAAATACACCAAATGGATGTTAAGACTGCTTTCTTGAATGGTGTAGTTGAAGAGGAAGTATATGTGGAGTAGCCACTCAGTTTCAAAATACATGACAGGGAGTCATATGTATGTAGATTGAAGAAAGCCTTGTATGGCTTGAAGCAAGCTCCCAGAACTTGGTATGGTAGGATGGACAGTTTCCTATCTAGTTTGGGCTTTACCAAGAGTAAAGAGGATTCCAACCTTTATTACAAGGTTGAGGAAGTGAATCCTGTGATTCTACTCCTGTATGTGGATGACTTATTTGTAACAGGAGATGACAGATTGATTGCAGATACAAAGAGGAATCTTGTTGCTGAGTTCGATATGAAGGACCTGGGAATGATGCACTATTTCCTAGGTATGGAGGTATGGCAGAGTACAGGTGGGATCTTCCTTGGTCAAGGGAAGTACACAGTAGATATCCTGAATAGATTCGGGATGATGGATTGCAAGGCCATGGCCACACCTATGGCATCGAATCTAAAGCTTCTATGTGATGCTTCATCTGAGCTGGTTGATGTCTCTATGTATTGTCAGATGATTGGGTCCTTGATGTACCTAACGAACACGAGACCATATATTTTCTTTGCAGTGAACACATTGAGTCAGTTCCTGACAGATCCGAGGAGTGTTCATCTGGTTGCTGTAAAGCATGTTCTGAGGTACCTGAAGGGTACAGTGGATTATGGGCTCAAGTATGAGGCGAATCAAAAGTTTAACCTATAGGTTTATGTTGATTCAGATTGGGTTGGTAGTGGTGCAGATAGGAAGAGCACATCTGGGTGCTACTTCAGTATGGGATCAGGTGTGATCTCTTGGTTTAGTAGGAAGCAGTCCTGTGTAGTACTGAGTACAGCTGAGGTAGAGTATGTTGCAGCCTATTCATCTAGTTGTAAGGCAGTATGGCTATGGAAGCTACTGTCTGAGTTATTTGATCTCCCGTTGGATTCTACTGGTATCTTCTGTGATAACCAGAGTTGTGTGAAGTTGTCCAAGAACCCAATGTTTCATGATAGGTCGAAACACATAGAGATCAAATATCACTATATCAGGGATATGGTGCAGAGAGGAACTGTGAAGCTCCTGTATGTTGCGACGGATGAGCAGATTGTAGATGTACTGACAAAGCCACTAGCCAGGGTGAAGGTCGAGTACTTGAGAGAGAGTCTTGGTGTTCTTCGGATTGATGACACTTCGAGGAAGAAGTGATGGACACATTTGCTGAAGCCATTCCAAGCATGTTGGAAGGAGGATCCTTCATATGGCTGTGGATGTAAGCACTGGATGATGAGCATCAGGATGATGTTCTAGTATCTGCTTTGTATGATCAGTTGGATCATTTTTATATGTATGTATATATGCATCATGTTGGATGCTGGATATGATCAGTTGGATCATTTATATGTATATGTATGTACGCATCATGTTGGATGCTGGATATGATTAGTTGGATCATTTATATGTATGTACACATCATGTTGGATGCTGGATATAATTGGTTGGATCATGTGTATGTATTTTGTATAAGCATCATGTTGGATGCTTGGACCATGTATCTGTATATGTATCAGGTGGATACATTGTATGATCAGGTAGATCATGTATGTTGATATGTATCATGTATTTATATTTGTATCAGGTGGATACACTGTATGATCAGGTGGATCATGTATGATGATATGTATCAGGTAGATACTTGGTATGCATCTAGTAGATGCATTGTATGATCAGGATGATCATGGATGACGAGCTTCAGGATGTTGCTCCAGATGACATATAGCAGGATGTTGCGGTGATGATGATCAGAATGATCATGTGTACATCAGGATGATGTATGGTGAGTATCAGGTTGATACTCTGTGGCCATGGAATAGGTTGTGCAGATAAGCATGTAATTTGTGCCCTGGGAGATTTGCAAATATTCTTTCAAGGTTTTTCCTATGGCATGTAATTTGTACCCTGGGATATCTGGCAAATGCTCTTTCGAGGTTTTGCTTGGGAGGACATATAATTTGTGCCCTAGGAGATCTGCAGATAGTCTTTCGAGGTTTTTCCTATGGCATGTAATCTATGCCCTGGGATATTTGGCAGATGCTCTTTCGAGGTTTTGTCCTATGGAATGTAATTTGTGCCCTAGGAGATCTGATAGGTTGAGCCGTGTGCTCGTAATCAGTCTTGGGATGCTCTTTCGAGGTTTTTCCATGACCACATGTAATTTGTGCCCTGGGGTATCCAATAGGTTGACCCTTGTGCTCGTAATCAGTCCTGGGATGCTCTTTCGAGGTTTTGTGGTGACCACATGTAATTTGTGCCCTGGGAGATCCGATAGGTTGAGCCTTTTGCTCGTAATCAGTCCTGGGATTCTCTTTCGAGGTTTTGTGGTGGGGTCACATGTAATAAATCCTAGAGATTTGGACAGGATGAAAAAGGCCTCAGATGCTCTTTAGAGTTCTTGCTAGTCAAGAGACTCTTTTAAGGTTTTGTGACGCACGTAATAAGTCCTGAGATTTCCACAATATGGCCAGTGATGATGAAGACCTGCAGGTGGTGGGCCTACATCCAGTATGAAAAAGGACTGGCTCTGTAGAACTTCCTATGATGAGTAGAGTCAGAGATTGGTTGAGATAGCAGCAGGAGTGACAATTATGATGACGATGCATTGATGACGATGATCCTGAGAAGAAGACTTGTCTAGCAGATCTGTGTCGAGAAATACCTTCCTAGTTAAGAGGGAGTGTTGATGTATATGTAACTTCAGAATGTATTTCATCTATGTATTTCATATATATTTATTGTACCCTTATTAGAGATGTGTTATTCCTCTATAAGGAAGTGTCGTCATGTGGATTGACAAGTGTCACAAGTGTGTGTACTTGCCGATGGGTTATTAGACCACCATGTGTGTGGTCGGCCCTGAAATATATATATTATATTGTGGATGTACCTAGCTAGACAAGTCGGCCCCATAAGGTCACTGGGAAAACAGGTTAGTATAAATAGAGATTAGGAGATCTCTATTTAGATCATTCAGAAAGTCATCTCTCTCTCACTCAGAAATTGCCACACTAGTGAGGAGGAGGATCATCTGCTTCTAGGAGACTATATCAAGTGTATTTTGGTTGTACTTTGGTTGAGCCATTGCTCTCTCTATCTCTGAGGAAGTTGTGGGGTTTTTCACCTTGGTTTTTTCCCCACGGAAACTCTGTGTCTCTTGTCTCTCATGATTTTGATTCTTGTGATGCTTGTGATGCTTATTATGATTGTTATGCATTGATATATTGTATATGTTATTCTCTCAGTGAATATCCTAGAGTATTGTGAATTAATGCTCAAAATTTAACAGTATTTCTCGACACAGATCTGCTAGCACAAGTCTTCTTCTCTAGATCATCATCAATGAATCATCATCCTCGAATCATCGTCATCGTCACTGTTGTTTCTTTCTCAATCAATCTCTGAATCTACTCGTCATAGGAAGTTCTACAGAGCCAGTCCTTTTTCATACTAGATGTAGGCCCACCACCTGCAAGTCTTCATCATCACTGGCCTTATTGTGTAATCCTTAGGACCTATTACATGATTCAAAAAAACCTAGAAAGAGCATCTCAGGACTGATTACGAGCACATAGCTCAACCTATCGGATCTCCCAGGACCTTTTACATGCTATTGCACAACCTGTCCACAGCCACAGAGTATCATCCTGATACTCATGATCATCGTTCACGAAGCACAACCCAGATGCACATCACACAACACTTACATCTACGCCATGGGAGAACACATCTACAACCATGCGAGAATGGCACAACACTTATATTGCAGCCATGGGAGAACAAATCTACAACCATGCTCGAATGGACCCAACACTTATATCGCAGCCATGGGAGAACACATCTACAACCATGCTCGAATGGCCCCATCACTTATATCGCATCCATGGGAGAACACATCTACAACCATGCTTGAATGGCCCCAGCACTTATATCGCAGACATGGGAGAACACATCTACAACCATGCTCAAATTTCCTTGGAAATTACATCACGACCATGGGAGAACACATCTACCACCATGTCGGAAAATCCCATCAATTACATCACGACCATGGGAGAACACATCTAAAACCATGTCCGAAAATCTCATGTGCATCTGTGTCTTCGGAACTCATCACACATAATCCAACTGATTATGTAATGTATCCACCTGATACATGTCATCACATATGATCATCCTGATCATCATCATAGAATCATCCTGATGCATATCATCCAGAGTATTTTCCTGACACTCATCACACATGATCATCCTGATCATCGTCACTGCATCATCCTAATGCATGTCATCTAGAGCAACATCCTGAAGCCCGTTATCCATTATCATCCTGATCATACAATGCATCCACCTGATGCATATAGAGTATTTTCCTGATACATATAATCATACATGATCTGCCTGATCATACAATGTATCCATCTGATACATATACAAATATATGATCCACCTGATCATACCTAATACATATCAACATACATGATCCATATGATCATACAACGTATCCACCTGATACATTTACAGATACATATACATGATCCAACTGATCATAACAAGCATCCAACATGATGCATATACATATACATGATCCAATTGATCATAACAAGCATCCAACATGATGCATATATAGAGCAGTAACTGGAGCATTGTCCTGATGCTCATCATCCAACGCTTACATCCACAACCATGTGAAGGATCCTCCTCTCATCATGCTTGGAATGGCTCCAACACATGTGTTCTTCACTTCTTCCTCAAAGTGTCATCAATTTGAAGAACACCAAGCCTCTCTATGAAGTATTCAAACTTCACTCTAGCTAGTGGTTTTGTCAACACATCTACAACCTGATCATCCATCGCAACATACAGGAGCTTCACTGCTCCTCTCTACACCATATCCTTGATATAGTGATATTTGATCTTAATTTGCTTTGACCTGTCATGGAACATCGGGTTCTCATACAACTTCACACAACTCTAGTTGTCACAAAAGATACTAGTAGCCTCCAACGGGAGATCAAATAACTCAGACAGTAGATTTCGGAGCCATACTACCTCACAACTAGCCAAACAAGCTACAACATACTCTGCTTCAGCTGTACTCAGTGTTACGCAGGACTGCTTCCTGCTAAACCAAGAGATCACACATGATCCCATACTGAAGCAACACCCAGATGTGCTCTACCTATCTGTAGCACTTCCTGCCCAGTCCAAATAAACATAACCTTCCAGGTTAAACTTTTGATTCGCATCATACTTGAGCCCATAATCAATTGTACCCTTTAGGTACCTCAGAATATGCTTTACAGCAACTAGGTGAACACCTTTGGGATCCATCAGGAACTGGCTCAATGTGTTCACTGTAAAGCAAATATCTAGTCTCGTGTTTGTCAGGTACATCAAGGACCCAATCATCTAATGAAACACTGTGACATCAACCGGATCAGATGAAGCATCACACAAAAGCTTCAGGTTTGATGTCGTAGGTGTGGCCATGGCCTTGCAGTCCATCATCCGAACCTCTTCAGGATCTCCACTACATACTTCCCTTATCCAAGGAAGATTCCAGCTGTACTCTGCCACACCTCCATGCCTAGAAAATAGTGCATCATCTCCAAGTTCTTCATCTCGAACTTGGAAGCAAGCTTCCGTTGCATGTTGGCAATCAATCTATCCTCACCTGTAACAAACATGTCATCCACATACAAAAGTAGTATCACTGGATTGCCTTCCTCAACCTTGTAGTAAAGGTTGGAATCCGCTTTACTCTTGGTAAAGCCCAAACTGGATAGAAAGCCATCTATCCTGCCATACCAAGTCCTGGCTGCCTGCTTCAAACCATACAGGGATTTCTTCAGTTTGCACACATGTGACTCTCAGTCATGTGTCTCAAACCTGAGTGGCTTCTCCACGTACACTTCCTCTTCAACTACACCATTCAAGAAAGTTGTCTTGACATCCATCTGGTGTATCTTCCATTTCATCACTACATCCAGAGGAATTACTGATCTGATGGAAGTGTGTCTGGCTATAGGTGTAGAAGTCTCTTCATACTCAATCCCTCCTTTTGGGAGAAGCCACAAGCTACAAACCTCGCTTTGTATTTCTCCATGCTACCATTGCAGCATGCTTGATCTTATATATCCATTTGGAAGTCACAACAGACTTCTCTTCAGGTCTTGGGACTGCATCCCAAACATCATTCTTCATGATCGACTGGTACTCCTCGATCATGGCATTCTTCCCGAACCCTGGGAAATTCAATATCTTCAATAGATAACTTTGTTGCTAAAACAAATGTTGTAGTCCTTCTTTTGTAGGTGCTTGTATACGATCTTTCCTAGAAAAAAAGTTAAATTGCATGATTAGAAACTTCTCATAGTTTTCAGAACAAATTCTTACACATAAAGAAATATGTCATACAGTCATGCAATTATTTTAGCCAATGCTTCAATACAACATTCATCCATATCCTGTAACTTTCTAGATGCCTTCCAATCTCTACCAGAACATTGTTAAGAGTTTGCACTACTCCCAACATGTCAGCAAAGAGGTTTCATTCTAGATAAGTAGCAATGGAATGTTGTGCAGTTCCATAGGCCACTTACCCATTACATTCATATTAGTAGTATGTTGTTCATTAATGTAATTATTCTAATATGCCAAAATACACAACCTAATTCTAGGAAAATCAGTATATACATCATTGAACAGTATTATTTAAACAATCAAATATGCAAGAAATGATAATTCAAATACTTATCTTTGTTTGTTTGTTGGGTTAACTCCCTCTTAGTCTTTGCTTCCTTTCTGCAACTCCATTCTGATGTGGATTGTGAGAAGTGGTCGACTCCCTCTGAATATCTACATCCTTGTAGAAACTACTGGAGTGTGCTCCCTCTTGATCTTTGTTTCCTGGATTACCTGTCCTTGAACTTATATCCATCCTAGGTCACTTATGCATACTTACTAGTATCATCATTGTGTCCTCGAGGTCTCATACAAACATTCATTAGTATAATCTCAATACTATCAAAACACAATAATCTTAAACATGTATAGTCATGATCATTTCAAACACAGATAATAAACATTAGTATTCAAGGTTTCAGGGAATACTTCTTTTACTTATGCATATTCTTATTTGACCAAAGGACTTTTCTAATTAGTCATATCATCAATCAAGGTAAGAGACGTAATATTCATAAACCCTTGATTACTTACATTTCTAACTTCATGAATAATCATTATCAACAATACAACAGTATAAGATCCTAACACAAGGTAGGATTCTAAATTGATATAGGAAAAACATACTTGGATTAGCATGCTAGCTAGTTATGTCTAACATACCCACATAATGTCTTCTTTTTCTTCTTCAATGACTTGTGCTAGTAACCTGCATATCTCATAGGTTAACCATTATAGAACCAAGTTATACATACCTCGTAAGTAGATCTTCTATGTGATCCATGACAATGGATGAATATTTGTCTTCATGTCACCATGGTCATATGGTCTTGAACTAGAACATGATTTGTCTTTCTTGATGTACCTTTCATGTTAGTGGACAACATCAACCTCATACAACACCACAATGCATTAGTACAATCATAAGTGTCAAAACCCTAATCAATGAATATCTGCATTCATAATTTTATTAAGGTGATACGACAAGTCTAAAGTTAATCAAGATTGTACTAAACTTAATGAAGACAAACATATCATAAACTTAATCATGAACAGATATCGAAACATACCTGGATAAGTCATACCTATCGATATTGCTTGTAATCTTCTTATGTAAGGTCTTAGCCTCATCTCCCTTTGAAACAGGAACTTCTTCACTTATGCAAGTCACCAAACCATTTTTTTTTTAGGATTAACCCAATCCACTTGATTTGCAAAAACTGGATCTGGAGCTAGATTAGGGTTTGTTAGAGAAACACTAAAAATTCAAACTTTGAATTTCAAACTTCTGAAACGATAGAAATATGCGTCTTGATGATCTGCTCAAGTTGGTATACTCAGAATTTGAAAACTACAAAATTTCAGCCCTCAAAATTGCCTTTGAAACTTCCGGATCTTCTCGACAGGATCCCGAACTAGGGTTTGATAAAGCCTACCCTTCTGCTCAACCAAAAGGTTCGATCCAAATCTCTAAAATTTGATTTTTCTGAGGATCTTCCAGCTGTGGTCACAGACTACAAAAATTCCAACTTTTGTAGAAGCCCTAATTTTCCACTTTTCCGATCAAAGTCCCAAATTAGGGTTTGATCAAGCTCGGCCTTCTACCCAACCAAAAAATTCAAACTTGGTCTCTAAATTTTGATTTTGATGAGGATCATCCAGCCGTGGTCTCCTATACAAAAATTCCAACATTCTACGAAACCCTAAATTCCCGAAGCCATGAATGAAGGTGCTCAAAATCCAATTCTGTTTTGACATAAATATGCACCTGATTGTTTCTGGTGTAACTCCTAATTTATGAATCCCCAGGGTTTGAAACTTCTACCTGTGATATCCTGACCTGTCATCGTTCTAACCCCATAGGTCTGACCTCAATTAGATTCTCTAAGAGAGATTTATGCCAAGTGTCGCAACGTGACCAGTTTATGGGATAAAAAATGAGAGCAAACTTGTACAGAGTGCCACGTGTCACTAGTTCACTTTCAGCCTCTGAACCTTCGGCCTATGACATTACAGTCTGTGCCCTACTTGTCACATTTTAGGAAATTTTATTTGGAGCTTCCTAGCCCAAGTAATGACCATTTTTCTTAGGTCACCTGTTTATGACTCAGATCTGGAAGAGGTAGAAACCCTAGATTGTACAAATCATAAAACACAAAGTACAATGAATTAGAAGTTGTGCTTCGGACACAAGGTACATTGGGATCTTATCTTCGATCTGTAATCGTTTCAGATACTGAAACGTTTCTAAAATGGATTTATAGTGAAATTTCTATGATGACTAGTTTTTTCTATATCAAGCGCTAGCTTTGCAAGTGCAACAAGTGTCATAAATGCCATACCATGCCTTCTTTCAGGCTAGCTTTGATACCATGTTAGTTTTTCAGAAATTTCAATCTAATATAGGATCTTAACTGAGAGAATAACATGTACAGCATATCTACATCATATCAATCATGGACACAATAATGCAAGCACATAAGAGACACAGAGTTTCACCGGGGAAAACCAAGAAGGTGAAAAACCCCGCAACTTCCTCAGAGATAGATAGAGAAATGATACAACCAAAGTACAAGAGATAGTATTCTCCTAGCAGATGATCCTCCTCCTCATAAGTGCGCCACTTTTTGAGAGAGATAGAAGTGAGTAATAAGTGATCAAATAGAGATCTCCCTATCTCTATTTATACTTGTCCTGTCCTGCCCAATAAACTAATGAGGCCGACTTGTCTAGCTTGGTCTAATAACCCATGGTTAACTTAATCCGGGCCTACCCCACACTTGGTGTTCTAATAACCCATTTACCCACATGACTCATACTGGGCCGACCCCATCAAGGTGGTCTAATAACCCATCAAGTATAAGTTACGACACTTACAATATAAATGATGACACTTCCGTATAGAGGATTAATAACATCTCTATAGGAATACAAACACTTCCGTATATAGGAATAATAACATCTCTATAGGAATACAATACACATGGGTAAAATACATTCCAAAGTTACATATACATCAACACTTATTCATGCCTTTCTCCCACTTATTTCTAGTTTCCACTTGCATTACTTCTTCATAACATTTTGGTTCACCAGAATCAATCATAAATAAATAATACATTGAAGGAGGGTATCATTCAGGGGGTCTACTTGACCTGGTAGATATTCTAACACTTGCAGAATTTTGAGGTACCTGCTGTTGGTCTTGATTTTATGGCACATTTGGAACTTCATTTTATTTGATTTCATCAAGAACTGCGTACTCTGTGTTTTCCTTTTCTTGTTTATTTCCCTACAACTGATCTTTATACATGAGCTTTTCATTGAATACCACATCTCTACTCCTAATGATTTTTTTTTATTTTTTTTCATAATCACATAAGCGATAACCAAAATCATCAACACGGTATCCAATAAAGATGTAACATCCCAAAAATTCACAAAAATTTAAAATTTATGTATAGCATTAAGTACTACAATGCCATGCAGAAGTACATTCAAAGTTGATTTGTTTACTTTAGATGCTAATCTGATGACGACATTTCTTCAATTCAGTTGTCGATGGTATAAACATGTTACAACCAATTACTTGATATTTATGTCATAGAGACTCAATACATGTAATTATATTTACTATTTACTGCTGGATGATTTTATTGTCGTTTTTGTCCTCTCATGGAATATGGTCACTTCTATAAATGCAAAAGTATTGTTAATTATCTGAAGTTCTATTTAAATTAGTTGTACTAACTGTTTAATTTTTCTTGATGACGAAGGGGTCCTATGGACACCCGAGGCTTAATTAGCTAAATAGCTAATGTTCTTGAAACTTATGTTGCAGATCGCAGGTAAATGTTATTCTTCTTTCCGACACATTATAGATGCATGTAAAAAGAACTAGAATTATGTAGTATCCAAAGTTAAAGTTATGGAGTTAAAAGTTTGGGTAAGGGTAAGACCTACCCTAACTGTGGTCGTACAATATACTCAACTGTCATGATTATTTGCTGATGTTTCTTCTCTTGAGCTTAGCTTCTTATTCAACATCATACTTATGTCGTTTTACTTTAAATTGTAATGTGATTTGTTTTATACTTGTATTCAAGATCTCGACTATAAATTACCAAACTATGTGGATTCATCATCTAAGGTTAATTGATCCTTTGTGTACTACCAACCCTAGCTCCAAGGGTCTTAAAGGCCTTAAGCATAACCTAAGGTTACGACTATATGCATATCATGCTATACTTTCAAACATAAAGTTACTATATGTTAAAGTTATGATGCTTATAACTATTCTACCTTATTCTAAGGTATTAACCCAAATGCATAGTATAACTATATGCTAGATATTATATGCCTAGAGCACATTTTAAATAATGGCTAGGTATTGATACTTTTTTTCATGCATTAAGACTTATCAAGGATTCTACGTAGAGCACAATATTTAAAGGTTATAATTGTAGTTTGATTCTTTGTAAGGTTTTACGTAACACTTTATGGTTATGATAAAAATCCAAAGGTAATGTTTTGACCCTATCGATGACCACATAACCAGCTTAGTGGATGTTGCATTGGCAGGCTTTCGAGACCTAGTAGCTATGGCATCCATGGTTCATTAAATGTAAATCGGTGGAATGTTTGTTGGCAGCTCTCGTGGCATGACTCCACGTGAAGTTTTCTTGGTTGATGTGCTAACCCTACCTGCCCGTTGAACTACCCATCAAGCCATTTTCCTCGAGCATTCATTTTGCACTATGTGAGAGTGGAGAGGCCGAAAGGCTCTCTCGGTTTTCCAGGGTTTGTAACCCTGCTTGTAGTTTTCCTACTATGGGTTCGATAACGTGACCTTTGTCTGTAACAATGGTGATAACAGTTTAAGAATGCATTTGTTTTCGTTGCAAGATGTACAATGTTGAGTTTAGTGATGACTCGGTGTGCCTCCAGGGTCTCCATGATGGAAGTTTAAATGTTGCAAGAGGTTTTGGGCATACTACGAAATGCTATTTTACAGGTAATGTCACCCTTTCCCAACTTGTGCTCCGTTGAAAGTTTTTAAATAATGTTCTAGGGTTTTTGTTGTGAGTTATAATCATTATTTGACCACCATTTCATATTTTCCTGACAAGTCTTTCCTCGGCATGGGTCCTTAAGATAGAATGCTAGGGAGGAGAGCTATCAAAGCCTGGTAAGCCTCGGTGATTTCCTCGTGGCATCCATAGTACTCGGAAAAAACTCTTTGCATGAAAGTTTGGCACAATGTCGGTCTGTCTTGGTTTATCCGAGACTTCAGTTTCGTTGTTTACTATTTAGACATTACAGTGGTTGTAAATACTTTTAAGCCATCAGGAAAAGTTTTGACACATGGAGGGTTGAACCCTCGACCTGTCATTCGTTGGTTTGTAAACACATACTGTAAAATTTCTTTAAATGGTATCTATGTAAATAGTCTCACTTTGAAGGGTTTAAACCCTCGGCATTTTGATAAAATACAACGGTAACTTTCTAGGGTATTAAAACCCAATTTTTTATTAAAGATTGCAGTTGATGTTTTGAACCTTTAACCTTGCGTTGATTCCTTTTCTATTGTTCTGCGTATGAGATTTCAGTGGATAATACTATAGGTGTTATGTATTTGAATCAATGAGGTTTTAAAGTGTTGAAAACTGAGAGAAAACTGTTGGAACTGTATTAATTAGAAAAATTGTTTGCGGAGTCTGATACTGTGATCTAAATAGTTATTTAAAATCTTTAGGTTTTGTGTATAAACCCTAGGTCGTAAGGCTGGGCCATGAACCCTACTAAGAACTAAATGCTATTTGAGTTTTGGTTGAAAAGATTATGGGTCTCGAACCATGAAAAACATTATGAAAAGAAATAGTAACTAAAATTTAGGCAGTCTGGATGAAGTCTTCAAAAGTCGAATTCTGTTTTCATAATTCTCTTTCATTTTACTACAAGACTGAAAATGTTATTATGATATTAGTATAGTTAAAGAGCGGGGTTTTAAACCCCGGGACATTCGACAGATTTGTTTATTTCTATTTGGCTTGTAATATTCAATTGATTTAGCAGTTGATAGTTAAAATTTTATTGTAATAATGTAATGGATATATGGTTATGATTTTTCTACTGGTGTATTTAAACTTCGTTGTTTAGAACATCCTATACTAAATATTTTGATACTATCTGGATTTGTAAGTACAACATCTATACGGTTTAAAGGCTAACTTGAAGATAATTTTGGTTAATACTATTGTTTATGAAATGAACGTGTAATAAACATTTTTCTACATTTATGTATAAGTGCTTTAATTCTGCAACATGCATTACTATAGTTAAACATATAAAAGCACTATTTTGAATATTGAATTGTTATGCAATATATCAAAGAATCTTTTATTAAGCATGTGTATAAAAAGATATCTATATTTCCTAGATAAATGTTGTGATGTTTATTGAAGAATAGATAACATTAAGGTACTGGAATAATTTAGATTTATTTATAATACTCAATCAAACGAATCTACTTTAAATACATCTTCCCTATACTAGAGTATGGCAATGGAAACAATGCGTGGAAAAATGCAGGGAAGCATTTTTATTCTATCATTCATATATAAACCTTTAACTACTCATTTATCTATTTGACCTAATAACTGTATGGTTTTTCAGAATAGATAACTTTCAGAAATGAAACAGTTCAGAATATATATGAGGAAATATAAAATTGATAACATAATAACATGCATATCCTGACTAATAGTTTTGATAGAAGTAAATAAGATAACACTAATTGAACCTGATAATTGTAGAAGAGACAAACAACCAAAGGAGCCCGTTCCACCCAACCCACTCTTGAAGATAGCCAAGTTACTTGCCTTAGGATCCCCAATCCTGTTCACTGAACCACCAGGACAAAGATGTTGTGTGGAGAAAATGGAATAAATTCCTTTGCAACTCAGCAGTAGCACTTGACAGTAGTACTTCCTGCTTTTAGCAATATTGAACTCAACAATATGGCTGCACTAGTTCAGAATGCAGTCTTAGTTCACTCAATCACTTCTAACCTTCCCCTCATTGAATCTCTTGTGCTCAGAAATTATCACAAGGTAAGAATTGAACAGCCTCCTGCTGAATTCGATGGGTAGATAAGCATGCCTAGGTCTTTTGGTCAGTTGATTTTAGTAAATGAGCCACCTGCTCAGTTCTACTTTCTTGGGGAACATGACCATAAAAGTAGCGAAGTTACCCCCTACAACAGTTAGAAGTGAGTTGAGGATGCTTCCAAGTGTTAGTTTGCTCTCCACCCCAGTCCATTCCTCCTAGTGGTTTAGTGAAACCTCATTCAATAGTATCCTTTGGATATTTGTCTTTGCTTTTATTTATTAATAATAAAATATTCAAAGTGATGAATTACAGTCATCCTTGACCCAACTTGGTTAATAGTCATAAAACTGGTCAATAGTCATAAAACTTTACAATAAAAATAAAACATAATGTTTTCTTCATGACATAAAATGTCTAGAACTTGGGTATGTGACAAACACCCCCTCTTAACTTCAACATCATCCGCGATTTTACTTTATTCATCATCCTCTTGACCCTCTTGGAACAGTATTGGATATCCCACCCGCATATTACTTTCCAATTCCCAAATTGCTTCTTCCGGACTAAGGTGCTTCCATTGCACCTTTACTTGTCCACTGGTACGGTTATGAAGAAAAATTTCCCTCTTGTCGAGGATACAGTCTGGTTCCACCAGAAAATCTCCTTTTGGTTCCACCTATACATCATTCCAATTAATCGCATGAGTAGCATCATGCACGTACTTTTTCAAAAGAGAGATGTGAAATACATTATGTACTTTAATATTTGGTGGCAAAGCCAACTGATATGCCACTGGTCCTACCCTGGATAGTATTTCAAAAGGTCCACAATAGCTTGGTGCTAGTTTAGCACAACTTCCTAAATTTAAGGAGCTCTTTTTAGGTTTTACCTTAAGGAACACATGATCACCAACCTAAAACTCTTTTGGAGTAAATCTGCATGACTTTTCTGTCTATCTTGTGCAATTTTCAAATTTCCTTGAACCTGTTTCATGGTTAGTTCCATTTCTTTTAATAACTCAACTCCTAGCATTAACCCGTCAATTGGATTAATCCATGAAATAGGAGTATTACATTTTCTTCCATATAAAATTTCAAAAGGACTGAGTTTTGTTGAAGCTTGGTAATGATTATTATAAGAAAACTCAGCAAGATGTAAATATTCCTCCCATTTACCTAGTTGATCTCTTGTTAGTTTTTCATAATTTACTTCAATTTGATATAGGATCTTAACTGAGAGAACAACATGTACAACATATCAATCATGGACACAATAATGCAAGCACACAAGAGACACAGAGTTTACTTGGGGAAAACCATAAAGGTGAAAAACCCCAATAACTTCCTCAGAGATAGATAGAGCAATGATACAACACAAGCATAAGAGATAGACATCTCCTAGTAGCAGCTTATCCTCCTCCACAAGTGCACCACTCTCCAAAGAGTGTGTGAGAGAATAGAATGATGAAATAGAGTGCCTCCTGCACTCTATTTATACTTGACTTGACTTGCCTAATAACCTTTACTAAGTCGGCCTCAACTTAACCACATAACACAATGCTAACTGGGCCGACACCCAATAGGGTGGTCTAATAATCCTTTGATCCACATGGCCGACCACCAATAGGGTGGTATAATAACCCTTTGACCCACATGACTTATACAGGGCCGACCCCAACAAGGTGGTCTAATAACCCATCAAGTATAAGTTATGACACTTACAATATAAATGACGACGCTTCCGTATAGAGGAATAATAACATCTTTATAGGAATACAAACACTTCCGTATAGAGGAACAATACCATCTCTATAGGAGTACAATATACATATATGAAATACATTCCAAATTTACATATACATCAACACTCCTCTTAACTAGGAAGTTATTTCTCGACACATATCTGCTAGCACAAGTCTTCTTCTCTGGATCATCATCAGTGAATCATCATCCTCGAATCATCGTCATCATCACTACTGCTGCTATCTCAATCAATCGCTGAATCTACGTGTCATAGGAAGTTCTACAGAGCCATTCCTTTTTCATACTGGATGTAAGCCCACCATCTGCAGGTCTTCATCATCACTGGTCATACTGTGGAGTCCTCAGGACTTATTACGTGCATCACAAAACCTGGTTGTATTATCCTAGGATTTTACGAGCACACAGCTCTACCTATTGGATCTCCCAGGAGCACATTACATGTGACTGTCACAAAACCTTAACAGAGTCTCTTGACTAGCAAGAACCCTAAAGAGTATCTGAGGCCTTTTTCATCCTGTCCAGATCTCCAGGACTTATTACAGGTGACCCCCACCACAAAACCTTAAAAGAGTGTCTTGTCAAGCAAGAACTCTAAAGAGAATTTGAGGCCTTTTTCATCCTGTCCATATCTCCAGGACTTATGACATGTGGTCATGGCAATGCCTCGAAAGATCATCTGAGGCCTTTTTCATCCTGTACAGATCTCCCAGGTCTACTTACATGCCATAGGACAAAGCCTCGAAAGAGCGTTTTCCAGATCTCCCAGGGAGCTATTATATGCCAACGACAAAACCTAGTAAGAGAATCTGCAAACCTCCCAGGGCGCTATTATATGTCCTCCCAAAGCAAAACCTCAAAAGAGCATTTTCCAGATCTCCCAGGGAGCTATTATATGCCAGCGAAAAAACCTAGCAAGAGAATCTGCAAACCTCCGAGGGTGCTATTATATGCTTATCTACACAACTTGTCCACGGCCACAGAGTATCAACCTGATACTCACCATACATCATCCTGATGTACACATGATCATCCTAATCATCATCACTGCATCGTCCTGATGCATGTCATCTGGAGCAACATCCTGAAGCTCATCATCCATGATCATCATGATCATACAATGCATCCACCTGATGCATACACAGTATTTTCCTGATACATATCATCATACATGATCTACCTGATCATACAATGTATCCACCTGATACATATACAAATACATGATCCACCTGATCATACCTGATACATATCAACATACATGATCTACCTGATCATACAATGTATCCACCTGATACATATACAAATACATGATCCACCTGATCATACCTGATACATATAAACATACATGATCTACCTGATCATACAATGTATCCACCTGATACATATACAAATACATACACATGATCCAACTGATCATATCCAGCATCCAACATGATGCATACATACATAAATGATCCAACTAATCATATCCAGCATCCAACATGATGCATACATACATAAATGATCCAACTGATCATATCTAGCATCCAACATGGTGCATACATACATAAATGATCCAATTGATCATATCCAGCATCCAACATGATGCATATACATATACAGAGAAGTAATTGGAGCATCGTCGTGATGCTCATCATCCAGCGCTTACATCCATAGCCATGTGAAGGATCCTCCTTCCAACATGCTTGGAATGGCTTCAACAAATGTCTCCATCACTTCTTCCTCGAAGTGTCATCAATCTGAAGAACACGAAGCCTCTCTCTGAAGTACTCTAACTTCAGTCTGGCTAGTGGCTTCGTCAGCACATCTGCAATCTGCTCATCCGTCGCAACATACAAAAGCTTCACTGCTCCTCTCTGCACCATATCCCCGATATAGTGATATTTGATCTCTATGTGTTTCGACCTATCGTGGAACACCGAGTTCTTAGATAGCTTCACACAACTCTGGTTGTCACAAAAGATACTAGTAGCCTCCAACGGGAGATCAAATAACTGAGAAAGTAGCTTCCTAAGTCATACTGCCTCACAACTAGCCGAACAAGCTGCAACATACTCTGCTTTGGTTGTACTCAGTGCTACGCAGGACTTCTTCCTACTAAACCAAGAGATCACACTTGATCCCATACTGAAGCAGCACCCAAAAGTGCTCTTCCTATCTGCAGAACTACCTACCCAATCTGAATCAACATAACCCTGCAGGTTAAACTTTTGATTTGCATCATACTTGAGCCCATAATCAATTGTACCCTTTAGGTACCTTAGAATATGCTTTATAGCAACCAGGTGAACACTCCTCGGATCCGTCAGAAACTAGCTCAATGTGTTCACCACAAAACAAATATATGGTCTCGTGTTCATCAGGTACATCAAGGACCCAATCATCTGATGATACATAGTGACATCAACCGTCTCAAATGAAGCATCACACAGAATCTTCAGGTTCGATGCCATAGGTGTGGCCATGGCCTTGCAGTCCATCATCCCGAACTTCTTCAGGATCTTTACTGCATACTTCCCTTTTCCAAGGAAGGTTCCATCTACACTCTACAACACCTCCATGCCTAGAAAGTAGTGCA
Source organism: Larix kaempferi (assembly GCA_027924585.1). Taxonomy (NCBI): domain Eukaryota; kingdom Viridiplantae; phylum Streptophyta; class Pinopsida; order Pinales; family Pinaceae; genus Larix; species Larix kaempferi. The sequence goes on along the minus strand of BSBM01000011.1, from coordinate 22,141,357 downwards.
TCATCCCCAAGTTCTTCATCTCAAACTTGGCAGCAAGCTTCCACTGCGTGTTGGCAATCAATCTATCCTCACCTGTAACAAACAGGTTATCCACATACAAAAGTAGTATCACTGGATTGGCTTCCTTAACCTTGTAGTAAAGGTTGGAATCCGCTTTACTCTTGGTAAAGCCCAAACTGGATAGAAAGTTGTCTATCCTACCATACCAAGTTCTGCACATATATGACTTCCCGTCATGTGTCTCAAAGCCAAGTGGCTTCTCCACATACACTTCCTCCTCGACTACACCATTCAAGAAAGTTGTCTTGACATCCATCTGGTGTATCTTCCATTTCATCACTGTAGCCAGAGCAAGTACTGATCTGATGGAAGTGTGCCTAGGTATAGGTATAGAATTCTCTTCATACTCAATCCCTCTTTCTAGGAGAAGCCACAAGCTACAAACCTTGCTTTGTATTTCGCCATGCTACCATCTGCAGCATGCTTGATCTTATAGATCCATTTGGAAGTCACAACAGACTTCCCTTCAGGTCTTGGGACTGCATCCCAAAAATCATTCTTCATGATCGACTGGTACTCCTCGATCATGGCATTCTTCCCGAATCCTGGGAACTTCAATAGATAACTTTGTTGTTGAACAAATGTTGTAGTCTTTCTTTTGTAGGTGATGGTATACGATCTTTCCTACAAAACAAGTTAAATTGCATGATTAGAAAACATCTCATAGTTTTCAGAACAAGTTCTTACACATAAATAAATATGTCATACAGTCATGCAATTATCTTAGCCAATACAACATTTATCCATATCCCGTAACTTTCTAGATGCCTTCCAATCTCTACCAGAACATTGTTAAGAGTTTGTACAACTCCCAACATGTCAGCAAAGAGGTTTCATTCTAGATAAGTAGCAATGGAATGTTGTACAATGCCATGGGCCACTTACCCATCATATGCATATTAGTATTATACTGTTCATCAATGAAATTATTCTAATATGCATAATACACAACCTAAGTCTAGGAACATAAGCATATACAGTATTGAACAACATTATTTAAACAAACAAATATGTAAGAAATGACAATTCAAATACTTATCTTTGTTTGGTTGTTGGGTGGACTCCCTCTGAATCTTTGCAACTCCATTCTGATGTGGATTGTGAGAAGTGGTCGTCTCCCTCTGAATATCTACATCCTTGCAGAAATTACTGGAGTGTGCTCCCTCTTGATCTTTGCTTCCTGGATTACCTGTCTTTGAACTTATATCCATCCTCGATCACTATCCATGCTTACAAGTATCATTATTGTGATATCCTTGAGATCTCATACATAATCATACATTTATTAGTATATTCTCAATACTATCAAAACACAATAATCTTAAGCATGTATGGTCATGATCATTTCAAACAGAAATAATGAGCATTAGTATTCAAAGACTCTTATGGTTAGTTATATTATAAATTAAAGTAAGAAACATAATATGCCTAAACATGTGATTACTCAAACCTATACTTTCATGACTCTTCTGGTTAGTCATATCATCAATTAAGGTAAGAAACATAATATGCATACACCCATGGTTATTCAAACCTATGAATAATCATTATCAATCATGCCATGTATACTTATATAAGAGATCCTATCACAAGGTAGGATTCTAACTTGATATAGGAAAAACATACCTGGATTAGTATGTTAGCTAGTTATGTCTAACATACCCACATGATGTCTTCTTGTTCTCTTCAATGACTTGTGCTAGTAACCTGCATATCTCATAAGTTAACCATTATAGAACCAAGTTATACATACCTCGTAAATAGATCTTCTAAGTGATCCATGACAATGGATGAATCTTTGTCTTCATGTCACCATGATCATATGTTCTTGAACTAGAACATGATTTGTCTTTCTTGGTGTACCTTTCATGTTAACGTACAACATAAACCTCATACAACATCACAATGCATTAGTACAATCATAAGTGTCAAAACCCTAATCAATGAATATCTTCTATCATGCATTCATAATTTTATTAAGGTGATACAACAAGTCTAAATTTAATCAATATTGTACTAACCGTAATAATATGAATACAAACATACCATAAACTTAATCATGAACAAATCTCGAAACATACCTGGATAAGTCATACCTGTGGAGATTGCTTGTAATCGTCTTACGAAATGCCTTAGCCTCATCTCCCTCTAAAACAAGAACTTTTTCACTTATGCAGGTGACTAATCCATTCTCTTCTAGGATTAACCCAATCCACTTGATTTGCAGGAACTGGATCTTGAGCTAGATTAGGGTTTGTGAGAGAAACCCTAAAAATTAAAACTTTGAATTTCAAACTTCTGAAAGGATAGAAAGATGCTCATTTCTGAGCTGGTCAAGCCAGTATACTCAGAATTTGAAAACTGCAAAGTTTCACCCCTCAAAATTTCCTTTTAGTTTTCCGGATTCACTAGGGAGGACCCTGAATTAAGGTTTGAGTTTCTCAGAGCTTCACCCAACCAAAAAGTTTGATTCAAATCTCTAAGCTTCTATTTTTCTTAGGAGCTTCCAGCCATGGTCACAGATTTCCAAAATTCCAACTTTTGCAAAAGCCCTAATTTTCCATCTTTTCGATCAATGTCCTGAACTGGGGTTTGATCAAGCCCGGCCTTCTTCCCAACCAGAAAATATGATCTTGGTCCCTAAATTTCGATTTTGATCAGTATATTCCATCTGTGGTATCTGATTACAAAAATTCCAACTTTCTCCGAAACTCTAAATTCCCGAAGCCATGAATGAAGGTGCTCAAAAATAATTCTGTTTTGACAGAAATATGCACCTGATTGTTTCTGGTGTAACTACGAACTTTCTAATCCATAAGGTCTAAATTTTTTTCCCGTGGTATCCTGACCTATCATCTTTCCAACCCCATAGTTCTGACCTCAAATGGATTCTCTGAGAGAGAGTTATGCTAAGTGTCGCAACATGACCTGTTTATGGGATAAAACAGGAGAGCTAACTTGTACGGCGTTCCACATGTCACTGGTTCAGTTTTGGCCTCTGAAAATGTTACCCAACAAAGCACAGCCCGTGCACTACCTTCCACATTTTACGAAATTTCATTTGGAGATTCTTAGCCCAAGTTATGACCTTTGTTCTTAGGTCACTTGTTTATGACTCAGATCTAGAAGAGTCAGAAAACCTAGATTGTACAGATCATAAAACACAAAGTACAATGAATTAGAAGTTTTCATTTTGACATAAGGTACATGGGGATCTAATATTTGACCTATAAAAGTTTCATATCCGAAAACTTTGCCAAAATGGATTTATAGAGAAAGTGCTATGATGACTAGTTTTTTCCATATCAAGCCCTAGCATCGCAAGTGCAACAAGTGTCATACATGCCATACCATGCCTTCTTTCAAGCTAACTCTGATACCATGTTATTTTTTTAGAATTTAATTCAATCTGATCTAGGATATTAACTGAGAGAACAACATGTACAGCATATCAATCATGGACACAATAATGCAAGCACACAAGAGACACAGAGTTTACTTGGGGAAAACCATAAAGGTGAAAAACGCCAATAACTTCCTTAGAGATAGATAGAGGAATGATACAACCCAAGCATAAGAGATAGAAATCTCCTAGCAGCAGCTTCTCCTCCTCCACAAGTGCGCCACTCTCCAAAGAGTGTGAGAGAGAATAAAATGATGAAATAGAGTGCCTCTTGCACTCTATTTATACATGACTTGACTTACTTAATAACCTTTACTAGGTCGGCCTCAACTTAACCACATAACACAATGCTAACTGGGCCGACACCCAATAGGGTGGTCTGATAACCCTTTGACCCACATGGCCGACCCCCAATAGGGTGGTCTACTAACCCTTTGACCCACATGACTTATACAGGGCTGACCCCAACAAGGTGGTCTAATAACCCATCAAGTATAAGTTACGACACTTACAATATAAATTACGAATAGGAATACAAACACTTCCGTGTAGAGGAACAATACCATCTCTAGGAATACAAACACTTCCGTGTAGAGGAACAATACCATCTCTATAGGAGTACAATATACATATATGAAATACATTCTGAAGTTACATATACATCAACATCTTTAACATACATTCTTAACATGTCTTCAAGAATCTGATTGACCCTTTCGATCTTCCCATCCGTTTCTGGATGAAATGTTGTACTAAAATTTAAAGTAGTATCTAAACCTTTAAATAAATACTTCCAAAAATTTCATGTAAACTTTGAGTCTCTGTCAGAAATTATAACTTTTGGAATCCCATGCAAACGAAAAAATTGTTTCATAAAAATTTCAGCAATGTTAGCAGCCTTGTAGGTTGTTTTAACAGATATGAAGTGGGATGCTTTACTAAGCTTATCCACAACTACCATTATGGAATCATTCTGTTTTTTATTTTTAGGTAAACCAGTAATAAAATCAATGCTAATTATGTCCCACTTCCAATCTGGAATAGGTAGTGGCTGCAACAATCTAGCTGGGTGTCGATGTTCATCCTTTACTTGCTGACACTCTATACACCTAGAAATATATTTATCTACTTCACTTTTCATACATCACCAAAAATAATCCTTTCTCAGCATTGTTATCATATTTTGGTAGCCAGGATGTCCTGTGTATGGACTTTTATGCAACTCATTTAAAATCAACAACTTAATTTCAGCAACATTAGGCACATAAAGTCTGTTTTTATACAGCAATAAACCTCTTTCATCAATTATGAAATCTATTATTAAATTTTCAGCATTATCTTCACCAACTTTATTATGTAAATTATGATATTTTTCATCCATTTTGATCCCTTCCTTAATCTGATCTTCTAGATCAGTTTTATAAGTGTTGATTGTTGAAATAAAATTTAGCCTAGCATTTATGCTTAAGGCATCAACAACTTTATTTTCTTTACCCTTAATGTGTTGAATCTTGAAATCATATTCGCTAAGGAAAGCTAGCCACCTAGCTTGCCTCACGTTCAGATTTGGTTGATCCAGCAAATACTTTAACCCTTTATTATCTGTCATTAAAGTAAATTTTCTTTCAATTAAGTGATGGCGCCACATCTTTAATGCATGTATTACAGCAGCCAACTCTATGTCATAAATTGCATAGTTCTTTTCATAAATCTTTAACTTCCTAGATTCATATGCAATCACGTGACCCTCTTGTGTTAAGACCCCACCAAGTCCATCATTGCACGCATCAGTGCATACAATGAAATCCTTGTTTGGATCAACAATTTTTAGAATAGGTGTTGTTGTTAACAGCTCTTTAAGTTTCTTAAAACTTTCTTCACATTTTTTATCCCACACAAATGTCTTACCCTTCTTTTGTAAATATGTTATAGGATTCGCTATTATGGAGAATCCCTCTATAAATTTACGATAGTAACCTATAATTCCCATAAGAGATCGTACACCAGTTACGTCTTTAGGGGCAGGCCATTCATTAATTGTTTTTATCTTGTCTGGGTCTACTACGATTCCATCCTTGGATATCACATGCCCTAAATACAGTATTTTATCTTTATAGAAATCACATTTGTTGAACTTAGCGTAAAGTTGGTGTTCTCTTAACACTTGTAAAATTATTTTAAGTGTTCATCATGCTCTTCTTTAGTCTTAGAGTAAATTAGAATGTCATCAATAAAAACAATTACAAACTTATCTAAGTACTGATGTAAAACATTATTCATAAGACACATGAAAATTGTTGGAGCGTTGGTCAACCCAAAAGGCATAACCACAAACTCATAGTGCACGTAACGGGTTCTAAAAGAAGTCTTAAAGATGTCCTCATATTTTATTCTAACTTGATGGTACCTCGACCTCAAGTTTATCTTAGAAAATATCTTTGCGTCACATAGTTGATCAAACAGATCATCAATGCGAGGCAAAGGATATATGTTATTTATGGTCATTTTATTTAACTAACAGTAATATATGCATAAGCTCATAGTTCCGTCTTTCTTTTTAACAAAAATTATAGGTGCTCCCCATGGAGACACATTGGGCCTTATATAATTTTTATCAATCAATTCCTTAAGCTATGATTTAAGTTCATTAAGCTCCAAAATGTTCATTCTGTAAGGAGCCTTTGAGTTTGGTACCGGCCTTGGTACTAACTCAATGGTGAAATCAAGTTCCCTTTTCGGAGGTAGACCTAGAATTTCTTCCGGGAATACATAAGAAAATTCCTTAAGAATGGGTATGTCTTCCAGCTTTAACTGATCTTCCTTAGTGGATTGTTTGTCATTAATTATGTTTATAGCAAACAACTTACACCCTTTACGAACAAACTTCTTGACTTGTAAAGCAAAAATTTGTCTAACAGATATCTTTCTAGGAATTCCTTTTACTGTTATAGTTCGCATTCATCATTCAAACAAGTAAAAGTCTTTTCAAAGAAATTTAATACTACCCTATGCTTCTCTAACCAGTCCATTCCAATCAGAACATCGTAAGATCCTAGAGGTAACACATTCAACTTAACATGCCTAGGTCTTTTGGTCAGTTGATTTTAGTAAATGAGCCACCTGCTTAGTTCCACTTTCTTGGGGAACATGACCATAAAAGTAGGGAAGTTTCCCCCTGCAATAGTTAGAAGTGAGTTGAGGATGATGCCAAGTGTCAGTTTTCTCTCCACCCCAGTCCATTCCTCCTAGTGGGTCAATGAACACTCATTCAACGGTCTCATTTGGATATTTGTCTCCACTTTTATTTATCAATAATAAAATATTCAAAGTGATTAATTACAGTCATCCTTGACCCCACTTGATCAATAGTCACAAAACTTTACAATAAAAATAAAACATAATGTTTTCTTCATGACATAAAATGTCTAGAACTTGGGTATGTGACAAAAGGTACATTTCTTGGATTTATCCTCAAGCTTTGTTCTATTTTCTTTATCAATATAGAAAAATTCTTCACAACCAAAATTTCTTAGAAATTAGTAGTTTACCTTTTTACCTGTCCATTCCTCCTCTAGAATACCACCATCCAAAGCACTTGAAGTCCCTCTGTTTATTAAGTAAACAACAATATATACAACATCTACCCAAAACTGTAAGGGAGACCCTACATGGAATCTCATACACCTTGCATGCTCCATGATCGTCTTGTTCATCCTTTCTGACACACCATTTTCTTGTGGTTTTCCTAGGATGGTCTTCTCTCTACGAATCACATGGTATGAACAATAAATAACAAAATCCTTGCCACAGTATTCACCTCCATTATCAGATCTGAGACACTTCAACCCTTTTCTTGTCTCATTCTCAACCAAATCTTTCCACTTCTTAAAAGTAGCAAACACATTAGATTTTTGTCTAATGCAATAAAACCAAGTTTTTCTTGTTGCATCATCAATAAAATTAACATAATAATGAGAGACACCAAGAGATTGTACTTGAGCTGGTCCCCATACATCTGTATGCACAAGCTGTAACTTTTCACTCTTCTTATGTTTCCCAACCCTGAGAAATTTGACTCTCTTTTGTTTTCCATAAACATAGTTCTGACAGAATTCCAATATTACTTACTTCAGATCTGGAAATGACTTCCTTGAGTGGAGAATCTACATTCCCTTATCACTTATGTGTCCAAGCCTATGATGCCACAAAAAATGTTGTATTTGTTCTCGTGGAAGCTAAAGAGATAGAATAGTCAGTATTATGAGGACATAAATACAATGTACCTATCCTGTCTCATTTTTCTATCACCATTGATCCTTTAGTGATCTTCCATGACATTTCTCCAAACATAGATAAATAACCACCATCTCCCAACTGCCCTGTTGAGATCATATTTCTTTTCATAGCAGGCATATTCCTTACATATTTTAACATCCATTCACCATTCTTTAACTTTATCCGTACCTTACCCATTCCAACAATTTTACATGGTTCATCATCACCCAATAAAACATGTCCAAAATCTCTAGGAACATAATCATGAAATAATTTCCTATGGGGTGTAGCATGACATGAATCCCCTGAATCTACTACCCATTAATCACTAGTATTATTTAATGCAAGAATCAAAGCATCTTGTAACACATCACCTGCCAAATTTTCTTCCTGAGTAGTCTCATGATGTCCATCTCCTTTCTTCTTTAGAGATCTGTAGTCTTTCTTTAGATGTCATTTCTTTCCACAACTCCAACACTCTATATTTTCTATTCTGGACTTGCATTTTCCCTTCCTTGACTTGTTGCGATTACCTGGGATCTTTCCTATCTCCCTTTTTCTTCCCCTGCTCTCCATGGTCAATGCATTACCTGATGTCTCACATGTTCTTTTCCTTCACATTTCCTCGCTAAGAATAACACCAACAACATCATCAAATTTCAAAGTTTTTGAACCAGACACATAGTTACTTACAACCATGACCAAGCCATTCCATCTTTTTGACAATGAGCACAAGATTAGAAGAGCCCTAACCTCATCTTTAAAGTTCACTTTTACAAAAATTAGTTGATTTCTAATTGTATTAAATTCCAATTTAAATAACCAACAATAGATCCACCTTCTAACATCTTCATATTAAATAAATGCTTCATCATAAATACCTTGTCCAAGGCCAATGGTTTTTCATACAGCATACCCAATGTGCTCATCAAACCCTCCATTGTCTTTTCTTTTGAGATATTGAAAGCCACTGATGAATCCAGGCACAACCATATTGTTCCCAGTGTTTTTCTATCAAGAACCTTCCATTCTTCATCCTTCATAGTTGCCTACTATTTTTATTTTCCTCCCAACGGTAGGAATAGATCCTTTTGATATAGATAGTCCTCCATTTGCATCTTCCATAACTGGTAGTTTTGGACGTTAAACTTCTTGACCTTAAAATTTCCTTCTTCCTCCATTGCTCCCACTCAAATTAGGAACCCTTCTTTCATGTGAGTTTATGTTCCAAATAGACCTTTGGATCTAATACCAATTGTTAGAAAAACATGATCTTAGAGAAACAACAATGAACAAGATGCAAATATAAATCGCATAAAACACATTACAAGAGAGACACCAATATAACGTGGTTCACCCAAGATGGAATACGTCCACACATACATTTCCAGTCCTTATTATTATACCATCCAGCAAAATAAAGGGATACAACATGCAACACATCCACTTCAACTTTCTCTTCACTCTCTCTCAATCTTTCTTACACAATCACAAAGATCTTTACAATGCTACAATACATTACAAAGACATATTACAATGTCTTCCTTTTAAAGGGGAATTACCATGGGAAAATACTACAGGCTACCCAATACCATGGGCCCATTAAGGGTTGGCCAACAAATAACCAAAATATTTCTTTCGGGGGCTTCACCCCCTGAACCCCCGTGGGGGGGCGATGCCCCCCCGCTGAGATGAGTGTACAGTCCACCTACACAGCATATAAAACCGGAGTACAAACACGGTTGAAACAACAACATCTCTGAATCAAGAAGATCACGCTCCACAACCAACAAATGAGACACCATCATATAGGTTATATAGAATATAGTAGAGAGAAAAATGGGCATCATATAGGTTATAGAATATGGTAGAGAGAAAAAAGGGCAGCATGTTCCTATGATGAGGAGTTGATTATCGCCAATATAAGCTAAGGAGAATCAAAGTCAAAAGAATAGTGATGAAGGTATGGAGTTGTGTGTATATTATGAAAATATGTATTTATCCAAATCATAGTGTATTTTTATATTCCCTAAGGTATATTGAGTGAAGTTATCTATGGTATTTATTTATTGTTTATTATTTTCTTATTATTTTTATTTAAGCAAGTTGTTATAAAAGATATGATCAAATTCAAACATTCTTAGTGTTGTTAGGGATTATACCCTATAGTAGGGGAAAGGATGCTATCAACGTACATGAGGTGACATATAGATACATTATATCTTGCATTAATTACTGTAAACAAAATAAGATTAGGTTTCGGAAATCAATACCTTATTTATGGTGGCTGGTCCTAGCTTTCGCCCAATCTCCACAGCAATGTACCTACAAAATACACAAACCTTCCTCAACATATTCTGACTATAAATATATAAATATATTGAAGACAATATAACATTAATTATGATCATAAATTCAATAGAAACAACGTTCCATTGGGATGGGAAGGGTATCTCAATCTTTATTGTCAAAGAAATGCAACCAAATACAGTTTATACCTGATCTGTTCCAAGCACGTCTGCAACCAAGTTCTGGGCTCCTGCTCCTCTCAATGAATTAGAAATTCCTTCAACATAACGATAGCTTCTTCTTCATTGGCCTCTTCCTCATGGCTTCCCCTTGTATTTATGGCCAAGGTAGGAAGTTAGATTAGTGAGGTAGATGAATTGGGAAGTTGGAGGAGTTACAATACCAAACTCAACTAATCCCAATTTGTAATGTTAATATATTTTTCCATTTCATCTTAATATGTGCGTAGGTATGATAGTAGAAAACCTACGCATAGTGTGCAGTTAGTGCTCTTAATGACTTGCGCATACAACTTTTGGGATAAGTGCGCGGGTTTCCTTTAGTAGAACCTGCGCATAGTGCACTAGATGTCAATTGTAAGAGTAGCGCATTTATAATGAAATATGCAAAAAAAATATAGTTTTCAGCTGAAGAGGTGTGATCTCTGCAGTAAATCATCTAAGGTCAATCTAGCTCTTCCATCTATAGTGTCCTTTTGTGTGATCGACAGGGCAATGTGATCATGGATGGAGAAGTGCAGATTTGACCTATAACAGGGGAAAGGATGCTATCAACGTACATGGGGTGACAGATAGATACATTATATCGTGCATTAATTACTGCAAACAAAATGAGATTAGGGTTTGAAAATCAGTACGTTATTTATGGCGGCTGGTCCTAGCTTTTGCCCAATCTCCACAGTAATGTACCTGCAAAATACACAAACCTTCCTCAACATATTCTGACTATAAATATATAAATATATTGAAGACAATATAACATTAATTATGATTAGAAATTCAATAGAAACAACATTCCATTGGGACGGGAAGGGTATTTCAATCTTTATTGTCAAAGAAATGCAACCAAATACAGTTTATACCTGATCTGTTCCAAGCACTTCTGCAACCAAGTTTTGGGATCCTGCTCCTCTCAATGACTTAGAAATTCCTTCAGCAGAACAATAGCTTCTTGTTCATTGGCCTCTTCATCATGGTTTCCCCTTGTATTTATGGCCAAGGTAGGAAGTTAGATTCATGAGGCAATTGAATTGGGAAGTTGGGGGACTTACAATCCCAAACTCAACTAATCCCACTTCGTAGTATTAATATATTTTTCCATTTCATCTTAATATGTGCATAGGTATGATACTATAAAAATTATGCATAGTGTGCAGCTAGCGCTCTTAATGACTTACGCATACAACTTTTGGGATAAGTGCGCGGGTTTCGTTTAGTAGAACCTGCGCATAGTGATCTAGATGTCAATTGTAAGAGTAGCACATTTATAATGAAATATGCAGAAAAAATGTAGTTTTCAGCTGAAGAGGTGTGATCTCAGCAGTAAATCATCTAAGGTCAATCTAGCTCTTCCATCCATAGTGTCATTTTGTGTGATCGACAGGGCAATGTGATTATGGACGAAGAAGTGCAGATTTGACCTATAACACTTAGTTTTCTAAACCATTGTACATAACAATATGAAATAAGTTTATAAACATGTACATTTCAATAAGGTTCTTCTTTTGTGTTATTTTATTGTTTGGTTTATCAATACAATTTCTTTGGATATATCATTTGGTATCAACTCAATCGATCTTTGGACCTCTTAAATTCTTTTTTGTTTTGGATAACAATGATCCACTCCCTATTCTCTTTAACTTCTATAGCCTAATATGGATCCATTCCTTCCTATATTTGACCTCAACAACCTAATAGATATATTCTCCCCCCCTCTATTCAATTTCGACAGCCTAAAGTGATCCAGACCCTCTTCTCATTAGCTTACTTATCCTAAGAAGTACCTATTCCCTCGTCTATTTGACTTCCATTTAATCACTCAAAGTTATTCACTCACTCATCATTAGAGTTGTGTAGCCCCAAACAGTGACATATTGCGAGTTAAATCTAAAGCAACATGTTTTGTTTTTTTCTCCTCTAATATTTTCTACTAGATTATAATTTGGATATTTGATTAAAAAAATGAAAAAAAAAAACAAAATAAGCCCTGATTACTTTCATGCATGTAGATTTTCTCCATATGCTACATTTTCATAACAATTTTCCTTATGAAACATTTCATGGCCTTCCTTTTTATTTTGTTTAATCATCTTCATAGATTCCAAATTTTCAATATCAGTGCCTCACTCACTCTTGGATAAGCCTCTTCTCATTCGTCAGCTTCATCTTATAGTGCTTTTATTCATTTCCATCATTTTAAGAACCCTAAAATCCATTCCCAACTTATCTGACCCTAAGTATGCTTCATCAGCATGGCCTAATTCTCATGCATCTAGATACATAATATATGTTCTTCATCCCCATCATTCCTTCCACAATCGATAAATGAATAATGTTCTAGAGTAATCATCATTCCGCATGATTGATGGAAATAGACAAATGTACACTTAAAAGGAATATATGCATGCATACATCTTTTTGGAGGTCACTTTGCTTATTCCTCGGGGATTCCACGTAAGCAATACCATTGTCACTTGCAGTTCCACCTTCATTTCTAGTCCCTATACCACCACTTGGCTATGATCCTTGATTATCCTCTCTCTTTGATTTTCATAATGATTTATGTATCTCACAAAGATGCTTGAGATTCTGATGTTATATCTAGGGAGCATTTTCATCATTGTGATGCATAGGTGATGGAATTCGTACAAGAAAATAAAAGAAAAAAATAAAATGATGATCCATGCATAACTATGTAAATTTTCCAAGATCGTAGAAGTATATACAAGATTGGTTGAAGGAATTTCCTACTGATGTCCCTATAGGTTCTTTCAAGGAAGGTTTGGTTAATACTTGGGCAAATATTTATATGGAAAATGTTTTGAATAACAATTGAAAAGGGAGAAACAATTTCCAACTTCATCAAGATTTGTCTCTTCCTTTATTGATTAGAACCCTTATGTTGGTCATCCTAAGCCACATAAACAAGGTCAATAAATTTTCTAAAAAGGTGTTTTAAGTGAAGTTGTGTTTTCTTTTGAAGAATAAGTGTTAAACAACTTGGAAATGTGTAAGGTTGGTGGTTTCTTGGTATTATATATGCATAAACTAACAAAATATTTAAAACGATGGTCAAATTTAGGCACCAATATTTAAGGGTTATATTCTTGGCTTTCTATGCACAATTGGGAAACCTCTCTTACTATTGATTCAAAAGTCTCCTTTGATTTCAGGTTTGTACCTTTATGATATTTCATTGGTGAAAAGAGTTTTTGCAACTCTCAACCACTTCAACACTACCACACATATTCTATATTTGACTAAGTGACCTAAATTGAAAAATAGTTTGAAAGATGATATAGTGGTCATCCTTGTAGAATTTATAAGTAATCTATGGAGGAGTTCTAAGGAGATGGCATAGGGTTTATTAAGAAACCACCTCTACATCATCAACAATTTTAGTTGAGCCAATATATAGAATCTCATCACCATTTAATTTTTTTATATTGTTATGGTCTAAATAACCCAAATAACATAAAAGTGTAAAGGATAAATAATTCCATGCCTTGAGAATGATAAGAATTGAATGAATAATAATAACAATTCAAGGGGGGGACACCATTTACACATTATGTGTACAAATAACACATGACAATCCATAAAACTAGAACACTTTCTTGTATATAGGAGAAAAATTTCACAAGTATAAATAATGAGTAGACCAATAATGTCATCAATAATATAATAATAGGTATGTAATGGAACAACCCTATACATTGAACATACCCTAGCCCTTTAAATAAGCACTAACCTCAATGCTAGATTAGTTGTGGATGATTCTATGTGAATAACTTATCCTCCCAAATTGCATATTCTATTAGTAGTTTCTTCTAATTGATGGGGAATTGCATAATTTCTCTTTAACTTTTTCTTCCACTTGGCAGGCTCGTCCGCTCTTGTTTCTGTTACAAAGACAATCTTTTTTCTCCCCATGACAATGTTATTTTTTTCAAGAACTTATACTCAAAGGCTATCAAAATTGAGACCTATATATTCTAGTGTGATTCCTCCTTCCAACCCTTTTTGATTCACCACAAAATAAGTTTCCAGTCAAAAGTTATGATAATCTTACATTGATACACTTTGTAAAGCCTTGACTTGGGGTCCACTCTGCTAGTTGACCTCAAACCTAGTATAGTCTATCCAATTCTAATATTCTATCACTAAAAATTCTATAAGATGTACTCTCATGCATCCTCTTTAGGATCCCTTTAATCCCTTGCAAGTTGGACATTTTGATAGAAAATTATGTTGGAATCACTAAAACTTCTTTTTTTCCTTATTTATGACCCATCACTCTATACGTACTACCCCTAAATATATTTAATTTTTACTTATACTACCCTAATCTATATGTTATCCAATGGCATCAATATCACTTCATTTATACCACTAAATATCTGAACATGATCTTTTTTGTAGAATCTATACTTTAATAAAGGTCTTGGAACTAAGAAGAAACCCTAACTTCTACAACTTGTGCCACAACTAAATTTTAAATTTTTACTTGATACATATAGATGTTTCTTCTTTCCATCCCCGCAAGTGGTATTCAATTTGAACATAATAATTTTTAAATATGAACATTTTATTGAAACCATAAACCACTTGTTTAAGACTAATTTGAAGACTAGAAAAAAACCCGAACTTTTGTCATTTATAACTCTTAAAAAATGGAGAACTAAATACTCCTATTTTACTCAACGTATTTCATTCTTACATATAAAACCCCTAAAATTCCACACAATCCTAATCGCCCAAAAATATTAGAGTGAAAAAGGTAAGATGACTCATTTTAAAGAGCCAAACCAAAGATCGTTCAATACGATACCAAAATGTTATGGTCCAAATAACCAAAATTACATAAAAAGAGAAGGAATAAGTAATAGCATGGCTTGATAATGATAAAGATGATTGAATAATGTTGCATTTCAAAGGGACAATCTCCTTTGCATCTTATGTTTAAAATGTTTTTGTATTTACTCATTTTGTCTCCATAATTTTATAAAGATGTTGAAGCCCCAAACTCTACTTCTATATAAACTCTACATCTATATAAAATTAACATGAATGACAATTAAAAATATTACTAATTAATTATTAATTATTAATATATAATTATGTTTTTAAATTTTATATATATATAATTTAAAAACATAATCATAACATAAAGATGTTATCTATTTATGAAATAATTAATATAATATAACTGCGGTTAAATAATAGCATTTCTTATTTCACATATCGAAGTTCTGTATCGTTACAACTTCGTAGAATCATACAATACAATTGGCTAACAACAATGTAACTATCTAATTACGCAACAAAATTCTTTGTGGAAAATTGAGTTGGGTATTGACCATACACGTTGAAGTGAACCCCATTCCCCGTGATGAAACTATGGAGATAAACGTACTCCCTTACATCATTTCAAAAGGGATGTGAAGTCTAGTCACCATTTTTATAAAAGGTTTATCATATTTGATGAATTAAGTCACATGGTTTACATATGTGTTTTATATTTGTATTTTAATGATGAAAAATTATTAAAATAATATTAGAAATAATTATAAAAAAAAATAGAAATTTAAATTAGTCAAACAAAAAAAAGTTAACATAGTAGTCGAAGGTTTAAATCTCATCATGGCGTTAGTAGACTTTACATGTGCTAGATGTCTTTGTCATTGGAATTTTAGTTGTTAACATATTTTCACCACCCAATATTCCATTATGTTAGGTCACGTTTATCGAATGAGAAAGTCAAAAGAACAAGAATCCCAGTTGTATATGGAAAAGGGTCGGGTCTTGAATTAATTTGACTAATAATTCGCAAATAAGCAATCAGGTCACCAAATTTTCTCAATTAGCTAGGTGTCTTTATTATTTATACATTAGGCGCTGTCAATAATTTCAATGTATGTGATAATTGTATGTTGGAAATTCAATGGTTTATAATTCCTTAAGTGAATTAAAAGTTTTTTTAAAGAATGTTAACAATATTAGAGCCACATTTAATGTGTAAATAAATACATCAATTTTAAAATATGTCTATAAGTTTAAATTTTTTTAACACTTTTATTCCATACTTATTCATTATTATAATTTTGAAAAATAAAAAGAGTGAAATTGTTTTCAAATAAAAAAGTAAAAAACAAATATTTCCCTTTTATCATGTTTAAACTTCATTTTTTTAAATTTATTCATCACCCATCATTTTCCAAAGTTTTGATTAAAAAAAACAGAACTTAGACTATTTGTGTCTTGCTCTACCTTATCACCATGGGAGTCTAGTTTGAATATGTACGAGATGTATACACATTTTAAAGAAAATGCATAATGTGTAGATTTTATCAACAATCGATCATTAAAATAAGACATGGTTTGATTGCATTTACCTACATAAGATGATGTTTATGGACATTTATATGTAAATATATTTCATACTCCACCAGTTTAAGAAACAGTGCCTTTTGATACGTCAAAGTTGTGTAATGATGGGAAATAGATGTTCTAACCATAATTTACATAATTTAAATCAATGTCATCATTACTGGTAGATGAAGACAATAACATCATATATTATGAATTTTTTATAACATCAAAACGGTTTACAATAAAGAAGGTGAGATTTATTAAATATGTTGTACAAATATAAGATAAAGTTCTCTATTTATCACAACAAGAAGAGTCCCAATGGATAATTATTACAACTGAGTAGATAGAGACGGCCTATGTAAGATTACAACTTTTAATAGTTAGCTTATAACCATGATAACTATAGAATTGGATAGTAGTTTATAAAAGAATGTAAAAACATCTTCTTAAGCAAAATATAGGGAGTAAACAAAAGAAAACAAAAATGAGTCCCAACAATGAGGCCTACTAAGGTATCCATGTACAAACTCTCATAAGAGACAAAATTAGAAAACTTGTAGGAAAAAAAACTCTTCCCCAAAAGAGTGAAAACAACATAAAAGTGTATCAAGGAAGGAGGACTCAAGATGGTTCCCCAAGGACAACTTCCTTCACCCCAAGCGTCGATCGCGACTATTAAAAATGAGGTGATGCCAATGGTTTAATGAAGATATCCGCAAATTACTCTTCTGTAGGAAAATACTCCATGTTGGGAACAACATCCTAGATGAGTTGTCGAATGAAGTTCATGTGAATGTTTTTGTGTTTTGTCATTTGACGCTCCATTACATTGGAAGAAATTTGTTTGGCACTCTAATGACACCAAAGAGTAGTTAGATGATCCCATTGATTGCCTAACTTTGTCATCATTGTTGAAATGAAAGGACCTTTTGACTAGCAAGAACTGCAACATGATACTCAACTTATGTAGAAGATAATGTAATCACTAATTTCTTTTTACAAGACTAGGTAATAGGAGCAGAGCCAAGTCAATAGGCAAAGATAGATGTGTACTTTCAATCGTCAACTAAACAACCCAATTAGAATAAGTGAAACCCACATGCCAAGAAGCACCTGAGGTATAATAAATGTCAAAATTGGCAGTAACCTTAATGTACCTTAGAATTGACTTGGTTTCCTTCCAATGACTCTCATGCATATGATAGCAAATCTATAATTTGACTAAAGAAACAGTAGCAATATGTATGAGGGATAATGATGACATTGTAGGCTTTTTTTGAGAGAGTAGTTTTGTATGTGATTGAATATACTTGCTCCAATAATGAGGCCCTTGTAATGTAATGCACACTATTTGAGTTTTAAAGTAATGACTTGAAAACCTTTTGTTGTCCCATATTTTCTGTGTTAATGGAATGGAGTATGCTTTGATATATATGATTTAAAATGGTTCTCGTGTCTATTTTAAATTTACTTTATATGTGTGATTTTTGGGATTCACATGTAATGTTTTGTGTATAAATATAATGAATTGTTATAAGTGATCGATCATATTGCAAACTCCCTCTTTATCATTAAGTATGGCCAATGATTCAGGTGATACCTTCTCCTTGTGGGGATTGAATAAGCCAAGACTCTACACTACAATGGACCCCTGCTATATCCGTGTCCGGATATACTCAGCGATTATTCAAGCGAATAATCCTCCAATGGAAAATAACTCCATTTGATAAAATAATAATATATAATCGATAATGGATGATTACAAAGGATATGGTTGCCTTAAATATGGCTTCTTGGCCATCACATATTGAAGAGACACTTCTCTTCATAAACTATATTTTAATATTATTAACTTCTATTAGGAATAGTTACCTATTTATTACTTTTTTATTGTTGTAGCATTGCCACTCTCTTAGAGAGGCTTTGTCCTCAAAGCCTTATAATTTTGTCGCACTGTTCTTTGCGATGTCGTGGCCGCCGAAACATGTCGATACGAACTGCTAAGTGTAGAGCATAACTTCCGATACGTCGATGGATGAATCCATCCCAAATTGATTTGTTGTGGACTGATGGGATTCCCTACTGATGTGTCGTCAGGAGATTTGATCACATTAGTACCATTATCTTTCGACATTTCCCACTTTTTCAAATATCGGTTTTTATGATTGGGGTGTCGATAGGGAACTTTCACAATGTCACTTTTGTTTAAGAATGTTGCCTTTAGAGCATTGATCTGAGTTGGAAGTTGTATTTTCGTCTCTTGAGGATTTAAGTTTTTGTTATGTATCTTTTCCAACTTGTTTTCTAACTGCCTATTATCATTTTGAAACTTCTTAATCAATTCGACTTGCGATTTTCTATCATCTTCAGATGTCCTAAGTTGTTCCTTAAGGTCTTCATTATGACTTCTGATACAACTATTTTCTTCCTGTTTGTCTAGAAGTTTCCCTTCAATGTCGTCCATAGATTGTTCTATCTTCCGACTATTTTTCAACTTCTTAATTTTTGTGACTAGTATCTTGTTATGATTTCTTAGTCTAAAAATTTCTTCAACATTGTTAGATAATGCTTTATTACTCTTCGCGATCTCTGACTTATGTGCCTTTTTAGAGTCGTCATTTTGTTGTTGAAGAACTTTTATCTGTTGTCGACACTGGGCGACCTTTGATTCTTGACTTTCTAATTTATGTCGTAACTGCATTAGTTCTTCATCTTTGTTGCTAACGATTTTGTTCAAGCGTATTATTTCTACTTCGTAATTATTTATTTCCTTCTTTATATCTTGATTTTTCAATCTCTGATTGAAATCACTTTCATCTTTTAATTCCTTGATTTGTGCACATAATTTTTCTATGTGATTTTTCTGGTTGGACATTGTATGTTCATTGAACCGTTCTTGTATCTTATGTAGTTCAATCTTTATTTCTGATTGTGTATTAATGTCTCGTAATTCTTCATTGTCTTTTCGATAGCGCTTTAACTTGGCTTCTAATTTCTCTCACAAATCGGCTTCCATGGTTTCTGTCTTCTTCGACGGTGGAATGATCTTCTTTGATTTATTTGATGAGTCTTTCTTAAACTTGATCGTCCTTGTCGTTAACGTGTCTCGACTTCTTGATGAGCCTTCCTTTACTTTGACTTCTTCAACGATAAATGATTGTCCTTGTCTTGATTTCTTCGATGATAAGTGTTCTTCGACTTCTTTGATAATAAGGAGTCTTGCTTGGACTTTGTCTTTAATGTCTTCTTTGACATGGTCTTCTTTGGCTTGAATTTGCTTTGTTTCTTCAAACAATTCTTATTTCAAAAGAATTGATTTTTTTTTTCTTTGATAATAATAATTATTATTAAAATTTAATAATAATATTATATATTTATATATTCCTTTTTTTTCTTTTTCACCCAAAAATGGTTTTTTTATTTTATTTTTTTATATATTTTTTTAATGTAATAATTGTAATAGTTACAATTATTATCAACAATAACCATATAAATATTTTCTTTTCTTTTGTGAAGGGAAAATAATAATACAATTTTATAAATTTCTTTTCTGAAGTGGACGATATATATATTATAAAAATAATATTATATATATTTGAATTTGGAAGATTAGGGTTTTGATAGGAGGAGATAGGAGTGGGTGATGGCGGTCTGCATCGTGAAGGAGGTAGGCAATTATGAGGTTGAAGGGTGAAGCGATGATGGTGGAAGGTGCAGGAGTTGAAGAGGGGGGCGTGAGCAGCAGCGAGGGAGAGGCAAGTGGAAATGGAGTTGGCGCGGAGGATGGAGTAGCTCTGGTGATGCTTGGGCATTGGGTGGATGGGTGTGCAGTAGGAGGTGTGAGGGATCATGGTAGACGAGGGGAGGAGAGCGTGCAGGTGGAATAGGGATGGCCTAGCATGGAGTTTGAATGGGGAGGAGTGGTCGTAGAGGCTGCGGTTGCAGCAAATGGTGTTGGGTAGAGGAGGAGGGGCGTAATGTGAAGAGCGAAGGAGTGGAATGGGGGGTGCAAATGGCGTGGGCCAGTTCTGGGCGCGGGATATGGAGGGGATGTGGATTTGGGGAATGGCGCAGATTGGGGGTGAAGAATGGGGGGCGCGAGATAGAGGGAGTAGCAGGTGTGGAGGAAGGGTGCAAGGGGAGGGCGCGAGGAAGGTTGGCGTGAGTGGGACAGCAGGTTGTGCAGGCAGGGAGGTCGGTGGAAGTGGAATAGGGGAGATTGCGTGGAGTTCAAAGGTGTGCGTGGGAGTAATACGGAGGTGGGAGGAAATGGGGAGCGGGTGGAGTGTGGCGCAGGAGGCAATGGGGCGTGGGGGAGAAATGAAGCGGGAAGGAGATTTTGTGGAGGTCGCGGCAATGATGGGGGCGTGGATCTATCGTGGGACTGAGTGCAACGGGTGAGAACTGTAATGTAATGGTGGATGCCACTGATGTGTGAGTGGAGGAAGGCCAAAGGCCAGGTTATGGTCAAGGACCAGCTGCTCAGAGAAACTCTGACAATTGTATGGCCAGTAGCCGGAATCCAGAGGGTCGAGAGGCTGTGATACCAATGCTATATCCGTGTCTGGATATACTCAGCGATTATTCAAGCGAATAATCCTCCAATGGAAAATAACTCCATTTGATAAAATAATAATATATAATCGATAATGGATGATTACAAAGGATATGGTTGCCTTAAATATGGCTTGGCCATCACATATTGAAGAGACACTTCTCTTCATAAACTATATTGTAATATTATTAACTTCTATTAGGAATAGTTACCTATTTATTAATTTTTTATTGTTGTAGCAACCCCTTTGTTAAATAACTCTTGAGAGACCCAGCCTCATTTTGTGCTAACAAATGGTTCCATTATCGAAATTGTGCTTCAAAAGAGGGTTTTTTTATGATGAGGGAATGTTTCATAAAGATAAGGATTCAATATTGGTTTGAAAATCAAGATGAGAGTTTTATCACTCAGGAACCGGAGCTTCATAGATGGAAGTTTGAGAGCTATAGGGAAAGAGTTATGTGTTAACATCTGAGTTGTGATGATTATGATTTTTTTTAATGTCAATTATTAGTGAGCCTATTTAAATCGTTGAAGTGATTAGAAGAAGCCCTTGAAAGGAGGAAGAGGTGGGTAATCAATTCAACTATTTGGAATCTAGTTGGACTCCATCGAGGGGATTGTTCAATTATTTTATAGTTTCTCAATAGGAAACTACATAAGGATGCATTGTATAGTTTGTTGTGGAAATTGTAAATAGTTTTCAAAATTTGAGGAAGAGTTTCAAAGGGGAGTGTATGGAAGACTATTGAAGTAATCCCCCTTTGGATCAAGATGTTCTTGATTGAGGCCAGGATGTTTCCCTTCGACTTGGTTGGTATGACAGCATGAATATCCCACGCTGGGGATGATGGCATGGTGTTTGGTGAGTCGAAAAAGTAGGGTTTTAAAGGATGAGGAGAGAATAATGCAAAGACAACGAGTAAGAAGTTGTACAAGACTATTAGCAATGACAGAATTACTAAGAGTAAGTTGGAAGAATTGCAAAAATTAAAAAGGGAAAAGGAAAATTAGCCAACTCATAGTTACGATAGTTTTTCTTAGAGAAAGAAGTCCTAATAAAAGGGGCCATGATGAGAAGATAGTGAGAGAGTCTAAAGTAGTGATACAAATAAGATTACATATTGATGCCGGATCTAGACCAATGAAACTAAAATACCGTCAAAAAAGGTGGCTTTACAACCCACATATCCGAAAAAGGAACATTGAGACCCAAGGAGATGTTATTACGTCAAAAAAGGTGGCTTTACAACCCACATATCCGAAAAAGGAACATTGAGACCCAAGGAGATGTTATTACGTCAAAAAAGGTGGCTTTACAACCCACATATCCGAAAAAGGAACATTGAGACCCAAGGAGATGTTATTACAACCATATAGATGTGGTTGGTTTGTATTTATTATTTATATAAAATGGCCTTCACAAACATTTATGTATGTGAACATATTTCATACATAAGTAAGGTTTGTGAACATATTTCATACTTAAGTAGTTTAAGAAACGATCCCTCTTAACACATGGGTATATTAAAGTTGTGGAATGATGTGGAATACGACTCCAACTATATATTACAAAATTGAAATCAAAGTTATCATTATTTGAAATATCTATATATCACGTTACGTGTACAAGCTCTCTTTGAAATAAAACCTTTGAACTATATATTACAAAATTCAAATCAAAGTTATCATTATTTGAAATATCTATATATCACGTTACGTGTACAAGCTGTCTTTGAAATAAAACATTTGATTAGAAATATTATATAGTATTTTTTTGTCTCTGAATGAAATATATTTTGTTTGTTAGTCCTTGCCGTAGGCACACACAATATGTTTTGCTATTTTGAATTAGTTTAAAAACACTATATTACAAAACATTAAATTCTATAAAGTTAAATGAAATAATATTATTTTTGAATATTTTTAATTAAGATTTTTCTCAATGTTTACTGGACAATAGCTCAAGATTCGACGTTTTTTAATCATTGGAGAGATTAACAAAAGTTATAAAATAAAATAAAAAACCACATACTTTTGCACTTTACAAAGTTTGAAAATTATTCATATTGACATTATTATATTCATCAAATCTGACGTGTAGATTTTGTGAGTACAGATGTCTAAACTTCAACCTTTGCAACTTTCTGCAAGGTACTATTCCCTATTCCTATCAAATCATCAATTGAAATTTCTGTATCAAATCATCAATTGAAATTTATGTATGCATGTATCCTCTGTTGGGCCTTTTTCGTAGGTTTGGGTTATCAGTCCTAGACGTCTTAAGTTTGATTCATTCTCAAATCCATTTTCAACTGGCGTTCTCTTGTGTATTTGAAGTCTTTGTGTTTTTTCCTTTTCTTTCAGTGATTGCTTTCTTTGAGTATTATTGTGTTAATATGGTTGTTGTGTTTCGTAGATAAATATGGCAGATAATGGAGAATTTACCTTCACCAACAAGAGCTTTGTTGGTAATGGTTTGGCTAAAATCCAGATGCAGAAGAGGTAGAATGTGTGATGCACCTGCAACAATTAATTAATAAAAATATGCGAAATAACAGAAATGACAGAACTCAGAATCACTTTTATATTGATCACAGGCCACTTCGAGGGGGCAACCTCCTATGAGCAAGCTCAATACAAATAACTTCACGGTGCCTTCATAGGTCTCAACACACACTTATATACTAAGTCTAGGCGCCAATACTATGGGTCAAAACCATGGGCCACTACAAACTATGGATCAACAATACTACGGGCGACTTACAAAGCATATGCGCCAACAACAATAACATAAACTATTGATCAACAAATACTATGGGACGACTTACAAAGCATATGCGTCCAACAACAATATACTAACAAAGTAAAGACATGGGTTCCTAACATCCCCTCCCCCTTAAAAAAGATTTGTCCTCAAAGCTTTAGATGTGGAAATTGTTGTTGAATCTGAAGGAGTGGTTCCCATGTAGCATCCTCTAGTTGCATGCCGTGCCACTGAATTAAGACCTCTATGATAGTGCGAGAGCGAAGCTGCCGAGTGCGCCGATTGAGGATGGCCTCCGGTTCCAAAAGGATGGATCCTTCATTATACAGTTTGGGTAAAATCGTTTGTCCACTGATGTTGGTGCCAAGAACTTTCTTCAGACAAGAGACATGAAAGACTGGATGAATGTGGGAAGAAGGAGGAAGTTCCAATTTATAAGCAACGGACCCAATCTTCTGAAGAATCCGATATGGCCCATAGAACTTTGGAGCGAGCTTATGACACCCTTTGATTTTCAGGGAGGACTGCTTGTACGGCTGGAGACGAAGAAAAACCATATCGCCAACTTGAAAAGTGCACTCAGAACGGTGCTGATCAGCTTGTTGCTTCATGCGATTTCTTGCCATGTGAAGATTGTCCCGCAAAATGCAAAGAATATGATCACGGTTTCGAAGGACCGTGTCAACTTCCTGAACTGGTGAACTAGTGGGGGTGTATGGAAGAAGAATTGGAGATGCCTAACCATAGACTGCTTCATATGGGGTCATTTTAGAGGCAGTGTGGTACGAGGTATTGTACCACCATTCAGCGAGAGGGAGCCACTTTGCCCACTGATGTTGTTGTTCAGAGGTGAAGCAACGAAGATAAGTTTCCAAGCATTTATTGATAATTTCAGTCTGACCATCTATTAGTGGTTGATACCCTGAACTCATCTTCAGTTTGGTGCCAGTGTGGCGAAATAGTTCAGTCCAAAAATGATTGGTGAAAGTCGCATCACGATCCGAGACAATGGAAGAAGGGATGCCATGAAGACGAAAGATCTGGTCCAGGAAAATTTGAGTGACTGAAGAGGCTATATAGGGATGGATGAGAGCATAAAAATGACTATATTTGGAGAGGCGATCAACCACAACGAGAATCACTATCTTCCCGCCAGATTTAGGGATCCCTTCAATGAAATCCATAGAAATATCTGTCCAAATCCATGTAGGTATGGGCAAGGGTTCAAGAAATGCTGGAAGGAGTGTGGTTTCACCCTTATTGCGCTGGCAAGTATCACATTCGGCCACCATCTGTTGAATTGTCCTTTTCATGCCCTGCCAAAAGAAGTTACGTCGTGCCCGTTCATACGTTTTGAGGAACCCAGAGTGCCCTGCCGATGGAGAAGCATGGAGTCCATAGAAGACAGCCTGTTGAAGATCTATGCTCTGGGGAAGCACCAGACGACCCTTGTATCTCAGAGAAGCACCATCCCAAGAGTAATGTGGTACAGTAGAAGGGTTGTTGGTCAAGCGTTGGATGATTTGAGATAAGGAAGAGTCATTGACATAACCCTGTTGAACAGATTGCAACCAATTTGGAACCGACATAGAAATAGCTGCAAGAGAACCTTGGGCATCAAATGTGCGAGAAAGAGCATCTGCCACAATATTGTCTTTACCCTTCTTGTAAGTGATCTCATAGTCATAACCCATGAGTTTTCTAACCCATTTCTATTGTGCTGGGGAGGAGACACGCTGTTCCAAGAAATATTTCAGACTCTGGTGATCAGTCTTGATGCAGAAATGATTCCCTAATAGGTATGGGCGCCACTTGTGTACTGTATGCAAAATAGCCATCATTTCCTTCTCATAGGTAGAGGCAGCTAAATTATTACCTGAAAGGGATTTGCTGGTGAACGCAATGGGGTGTTCATCTTGAAGGAGAACAACACCAAGTCCATTGCCGCAAGCATCACTCTCAATAGTGAAGGGCTTGAAAAAATTGGGCATAGCTAGAACAAGTGTGGTACACATAGCTTGTTTTAGTTTGTCAAATGCACACTGAGCAGCATGTGTCCATGTAAAAGCATCCTTTTTCAATAGAGCAGTTAATGGAGCTACAATCTTCCCATAATCCTTGACAAACTTGCGGCAGTAGCCAGTCAACCCCAAAAAACCACGAAGGCTCTTGAGTGTCTGAGGATGCGGCCAATTGTTCATGGCATCGATTTTGGCAGGATCCATGCGAACCCCTTGTGCTGAGATAATGTACCCAAGATACTCAACTTCCTTCTGTCCAAAAACACATTTAGACTGCTTGGCATGGAGATGATGGTCAGAGAAAAGTTGGATGACAAGATCCAGATGCTGGAGATGTTCTTCCCATGTTTTACTATAGATGAGGATATCATCAAATAATACCAGAATGAATTTCCACAAGTAGGGTCGAAATATTTTATTCATTAATGCCTGGAATGTGGAAGGAGCATTAGTGAGGCCAAAGGGCATGACCAAAAACTCATAATGGCCATCATGTGTGCGGAAAGCTGTTTTAGGGATATCATCCTCATGAACTCGAATTTGATGATACCCAGAACGAAGATCCAACTTGGAGAAACAGTGAGCCCCGTGAAGCTCATCAAGAAGCTCATTAAGTGCTCGGAAGTCAATGCAGAGGCACCATGACCCATCTTTTTTGCGGACAAGAATAACTGGAGAAGAAAAGGAACTAGTGCTTGGGCAAATAATACCTTGCTTTAAGAAGTCCCAAACAAGCATTTCAATCTCCGTTTTTTGGTGAAATGGGTAGCGATAGGGCCTGATGTTGGGAGGAACGCTGCCAGGAAGGAGTTGAATATGATGGTCTTTTGGCCTGGAAGGTGGCAATCCCACTGGTTCAGCAAAAACACCTGGATATCGATCCAGAATTTGTTGTAGATCCAAAGGAGTAGTGGAGACCGCTGAAGGTTACATCTGAATGGAATGGCGCTGAGCGATGACACCATGTGAATTCTTCTTGAGGATTTTTTCCATGCGATGTGAACTGATGATGCTGAGAGAACCTGGTTGTAATCCTGTCAAAGTGTGTTTTTGGCCATTGAGGGAAAACTGCATCCAAAGTTCAGCAAAATCCCATAAGATAGGGCCAAGTGTGCATAGCCATTGAGCGCCCAAAACCACATCACATCCACCTAAGGTCAAGGAAAACATGTCAGAGCGCAAGGTATAATCTGCCATAGAGATACGCACATTTCGACACTTCCCTTTGCAAGGCAAGGTGCCCCCCTTAGCAACCATGACTTCAAAGTTGGAGCAAGGATGGATAAAACAATCAGCTTGTTTGGCGATCCGAGGGTCAATGAAATTATGAGTGCTACCAGAATCAATGAGTATTGTAAGAGGAAAATTCTTGAAGTAACCCCTGATCCGCATTGTTTGGGGGGTGGTGATTCCAGCTAAAGCATGGAGAGATATCTCTGGCTGGTCATCCTGAGACGGAGGGTCAATAGGCGGTTCCTGAATGTCGACTGGAGCATCCAGTGTTTCTGGATCTTCGTCACCAATTTCAGAGGTAGGCGGAGAATCCACATCCAAGAGATAGAGATTTTGTTGAACACATCTATGTCCCCGAGTGAATTTCTCATCACAATTATAGCAAAGCCCTTTTTCTCTGTGTGCTTGCATCTCTGTTTCAGACAAACACTTGATAGGAGTTGGTCGAGGAGCCTGTGGTATAGGTGGTCATTGAGAACCCATATTTCGGAGGGAACAAAAGTGGGCTTGGAGCGTTGTTGGGTTGCAATCTTGTCTTCTGCCAACTTAGCCAACCCTAGGGCTTCCATCATTGTGTTGGGACAGAACATTTTGACCTCAGAGCGGATGGCATCCTTTATACCACTGATAAAACAACTCCGGTAAAAGTCATCAGACAATCCTTCGGTGTGGTTGGATAGATTCTCAAATTCAGTTTGATACTCTCTCACATTTCCAATTTGGTGAAGTTTAGTGAGGGCTCCCGTGAAGCCATCAAAAGCACTAGGACCAAATCGTTGCAAAAGGAGCTGACAAAATTATGGCCATTTGGGCTCTGGATGAGCCTTGATGTACCAACAGTACCATTGAAGAGCTTCCTGTTCCAAATGAAAGGATGCCAGCGGAACTTTGTTGACATCAAAAGTATTATGCAGACTGAAATACTGTTATGCACACTAGATCCATCTAGTTGGATCGGTACCATTGAAGCGAGGAAAATCAAGCTTCGGACCACGGAAATTGCTGGAAGAAGAGAACCCATTGTCTGATGAAGACTCGGACTGCTGTTTGTTGTTCATAGCTGAATGTTCAAGATGGAGACCAAGAAATTTTTCATCCAGATCCTTGAGTTTGGCTTGGATGGATGCAAGTGCGTCCTCCATTTTTTTTTATTTTTTTATTTTATTTATTTTTCGGTTGACTAGGTAGGAAAACAAAAATAGAAACTACTTCAGTAAAGGAAAATCTAGACTTGGGAAAAAATCTGAAGGGTAATTGGGGTTTGACTAGGTTTTGGACACTGTCGAATAGACAGGGAAGCAAAAATGAGGATTTTAGAAGCGGGGTGAAAGAATGGAAAAATTTGGCAGAGGGGAACAAAGAAGCAAAATTCAGAAAGGAACTCTGTGGTAAAATTTGAAGGTGATTGGGTGAAATCTGAGGAAGTTATGGCAAACCCTAAAAATAGACAAATGTGGGATTTCGGGCTTTGGGAAGGGGAATTGGGGATAGGGTCCTCAGGAATTGAATATGCATAATGGGATGACAAGGGTTCCTCGAAAATTTCAAGGGACACAGAGTGAAAACAAGGGATCTGAAACGACGCCGAAATGGATTGAAAATGGCTGAATCTGGAACGGCTTGCAAAATGGATCTGAACGTTTTTTTTTCCGCAGACTGGAGTGGTTACGGCTCGGAAGGGATCTGAAACGGCGCTGAATGGATTGAAAATGGATGGATCTGAAACAGCTTGCAAAATGGATCTGAACGACTGGATCTAAAACGGTGCAGCAACGATCGACAACAGTTCAACTGAAAATAGATATGGACCCCAGATATGTGCGGTTTCCTAACAGTTCAAGGGTTTCACTTGGCCACCAATGTTGTCTGACGGCTTGCATATTGGGGCAGTACCCCTCACTCCACGGCTCAGGTAAAACTGATAACCGCTTTGCCACAAACGACAGCTCTTGGTTTACCTCATGGGTGGGAACTAGTCAATCAGGTAGGGGTCGTTGCCCTTTTCGCTGGTAGGTCCTCTCAATGGGACAGCTACTTCGGAGTTCCTGTGGTACTTCTCACAATGAGTTTTAGGGGTTGTGCCCAAGTACTTCCCACAGTTAAATGGATAGGGATTATTCCCAAATCCAAACCTACAACAGATGCGAAAAAAAGTTTGGCAGAAATTTCACCCAGCGAGCCCAAGAAAGTGCTCTGATACCAGATGTGATGCACCTGCAACAATTAATTAATAAAAATATGCAAAATAACAGAAATGACAGAAATGACAGAACTTAGAATCACTTTTATATTGATCACAGGCCACTTCGAGGCGGCAAGCTCCTATGAGCAAGCTCAATACAAATAACTTCACCGTGCCTTCATAGGTCTCAACACACACTTATATACTAAGTCTAGGCGCCAATACTATGGGTCAAAACCATGGGCCACTACAAACTATGGATCAACAATACTACGGGTGACTTACAAAGCATATGCGCCAACAACAATAACATAAACTATTGATCAACAAATACTACGGGACGACTTACAAAGCATATGCGTCCAACAACAATATACTAACAAAGTAAAGACATGGGTTCCTAACAGAATGGCACTAGTCTCGACAACAATGCTTTTCCTGTGAAGGTGCAAACCCTGGGTAAGCTCTGTTTTCTACAGCAGAATAAATCTACATCTATGTATGTAAAGGAGCTCCGTGGGGTTTCCTGCTCAGTTTTTCAAGCAAGAAAGGAAGAAGAAGCAGTTGCAGTCCATTAGGTTTTTCATCAAGTTTTTTATTTTGTTGTCATTGCTGCTATGTTCATTAAACAAAAGAGAGAGAATGATTTTTCCCAATAATACAAGCTTAATTGTTTTATTTTATCTGTGCAGTGCTTCTTTGGCATCTCTTACTAGGGAAACTGGAACCAAGGTCGAGGTTTCTAATCTTGCTTCCCATATTCTAGGCATCGTGCCTTTGTCTATTTTTATGTCTAGTGTGATGGTGCTTTGAAGTGCACACATGCTCTACACAAACTCTCACCGGCTAGTTAGCTTTTATTTCGGGGATTTCGACATTTGTCGTGAATTTCATATGCATATGTTGTGAGATTTGATCTGTTGCTTAAATATTGTAAATACATGGAACTCTGTGTTATTCGATGCATCTAATGGCATTTGATCCTGTGTTCATAGGTTATAAATTTTGGGTATTAAGTGCTTAATAAAAGCTACGGGATTGGGATTTAATCATATATATATATATATATATATATATATATATATATATATATATATATAGTTTAATTACACATAATCCAATTTGGTTTTGAAATATTATATATATATATATAAAAACTTTGATTACAAATAATCAAATTTGTTTACACAATGAGACATGATTTGTTCTACAAATTTTTTAAGTATTATTTAATGTTTATGTTCCTTAATAAGATATAATTAATTTGTATTTATTTTTCATGGACATTATTAAGGTATGTAAATAAATGAGGCATAGTTTTTTTTAATATTATTTAATATTTATGATTATTTTGTATTCATTTTTATATACATTAGGAAGGTATGTAAATATATTTCAATAATTCTTCTTGGAACTTTTTTTGAAAAAATATATTTTATTATTGGATTTGTTTTAAGAAATGGATTTCTGAAAAACTTCTTGAAAAAATATATTTCACTATTGGATTTGTTTTAAGAAATGGATTTTTTCATATATCGTATGTTAAAGTTTGGATTTAATTATTGAAAATAGGGGATAGAGTTAATATGTACAATATTGATATCACTAAAAATATTATTATATTTAAATTTTAAAATAAATTATGATGTGATAAAATTAGAGGAAAAGAGAAAAATAAAATATTATAATGAAGTCATTGATCTTAATTTAGAAAATCAAATGTATCTTTTTAATTTTTATTATAACTTTTTTGTGTAAGTAAGTAAGATTTATATTATATACCAAATGGAAAATTACATATCACTGCTATCAAAATAGATCCCCAACCTTTCAGTCTAATTACCCCGCACACATTATGCACTACTTTTTCAACAATTTGGGATTCAAAACTACCCCTCCCCCATAGGGGAAAATAGGGAATTTTGTTGTCTTTAATAGCCTGGAAAAACATAAGAACTAGATGTATATCCTGTAACCACTGAAAACAAAGACTTGCTTTAAACATCCTTCCTAACACTTGGCTATCAAAACTACCCACCGGATACGTATAAGACACAGGAAACAACCAATTCAACAAAAAACCAAACACGAATCAAGAAACATGGTGGCCACCTGACAACCCTTCCTTCCCAAATTGCGATGGAGTAGTCAAGATATCCCAGTCAACCACCAGATTTGGCACGAACTAGATTCCCAACTTATTTGCAGTGACATCAACGTTTTTGTGCATGAGGTCAGAATTGACATGATGCTCCTTCTAAAACCTCACCGGCTCTTCATCCCCGGTTTCCTTCTCCCCACAGTCCATCAACACTCGAGAAAAGAGCCCCTTCATCACCCAAAATGTTTCCATAGATCACTCAATAGGGCCATGCATTCCCTGGTCGTCCCAAGGTATTTAATCCATTCTTCCAAAGCCTCAAATTCATCCACTACTTGAGAAGACTCCAATTCCACCCATTGTCCCTTCTTGATCCGGATTTTATGAGCAGAACGAAATGAATACAGATTATTATCAGATGCTTAACACAAAATAACAGAGATACAGTAAAACTGGTTTTCTATTCAATAAGGAAATAAACTAGAACTGTAAAATGCAGCGGGAAACAAGCTTGCTGGAATGGTGGCGGCTTATCTCTGAGAAAACAGGAATGTCAAAAACCCTAGACATCCAAAAACCTAACCCTAGGAGATGAAGCGCCAAAAGTCATGTGGGCCCCGTTTGGGTAAGTTAGTACATCAACTTCCCGGGGTCGTAACTTTTGCATACGATCTCCGTTTGGGGCGCTCGGTAGCCCGTTGGAAAGGTCTATCCGAGATTTACAACTTTCGACTGGGGCCAAATGTACGCCGAAGGCAACCATTTGGCCCCCCGAATTGCCAAAAAAGGTCGTTTAGGGCCTCAAAATGGCCCCGGAAGTTCAGGACCCGAAAAACTGCTAAAAATAGTACAATACCAAAGTTGCCATAAAACTGTTTTGAGCCAGTTGGAAAGGTGGGTGGCCACCAATATCCACCTGGATCAATCCTCCCTCCTTAGGAAGCAATGGTCTCCATTGCGTTGAGTTCCCCCATCAGATGAGGAAATTTCTGCTGAATTTGGCCTCGGGTGAGCCACTTGCCTTGGTGCAGGAGCTGCCCTGCTTTGACAACTCGATAAAGCTGGATCCTTTGATGTCGAGTGCCCTTGATCTGTGTGTCTGCAATATGATCACTGGATGCTTGTTGTAGGCAGTCAGGGTTGAGCTCTGTTGGTGTCAACTTCTCTGCTATCTCTGAGGTGTCTAATAGTGGTGGGAAATATGGCCGAAGGAGAGCCACGTTGAAGACTGGATGCAGACCAAGGAAGGCGGGAATGTTGAGCTCAAAAGCGTTGTCACCCACCGCCTTGGTGATGGTGTATGGCCCATAACGGAGTGGGCGAAGCTTTCGATGGGGCCCTGTAAGGCGTTCTTTCTGTAAATGCAACCAAACTTTGTCGCCCACCTGAAACTTATGTGGCACCCGATGTTGATCATGGCGCTGCTTGTACTTGGCATTAGACTTCTGTAGAATATCCTGAACCTGTTGGCGGATATGCTGGATCCGTTCAATGAACCGGGTGGCTTTGTCAGCTTCTGGGGACGAGTCGGCCGAGGTGGTCGCAAGGGGAAGTGCAACATCCATGGGGCCCAATGGTTGGAATCCCAACCCCACCTGAAAGGGGCTGTGGCCAGTTGAGCTATGCAGGGCTCGGTTGTAGCTATGTTGGACATAGGGGAGACTCTCATCCCATGTGCGAGGGTGTGTTGAATTGTACATGCGCAGGATATGTACGACCATCCGGTTGACGACCTCCGTTTGTCCATCGGTCTGGGGGTGGAAGGCAGTGGATTTGGTGAGCTTGGTATCCAGTAGTGACCAGAGGCTTGACCAGAATGAGCTGAGGAACCGACTGTCACGGTCTGAGATAATGGTCTGTGGGATCTCAAAATGTACCCATACTCGTTCAAAGAAGAGCTTGGCAGTGGATTCTGCTGTGATGTTCTTCTTGCAAGCGGCTAGAATCGCCATCTTGGAAAAGCGATCAACAACCACGAAAACACAGTCGTTTCCCCTCTTGGTGGACGGGAGGCCCGACATGAAGTCCATTGAGATGGATTCCCACGGCCTGTCAGGAGTAGGCAGAGGGGTGTATAGGCCCTGTTTCTTAGTGGTCGGTTTGGCAATAGCACAAGCGGTGCAGGACCTGATATACTTGCCGACATCCTGTCGAAGTTTCGGCCAGTAGAAATGTTTCTGCAACACTGCCACTGTCTTTTCGACGCCAAAGTGTCCTGCCACCCGACTATAGTGAGCTTCCCAAATCAGCTTCGCGCGCTCGCTTGATGGAACGCAGAGATGGCCCAAACGACACAACAACCCGTCCTGAAGATGGAAATTAGCAACCACTGCATTGGTGCCCAACATTTGATAGGTGGCGGAGAAGTCAGGGTCTGTCTCGTAGAGGTGGGGCCATCCGGAGGTCTCGTGGCCACAAGAGTCTAGCACCGTGGTAAGTGCCACGACTGGTGGTCGACTGAGGCAGTCAGCAACTCGGTTGGTACTCCCTGTTTTGTATTTGATGTTGAGGTGGAACTGCTGTAAATATGTTGACCACTTCTGATGGCGGTCATTCTGCAACTTTCCTTGGGTCTGCATGAACTGTAGTGGCTTGTGATCAGTGTGGATGACTGTCTCCTTCCCAAGAATGTAATGTCTCCACTGGCGGTAGGCTTGTACAATGGAGCACATTTCTTTGTCGTAGGTAGGGTACTTGCGGACAGCATCTGATAGTGTCTCACTATGATATGCCACGGGGTGGCCGTGTTGAGTGAGAACGGCACCCACAGCATAATCTGAAGCATCTGTCTCGATCTCAAAGGGATGTTGCAGGTTCGGTAATGAGAGTACCGGCGATGAGCACAAACGCTTCTTCAAGTCATCGAAGGCTTGTTGTTGGGACAGGCCCCACACAAATTTTGCCTTACCACCACCCCTGGTCACTTGGCTGAGGGACCATGCGATATGAGAGAATCCCAGCACGAACCGTCGATAGAAATTGGCGAGGCCCAAGAAGCTCCGAAGTTCAGTGAGTGTGGTTGGGGCTGGCCAGTCACGAATGACCTGGATCTTGGCTGGATCCACATGCACACCATGTCGATCAACGATGTAACCTAAGTAATGGACCCTGTCCATGCCGAAGGAGCATTTTTCCAAGTTTGCATATAGTTTGTGCTTCCGCAGGGTGTGCAGAACCTGCTGAATATGCTGCAAGTGTTCCTCCCAAGTCTTGCTGTAGATGAGGATGTCATCCAGATACACCACTACAAAATTGTTGGTGAAAGGTCGTAGGATATCGTCCATCATCCTCATAAAAGTTGCTGGAGCATTTGTCAAACCAAAAGGCATGA
The DNA here is from genome assembly GCA_027924585.1 of Larix kaempferi. Lineage (NCBI taxonomy): Eukaryota > Viridiplantae > Streptophyta > Pinopsida > Pinales > Pinaceae > Larix > Larix kaempferi. The sequence continues at coordinate 22,106,526 of BSBM01000011.1, read as the reverse complement.
CCAGCCATTCAAAAAGACCTTCTTTTGACTTGAAGGCAGTCTTCCATACATCTGTCTGTTCTACTGGGACCTGGTGGTATCCAGACTTCAGGTCAATCTTACTGAAGTATTTGGCCCCCGTGAGCTGATCAAGGAGGTCGTCGATTCGGGGAATCGGGGTACCGGTTACGGACTGTGATTTTATTCAGGGCCCGGTAATCAATGCAGAGTCACCAGGTCCCATCTTTCTTCTGCACCAGCACGATTGGGCTCCCACAAGGTGATGAACTGGGACGGATGTGCCCCTTGCGGAGCAATTCTTGGATCTGCCTCTTGATCTCCTCATTTTCCAACAGAGAGCGGCGATAGACTGGCCCATTGGGTAGCGGTGCACCTGGGGTCAGATCGATGGGATGCTTGACCTGGCAGTGCAGAGGTACCCCGGTCGGAGAGGAGAAGATATCTGAGTATCCTTCCACCACCTTGTCCACTTGCTTCTGTTGTGTGGATAGGTCGGTCGTGGAGGCCTGGGATGTGGCTGCGATCTTTCTTTCACTCTGAGAGCGAATCACGAAGAAGACAAATTTCCCGGTCTGAGAGATGACCTTCCTGCATTGCTTGGCAGAGATCAAGGAAATAGCACTAGGAGGGACTGCCTCGGGTATCCTGTACAATTTCCTGTTCAAAGAGATAATAACACTACGAGGCCTAGACTCATATACAGCATGACGTTTCCATAAATAAGGTTGTCCCAAAAGAACATCTGAAACTTCGAGAGGAGCAACATCACACAATACCTCGTCCTTGAAGGGCTTGATGCCGTATGGCAGTCGGCACTGTTGGCTGACGCGGAGATCGCTTCCTTTGCGGAGCCATCCAATGGTGTAGGGTTGTGGGTGCGGCGTTGTCGGCAGGGCCAGGCGCTTGACGACCTCCGCTGAGATGAGATTCTTCTGGCTACCGCTATCAACGATGAAGTGCAGCGGGGTGCCCTTTACCCACATCTGTGAATGGAAGAGGCATTCTCCTTCTTCTGGCTCGTCTGGTTCATCAGGCTGGAGCTTGGTGGTAGCGATGGTGGCACTGGGTTCCGCGTCAATGATCCGTCTTCCCCTTTCTGTTTCGGACTCGGAGTCAGAAACAGCATCTGATTCAGATGCTTTCACTTCGGCCACCAGCGACTGCTTTGAGAGGCAATCAGCAGTGTTATGCCAAGGGCTCTTATGGAAGTCGCACCACTTCCCGGTATCTTTCTTTGTTTTTCCGGTGTCCTTCTTTGCTTGCGGCTTGGACTGGTTGTCCTGATGCTGTCCATCTTTGCTCTGTCCTTTATTCTGTGGGTTGGGGCCGCCCTTTCCTGTCTTTTGCTGTGAAGGGTTCCCAGGCCCAAATTGCCGCGTCTTTTGTTTGAGCTTTTGCTCGATTTTGACAGCATATCGGTAGGCCGCGCCCAAGGAAGAGATGTCCAGAAATTCCATTTCGGTCTGGATGTATCTATGCAAACCACCGCGATACTTGAGCACCAGATGTCGCTCTGAATCTTTGATACCCAGCTTGGTGCGCAAGGTATGGAAGATATTTGTGAACTCTGGCACTGCTTGGTCTCTTTCTTGTCGCAGTGTGGTCCATTTGGTATACAAGTCGTCATAACTTCCAACAGGGTAGTATTGTTCCTTAATAGCATCCCTGAAGGATTCCCAGGTGGCCGTGACTGAAAATAATGAGGCTTCTTCTGTGTCCTTTTGCTCGCAGAATGTTTCCCACCAATCTTTGACATGGGGAACGGCTTTGAGGAGCGCAAAAGTAATCTTTTCTTTATTCGAAAAGTTATGGACAGAAAAATACCCTTCTAGTAGATTCAACCACTTATCTACAGCATCTGCGTCTATCTGTCCTTCAAATATAGGGATATCGAAGTTGATTTGTACCTTGAAGGGGGCGGCGCCTCCGCTCGAGGAAGATGCGTCGCTTGTTGGTAGTCGCCGAAGGATTTGCGCGAAATTATCCATCATCTCGTTCCTCTGCTGCGTGAGGGCTTCCTCAAGCAACATTTTGATAGGATCTCCTGTCCCGTCATCTTTCTTTTCTCCTGCCATGAGAGGTCGCTTGGGCGTGCGAGAGCTTTTGTCCTCAAGAGAAACAAGCTCGAGACCCAATTCTTTGTACCCTGACCTCGTTGGGGACATGCATTAAGACGACAAGGAGCAGACCGCTCTGATACCACTGATCCGGATTTTATGAGCAGAACGAAATGAATACAGATTATTATCAGATGCTTAACACAAAATAACAGAGATACAGTAAAACTGGTTTTCTATTCAATAAGGAAATAAACTAGAACTGTAAAATGCAGCGGGAAACAAGCTTGCTGGAATGGTGGCGGCTTATCTCTGAGAAGAGATGTGACGGCTGCGCTCATTTCACAAGAAGATGGTTACAATGAGGCTCTCAAGGCCTTTTACAATAAACAGGAATGTCAAAAACCCTAGACATCCAAAAACCTAACCCTAGGAGATGAAGCGCCAAAAGTCATGTGGGCCCTGTTTGGGTAAGTTAGTACATCAACTTCCTGGGGTCGTAACTTTTGCATACGATCTCCGTTTGGGGCGCTCGGTAGCCCGTTGGAAAGGTCTATCCGAGATTTACAACTTTCGACTGGGGCCAAATGTACGCCGGAGGCAACCATTTGGCCCCCCGAATTGCCAAAAAAGGTCGTTTAGGGCCTCAAAATGGCCCCGGAAGTTCAGGACCCGAAAAACTGCTAAAAATAGTACAATACCAAAGTTGCCATAAAACTGTTTTGAGCCAGTTGGAAAGGTGGGTGGCCACCAATATCCACCTGGATCACTTCTCTACTTCATCAATTTCCTCTTGAACAGACTACGGGACCGTTTCTTTTTAGAGCCAAGCTTCCTGATCCACCTTTAATTGTTCCATGTTAGCTGCACTAGATGCACTTTATCCTTCCCTTTGGACTCTCTATTATCATTTCTCTCGCGCATCTCCATAAACTTAGACCGTTGGCTCCTTGAAACTCCTAAATTCTCTACTCCCTCCACCACTGAAACTTCCCCAAAGACTGGCATTAACAACATCAAAACACTGCACCACCCCACTGGGACCTCATCCAATTTAATTTCATAGACTCCATAAATTTAAATAAAAGATCGGGTGGATCTCCACGAGTCAAATCCACTACCTGTACCCATGGAAAATCCACCACCCTTTTGGGAAATCATTCCCCACAAGCCACACTTAAAATATCCCCAGTTTCGATCATGTGGAACAATCCTCCTAACTGTCAGTGTACCCTCCTCTCTAGCTCCTTGCATCCACATAAATCCACAAGAGGCCTTCGTACAACATCCACCTTTCAACATATATCCTAATACTTTAGCCATGTGTAATCCTCTACAGTCCACGTGATCCTCCCTTGTTTTGATAGCACCCGCATTCGAGGACTCCCTATCATAGGAATCCAGGGAACTATAATGATTTAAGAAGTCATGGTCCCATATATCACTCATACATCCTTCCCTAAACATGGCGTGATCCTGTAACCCTCTATTGGGTAAGAAATCCGCAAGCTTATTCCCTTTTCTCCTTACATGGTTGAAGGAGCATCCATGCACCTAGTGTAATAAAGATGCTAGTTGCTCCATTCTGAATTCCAAGCACCAATGATTTGAGACCTTCGATATCATTTTTCCATTCTGCAATTGGTCTGCCATCTTCAGGATTACTTCAGAGTCTCCCTCCATAATTAATAGTACAAAGCCTTTCCTTTTGGAATGAGAGATCCCATGCAGGAATCATTCCAACTCTATCGAGTTGTTCATCTCTGTCACAATAAATCCTTGATATGCCCATAATATTACTAAGTGATTATTGTGGAAGACCCCATGAAACCCGTTGGTCCCGACTTGCCCTTAGATTCCCCATCAAAATTCAGTTTGATGCTGTTGATCAGAAGAGTGACCCATTTTTTTGGGCTAGGGATACCAACCTTGGGTTTATAAATTCCTCTTGTAAAGCTAGGGAGAGTATTAATTCCCTAAATTTGGAGGATTCTCCTTTCACCATCATTGGATTGCATATCCTGATCCTTCCAAGGAATTAAATGAAGCATTTCCTAAATATGGCATTGTAAGGAAGTCCAAACTCCCCCTTTCAATTTGAATTTATGCCCAAAAATACGTTGATTCCTTTCTCTCCATATTTCTGACAGCAAAAAACCTGCGAAAAGTTGTCAAATTCTATTCATAATTGTATTTTGAGAAGGATGCTCGTGCCACTCCTTAACCATCGGGTCTATTCTATCTCTTACTCTTGAAGATTGAAAAAAATATGCCACTTCTATATCCCATTTGCTGGAAGCAAAGATACATCTATCTAGTAAGTGATCCATCGTCTCTTCCTCCCCTGCACACAGAGTACACCACATCGGCCCTAAAATACCTCACATATGCAATTCCCCCCTGTAAATATATGCCTTCTAACCAACTAGAGGAAGATCGTCACTTTCATCTAGATATTTCCCCCCCAAATATTTTCCCATTCTTTTTTATTTGGAAGATCCCTAAAACCATCCCATAAGCCATAATCCTCTTTCACGTTGAATGTCCCCCTGGCTTGATAACCCCACCTCAACTTGTTTGGTCTCTCCTGATTTCAGATAAATTTGTCCTACAGTTCATCCAAAATACCTTGTGATTCTCCCTCCTAATAGTTGTCTCTCCACCATTCCCTCAGATGCCATCTTTTGAAATTTTTGTTTTCTTGTCCTTTCTAAAAATCCTTTACCTTTATCCAATGCCTCTCTTAACACAACACTTGAGTCTTAGGGATATTAATGCAATGATTCAAGGGTGGAAGTTGTTGCCATGAATACATCCAAAAATATGTTTTCTCTTCATTCTTTATCTCCCAAAAACGGTGAGTTCTTATTAGCTCCCTGCCTTGCGAGGAAGTCTTCCAAATATGTGATCCCGCTCTATTCACATGGTATCGAATGAGGTCATGTTTTTCCCATCCCTAGGTATACTTGCAATGCCACAATTGTTCCCAAGACTCTGTTTTATAAGTAACCCACCACCACCATATTTTAGCTGCAAAAACCACATTACTCTTCTCCGTATCTCTTAACCCAATACCTCCTTCTGACTTTGGCAGACATAGTGTGTCCCATCCCACTAAATATCATTTATGTTTCTCCTTTGAATCTCCCCACACAAATTTTCTTTGTAAATTCTGAATTTCTCTTAGCATTTCCTTTGAACCATCTAACTAATACTAACCCGATTTCTAGATCAAGGGGTCAAATCACCCAATTTCCCATCTTTTGTTTCATCTTATCCACAAGCTCAACCCCTGATATTTTCCTAATAACTTAGTTTGAGAGATGGGATCCCATATATTTGGATGGAAGGGAGCTCCCTTGAAACCCCATAATATGAAGAATGTTATGTTGGGATACCTTGGGAGTGTTGAAGAAGAATACTTGGGATTTATCTTGATTAACCGACAATCCAGACACCTTAAGGAAAATATTTAGACCTTTTTAATTGATCTAGATTCTTGGAATGAAGCATGTCCCATTAGCATTGTGTTATCCACAAATTTCTGATGAGTTTTCTTTGGAGCATGGGGATAAAGAGAAAAACCTTTTATCTCCCGATCTCTCATCATAGCTTTAATAGTGCACCCCAAACCCTCATCCATCGGGATAAATAGAAAGGGGGAGAGGGGATCCCCTTGACGGATACCCCTCAACGACCGAAAATTCATGGAAGTGGCACAATTAAGAAAAATGGAGAAGAAAATAGATGATGACAAGTTAAGGATCCACCAAGTCCATGTCTCACAAAAACTAAAGCTCCGCAACATAGATCTCATGAGTTTCCAACTAATCTTGTCGTAGCTTCCATGGCGAGGTCTAATTTAATCAACATACCTGATTTTTTGGTAACTTTAAGTGAATGGATCACCTCATGCACTAGAATAATTCCATTTAGAATTGTCCAACCTTCCACAAATCCCTACTACTCGGATGAGATCAATGAAGGGAACAAGGGCTTGATCCTATTTTCAATATCTTTTGTGATTATTTTATAAATTACATTACACAAAGAGATCAGTTTGAATTTAACCGGAACATCCACCTCCTTGCTCTTTTGGATTAATGTCAATAAGGTGTCATTAAAGGCCGAAATTATACTTCCTGTTACTCTTGATTTCTCCACAATTGCACCACTAATTCCTTTATAACATCCCAAAAATGGTGGAATAAATTCATCGTAACACCATCCAGACCCGTTGCTTTTCCATATTCCATTTTCCTTACTACGTTGTCAACTTCTCCAAGTTCCACTGGGCACATAAGCATGTCATTCTGAGCTTGAGTCACCAAGGTTGGAATGTGTTGAGTAATTTATTTCTATGTCCTCCGATCTATCCTGAATTGGCTTCTCCATTAGTTCCTTTAATTAATGCACCAACTATGCCTCTATATCCTCTTGTTTTTCCAACCATTGTCTATCTAGCCTCTTGAGCAGTGAAATTCGGTTCCTTTTCCTGTGTGGATTGTTGATCTATGAATGGAAGTCATGTTGTGCTCTCCTTCCTTCAACCACCTATTTCTCGATTTATGTTTCCATAGGATCTCTTGATGATTATCCATCTCTTATATTTGGGTCATGACATGGGTTTCCTCTACTCAGATCCCCTCATCATATCCCTCTTGCATCCCTTGTAGTTGGATCTCCTCCAGTCTCTCCTCCAGGCACTTTTTATCTTGAAAAGTATTCCCAAATACTTCCTTATTCCAGATTCTCAATCTTTCCTTGATTGCTTTTAACTTTTGTTGGAATGGATATATGCATGATCCTCTAGGAGCCTCCACTTCCTCCCACCACAGTTGCACCAATCCTTTAAAGTCTAGGTGATATAGCCAAAACTGTTCAAAATAGAAAGGTTTATTTGCTTGCCCCCCATTTCTAAACCATGTTAAACTAAAAGGCCAGTGATACAACCCTACTGATGGTAGCACAAGAGATATGGATTCGCCTCCATTGGTCACTATTGACTTAGATATTAGGAAGCATTCTAGCCTTGAGGCTATATGTCGATCCCCGCTTTTCCTGTTATTCCAAGTAAACAAACTATTCCCCATTTCCATATCCACTAAATTCAATCTTTCTATCAGGTCTCAGAAATCTTGGTATATTACCTCCTATCTTTGACGTCCCCTCCTTTTTTCCAATAGGGAATTTATCATATTAAAATATCCCCCTATGCTCTAGTGGTTCTCATTCACCCATCTCCTATTACTTTCCTATTTCTTTAGGAACTTAAGTTTTTGGTGATGGAATTGGAGTCCATACACATTTGTTAGCACCCCCTATATAGATGACCCATTTAACTGGAATTCCACAAAGATGGATCTCTGGGATGCTAGAAAGTTAATTTAACATGCGAACTTCATTTGGATTCCATAGGATTTCCAGGACTCTTGCTACACCTTGGGCATCTACCATGACGACTTTAGTGCCTCTCCATGCCTTCCATCCTATTACTTTCATGACATCCTCTCTAAACTTAGTTTCCTGAATAAATATAATTGTCAACTTCTCCTTCGAATATTTTTTCCTAAGAAGCCTTACCTTCTAGGGAGTGTTAGATCCCCTTATATTCCATGATATTATCTTCATTGGGACATGCTTTTAGTAGTTTCCAAAGCCGCCTTGATTGTAGGGTACTAGCCCAATTCTACTATTTTGGCCCCTACTTCCACTATTCTTTGTTTATTGCTTCTCCTCCCCCTTTTTCTGTTGTTTCCTTATACTTCCTTTTGTTCTCATATGGATTTCCCTCTCCAATCCCCAATTATTTGGGGGACGAGGTTTTCAGAATTTCTTTGTGGAGAATCTGTAGTTGATGGAATGGAATGTAGCACTTACTCTTGTTGTCACATGCCACCTCAATCCCATCCATATCTAATTCCCCCAACTCCATATCATCATCTTCTTCCTCCATCATTATCACATCCTCTTATGTGCCCTTTTTGGGATCTGGGTGTGTCTCTTGCCTACTAGAGTTCACCTCTAGATCTCTAGACGACTTCCATGATTCCTCGTCTATCCCTGCTTCCTTTGGTTCCATCTTGTTATTGGGGATCTGGTTCAATGTCTCAAAACTATTCAAAGTCGAGGGTTTTTTACTAGGGTCTACCCATGTCTACCTTCTCCCTTGTCTCCTTCTATTGGAAACACTTGTAAAATATTCCCTGTCTTTATCTTCTTTCAACTTCTCCTAGGGGGTATATTCATAGGATAGTCCTATAAAAGGTGTCCATGGTCATGGCATCATCGACAATGAAAGGAAATATGATCGCAATCCAACATTTGTAGCCATTCTTTGTCATCCCAAGTAATATTTATCACTTTCGGAAGTTCCCTCAAGATATCCATATAGATGCATATCCTTGCGCATGAAGTATATCTAATTTCTTTTGTCTATTTCGACACCTTCATGAGATCTCCCAAGGAGTTTCCAATATTAGCTAAAATTCCTGGTTCCCAATGCTCACTTGGAAGTGAATACAAACGGATCCAAACCGACGCTATTTTTATATCTTCTCATCCTAGATTAAACCGTTCCCGCCATGGTCGAAGGAACATGCCTACCGAGTAGTATAAATAAGGACCTCCCACAAAATCCTTTCCCTATCTTATAAGTTAAAAAAAAATCATAAAAAACCTTTGGAACCCAACTGCAGATCATACTGACCCTTTGGTTTCCATGTCACATTAATCCATCAGATCAAATCCTTTTCCAAAGGCCAAATCCCTAAGAGATTACCAATCAGGGCATGGTCCTTCATGTATTGAATCTTCTCTCGAAGTTTATCTGATTTGATTTGTAGGGATGGAATCCTTGTCGTCTTGGGAATACACTACCCCGGTTTCTTTTCACCCCTTCTCCTTGCCACACCGCTGATTCAAAGTTCAACCCTTTTCCTCCCACTCCTGGCTCCAACACATTCCTCATCCATGCAACTTTAGTCACACCACCATCCCTTGGGGACCAAACTGAAACCCCCTTTCTCCACCTCCATTTTGCTTCCCCGATCCAACCCACCATATAGAATACCCAAGCCCACTTATGATAGTAACCTTAAAGAAAACATGCAGAAACCCTAGCCTGGTGCTCCTTCCATCTCTACAAATTTGGCAACATTTAAGATACAATTATATTTTTATTATAACTAGCATAAAGATGAAAATCAAAAATTCTAAAATAAGAACAAAATATCATGAACTACATAGTGAAATAGGACATTGTAAAATTCTTAAAATGTTAGGGTATGATGAAACATTTTTTTCATCTTTGTTATAATAAGAAGGTGGAGGATGAAAAATGTATTTTTTTTAGAATGTCTTGTATAAGCGCATAGTAGATCTCAATTTAAAAATATTTATAATAATATCAACCTTCCTAATCTTTTAACTCATCAACAGTATGGAGATACATGAAAGCTTATTTCAAAATTTCTAAGCATATAAATTAAATTTTAAAGCAATTAAGTAATTCCTTACCATTTTTTTAAAGGTCTAATAGACCAAAGTTAGTCTTAATAAACATTAACGATCATAATCATCATAGAGTCAGTTACTTATAACACTCATGTAAATATATAGAGTCTCAGTGCATGTAACATTTCTTTTGAAATTACTTTTTGTGTAGAAATTTGTTTAAGAGTGTCATATAACATTTTGTTTTGGGTGTTAGGATTCCTACGCATCGTGGTGCTTGCATAAGAATTGCACAATGGATGGATGTTCCTCTATGGGATTTGAGACATAGAGGATCTTTGGAAAATTATTGTGAAGATTAGATTGGAAGGATTGAAGCTTGGGGTTGAGCTGTGGCTATCATTGTAGATTGATTTTGATCATGTCTAACTTTTATTTCAAGGGATCAAGGGTTTTCTAGTTTATAAGTATTTTAGGAAATATGATATGGAATTAGGTCTAAAGATCTAATGATGGGATTGCATTTTGTTTCTAGAAGCATGTTTTCGTCTCATCAATATTGTATTGATGGGTGTGCATTACGTTCTATATTAGTGTTAAAAAGAGATCAAGGGTCATTGTATTTGAGTGGAACTGGATATTTTATGTGGGTGTATGTCTCGTCAATGCTGTAAATAGTTTGTAAGTGTATGTTTTCTTATAGTTTGAGGCTACTTTTAGAATTGTGGTTGAGTCTTTGAAAGATGATCTATGTAAAGATGTTCTTACTAGGGATGGATAGATTGCAAATGCATGTGGGGATATTATGTTTATAGAGAAAATATAAAGGGAGGTGATTATGAGTGGAAGCTCAACAAACCCAACAAAATCTCAAATCTTTGTCAATCTTTAAATGGAAAATTTATTTTTTGTGGGTAAATTTCTATGACTCCTTGATGGCCATAAAAAAATATCTGGAATAATATCAAGGGATCCCCATTACCCAATAATGACTTATTTTTTAGGGGAAACAATTACAAGATTCTTTCGAGCTGATTTATTACAATATTTGTAAGGGTTCTACGATTTTTTTAGTGTTGTATTTGCTTGGAAGGGTAGTAGGATCTAGGTTTCCATCCATATCCAAACCGATTTCTTACAAGGATACATCTTCCTCCAAGGCTTCTCCGACATTAGTTTATCCTCTAGTCATGCCGAGTATGTATATTATTAATAAATTAGACAAGATGTCAACTATGGAGGTCAGGCATATAGAGGTAAATGAGTACTTCCTAACCCTTAAATATGTGTCCATGATATGTCTCTTTAATGGGTTCTAGACATAATCAATTGATTTGTTCAAAAGGCTTGTTTGGTTTCTTTGTAGTTTAGTTTTACACTTTTGATGATTACGAGAAAGGAACTTGGATTTTGGGAAGAGTGGGGCCATTTGCAATGTCAATACAACCTCTTGGAGTTTCCTAACCTTACGGGGTACTCAATTTCACTATAGGAGTTTTTTCCATGGGCTAGTTGTAACTCTTATACTATTACTATTAGAAAGTGAATTGTTTCATAAGTACCATATAGGAACAAAGATATGCTCCAAACTAGATAAATATGTAACATAAATATAACACATGGCTTATTATATTTGATGAAATGAGCCACATGGCATAATAATGCATTTTTTTGTCACTTTTTTTTAATGAAAAATGTAATTTTTTTGTGATGGCTAACATGACAAGAACATCAAGTGAGGCCCTAGCATAGCCACCTCATCCACTTGAGTTAACTCACTAGGCTTATGTTGAAAAATGTAATTACCATAATAATATTGAAAATAACTATAACATAAACTAAAACTAAGAGTTAAAAAAAAATCAAAGCATATATACCCTCAAATATAGTTTGTAGTTTATATATATATATATATATATATATATATATATATATATTTGTTGTTGTTGCTGCTGCTGATGATGATTAGTTGAGACCAACTTTGGTCTATTAAACCTTAAGAAGAAAGAAGGGAATTATTTGGTTTGCTTTAAAATTTTATTCCTGTGCTGAAAGAGCTTGAAAAGAAGCTTTCCTAGCTCACTATAGTTTTGGCAATTTAGGAGGTTAGAAAGGTTTTTATTATAACAAATACTATGAAATTGAGATCTAATGTGGGTGTAAGCAGATCACACTAAGAGAAATATTTTCATCCTCAATGCTCATAGACTCACAAAGATGATAAATACTTTCTGGCCACAATGTTTTAGAAATTGACTAGTGGCCAATTTCATTATGGAGTTCATGAGAGTTCAGTCTTATCTTGGCTATATTAATTTTCTTCTTTGAGCAAATCCATAAGCGTTTTATAACTTATAACCTCAAAATTAAAAGCAATACACTTTATCATATACTCCTCCTAGAAGTAGCTATTTCCCCCATTGAGAGCATGGCTATGACTAGGTACATTATGTACAAGCACGAGATAAATAACATGGGAGACGAGAGACTTCCTAAAATTGCTTTAAAATAAGTCAAAACCACCTGCATCTCCAAACAAGGTTGGTGTAAAGATACCATGTCTTAGTTAAACCATTAGAGCATTCACAAAAATAATACTTTGCAGAATATCAATAATATAAAAAATATAATTACTTGTTTATATATATATATATAATTTTTTAATGTAAGTAAATGGAATAAATGCTTGCAATAAATGTTAATTTTTAGATTTATAAAATGACAAAAGGAAACATTTATCTACCAAACCATAATCTAATATTTAAAAATTAATTTATTACGACAACCATAATTTAATTCTTAAAAATTAATTTATTGTGAACATTGGCCTATTCAAAAAAATAAAATAAAAAATAAAAATTTAAAAATTAGAAAAGTCACCATACATTTAATACTTATAAATTAATTTATTTCGAAAACCATAATCTAATACTTATAAATTAATTTATTTCGAAAACCATAATCTAATACTTAAAAATAACTTTATTATGAAAATCAACCTATTCAAATCCCTAAATGTTTTTATAAAACATTTTAAATTTCTAAAAATCAGTAAACATTTAAAAATTAAAAAAATCATAGAGAAATCAAAACTAATAATCATTCAAATCCTAATTACAAATTAGGGAACATTTAAAAATTCGGAAAATGAATACTAATAAGTATTAATATGTTTAAAGAGAATAAGTTTAATAAAAAAAAAAATTCAGTCGAAGACCCTACCTACCCCTTAATAATAATACTATAACAATGCTATGGAAGACCCTACCTACCCCTTAATAATAATACTATAACAATGCTATGGAAGACCCTACCTACCCCTTAATTAAATGTTCTCTATCTTGTCCCGAACCTAATCAAAAAACATTTAAAATTTCAAATAATCATTTGGAAATGAAGACTAATAATGAATACTATTTATTTTAATAGAATCTATGAATAACTAATAATATTATAATAATGATATGCAAGACCCAATCCAACCCCTTAATTAAATGTTCTCTAGCTTGTCCCGAACCTTCTTAGGGTTGTTTTTTCAATTTATTTGTTTAATAAAACAAATCCTTGTGCCACTAATTTTATCATCGATACAAAGCTGTGTAGTCTCATTTTACAGTTTTATCATCAACACATCACGATAGCTATCTCATTATTCCACAAGGAAATTGTGGATAATGTTTTGAATTATCTGTGACCGACAAACTAGTTTATGGTAATGTGAAAGAGGGCTCTCACAAAAGATTCCTCGATTTTGATAGCGACTAGAGCCGTCAATGAATTATCCATGTGAAGACACTCACGTGTATAGACTCAGAAAGTCCAAGAAGAAACCAGTTTCACATGATTTCTCTGCTACAGTTTTTAAGATATTAAGTATTAGATGCGTTTAATTTTTTTGTCAAACTAGATTTTGGATATACTTTCTTATTTTAATAAAAAAAATGTCAATAATCTATTTTTCTAGGTTTGAGCAAGTTCCAAAATGTCTGTGGAGTAATGTGCGGCATACGTCTATGTTGTTCCGATTGAACAATACAAGGAGAAAAGCAGATCACCGTATGTTTGAAACAGGAGAGATGGCTCCCTAAAACCTGCGTGTAAATTTCAAAATTTTATGGCATATATAATCGAGTATTTTTTTAACAGCTTTACATTGATATTTTCCTTTAAAATTTGATGTGCACGTTATATATAGTATCTTGAATAATAAACCATTCAAATTTAATATGATAATTAAAAGGTCAAGTCTTACTCTTTTGTTTGAGTTTCAATTATAAATAAATATTCTAAATTTTTAATTATATAAAGGATTTTTGTGAGTTTTTATTATTTTTATTATTTTTATTAAAATTAGATAATTATTTTTAAAAAAATACTTTTATTTAACAAGTTGGAGGAAGTTTCTTCTTATTAAGTATCTCGGAATTGATGTTCATCACAAGCTCAATTGGAACTATATCATTGAGAAACGGATTAATGGAGGGTGGAAAGCTTATTTTAGTCTTGAGAACAATTATAAATCAGCACACCTTGTGATGCGGGATAAAATGAAGTTCCTATTTGAAACTCTCGACACTCTCGTTATCTTGTATGGCTGTGAAGCTTGGGGGTGTAGCATCTCAAGAGAATCTTGGAGAAAGATTGAACAAATCCAAAATCGTCTAAAACTTATAAAGCAATAAATCTTATCATATTCTTCTTATAGAAGAAGCGCTTCCCCCATAGAGAACATCACTATAACAATGTACTTGATGTGCAAGTACAAGATAAATGGCATGGGAGACCACAGACTCCCTAAAATTGCTTTAAAATTCAGATTGGCATAAAGATAGCATGGTTTGGTTAAATCATTGGCGGATAGATGAAAATACAACTTTGTAAAATATCAATAACATTGGAAATACTTTTACATCTAATTTTAAAGAAAAAATGTGGGGCGACAATGATTTAGATGTTAAAATGAAGTTAAGATACTATAAGAAGATCACTAACCCTAATCTAGAAGCCCAAAAATATCTCTTTATTTTAATTAGCTTGAAGAAAAAGACTAACACAGCCAAAATAAGAACGAACTCTCATGAGCTTCATAGTGCAACATGGCACTGGACAATTCCTAAAACATCATGGGAGGATAGGATTTGTCATCTTTGTGAGACCAAGAGAGATGATGATGAAAGTCACTTTCTCTTAGAGTGCCCTACGTACAACCACATTAGATTGCAATTTCCCAATCTATACTAAGGTCTCTAATATTCTAAGTTGTCAAAACTATGGTGACCTTGGTATGCTTCTTTCTAAGCTTTTTGAGCATAGGAACAATTTGTTACATCAAACAAACTAATTTCTTAAGGCCCAATACACCAAATTTGGTCTAAGTGGACGTTAACCATCATCACAATTAAAAAATAATTTTAAAAGTAATTATTTTCTTTTCAAAGACCAACTTGTGTAGTATCATAAATTATGATAAAGAACATATTTTATAAAAATTATAAAATAATTTTGAAAATCAATATTTTTTTATCCAAACCCGAATTTTGATAAAATATATGTTTTATAAACATTAAAAAAATAATTTTAAAAGTTAATATGTTTTATTCAAATTAAAATTTGTCAATTTTTTTTACAACAATTCAAGTAACTTCTTTTCTCTTAAAGTGTGTTAGACCAAAGTTGTATTAGTGGACGTTAACCACCACCATTATAAAATAAAATAAAAATCAATCATTTCGATTCAAACTTGAATTTGTGAATTGTCATAAATTTTAGGTTTTTTGAAAAATATCATACTTATTCCTTGGATGGGGTGATAGAAGGATCATGAAACAAGCTATTTAGAGGGTAGTCCGGAGGGATAGGTAGGGGCATATCCTCCCACATATACTTTTATCTCATGCGAGGTTTAATGCTATGCTACGATTCCATCGGTTTATTTGCATTCAAAGAATGTTGTAACTCTTTCTCTTGCTCCTTCATTCCGATCTTTGGTAGATGCAGTTAATTATTTACTTAGTAGACATGACTGTCCTTAATGCAAATTGGATTTCATAGTAGATGATCGTTGGCATTTTCATTTCGAATGTGATGGTGCACTTATGGTTTGGGCAGTTTGTCGTTTTTATGCATTTTGGCCTACCCACCGATTTCATCATGTATTCACCTTGGGATCTTTCATTGTCGTTGGCAACTCAGGGTGTTCAATTCATTCTGTTTTGGTCTCGTAGTATGCCTACGCTTAGGCTTCATGGTATCTCTTGCCGTGGTCATGGTGAACGTGTTCATGTTTTGCGTGCACCTAATTCCCCCACCATCTCAGAGATATCTCTTGTTCAACAGTCTTTTGCGGTCGTGGAAGATGGTAGAGATGTTGTTTCCTCTCATAATATGGAGGCGACGTCTACTAATTGGATTTGTTTCATTGAATGGTTTAATGGTTGTGGTCGCTCGTTGGGCTTCAGAAATAGCATGACCCTCCTCTAGTCTCCGGAGTGCAAGCCCCATTCTAGGGTAGATCCTTCCTTGTCTCATTTCACATCTACTGGTGAATCTCCCTTGACGAATTCTGGGGTGAATTCAATGGTGGTTTAAACTCTCTGTGATATGTTTTTTGACAATTGTTAGAATATGGAGGATTTGCACTTTAAACTGGAGCTCATGGATAGTAAGCTCTCCACTTTCATCTCTCTTATCGCTGGCCAAGGTACTATTTCTCGTCATATGGAAATTGTGAATCATGGTAACAATATTCTGCAAAATGTAGCTCCTCCTCTCAATTCTTTCCATGGAGACAAGGTCCATGTGGAATATAATCAGTTCACTTTTTAAGTATGTTTCTATGCCTTTCTTGAGTCTATGGCATGTCTCCTCTATGGTTCTATCATGTATTAGGCCATTAGTTTTTTTCAGCCAACTATAAGGGCTAGTTTTGTAAGCTTTTATGCTATCTATAAAATCTGGGATAACGAGGGTATGTCAAGTTATTATGGAATCTTCTATCAACCTTCTCATAGTTATCCATTGGACTTTGATTCAACTATGCACTTTCTTTATTTTTGATATAATATAATGCTTCCTTACAATAAAAAAAATCATACTTATAATAATAAAGTTATAAGACTTAAAAGTCAAATTAAAAGTATAAAATTAGTTATACTTTGGTTTAATTAATTATTATTATTATTTTAAGTATACAATTAAATTTTTATTTCTATTTTTTATAACTATAAAAAAATTATAAATTTTCAACATCTTATTAATTTTTTTTTTAATAATACATCTCGTTTTTACTATTAAATCACACATGGATTAACATTATATATATATATATATATATAGATAAATATTAAGAATTCATTTTTTTTTAATAATATAATTGTAAGAGGATTATAATTTATAATGAAAACTTTATTTGAAAAATGAAAAGAATAGAATATAATTAATATTTGAAAAATGAAAAGAATAGAATATAATTAATATTTTAAAAGTAAATATATGTTATTGAGGATGGGAATGATAGTTAACATTTATTTAGATCAATTTTGGTCTTTTGAACTTTATGAAAGGAAAGTAAGGAATTATTGGTTTGCTTTAGAGTTTTATTTATGTGCTTAAAAAGCTTGGTGAAGAGTGTTCCTAAATTACTATAATTTTGATGAGATAGAAGGTTAGGCAAGTTAGTATTGTAAATTTTTTTTGAAATTGAGATCTTATGTGGGTGTGAGTAGGACAATCTAAGAGGAAGTGGTTTCCGTACTCAACACTCATAGTCTCATAAAGATGATAGATCCTTTCATCCCATGGAGTTTTAGAAAAGGTCCAACACCCTGTTTCACTATGCATCTCATGAGAATTCGTTCGTATTTTAGCTATGTGGATATTTTTCTTTACGCTAGTTAAAACATATAGATAATTTTGATTTTCAATATTAGGGTTAATGATCACCTTGTAATATCTTAATTTTCTTTTATCCTCTAAATTTTCGTCACACGATAGCTTCTCTTTGAACTTCGAAGTAATAATATTTTTAATATCATCGATACTTTGCAAAGTGACATTTTCGTCAATCCCCAACATCTTTAACCAAGAGATGACATCTTTATGCTGACCTCGGTTGAGCCTTAGGTGGTTTTGACTGGAATTTAAAGCAATTTTTGGAACTCTCTAGCCTCCCAAGTTATTTAATTTTCTCTTGTACATTGGTACCTAGTCATAGCTATGCTCTTAATGGGGGAAAGACCCACTTCAATCAGGAGAATAGGATATGGCGTATTTATTTTAATTTTAATATTGTAAGTTCTAAAACACTTCCGGATTTGCTCAATCCTTCTCCAATATTCCCTAGAGAGGATGCAACTTCAAAATTCACAGCCATACAGGAGAACGACAATGACAAGAGTTTCAAAGAGGAATTTCATTTTATCCCATATCACAAGGTTTACTGACTTATAATTATTTTCAAGACCAAAATAAGCTTTGCATCCTCCATTGATCCTTTTCTCGATGTTGTAGTTACAATTAAGCTTGTGATGGATCTCAATCCCAATATATTTGTAGTAAGTCACTTCCTTCAAGTTGATACTATCATAAAAAAGTGTAAGTGAACTTATTAGATTTTATCAACATAACTTTGGTTTTGTCGGTATTGACAATCATGCCCATATCGAAGCAAAAATCCTTGAGAATTCTTAATTACTTATCAAGATCAGGGGAACATCTTGCTAGAAGAACAATATCGTCAGCAGAAAGAAGAAGGATGATGACAATTCTTGCTAATGTCATGCCAATTTAGCCTGCCTCTAATAAACAACCTTACAACTTATCAATGTATATACCAAAAAGGGTAGGGGAGAGGGGGAATCCTTTCTTAACTCCCATATTATAATTAATATATTCTTACCAACCCTCAATGTTCTTAAACTTGGAAATGGCATTCTCATACTACCTTATTGCAGCAACTCTCAACTTGAAAGGAACCTTTAACTCTTCTAATATTGTCCACAAGTTATTTTTAGGCTTGTATCAAACACTTTTCTGAATTCCGCAAAAAAAAGGATATTGAGGTTATTATAGTTGCATTCCCCTACAACGATCCTGAGAGTAATGAGGTAGTCTATGGTGGAATGATACCTTCTAAAACTGTCCTTCCCTTTATCCCTTTTACTTTGACTTTCTATCCATATGTTGATCTTATTTTCCAAAATAATACCATATAACTTGGCTAAGGGAGGGCTAATCATAATGGTACTATAATTAGAGGGGTTATTTTTATCTCTGCTTTAAAAAATTGGTACAATAAGGATTTGAGTCCAAGGTTAAGGGAAGCTTTGCTTGACTACTATATTAAAGAGCTTGTGGATTTGAGGGATGCTGGAATACCTCTCAATTGCTAGGATTTCATCTTGGCTAACCTTTGATGTCCTTAAATCTTTCCCATTCGCAAGGTGCTTAATCCCAAAATCTATATCTTCTAGAGAGAAAAAACCCATCTTCCATAAAAAGGGGTTGTATGGTCTCCACGCCATCATTTGTTTCATAAAGATTCTTAAGATAGAAATTACATTCCTTAAGTACAATCGTATTTTTCTCTTTACAAATTACAGTCTTCGTCTAACCATAGAGGATTACAGCTAGAAGCATTGCTTAAGAAAATAGTTTGGTTACTATTGGTTTGAACATTAAAGTTACCCATTAAGAGGACATTACCTTCATCTCTTAAACTAGAAATATCATGTTCAAGGCCATTATAAGGACAAGTTGTATCTAAATTGTTCTTCTTATTAAATCTAGAATTTCCTAGGCGCAAAATAACAAATTGCTATAAAGATTTTTTTAGCATTAATATCTATAATCTCCATCCACATGTACTAGTTGAATGAATCTTTCTTTTAAATCCTAACATGAGGGGAAATGTTATTCCTAATGTAACAAGCTATGAATCCAATGCCTCAGCGACACTGGATGACTTGTTCCATATCAACCACAAGACAAATCCTTCTATTGTAGGGACCTTAGATTCTTCACGCTCTCAATTTTCAACCAACAATATAATATCAATTTTATTTGAAATCCAACTCAACTTGGGACGTCTATTCTATGGAAAGTCCCAACAGTTCCGAGAGAGGATCTAGAGGGTGCCAAATTCCTATTTATTACTATATTTTTAGTCTCTATATCAAATAACAACCTTTGTATTTCTGATTAGTGCCCATTTCTCTTCCTTCCTAGATTCTTTTACCTTTTGAAACTCCTTTCTTAGTTCAACTTGATCTTATGTAATGAGATCTTCATTTATAAATATTCCCGATCCTTTTAGACTTGGGGTTTTACTAAGCATGTTGAATTTATGGTCGTTAGAGATTAACTTAACCCAAATTAGCCTATATTTATTCTCAATTTGTTTTCCCAACGACCTTGTTGAACTGTGAGTCAATTAGTTTCAATTTGAAACTCATTAAGTAGTTTTTCTCTGACTAGAGCTAGCGTATCCTCTTCAGACTCCTCCTTCAAACCAAAAATTACAAACTTGAAGGCTAATTTGTTACATTCATGGCCTAATTCAATAAGCTTATTTATTTTTGTTTGATATCCAATTTACCTTCTAGACTATTTAGGGTTAGATTGTCATTTACCTTTCCTTCTAGTTCTTTAATCTTGCTCTTCATCTCAAGATTTTCTAAATTATCAATCTCTCATGGTTGGGATGGTTGTTTTCTTCTTGGCTTATCTTTTCCATTTCTTGTAATCTAATAGATCTCCATTTTGTGCAACTTATTCCCAAACAATGTGATCTTATTGTCTGTTTTTTTTAATCTTGTCTTCAAAGGATGCAAATTTATTATCAAGCAAGCCTTTAGTTTAGTTTGAAGTTTAGCTTCCCTTTCTTTCCTACATTTCTCTATCGACTCTATATGACCATAAAAAATAGGATAACCATAGTAGGTCTTCCCTTAGTAGACTTTGGTAAATTATGCTTTAGTGAAAATGCCCTAAATTGAAAAACTCTAATCTTAAAAGTATTGTGTCATAATAAAAAAAAACCCAATCTTAAAAATATTGTGCTATAGTGAAAATCCCCAATATTGAAAACGTCTTAAGTGAAAATTGTGCCTCAATAAATTTTAAATAAATAAAATAAATTAGAAACAAGGTAAAAATGACTTAATGAAAAAACCCAATTTTAAAAATATAAAATTATACTTTTAATAAAAATAAAATATCTTAGTGAAAATGAATTTAAAAATAATCTAAAATTTTAAAAAATTAATTTTATAATATTTTTAAATATATATAAACACTATTTTAATATTAATATATTAAAAATAATATTAACACAAAAATATAAAAATACTATGATAAACAACTTCTCATAAATTTTTATTTCAATAAAAAATAAATAAATTTAAGAGAATCTAAAATTGGACTCACCTAACTCCTCTTACATAGTAAAGTGTCTCCATTCTAAATTAAGCATTGGATTAAAGTGTCGCACACTTTGGTGTCTTTGCAGAATGACGATTTTTTTTTGGTATTGATTCTCTATGGGGACTTTTTGGTTATCATCATCAACTGGGCTTGTAAAAGCTATAACCTATAGGTGGTTTCCCTTTTGAATTGGTGTAGACGTATAAAGAATTAATATCATTTTTTTCAGCATTGAATTCAAACATATTTTAGGAATTGAATTATATTGTGTTGAAGGTATTATATTATGGGAGGAATTTATAGAAAATTTCTTAATAGATTGTGGATCAAAATACATCTTTATGATGTAAATGGTGATCTTGTGGTTTTCTATTTTATATCTTTGTAGTATGTGGACATAGTCTTAATATGTGGTGAACATTTGATGAGATGCTAGTAGTTAATTTTGAAAGGGTCAGCTTTTATTGGTTGGTATGTTTTTGGCAATATTTTTAAATGGTTTGGTTATTTTTTTGTACTTTTTGATTTGAAATCAATATCAAAAGTATGTTTTTTTTTTCTTGTTGAAAACAAAAATGTCATGTATTATGTTATTTCTCAAACATATTGAAAAAAATAATAAATCAATATTTATATAAATATTACCACCTTACCAATGGGTTTCCAAGTTTAGTGATTTGTAAAATTGGGCTCACCTCATGCCTCTTCCATATTAAAGTGTCTCCATTCTATTGGATTAAACTGTCAAATTAAGCATATTGTATTTGGCTAAATTGCCATGCATTATGTTATTTGTCAAATTAAGCATTGGATTAAAGTGTCACACACTAACATACTATTTGGTGAAATTGCTATGTATTATGTTTAACCCAATCTAGTATGGGGGAGATGCTCTCACATTGGACACGTTACGTTCTTATGTCAGCCCATAACTTATCAAAAATAAAAAGGAATTAAAAAAAATCATGTTATCTCACAAAATAAAAAAATTAAACTAGATAGATCCATCTTAAACCCAAATTTGTTAAGCATTGATACGGATATAATTTCTTAATTTCTTAAGGTGTAAAGTTTTCCTTTGTGTAAAAAAAATAAGATAAAAAAATTTGGGTTTAAGATAAATATGAGGTGATATATTATAATCTATCAATTTTCTTAGAAGTAATATGATTTATAATATTTTAAAATTACTTTTTTTATACATATTTGAATTTGTTTGGTGAAAGTTTTTATAAAATTGATTATTTTATGCATTTAAAATAATTATATGTATTTTTTTTATAAATTTATAAATTTGTTTAGAAGTAATATGAAGCAAGAGAATCTTTTTGATTAATTATTTTATACATTTTTATTCATTATTCATATTTATAAGTAATATGATGTAAGAGAATATTTTGATTAATTATTTTATATATTTATTATAAATATCCGTTTTTAATGAGATTTTTTTAATAAATTTTTTATTTTTTTTAAGTAATGTGATGTAAGAGTATCTCTGTTCTTTATCATTGTTATTATTTCACTTATTTATTTAGTTTTGAATTTGTCATGTAAAAGTATTTTTGTCATTTATCATTATTATTATTTTATATTTATTTAGTTTTGAATTTGTCATGTAAGAGTATTTTTGTCATTTATGATTATTATTATTTTATATTTATTTATTTAGTTTTAGTTATATGTTGTGATTAAAAAGATTTAATATTTATATTTTTTTATAAAAATTTGTCAACTTTTATAATATGAAATATATTGTATTTGGAATTTGAATATTTAAGATAGTTTTAAGGTCAAAAGTTAAGTAACAAAAACAAACTAAAGCATAACTATAAATTTTCTGAAACGACTAGTGGGTTTTTCCTCTCTTTTGATTTTGTTTGTGTAGTGTGGATGATTATGGATTTTAGAGACTTGTGCATAGGCCCTATGAATATAATTTGTGTAAAGAATATCATTGATTGATTGTTGTGGTGTTTCTACTTGTTTTCAATTAAACTATTAATTGTGTAGATATTATTTTGAGTGATTGATTATTGTGGTGTATTTACGCTTGTTTTTAATTGAATTGTAGATTGTTGTGGTTTCTTTCTTAATATTGCAATTGAGTATGTTTGTAACTATTATGGATAAATTTCATTGCATGTGTTTTTAACCATCATAAGGGGTGGAGTTCTTGAAGCGAGTAAAAGTGTAGATGACTCTAGCAAATGTGTGACATTGGCTAGAGTTATCTAAACAAATAAATGAAGCAGGTTGGGTAAAAATTGTAAAATGGAATACAACTCCAATTTTGATGAATTGTGGGTAGAAGTAATGGTGAATGAGCTATTGAAAAAGATAAAAAAATATAGAATAAAAGAAACTGTAGTAATGTTGATGAAGATGATGGAAGCCATATAATTATCTTGGTGGAGAAGATTGCCACAAGGAACATGTAGCAAATATGAAAATGGTGTGGAATTGTAGAGAGAATGGAGAAACACTTGATGAAGATGGATAAGTGTAGAGCTAGAAAGGATAATGGAGTGGATACCAGGCATGCACAAATATTCAGGTGCGATTGGATTAAAGAGTCTGAGAGGGTGAATTTTCCTTGCGGAAAATTGAAATGTACGCATATGATTGGTGGCAGTAGTTGAAAAGGGACATCAAATTGAAAGGAAAGGAAAAGATCCAAAATTGGACTCGAGGATGGCCACCATATTGGGAGGTAAAATTTTAAATTATGATTAGACTTTGAAAATGAAGTTAATATTTCAGAAACTAAAGCAATACAATATATAAGTAGAATAATATTTTGAAGAATTTTATAGTATGGACATGAGAGCTAGTTTTGTACAAGACATGTTTTTGTACGAGATAGTGATGAAAATATCATGTGATTTATGGATTCATTAGATATAGATCCAGTAGGAGGATTATTACAGAGAACATGCATACATTAGGAAAGGATTATGATTTTTCCTCGAGAATATGGAAGGTGAATATGGAGAGGAATCACGAGAGCAAGCAATGAGAGGAGAAAGAAAATGAAATTCTCATAAATGCAGTTGCAGAGAGTGTTGATTTTGAAAGTGGGGTGCATATTGTTGAGTAAAATGATGAGAAAGTGTGTGATTTACATGCCGTGGGTAGTGTTCCCAATAGGAGTGTACAAGAAGGATTTGGAGCAAAAGATTGAAATAAGAAGTTTGAGGTAAATGAATTTGTGAAATAAATTCATAAAGTAGATAGCAACGAAGAGATATTGTAGAAGCGAGTGATGTTGCATAAGTGAGTGGTGTTGAAACAAAAAGTGGTAAAATGGAGAAGAGAGTGGACTTGTAGTACTAGAGTTTGAAGGAGATTATGTTACAATAGATACAATAGTGGAAGAGATGTAGATGAGATTGTTTGATTTCCTTAATTATTTATGTGATCTTTGTTGCGAGTGAAGTGGAAAGTGCAAAAAAATACAAGATTCGTAGTACAGACAAAACAAAAGATGCATTTGTTGCAAAATGAAGAGTTAGATGAAGTAAAGCAACATTGAGTTGAATATGATTCCAATAGAGGATTTGTTGCAATGAAATCAAAGTAGAATGACTAGAATTTGAAGTAGCAAGCATTGGTGGAGTTTGAGAGATAGTGGTAATGGTGTAGAAGAGGTAGGATGGGGAGGCAATAAGCACCATTGAGAAGCAACATTTGAGGTAGTAAGCCCCATTAGGAAATATTTCGAGTAGTTTCTAGAGGTGTACAAGTTGTAGGAAATAATAGAAATATTATAGTAATTATAATGAAATTGGGCCAAGTGAGAAGATGGAAAATAATGAATATGAGTTGCCTACAATTACAAAGTAAAAGTGTATATATTGTGTAGAAGGAGGATGTTGAATGGAGAGTCTGAAATGATGAGTGGATTAGAGTGTGGAAGAGAGTAAAGAAGAAAATATGAAGACATTACATTCAAGGATTGTTGATTTTCATCCCTAGAATTATACCTATCCCACATTTTGTTAGTTTTGGTTTTATTTTGTGATTTCAAAAAAATGTAATATTTATTATTCTTATTAAAAACAATTTAACCATTAGAGTATGCAGCATTGTATTTGTAATTTGATTAAGGTTGTTGATGTAGTATTTATGCTAACTACATAATTGTGTAATTATTTTTGATGAGTAATCTAGTATTATCATGTATTTATGTTTATTTTCAGTTAAATTGTAAAGTATAATTTATATGCTTATTAATAGAATTTAAATTTGTTTATAATAAAAGATCACACTTCAATATATCATACAATGTTCTCAACTAAAATTTGGTTAATAAATTCATGTAAAAAAAATGTGTTATGAATAAGTAGATAATATTAAATTAAAAAAAATTAATATTTAATATAAAACCAAATTATTATTATTATTTAATATAAATAATCTTAAATTAAATGAAATTCTTTTTAATTTATTTTAAATTTTAAATTAAAATAAACTAATATTATAAAAGGTATCCATAAAACAAAAAGAAAAAACAAGAGAAAATAAAAATATATATAAAAAATAATGTTTAATAATTTTATTAATCAATAAAAATGGTTAAAGATTGTTGTTGAAACAACTTTTTTACTAACATAATATCACATCTAAAACTTATTCACAAATAAATTATAAATTAAATTCATGTTAAATGGTTACTTTTAATATAATTTTTAACAACTAACATTCAATCATAAATATCCAAATATCAATGCAAATGAAAAAATAAAAATATATGCAAAAAAAATTAATGAAGCATAATTTTATTATTCAGCAAAGATTGTTGAAACAACTCCAGACATGATACCACATCTAAAGCTTATTCACAAATAAATTATAAATTAAATTCATGCTAAATAGTTGCCTCATGTATCAATTTTTAACAACTGACATCCCATCATAAATATCCAACTACCAATATTTTTAATTACTATTTTTTAAATACATTTAATTACCCATAAAAACTCTTAACACAACTAACAACTCTGAAACTCTACCAACAATATATTCACCTTCTTCGCTCATAAATATCCAACTACCAATATTTTTAATTACTATTTTTTTAATACATTTAATTACCCATAAGAACTCTTAACACAACTAACAACTCTGAAACCCTACCAACAATATATTCACCTTCTCCGCTATCTAGGCCTCCAACGAACAAATATAATCACATTATCATCCTATATTTGATTTAATTTCACAAAATTATCACTTAAAATTATTAATATAAAAAAATGAAATGAAATAAAAATGCACTGCGATTTTTTCGAACGTGATAAAGCAATGACGCTGTAATTTTAAATAATGAATGATCACATCCGCTTATTTTTAATTAAAAGATACGATTTAATCAAATGAAATTAAAAGACACGATTTTTTCGATTGTTAAAAATGACAGTTGTAATTTTAAATAGAAAAGAAAAGGTCAACTGTTCAAAATATTTAAGGTTAAAAATTTCGGTGTAAAGTCTTATAAGTACATAAGAATCTGATTTTTCTTATATCGGGATCTTTTAATAATGTTGAATTATCAATTTTATAAATATATCTTTTCACCACGTTCAGTTATTGATGAGCAACTAACTTTCACAATTACTAGAAACGTATCAAACATTTTTACCAAGCTATTTGACCACAACCAATTACATATGGAAAAGCAAAAGGAAAATACAATTCTACCTGATTGACTTAGTATCCATATCTTTTATTGTGAAAAGGCAAACCTAATATTTCGGTGGAGCACATGGTTTACGAATCTGGAGTACATTTCAGATAGATCTAGGTTCCACAAATACGAATAAAAATAGAAGGAAGAAAGTCACAATAAATGGAAATGAACACGGAAATGAACACAATAACGTGTCACAACAACTTTAAGAACGAAAAAGACAATGCAATAACCATTAATGTATTATTATCGTATTCCTTAATTTATAAACAAAAGAAAATTGCTAAAATGTTTGGAGATCGAATCTACGCGACGGCATTTTAGTTTATCATGAAGGCGAAATTTTCTCCTGAGCCTGCTTCTCGTCGCCGAATTTTTAGCGAGAACATTGGCATTGCACACAACTTAAAATGTTGAGCAAACCCTAAAATTCAAGTGTGAAGAAGCAATTGATAAAGACGTAACAGCCGCAGTTGTTTACCATAAAACTCGTTGAGCAAAACCTAAAATTGATGAAGATCAGCCGCAGTTGTTTATCATAAAGCTCGGGAGGATTGCCAAGGCTAACACGTAACCTTTGAAAACAAAACACGTCTGTCATACTATATCAATTAATTGCCAGAAAGTCTTCTACAATCTAATTATTTACAATGATGAACGAACTAAGCTTCTTTCTTCATCATCAAACTCTGCCCAGTTCTCAGATCTTGCCAATAATGCATATACCACCGAATCGAACTCTTCAGAAAGCCTCTCCAACCTCTCCAACCTCTCCATTTTCTTGCGCAGAGCTAAATCTTACCCTGTTTCTCTGTATAACATAAAAAAAAACTTCTATAACTTCTATAAGCTCATATCTAAAATTAACAAGATTTAGTAATGGAATAAAAGTGTGATATGTAGAATCTTAAAGCCAGATTTAGTAGTAGAATAGAAGTGTGGTATATTAAAACCTGATTCAAAGAATATGTTGTAAATATTACTCACCCGAGCAGTCTGAAGCTTGCAATTAGCTTCTTGTACGCTCCTCAGTGCAGGCTTCCATGGCTGACTACCACTGTGCGGGACAGATTCTGCCCCTTCCTCTAGTTGGGATTCCGCATTAGTGAGATACGCACCGAGAATTTTTTCTGCGGTTTCAGATCTATTCTGGCTTTCGGCCATGAATTTACTAAGCTGGGCTTTGGTGAGACGGATTTTAAGTCGAACGGCCCCATCTTCTCCCGCTGTATGATCAAGCTGGGCCGAAGGCGAATTAGTCAAAGATTTATATTGAAATGAGGCAGCACGATTTCCATGACTAGAACCGATGGCAGAAATGTCGGACACCGATCTACGGGCTAAAAGCATGCTTTCCAGCCGCGATTTTGCGCTCATCGAGATCTCAGACCTAGCCCTAGCCGGTGCACTGTACATATTATTACTACTCTTCAACTTGGGCCATTCGACCAGGAAATACAGCCTCTTGGGTTGCAGTTGCGTGGATTCATGCAAAGGCTTGGCTCTAACGCCCAGATGTCGAACAGCTTCTGAATCCAATACACAATGATTTGGAAATTTCTTCATAATTTCGTCTACTGTCATAGGCGCCTTGAATTTGATTTCTTGCCCGTCTAACTTCATGATTTTTATACGTTTATGCCCTCTGGACGGAATAGCGTTCCCCATTTTTTCTCCTTCAGTATTCACAGCACAACAGTACAGTGTGTTAAAACTAGCAGATTTCGTTTCAGTGTGTCTCCACAGCTGGGTTTTTATATCGAAGGCTTCGGAGTTTTCATTTTCAATGGAGAAGAAGGGTAGCTTCACATGGCTCTGTAGTCAACAATTAACAGCCAAGAAAATCAAATATCAAATATGAAGCGTTCAAGTCAATCGTGTACGACGGCCACATATCAACTAATATATTATCACATGCACCACAAGTAATAGTTCAGTTTCAACGTGGTGACCCCAGAACATCCGTTAGGTTGCTAAACGCTCTCGATATTTCAAAATTTCTTCTAACTGCTCTGTTGGGATCCAATCACGATACCGATGATAGCGGGAATTTGAAAAAAAAAAAAACTTTGTGTCTCCATCCACAAATACATAAATAATTTTGTCTTAGCAATATGTGCTTTATCTTCATTCGTGGTCACAAAAGTCTCAAAATGAAAAAGGAAATTCTTTGAGTTAGAAACCATTTGAGTTTGTTTTTTTAAGCAGAAGAAACAATTTAAATTTGATTTTTTTTTTATTTTATTACTGTTTAAATTTAAATAATAATTTAAATAAGTTTAGTTCTTGAAACGAAAAACAAAATTTCTTTCCATAAGAAACAATTTAAGTTTGTATTTTAACCATAAGAAATAATTTAAGTTTGTATTTTTTTTAACCATCGTTTATATTAAAAGTAAAAATTTAAATAAGTTTACTTAAAAGTTATTATTTTATTTATATTTTTAATTTAATAAAATAATTTACAAATAACAAAGAGTTAAGATATTTATTATTAGTATAGTTACTTAACTTATGGTAAGTGAACATCAATAGATTACATAAGTTATTCATGTATAGTTACCAATTATTTTTTATATTTCATTTTGTTATAATTGTTTATTTGAAATTTTGAACAATTCCTATAAAATGAATCTGAAATAACGTTTGTCCCATCCTCCTTCAATCACCCATAGATGTAATTATTGAAAATCTCTTATTTCTATTATAATAATAATAATAGTTATTTAATTTAAAATGGTTTGATAATTTAGAGGTTATATTTGACTTGTAAATAGTTGTCATTTATCATTTTGCACATCATTAATCATAGTAGTATTTTATTAGCACATCCACTTAACTTGTTGGTGGTAAACACCCAGTGCAATGAACAACTTATATCTGTTATTTGCTCTCCATTCTTAGTTGTAATTAGTTGTTGTCTATAGCTTAGCTACCTATTACCTTCTTCTTTACTTAAATGAGTTTTCTATCACTTCCTATTATCTATCTATGCATACTGGTTATATCCATGTATCACCTACAATTTATCAAACTAGACAGTACTTGTCCCATCCTCCTTTAATCTAGGAAAAGCATAAATAACAGTCCACTCCAAATTTTAAAATATAAACACCTATAAATAAAATGCAAAAATTATATAATGATCTAAAATTTAAATTTAAAAAATAAATAATTTCCATTTATAATTTTACATATCATACCACTTCATAATAATATTTATTATTGATAAAATATACATTTTATTTTAAAATACATTTTTATTTTTACACACATTTAATATCTATTACCTAAATCCATATATATATATAAATACCTATTACCCGACATAAATGAAAATATTTTAAATTATCACCTATTACTAAAGATACCTATTACCCTCGTATTACCTAACACATGCATATATATTTATATAGGTAGATATTATACATTAATATATACATTTATATTATTACTTATTACAGAGTAGTTATGCTCGAGTTTATGTATTTATAATATCTCGTGTGTTTTATATTTCTATTCTTAATATTTATAATTGTTGTTTTTAAATTTAAAGATTCACGTTTCATTTTTATTGAAATTGAATTTTGTTTATTGGTTTTAAAACTTCTCCAAATAGATCTAACTCTTTTAAATGAAACTTTGATCAATTAATATAAAATATTAAAAATAGTTAAATCTTAAAAATATTAACTAAACTTTTAATATTTTAAATCTTAAAGATTATGAATCTTTTCAATGTAAAATTTTATTATGATTTAGAGATTTCTAGGTAACTCTTCATTTTCATTCAAACTCTGAATTGAATTTGTAATTTCTGAGTAGTGAGCCAAATGATTTATTTACAATTTTTTATATATTATATTGAAAATTATAAATGAATTTTAATTATGAAAGATTTAATGTTTTATTTTATTTGGATATGTTTTGAAGATCAAGTAAGAATGAAGATTTTATGGAATAACCTTCCAATACAAAAATTTGAAGAATTTTCGTTGATCTAAAATTGTAATTTTATTTCTAAACTTAAATGGATTTTAAAAAGGGAAAAGAAAATCCTTAAATCAAACTTTATTATGGTGAATTTACTGATTGGATGATTGAAATTTGAAATTGCAATTGGAACCACCATGATATTGTTGAAATTTGAAATTACAACTCAGCAAGATATGGATTGAACTACCATGGTTTGAGGGTTGGATGTTGACATGTTAACATTTATTGGAGAAATAGAACATGAACTTCTCATGATATTGATTCCTATCTATCATCTTCTCTATTTCTCATAATTGTTTATAATTGTTTATTTGAAATTTTGAACGATGCCCATAAAATTAATATGACAATACACTTGTCCCATCCTCCTTCAATTTAGGAAAAACATAGATGGTAGTCCACCCCAAATTTTAAGATATAGACACCTATAGGTGTAATTATTGAAAATCTCTTATTTCTATTATAATAATAATAGTTATTTAATTTATTTATTTTTTATAATTTAGAGGTTAAATTTGACTGGTAAATAGTTGTCATTTATCATTTTGCACATCATTAATAATAGTAGTACTTTACTAGCACATCCACTTAACTTGTAGCTGGTAAACACCCATAGGTTAGAAGTTAAGTGCAATTCCCATAGGTCAGAATTTAAGTGCAATGAACAACTTATATGTTACTTGCTCTCCATTCTTAGTTGTAATCATGTGTTTTCTATGACTTAGCTACCTATTACCTTCTTCTTTACTTAAATGGGTTGTCTATCACTACATGTTATCTATGCATGAGATACTGGTTGTTTTCTATGACTTAGCTACCTATTACCTTCTTCTTTACTTAAATGGGTTGTCTGTCACTACATGTTATCTATGCATGAGATACTGGTTGTTTTCTATGACTTAGCTACCTATTACCTTCTTCTTTACTTAAATGGGTTGTCTATCACTACATGTTATCTATGCATGAGATACTGGTTATATCCATGCATCAGCTACCAGTTATATATATATAATCAAACTAGACAATACACTTGTTCCATTCTCCTTCAATCTAGGAAAAGCATAAATGATAGTCCACCCCAAATTTTAAGATATAAATACCTATAGATATAAAAATTATATAATAATCTAAAATTTAAATTTGAGAAATAAATAATTTCCATTTTTAATTTTACACATCATTACTATTTCATAATAATAAATATTATTAATAAAATATACATTTTATTTTAAAAAACATTTTTATTTTTACACATAATTAATATCTAAATTACTTAAATCTATATATATAAATACCTATTACCCAACATATATGATTTTTTCTTAAATGATCACCTATTAGTAAAGATACCTATTACCCTCGTATTACCTAACACATGCATATATATTTATATAGTTAGATATTATACATTAATATATACATTTATATTATTACTTATTACACAGTACTCGAGTTTATGTATTTATAATATCTCGCGTGTGTTTTTTATTTCTATTCTTAATATTTATAATTTATTATAATTGTTGTTTTTAAATTTAAAGATTCAGGTTCCATCCTTATTGAATTTGAATTTTGTTTATTGGTTTTAAATCTCGTGGATCTTTACCAAATAGATTCAATTCTTTTGGATAAAACTTTGATTAATTAATATAAAATATTAAAAATAATTAAATATCAGCTTAAACTTTTATTATTTTAAATCTTAAAAATTTGAATCTTTTCAATGTAAAATTTCATTATGATTCATATATTTTTAGGTAACTCTTCATTTTGACTTAAGCTCTTAGTTGAATTTGTAATTTCTTAGTAGTGAGCCAAATTTATCTATAATTTTTTATATATTATAATGACAATTATAAATGAACTTTTATTGTGAAATATTTAATGTTTTATTTTATTTGGATATGTTTTAGAGATTAAGTAATTTAGTGGATATTTTATGGAATAATCCTTTTATAAAAAAAATTGGAGAATTTTAGTTGACCTGCAATTTTATTTCTAAATTTGAATGGATTTTAAAAAGGAAAAAAAAACCCTTAAATCACACTTTATTATGGTGAATTTACTGATTGGATGATTGAAATTTGAAATTGCATTTGGAACCACCATGATATTGTTGAAATTTGAAATTACAACTAAGCAAGATATGGATTGAAGTACCATGGTTTGAGGGTTGGATGTTGACATGTTAACATTTATTGCATAAATAGAACATGAACTTCCCATGATATTGATTCCTATATATCATCTTCTCTATTTCTCATGTCTTGATTTTCATTGCTATAAAGCAAAGTATGACGGGTAAGAATAATGATGAAGGGGCATTGGAGCCGAAGACAAACTGTCTAAGATAGACGAATGGAATGCCCGGAGGACAGTCGACAACCTCCATTGCAATGGGCGAAAAGGTCGATGAGAGGGAGTTGAGAACCAGTCGACGACGACGACTGAGGATGATAGTTGACATAAGATGGATGTGTCATGGAGGTTTCGATCGAGAGCGGTCGATGGTAGGCGACAAAGGAGTGGAGCAAAATGGTCGAGGATGATACCGACCAGATGGAGAGAAAGGGGATCGCGAGGTAAGCCGATGTCGATGATTTCTGAAATGACTGTTCAACCAAGATCCTGAGAAGCGAAGCTGCAGAGGTAGTTGGGAAATTGCAGAAGCAATTATGGAGGTAGTTGGGAAATTGCAGAAGCAATTATGGAGGTAGTTGTAGAATTTCAGGTGGAGCCACCTGATGAAGAATGCCACGTGAAGTATTTAATGCAGTTTTTCCATACCTGGAAGAAATCTAAACTTTTGGAGGATGCTCAAGTAGGCAGGAATGAGTATAAATACCAGTTGATGAGTAGAGTAAAGGGATCTTTTGGGAGGACTTTTGAAGAAATATGAGTTGCAGAAGATTTCGATGTGCATTCCGAGAGCTAAATAAATTGTAATGGTCGATTCCATTCTGATTAACCGAACTGAGATTCAAAGTGTAATTCCTCTGTATAGAGATAGTTTCATTTAATTAAAAGGTGATTTCGTTGTGTGAATCTTATCAGCATCCAACCCACCTAGGTCTCTCCTACATCAATTGGTATTAGAGTAAGAATTTATCCTGTGTATATAAGGTCCAGTTGCGATTGCGGGCGGGGAATAAAAACTCCATTTGCAGTTGGGTAGAGTTGTGAAAGCGGTGATTTGGTTTCCTGATCAGAGAGGCATAAATGTCCATGGTAGAGGATGAAGGATGCGAAGAGGCACATGGGTCATGATTGACCGAGAGATGTTCGAGGAATGTGTCCAGACCATGAGGAGTTTGAAGAGCGAGTTGGTTGTAGTAAAAGAAGTCCAGAAGAGGGGACTGAGTATTGATACCCTCGATCATAGCGACGAGGAGGTCTGGTGTAGGGCCCCTCAGAGACCTGCCTTATTTATGAGAAATAACCTCTATTTCAGTCCATAGCTATTACTAAAATGCTACAGTGACTAAATAACACTCATCTTCTTTCTCTAGAACTCGATTCACTTTCTCACTTGATCAACCCAAAACGTCATTCACGCACTTTTGCAAAACGCAGTTCATAGAATCTCATGAATCTCTTCAACCGTGGCTTTTCTCGAAAATCCTCGCGAAATTCATACAATAGACCCCATTCTGCACAAAACCCAGATCGCGGAATCTTTGAATTCCTCTTCATTTGTCCAAAAACTGGGCTGCAAGTTCAATGACGATTTTACTCCACGCAATCTTTCCACAACTTCTAAATCCATTCCACCATTAATTCTCCTCAAGGGTTTCTTCCCAAATCTCCACGTGCAAGCATCTTCCTTCTACATGTTCTCTCTCTCGTTCTACAGGGTTATTCACACAAAACCCCAATTCATATAGAATGAATTCTATAGTATGCACAGATTCATATATGCTGAAACTCTATAGATTTCACACACAGATGCTAGAATTTGTAGTATGTATATTATTGACACATAGAAATGAAGAATTTCTCTACACAACCAACACACAATGATTTCAATATAAAGATCTATTGCAGGTTAAAATCATCAAGTTCATACATTCAAATACAAAGAGTAACACACAGGCTAAACATAGAACTCTGTTTCTTCTTCATTGATTCAAAATTTTGTGAAATGCATCAGATCTGGCTACTCTATTGCTATACATGGTTCATCATCCAGCTCTTCTCCTCCATCAATCTCTTGAACCCTAATGTCCTTTTCTATGGCCTGGCTTTTCCTCTCCCTGACCCTCTCTCTCCCGAGAGTTACAAAATTCTATCTTTTTTTTTCTTTTTTTCTCGAATTGCCATTAGCCAGATTCTCTCTAACATACACTTGCCCAAATTTAAGAATTTCTTTCTAAGTTTAGCCAACTAACTCCTAAAATTTGTAACAGCTTGACTAAATGGCTTGGTCTCTTCGCAAGGAGCTATAATTAGCCATTTATTTCCTACTTAAACTCTATAACTGGCAACACATCATTATCTACATAATTAATCATTCAACAAAATATTCAAAGAAAATTTTCCTTGGTTTTCAGGTTTCCCTAGTTCAACTTCGAACCACAACATGTGACAAAATGATCACATTGCTGTCTTTGTCCTTGATGCTTCTGTAGAGGATGAACGTGAAGAAGACCCAGGTGACAAGTTGTTAAAGGTATTATTTGAGATGAAACGCAGATCTAAGATGGAAGTCTCTACCTACTCAGGGAGTCTAAACCTTGAATATTTGATCGACTAGATAAGAGAAATGAAGAAATACTTCGACATGGAACATATAGAGGACCCCAAAAGGGTGAAGGTTGAATGTCTGAAGTTGAAGGGTCACGCCTTGTTGTGGTGGGACAATGTATAGGCTGACAGAGTAAGGAAGGAAAATATAATGTGAATACTTGGGATAGGATGGTCTCCAAGATGAAGGATAATTTCCTTTCCACCGACTACATGATTTCTCTATTTAGGAAGCTATAGAACCTAAGAAAGAAGGAGATGACTATGAAATAATTCATAGAGGAATTCTATTGACTGCCGATTCGGTCGGGACAGACCGATGAAGGAGAAGAGGAAGTTTCTAGATATGTGAATGGACTGAAGTATGTCGTTCATGATCAGTTGATTCTATTAAGGTTCAGGATAGTCGGAGAATCATATCATCTAGCTCTGAAGGTAGAGGATAAACTATCTAGGAAGACTACACAAAGTCAGAAATATGCTGCCACGAGAGGACAGACTAGTGTGGAGAGGAAGGAAGAAAGTTGCAATGAACAACGAGAAGAAAGCATGACTTTGGGTGATAAACGCCAATGGGAGGAAGAGAACCCTAGAGGTCGAGGTACCTACGGTCGAAGAGGAGCTTATGAAGGAAAGCGTGCAGACCAACCCAAAGTATTCTACTACAAGTGTTGAGAGTTGGGACATAAGGCATATTAGTGCCTAGAGAATTTGTATGCCACAAGTCGAATAGACATAAGAGTTCAAGGTAAGGACGACGGGGATGATTTGACTGGAAGGGGAAACTTAGATGAGGTTCCATATAAAGGAGGTTGAAATTTGATGACCAAAATAACGTCGTTTCAATCAGTGCGATGAGAGGAAGTGGAACCGACCAAGAGGAAGTCCATTTTTCGGACAAAGGTTAAAATTTGGGACAGATGTTGTATCACCATCGTCGATGGAGGAATCATGGAGAATCTGGTCTCGACAGAGGTAATAAAAAAGTTGGGGTTAAAGTGCTGACCACACCCTAAAACTTATAAGGTGTCATGATCGCAGAAGGGTCATCATGTGACGGTGATGCAATAGTTCCTGATTAACTTCAATATTGTAAGGTTACATGATAGTGTGTTATGTGATGTGATTCTGACAGATGCCTATCACCTATTATTGGATCGAACATGGAAATACTACCGAAAGATGTTGTATGACGGTTCTCAGAATACAGTGATAGTCAAGAAAGGAAACAGGATATTTTGAATGATTCCCTTGGTCGAGGAGCAGAACAACCAAGGAAAGGAGAGTGGATATTGGGAAAAATGAGTGTTGTGTTCAACTAAAGAATTCCTGGAGGAGGAAAATAAGCAAAAATGTTGTTTTGAAATCATTCCCAAGGGCTCGAGTATCGATGGACCAAATGGAGATGTCCCAATGGATCTTGGAGAAGTGTGGTCGAAATTCAAGGGCATGATGATCGATGAGATGCCGACTGGTTTTCCGCCGATGAGGAGTATATCCCATTAGATCAACTTGATACCAGGGTCGAGTCTACAAAACAAGGAACTGGATAGGATGACGCCGATGGAGAATGTCGAGTTAAACTTGTTAGGACTGGAATTGTACCTAGTCCATATTTGATTCTTCTCAATTTTTCATTTCTTTCTACTTTGATTTTATTTTTATTTTAACTTGAGTAGTTTTGATTTTCTTTTCATTTTATATGCTATGAATGTTATTTCATTTTATTTTATTTTTTCTTATACATAGTGGCTTATTAAAGTATTTCATTTCATGTTATAGTCTTCAAAATACTTATTTTAAATTTTCCCTAACTCCTATAATCAAAGTTTAACCTTTATGTTGAGTTTCTTTTGCAAAATCTTCATTGGAGACTGTTCGGGTACACAGGGTACTACCAAAGGACCAAACAACAAGAGCAACCACTTCACACAAACAGATCACAGATCAACACACCGATGTTTTGACGTGGTTTAAACCCTCTTGAGGGAAACACTCCACGGACCCGGCCAAATAGCTTCTACGGGACAATTTATTATGCAAAGAAAGAAAGTTACAAATGATCTTCTCATAATCGATCAACTAAACAATGACCCTCCATGCTCTTTAAATAGAGATAATGGACCAATCGGGTGTTAAGCCACGGATCAAGGCTAGGTTTGATCTAAGAGAAGTTGAGCCGTCGGATCACTCTATGTCGGAAACATATCGTGACTGCCGGCTTAAGTATTTACAAATGCATACTAAAGAAACACACTATCCCTAACGGATATATTACACAAGTTGATCTTAACTAACTCCTAAGTGTCTAAATATCCTAACATCCCCCCTTAAGAACAACTTGGGATAGGATTGAAGGATTTACAAAAGTGACACTACTAGGAGAAGGAAGGAGGCATTAGAGCCTATCCCCCCTTAATGACAAGTTCCTAAACTCCTAACATAGATCGAAGTTTAGAAAACTTCACTTCTGTAAGAGACTTGGTGAAGATGTCTGCAACTTGATCATCTGTAGGGAAAAAGAGCACTTCAAGAACCCGATCATGAACAAGATTTCTGATGAAGTGCATATGTAGCTCAACGTGTTTGCTGCGTTGATGTAGAACTGGATCTTTGGCAAGCTTGATGGCACTTTGATTGTCGCACCAAAGTGGAGTAGGTTGCTGCTGCTCGAATCCAAACTCTGAAAGGATCTGTTGAAGCCATAAAGATTCCTGACTGGCATTGACGGCTGTTCCTTGCTACTCTAGTGGTTGTTAATAAACTTACTAGAACGGATGTAGCGAGTTCGATTCGCCATTGTTGCACGAATTTGGAAGCATTCAACAGTCTCATGGTTTCTCTATTTTATCTGGCTGTCTCACGGTTTGTATCTGGCTGTAGCATTCAACAGCCCCATGGGTTAGCTCAATTGGTATCAGAGCTAGAGGTCATGAGTTCGATACACACTCGGCTCGCGCTGAGGGGGAGATTGTTGCACGAATTTGCAAGTAGTCAGCGCTCCTCGGTGTATCGTGACAAGGGACTAATCGCCTCTCATGAATCCTTGAAATCTGGTGGTGGTGAGTTTACCAATCACCTGCGGGTTTTCGTGTAACGGCAGCCGTACCTCCAACAATAGAGACATTCCCGCAGCGCAGTAATGAAACTACATATACTAAGGCGTTGCTGGAATCTTAAATCATGGAGGAACGCGACTGATTAATGGCAAGTGTTGGCCCATTGCATTTGATGATGTTTGAAGACCTCCAGGCAGTTGTTCAACGTATCATGACATTTGTCAAAACCCATCATGATTTGTCACGGAAGGAATTGAGGATAGGAGTGGCCACGAGTTCCAAAATTGGAAGCTACAAATTTCTGAAGCTTGTTGAAGATTTTTACTTATGTTCATTTCCAAGAAGTAAATTGGTGAAGTAACTGTTGAGATATGGGTAAGAGTGGAAAATTAAGTTGGTTCGATCCAACAGACACAAGTTGGGTCACGAGTTTCCCTGAGTGTGCATAATTATTCATAAAAGATGGGTGGTTTAACTTCTTTGAGCGAATTTCAAGTTTCAATGTTAAAGTTACCCATGCTTTTGCTAAGAACCTTTCCAATGACTCTCTAAATTTTAATACTCTGAAGTTTGAACTGACAGAAGCCCTAATTTCTGAAGCTATCGGTGTTCCCTTGGAGGGAGAGTGATGGTTTAAGAAGATCCCCTTTGACTTCGACCCTAGGTCGTTTCTGTTACCTGGACGTGAATCTCTTAATTGGAGCAAAGAGGTGCATTTAGAAAACTTCAAACCGAAGTGGAAGGAAGTTATTAGAATTGTGCAGAGTTATATTACATGTGAAGGCAGGTTTGCATCGGTATTCAAATACCATATTAGGTTTTTGATGCACTTAAATCAACAGTTTATGAATTTGCCATTCTTCTTACTCAAAAGCCTCCAGAAGATGTCGAACAGGGTCAAAAGTCATGCTAACCATACAAATCAATCATTATTCCATCATGGATTGATTAAATTGATTGCTGTGACAGTTTTGCAGAAGGAGAATTGAAATTGGGATCACTTTTTATTTTGGTCAGGGTTCGTAATCCAGCAAGATGAGCATGAAAAGAAACACATGCCCAACAAACAGTCCAGTTTAGTGAAAAAATTCAAAAGAGATGCAACTGAGGACGTGATACAAGATGATTTGCAGAATGATAAGCTACAGGAAGAGACTAAAAGCCTTGATAATCAAGAGCAGAAAAGCATGATTGGAGATGAGCATGAACATATTCTTCAAGATGAAATAATGGAAAAGGTGGCTGATTCAAATCCTAAAGAATCTATAAGTTCAACAGAAGTGAAGTAGAATTTTGTTCCTGCAGAGGAGAATTTAATCCTAGTTTCTCTTGCATCCAATACCAATGAAAAGATTTTGCAAGTTCCAGAATTTAAAGCAGATGTAAAATCTCTTTTACAGCTTGAAAGACCTAGATGGAGACCTAAGACCAGAGCTGCAAATAAACTCAGGTTGAACAAGAAGAGAACTTTGGACCCTAAGTTGGAAAAGGAAAAGATCACTATTATTCAATATTCTTCAAGTGAAGAAGAGAAAGATGGTAAGGAGGAATCGAAGCTGCAGCAAGGTCAGACAAGCATACAACAGGATCATCCAATGATAGCAGAATCATCTAAAGAATGCAATGAAGTTGCAGAAGAGGAAATTATTCCCAATATGGAACAAGGAATGATTACGAGGGTTTCATTTTCAAAAGTAGCAATGAGAAATAATCGGGAAGAAGATTTTATTTTCAAGAAATTGGATATCTCATTCCTATCAGACCAAGATTCAGTATTGCATGGAGAGGTTCAAATGGACTCAGAGATAGAGAACCTAAAGAAATTAGTACAACAACATAAGTCACAAGAGAAATTCCTGAGTGAATCCAATGAAAGGCTCATTACCACAAATAAAAGACTAAGGGAAGATTTGGAAGATGTCAATGCTCATTATCAAGAGTTGATTGTAGTAGCGAAGGAAGCTTTAAGAAGAAAGGGAGAAACATAGATTCAAGCTGAGAAATTAACCAAGCAGATACATGATTTGAGCAAGCAGAATAAGGTACTGTCAACTAAAGTTAAAAGCATGGAGGTAGAGCAGGCTCAACATGACAAAAGATCTCATGCATTGGAAGGAATAGCAATGTTAGCTGAAGCTACAAAGCAGTTGTAAATGCCACCTGATCCATAACTGTCCAAGTATTTTGTTTTAGTTATCTTATGTATAGTTGTTAATAGTAATTTTGGTAATCTCAAGGCATTTGAAAGCTAGTGTATAACTACTTTATGTAACTGTTTTAAAACTTAACCTAGAGTTAGTTATGAATCTACTTTATTTTGTAATTATAAAAGAAGGAAAAAATACACTAGAAGGGTTGGTATTTTGTTCGAGAAGGGATATAGGACCGATGCACTATTATGTTCTCAGATTGATGCTATATACTCACATGTAAGTTCTTTTTTGGAGACTGGAACAGTGTTTT
The DNA here is from genome assembly GCA_027924585.1 of Larix kaempferi. Lineage (NCBI taxonomy): Eukaryota > Viridiplantae > Streptophyta > Pinopsida > Pinales > Pinaceae > Larix > Larix kaempferi. The sequence goes on along the minus strand of BSBM01000011.1, from coordinate 22,065,640 downwards.
GAATGCATTTATATAAGCCACTTATTCACTATATTTGCTGGTTATGTTTATGGTCTGTTTGACCACCCTATTTGTGATTTCATTTCTTGTTTAAGTTATTATTCATGCAAATGCTTACTAATTTGTGGACAAAGTAGTTTCTTGTTTTATGATGCTTATGGTTTATGTATGTGCTTTATATCTTCATGTTTCAGTTCTTTAGAATTGCTTTATGATTTAGTATTTGCATTCGTTTGATGATTAAATTATTCCCTTCTTATGAATGAAGCCTTCAAACAAAAATCACAGAAAAAACCAATTCATTTTCCTTTAGTTTTTATTGAGATTGTCCTAGCTTGTACCTCCGTAGTCTAGGTACAATTTCTAGCACAAACAAAACCGATAGGTCCAGGAGTTGTTGGACAGGGGTTTGATAAGAGATAGCTTGAGTCTGTGTGTCGTACCAGCTGTACTGACACCCAAGAAAGGAGGAGAATTGAGGACGTGCACCGATTCAAGAGCCATCAACAAGATTACCATCAAGTATATATTTTCATTGCCAAGAATGGACGAGTTGATCGAATGGTTGAGTGGATCGACATACTTCACCAAAATCAACCTGAAGAGTGGATACCACTAGATCTAGATTAGGGATGGTGATGAATGGAATATAAACTTTAATATGAAGGAAGGACTGTACAAATGGCTAGTTACGCTGTTTGGGTTGACCAATGCATTAAGCACATTTGTGAGGCTAATGAATGAAGTGATGAAACCATTTTTGGGGATATTTGTTGTTGTCTATCTCGAAGACATATTAATCTTCAGCAAGATGAAATAAGAGAACGTGTCACATACTTGAAAACTCTTGCATAAGATAAGCTAGGAAAAGATGTTGGTGAAGCTGTAGAAGTGTTACTTCAGGTAGAAGGAGTTAGTGTATCCGTGATTCATGCTTTCCAGACAAGGGATGAATATGGATCCATAAAAAGGTACGAGTGATTTTGGAGTGGCCAGAACCGATGAGTTCCACCGAGGTGAGAAGTTTCCGTGGACTTTCTAGTTTCTACCAGAAGTTCATCAGGGATTGTAGTCGAATATGTGCAACGTTGATGACGTGCATGAAGAAAGGAGATTTTAAGTGGATTGAAGCAACCCGACGAGCTTTTGAGAAGCTGAAGAAGAAGGTGATGGAGAACCCAGTTTTAGCTCTTCCATATTTCGACAAATGTTTTCAAGTCGACCGTAATGCAAGTGGATTATCAATTGGAGGCATGTTGAGTCAGGAGGGCTGACCAATTGTGTTCTTTAGTAAGAAGCTAGACGAATCCAAGAAGAAGTATTTGGTCTATGACCAAGAGTTTTATGCCTTTATTCAAGCATTGAAGAAGTGGAGACACTACTTGTTGCCCAATGAAATTGTGTTGTTCACTGACCACGAAGCCCTAATATATTTGAATACTCAGATGAAGTTGAATCATAGGCACACGAAGTGGGTCGCGTTTTTGCAAAGTTACACCTTTGTGTTGAAACACAAGTCGAGGAAGAATAACAAGGTAGTCGACACATTAAGTCGAAGAGTTGCATTGTTGGGGATGACTACTGTTAAGTCGACGGGACTAGAGTCGATAAAGGATGACTATGAAGCTGACAACTATTTTTCCAATGCGTGGAAGGAATTGAAGGAACCATGTAGAAGAGACAAAACTCCATACTTGGGCTATTTCATCCATGAAGGATACATGTTCAAAGGGCATCAGTTATGCATCCCCAGAGGATCAATGAGAAACTGATCAGGGAGTTGCATAGTGGTGGATTGGGAGGATACTTTGGCATCGACAAGACCATGGTGTTGGTCGAGCAAAAGTATTACTGGACAGGGATAATAGTGGATGTGAAGAAGTGGATCTGACTGTGTCGAGTGTGCTAGCATGCTAAAGGATGAAGTTAGAATACAAGACTGTATGCACCATTACTAGTGCTAACGGTTCCATGGGAAGATATCAACATGGATTTTGTGTTGGGTTGCGGAAGACACAACAACGTAATGACTCCATATTTGTGGCAGTCGACATATTTTCCAAGATGCCTCACTTTATTCTGTGTCGGAATTCAAGTGATGCCATTGGTATTGTTGTTCCATTTTTCAAGGAGATTGTGAGATTTCATGGGTTAACAAAGAGCATAACGTCAAACATAGAAACCAAGTTTATGGGTCATTTCCGGAGAACCCCGCGGAAGAATCTTGACATGAAGTTGCAGTTCAATTATGCATACGATCCATAGGATGATGGGCGTACTGAAGTCGTGAACAAGAGCTTAGGAAATTTGCTGAGATGTATAACTATTGATCAACCGAAGTAGTGGGAAAATGTGTTAGTGTAGGAAGAATTCGCATACAACAATTCCTTGAACTGGTCAAATGGGATGAGTCCATTCCAAATTGTGCAAGGAAGAATTCCGCATGGAGTAACCGACTTAGTCGACATGCCAATAGGAGTGACGAGTACAGACATGGAATAGTTTTTTGACCATATGAAAGAAGTGCACAACCAAGTGAAGTGACAACTTGAGAAGAGTAATGTGGCCTACAAGTTGAGAGATGATAGGAAGAAAAAAATGCATTCGTTTGCAGAGGGTGATCTAGTGTGTGCGTAGCTGAGGAAGGAAAGGTTCCCAAGGGGAACATATAACAAGCTAAAGTTGAACAAAATTGGTCCATGTAATATCATGAGGAAAATTTCAGACAATGCATATGTATGGACCTGCCAAAAAATATGGGCATATCGCCGACGTTTAACGTTTTCGACCTATACAATTTTGAAGAAAGGTCGACAAGCAGTGGTAGGACGACTGTAGACTAGCATAGGTAGGTACCCGTTCACCCAATGGAAGAAGTCACGAAGTACTCGCCAAACGTGATGTTGAAAGGACTAGGAGACAAAAAAAAAAGAATATTTGGTTCATTGGATGAACAAAGACCTACAAGAAGCGACATGGATTTCAGAAGAAGAGCTTAGGAAATTGGAGGACTGTGAGAAAGATTATTTTCAACCCCAGGAGGTTGATTCAAGGGCATCGGAGCCTAAGACAAACTGTTGAAGATAAACAACTGGAACGATCGGAGAACAGTCGACGACCTCCAGTGCAATGGGAAAAAAGGTCGACGAGAGAGAGTTGAGAACTAGTCGAGAGGATACTGACCAGGAGCGGTCGACGATGACGATTGAGGACGATGTCGACAGAAGCTAGATGTGTCACAAAGGTTCCCACCAATAGCGATCGATGGCAGGTGACAAGGTAGTGGAGCAGGATGGTTGAGGATGATACTGACCAGATGTAGAGAAAGGGGATCATGAGGCAAGCCGACACTGACAATTTTTGAACTGATTGTTCAACCAAGATCCCGAGAACCGGAGCCGTGGAGGTAGTTGGGAAGTTGTAGGAGCAGTTATGGAGGTAGTTGCAGAATTCCAGGTGGAGTCACCTGATGAAGAAGTCCATGTGAAATATTTAATGCAATTTGACCATACCTGGAAGCAGTCTAAACTTCTCGAGGACACTCGAGTAGGTGGGAACGAGTATAAATACCAGTTGATGAGTAGAGTAAAGGGATATTTTGGGAGTACCTTTGAAGAACTTTGAGTTGTAGAAGCTGTGTATGTGCATTCCAAGAGCTAAAGAAATTTTAATGATCGATGTCCATTCTGATTAACTGAGCTGAGAGTCGAAGTGTAATTCCTTTGTATAGAGATAGTACCTGTTGTGTGACTGTGTGAGTGCTTTTGTTGTGTGAATTTGATTAGCAGCCGGCCCACCTAGGTTGTGCCTGCATCAAATAACATTTACATGTAAATTGAAACTTGAAAGACAATGCTAAAATTAGAACTTGTTATATAAAAACTCTTTATATCCAAAGTAAGACATCAAATTTTAATTCTTCAAGTTTTAATTAAATACTAAATTGATTTAGAACAAATTAAAATTATTTCAAGATGAGTTGCTCATTACGTTCTTTCTATTTATATTGAAAATAAAAAAAAATATTTAAATTAATGATTTCAAAAAAATCCGATTTTTCTTTGTTTAATAATTATATGAATTTTTTAAAACAAATTTAATACATTAATTGTAGTAAGTTGCATAAAGAGCTTTCCATCGCTAACAAGTTTCCTTTCGGATAGAAAGACAAGAATCTTTATTTAAATAATGAAATAGGAAAATGTAGAGAACTCAATCTTCAACACTAAAAAAAGAAAGAAAGGGACAATACGAATTGAGTAGATCATACAATACTTAACCTAAAGACAACGCCAACACTAACAATACTTAATGTAAAGAAAAGGACAATATGAACTAACTAACTCACACATAAAAACAAAGCCAACAAGTGACTTTCAAAATTCTAATTTACCAAAAATGTTTTTTGGTAGTTGTACTTTTCATATTATAATGGAACTAACCTTCTAGTCTATAATTAGCTCTATGCATGAATTGTAGCTTCTATGTAAATGTATTGATTCGATGTAAAAATCCTCTTAAAGGCTTGTTTTTATGTTACGTTTTAAGAAAATCTAAGCTTTTTAGACAAGATTAGATTCTTTTTAGTAGAGATAGTAGAAAGACACTTACTATTCAAAAACTATTTTAAATAATAAGATAAGACTTAAATAAAAACTATTTTAAATAATAAGATGAGACTTAAATAAAGATGAAGAGTATGCAAACTATTTAATATAACAAGACATAGGTTGAGGAAGAAAACAATACGAACTAACTAACATAGACATTGCTTAATAATTACATTTCTTGAATGTAGAGTTGTGTAACCTTCTAACCTAGTTATGATAATGCATTTCTAAGGTTGAAAAAGCAGAATTGCTTAACACTGCATATTATAACCCATTAGAGAATGATTTACATCATTATGTTTGAGAAAAAAAATTAAGATTGGTCATTGGAATCTTATGAATAAAGTCTAGAGGATTCTTAGCTAGTATGATGAATGGTTTTTTAACTTTATTTTATTCTTAAGGGAATACGTAAGAAGGGAATCTATGTGAGTATATGTATGATACAATTTGTCTAATATGTCCAATCCAAATAGTTTGAATTGCAAATATAGAACTAATTGTAACATACATGAAACAATGATTTTTTATCAAAAGACTTTTTACAAATTTATAGAAAGTAAGATTTTTTATCAAAAGACTTTTTACAAATTTATAGAAAGTAAAAATAAAGCCAAGTGGCCTAATTTATCTTTATCTCTTTGCTCTCATTGTATTTTTATGTAAATACAATGTTATATGGAAGGATTTGTAAGCAGATTTTATAACACATCATAAGTCATGAAAAAATAGGTTAGGTGTTATATATATATATATATATATATATATATATATATATATTATTAAAGATATACACTTTATAAAAAATCTAGCTAATACCAAATTATTGTGGTTGACTCTATATATATCTTAAGGCTAGTGTGGAACATGACCACATAAATATGTTCCACAATGGATCACTTTATATTTCTCTTCTATTTTTTATAATTTTTGAGGGGAACACTAGATCTATTAATTAAAAATTAACACAATAGAGAAAAGCCACACACTGACTTTACATTGAAGGTGATACCACGCTCACTCACACCTTACATTCATATGATAATTGCTTACACATATAGGATTAAAACAAAGCTTAACAAGCTCAACAAATACCTGGAAATGTGGATCTGATAACAAACCATGAACTAAGAATGATCAAACAATTAACAACCTAGAAAAGATTCTAACAATATGCTAATTCAATCATTTCGACATTACTTTTCCAACACTATTGACTTGTAGGTCACATTTTAGGGGTAGTCCTTATTTTTTTAATTAGGTGTTCTGAACATTTGACATCCAGTTTGAGGAATTAACTGATCATTTTTGGGCTCAAAACTTTGTATATAATATCCCTCAACCTCCAATGCTACTCTACACAATGAAAGACTTCTAACAATGTGATGATATTCTTAATCATAGTTCATATGAGGAAGTTATGAATACCTCATGTTTACCTATGAATGAGAGGAAGCCAACAATAATCTATTTTTACATAATCTATTTTTACATGTTAGATGAAATAGAAATGTGAAAAAAATCATCCCTTGACTTGCACACACATTATGAGATACCCACACAATGAGTCATTAATTTTTGTAGGAATATGAAATGTAGGAAAATAAATAACCTTTCCATATATATATGTTAATGTTGGTGCATTATTTGAGAAGATAAACGATGTAATATATATATATATATATATTCAACAAAACCTTTCTTAGCCTCCTAGCTCTTTAAATATATCCTTAATATCACATCTTTAACTACTTGTGGCCCTATCTAACCACCTAGTGGACCTTATTTAGTAAAGATGTCCTTTTTACATTGAATATATCCACTAACTATCTAGTATTCCTTTATTCAAGGAAGTTGGATGCATACATTAGTTGACTAACTTTTAAGTAGGCTAAAGTAGGGATGTTAGGGTGGGAACCTGCCACTTATCTTGTGTGTTTTCTTCTGACCTTGGTTTAATAACCAAGCTAGTGATATGGAATGCATAATTCATAACAAACTCTTCTTTTCTTTTTTCATTTTTCACTGTTTTTGTTTAATGAACCACTACAATATGTTGCATATACTCATAAATGATGAAATTCTATACATATAAAAAATTGTTTCTTGATATTACAAATATATACTTTTTTAAAGATTTTTTTTTTCTAATTTTCTTTTAACATAAATTATTAACACAAAAATATATTGTTAATATTTCTTCTATAAAATCAAATATGGTAGTTCACCCCAAGTTTTAAGATATAAATTGAAAATCTCTTATTTCTATAATAATAATAATAATAATAATAATAGTTATTTAATTTAAAATTGTATGATAATTTAGAGATTAAATTTGAGTGGTAAATAGTTGTTATTTATCATTTTGCACATCATTAATAATAGTAGTACTTTACTAGCACATCCACTTAACTTGTGGTTAGTGAACACCCATAAGTTAGAAGTTAGCATAGATGGCAATCCACCCCAAATTCTAAAATATAAACACCTATCAATATAAAAATTATATAATAATCTAAAATTTAAATTTAAGAAATAAATAATTTCCATTTATAATTTTACACATCATTATCACTTCATAATAATAAATATTATTAATAAAATACATTTTATTTTAAAATACATTTTTAATTTTACACATAATTAATATCTATTACCTAAATCCATATATATAAATACCTATTACCCAACCTAACCTATATGAAAACATTTTAAATTATCACCTCTTGCTAAAGATGCCTATTACCTAACACATGCATATATATTTATATAGTTAAATATTATACATTAATATATACATTTATATTATTACTTATTAGACATTAGTTATGCTCGAGTTTATGTATTTATAATATCTCGTGTGTGTTTTTTATTTCTAATTTTATTTCTATTACTAATATTTATAATAAGTATTTATAACTTATTATAATTGCTGTTTTTAAATTTAAAGATTCGTTCCATCTTTATTGAAACTGAATTTTGTTTATTGGCTTTAAAGCTCTTTGCTCTTCATCAAATAGATCCAACTCTTTTACATCAAATTTGGATTAATTAATATAAAATATTAAAAGTAGTTAAATCTTAAAAATTGTGAATCGTTTCAAATCTTAATATTTATAATTTATTATAATTGCTGTTTTTAAATTTAAAGATTCAAATTTTATCTTTATTAAAAGTTAATTTTGTTTAATAGTTTTAAAACTCCCCGCTATTCACCAAATAGATCCATTGATTAATTAATATAAAATATTAAAAATAGTTAAATCTTAAAAATATTAACTAAAACTTTTATTATTTTAAATTTTAAAAATTGTAAATCTTTTCAATGTAAAATTTCACTATGATTCATAGATTTCTAGGTAACTCTTCATTTTGAGTCAAGCTCTTAGTTGAAATTGTAATTTCTTAGTAGTGAGCCAAGTTATTTATCTACAATTTTTTATATATTAGATTGAAAATTATAAATGAATTTTAATTGTGAAACATTTAATGTTTTATTTTATTTGGATATGTTTTGGAGATCAATTAATAGTGGAGATTTTATGGAATAATCCTCTAATAAAAATTTTTGAAGAATTTTAGTTGACCCGAAGTTGCAATTTTATTTATAAATTTGAATGGATTTTAAAAAGGAAAAAGAAAACCCTTAAATCACACTTTAATATGGTGAAATTTACTGATTGGATGATTGAAATTTGAAATTGCAATTGGAATCACCATGATATTGTTGAAATTTGAAATTACAACTAAGCAAGATATGGATTGAACTACCATGGTTCGAGGGTTGGATGTTGACATGTTAACATTTATTGGAAAAATAGAACATGAACTTCCCATGATATTGATTCCTATCTATCATCTTCTCTATTTCTCATGTCTTGAATTTCATTGTTATAAAGCAAAGTATGATGGGTAAGAATAATGATGTAGAGGCATTGGAGCCCAAGACAAACTATCGAAGATAGACGACTGGAACGACCGGAGGACAGTCGACAACCTTCATTGCAATGGGAGAAAATGTCGATGAGAGGGAGTTGAGAACCAGTCAAGAGGATACCGACCAGGAGCGGTCAACAATGACAATTGAGAACGATAGTCGACAAAAGGTGGATGTGTCGTGGAGGTTCCGATCGATAGCGATCGATGGTAAGAGACAAGGGAGTGGAGCAGAATGGTCGAGGATGATACCGACCAGATGGAGAGAAAGGGGATCGCAAAGCAAGCTGACGCCGACAATTTCTGAACCGACTATTCAACCAAGATCCCGAGAAGAGAATCCACAAAGGTAGTTGGAAAGTTGCAGGAGCAGTTATGGCAGTAGTTGTAGAATGCCAGGTGGAGCCACCTGATGAAGAATGTCACGTGAAGTATTTAATGCGGTTTGACCATACCTGGAAGTAAGATAAACTTTTGGAGGACGCTCGAGTAGGAAGGAATGAGTATAAATATCAGTTGATTAGTAGAGTAAAGGGATCTTTTGGGAGGAATTTTGAAGAAATTTGAGTTGCAGAAGCTTTCGATGTGAATTCCGAGAGCTAATGGTCGATGTCCATTCCGACTAACTGAATTGAGATTCGAATTGTAATTCGTTTGTGTAGAGATAGTTTCATTTAATTGAAAATCCATAATTCTTTGCAAATATCTGTGTTGTGTGATTATGTGAGTGCTTTCGTTGTGTGAATCTTATCAGTAGCCAACCCACCTAGGTCGCGCCTACATTAGTTGGTATTAGAGAAATAATTTATCCCGCGTATATAAGGTCCAATTGCGATTGGGCGGGGAAGAACAACTCCATTTTCAGTTGGGTAGAGTTGTGAAAGAGGTGATTTGGTTTCCTGATCGGAGTGATGGCTCAGAGAGGTGTAAATGTCCGTGGTAGAGGAAAAAGGAGGTGTACAGGCGTAGGGGTCATTATTGACCAAGAGATGTTCGAGGAATGTGTCAAGACCATGAGGAGTTTGAAGATCGATTTGGCTACAGTAAAAGAAGTCCAGAAGAGGGGACTGGGTATTGATACCCTCGATCATAGCGACAAGGAGGTTGAAGAGGAAGAATAGGTTCCTGAGGATGAATGTGAAGAAGAACCAGGTGACAAGTTGTTAAAGGTGTTGTTTGAGATGAAAGGTAGATCTATGATAGAAGTCTCTACCTACTCAGGGAGTCTAAAACATGAAGAGTTGATCAACTAGATAAGAGAAATGGAAAAATACTTCGACATGGAACATATAGAGGACCCCAAAAGGGTGAAGGTTGGTTGTCTAAAGTTGAAGGGTCACACCTTGTTTTGGTGGGACAATGTACAGGCTAACAGAGTAAGGAAGGGAAAATATAAAGTGAAGACTTGGGATAGGATGGTCTCCAAGATGACGGATAAGTTCCTTCCCAACGACTACATGATTTATCTATTTAGGAAGCTACAAAACCTAAGAGAGAAGGAGATGACTATGAAAGAATTCATAGAGGAATTCTATTGACTATCGATTCGGTCAGGACAGACCGACGAAGGAGGGGAGGAAGTTTCTAGATATGTGAATGGACTGAAGTATGGCGTTCAGGATGAGTTGAGCCTATTAAGGTTCAGGACAGTCAGAAAATCCTATCATGTAGATATGAAGGTAGAGGAGAAACTGTCCAAGAAGACTACCCGAAGTTAGAAATATGCTTCCACCAGAGAATAGACTAGTGGGGTGAGGAATGAAGAAAGTCGCCATGAACAACGAGAAGAAAGAATGACCGTGGGTGATAAACGTCGACGGGGGGAAGAGAAACCTATAGGTTGATGGTACCTATAGTCGAGGAGGAGATTATTGAGGAAAGCGTACTAACCAACCCAAAGTAGTCTACTACAAGTGTCGAGAGCTAGGACATAAGGCATATGAGTTCCTAGAAACTTTGCATACCACGAGTCGACTAGACATAAGAGTTCAAGGTAAGGACGACGAGGTTGGTCCGATTGGAAGGGGAAACTCAGATGATGTTGCATTTGAAGGAGGTCAAAATTTGAAGACCCAAAGAATGTCATTACAATTAGTACGGTGAGAGGAAGTGGAACCGACCTAGAGGAAGTCCATTTTTTGGACAAAGGTTAAAATTTGGGATAGATGCTGTATGACCATCGTCGATGGAGGACACACAAAGAATCTAGTCTCGACATAGGTAATCAACAAGTTGGGGTTAAAGTGCCAACCACACCCTAATGCTTATAAGGTGTCATGGCTGCAGAAGGGTCATCATGTGACAGTGATGCAACAGTGCTTGATCAACTTCAAGATCGTAGGGTTACATGATAGTGTGTTATGTGATGTGATTCCGACAAATGCCTATCACCTATTGTTGGACTGAACATGGAAATACGACCAAAATATGTTGTATGACGATCGCGAAATATAGTGATAGTCAAGAAAGATAGCAAGAGATTTTGACTGATTCCCTTGGTCGAGGAGCAGAAAAACCAAGGAAAGGAGAATGGCTATTGGGAAAAATGAGTGCTGATGTGTTCAGGTAAAGAATTCCTGTAGGAGGAAAAGAAGCAACAATGTTGTTTCGCAATCATTCCCAAGGGCCTAGGTATCGATGGACCAATTGGAGATGTCCTGATGGATGTCGGAGAAGTGTTGTCGGATTTTCAAGGGAATAATGGTCGATGAGATGCCAACTGGTTTGCCGCCTATGTGGAGTATATCCCATAAGATCGACTTGATATTAGGGTTGAGTCTTCCAAAAAAGGCATTGCATAGGATGACGTCAACGGAGAATGTCTATTAAACCGATAGGTCCAGAAATTTTTGGAAAGTGGGTTGATTAGAGATAGCTTGAGTTTGTGTGCGGTGCCAGCTATACTGTCACCCAAGAAAGGAGGAGAATGGAGGATGTGCACCAATTCAAGGGCCATCAACAAGATTACCATCAAGTACATATTTCCATTTCCAAGAATGGACGACTTGATTGACTGCTTGAGTGGATCGACATACTTCACCAAAATCAACCTGAAGAGTGGATACCACCAGATCTGGATTAGGGATGGTGATGAATGGAAGACAACCTTTAAGATGAAGGAAGGACTTTACAAATGGTTGGTTATGATGTTTGGGTTGACCAATGCACCGAGCACGTTTGTAAGGCTAATGAACTAAGTATTGAAACCATTTCTAGGGAGATTCGTCGTTGTTTATCTCGACGACATATTAATCTTCAGCAAGACAAGATAAGAGCACGTGTCACATACTCGACAAGTCCTGCAGAAGCTAAGCCAGGAAAAGCTGTTGGTGAACCTATAGAAGTGTTACTTGATGCATAAGGAGTTGGTGTCTCTGGGATTCATGATTTCTATAGAAGGGTTGAAGATGGATCCAAAAAAGGTGGGTTATTTTGGAGTGACCAGAACTGAAGAGTTCCACTGAGGTGAAAAGTTTCCATGGACTTTCCAGTTTATACCAGAATTTCATCAGGGACTGTAGTCGAATATGTGAACTGTTGATGACGTGCATAAAGAAAAGAGAGTTTAAGTGGATGGAAGCATCCCAATGAGATTTTGAGAAGCTAAAGTAGAAGTTGATGGAGAACCCAGTTTTAGCTCTTCCAGATTTCGACAAAGTTTCTCAAGTCGATTGCAATGGGAGTGGATTAGAAACTAGAGCCATATTGAGCCAGGAGGGATGACCAATTGTGTTCTTTAGTAAGAAATTGGATGAATCCAACAAGAAGTATTTATTCTATGACCAACAGTTTTATGCCTTTATTCAAGCATTGAAGAAATGGAGACACTACTTGTTTCCCAAGGAATTTGAATCATGAGCACACAAAGTGGGTCACGTTTCTACAAAGTTACACCTTTGTGTTGAAACACCAGCATAGATCCATATTAAACCCGTATCTATCAAGCACCGAGAGGGATCCAATTTCTTGAGGTGTATTTATTTTTTTAAATTTAAACTCAAGAAATTTGATCTCTCTTGATTTATATATCCAGGTTTAATTTTTAAGTTTTTATTTTATAAAAGAACATCTATTTTTTAATTACTTTTCATAATATTTTATTTTATGAATTAACATGGATTTTTTTTAAAAACTTTTCCTAATTTTTTATTTTATGAGCGGACATAAATTTTTTTAACTAAAAAAATTTATTTTTACGTTTTATTAGATGTAACGCTACATGTAACGCTACATACACTTTACAACATCTCCCCCATATTGGGATGTAGAGCACTTCCTTTCACTCGGTGCAACAAGTCGAGGGAGACTAACAAGATAGACGATGCATTAAGTCGAAGAGTCACATTGTTGGGGACGACTACTATTAAGTCAACGAGATAGAGTCGATAAAGGATGACTATGAAGCCGACGAAGATTTTGCCAATGCGTGGAAGGCATTGAAGGAACCATGGAATAGAGACAAAACTGCATACTTGGACTATTTCATCTAGGAAGGATACCTATTCAAAGGGCATCAGTTATGCATCCCCAGATGATCAGTGATGGAAAACCTGATTAGGGAGTTGCATAGTGGTGGATTGGGAGGATACTTTTGCATCGACAAGACCAAGGCGTTGGTCGAGGAAAAATATTACTAGCCAGGGATAACGGTGGATGTGAAGAAGTGGATCTAACAGTGTCGAGTGTGCTAGCATGCCAAAGGACGAAGTCAGAATACGAGACTGTATGCACCATTACAAGTGCCGACAGTTCCATGGGAATATATCAACGTGGATTTTGTGCTGGGTTGCAAAAGACACAACAAGGTAATGACTCCATATTTGTGGCAGTCGACAGATTTTCTAGGATGGCTCACTTTATTCCATGTCGGAAGTCAAGTGATTCCATTGGTATTGTTGTTCTATGTTTCAAGGATATTGTGAGGTTGCATGGGTTATTGAAGAGCATAATGTCAGACATAGACAACAAGTTTACAGGTCATTTCTAGAGAACCCTGTGGAAGAAGCTTGACATGAAGTTGCAGTTCAATTGTTCATACCATCTGTAAGCTGATGGGCATACTGAAGTCGTGAACATGAGCTTAGGAAATTTGTTGATATGTATAACTGTTGATCGACCGAAGTAGTGGGAAAATGTGTTGGTGCAGTCAAAATTTGCGTACAAACATTCCCTAAACTGGTTGAATGGGATGAGTCCATTGCAAATTGTGCAAAGGAGAAGTCTACATGGAGTAACCAACTTAGTTGACATCCTGTAAGGAGTGAGGAGTGAAGACATGGAATATTTTTCCAACCATATGAAAGAAGTGCACGACCGAGTGAAGTGACAGATTGAGAAGAGTAATATGGCATACAAGTTGAGAGCTGACAGGAAGAAACAAATGCATTCATTTGCAAAGGGTGATCTAGTGTATGCGCACCTGAGGAAGGAAAGGTTCCCAAGGAGAACATGTAACAAGCTGAAGTTGAAGAAAATTGGTCAATGTAATATCATGAGGAAAATTTCAGACAATGCATATGTATTGGACTTGCCAAAAAATATGGGCATATCGCCGACGTTTAACGTTTCCGACCTATACAATTTTGAAGAAAGGTCAACGAGCAGTGGGAGGACGACTGTAGACTGGAAGAGGTAGGTAACAGTTCACCCGACGGAAGAAGTCGTGAACTACTCTTCGAGCGTGAAGTCGGGAGGAATAGGAGACAAGAAAAAAAGAATATTTGGTTCGTTGGACGAAAAAAGACCAAGAAGAAGTGACATGGATTTCAAAAGAAGAGCTTAGGAAATTGCAGGACCATGAGCAAGATTCATTTGAACCCCGGGAGGTTGATGCAAGGGAATCGAATCCCAAGACAAACTGTTCAAGATAGACGAATGGAATGCTCAAAGGACAGTCGACGACCTCTGGTGCAATGGGAAAAAAGGTTGACAAGAGAGAATTGATAACTAGTCGAGAGGATACTGACTAGGAGTGGGCGACGACGACAACTGGGGATGATGTCGATAGAAGCTGGATGTGTTGTGGAGGTTCTGACCGACAACAATCGGTGGAAGGTGACAAGGCAGTGGAGTAGAGCGGTCGAGGATTATACTGACCAGATGGAGAGAAAGGGGATCGCGAGGCAAGCCGACGCAGATTATTTTTGAACTGATTGTTCAACCAAGATCTCGAGAAGCGGAGGTAGTTGGGAAGTTGCAGAAGTAGTTATGGTGGTAGTTGTAGGATGCTAGGTGGAACCACTTGATGAAAAAGGCCATGTGAGATATTTAATGAAGTTTGACCATACCTAGAAGTAGTCTAAACTTCTGGAGGAAGTTCGAGTAGGCGGGGAACGAGTATAAATACCAGTTGATGAGTAGAGTAAATGGATCTTTTGGGAGTACTTTTAAAGAAATCTGAGTTGTAGAAGCTTTTGATGTGCATTCCGAGAGCTAAAGAAATTGTAATGGTCGATGTCCATTCCGACTAACCGAGTTGAGAGTCAAAGTGTAATTCCTTTGTATATTTAGTTTCATTTAATTGAAAAGCCATAATTCTTGGCAAATATCTGTGTTGTGTGACTGTGTGAGTGTTTTTGTTGTGTGAATCTGATCAACAGCCGACCCACCTAGGTCGTGCCTCCATCAAATAACATTTACATGTCAATTAAAACTTGAAAGACAATGTTAAAATTAGAACTTGTTATATAAAAACTCTTTACTTCCAAAGTAAGACATCAAATTTTAATTCTTCAAAGTTTTACTTAAATACTAAATTGATGCAGAACAAATTAAAATTATTTCAAGATGAGTTGCTCATTACTTTTGTTTTATTTATATTGAAAATATGAAAAAAAATTAAATTAATGATTTAAAAAAATCCGATTTTTCTTTGTTGAATAATTATATGAAATTTTTTAAAACAAATTTAATACATTAATTGTAGTAAGTTTCGTAAGGAGTTTTTCATCGCTAACAAGTTTCCTTTCGGATAGAAAAATGATAATCTTTATTTAAATAATGAAATAGGAAAATATAGAGAACTCAATCTTCATACTAAAAAAGAAAGAAAAGGACAATACGAACTAACTAGATCATACAATACTTAACCTAAAGACAACGCCAACACTAACAAGTGACTTAAGGTAAAGAAAAGGACAATATGAACTAACTAACTCACACATAAAGACAAAGCCAATAGGTGACTTTCAAAAATATAATTTACCAAAAACAAGTTTTTTGGTAGCCTTCTAGTCTATAATGCATTGATTCGATGTAAAAGTCTTCTTAAATGCTTGTTTTTTTGTTACGTTTTAAGAAAATCTAAGCGTTTTAGATCAGATTAGATTCTTTTTATTAGAGATTGTAGAAAGACACTTACTATTAAAAAAACTATTTTAAATAATAAGATGAGACTTAACTAAAGATGAAGAGTATATAAACTATTTAATATAACAAGACATAGTATACGGAAGAAAACAATACGAGCTCACTTAGAGAGACATTGCTTAATAACTACATTTCTTGAATATAGAGTTGTGTAACCTTCTATCCTAGTTATGATAATGCATTTCTAAGGTTGAAAAAGCAGAATTGCTTGACATTGCATATTATAACCCATTAGAGAATGATTCACATCATTACGCTTGAGAAAAAGAATTAGGATTGGTCATTGGAATCTTATGAATTAAGTTTATGAAATAAAATGTAGGAAAATGAATAACCTTTTCATATATATACTATTTTAGAAGATAAATGATGTAATATATATATATATATTCAATAAACCTTTTTTAGTTGTCTAGCTCTTTAAATAAATCCTTAGTATCACATCTTTAACTACTTTTGATCCTATTATTAATGTGTACGAACTACCTAGTGGACCTTATTCAGTAAAAATGACTCTATTACATTGAATATATCCACTAAGTATGTAACATGCCTTTATTCAAGAAAGTTGGATGCATACATTAGTTGACTAACTTTTAAGCAGGCTAAAGTAGAGATGTTAAGGTGGGAACCCGCCACTTTCTTATGTGTTTTCTTTGGACCTTGGTTTAGAATAATCAAGCTAATGGTATGGAATGCATAATTCATAACAATTTCTTTTCTTTTTTCATTTTTCAATATGTCTTTGTTTAATGAACCACTACAATATGTTGCATATACTCATAAATGATGAAATTGTATACATATAAAAAATTGTTTCTTGATATTACAAATATATACCTTTTTTAAGAAATATTTTTATTTCTAATTTTCTTCTAACATAAATCATTAACAAAAATACATTGTTAATGTTTATCCTATAAAATTTTCATTCCCCAACAATTGCAAAAAAATAATTATGAGGGGTGGTAGGAGCAGGAGGGGTTCTTATTAATCCCAACAAAATTGTTGAAATAACCTACTCATGGGGGCTAGGAATAGCCTCAAATAATCAACAATAGGTTTACACATTGTACCTTGGATTTGAGATTTTGCAGGTTTATAATATTAAGGAAGCAATAATATTGGGAGACTCTCTTTTCTTCATAAATTAAATGCGCAAGAAGGAGCAAAAGGGGGATACCTTACTCTATAGAATCATCCAAAGATTCCATGAGAACTTGGAAAGGTTAAATGAAATCAAGTTTTCATGTTTTGAGAGAACATAAGTGAACATATGACTCCAAGACTAATGAGTGATGTAAATAACAAGGAGCAAGAAGATTAAGATAACCAAGAAAAAATGAGATAACCCCAATTTCATTATGGCTAAAGAGCCATTGATTGTGGTCGGACAAGTTGGGAATGTTGGAGATAAATTTATCCCACCATGTTGCGATGTGACTGATTGTGGTGGATAGTGCATAGCCCAAAGTTTTTAGTGGTTAGAGGTAATGCTTGAGCAGTTGTTTGTTGGAGCCATTCGAATTTTATTAAATATAATTTTTAATTTGATGACCGACCAAAAATTAGCACTATGTTCATATTATGGGTAAAAAGTCATTGCTTGTGGTCGGACAAGTCCATAATGACAGAGTGTTGGAGATCAATTTCTCCCACCATGTTGCGACGTAGATGATTGTGGTGGATAGTGCATAACCCAAAGTTTTTTAGTGGTTCGAGGTAATGCTTCAGTCATTGTTTGTCGGACCCATTTGAATTTTATGAAATATACTTGTTAATTTGACAACCAAACGAAAACTAGCACTATGTTCAGATTATGGGTAAAGAGCCATTTATGGTGGTCGAACAAGTTGGGAACAATGATGTGTCAAAGATCAATTTATCCCACCATGTTGTGACATGGGTGATTGTGGTGGATAGTGCATAGGCCAATTTTTTCTAGTCATTCGAGGTAATGCTTGAGCAATCGCCTGTCGGACCCATTTGAATTTTATCAAATATACTTCTTAATTTGACAACCGACTGAAAAATAGAACTATGTTGATATTATGGATAAAGTGCCATTGATGGTGGTCGGACAAGTCAGGAATGACGGTGTATCAAAGATCAATTTCTCCCACCATGTTGCGACGTGGATGATTGTGGTGGATAGTGCATAGCCCAAATTTTTTTAGTGGTTCAAGGTAATGCTTGAGCCTTTTTCTGTGTGACCCATTGGAATTTTATCAAATGTAGTTCTTAATTTGATAATGGATCACAAACGTTCGGTGAGCCCTTCATGAAATATTTCCATGTGTTTCCTTTATAACATCAAAATATTATTGTATAATTTTTTTTTCTCAATGAAACATTTTATGGTTCTTTGAGCCATTTTTCGCCCAACCTTTATTGATACATATCCCTTCGCATCCCCAATAAATAAAAAACATAACACAAAATTTTGTGATACAATATATTAGAAAAATTCTGAGAGATTCAAACTTAGAAATTTTTATTTTGAAATACTTATAAAATACATAGCCGAACAAAGTACATTATGAAATAAAAACAATATGAAAAAAGTGGTTGTTGGATATCTCCTAGCCACTAGTTCACATCTATTCTAAACTTGGGTGCTTGTCTTTGTCGTGCACTGGGTCTATGAGTGTCCTCTCTTTTTGGTGTGTCTTCTTGTTGCATTGAGCTTTCTAACACCTTGGAGCTTGCATTGGAAGTGGGTGCCCCAAGAGTCCAAGCCACATGTATCATTCTTTCGACGACTCTCTGATGCTCATTAGTTCGAAGCGATAAAGTTTCAATTTTTTCTCTATACTCATTCACACGCGCTGCGAGTGCTTCCTAATTTTTGCTCTGATAATCTTGTCTATTGTAGAGAGAGTCAACACACCCTCTAAGGCTATCCATCTGAATGGAAAGTTGCTTCATCATTTCTTCTAGATGTGGATCACCAGATGATTTCATGGACATTCTAATTTGTGATTAAATATCAGGGGTTGAGTTGCAAATACGAAAGCAATGTCTTAAACCCACCACCCAAACAACCACCGATCCGTTATGGGCATATCTCTCCCTTATAAACACCACCACCCGCGCTAATGAGTGCGACTGTGATTTGACAATTATTGTTTAGAGCCACAAATGAATCTACAAATGGATTCGAAGATGGATCAAGTGGATTTGACTTGATCCATTTGTAGACTTCAACCATATTTGTCATAATTGCCTCACATTATGATGTCAGGATAATCAAACATTTAACATGGCTAATCAACATTTAAATGCTATTTTAATTTGTGACAAATTGATAAGTTTCAATTCGAGGCATATGACACATTTTGGTCACATTCAATGATGAGTGTTGTACACAACACTTTGTTCTAGGATAGAGTTGATGTGTGTGAAATGGGAGATGACCTGAGTGCACTCCAAATTTCTCCATGTGCAAAAATCGGTTTAGGTTTGCGCTGTCATACTTTTGAAGAACATCAAAAATGAAATTGATGCTGACACGCTCTGAAGTAATAAAGGACTAATGGTGGAAGGGAAATTATCGATCATACTAGATATAGTTAGACAAATCACCATATGTTTTATTAATAAAAAAGTAATTTTGACAATGAAATGATATGGATAGACACGATAAGGTTTCGAGTGCAATTTTCCCCTAGATCTCAAGTGTTCAAATGTTAATTTTTTACTGCTAGTTTTCCCCTGTGAATATAATTGTTGTGATGTGAATCAAAGAACCCCCCTTTATTGGGCGTAGCCTAAACACTCGATGATTTTGGTTACCAAAGACAGTTCAGATTATTTTTCAAAATAACCAGATTCCGAACAAAATGTTTAGACTTGTTCCCTTTATGATTGCAATTTGGAAAACATAGGGGATCCCACTATGAACCTTCCTTCTTTGTCCTTTTCCTTATTTGCTTCTTGGCCATAAATTAGGTTTTCTTCGAGAAACCCTTCATCTTTCTTTTTTTTCCTAAAAGGATTGTATTATGGGTCTCTGCTCTAGTATTGGGAATGTATTTGGGAGTGTTTTTGATGCTATGGATGGGGATATGTTTGGCGTTATCACAAGAGACCATGTTCTGGAAACTAATCCCATAAATTTCAGGGTGTTTGAAACCGGTAAGTTTCCTTTTCCTGGTCCTATGTTTCTAAACCCGTGTAAAATTACCATTGCATTTTTTTGATCAGTGGTCCAATACATTTTGGAGGGGATCAGTCTACGCTACTCACTCTCCATGCTCCCCTGTGGAGACCAATTTACTACTTTTGAGCCGACTGATATTAAGAACATTGAGAGAATGTTAAGGAGAATGACTTCTCAACTGGAGATATTGAAGGAGTCCATTTTCCATATCAACATCCACATGGACGAATGGGAAAATAATCATGATCAGATTGAAGCCAAATTCAAGGAACATGGGAAAAAAATATAACAACTTCAACTTTCCAATGATTCAGAGATTCATTTCAATATGGTAGTTGTCTTCTCCCTACGAATCTAGTCTCATGCTAGGTATTGTATGGACTCAAAAGAAATAGAAGAGAATATTGTACATCATATTTCTATATGTAAATGTCAAGGTACAAGTTCTCATGATGAGGCTTAGGATCGTAATTACCAGTTCATGGATGAAGGCCATAGTGGCCATGTATTTTCCTAAATATATCTTGTTTAAATGTTTTTAATAGATTACAAGGATGATTTAGCAGGAAGTATAACTGTAGGAAGTTTCTGGATATTTTTTATGCAATATGGTCCTACAAGGATGGAGGATTTTTGGAAAATTCTATCAAACTTTGGGAAGAAATTTGTTTTTGAAACCATTGTAAATCTTGGTCTATCAAGGATTTCCTCATCCTTTTAATACAAATAGCTATTATACGTTTCTAGAAATAATCTCACTTTTGTCTATATTCCAACATAGTATTATAATTATCATCATCTAAATTTCCATTCATCCACAAGTGTTACACGGAATTTTCATCAGTAACACCAATCCCTTTGACCTCATGTTTCCATAATTCCTAAAGTAACTTTCATATTGGATGGTCCTTGACTTCCTTGTCCTACAAGCCTCGACACGCTTTGCTGCACTAGCAACCAACACTAAAATTCCCTCGACGCAGTGTGTCTCATTGGAAACTCACGTTGCTGGCACAACTTGCCTTTAGAGAAACTTGCGTTGACCCATATTGGCGCATGCTGCTCCATTACAAAGATCATCGATCTCTCTACGGGGAAAAAATTAGGTTTTTGAGAAGCGTCTAGAGTGAAATATCATTGGATAACCTTTCCTTCCTATTTCTATGGATCTAGCTCGAGATCCAAATTTGTTGGGATCATATCTCATCCACTTTCCCTAATATTCTCACCCCTCTTTTATCCTTATTGTACTATAAATGATACCTTTTGGCATGGGTGTAAAGGAGGAGGAATGGATAGTAACTAGGTGTTGGAGAAATTTTCCTAGAGCATTAGATTCTTGATGTGCTTCCTTTCAAGACAAGGGTGACATGTTGGAATAGGAGGAATCTACCAGAAGGAGACTACGACATCAAGGCTTACGGTTGTATTTCTTTCTATCATATTTAATACTATGATGCACTTCCTTGCCATACTTGATTGCTATTCTCATGTATAGGAAATATCCTTGGTCATTTGCTTAGATCATTTATATTGTTTCTAGTTCAATATGCTTGCTATTTGTTTGTGTTGGATTTGTTACAGGTCCTCTCATACGCGAAGTTGGATTGCAGCTTCTTGAGGATAGCAAGGATGGACTTCATATCATAGGTAAGTTTTCTCTGCTTCGTCTCTTGTGAGTATTCAATTGATCTAGGTGAAGGTGTGCATGTATTGTTTCATTTTGTTCTAGTTTCGACTTATTCGATCTAGGGAGGTTCACTCGTGTTTGCACATGAGAACTAATCCAACAACAAAATTGGAGCCTCCACTGTGGAATAACTCGTTAATCTCTCTTTCTTTTCCTTGGGATTCCTTTAGATATTGTCACTTGTATTATTTTGTTTGTTTAAATTTTATCATTCTAGAGTCATTGGGTGATCCAAATCATATTTGAAACCTAATATCAATTTAGATCCTTTGGGGTTGGGCTTGCTTGTTCTTTTTTATTTTAAAAAATAACCCTTTCTTGTCATTAACATGCCCTGTGTGCAGATATAGTGCAGAGATGATGTTCCTGGGTAGTGTACTGAACCGCATCGATCCAGTTTGGTGCGCTGTGTTCCACAGCAGACCACGACCCTGTGCAAAATTTTGCCATAAGGTTAAGATCCCCTGTTAGGATTGGATTGGGTGTTCCTATGATATTTTTCTTCTAATTATATTAGTTAGAATATTAGTTCATATCTTCCATTTACCTCTTTTCCTTGCATTTTATTGAGATTTAAAGCCTGACTTAGTTTCTTAGTGAGTCCTAGGTAGTAAAGCAGTTTCCTTGTTTTGAGTGATGTTCATCCCTCATTGGGGCAACTTGTCTTGTGGCTCTTTAGAGGCCTTTGTTTTGCTTTGTTTTAGGTTTTAAGTCCTCTTAAGATGTGATGTTGTGAGAATTTTTATTGGTGTGAGTTTGGTTTGAGTCATTTTGAAGCTTGAGATTGGATGCTTTGGGTGTTTGATTTTCTTATGAATTTCTATTTTTAATTAAAATTGTAGAATTGTTGGATCTCTTGCATTTTGAGTCAGGACAAATTGAACGAAATCATTCTTAAGAATTTTTTAATGTATTGTTGAAAGCCATCAAATTTTTGATAAATAATATTTTGAATTGTGTTTTAACTTCTTTGTTTCTTTATTCGAAAACTAAGACATTTTTCAATTAAAAGAAGTTAATTCCTTTTTCCATTCTAGTTTATAGTGTCGAATCTATTTTGGAAAAAAAAGAAAAAAATTTGTTGGTGTTATTTTTGTTTTTTTTGGGATTGATCGAAAGATAGTTATTTCATATTTCGGTTTTGCTTGAGAAGAAAATGAAAAGAATAGTGTTGTATTTCATTTGTCTTAGCAAAAGAAGAAAAATATCTCTATGATTCCCATAGATAGTTTTCATCAAAAGAAAAGGGATTTTACTTCATTTAGTTTATTTATGCATGATATTGGGATGAGTCCACACTTCATTGGTAAACTTAACCATCTAAGATAGAATAAAGTGCTAGTCGAAGTTAAAATTTTTAGGAACTTGAGTGATAGGTTAGAGACGTGTTCCAACATCTTTAAGCGTAGATGCTGTTGTTTTTTTCCTGCATTCCATTCCGGGGGATTATACTTCTTCCACGTACTAGTCGGTATATAGAATGACCTTTCACATATTTAACGGTATATAGAAAGGTTCTTCACATGCTTGGCGGTATATAGGAAGAATCCTATCGAACGATTGTGCATTAGACAAAACTACTATGGATTGGAGCTCCCACATACCTTATGTATATTGGGAGACCCCTTTAGGATCTTGAAACCAATCGAGTAAACTACCGACCATCCTGTTGTTACAATACACCGATAACAACACTCGGGGAGCTACTATGCACGTATTGTTAGGTACTTGAGTAATATAGTCAGGAGTACATTCCTAATACTCCCTGGTCAGTGCTATGAAATATTGGGCCGAGTTTTACTGTGGGACCCTGTGGTATATCGTGAGTTGCGATGACTTGACACTCTTGTGAGGATCCAAATTTTTATCCCACCTGTTACACAATATTGGGTGTGGCCTTTAGCTTGAGTAGGACTTGCAGTGTGTCTTTTCCTTATAATACTTTTAGGGATATATTTTCATTAGACATTCTGGCTGAGCAACCTTTAAGGAGATCTTGCAGAATGCAAAATTTTCCATCCGAATGCCCCCCAGACAGGGAGGGAAACACAAGGGAAAATATGGAATAACCTACCATTAGGGGAGTTTTGAGGTAAAAAATGGGCCTCAAAACAAAAAAAAAATGTACCATAAAATACACTTTTTAAGAACCAATAGGATTTAAGATGATGATGTCAACCATAAGGGTAAAATTTGTAAAACCAAATGGAGGGAAAAATAAAAAACTACTTTTTCTTATTTTATTTTTGACATATGTCCTTAACGGTTTACCCCAATTTCAAGTTTGGGCACTCGTTGGATGCGGAATTTAATTCCACATCCAACCCATACCCACCGTTTGCATGCTTATGAGGCACCCACGACATGAAAAAATGAATATTTCAATAAAAAACGTATTTAGAAGCATGCCTCAGAAGCATGCCGTGTGGGTATGGTTGGATGGGGAATTAAATTCCACATCCAATGAGTTCCCAAAATTGAAATTTGGGTAAATTATTAAGGACATATGTTAAAAATACGATAAGAAAAACTAGCTTTTCTTTTTCCCCTCTAAAATTTAGAACTCTTAAAGTTTATTATTATAAGTCTTATTTTAATATTTCCATTAGGAGGCCCATTTTAGACCTCAAAAATCCCCTAATGTACAGCTGGTCCACATTAAGAAGGGATCCCAATTACTGAAGTAGGAGGAAATTATTCCCCTGCTGTAAATCCACCTATCACCGATCCCATTGGACCATTGGTGTTAGAACAAACTTCTTCGTGTCATACATATTTTCACCATTCCATTGAAGGATATTCTAGGATATTTACTCGACCTCCAGATGACCCAGTAACAACTTCTTTTGGTCCAACTACTTCATTTTGGGGAACCTCCTTAGGAAAATATATTTCCGATCTTCGTACAACATCAACTGTGGAGGAAAATCCACCTTCGTGTCCTACCATATTTATCCCAAATGATGAATTATTAGCCCCACTCCAAGACACTATATCCTGCATGTGAGCACTTGGAGAAAGTGTAATACATCGAAGTCTTAATCCACCTTTACCATCCACTTCGGAACTAGTAAATCCCAAATACCATTCTCCCATTCATTCTTTTACCCTTTCTTCGCCAGGAATTCCCATGCCCAACATGGCCTCCTATGAACCAGGACAACCATGCTCTCCAAATATATGGCCTCAAAATAAAATGGTTGGTTCTAGACCTCCTTTGACCTCGATGACTCAAGGGAAACCTTCAACCAATCTTAACTTCATAACTGGAGAAATATCTTCAATTGCGAGGAAAGGTGCAACTGGAAGGAAGCCTCTAGCTAGTGGTCAAAATATAAATGGGGGGAAACTGTTGGTCAGTGGTAAAAATGTGACTATGGGGAAACCTGTGGTTAGTGGTCATGATATGACTGAGGGGAAACCCTTGCTTGATGATCAAATTTTAACCAGGGGGAAAGCTTTGGTCAGTGGATAGAATGTAACTGGAGGGAAACCTTCATTTACTACATACAATATGAATGGAGTTACGCCTCCAGCCATGGGACAAACCTTGGGGGGACAACACATATGGGGGCCATATACATGGGGTTACACATATCTAGGAAACCAAAATATGGCGTTGAGTCAAATATATCAAACTTCTTCGGGAAACCTTTATCCTGGAGTACCTTAGCTGGAAACAAGAATACCCCATGGGGCCAACAAAACTTTCCTATGGCTGGAACTCCAACTGGTAGACCACCCCCACCCCAAACACCCGCACCCCCACCACCTGTACCACCTCCACCTCCACCACTTATCCCACCTCCACCCCCACCATCTAAACAACCCCCCCATTCTGGAGGACCCCCTCATCCGGGAGGGGGGGGGACCCACCACCTAGCCAA
Source organism: Larix kaempferi (assembly GCA_027924585.1). Taxonomy (NCBI): domain Eukaryota; kingdom Viridiplantae; phylum Streptophyta; class Pinopsida; order Pinales; family Pinaceae; genus Larix; species Larix kaempferi. The sequence continues at coordinate 22,039,987 of BSBM01000011.1, read as the reverse complement.
CCCCCTATCGGATTACCACAGCCATATATGGATACACCTTATGATCAATCAATTTATAGCCCTACTAGTATTTAAATGTTGCATAAATATTACCAGTATCCATATCCAAACCAACAATTACTATTTCTAGCTACGTTAGATATTCTAGACCTATCATGTTTGATGAATGATCCCATTCATCATGGCATCAATTGGCCATCCATTCCTGTTGAGCTTCCATTAGACATACCCAAGTTTGATGAAAAACATGGTGAAGACCCCAAAAACCACGTGATGACATATCATTTGTGGTGTTCCTTGAACTCTTTAATGGATGATTTTGTTTGCTTGAGGCTCTTTCAGAGAACTCTCACCGACACTGCCGCCAAATGGTATATTGAATTATGGCAACATTCTTTCATGGAATTTCAATCCTTGGCTATGTCCTTTCTCATGCATTTCCAATTACCAATCCACTACAAAACCGGTATGGAACTTTTAACCTCGCTCCGAAAATATACCTCCACCCATATCTCCGATCATATTCATGAATGGTGGAGAAGACGTCGACTAATTAAGGATCATATTCCAGATCAATTACTAGTTGATTGGTTCACTAAATCATTACTTCTAGTCATAGCCAAAGATGTAGCTATGGGCGGGGCTATTACAGAAGAACAAGCCATTACACATGCCCAGTATTTAGACCTAGTTTATGCTAAATCTAGCACTCTATATGACATAGTTCCCAATGCCCCTTGTCCCACCAATGACCCAGGTAAACCAACCATGGGATCACATGATTATGGCATAGTTGGTTCCATCAAAACCCATCCTTCCACCCAATCGAATGGATCACAAATCCACATGACTCCAAATCCAAATCCAACATCGGCTAGTATTAACACCATCAATTCACCCAATCCATCTCCCACCGAGGAGGTGAATTGAATATGCTTCATCTCATAAATATGGTGTTAAGAATAAAAATAAAGGTAAATCCAAAAAATATTCCAACCAGTAGGAAAAAAAAACCAATCAAGAAACGACTGATGCTAAACCAAAATGGAAGGCTAAGTATCCATGTTTACTATGCAGTGATGACCACTTCACAAAGGAATGTATCCATCATGAAGAAGTATAAAAATTACTAAAAGGAAATCCTCAACTTGCAGTTTTAACTGAACCCTTCCTACCACAACAATAGTAGATGGTTACACAACAACAAACTCCCTTGCAAGGAGAAACATCCATGACCGCTCATGTTCTCATGATGCATAGTGAGACGGTTAATTTATCTACTAGGACACACACATATGATGAAGTTTTGGAAAAAGAATCTAATGGAAGTAATGCTGAAAAATAATTCACATCCACGTCCACTGCCTCTCCTATACAAGGTCCTCTAACAATAGAGAAACCCATATCAGATGCAGTGTTGCGTCCACCTAAAAGCACGATTCGAAAGGAAACTTTCAATCCCAATGCATGGGCCGCCCAGAACTATAACATAGTTGAAGATTTGGCCTAGGAACCATGTGCTATTTCAACCCTCAAAGTCTTTCAAAATTGTCCTAATCAGCATAAGGATCTGCTATCTTCTGTTGGCGCAATAGATCCATAAACGTCTAATATCATTATATTTAAACTAGAATAATTTAAGCCAAGGGTTTCTCATCAACCATCATTTCAAATCATCACCAATGTTGTTGGAAAAAATATCCATTGTATTGTTCTAGATGAAGGATCCTCCACTTCCATTATATCTTTGTCTTGCTAGAGAGCCATTGTCTCCCCTGAACGGAACCATTATCCTACCACTTTGAAAGTGTTTGACGGATGCGATTCTAGCCACATCGACTTTTACAATCCTTAGTCGTTGAGTTGGGAGGTAAGAATGTTTCCATTAACATGGAATTAGTCATTGAACCCTTGGACTACAATTTATTACTTGGTCGAAATTGGTTTTAAGCCATGACTATGGTTGCATGCTTAGTCTTCCACATTGTGCAGTTTCCCCATCAAGGGAAAATTGTCACCATTGACCAACTAGATTTTTGTACACCTCACACCACCACTCATCCCATGGATAATGTCCCTCTTATAGGGTAGTCTCCACACGTGTATGAGAGTGCGGGGTTAGTACTCCTTAAGGACTCATCACTGATGGGAGACTTTCCAACGCCCGATCCCCCATCACAAATTTCTATGGGGAACATGATCTCATCCATGGAAACATATTCCTCCAACTCAACTAATCCCTAGATTGTTCCCAATTCCACATAAATGGATTCAATTGGAGGTCATATTCCTCTTATCCCATCTGAGGCTACATATAATTCCATCCAATCAGTGCTAGACCCACCTGATGACCATCACTTGGTGGAATTAGATCAATGTTATCTACCATCTTGTTTAAACTCGTCCTCACCATCGTTGGATTATATCCTCTAGACATTTTCCTATGATGAATCCATTATGGAGATTATGATCTTGGTTGAGCTTCCCTGGGAGGACCATCACCATTGTTCGTCCTTCATCCCACCTTTGATACTGTAGAGAATGATATTCACTCTATTGTTTCACTAGATATTGTTCAAAACCATCAACCTCCCATTCTCACAATGGACATGGTAACTAAGGGGAATTTGGAAAATATTATGCCTACCATTTCTATTGACATCTTAGTGAAACCTGGTGTCATGGAGCATATTCACATTGGCCAAAATTGCTCTTCTAAAGAAATACAAAATTATACAGCCTTATTTAAACAATTCTGTGACGTATTCACATGGAGATATGAAGAAATTCTCAGGATTGATCCTGCCATCGTTGTTCATGAGATCAAAACTTATCCCGAGGCAAAGCCTGTCCGACAAAAATTTTGTCCAGTACACCCTCGAAATACTGCGGCTATCAAAGCAGAAATCGACAATATCTTGAAAGTTGGCTTCACTTATCCTATCCCCTTGACAGAATGGGTCTCTAACATTGTCCTTGTTACGAAAAAACAAGGAACTATTAGAGTATGTGTCGATTACAGGGATTTAAACAAGGCTTGTCCCAAGGACAATTACCCTACCCCATTCATCGACTAGATTATCGACAACTATGTGGGTAGTGTCATATTTTCATTCATGGATGAATTTTATGGCTATAATCAGATCGAGATCCACCCAAATGACCAACACAAGACTGGTTTTATCTTCCCATGGGGCACATTTTCCTATCGCAAACTACCCTTTGGCCTAAAAAATGTTGGTGCCACATTCTAGCGGGCTATGTTGTATGCCTTTTCTGACATTAAGTATTTCATGGACCCTTACCTCGATGATTTCCCATCTTATTTAAATCATCATGAGTTTCACATCGACCATTTGACGATCGCTTTTCTCAGATGTCGACGCTATAATATCCACCTAATCCTCACAAGTGAATATTTTGTGTTGAATCCAAACTCCTTCTTAGCTTCATTGTTTACAAATGTGGGATTCACAATGATCCCCTGAATGTAGAGGATATTCGATCCATACCCCCACCAACCAATATCATCGAACTTCAAAGTTTGCAGGGGAAGGAAAACTACTTGTGTCGTTTTGTGTGTAATTATGTAGAGAAGACACAGGGTTATATGCGACTGTTAAAAAAAGGAGTGCCTTTTGTCTAGTATGAATACACACAAAGCGCATTTGACAATCTCAAACATGCCATTACCCATGCACCTGTGTTGCAGCTGCCCGATTATACCAAGGATTATCTCCTTTATCTTGTTGCCTCCACATCCACGGCTGGTATGGTGCTAGTGTAGAAAGGTAATAACGAGAAATAACATGTGATCTATTACCTCAGTAAGAGTCTCGCTAACTTTGAACAAAGTTATTCACATGTTGAGAAGTTGGATCTAGCAGCTGTTATAGCCATCTAGAGATTCTGTCATTATAATTTTCTCTACACAACTACTATTATCGTTGATTCAAACCCCATGTACCATGTCCTAAATCGTCAAGTATTGGGGGGAAAATACTCACGTTGGATCTTAATTCTTCAAGAATTTGACCTACAGTTCGAGAAGTCAGAAGCGAAAAAATAATTACTATTTGCGGAACTTATTTGCAAACTTCCATGTGTTGCTCAAGAAACTGAGCCCATCGAATCTCTTCCTGATGAGTCATTGTTCCTGATCATCAAATATGACCTATGGTATGGAGATATTACTTTATATCTCCAAAACTAATGCTTTAGGCCTTATTTATATGATGATGAATGTTGTCGTATTCGCCACCATGCAAAATACTATTTAATCGTTAGTGACACCTTATATCTCCGTGATATTGACTTGATCTGTGACGTTGTTTAACCCATTATTAGGCCAAGCATGTTTTGAATGACTGCCACTCTGGGGCATGTGGTAGTCACATCTCTGTGATGGATACAACCCATAAAATTTTACACACTAGATTCTTCTGGCCATCAATTTTTAAAGATTGTACGAAAGCCATCAAGAAGTGTCTCCCCTATCATATTTTTTATTCTAAAAAGTGTGCTTATCCTAACATGTTACACCCGGTTATCGCCGTCTGTCCCTTTGAAAAATGGGGCATCGATTTTATTCACTGTAAGCCTACCTTGACTGGGGGGCTTGGATATATTGTTGTAGTTGTAGATTAGTTCAAAAAATGGGCCGAGGCTATGCCTACATACAAAGAATATGGAAAAACTTCCACACTCTTCATGTCTAATTACGTTATCACTAGATTCGGTGTTCCACAAGCCATTGCCATTAACCATGGATCACATTTCCAAAAAGAAATGGTAAATGAATTGAGTTCCAAGTTGGTTTTTCAGCATTGGAAATCAACCCCCTACTACCCCCAAGAAAATGGACAAGTAGAAGCCATCAATAAGGTATTGAAAACCATGATACAATGCATGGTAGGGGCCCATAGGTAAAATTGGCATTTAATTTTCTTTGTATCTCTTTGGGATTACAGATGCTCCATCAAAACCGCTACCAGATTCACACCTTTCCAATTGGGGTATGGTTTGGAAGCAATACTACCTATAGAGTGAGAGATCCCATCCTTAAAACTAGCCATTTAACTTCTTCCAAACACTATGGTTGAGGAAGAAACATTTGTATACTTAGCATAAATCGACGAAACTTGTCGTGATGCTACTCTTGCTAATGAAGCACATAAAAAGCACATCAAATCCCAGTATGAAAAGTCATTCAAACCCCGCATTTTCAATGAGGATTTTTTGGTCTTAGAAAATCATCAAATGCATGATAAAATGGGGGCAGGTAAGTTCAAGTCCATGTGGCATGTGCCCTACATTGTGAAGCATATCTTAGAAAAGGGGGCCTATGAGTTAGTTGATTATGACAGGATACCTTTTGGGGATCCTAGAAATGGGATCTACCTTAAAAGGTACCATGCTTAGGAAAATCCTGCATAAATTCCTTATACATTTTGTATATAATGTGTGTTTGATATGGTGTGAATTTTTCTTTCCTTTTATAGATTAGGGTATCGTCTCCACTATGACTTCTTATACCATCTTCTACTTGAATGCACAGATGAAAACCTATTTCAGATTCATAGACGGTGCTAACCAGCACACTCGAAACTTTGCTTTGGAAGCTTGGGTATTGTATTCCCCTACTGATGAACTTATAAGTTTAGGAGGATTTTGCCTAGGTCTTGTAACTAATAATACCAGTGAGTATCACACGGTGATTGGATTGTTAACCAAATCCTCTTCCCATGGTGTGGACTACATTATCGTCCATCTGGATTCTCAGCTTGTGTTCTCCCACTTAAACCAAGTCTACGTCATTCGTAACCCTACGCTACTCCATCTTTTCAGATGAGTACATCTCTTGGAGAGATCGTTCGAGTTTATCCAATATCAACACATCCCAAGGTGCATGAATATGGTTTCCCATTCATTAGGCAATTTTATTTTACATTGGTAGATCTCACATTCTTAAACATTTCATCAGAAAAAATGTGTAAATAAGCATAACATGTAAAGTATTCATTTATAAATAAGCAGTTTACATGAGATCCATATCCACCATAGACACATTGTATATAAAATTGCTAGAAATAGTTTTTATACTAAGGATGATAAGGTTTTCACAAAAAAGTACTAAGCCACAATATGAAGCTCATAGCTTTCAATACATCATGCTGACAAAGTTTTGAAGCTCATGGATTTATGAAATCACTACATATAGATAATAAGGATAATCGTGGAGCTCATGATAACATATCATGGCCCAAGCTACTCGACGAAGCAAATGTCCAATACTCATGGAAAATCCCACTGTGTGGCGTTGATAATGATGCAAAATATCATTCAGTGATATATCTGGGATGCAAGTAATCAACCTTTACAGGTTCTCCTTAGTCCCCATGATCACTTTTCTCATCTCTCGGTCATGACCGGAAATGGCCTTGTCTTCTGCCCAACGCTGAATAGGGGAAGCTCTAGGTGTCCTCTCTAGCCCGACATCTGCATTAGTAAGACATAAAGAGTCTTAGTACACCAAACTGGCCTTTCTAGTCCTAGGTTCACAATACTCACCAATGAGTGAATCAACGTCTATGTCACCTATACTCTTCCCGGATATGATGACACAAGCTCCTCTTCTTGAGAGCGTAGTCACAAAATAGATGTATTCTATATCTAGGGTGAGAATATGGGCCCCCACTTGGAAATGAATCTCATCTGGGTCCCACATTCCCACTAGGAACTCCAATAAATGGACCTGATCCTTCATCCTCGAAGTGAGAAAGAATTTCTTGAGCCCACATTCTTGAAGAGACAACATGGTGTTGGCATCATTAAATCCTTCCAAATATTCCAAATGATGATCTATCTCTCTCTCCAATCCAACATTTTCCTTGGTTGAGACTTGCAAAACCATAAAATAAGGTATTAAAAACTATTCATCTTAAGAAAACACAAAAAATTGAGGCATTTAACTTTTGTGCCACGTTTTGTGATCGACGTGATCTAAATTCAGTTACAGCATGCCATCAACAGGTTTTTCCCTTCCTGGAACTCCATCGACCTTGATCAACGCATTTCTCGAAAGAGGCATCCACGTTGATTTAGGGACACATTTTCACCCAAAAACGACCCCAAATCCAACTAAAACAACACAAAATAAGAAGTGCTTCAACCAAATAAATTAAATGGAGGATGAGAATATTTACCTGGAGTTGTTTTGGAATATTTAAGTCTTCCTACCATGTCATTATTTACATTAGATGCATTAATTAATCTTTTATGGTTAATTCTATGTAATAGACTAGGAAATTGCCTTGTGTGGGCCACAAGGCAACATAAGAGGATAAGAATACATCCAAGGTGTGATCTACAAGCTACCTAGGCCACTTGGGCGCCTTCCTAAATATTTCTAGATGATTTTAAGGAAGAAAGGTGCACTTGTGAAGAAATTGTTACTTTTTACTGCTTTCCCCCATAGGGAAAAGCTAGTCAACCTCGGAAAGTGTTTTTCTCACCAAAAAATTTCCTTAATGTTATTTCCACCCAAATGTCGTATTTGGCATTTCTTTTACCTATATTTCACCTTCAGCTCACTAAATTAGCAATTTGTGAGCTTTTGGGCTGATTTGGAAAGTCATCTTGCCACCTAGGGGGGATGGGCACTTTTAGCAAGTTTGATGATTAGGAGTTTTGTTTGGAATCTTTAGCCATTCAATTTTATGCTGTAATGTTATTTAATAACATCCTATTACATTCATATGTTGGCTGATGTAATTCTATTCATGAGAAGTAATACAGAAATCTACTCTTGTGCATAAGTTTTGTGCTTTTGACTAGTTGTGTGAGATTTTTCATATGAGAGAGTGTAATTTCTTGAATAGTTCTTGGATGTGATATGATTTTCACATGGTATCAGATCCATCAAGATATTCCTTTCATCTATTGATTTTATTGTAGGATCCAACAGTCTCAGGAAGGGTGCATTGATCAATTCACCGAGTGAATTCTATTCTCTGCAGGGCGCATTTTGGAATCCAGAAGTGTTCTAATTTCAGTCCAAAATTTTATATCAGTTGCAGCAATGGATCATACACAGCATATCATCCTCACTCCTTTCAATCACTTTGATTGGAAAGCACAGATGGAGATTCTATTGAGGAGCAAAGGGCTCTACAGGGTGACCATGGCAACAGAAGCTGAGCCAACCTCGACAATAGAGAAATCTAAATGGCATAATCGAAGGGATGAAGCCTATGGGATGTTATGTCTCACTACATGTAGAGAACTCTTATTTCATCTTGGTGGCCTCACTTCACCCAATGAAGTATGGCTGAAACTTCAAGAATTGTTCAGTAAAATTGATGAATTGAGAGGCCACCAATTGGATAATGAGCTAGTCTCTTTGAGTCTGCAAAATTTCGATAATCTACAAGACTTCTTCTCCAAATTCAAGTCTCTTGTATTGCAGCTGAAGAAATGTGGTATAGACAAGAAAGAAGAGCAATTAGTTTTGGCCATTCTCTCCAAGCTTGGCCCCAACTTCTCAATTTTTGTCTCGACCTTCCATTCCACCCGGAAAGCAATTAAAAATTGGAAGAGCCCATCACTTTCAGAATTCATGGAGTCATTAACACAAAAACAAGACAAGATGGTCTTAATGGGATCCATTAAAAATCCATCCAAAGACCACTATCTAAATGTTGGAGACTCAAGGAATTCGAAAGGAAAGAAGAAAGGCAACTTCAAGAAGCCCACCTGTGAGCGGAAAGACAAGTAGAATTTTAATGGAAAGCCATCAAACTTCAAGAAGAATCCGAACAAGAAGAATGAGAGGACAAAGTTCACTTATTGCAGCAAGGGATTTCATCCCAAAAGCTCTTTTATGAAGAAGACCATCGACCAATTAACTCATGCATTGGAGAAAACCAATATCCCTCTCCCAGAGAGCGCAAGAAGGAAGGATGGAGGATCAAATTCCGATGACAAAGAGAGAGTTAATGCATTGATGGAAAACACTTCCCAATATTCATCATTTATCATTTATTCCGGTGCTTCAAGACACATGGTGTCTGCAAGTAAGTATTTTACTTCACTTGACTCTTCCAGTGGTCCGAATATTGTATTGGGAGACAATTCTGAAACTTCTAGCAAAGGAAAAGGTAGCATAGATCTCAAGTTTGGGTCATTTAATAATGTCTTATATGTCCCTAGACTTGCTGCAAACCTACTGTTAGTCTATCAGATGGCCCATACAAGGCTGCCCAATAGAGTAACCTTTACCCCCAATGATGTTGAGATAGCAGAAATTTCAATAGGAAAAATTATTGCATTTGGTATTGCTGATCACTGTTCTAGAATTTACAAGTTTTCTCATTTTGTGCCAAACTACTCACCTTCTGCTCTATTAACCCATGCCAATGAGTCCAACAAGCTATGGCATGAAATATTTGGCCACCTAAACTACAAATACCTTTCCCAACTTCATGAGAAAGATATGGTTATAGGGCTGCCCAATATCAAATTTTCCAAAGGTGTATGTCAATCCTGCATCCTAGGAAAACACCCTGAGCATAAGTATGGGAGATCTACCACTGAGAGAACCACTGCACCATTGGAACTTATACACACTGATATATCAGGTCCATTTCCTCATGAGTCATTTAATTCATCAAAATATATTCTCACATTCATATATGATTTCAGCAGGTATTGTTGGATTTATTTCATCAAGCTTAAATAAAAAGTTTTTGGGTTATTCAAGTTATTCAAAGCCTCAGTTGAGATATAGTCTGGTAGGCATATCAAAGTGTTAATATCTGATAATGGTGGTGAGTATGTGAAATCAGAGTTTCAGCAATTTTGTGCTTCATCGGGCATACAGATGCAACATACAGTTCCATATACACCTCAACAAAAAGGGGTTGCTGAGAGGAAGAACAGATCTCTTAAGGAGATGGCCACATGCATGCTTGAGGCAAAAGATTTGTCTCCTAAGATATGGGCTGAAGAAATAAATTGTGCCACCTATATTCATAATAGAGTGCCACACAAATCTCTCAAAGGTGTCACTCCTTTCGAGGCTTGGACAGGTAACAAACCGGACATCTCTCATTTCAGGATTTTTGGCTCAAAGGCTTGGGCTAGGATTTCGATTGAGAAGAGGAGGGCTATGCAGCCCCAAAGCCAACCATGTTTTTTTGTTGGATATTCAAAGGAATCCAAAGCTTATAATATGTTGAACATGACCACTCATAAAGCATTCATTGAAAGAAGTGTGCAGTTTGAGGAAGAGCCCTCTTAGAGCGCAAAAATTGGAGATTCATCTTCACCACCGACTGAAGAAGAAGTAAGTGATGTTCTTGATATTTTTTATTTTGATATTTCTGATGATGAGGATCAATTTATTGTAGATTCTAACTCACCTACAAGTCCTAAGTGGGCTGCAAAAACTTTTCAAGCAGCAGGTGAACTAGCAGGCAACCCTCAGGACCAAAGAAGGACTAGATCATAGTTTGAGACTGCTCTTAATGTGAATGATCCTTATCTTTCTGAGAAGTGCTATATGATGATAGATTATGATCCAAAAACATATGAGGATGCCTCACATGATACTAGATGGGAGATTTCTATGGATGAGGACTTTCAGTCATTGCAAAAGAATGAAACTTGGGAGCTAGTCAAGCTCCCCACAGGCAGAAAGTTGGTAAGATGCAAATGGATTTATAAGACTAAATGTGTAGTGGATAGTACAACCATTAAGTACAAGGAAATGCTGGTAGAAAAGGGGTATTCTCAGGTCCGAGGACTTGATTATAATGAAACATTTGCACCGGTAGCTCATAAAGACTCCATTAGACTAGTTTTGGTAGTGGCAGCTTCCAAGCGATGGGAAGTACATCACATGGATGTGAAAAGTGCTTTCCTCCATGGGGAGCTTGAAGAAGAAATATATATGCATCAGCTACAGGGGTACACATCAGATCCAAACCTTGTTTGCAGGTTGAAAAAATCTTTGTATGGACTCAAGCAAGCCCCCAGGGATTGGTATGCAAAGATGGACAGTTTTTTGCTATCACAACCCTATGTTCGGTGTAAATCTGACCCAAATGTCTATATGAAGTTTGCTGATGGTTTTATTATGTTAATAGTGTTGTATGTTGATTATTTGCTGATCACAGGTGATAGTACTGAACAAATAGCATCACTAAAGACCACAATGCACCAAGCATTCTCCATGAGTGACTTGGGAACTCTTAAGCAATTTTTGGGGATTGAGATTTCTCAAACAAAAGAAGGAACCAAGGTATGTCAGTCAAAGTATGCTTTTGATCTGTTAAAGAAGTTTAAGATGGCTGATTTCAAACCTTCTAAGACTCCATTCCTTTCTAGAGTTAGAATGGAAGAAGCAAAATCTACACCGCTTTTTGACAGTACTCTATACAGACAGTTGATTGGAAGCTTGCTCTACTTGACAAACACTCGACCAAATATTGCATATGTTGTGAGTGTGGAATCTAGATATATGGAATAGTCACATGAGTTACATTGGAGGGATGAAAAAAGAATCCTTCATTATGTGCAGGGCACAAACAGTGATGGGATTCACTACGTGGCAGATTCGAGCTTAGATCTCTTGGGTTTCACAGATTCAGATTGGGCTGGTGATAGCCTTGACCAGAAATCCACATCAGGATTTGTATTCATGCTTGAAGGTGGCCCTGTTTTTTGGTCCAGCAAGAAACAGAATGCCATAGCACTATCTTCAGTGGAGGCATAGTACAAAGGAGCAGTGAATGTTGCTACACAGTGTGTCTGGTTGCAGGGGATTTTTTTTGAGTTTGATATTTCTTTCAGTACTCCTACTATCATTTATTGTGACAACCAGAGTGCCATTAGAGTTTCATGTGATCTAGTACATAGGTAGAGGACCAAGCACATAGAGATTCATATGCACTACATCAGAGGCCTAGTGCATGACTAAATCATAGATTTGCAGTATTGCCCAACAGGTGAGCAAACTGCAGATATATTCACCAAGGATTTCACAGAGAAGACATTCAACTATCATAGATCACTGCTTGGGATGGTTGAACATGTGGTGGAGTGAAGGGTTGATCAGCAACCTTTCAATTTTGATATGTACATGTTTTGAGGGAAGGTTTTTCCCAAGTTTTCCTTCTATCCTTGTTTTATGGACCGACAGTATTTTGTACGGGGTGACCAAGTCTTGTTACTGGGCCCTTAGTATTCTATTTTCTAGATATTTAGATCATTTATGTCATACTTAAGAGGGGGTGTTGTAATATTTAATTCTTCCTACCATGTCATTATTTACATTAGATGCATTAATTAATCTTTTATGGTTAATTCTATGTAATATACTAGGAAATTGCCTTGTGTGGGCCACAAGGCAACATAAGAGGATAAGAATACATCCAAGGTGTTATCTAAAAGCTACCTATGCCACTTGGGAGTCTTCCTAAATATTTTTGGATGAGTTTAAGGAAGAAAGGCGCACTTGTGAAGAAACTGCTGCTTTTTACTGCTTTTCCCCCCATAGGGAAAAGCTAATCAACCTAGGAAAGTGTTTTTCTCACCAAAAACTTTCCTTAATGTTATTTCCACCCAAATTTCGTATTTGGAATTTATTTTACCTATATTTCACCTTCAACTCACTAAATTAGCAATTCGTGAGCTTTTGGGCTGATTTGGAAAGTCATCTTGCCACCTAGGGGGGATGGGAACTTTTGGCAAGTATGATGATTAGGAGTTTTGTTTGGCATCTTTAGCCATTCGATTTTATGATGTAATATTATTTAATAACAACCTATTACATTCATATGTTGGCTGATGTAATTCTATTCATGAGAAGTAATATAGAAATCTACTCTTGTGCATAATTTTTGTGCTTTTGACTAGTTGTGTGAGATTTTTCATATGAGAGAGTGTAATTTCTTGAATAGTTCTTGGATGTGATATGATTTTCACAAGTTGATGAGATGCAAATTCACTGCCTGGAATGCCCAATATCTCCAACACAAGTTTCTACCTCAAAGGGATTTTACCATCTTTGGTAAGAATGCAATGGTAAAATGAGTCCCTTTCACCTCTATTTATTGACTTGAAGGACAATATTTTATTATTTTTAAATCATAATATTTTATTAATTTTTACCATTTGTTAGTAAAATCCTTTTTTTTATTTATTATTATGGTTTCTCATACTTGTTTTGAGATTTAAGGTCAAACATAATGATCAAGTTATGGTACAGAATTATTTCCATGCTTTAGAACACCCTTGGAGTTGTCTTTAATTTCTTTTCAGACTCCTAAAATAGGAAAATATTTCCAAGCGAACTTGTCTCTTTCATGCTTGTAAAAGGGTTTTAAAGGTCATCTATCTGATGATAGTTTACCCATTTTTTTGGAACATGTAGACTATTTACGAAAAAGGAATACCTTAGTCAACCATTGGCTAGGAGAGTTCTTCTAGGTATTATTTTATATTTGTTTTAGCCCTAGGGGACTAACCTTATGAAAAATTTCACCCTAGAGTCTTCTTTTTACTGTTTCAGAGTCTCTAAATGTGAAACATCACTGAGTTTACCTTCTTTGGACTCGTAAAATTATACATGGAAGGACACTTTTGGGATCAAACCCTTCCTTTCTTAGGTTCATAAACCATGTGAGATGGGACTTGTTCAGAGGACAGGCTATACCGAGCATCTATTATCCTCATAAAGCTCGTTAATAAACAAAGAGGTACTCGTTAATCATGATGGGGCATAATGGAAGGGAAGTACATCTAAATTTGTATTTAAGGCAGCTTATCGTCACCCTTGAACATGGCACCTGTTTGTATTTCATCCAAACAGTTGGGTAATTAGCTTGTCTCCGAGTCGAGTCAAGTCCATGAGTCTCTTTACTCATTTGGATCATCCAAGGAATGCTCAGTTCATGTTGCATTATGTCTTGATTTCCATCTCACCAAGTCAATGCTTCCAGGTCATTCCTCGTGCCGTAAAATGTTCAAGGGAAGTCCTCCATTTGAGTCGAACTTTGAAGTCGTCAAGCTATCTATCATGTTGGTCATCCCTGAAGTAACCTCTCAACAACAATTTTCCATACACCTTGTGTCAATCCATACTCATGTGATCTACCATCCAAATTAATCTTCCTATATCAGTTTCGTGTCGACGATGGGGGATACATCATGGCCCTCCTTCGATGAGTCTATCCTTGTTGACACCAGCACATCATCCATGTATTAGATTTAGATACCACCTAGTACCTTGAATCCTACATGGCTCAATGATAGGTTTTCTCGCCTTCGATAGTATATTTACATCATTGACCTATAATCAAATGATTCCGTGGATGTTCGACTCCAACTCATTCATTCCCATTCATTGGAATGTATTGAGATACCTTGGGGATCATTGTCATCACTATTCATTTCCCTCTCACTTGTTAACGATTCACATCATTGACCGGTAATCAAGTGGTTTCTATCATGTTCGACCTCAACACATTTTAATCACATGGTTCAATTCATATCGTTTCAGGAACTGGTAGAATACCTTGGGTTGTTCTGATGTATTATTATTTCACCCAGGTTGCGATGGATAATTTTTTTTTAGTAGGTTCCCACACAGATATTATAGTGGAGACCTCATTGGTGTATTGTCACACATATCCAATCTTGTATTGGTTGTGGTTGTGTCATTATTTCATCATGGATCTATGCTTGTAGTTTAGTATCCATGATTGTGTTTAGTCATTCAGGTATGGATCCAAACTGTATTTTGGTGGCCATATCCTTAGTGAGTACTAACATGGATCTGCAATGTATTGGTTGACATCCATGTTTTGAGTCATTGAGATGTCTAGCTGTTGGCCCGAATTTATGAATGAGGCCAACTGAGGAGATTAATCCAACAAAAGTTGCTTACTGTAGATTCCGGTGTGTTTGAATTAGCTAAATCTCGCAGGTTGTGGTCCTGCTACCATCTGAATTTTATCCTATTAATGAGAATGTGATTGCCTAAACTTAGAGAAATATCTCCTATGTTAATCTAAAGTTAAACTAGTTCCTAATGCTAACTTCTAAGTTTATGTTATCCTAGTTTTGCTTTCCTAATGAAAGTCTTTGTTTTCTAGTTTTGTTTGAATTTCTGACTAAGAAACCATTTCATATGATAAACAACTAACTAGAATAAAATCTATTTAACAACTGCTAAATTAAATTGGAAAAATCTAAACTAAAACTTGAATTAAACCTAATCTATTTTTCCTATCTTAGCTGAGAGCAGATCTATTGATTATATTAACTATCTATTGACATTATAAATAACAAAGAAAATAAATCATATAATTTTAGATAGAAAAACTATCAGAGTTACTATCATTAACAATCTATGTTTCATAAGATTTACGATACCAGAAGAATAAAATAATAAATTATTTCACTCAATCTGAAACATAACGGCCAAGGGATAATTAATGTTCAACACTTAATATTTGAATATAAATTTGAGCGACTTAATAATCAAAACACCTATGAAAATACAGATGTAATCGAATAGCAAGCTATTAAATATGATACTACTTAATCAAAATCATCAACATAAATTGAATAAAATGATATCTGTAGTATTTGTATCAAATAGAAAACGTTGTGTGATCAGAGTAATTTGAATAACATTAATACAATTACAACACAACATAATTGTATACAGATTAAGATGAGAAAGTATAACATCAATATATATATATAAGTTTCAAAAACTGAAAACAAAGAGTGATACCAGTCTTTGAGATACAAGCCTGACAACATCCAAGAAGGAAACTTCAATAAACTAGTTGCAGCAAGAATGTGTATTTTACTTCAATAAGAAATTTTTTAGTACTCCCATCGACCCCTTTAAAATGATGTTCATGGTTTATATAACAAAAGACTAATAACCTCCTCCACTATTCTATGCAACCACTATCTAAAAATAGACTCTTGGTTTGACAGTTGTCAAACAACATGTATTCAATAACAATTTTAATTAATCGAAAACCTTCTACCACAGCGCACCTGGCATTCGAATCATTATGAAAGAGTAATCCAAACGAAACTCTTGTAATTTCAACTTCATCTGTAAAATAGCAATGTGTCCACGCAGAAGACGAGAAGCAACCGATATCTGTCATCTAGCCTCCAGGCCCTCCAAAAAGGAAATGTTCCATCATCTGTTAGCAAAACCTTTACGAAGCTAACAACATACAAAATTTAGACTTCACTAAGCAACGAAACCTGCAAGAATCAACCAACTGTGCATAAGTTTTTTATAAATAATGCATTAATGGTAAAACTGAAATAATAATTTTTTAAAGCAATGCTCACAAAATCTATGATTCTGTGGGCATGCTAATCACATTTTCTTATTACCTGTTTCCAAAATAAAATCATTAGCAACAAATATTTTTCAAGTAGAAATTTGTAGCTTAGTAGCTCCGCGAGCTTCAGATAATTTAGCTTCCATCCTTATAATCTCGATTGTATAGCCTTCTTCACGTTTCTGCATTTTCTCATTCACAACAACTAAAGACTTATTCTCGGTTTTAAAATTGGCCTTTCTTGTCTTCAAGCTTTTCCATCGGCCAACCCAAGTCAACAATTCATTCCTTAAACTCTGAACTTCATCTTTTAAAACAATTCAATTTGATTCCAATTTCTCTTGTTTCTCTTTTAATTGGGAAATTTGCTGTTTTAATTTTAGGGTCTTCGTGATACTTTTCAGAGTTTGGTTGGATGAGGAACCATCAATAAATGAAGATTCTCTTTTTCTCTCTGTATTAACATGCTGATGAGGAGAATGGTTTCCATTAGATCCATTTCCAGGAAACGCTACAGGATTATCAATTTTAACCCCTTGTTCCTGCAGAGACACTTCTACGGGAATATGATCTTCTTCTTCACTAACGATCTCAATTAATAGTGATTCTTTTCGTTGCTGCAAGTTTATGGGCATGGAAACAGTGAACATGCTGTGGGTAAATTGTCAGGTGACTTCTGAAGCCGACCTCTTGTGTTCTACCTTGGCCTCACTACACCACACGTTCACAAACTCTTCAAGTTTTTTGTGTAGTAGGATCCTGAATGTGCTCCGGCTGGGAGACAAGAGTTTCAGGAACGAATTCACCTCTTACTAACTCATTTCCGAATTCTGCACTAGATTTAGACTACTAACCCCTACTTATTCTCGTTTTGCATTTGATTTTAATGCAGGGGTTTTAGGAACAGAGGATTTCTTCCTCTTACGCCGTGACTTAGATATGACGGGAGGCCAAATTTCATTCTACCCAAAGTTATTCCTAGCTAAGAACTAATCCCAATTTTGGTCATTCAAAGATAATGGACACTGAACAAGTATTTTAAGTAATCCATGATGGAAAAGGCTATGATCTTGATTTTCAATGGTGTTTTGAACCGTAGAAGCTATTTTCTGTAAACTATTGAGTAGGAAACAAGGTAAATTTAATCTAGATCCTTTCAATGCCATTAACAACTTGAGATGATAAAGATGTACAGAAGATAAATGACCATTGCAAGTTATGTACCTGATGATCAACCAAAACAACGACGTCCATTGGGGTTTCAGGAATTTTACCAGGAAGCCAAATTTGTCATCAAAATCCTTAGGCAAAGGTAATAGAAATTGCTTCCACTTGGCCTTGTTTATTTTGCCTCTCTTAAACAATTTTTCAATAGTCCACGACAACTTGGTTGCTTTGGCTATGAAATCCTCAGAGAGAACCAACTGGAAATCTCCAATCTGTGTAGCTCTTCCATTAAGGGAAAGAGAAAACCTATGAGTGACTTCGACATTGTGATCACTGAAACTGTCAAAAAATTTCCCCCACCTTGGTTTATCAATAAACTGAGCATCCTCTGGTTCAACAACAAGCAACTCAGAACCGTTTGGTTCAATACGGCATAAAGGAGCCATCTCTTCCGCACTTATCTATCCTTCGACCAAGAATCGTAAAACATTGTGAAAATGGAAGGAATGGGAATACATGATTCATCAGACATGGCAAAACCCTCACATGCTTCAACTGAAACTAAGATCAAAACCCTAAGTTCAAGAACTGTTACACCTAAAGTATTCCCATCATGAGATTCAGTGTATACACCCCTGGAGTTACCTTAACTGAGTGATTGACCGGGAAGGATATGTACCCATTTGTACTAATTTTTGAGAGGTCGTCGTAGGTTGCACTCATGCAACATGCTACGTCGCAACTTACTCTATTGCAGGGTGCGCCGATGTCAGTTAATGGACAAAAATAGTCCTTCGAGCCTCTTCTCGAAGCTTGCTGACTTGAGACCCTATCCTTGACCTCTTGGGAGAGCTAGAACTTGATTCCTAACACCTTGGAAGGATCCCTTAAGCCTCTACTATCATATCTCAACCCATCCTATCCATACCCTATCCACTTAGTCCTATTTAAATGAAGTTCACTCACATCCCAAAAGGAGGAAGTCTATGGTAATCTTATGCTGGTGAAATCAAGCTCAATAGATCTAATACTCTAGCTTGGGGAACATCCACTTCTCTCTAATATATTTGGCATGGCTTGTCGGAAGGAGCTTGCAGTGTTAAGGAAATGGTTGTAATTCTCATTTCTATTGTACTTCTCCACTCTTCAATACAGTTAATATAATTGCTTTCCATAAATGTTGTCTCCTTGATGATGTTTAGAGCTTTCCTCCTTAACTGTTAGCTTATATCTATAATATGAGATATATGCTTTCACTTCTCATGGTATGTTATATGTTCAACAGGGTTTAGCTACTTGCAATCTAGCAGTGCTGGAGCATTGGATCAACGAAAGAGAAAGAGATCTACAAATCTAAGGTAAACGATATATTATTACATCTATATTTCTATACGATCTAGGAAAGTATTTTATGTTCTGTCCTATTTGTTCTAGACTTACGTTAAGCTAGGGAGATCATGCCTTGAGTCCGCTCTGGGTAGATTGTTTGCAAAACAAATCTGGCGACGATACTGGGGAATTACATCTTGTTCCGTAGTTGTCAATTTGAGAGTAATTTTCAGTTGATTGCTTAACACGAGCCTTTTATTTTTCATTTGCTTCTTGAGTTGATTTCACTATCAGATCTTCATCTTGAAGACTCTGATCTGCTTCCTCTATGTTTGTACTACTCATTTTCAAACCATTTCATAGTTCATTGCTTGGAGATTTGATTCATTTTTTAACTTAGATCTCTCCTGTCGCACCTGGTTATAGAAAACAGAGCAACACTGTGTCATTTCTAGTCTTTGTTCCTTGTCTATTAGCCAATCATTACAGTCCTTTCATTGGTATACTGCGACACCATCGGACTCCCCGTATTGGTGAACTGCGATGTCGCACTGTGTACAAGCATAGAGTGCACCAATTTGTCGAATTTGGCATGCAGACATCCCCTCTCCATTTGTTGATCTGAGTTTTGGTTTGTTGTATGAACTCCCTCTATGTTGCAAATCCAGCCAGAGACCCCATCTTTGATTTGTGTGTTGAGTGTTTGGTTTTGTTTGGATTGATTTTGGGTTCCATCTTGGACAAGTATGAGAACCCGTAGTGGTGGATACTCTTGTCTCCTCCACCTTGATCCGCTCACCCTTGCATTCCCTCCTCTCCTTAATTGACTTGGTTACTGCGTCAGATAAGCTACTAGACCTCATTCACATTATTTTTTGAGCTTTGCTTGCTACTAAATGATTTTGAGTCTCGTGTGTCGTTCAGTCTGATTGAGTGCTTGTCTTTTCTTGAGTTTTCTGAGTTCACTGAGTACTGCAAGTAGTGTTTTCTTTTCAGTCATTTACATCTGAAAGCGTAGTTGTTATCAAGTTAATCATTTGATGCATCCATTGAAAAGTTAAAAGTGCTTCTTTCCCATCATTTCTCAAGCATTGTTGAAGAAAATTGTTTGTGCATTGGAATGTTTTTCTTATGCATCTTTTGGAAAAATTGAATGAATGTGTGTTCGCTTGTGTTTTTCTTGAATTATGAGTTTCTCATTTTCTCGAAAAATTCAAAATATACTTCAGTTTTTGCGAAATTAATTCCATGCTAAGGAAAGATAGATGCCTTTTTAATTCTTACTGCTTTTAGGCCATTGAAAGTGAAATTAAAAAGATTGCATACTCCATCTTAGAATCCTCTCTTTTCATTACCTAGTGTCATTTTGATTTGAAAAGAAAAAGAAAAAGAAAAACATGTCTTGATTTGGATTAGTAGTGTTGTGATTTTTATGGTTTCGCACAAAAATGAAAAGAATGCTTTTATAGTCAAACTTGTTTGAATTGGAAAATATTGCATTGCTTTTGCTTTGGTAAAATTGTTGGAAAGAAAGAGATTTCTCCCTCCCATAGGTAGCATTCATCGAAAGAAAAGAATATTTCGTGCATGTAGTTAGGGCCTACATTATGTTTCCGATTATGTACTCACCTCATGCATTCACCTAACCATCCAGATAAAATTAACGCTAGAACCAGGTAAATTTTTTTAGCAACTTGTGTGTAAGTTAGAGACGTGTTTTGGCCTCGTTAAGCATGGAAGCTATCATTATTTTCCAGCACTGTATCCTTGGGGTATTGTAGTCTTCCACGTACTTATCGGTATATCGAGCTCCTTCACGTACCCACAAAGTACCATAATCTGTACTTGGCGTATATCGAAGGGTGTATCACGTACTCAGTAGTATATTGGAAGGTCTCTTACCAAACGGTTGTGCATTAGACAACACCACTACGGATTTGAGGTCCCACGTACCTTGCATATATTGGGAGACACCACTAGGATTCCTGAAACCAATTGAGTTAACCATTTGGCAGTCTTAGCAAAGCAATACAGCGAGAACAACACTGGGGGAGATTAGCACGCATGTATTTTCCAGGTAATCGGGTATGCAAGAAAGGGTATGGTCCCAATCCTCCTTATCGCATCATATTGTTGGACCCTGCAATATATAGCGGTTTGCGATGCCTTGATAATCCCGTGAGGTTCTAGACTTTGAATCCACTCTCTCACATAAGTCTGCTTGTTGCCTTAGTTTGAGTAGGTTTTTCTGGAATGATTTTCTTTTGTAGCATACCCTTAGGAGAAACGTTGTTTCAGCCACCCTGGATGACTTTCCTGACGCTTTGGCGGATTTTCCTTGGAGAAGATCCTGTAAGATATTAAACTTATCACTTGAATATCCCCTTAACCCGGAGGTTATTTCGAGGGTAAAAATGGATCAACGTAACACGGTCGTAGTTACTGAAGTCGAAAACCCCACTCTGAATGTTGGAGGACTTTAGTTTCCCCCAACTCCACTAGATTCATCCACCTCCAACCCCCCATAGGGTGAAGAGGTGGACATTTCTACTTCACAAGATGATACCCTCCCGACAGTTATGCTGGGAGAGCCTGGATCATTGGAATGGATAAATAAACCCCAGGACGACCCCACAGTAGCTGCTAGTCCGGCTGCAGCCTATTGGACATCATCTACAGGCCACCTAGTGGCTCATTTTTCCATCGCATCCCCACCTAATTGGACAACTCTAGAACCCTCTAGGCCCTTCTACAGGCCCGACCCCGCCGAGACTTTCGGCCTTATTCATGATCGTCTGGAACGATTATGTGTTAGGGGTGATGAACTTCGAAGACACAGTCTCAAGCAAAGACCTGGGTATAGAGACATCCCAGTTCATTCGATATATTTTGGTTCACCCGAACCATCCCTCCATAACCTAACCATTAATGAGACTGGTCAACCCTCGCAAGAGTCCAGTCCTGCACCTCAAGTGAACCAACCGGTTGAAGGACAACAATCCAACACACCTGTTTCTACCACGGTTGCTTTACCAGTTCCTCTCCCACCTCAGAATTCAAGGGGAGGATACTCCATTCCCATGGATTATCTCATTGGTAACGTTACTACTACAGTAACTAATCAACAACCTATGTCGATTCAACCTTTGTCTAGTGGTCAACCCATTTTGGCTGGGGGGGAAACCCCCGTTTCCTAACCAGAACGTAGGCAGTGGAATCCCCAATAGACCTCCCGTTGGACCTTCCCAACTCGCTAGACCATCCACCATGGGATTATCTCATGTTGGGAGGCCATCCAATGTAACTCAACCCTCATGGAGTCAAGCATATCCAGGTTCCGTTAACCTTACGCCGGGTCCATCTAATCCCGGAAATGCACCATACGGAATAACCTTTCCCAGAAATCCCTACATTCTATGGGGGCAACATCCCGTTTTACAACATGGACCCCAACCAACTATCCCTCAAGCACCACCACCCCCGATCGGTCCACCCCCACCTCCTACTAGAGGCGGCAGGCCTCCACCTCCACCACCTGTTGGGTTACAGATTTGTCCCTATTTTCATTACTTATTTCATGCATCTTCTTCCTATTATCACCCATTTATCATTCCATTTTCCATCCATTTGTTGTAACTGCTCGAGAAATGCCATATTAATCTTATTGATGCTTTAGTGGTTAATCTTGATTATTTTCCTTTATTTTTGATGAATTAAAGACTCTTATGCATAATTTTACTGATGATGGTTTATGGAGTGATTGTTCATATTAGCAGCTGTAGTAGCCATGGTTTAAGCCTCCAAAGTTGGCATGCTAGCACAAGTCCACCTGGATATTTCACAACATGTTTTAGCTTATGATTAATTATGTGGATTTGTGATTTCAATTTGTGCCCAAATCCAACATGGAAACCTCCAGCTCATGATCAAACGACCTCAACCAAAAACGTGTGTCAGATAAGAACACAACAATTCGCATCTCAATTTGCGGGCAGCTGGAGATGATTCTCAAAAATCTGAGACATGGGTTTTGTGCACAACGGCCGCATTTACTTGAATCGCAAAGAAATCGACAAACAAAGCTATGTTTTGAGCTCTACAGCTGGTTCTCTGAACATGTAATTCCCAGATTTACTGTTGCGGCCGGTTTCAAAGTTATTAGCAGTTACGGCCGTGTTCTAGCTGTTACAGATCACAAGTTGGGGTTCGGTTTCTCATTCTCCTAAGATCATTTTATGTATAAATATGTAATCATTCTGATGTATTTGGGGGGAAAGAGAGAAAGCAATGTTATGTTGTAGGATTTGATCCAGACTCTGCTGTAATGACTCCATTCTGATAATACATGCTGCCAGTTTCATAATCTAGAGTTGTAGACTTTCATTGGGGAGTTCCAGCTCTGCTCAGTAGAGGAAGGGCCCTCTTCCCTGAGCAGATGTTGGTAGTGTTGATTGTCAGTGTGTTGTTATGTAGTTTTGCTTATTAATTAGTTCATGCTTTCATTCATTAGATTTATCTTAGTTGTATGCTTTCATTCATTAGATTTATCATAGTTGTTTTCATGTTAATTTCTTTTGATAGATTGTTGGCCAACATAGCACTTCTTTTAGATTCATGCAATTAGATCTTGCTTCATAAAGAATTGATTTTGTTTTAAGTTAGATTTACATTTTGGTTTTATAAATAGGTTTGAGGTTTGATTTATTTTCAAAAAGGTGTGATCTAGTTTACAAAGAGTTTTGATTTCATACCAATAGATAAACAGTGTCAGGTAGAAATTGTGCTTGCATAGATCTTGCACGATAGCTTTGAAATAAAAGACTTCCTCGAGTTGATAATTTATGTTTGGGCATTTCAGTTGTTTAATTAATTAGACAATTAATCTGACCAACATTTTGGCACCGTTGCCGGGGAAGTTATCAATGGTGCAAAAGTACATCTGACATTGTTTTGTAGATGCATTGTTAAAGTAGAGCATGTAGGTTGCATGATTACTTTTCTGTTTATTAAATTTGCTTTGAGTGTGTTTTTTTCTTTTTCTTTCTTTGCATTTAGTTTTATTTCATTTTTAATTTTTGGATCGTAGGTCTTATCATTCCCCTTAGTGGTGTTGTAAGCACCACCCATTATACTAACAAGTTGACAGGAACATTCAAAGGAGTAGCCTCCAGATAGCACACGAAGAATCTAATGAAGAGATGGCAGGTAAGAAAGATGTAGAAGTTGTTACCTTTGAATTTCCCAGCAGAGATTCAGGAGAAGTGGCATCAACGAAAAGCATTCCCCCACATGCTTTACCAATTTTTCATGGTTTGGAAAATGAAGATCGTGATGCATTTTTATTTGAATTTGAAGCACTTTGTAGAGGATATGATCGTACTAATGATCAAAATTTGAATGTGTTTCCCCTTACTCTAAAAGGAATAGCCCTCCGATGGTTCATGAGCCTCGGTGGGAATTGTATACAAACTTGGGAAGACATGAAACATGTATTCGTGAAAAGGTACCAAGATTATTGTAGGGTCAATGAAGATATCTTCAAAATGACACAAGGAGAAGAAGAGAATTTGGAGGAATATGTTGAACGCTTTGAATACAACCTTCAACGATCAAAACAAAGGCAACTGGGGAAAGAGACCTTAAAAACACTTCTACTAAAATGAATCCAAGCTGAATCTTTAGAAATATTCAATTTGATGGGAACAGGTGATGTATTTCAGTTATCATATGATGATATTTGTGAGTTATGTAGAAGGTATTCAAGAGGAAACTTCAAGAATGGTAAGAATTCTAGTAATCCTTATTTTCAATCTTTAAAATCTGCTGCAAGAACAAGAGTTATAGGAGCTGAAATCAGTAATTTATTTGAAAATTCTAATGCTGATATCAATGGTCACTAAATTCACAATTGGGTGTTTTGCAGGTGAAGGAAAAGCATGAGGAATTTGAAGAAATAGTTTGTCCTCAGTGCCAGAAGAAACATCTTGCAATAGATTGTCCTCTGGATAGTCTCACAATTTGTGGCATATGTGACTTGAATCATTCCACAGATCGTTGTCCCTCCTTACCAAGGATAAAAGAAACATATCAAAGAGATCTAGGAGTTGCAGCCAACTCATTGCAACAGTCATGGCAACCGTGGCCTACATGTATGGTTCAAAACTCTATTCCTCTTTTTCCTTATTCTCATACTCAATCATTGAATACTCTTCCACCATGGCAGCTATTACATCCTGATCAATTTAACTCTTACCTATCTTATCCACAAGGTTGGAATGGCCTATCTTATGATCACATGGCCACTTTCCCTCATGCTATAACACAACTCGGTCCTTCAATATCAACTTCACAAACCAATCCTCTACATCAACCACATCTATCTTCTCATCAAACTCCTTGGTATCCAACACAATTTCCTGTCCAACCCACCCTCCACCCTAACCATAATAAAGCAGTACAGTATGCTTACAGTGCTGAACTGTAAAATTTTCCTACATTTCCCTCTTGTTCTACCTCATCTGCACTGCTGCAAAAAGACTGTGCACTGTTGCATCCAATCCATACAAGGCCTGGACATGCTTTAAATCCAAGACTTGGAAGTGAAGTTTCTTATGATCATCAACAAGTTAACAAGATCAACAAATCTGATGAATGGACATTGGAAC
The DNA here is from genome assembly GCA_027924585.1 of Larix kaempferi. NCBI lineage: Eukaryota > Viridiplantae > Streptophyta > Pinopsida > Pinales > Pinaceae > Larix > Larix kaempferi. The sequence goes on along the minus strand of BSBM01000011.1, from coordinate 22,014,444 downwards.
CAAAAGCATCCTTCACATCACCAGATTTGAATCTCTTATGCAATCAGGAAGATCAATTTACTAAGGAGATTCATGGTGTAACAACCATGAGAAATCAAGGGAACAAAGACTATATTGAAGCTTGGTTTCAATTTGTTATCAATCTGCAGTATCATTCCTTACTTCACCAATTCTTGGCACCATCATTTCAAGGGAAGTTGATCTCTCATATCCTAGCACTCGTAAAGTTATATTTTTCTATTGGGAGTATGAGAACACTTGAGTCATTTTTTCGAAAGTGGCTCCATTGGAAGTTCTCCTACACTTGAGAATAATTTTTTTATTTCCAAGTAGTGTAGGACATTGTAAATAAATAAAATTCGAGTTTTTTTCTTCAATTAGATCTAGGATGCATACATATTATCATTTTATTTTGAATAAGAACTCTTGGACACATGGTGTAGTAAGAGCCACCCATATTACTAATCTCTCTTTTTTAGGAAGTTGGTGAGAGGAAGGAAGCATTGGTGAATGAAGACTCCATGGAAAATGAGCTAAATGATTATGGAAACATTCAAGCTTGAAACTTATGCGATCATCATGGTATGTGTTTAGTTTTTATTTCTATATAACACATCCATAAAAATACATAGACTTTATTTCAACATTATATCATTTTTTTAAGAGTTGCAGCTGCAACTGTAACACATTGTGTAAGTCAGTCTAGGTACTCAATGCTTGAAATTTTTGGTATGTGTGTGTGTTCTATTTAATTTTACATCATTAAAAACATTCATACCTATTCCGATCACTTTTTGGGAGTCAAATTTCATTTATTGGATTTTTGTGGCATTTTGACTTGAAATTTTTACTGAAACACAGTCGGGACAGTCCATTTTTGGGAGATCAAATGGGATTATTTTTAAAACATGTTTCCATCCAAAGTATACCTTTGAGTCTAGTTTATAATCCAATTGGAATTTTTCAATTTGGTTGTCAAACGAAAAAGATATGGTCAAAATACTAACGGGGTGTCAAGCAGGCAGCTTAGGAATAGAGCTGGGACAATCACTTTTTGGATGCATTATTGGAAATATCTTGAAAACCTGTTTCATTGGTATATTCCCCTATGAATCTAGTTTACAAATCAATTTGAATCACTCAATTCCGATATCGTATGCAAACTGTATGACCAAAATACTGGTTGCCTATCACAAATCAACATTTTTAAAATTCAGTTTCCTAGACTGTTCATTGGACTGTTTGAATCATGCATTCTCATTGGAATCAAAACCTATTTCGATTAGAGATACCTACATGAATCTACTTTAAACTCCAATTGGAATCACCTCAATCCGTTATCAAACGAAAACGTTATGCCTAAAACCATGACTGTTGTTCTAGTCCAGAATTCGAAAAACACCTTGTCATACAGGCTATTACTGAGCAATTTGGAATATAATCACATAGAATTTTTAAAAATTGTTTCTAATGGACATAGACCTATGAATTTACTTTCATTTTTATTTTGAACCACTCAAATCGGACAAGGAACGAAGAAGTTATGATCATAATACTATTGGTGAGTCTAGATGGCCATCGCTCTCCCGCAGGTATAGAGTGGATTTTGCTTCATTCATTTTTCTTTGGATTTGTTTTATAAGTAATTGCTTGTTGTTTTTTTCATAAGTATTGGATGAAGAGAGATCAATCACCTCTCTTCTTCCATGATCTCATGTTTTACTATAGGCAAGTGCTAGGTTTTTGCAGGTCCTTGGAAGAAGAAGGTCAACGCATGCATGAGTGACTCTTGAAGACTTTTTCTCAAATTGCAAATGGATTGAGCACATAAAAAATGAAGATATTGATGTGCAACCCATAAGAAAACCAATGTTCCATAAGTCAAGTTCCTTTGCTACATGAATTTCTACTAAAGAAGCCTCCCAAAAAGATCTTTTTCCCATCATGCTCATTTACCAACACCATGATTACCCATACCATTCCATCACTTCCATGAAATTTTGCTCCATTTCATCACTCCCATACTATCCACTCCATTCACACCTAACCCATGAATAATGTCTCTCAGCTCTCTTACATGATGAGTCACCCCCTATCCTTTTCATTTTACCAATAAAGCCTACCTGTTGGAGAAAATATTTCATCTCTAGTTCTTCAAAATCATTTGTTTTGTACTCATATTGGATGATGTGGAATTCATTAAGGTCCACCTTCCAATGGTCTTGTCCCATCGACCTCGACACTCTATCTGGGCAACAAGACTTGAGTGATGCATAGTACCTTGGAATTTACATGCATCAATGGTAAATTTTCTCGCTGATGATCAAGGGAATACATCAATGTCTCTTGTTTGTTAGATCCCATAGGTGACTCGACTTCAACACATACATTCGTACCTGATAGGTTGTACTACTGTACCTTGATAGCTCATTGTCATCACTGGTGAGTTGTCTCGCATTGGTTAACAATTTTCATTATTGATTGACAATCTAACGAAGTTTCTCCATGTTCGACTTCAAGAACATTCATTCACATGGATTAACTTGTACATAAGCACGGATATTGGGTGAAGACTATATACTTTTATTGTTCCAGTAGTTTAGCGGTACTCTTTTCATTCAGTTGCCAGCATTTGTTTTCAATCAGCTTGCAGAGTTCCTCATCATGGATCAGATTCAGCCTTCATAAGTTTTAACTTCGAGCTACATTGCTTTAACATCAGTACATTCATGTCAACCAAGGCTTCCACTGAGGTAACACTTGAGGTAAAATAGCATGAGTTTTTTATTTATTGAAGATTTAGGAATATGTCATGAAAACCACAGAAGCATTTCTATTTTCCATTTTCATACATTTTTCATGTCATAACCATACCATCTTTTATCCATTCACTTCCATCATTTCCCACTCAATTCTAAACCCTCACCATTCCACTTCATGCAAACCCAATTTAAGTCCTTCCCAACATCCGAGCATAAGTAAATGAGTTGCTGCTACCACACAAGAACCAACAGTAAGAAACGATGCTCTGTTGCCACATAAAAACCAACAATGAAAAGAAATAGAGCAGTTGATACACATGCTAAGGAAATTGAAAAAAAATGACAAGTTGGCCACAAGAACCTACAGCAGAACAAGTTGTCCAACAATGAATACATTCAAAGAAAAAGTATTGTTGTGTAGCATTCTCCCACAATGATGAAAGATAAACCAGCCTTTGAGGTAACATGCTTATCTTTGCATAGCAACGAATCAATTTGTATTGAGATTTGAAATTCATGACTGTAGGTTTTTCCATCCACATAAGTTGAAGAGAAGGGACTATATCATGGTATGAAGATTGTAAATTTTCAAAGATCAATCATGTTGCTAATTTCTTATTAATGCATGACTGTACCACATGTATCCTTATGGTTGAATGCTGCTAGAAATATGAGTACAGTCATTTCAGAAGTTTTATAGGTAACGCTGTGATCAGATTTGAGGCAAGAAACAACTCAATATGGAACATCAACATCATCATTTTTCATGGGGCCAATCTCTCATACAAAGTCCCTCCATGTTATGAAAACAAATTCATGTTGCTTATGAGATTTATTTTGCTCCATTTGGTCTTCATACATATGGATCTTGAAATTATTCTCAAATCTAGATTTGGATCATTTGCACAACTGGATGGAAACATGTAAGAATGGGGGTACATGGCAGGAATGATGAGCATGGGAACTAAATATCGTTGATCACGGCCTTCACCCACAACTCTTATTTCAATTCTGTTATGTACAGTTCATGTTGGCAAAGAAAAAATTCATACTGGGTAGCTTGATTGCATTAACTGGGAAACATGATGCACATTAATATCATTGGCCAATTGAGAATTTATGGAGACGTTGATAGGACTGTTGAATTGAGTTTGATTATTATGGAATGCTTGGCCTCATGTTTAAAAACTTCAGCAAATAATACTCCTTTCAAGTGGGGCTAGATAAAACACATTCAATTTCCAGATTTTGTCTTGGGGGAAGTCACATCTTTGCTGGGTCATCTTAATTAAATGGTAAACTTGGCATTATGATACCATGAGTTGATTTGATGCTGTCACAAAATTTGTATGCATGAGTTTTGTTGAGTAATGGGGAGCCATATAAATCTGATATCTACATTCATGTAGCAACATCCTAAACAAATCTGCGGTATGTTCTTTTCTATGGAGAAATGGGCCAGCTGTTAAAAATGAAAATGTTTGTGAAAATTTGAGAATCACTGAATGTTGCACATATTGGTTTATATCTTCCAAGGCATCAGAGAATGACAACATGTTAAGTTTGGGGGAGGCGGCTACTTTCCAACTAAGCTAACAACTGTTACTTTCCATGAGGACATAGAAATTATTTAGTTTGGGGGGGGAGCTACTATGATTGCTGATTTTCCATTCATATTTGTATTACTCATGCACATTATTTTTCCACATTCAATGAAAAAATTGAACTGATGATATCTCACAAACCATGCATTGGATCCACATGATTTTTGGATAGGAAGTGCATAATATCAAGATGAACAAACCTAGTAAGTTTCAGCCCAATCCAATGCATGGTTTTCGAGAAAATGGCCATCATCACGTACGACCATTTTTCCTATATCTCAATATCTGTGCATCAGATGAATTTGAGCTTTGGGGGACAAAAGCATTATGTTAAGAGGAAGATACTCACCAATTTTCAGGTAAAAATACTTCACGGATTGCTAAAAAATGGCCATCATCACCTACAACCAATTTGCATTTTTCTCGAAATCCACGATGTGGGTATCTCTGATTTTTGGTGTGGAGATGTATTGGACTTGTAGAAACTTGCTTGCAAAATTTTAGCCAAACCCAGATCGTATTTTGTGAGATATTAGCTCAGGAAGTTTGCTGCAACACCTATTGTGACTCCGCCAATTTTGTCCATTTCCCTATTCTGGCAGCTGTGACTCCGCCAAATTCTCTGCTAAATGGATGGGACTCCGCTAAATTCTTCGCTAAATTTTCTGCTAAATGGCTGTGACTCCGCTAAAATTTCTGCCAAATTTTGCAGCTGTGACTCCTCCACTTTTGACCATTTTCGCCTTTTTCGCACAGCTGTGACTCTGCCACTTTTGGCCATTTCCACCAGATTTATCCATACGGTAGCTATTACTCCGCCAGATTTGGCCATTTTCGCAGCTGTTACTCCGCCAAATTTTCTGCTAAATTTCTCATTTCAGCTGCAATTGTGCCAATGGTAAAATGAAAGCAATAATTGAATGAGTCTTCTAGTTTGGATGCTACACAGGTTTTGGGTTGCATGAGGACATGCAATAAGTTTAGTTTGGGGGAGATGTTGGGTCACGGATTTGTCCCTATTTTCATTACTTATTTCATCCATCTTCTTCTTATTATCACTCATTTATCATTCCATTTTCCATCCATTTGCAGTAATTGCTCGAAAAATGCCATAATAATCTTATTGATGCTTTAGTGGTTAATCATGATTATTTTCCTTTATTTTTGATGAATTAAAGACTCTTATGCATAATTTTACCGATGATGGTTTATGGAGTGATTGTTCATATTAGCAGCTGTAACAACCATGGTTCAAGCCTCCAAAGTTGGCATGCTAGCACACGTCCACTTGGATATTTCACAACATTGTTTCAGCTTATGATTAATTATGTGGATTTGTGATTTCAATTTGTGCCCAAATCCAACATGGCAGCCTCCAGCTCATGATCAAACGACCTCAACCAAAAACGTGTGTCAGATAAGAACACAATAATTCACATCTCAATTTGTGGGCATCTAGAGACGAATCTCGAAAATACGGGACATGGGTTTTGTGCGCAACGGCCTCATTTACCTGACTCGCGAGGAAATCGCCAAACAAAACTACGGTTTGAGCTCTACAGCTAGTTCTCTGAACATGTAATTCCCAAATTTACTATTGAGGCCGGTTTCAAAGTTATTAGCAGTTACGGCTGTGTTTTAGCTATTACAGATCACAAGTTGGGGTTCGATTCCTCATTCTCCTGAGATCATTTTATGTATAAATATGTAATCATTCTGATGTATTTGGGGGGAAAGAGAGAAAGCAGTGTTATGCTGTAGGATTTGATCCAGACTTTGTTGTAATGATTCCATTATAATAATACATGCTGCCAGTTTCATAATCTAGAGTTGTAGACTTTCATTGTGGAGTTCCAGCTCTGCTCAGTGGAGGAAAGGCCCTCTTCCCTGAGCAGATGCTGGTAGTGTTGATTGTAAGTGTGTTGTTATGTAGATTTGTTTATTAATTAGTTCATGCTTTCATTCATTAGATTTATCTTAGTTGTATGCTTTCATTAATTAGATTGATCATAATTGTTTTCATGTTAATTTCTTTTGATAGATCATTGGCCAACACATCACTTCTTTTAGATTCATGCAATTAGATCTTGCTTCATAAATAGTTGATTTTGTTTTAAGTTAGATTTACATTTTGGTTTTATAAATAAGTTTGAGGTTTGATTTATTTTCAAAAAGGTGTGATCTAGTTTACAAAGAGTTTTGATTTCATACCAATAGATAAACAGTGTCAAGTAGAAATTGTGCTTGCATAGATCTTGCACGATAGCTTTGAAATAAAAGACTTCTTCGGGTTGATAATTTATGTTTGGGAGTTTTATGTAATACCCCCAATTCGACCCTTAGGATATATTAGCCTTTAATGTAAATAATGTGTACATGTGATGTGTGTTTTCCTAGCGTGGAGCTCAAGGCCAAGGCCCCGCTAGTGAAAGCCCGAATGTTATTTAAGGGCAAGTATTTGATATTTTGATACCATGTGCTCTTAATCCATGGAAATTGTAATAGGATGTAAATAAACATCATGCAATATAAGATACCAAAACTGGCTACGGAGGCAACGAATGAGAAGGGGCCACGTGTATCCACTAGGGAGTGGTGAGGGGGCTATGGGAGTGAACCATAGGTTGCCATATGTCTTTATGAGAACCCATTTGACCTTTCTAGAGGACATTTATTCCTGTTGTAAGAGAATGGTTGAGATGTCAGCCCATGGCTTCAATGGAGTATGGGCAGCCCTGAATTCGTATGGGTAGGTATGGGCTTTGTTTACTTGTCCCACAAGTCACTCAACCTCATGGGAGGGGGTTTCATTCTCATCCCCATTCCATGGTGGGGGGAGCTAGCTTCATTCACCACCCAAAAAAACGAGCTCCCATTAGAGAGAAAACCAGAAATCGCGACTTGGACGGAACCCACGTTTTGGAAAGCCAAAAACGTCCCGATTTGGTATTGGACAAGGAAATCCAATGGGGGATCCATTGGTAGGAACCTTGGGGCGATTTTGGGAGCAATAGCTGTTAACACCCAAAAAGTGCTCACTAGCTCATTTCCCTATTCACATGACCCATTTGTCCACTTTTTCACCATCTGAGCCTCCGAAACCAACAAAAGGTCACCAAAAGACCTTAGTACACCCCTTTTTCCATTAAAAAAGATTATTTTTCCAAGAAAATCATAAAAAACCCTCAAAAAGGGTCCAAATTCCCAAAAATATTAAAAAGGGAATTAAAATATTATTTTTATTCAAAAAAGGAAAAAGGAGGGAAAAGTACCTAAACCATGTTGGTCAATACCATTTGGTTTCCACAAAACCACAAATGGTATTCCTCACCACCAAAACCTATAAAAAGGTGGTAGGGGCTCCTCATTTCAGATCCTTCCATTATCTCATCCTTATGCTGCTGAAATCTCCCCTGAGCACTTTTAGCCATTGAAGCAACCTTGGAGAAAGAGACCTATTGGAGTTTGGAGCTACTCATCTTGGGAGTTGCTCAACATCAACCTTCACCATTGAAGGTAATATCGCAAGCACTTGCTTGCCCCCCCCACTTTTCAATACAAAAAATTATTTATTATGTTTCTTGTTCTTGATTTTGAAATGTTTACATTATTTGCTTAGATTCTTGTTTAGATCCATGAAAAGTATTGTTTATTTAGTTTATTGTTTTTATTTCTATTGAAACTGCTGCTACTAGTTAGCAGGTGCCCATAGCACTAAGCTTGGTTGCAAAACCGAGCCAACAGTTTTTGGCGACTCCGCTGGGGACAAAATACTAGGTGTATCAAGTCAACTGAAATATACAAGTGACACATGACCTCAAAAATGGTTGAGATCACGAATATGAAAAAGTGAGCAGGGTTAATGACCTGCCCCCATGCTATGTGCATGGGGTTTGTGATTGTGGATCACATGTGTGTTGGTTTGAACGGTGGGCTCATTGAGGTGTTGAGATAGAGATGATGGGGAAGGTTCAAAATGATTGATCATGCCCCCTATCCCGGGGTCGAGGTAATCTATTATGCCCCCTAACTCAGAGGTGTCAATGTGGTGTAGATGTTGTCTCAGAGAGAGATCAATAGGGCATTGAGCAACTGCTGGCAGGGTGTTATACCATGAGGCTGTGGGTCGTGGTGGCATACTGAAGTGATGATATGATGATGGGGGATTCCCTTTGTGGGGTGGATGCCCCCAGTATCTCCGACGAGGATCACGATGATGATGAGTAGGCAAGGTTTTGGGCCTGCCCCCATGTTGTGTACACGTGGTTTCCTGGTCGATTTGAAAGGGTTGAACCTGTGTGTCAAAGGGATCAATGGAAGGGGCCGACCGGACAGAGGGGTATCCAGTGGAGACCGTATAAATGGCGGGGTCAAGGCCAGGCATTTCGGTATCTGACCAAGTAAAGACATCAGTGAATTCTTGGAAGAGTTGTTGGTATTCTCCGATCTCATGCTCACTGTGGGAGGTTCCTAATGTGATGGTATGAAGGGCACCAAGTGGGTCAGAGATGTCAATGTGGATGACGGGAGAAATATCGGCCATGGGATCCGTTAACCAGTCGATTTTAGTAGGAAGGAAATCTTTGGACTCAACCGCGGATTGGGTAGCGGTGGTGGATGAAGTCTCTTCCAGGAGGAAGTATGGACGATGGTGCATGTCTTCCCCGGGATAATCAAAGGTAGTATGAGTCTCGAGAACCTCTTCGTCATTGCGGGAGCTTTGAGTGGTCAAATCGAGTGATGAGGTAGTGGTAGTCGAAGAGATCATGTAGATGGTGTTAATCTCTTCGGATGATGATGATGTGGGAGGGTAGATCTCCTCGATAGTAGGGGGTGCCGTCTCTAGGTCCAAATTGTTCATCTCGTAGAGAGCTGCTCTATAGTCAGGTAGATCAGGGCAATGGTGAGAGTAGTGGCCGTAAACACTGCATATAGCACAAGGATGGTTAGTGCGCAGTGATTTGTCGCGAGGCTGTAGAGGTGGCTCTAATCTGACTACTGGGATGCCGATGTCATCGTCCAACATATTCATATGCTCTTGGAGTGCCGGTAAATGTGGGCATTGATGAGTTGGATGGCCAATTTCATCGCATAATGAACATTTGGGGGGAGCTCGAAACACCGGTGGGGGTTTGACTGCCTTAGGAGGTGGTATAGCAGTGTATGGTTGTGGACCTCTGCCCCCAGTGGGCTTAGCAAGAAGAGGGGGATCCTTTGACGTCGAAGCAATCGTGAGACCAGGAGGACGTTTCATTGACGACGAAGGAATATTGAGGTTAGGAGGAGGTATCGTTGCCGACGAAGGGATCGCGACGCCAGGAGGAGGTTGATTTGTGGTAACAATAGGTTGTACCGGTTGGAGGATGACGTCTGGTGTCGGTAGTCGAACGGGAGGCGGAATATACCACACGGGCAATCCCAATGTTAGCCCGGGTAGGCTAAGGGTAGCCATAACCGGGGCGCTTACTACACCCGAAGGAGGAAATAGGAAGGGAATGGTGTGGATGGGTGTGACACCAATGTGACTGGGGATCAATGGTGGCTGACCGCCGGATGTTTGCGTATTCTGCGAAACAGTACAGAGGTTTGCGACTTGGGTCTCCGGTGACGGTGGTGGGATGGCCATCCACACCATTCCCTTCCTATTTCCTCCTTCGGGTGTAGTAAGCGCCCCGGTTATGGCTACCCTTAGCCTACCCGGGCTAACATTGGGATTGCCCGTGTGGTATATTCCGCCTCCCGTTCGACTACCGACACCAGACGTCATCCTCCAACCGGTACAACCTATTGTTACCACAAATCAACCTCCTCCTGGCGTCGCGATCCCTTCGTCGGCAACGACACCTCCTCCTAACCTCAATATTCCTTCGTCGTCAATGAAACCTCCTCCTGGTCTCAATGAAACCGGTACAACCTATTGTTACCACAAATCAACCTCCTCCTGGCGTCGCCTCGGTTTGCGTGCCACATCGGCCGTTCTCCGTTTTCGATGAGTCTTATATGGCCGGATTCAGTTTTCCGCGCTCGTGATGATGCTTGAGACCATTTCTCGCTCTCACCCTTAGATTTTCCGGGCATTTTTTCCACGCCCCCCCGTCGCCTCGGTTTGCGTGCCACATCGGACGTTCTCCGTTTTCGATGAGTCTTATATGGCCGGATTCAGTTTTCCGCGCTCGTGATGATGCTTGAGACCATTTCTCGCTCTCACCCTTAGATTTTCCAGGCATTTTTTCCACGCCCCCCCCGTCGCCTCGGTTTGCATGCCACATCGGCCTTTCTCCGTTTTCGATGTGTCTTATATCACCGGATTCAGTTTTCCGCACTCATGATGATGCTTGAGATCATTTCTCGCTCTCACCTTTAGATTTTTCGGGCATTTTTTACACGCCCCCTCATCGCCTCGGTTTGCGTGCCACATCGGCCGTTCTCCGTTTTAGACGTGCCTTATATAGCCGGATTCAGTTTTCCGCGCTCGTGATGATGCTTGAGACCATTTCTCGCTCTCACCTTTATATTTTTCGAGCATTTTTTCCACGCCCCCTCATCACCTCGGTTTGCGTGCCACATCGGCCGTTCTCCGTTTTCGACAATCCTTATGTCACCGGATCCAGTTTTCCGCGCTGATGACGATGCTTGAAACCTTTCCTCGCCCTCATCAATACATTTTTGTTCGGTATAATTTTATCCCTTTTTCGGGCCGAGCAACCCCTCTTTACGAAAAAGACACTTAGGGAGTTTCTGTTAAGCTCTTTTCTGACTCCTAAAACAATGAAAAGATCGCCGAGCAATCTTGCTTCCTTTCATGCTCGCTAAATGTATCTGAAAGGGCGTCTACCTGGTATAAGTTTACCCCTTTTCCGGACCTTGTAGACTAATTATGAAAAAGGTATACTCTAGTCACACCGGCTAGAAGAGTTCTCCATTCGCATCATTTTATGCTTTTTCGGGCCTTGGAGACTAAACTTACGAAAAAGAAACACCAATAGAGTCCACTTACCGCTTTCAGACTCTCTAAACACGAAAGCAACCATGAGCATGAGCCGCCCTGGGCTCATAAAATCCACAGGACCGTACCATTTTAGAGCACACTTTTATCCCTTCTTGGAGCTCATTAAAACTACAAAGAAGGAATCAATGGTGCCTCTTGGCGCTACAACACATCATGCCTGCTCACATAGCAGCTTCCCCATTTTGGTCGCCTTTGTTCAGAGTATTCTGCAGTATGTAACCCTGAAACTCCCTCGACAGCTACCATCAGCTTCACCCACCTAGAGTCAGTGCATACCCTTCAGGACCTAAAAGATGATCCCCACACCTACAAGTCAGGTCCCTACGCTGCCAGGTCAACCATGTCATCATGCTCTGAACAGAGGAAGTTTGAGTCTACCCATTTTTTGACCCAGTTATTTCCCATTTCCACAAGTATGTCAGTCCTACCATCAGTACTACAACACTTCAGTTTTACACCTCGTGCTCCTATCAAGGAAACATCATTGCCTTGTTAGTTGCTGGTCTCCCTCTGTCGACGACAACCACATTGATTCCAGAGGATAGACCTAGAGGTCCCTGTGTCTTGGACTCATTACCATCTATGATGAGTGCCTACGAATCATTTCGAGAGGAATCCTCAGTGCCTCTCCGAATGGTTGTTTCTCACATGCTCGACTTCAACACCTTGATCGCATCGTTGAGACTCGCACAGGATATTGGTCCGTTCAGTTATTTAGTCGAAGACCCCGGATACCACCTGACTCCTCCACATTTGAGGGTCTACCTATGGATACAACCAGTTACATTTTTTCTATAGATATCCGGGTTGCGTATGGCGACAGTATTCAGGTTTACCCCAGTTTCATACTCCCTTGAGTATACAGTTACATTATTTCTCAGAGATGACTCATAGTCATTGAGTCCATACAGATGTTGGACACCTTCAGTTTCAGCAGTTCAACAGTTATTCCAGTGTATCAGTTATTGAGATCAGTCATGATCATGAGTATATCCCACAATAATGTCCCCTCTGGACCATTATGATGTACCAGTATATTTCTTTAAGTATTAGATCCCCCGTCTTGGGACTAATTGTTTTGTATATGTCTTGATACGAGCATGGGAATGCCCGCCTCGTCCTTTATCAGAGATTATACCTCATTCATATTGAGGCCATGTAATATTTTTTGTTTTTGCAGCTTCCAAGGGCCGTGGCTCCAGTCTCCAACCGGTCTCTTCTCTCCCCTACTCCCAGAAAAAAGGACAAAAGAACTATGATGTCTATCGGCCATACGATGAGCTCCTGCCCTCACACATCAGGGGGCAATCTGTTAACACCCAAAAAGTGCTCACTAGCTCATTTCCCTATTCACATGACCCATTTGTCCACTTTTTCACCATCTGAGCCTCCGAAACCAACAAAAGGTCACCAAAAGACCTTAGTACACCCCTTTTTCCATTAAAAAAGATTATTTTTCCAAGAAAATCATAAAAAACCCTCAAAAAGGGTCCAAATTCCCAAAAATATTAAAAAGGGAATTAAAATATTATTTTTATTCAAAAAAGGAAAAAGGAGGGAAAAGTACCTAAACCATGTTGGTCAATACCATTTGGTTTCCACAAAACCACAAATGGTATTCCTCACCACCAAAACCTATAAAAAGGTGGTAGGGGCTCCTCATTTCAGATCCTTCCATTATCTCATCCTTATGTTGCTGAAATCTCCCCTGAGCACTTTTAGCCATTGAAGCAACCTTGGAGAAAGAGACCTATTGGAGTTTGGAGCTACTCATCTTGGGAGTTGCTCAACATCAACCTTCACCATTGAAGGTAATATCGCAAGCACTTGCTTGCCCCCCCCACTTTTCAATACAAAAAATTATTTATTATGTTTCTTGTTCTTGATTTTGAAATGTTTACATTATTTGCTTAGATTCTTGTTTAGATCCATGAAAAGTATTGTTTATTTAGTTTATTGTTTTTATTTCTATTGAAACTGCTGCTACTAGTTAGCAGGTGCCCATAGCACTAAGCTTGGTTGCAAAACCGAGCCAACAATAGCTACCCCAAAATCCATGGGAAAACCCAGTTTTAATTGCCCAGAAAATCAGTGACAGATTTGGGGTTATTTGCTGAACAAAGCTGTGAGAAATCCAAGTGTGGATGTTCGAATGGAGGCTGGGATCGTTTGAGTCTAGCTTGATGTGTACTAGCTCTGGGATTGAGCTCAGTGGACTAGCATCCCTATCCATTTCCCATTGCATGCTTGAAAAACCCAACTACGTGTTGGCTTAGCATGGTTGTCTGAGTGAAATCCTGACTGTGAGGGAGCCATCTAGTTCCTCCTTAGTGGATACACAGCCCAGCTCGGGGGTGATCTCTCAGCTGAAAGAATACAGGACGGACAGAGATCTATGGTTGGGTGGAACGTTGCTCTCACGTAGCCAGTCGTTGGACATCAACTTCTCAAGATAAGTGTTCTGTGGATTATAAATTATTCCATTTTGTGTTCTGCAATATGTTAAATTGTCCATGTTTTAATGAAATGAGTTAATATGGATTCTATGCATGGCATATGAATGAGAATGGGTCTCTTTATGTTGAATCATTCTCTGCTGTGGTAAATATGTTATGCAATTACGGTCGGTGTGTGTGCTTGCTAGTATGTTCATCCGCTGTGTTTATATTGAAACGAATCTGCATATAGAAGTTTTAAAATGTTAGGAATTATGTGCAAAAGTTATTGGGGCTAAGTTTACAAAAGCCCAGTATGTTGTTAATGTTTCCTTCCCTGCATTTAATAAGGAGAAGGGGACATGACATTTTAGCTGTTTAATTAATTAGACAATTAATCTAACCAACACCACCAATTCCACCTCCACCCCCACAATCTGAATAACCCCCCCATTCTGGAGGATCCCCTTATTCGGGGGGGGGGGGGGGGAACCCACCACCTAGCCAACCCCCTATGGGATTACCACCGCCATATATGGATACACCTTACGATTAATCAATTTATAGTCCTACTAGTATTTAAATGCTGTATAAATATTACCAGTATCCATATCCAAACCTCCAATTGTTGTTTCTAGCTACGTTAGATCTTTCAGAGCTGTCATGTTTGATGAACGATCCCATTCATCATGGCATCAATTGGCCAGCCATTCCTGTTAAGCTTCCATTAGACATACCCAAGTTTGATGACAAACGTGGTGAAGACCCCAAAAACCACGTGATGACATATCATTTGTGGTGTTCCTTGAACTCTTTAATGGATGATTTTGTTTGCTTGAGTCTCTTTCAGAGAACTCTCACCGACACTGCCGCCAAATGGTATATTGAATTATGGCCACATTCTTTCATGGAATTTCAATCCTTGGCTATGTCCTTTCTCATGCATTTCCAATTACCAATCTAGTACGAAACTGGTATGGACCTTTTAACCTTGCTCCGAAAATATACCTCCATCCATATCTCAATCATATTCATGAATGGTGGAGAATACGTCGACTAATTAAGGATCCTATTCTAGATGAATTAATAGTTGATTGGTTCACTAAATAATTACTTCCAGTCATAGCCAAAGATGTAGCTATGGGCGGGGCTATTACAGAAGAACAAGCCATTACACATGCCCAATATTTAGACCTAGTTTATGCTAAATCTGCCACTCTATATGACATAATTCCAAATGCCCCTTGTCCCACCAACAACCCAGGTAAACCAACCTTAGGATCACATGATTGTGGCATAGTTGGTTCCATCAAAACCCATCCTTCCACCCAATCGAATTAATCACAAATCCACACGACTCCAAATCCAACTCCAACACAGGCTGGTAATAACACCATCAATTCACCCAATTCGGCTCCCACCGAGGAGGTGAATTCAATATGCTTCATGTTAGAAATCTGGTGATAAGAATAAAAATAAAGGTAAATCCAAAAAATGTTCCAACCAATAGGAAAAAAAACCAATAAAGAAATGACTGATGCTAAACCAAAATGGAAGGCTAAGTATCCATGTTTACTATGCAATGATGGCCACTTCACAAATGAATGTACCCATCATGAAGAAGTACAAAAATTCCTAAAAGTAAATCCTCAACCCGCAATTTTAACTGAACCCTTCCCACCACAACAACAGTAGATGGTTACACAACAACAAACTCCCTTGCAAGGAGAAACATCCATGACTTCTCATGTTCTCATGGTGCATAATGAGACGGTTAATTTATCTACTAGGACACACACATACGATGAAGTTTTGGAAAAAGAATCTAATGGATGTAATGCTGAAAAATAATCCACATTTACATCCACTACCTCTCCTATACAAGGTCCTCTAACAGTAGAGAAACCCATATCAGATGTAGTGTTGCATCCACCTAAAAGCACGATTCAAAAGGAAACTTTCAATCCCAATTCTTGGGCCGCCCATAACTACAACATAGTTGAATATTTGGCCTAGGAACCATGTGTTATTTCGACCCTCAAAGTCTTACAAAACTGTCCTAATCAGCATAAGAATCTGGTATCTTCCATTGGAGCAATAGATCCATAAATGTCTAATATCATTATATTTAAACTGGAATAATATAAGCCAAGGATTTCCCATCAACTAGTGTTTCAAATCATCACCAATGTTGTTGGGAAAAATATCTATCATACCATTCTAGACGAAGGAGCCTCCACTAGAAAAATATCCATCGTACTGTTCTAGATGAAAGATCCTCCATATTCACTCTAGTTTTTCACTAGATATTGTTCAAAACCATCAACCTCCCATTCTCACAAGGGACACGGTAACTAAGGGGAATTTGGAAAATATTATGCCTACCATTTCTATTGACATCTTAGTGAAACCTGGTGTCGTGGACCATATTCACATTGGACAAACTTGCTCTTCTAAAGAAATACAAATTATACGGCCTTATTTAAACAATTCTGTGAGGTATTCACATGGAGATATGAATAAATGCCCAGGATTGATCCTGCCATCATTGTCCATGAGATCAAAACTTATCCTGAGGCAAAGTCTGTCCGACAAAAAATCCGTCTAGTACACCCTCGAAATACTGCGGCTATCAAAGCAAAAATCGACAATATCTTGAAAGTTGGCTTCATATATCTTGACCCTTGATAGAATGGGTCTCTATCATTGTTCGTATTACGAAAAAACAAGGAACTATTAGAGTATGTGTCGATTACAGGGATTTAAACAAGGCTTGTCCCAAGGACAATTACCCTACCCCATTCATCGACTAGATTATCGACAACTATGCGGGTAGTGTCATATTTTCATTCATGGATGAATTCTATGGCTATAATCAAATCGAGATCCACCCAAATGACCAACACAAGACTGGTTTTATCTTCCCATGGGGCACATTTTCCTATCGCAAATTACCCTTTGGCATAAAAAATGTTGGTGCCACATTCTAGACGGCTATGTTGTATTCCTTTCATGACATTAAGTATTTCATGGACCCTTACCTCGATGATTTCCCATCCTATTTAAATCATCGTGAGTTTCACATCGACCATCTGACGATAGATTTTCTCAGATGTCGATGCTATAATATCCACCTAATCCTCACAAGTGAATATCTTGTGTTGAATCCAAACGCCTTCTTAGCTTCATTGTTTACAAATGTGGGATTCGTATTGATCCCCTGAATGCAAAGGCTATTCGATCCATACCCCCACCAATCAATATCATCGAACTTCAAAGTTTGCAGGGGAATGAAAACTAGTTGTGTCATTTTGTATGTAATTATGCAAAGAAGACACAGGGTTATATGCGACTGTTAAAAAAGGGAGTTCCTTTTGTTTGGTATGAATACACACAAAGCGCATTTGACAATCTCAAACATGCCATTACCAATGCACCTGTGTTGCAGATTCCCGATTATACCAAGGATTATCTCCTTTATATTGCTGCCTCCACATCCACGGTTGGTATGGTGCTAGTGTAGGAAGATAATAACAAGAAATAACATGTGATCTATTACCTCAGTAAGAGTCTTGCTAACTCTGAACAATGTTATTCACATGTTGAGAAGTTGGATCTAGCAGCTATTATAGCCATATAGAGATTCTGTCATTATATTTTTCTCTACACAACTACTATTATTGTTGATTCAAACCCCATGTACCATGTCCTAAATCGTCAAGTACTGGGGGGAAAATACTCGCGTTTGATCATAATTCTTCAAGAATTTGACCTACAGTTCGAGAAGTCAGAAGTGAAAAAACAATTACTATTTGCGGAACTTATTTGCAAACTTCCATGTGCTGCTCAAGAAATTGAGCCCATCGAATCTCTTCCTGATGAGTCGTTGTTCTTGATCATCAAATATGACCCATGGTATGGAGATATTACTTTATATCTCCAAAACCAGTGCTTTAGGCCTTATTTATATCATGATGAACGTTGTCGTATTCGCCACCATGCAAAATACTATTTAATCGTTAGTGACACCTTATATCTCCGTGATATTGACTTGATTCTATGATGTTGTTTAACTCATGATTAGGCCAAGCATGTTTTGAATGACTGCCACTCCGGGGAAAGTGGTGGTCACATCTATGGGATGGATACAACCCAGAAAATTTTACACGCTAGATACTTCTGGCCATCAATTTTTAAAGATTGTACGAAATCCATTAAGAAGTGTCCCCCCGGTCATCTTTTTTATTCTAAAAAGCGCGCTTATCCTACTGTGTTACACTTGGTTATCACCGTTGGGCCCTTTTCAAAATGGGGCATCGATTTTATGCACTATAAGCCTACCTTGGTTGGGGGGCTTGGATATATTGTTGTAGCTGTAGATTAGTTCAAAAAATGGCTCGAGGCTATTCCTACATACAAATAATATGGAAAAACTTCCGCACTCTTCATGTCTAATCACGTTATCACTAGACTCAGTGTTCCACAAGCCATTGTCATTGACCTTGGATCACATTTCCTAAAAGAAATGGTAAATGAATTGAGTTCCGAGTTGGTTTTTCACCATTGGAAATAAACCCCCTACTACCCCCAAGAAAATGGACAAGTAGAATCCATCAATAAGGTATTGAAAACCATGATGCAATGCATGGTAGGGGCTCATAGGTCAAATTGGCATTTAATTTTATTTGTAGCTCTTTGGGATTACAGATGCTCCCTCAAAACCGCTACCAGATTCACACCTTTCCAATTGGTGTATGGTTTGGAAGCAATACTACCTATAGAGTGAGAGATCCCTTCCTTAAAACTAGCCATTTAACTTCTTCCAAACACTACGGCTAAGGAAGAAACATTTCTATACTTAGCATAAATTGACGAAACTTGTCGTGATGCTGCTCTTGCTAATGAAGCACATAAAAAAGCACATCAAATCCTAGTACGAAAAGTCATTCAAACCCCGCATTTTCAATGAGGATGTTTTGGTATTAGAATATCATCAAATGCATGATAAAATGGGGGCAGGTAAGTTCCAGTCCATTCGGCATGGGCCCTACATTGTGAAGCATATGAGTTAGTTGATTATGACGGGATACCTTTGGGGGATCCTAGAAATGGGATCTACCTTAAAAGGTACCATGCTTAGGGAAATCCTGCATAACTTCCTTCTACATTTTGTATATAATGTGTGTTTGATATGGTGTGAATTTTTCTTTCCTTTCATAGATTAGGGTATCATCTCCACTATGACTTCTTATACCAAGTTCTGCTTGAATGCACAGATGAAAACCTATTCCTAATTCACAGACAGTGCTAACCAACACACTCGAAACCTTGCTTTGGAAGCTTGGGTATTGTATTCCCTTCCTGATGAACTTATAAGTTCAGGATGATTTTTCCTAGGTCTTGTAACTAATAATACCACTGAGTATCACACGGTGATTGGATTGTTAACCAAATCCTCTTCCCATGGTTTGGACTACATTATCGTCCATCTGGATTCTCAGCATGTGTTCTCCCACTTAAACCAAATCTACATCATTTGTAAGCCTATGCTACTCCATCTTTTTAGATGAGTACGTCTCTTGGAGAGATCATTCGAGTTTATCTAATATCAACACATCCCAAGGTGCATGAATATGGTTTCCCATTCATTAGGAAATTTTATTTTACATTGGTAGATCTCACATTCTTAAACATTTCATCAAAAAAAATGTGTGAATAAGCATAACATGTAAATTATTCATATATAAATAAGCAGTTCACATGAGATCCATATCTACCATAGGCACATTGTATATAAAATTGCTAGAAATAGTTTTTATACTAAGCATGATAAGAGTTTCACAAAAAAGTACTAAGACACAATATGAAGCTCATAGCTTTCAATACATCATGCTGACAAAGTTTTGAAGCTCATGGATTTCTGAAATCACTACATATAGGTAATAAGGATAATCGTGGAGCTCATGATAACATATCATGGCCAAGCTACTCGATGGAGCAAATGTCCAATACTCACAGAAAATCCCATTGTGTGGCATTGATAACGATGCAAAATATCACTTAGTGATATATCTGGGATGTCAGCAATCAACCTTTATAGGTTCTCCTTAGTCCCCATGATCACTTTTCTCATCTCTCATTCATGACCGGAAATGGCCCTGTCTTCTCCCCACCACTGAATAGGGGAAGCTCTAGGTTTCCTCTCCAACCCAACATTTGCATTAGTAAGACATAAAGAGTCTTAGTAAACCAAAAAAAATGAAATATTAAAAAAAAATCATAAAAACTTGAAGAGCGTGAAAATTCCTTTTTACCTATCTCACACCAGACTGACCCTTTCGGGACTGATAAATATGGATCTCCTCGAAATCATGTACCCATGTATGCATAATTCTCTACCATGAGTAGTTTCTTGCGCACCCATCTGAATAAATATGGACCATAGTTGTGGATCAGACAACCATGGTGACCAAATAACTCAGTCCACCTCCTCATACTTGGCTCCCGTGGATCTAGGCTAACCATCTCTATATGCCGCAGAAGGAAGTGAATAGCGTGCTCCATAAAAAAAGGATACCAAGATGGATCCGTAACCAAACTGTTTGGTTTTTCCCAACCGACACTTAGTCATTTGATCTTTCATAATTCTCAATAGACTTTCACACCAGTTGAATAGTGTGGGTTGCATAGAATCTATGTTGCACAACATCTGGGATCTAGTTTCTTGATGACAGGACTTAGTTTCCATCACTCACACCACAGAAAAGAGAACAGTACTTAATGTCAAGTCACATAATTTTTTAATTGGGATCTTTCCATTGGCCTTTCTAGTCCCAGGTTCACAATACTCACCAATGAGTGAATCAAAGTCTTTGTTACCTATGAGTGAATCAACGACTTTGTTACCTCCACTCTTCCCGGATATGACGACACGAGCTCCTCTTATTGAGAGCCTAGTCAGAAAATAGATGTCTTCTATATCTAGGGTGAGAATATGGGCCCCCACTTGGAAATGAATCTCATTTGGGTCCCACATTCCCACCAAGAACTCTAATAAATGGACCTGATCCTTCATCCTCGGAGTGAGAAATAATTTCTTGAGCCCACATTCTTGAAGAGCCAACATGGTGTTGGCATCATTCAATCCTTCCAAGTCTTCCAAATTATGATCTCTCTCTCTCTCCACTCCAACATTTTCCTTGGTTGAGACCCGCAAAACCATAAAATAAGGTATTAAAAACTATTCATCTTAAGAAAACACAAAAAAATTGAGGCATTTAATTTTTGGGCCACGTTTTGCGATCGACGCGATCTAAATTCAGTTATAGCATGCCATCAATAGTTTTTTCCCTTCCTAGAACTCCATTGACCTTGATCAACGTGTTTCTCGAAAAGGCATCCACGTTGATTTAGGGATACATTTTCACCCAAAAACGACCCCAAATCCAACTAAAACAACACAAAATAAGAAGTGCTTCAACCAAATAAATGAAATGGAGGATGAGAATATTTACCTGGAGTTGATGAGATGCAAATTCACTACCTGGAATGCCTGAAATCTCCAACACAAGTTTCTAGCTCAAAGGGTTTTTACCATCTTTGGTAAGAATGCAATGGTAAAATGAGTCCCTTTCACCTCTATTTATTGACTTGAAGGACAATATTTTATTATTTTTAAATCATAATATTTTATTAATTTTTACCATTTGTTAGTAAAATCCCTTTGTTTATTTATTATTATGGTTTCTCACACTTGTTTTGAGATCTAAGGTCAAACATAATGATCAAGTTATGGTATAGAATTATTTCCATGCTTTAGAACACCCTTGGAGTTGTCTGTAAGTTCTTTTCAGACTCCTAAAATAGGAAAATATTTCCAAGCGAACTTGTCTCTTTCACGCTTGTAAAAGGGTTTTAAAGGTCATCTATCTTATGATAGTTTACCCATTTTTTGGACCATGTAGACTATTTATGAAAAAGGAATACCTTAGTCAACCATTGGATAGGAGAGTTCTTCTAGGTATTATTTTATACCTTTTTTAGGCCCAGGGGACTAACTTTAGGAAAAATTTCACCCTGGAGTCTTGTTTTTACCATTTTAGACTCTCTAAATGTGAAACGTCACTGGGTTTACCTTCTTTGGACTTGTAAAATTATACATGGAAGGACACTTTTGGGATCAAACCTTTCCTTTCTTAGGTTCATAAACCATGTGAGATTGCACTTATTTAGAGGACAGGCTATACCGAGCATCTATTATCCTCATAAAGCTCGTTAATAAACAAAGAGGTACTCGTCAATCATGATGGGGAATAAGGGAAGGGAAGTGAATCTAAATTTGTATTTAAGGCAGCTTATCGTTACCCTTGAACATAGCACTTGTTTGTATTTCATCCAAACAGTTGGGTAATTAGCTTGTCTCTGAGTCAAGTCAAGTCCATGAGTCTCTTTACTCATTTGGATCATCTGAGGAATGCTCCATTCATGTTGCATTATGTCTTGATTTCCATCTCACTAAGTAAACGCTTCCAGGTCATTCGTCGTGCCGTAAAATGTTCAAGGGAAGTCCTCCATTTGAGTCGAACTTTGCAGTCGTCAAGCTATCTATCATGTTGGTCATCCCTAAAGCAACCTCTCAACAACAATTTTCCATACACCTTGTGTGAGTCCATACTCATGTGATCTACCATCCAAAATAATCTTCCTATATCAGTTTTATGTCGATGATGGGGGATACATCATGGCCCTCCTTCGATGAGTCTATCCTTGTCAACACCAGTACATCATCCAGGTATTAGATTTAGATACCACCTAGTACCTTGAATCCTGCATGCCTCAATGACAGGTTTTCTCGCCTTCGATAGTATATTTACATCATTGACCTTTGATCAAATGATTTCGTGGATGTTCGACTCCTACTCATTCATTCCCATTCGTTGGAATGTACTAAGATACGTTGGGGATCATTGTCATCACTATTCATTTCCCTCTCACTTGTTAACGATTCACATCATTGATCGGTAATCAAGTGGTTTCTATCATGTTCGACCTCAACACATTTTAATCACATGGTTAGATTCATATCGTTTCGGGAACGGGTAGAATACCTTGGGTTGTTCTGATCTCTTATTATTTCACCCAGGTTGCGATGGATAATTTTTTTTTAGTAGGTTCCCACACCGATATTATAGTGGATACCTCATTGGTGTATTGTCACACAGATCCAATCTTGTATTGGTCGTGGTTGTGTCATTATTTCATCATGGATCTATGCTTATATTTTAGTATCCATGATTGTGTTTAGTCATTCAGGTATGGCTCCAAACTGTATTTTGGTGGTCATATCCTTAGTGAGTACTAGCATGGATTTGCAATGTATTGGTCGACATCCATGTTTTGAGTCATTGAGATGTCTAGCTTTTGGCCTGAATTTATGAATGAGGCCAACTGAGGGGATGAAGCCCACAAAAGTTTCTTACTGCAGCTTCCGGTATGTTTGAATTAGCTAAATCTCGCAGGTTGTGGTCCTGCTACCATCTGAGTTTAATCCTCTTAAGGAGAATTTGATTTCCTAAACTCAGAGAAATATCTCCTATGTTAATCTAAAGTTAAACTAGTTCCTAATGCTAACTTCTAAGTTTATGTTATCCTAGTTTTGCTTTCCTAATGAAAGTATCTGTTTTCTGGTTTTGTTTTAAATTTCTGACTAAGAAATCATTTCAGATGTTAAACAACTAACTAAACTAAAATCTATTTAACAACTGCTAAATTAAATTGGAAAAATCTAAACTAAAACTTGAATTAAACTCAATCTATTTTCCTATCTCAGCTGAGAGCAAATCTATTGATTATATTAACTATGTATTGAAATTATAAATAACAAAGAAAATAAATGATATAATTTCAGATAGAAAAACTATCATAGTTACTATCATTAACAATCTCTGTTTAATAAGATTTACGATACCAGAAGAATAAAATAATAAATTATTTCACTCATTCCGGAACATAACGGCCAAGGGATAATTAATGTTCAACACTTATGAAAATACATATGTAATCGAATAACAAGCTATTAAATATGATACTACTTAATCAAAATCATCAACATAAATTGAATGAAATGATATATGTAGTATTTGTATCAAACAGAAAATGTTGTGTGATCAGAGTAATTTAAATAACATTAATACAATTGCAACACAACATAACTGTATACATATTAAGATGAGAATGTATAATATCAATATATATATAAGTTTCAAAAACTGAAACAAAGAGTGATACTAGTCTTTGAGATACAAACCTGACAACATCCAAGAAGGAAACTTCAATAGACTAGTTGCAACAAGAATGTGTATTTTACTTCAATAAGAAATTTCTCAGTACTCCCATCGACCCCTTTAAAATGACATTCATGGTTTATATAACAAAAGACTAATAACCTCCTCCACTATTCTATTCAACGACTATCTAAAAATAGACTCTGGGTTTGACAGTTGTCAAACAACAAGTATTCAATAACAATTTTAATTAATTGAAAACGTTCTACAATAGTGCACCTGGCATTCGAATCATTATGAAAGAGTCATCCAAATGAAACTCTTGTAATTTCAACTTCATCTGTAAAATAACAATGTGTCCACGTAGAAGACGAGAAGCAACCGATATCTGACATCTAGTGTCCAGGCCATCCAAAAAGGAACTGTTCCATCATCTGTTAGCAAAAACTTTACGGAGATAACAACATAAAAAATTTAGACTTCACTGAGCAACGACACTTGCTAGAATCAACCAACTGTGCATAACTTTTTTATAAATAATGCATTAATGATAAAACTGAAATAATAAAATTTTAAAGCAATGCCCGTAGAATCTATGATTCCGTGGGCATGCTAATCACATTTTCTTATTACCTGTTTCAAAAATCAAATCATTAGCAACAAATATTTTTCAAGTAGAAATTTGTAGCTTAGTAGCTCTGCTAGCTTCAGATAATTTAGCTTTCAGCCTTATAATCTCGATTGTATAGCCTTCTTCACGTTTCTGCATTTTCCCATTCGCAAAAACTAAAGACTTATTCTCGGTTTTAAAATTGGCCTTTCTTGTCTTCAAGCTTTGCCATTGGCCAACCCAAGTCAACAATTCATTCCTTAAACTATGAACTTCATCTTTTAAAACAATTGAATTTGATTTTGATTTCTCTTGTTTCTCTTTTAATTAGAAAATTTGTTGTTTGAATTTTATGGTCTTCGTGATACTTTTCAGAGTTCGTGTTAAATTTTGAGCATTAATTCACAATACTCTAGGATCTTTATTGAGAGAACAACATTTACAGTATATCAATGCAAATCAATCATAACAAGCATGTCAACCATCACAAGAATCAAAAGCATGAGAGACAATAGACACACAGAGTTTCCGTGGGGAAAACCCTAAGGTGAAAAACCCCACAACTTCCTCAGAGATAGAAAGAGCAATGGCTCAACCAAAGTACAACCAAATACACAGAGATAGTCTTCTACTAGCAGGTGATCCTCCTCCTCACATGTGCGCCACTTTCTGAGTGAAGTAAGAATGAGTTCTAAAGTGATCCAAATAGAGATCTCCTGATCTCTATTTGTACTTGTTCTGTTTGCCCAAAAACCTTATGGGGCCGACTTGTCTAGCTAGGTACAATAACTTCATATTACATAAATTAGGGCCGACCCCACACATGCTGCTCTAATAACCCATTGGCAAGTTAACACACTTGCGACACTTGTCAATACAAATCACGACACTTCCTTATAGAGGAATAACACATCTCTATAAGGGTACAATAAATATATATGAAAATACATAGATGAAATACATTCCGAAGTTACATATACATCAACACTCCCTCTTAACTAGGAAGATATTTCTTGACACAGATCTGCTAGCATAAGTCTTCTTCTATGGATCATCGTCACCAGTGCATCGTCCTCGAATCATCATCACTGTTGTTGTTGTTCATCTATAGGAAGTTCTATAGAGCCAGTCCTTTTTCATACTAGATGTAGGCCCACCACCTGGAGGTCTTCATCATCAATGGCCATACTGTGGATCCCAGGACTGATTACGTGCGCAAACAAAACCTAGTGCAGACTATAGGTTCTTTTACATGTTGACCTTCAAAAAACCTACTAAGAGCATCCTAGCGTAGACTATAGGATCTCAATTGAGCAACCCAGGATGTTACGAGCACACCGCTCTACCTGTTCGATTTTTAAAGGACCTTTTCTATGTGAACTTTCACAAAACCTACGTAGAGAATCCTAGCGCAGACTATAGGATCTCGATTGAGCAACCCAGAATGTTATGAGCACACTGCTCTACCTATCCGGTTTTTAAAGGATCTTTTCTATGCGAAACTGTAGCAAAACCTACTCAAAGCATCCTAGCATAGACTATAGGATCTTCCAGGATCTTTTCTATGCTACCTGCACAACCTGTCCACGGCCATAGATTATCAAACCGATACTCACCATACATCATCCTGATGTACACATGATCATCCTGATGCATGTCATCTGGAGCAACATCCTGAAGCTCGTCATCCATGATCATCTTCATCATACAATGCATCCATCTGATATACATAATGCATCCACCTAATACATACATAAGTACATGATCTACTTGATCATACATGATCTACCTGATCATACAAGTATCCACCTGATACATAAACAAATACATGATCTACCTGATGATATCTAGCATCCAACCTGATGCATACATATAAATGATCCAACTGATCATATCCAACATCCAACATGATGCATACATACATACATATAAATGATCCAACTGATCATATAAAACATCCAACATGATGCATACATACATACATATAAATGATCCAACTGATCATATCCAGCATCCAACATGATGCGTACATACATACATATAAATGATCCAACTGATCATATCAAACATCCAACATAATGCATATACAAATACATGATCACACTGATCAAAGCATCCAACATGATGCATATATAGAGTAGTAACTGGAGCATCGTCCTGATGCTCATCATCCAACGCTTACATCCACAGCCATGTGAAGGATCCTCCTTCCAATATGCTTGGAATGGATTCATCAAATGTGTCCATCACTTCTTCCTTGAAGTGTCGTCGATCCGAAGAACACCAAGACTCTCCCTGAAGTATTCAAACTTCACTCTAGCTAGTGGCTTCATCAGTGCATCTGTAATCTGCTCATCTGTCGCAACATACAGGAGCTTCACTACTCCCCTCTGCACCAAATCCCTGATATAGTGATATTTGATCTCTATGTGTTTCGACCCGTCGTGGAACACCGGGTTCTCAAACAACTTCACACAACTTTGGTTGTCACAAAAGATACCAGTAGCCTCCAACGGGAGATCAAATAACTCAGACAGTATCTTCCGAAGGCATACTGCCTCACAACTAGTCGAACAGGATGCAACATACTCTGCCTCGGCTATACTCAGTGCTATGCAGGACTGCTTCCTGCTAAACCAAGAGATCACACCTGATCCCATACTGAAGCAGCACCCAGATGTGCTCTTCCTATCTACAGCACTGCCTGCCCAATTTGAATCAACATAACCCTACAGGTTAAATTTTTTATTCGCTTCATACTTGAGACCATAATCAACTGTACCCTTCAGGTACCTCAGAATATGCTTTACAGCAATCAGGTGAACACTCCTCGGATCCGTTTGGAACTGGCTCAATGTGTTCACAACAAAGCAAATATTTGGTCTCGTGTTCATTAGGTACATCAAGGACCCAATCATCTGACAATACATAGAGACAACAACCGGCTTAGATGAAGCATCACATAGAAGCTTCAGATTCGATGCCATAGGTGTGGCCATTACCTTGCAATCCATCATCCCGAACCTCTTCAGAATATCTACTGTATACTTCCCTTGTCCAAGGAAGATCCCATCTGCACTCTGCCACACCTCCATACCTAGAAAATAGTGCATCATCCCCAAGTCCTTCATATCGAACTCGGTAGCAAGCTTCCTCTTTGTATCGGCAATCAGTCTGTCATCTCCTGTTACAAATAGGTCATCCACATACAAGAGTAGAATCACAGGATTCCCTTCCTCAACCTTTTAGTAAAGGTTGGAATCCGCTTTATTCTTGGTAAAGCCCAAACTAGATAGGAAACTGTCCATCCTACCATACCAAGTTCTAGGAGCTTGTTTTAAGCCATACAAGGCTTTCTTCAATCTGCACACATATGACTCCATGTCATGTGTTTCAAAACCGAGTGGCTGCTCCACATACACTTCCTCTTCAACTACACCATTCAAGAAAGCAGTCTTGACATCCATCTGGTGTATCTTCCATTTTATCGCTGCAGCCAGAGCAAGTATTGTTCTGATGGAAGTGTACCTGGCTATAGGAGCAAAAGTTTCTTCATAATCTATTCCCTCTTTCTGAGAGAAGCCACGAGCTATGAATCTTTCCTTGTATTTTTCTACACTGCCATCTGCAGCATGCTTGATTTTGTAGATCCATTTGGAAGTCACAACAGACTTCCCTTCAGGTTTTGGGACAACATCCCAAACATCATTTTTCATTATTGATTGGTATTCCTCGACCATAGCATCCTTCCTTTCTTTCTTTTCCGCTGCTTCTTCATAACTGAAAGGTTCTTTGTTCATGATATCACAGAGTAAAGCAACATAGCTGGGATGTGATTTGGGTCTCTTCTTTGCTCTGTGTTCTTCTTCTGGAATGCCATATCTTTTTGCATCTTGAATGAGCTCTCTAGCCCATGCAGGTTTCCTCTTGTGAGAGTTATTCTCATGGGGTGGATCTACAGGTTGTTTTGGATCTTCAATTTCATGATCAACATCTAGAATTGCTTCAGTCATCGTAGTGTCTTGAAATCTAATTTCCTTAGGTTCTTCATAAACTTCAACAGGTGTCTTCCTTGATTTGATGAATGCTAAGTTTTCATCAAATGTCACATCCCTGCTGACATCAATATTCTTGAACCCTGGAAAGTATATTCTGTAAGCCTTCGAGTTTTCACTGTAACCCACAAAGATACCCTTCTTTCCTGAAGAATCTAGCTTAGTCCTCTTTTCCTTTGGGACATGAGTATATACTGGACAACCAAATATTCTGAGATGGCTGACTTCAGGTTTCTTACCAGATAAGACTTCTTCTAGTGTCTTGTTGTCCAATATCTTGTGGGGTGTTCTGTTCTGCACATATACAGTTGTTCTAGCTACTTCTGCCCATATATGCATAGGTAGATCCTGGTCATGTAGCATTGCCCTTGCTGCTTCCATGATTGTTCTATTCTTTCTTTTTGCAACTCCATTCTGTTGTGGATTGTAAGGAGTAGTCAACTCCCTCTTAATCCCTGAATCACTGCATAGCTTCTTGAAGTCACCTGAAGTGAATTCTCCACCATTGTCGGATCTGAATGTTTTGATTTTCTTATCAGTTTGATTCTCCATCTAGGTTTTGAATTCCTTGAACTTATCAAACACTTAATCTTTGTTCTTCAAGAAGTACACCCAAGTCTTCCTGGAGAATTCATCAATGAAAGAGACATAGTAAACATACCCACTCAGAGAACTGGATGACATCG